>JAYWIR010000015.1:2878912-4318369 GCA_036172245.1 Raillietiella orientalis
TATCTTGAGAAAACTTGCCACTGGATATGTGTCTCATTTCCAATGTATCCATTGAGAGCTCAATGAATTCCTGGCATTTGTTGTTTTAAATGTAGAGTGAACAATGGAATTGTGAATGCTTGAGGATTAAATTGTGATAGTTTTAGTTTGCAAGCAGCACTTTAGAGAAAGAAAACATGGGAGAGCAGCAGCAGTTTTCTCTCTCCTGGTCAAACTTTTCAACAACAGTGTTGTCATCCATGAATGACTTAAAGGATGAAGAAACTTTTGTAGACGTGACCTTAGCATGTGATGGGCAATTAATCAGTGCCCACAAGGTTATATTATCTGCTTGTAGTTTCTACTTCAAATCAATATTAAAGGTATGGTAGCTTTGTATGACATTGCTCTTATCACTCTATATTTTGCAGAGCAATCCATGCCAGCATCCTGTTATTTTTATGAAAGATGTGAGTGCCCATGACTTAAATGCTATTTTAACATTCATGTACAAAGGTGAAGTGCATGTATCCCAGCAAGATTTGCCTTCACTGTTACAAACTGCACAAGCATTAAAGATACGTGGACTAGCTCAAGAAGCTCCTTTGGCTGAAGTAATGCCAGCTATATGGAAAGAACTCCTTACAAACAAGCAAGAGAACAAGGATAAAACCCTTTTGAAAACAGAGAACACATTCTTGTATGATGAACAATTTGAATCACAGAATTCTGTACATTCAGACTTTGACTCAAAGCGATTCAAAAGTGATTTGAATACAGCAGAGCATACAGATAATCAGATAAAAGATGAACTATGTGGATGGCCAAATGATAATGGAAACTGCTCAGATAACCAAACTGAAAGTATAACCAATGTAATGTCAAATCCTTTACAAATACCAGATGCAACATCATATGACTTGCCATCAAGGCATAAATGCCAAGGATGCCACAAGACATTTCCCAATCGTGCAAAACTCATCCATCATGTAGAAGCTAAACACCTGCCAGATAAACCAGGTTATGTTTGTAATCTATGTGGGAAGACAGCTCCCACTCGCAATGCTGTGTACATTCATCGCAGTCGATATCACAGTTCTTGGAAGAAGCATCCTTTTCCTCCTGTCATTGATGCGACCTGAGTTGCCAGTTGTATTCCACCAAAGGAAGAATTGCTATGAATTGTGGCCTGATTGGATATGTAATCAGTATTCCAGCAATCCATTATCACTTGCAGAGATGCTCTCATCTTCTTCATCCTCCTCCTCTTCCTGAAAAGATGAAAATTACTACCACTGACACTGAAGTTTGCTACTGACATTGAATCCAAAGCAATCCTGGACATCTTTCTGTGCTTTGGCAATCCGTTTTTTTATTTCCAATTCTTGATCCTTCTTACTTGGGATTAAAGTAAACTGCTCTCCTTGCCCAGAATTCAATGAATTATTAATCTGAATGATATTTTCCAAAGATGTATCAGCACTGTCTTCTGATAGAGGATGTGCATCTCCATCTGGCACCATCACCTCAATCACTACATATTGTTGTCCATCTTGTGCACGCAAGGGAATCATGTCAGAGGCTAGATCCATGGAAGATCCATCCAAGAGCTGAATGCGTTTCTGACGACCCAGCTTCAAAGCAATAGCTTTTTCTTCAGTATGCGATTCCGGATCATGCATGGCCATATGGCGGATAAGGTTGCCTTTATGCCTAAATGCTTTATCACACTGAGGGCACTCATGAGTTTTCTCTCGAGGAAGAGGAGGGACATATTGGGGATTATGGTATAAATTTTGGTGTCTTTTCAACAGCTGTTTTTGACGAAATGTTTTATCGCATCGTTCACAGTGGAATGGTTTTTGATCTGTATGGATTAGCATATGGGATTCAAGGTGACGTTGAGAGACAGAGGAATAAGGGCACAGATCACATCGGAAACATTTTTCCCCCTCATGTGACTTAGCATGCAGCTTGTAGGAATATCGATCTGGGAACGACTTTCCACAACGGGCACATTTAAGTGGTCTTTCTGAAGTGTGCAGTTTCTGCACATGAATGCGCAAATCCGTCTTACGACCACAAGTGGTTGGGCACAGTTCACATTTAAAAATGGGCTTATTCCCTGTATGAATGAGGCGATGTGCTTTCAAAGAATTAGACTGGGTGAAGCGAGCATGGCAAATGTCACATTCATATGGTTTTTCTCCCGTGTGAATGCGAAGATGACGCTTCAGTTTGAATGTATCTGGACTGGCATAAGTACAATGGGGACACTGATATGGACGTTCTCCAGTATGGCAACGCATATGCCTTTTAAGTTTGCTAAGTTCTACACTTGAATAATCACATTCCGTACAACGATGGGGCTTTTCATGGGTATGACGATAACGTACATGCCTCACCAACTCTCCAGATGTAGTGAAAGCTGCTTCACAAAATTTACATTTATGAGGCTTGGTACCAGTGTGTGTGTTAACATGATTCTGCAGAGAAGCCAGAGTCTTAAAGCCTCTTTCACAAACACTGCATTTGTGAGGTCTCTCCTCTGAATGGGACTTCATGTGACGGGACAACAGGTATCTGCCAGTTGTTACACCAAATACTGTAAACAAGAAGTGAACAACCTACCGTTTGGGGCTTGTATAATTGCAATAATTGCACATGTGGGCTTGGGTCACAGCTTGGGATTTCTTTGATGACATTTTCATGCCTTTTCCTTTTTCGTCAGAGTCCTCAGCTGCTTCTTGCTGCAATGCACAATTAATCCATGTTCCCAAGAATCCATCACCAATACCACAAAAGCGCCTTCTTCTGCCTCTGTAAAATCATAGACTGCCAAATCTTGATCATCTCGATTATCACTAGCTAAGCTGGACATAGTTCCTTCCCCATTTTCTGATGGCTGCATTATCAGCACATATCGTACTCCAGATGCAGCATCACAGGATGGCATGATGGTTACTGTCTGATATGCATTATTGCTCTGTAGCAATTCTGAGGATTCTGAATGCTGCATCCCACATTCCTAGCATCAGTTGATTTCCAGGTGGAGGGAGGTTCATTGGAAAAAAAAAAAATCTACCTGATCTATCTTGGGAACATCCAATGCTCCCATTCCAGCTTGATCATCTAGAACAGCAGGAACCAAATATCAGCAGAGAACTCACCCTTAAAGCTAAATACAAGCAATCCAAAAAAAAAAAAATACAAATTCAAATTGCAAACAATTTCAATCATTAATTTTTGATATTCAGGTACTTCAACAACAATACTGTGTTCCTAGTGAGCAGTCAGTGCTTTTTGCGTTAAAAAACTGAGCTGCAATTTTAATACGGTAAACAACCATAAACATTAACTACTAACAGATTCTCAATCATGTGCAAAACTGCAAAGGGGGTTGATTGCATTCAAAAGGCTAGAACTAAGCACACCACAATTCCCATATACAAAGTATAACAAGGTGCAAAACCAGTAGAAAACCTGGCAAAATGGCCATAATCTTATTCCTCTCTTCATTTTCTTCCATTTGACGGACTGTTCCATCTGGATCTTGTATGTAGTACTGACCTGTTTCATCAATGTAAAATGTACTTTCGGCAGGTACACCATTTTCTGTTTGCAATATTGCATTATCTGAAAAATTGGAAACATTGTTCTGCTTTGGATACAAACTTTGTTTGAAATGACAAATATGAACTATCGAAATAGCAAAACTAAAGACCACTGGAACAAAAGCATTTAAACATGCAGGTTCATTCCACCATTAGTATTAACTAAAAAATATTTCAGCAATACCTGGAAAGTCATGAAACATGAAATCAAAATCGCTTCCTGTAATCTCTTTGAAAATTTTTGTTGCACTATTACTTATGAAGAATAGATTTCCAAATGATACTTATACGCATGCTGCTTTTAAATTTTGAAAAGACTTACACATAAAATTTTAAAAAAATTTCTTTTCATCCTCACCTTTTACTGCATTTCTTTCTGGTTCAATTTCCTTATTGAAATTATCAAGATAATTATGAATTTCTGCTATGGTTTCGACTCCATTTTCTTTTTCCATCAGAATACTATGAGGAATATCAGTAGAATACAAATTTTTGATAAACAATCTCAGCAACTAATATTTTTGAATTTTTTTTTTTCATTTAAAACTAAGCACTCTGGATTTAAATGCACCTAACACTATACAACTAAGCCTCATTTCTTGCCTAATTCTTTAAACACTCCTTTCATTGCAATGAATTGTTTATAATAACGGCTATTATGATTTTTATTAACGATTATCTTCATCCATTTCAATGTTTGATTACGATGCCAACTAGGGGATTTTAAAATATTTACTTACAATAGTGGTTCATCTATGAACCACAGAAGGCGTTGTATAGACTCTAAGATGGCGCTTTGTTTCCAAACCCAATAATTTTCTACAACTGCCAACAGAGGACGGTTGCATTGAAAAGCGTGACATCATGGGTACCAAATATGGAGATTGCACTTATTGCATAAAATTCGTTCAAGTTGGAAATACAGTAACTATTATAAGCTGTTTAATGTTTTCAATTCAAGCACACGATGATAATAATTATATCTTACGAATAATTGAAATATATTCAAGCGAAACGCTCTACGTCTGTAAAGTAAGCTTAGATCATAAAACTACGTATGCTCCTTTAATGACAAAATAAATAAGTCTAATGATTCATTTCATTGAAAACCTTTGATCAGTATGAAATTTGATATCTTTTCTCAGAGTAATAAATTGATTTATCATTAAGGATGTGAATATTCCTAATTAGTGCTTAGTTTGAAACTGAGGAATCTTTTTGAATTTTGCGTTTCAAAAGGGTTAAACTACACGCTACTCTTAGCACGATAGTATAATACAAATACAATTTTCTTCTAGAGATCAGGACTCCTTTTTAAAATCTCCTCTAATGTGAGTCTCGCTGCTTTCTCCACTCAATCAAGCAGTTCAAAGCAAAATTTCAATGAAGATTAGAATGCTTAGACACGTGTACAGTAGGGCGCATTTCTGGAAACGCATGTTTGCCGTCATAAGAAAAAGCAGTGCATTACCTAATAAACGAAATGTGCGGCTTCAGATGCTAGAAATTGTTATTGAAAGCCATAAAATCTCAGTTTCAAAATCTCATGCTGATGTTGTCTTTTCTCATCTCATTTCTAATTAATAATATACAGTGAACACGGTGAAGGAGTCTGTACGTGCGTTTTCATGTACGATAAAAGTAATTCAATTTTCACTTTGAATGGAGTACATGCATTATGATACCACATCAACAGCCTTTGGTGGAGCAAAAATTTCGTATCAACAAAAAATATTTATGCACCAGGCTCATCAGGTGTCCAGCAATTCCTACATCTTCCTAAGCGAAACGAAACCCTCAAGTCTGATGCTTAATACACGATTACTTTCGATATCAATATCGTTTTTGTGAACTTCATCTGAATTTTTCTATTAAGCAGTGCTTGATAATTCACACGAGATTCTGATTCTGATAATTGTGGATCAACTTCCTCTTCTGATGCTGCAGACGAATTCGTCTTGGTCCTGCTTTCTAATCCAGCAAAAGATAAGTTTTGCATACCTATCAAGAATACGTAGACTTTTAGGTTCATTTGCGAAAGTATGTACTTTATTGTTTCCAAATATGTTTGAAGAGCAGTCAATGTTTTAGACAACATACTGTCGGGACTGCTGTCCGATGGGTGTGATGGTTTCACATTGCTCGAATCGACTCGAACTCTTCAGTGTTTCCGAGGATGGACAACTGACCGGGAGAGTCAATATCAATATGTGCTTTTTGACAATAACTCTATCATTCACTTCGTTACAATTTCACTCCCATAGAGAAGAGGATGAAGTGCTAACATGGACGAACAAGTATAACCAATCCGTTAGAAAAAGAAAAAAAAAGACTACTTGAAGATGCAGATGAAAGCGGAAATAAAAGTCAAGAATGGGATTCGAAGGTGAATGAAAGCACGGAAAGATCCCCCGGATTCAAAAAGCAGCTATGGTCCCGTTAAGAAATTCGCACTCCGAATGAGGAACTTTCCTCGAGGAAAGTCTGCCTATATGAGGTGGATACATTTGGGAGTCACAAATACTGGAAGCGGCAATACCAATCATGTGATTTTCAGTTCAACACATAGGAAATTGCTAACTATGGGGCAAAGAGAATGTAAAATTCAAGATCCAGAAACTCATGCAAAGTGCAGGAGTTGCTCGAAAGTGGGCCGTTGTCCAGGCCAGGAGCATAAATCCAAGAAGTGGTTCTAGCTTTTCCAGGAAAACTCCAGCTGCTTCCTACATGTAATGTCGAGGGAATTTCTAGAGAACGAAAAACATCCATCAGTTTGAAAATTTAGCCTGCATCAAACATTCCAGCGTGAACACAAGAAAAGTGCCCGTGCGCAACAAGACTGTGTTGAGATTCAAGAAACTCGGAAAGAACGACAGATCAAAGAAGGCTTCGTCCATGTTCAAAGTTTTCCCAGACTTCAGTTTTTGAACAGAATACAATGCTTAAAGAATGGTTCCATCCATATGTAAAGCTAAGAAATGAAGCTAAAATTCACATGTCCCTTGCATGTGAATCATTGCTTCTGGTGGACGTATGGAGAAGGACACCAAAGAGACTTCTGGTGGACATTTGAGGATGAGAAGAGCAGACCGAATTTTTTTTTTTTTTGGTTGAACGTAGTCATTTGACAACCATTTACAAATTGATCACATCTTGGAATTTGACTACGTTCGTGACCGTTGAAGAGTGGAACTCCATCGTACACTTCCTCTGCAATCTGGAGAAACTTCCGGAAGTTTGAGTTTGCTTCGAAAGGTATCCATAAATCTTCTAAAAGGAAACGTCATCTGTTGACCTGTGAGACGAAGGCGTAGAAGCCAACAAATGCATATAGCAGCTCGAAACCAAAACTTTGATTTGATGATCCTAAGATGAATCCACTCGTTCCCTAGCGCCTACGTAAGGAGACGGACGACACCCCGAAGTCAGTAACGCCCTGTCAACTTGAAGACAAGGACTCAGTTGGATGTCGGAAATGAGGTGGAACTCACGGGTTCGATGTCGGGTGGACCCCGTGGAGGAGCTTTTGCATCCAACATGCACTCGCAATGCATCCAATTTTCGTTCTGATGGCAGGACAACACTGGATGGCAGGTTCTCTTTTTTCTTGGCAACACTGATTTCAATAAACAGTGTTTTTTATAGAGAGTACCCGGATGCAGCCATCTGCCATGAAGAGTGGAACTTCTGAGTGCTTTCAGTTAGAGAACCCTCAGTTTTCCATAGGCTAATCCTACAGAAGATCCTCCAATACATAGAGATCCAGACCTTCAGAACCAAGAGATGAGATACGCATAAGAGGAAACAGCAATCGGAGCAACAGTACAGTACGGTGCTAATGGATTGTTTATTTCTTGCGAAAAGACACCTTTAATGGTTGAATACCAAACATGTTTGGCTTATGTTCGGCACGCGTATGTTTTGCTTTGTGTTTCAAAAACAACCTTCCTAATGTGTTTTTTATCTCTTGCAACCCCTATAACTCATTTGAAGCAGCCGCGGATGTGAGCCCACCGTAAGCAAGCCAAAGAAGAAAGAAAATAAAACAAATAGATCGATTAGCAGCGTGTAAAAGCAGATGGTTCCTCTTATATAACCGTAAAACAAGCCGTTGCAATCGGATTGAGGAGGGATCCTGTTCCCAGACTTTAATCTCTCGCGAGGAGTCGGATGAAGGTTGGGGATACCCACGAGAGCGAGGCGCACAAAGAATGCCTGCTGCCGAGATCCCTCCTTCCAGCCGACCGCCTCGACAAGAAACTCGAGTGCATCTTCCTGCTCCACAGAAGGAAGCAGCGTCCACGACTGCAGCAAAGCTCGGCCGCGCCCGGCGTGCGTGACACGGACGCGCAAAAGAGTGGCGGGCAGCGCGCGTGCTGCGCCCACGGCGTAGAGCCGTCCGGGCGTGACCGGTGCAGACAGACAGAAAACCTATTCCCTCCCCCTCTCCCCCCCCCTTTTTTTTTTCATTTATCTAGGTTGCTGGATGGACGGAGCGCTCTAGCTGTTTGTCCGGAACGGACGTCCGGCGTGTCTTTGTTTTTTTTTTTTTTTTTGGTTGTTTTTTTTTTTTTTCCGTGTCTGTTGCTCTGCTGTCGTTAGGCGCTGGCTGGAAAGCGGGAAGCGGAGGGAGGAGAGTTCGTTGTTATGCTGAGCACAAACACTCTCGTCGGTTTGTTGATAGTCCGGTCGCTAGGCGACGACGGAGTGCTCCTCCCCCGAATTCGCACGGTGCAGTGTTTCGCAGGTGGCAGCAACAGGTGTACGGGGATGTCCCCCGGTCGCGCTTTTCCTCCCTCTCTGGATAAAAAGCCGTCGCATTTTTTTGACTTTCAAAGTAGTGGATTTCTTTTCGTGCGGACCCACGGTCCGAGACAGGAATCAGGGAGGGAGGGAGGGAGGGAGGGAGGGAGATTCCGGTGCTGGAGGAGAGGAGGCGAATTTCCTTTTTTGGGAAGGGGAGGAAGGGAAGTTTCTCTCTCCCCTCCTCTCTCTCTCTCTCTCTCTTTTTCCCGCTATCAGTCCGTCCGAAAAGGAATTCAAGGCGGAGCTCCCGCTGAAGCACAACGGTCAATCCAGCGAAATCCGGTTCCCACCAACATGGCTCCACCTTTTCGCTCTCTCCGCTAGGAGGGAGGAGGGGCGATGGTCCTCTGGCGGTCCGCAGAACGAGATGCCTCATGCAACCCAGAACAAAGGGGTGGAAGAGGAACAAGGGCGTTTTTCGCCGACTTCCGGGCCCATCCGGTCAACCCCCGCCCTTCTTTCTCGCTCCTCACTTTCCGAGGGCGCTTGCTACACTCGAGGGTCGTTCTTGCTCTGGGCCATTTTTTCCAGAGGTGCCCGTCCTTCCTCCCCTCCTCCTGACGACTTCTTTCGGAGAAGAGGAGGAGAACAGAGGGGAAGAAAAAAGGACAATATCGAGAGGAAGGCGGGGAGCGGAGTCGCAAGGGCGTCCAAGGATGGAGCGCCTCCAAGCAAAGCCAAGGGATTCTCCTGGACATTCTCTCGATTCCAGGAGGACTAGGAAAAGACCTTTGAATGGGAAGGGGTCCCATGGTCCCGTCCCGCGCACTTGAGTCCAGGCAAACTCGGCGTCAAAGGACCCCATGGAGGGTTGTCCGCGACCTTTCTCCTGCGGGGGGCTGGTCTGCGGCCCGTGCCATCCCTCACGGAAGAGGACCAGGATCAGCGGGATAATGAGAGGGACTGGCAGTTGGTCACCCATCGTTTGTAGGAGTTCGCGTGCACGGAAGGGTCATGGTCGGACGCCACCTCCACGGGCAGATGGGAGCATCCTTCCTCCGCCTCCCTCTTCCCCCCTACCGGACCGATGCTGGGCAGTGGACTCCCCTAGGAAGCAGGAGAGACGGCGACCACCCCGCTACATCGCTGCTTGACACGCGACTGGCAGAGGACCGCGAAGGGTCTCCATCCCGTTTCCCGAGGATCGGGGATGAAGGGAAGGGGGGCAGAAGTCTTCCTGGAGAGGGGCGCGTTGTTACCGCGACTGAGTCGTTACGCGCGTTCCCTCTCCCTCCCGCGGAGAAGCCGGGATCCCTTTTGGGAGGATAGCGAGCGTCCCGGAAAGCATCGTAAGGTCCCTCGGATAGCCCGAGGCGCCCCACAGTTGCCAGCGGCGCGCCGCACCGCGACGACGGGTCAGAGGGGACGAAATCTGGGGGAAGTTCCCTTTCCCTTTTCTGATCCGGCCGTGCCTCGCCGCAGACGGAAGCGCTACGAGCCGGAGGGAGAGGGTCGCCTCCGCCATCTCCCCGTTGATGCTCGCAGCCCGCCGCCGTCTCCTCTGCGGACCGCGTGCGCGCGCACAGTGACGACCCTTCCTCCGACCGCGGCGAGTGCCTTAGGGAAGAGCGCTGGAGCGTCTGTTCGCTGGGCTCCGGGAGCATCCTGGCAGCTGCTCGGAAAGGAGGGTGGAGTACCCCACCCTGGCAGACCCTCCAATCCCGTTAAAGGCAGGGACCCTGGGCTACTAAAGGAGCCTTCCCGGGCTGGCGCGGGGCCCTGAAGGGTCGAAAGGGGCAAGAAAGAAATGGGGCGCAGGGCAGATTCCTACAGGAGTCAACGGGAAGCGAATCCTTCGGAGTCGCAGGAGGCCGTCGGTCGCGAGCACGGCTGGGTCACCCGGACGCGCTAGTCAGATGCGAAAGCTTGGCGGATGGTTTTCGGCTGGAGAAGGGGCAGATGCCCGGCAGGCGTGCTGGGAACAGAATTCCGACATGGAATTGAGTCCGGTCGCATATCGCAAGGCTGTGGCAGGGAGGGGCGCCCACAGTCGCTGTTGCCATTCTCGCTCGTGCTGTTTTCATAGAGAGCGGCAGGGCGCCTGGCAACCGGCGAAGAAAAAGGTCGCCGCCCGCAAGTATTTTTTTTCTTTCCTTCTCCGCGACAAGCTCGAAGGCTGCTTTTTCTCTCCATTCCTCCCTACTTCCCGCTGTTGCCATAGCCTCGCGCCAAACTTGCGCCATGCCAGCCAAACAAAAGGGAAGAACCATAGTGACATCAGACGGAAAGGCAGGGGGATGAGGAGGAGGCGGAGGAGGGGAGGGCTCCTATGTGCAATGGAAAGAGGGAAGCATCGAGTACCACGCGCAAGATCGACAACATCGAAATCTTGCCGACGCGTTGCGACGAGGTAGCAACAGCGCAACTCGCGGTGCGTCACCAAGTGCTCGCAGAACCAGCGTTGCCTTCAGTGCTGTCGGTTGCCAGCAGCCTGCACGTCTTCTGCCTTCGTCCTTCTCGAGGTTTCCCTATGGGGGGTGGAATCCACTTTTCGTATTTGCTATCTTCGTATCGAGCGCCGCCGGCTTTTTAGTTTCCTAAACGTGTCGGCAGATGGCAGCTGTGTGTCAGCGTAACGGATATCCGTTGCGCAAGAGATCAGCGAAGGCTGTGCAGGGACTTGGCAGCCATGCAGCCAACATTGCCGACTTTTGGTTTTCCGCGCGCGCGAGAAGCAGCACGTGCGAATGCAGCGTTGCCAGCCGCGGAAAGCTTTTTTTTATATATATATCTCTGTAAGCATTCACTCAGAAAGCGTGCCTCTGATTTTTTCCTGTGCCCACCCTCAAGCCCGTTCCCTCTGGTGGTGGGCTGCCATGCCAGCGGAGCAGCACGGTTTCTTGATGCTCCCGACTGGCCTGCCCGCTTTCTCCGACCGGTGCTTAGCAACGATGCGAAGGCGGCGGGAGTACGTCACGTCCGGAGCTCAGAGGGATGAGGGAACGCTCGAAGAAAAAAAAACACACACACACACACACACACACACACACAAAAAGGCAAATCGCGGTCGCTTTACGCGATCTTTCGGAGGAGTATTTGCCGTACACGGTTACGTGATTGCACACACACCAAACACGAAAAAGCTGTACGCTAGTGTAGCCCCAAAGCGAATGAGAATTCGGAATGGCTGCCGCCGCGTCGCGTGGCAACCGAGTGCAGCATATGCTCGTTGGGTACCGGCACGAAGCCGGCAAGCCTTCGGTTTGAAGGGCAGCGGCCACGTTGGAAGCGCTGCGAGCGGCTTTCGCCGCGCGGATCCAGCCCGCTCGCACGCCTTTCCTGCCGGGAGGCCGGGCATCCAGGCTTCGGGAAGGCTCTTCTTCCCTCTGTAGGGAACCCCGGGTCGGAAACACAAAACGGCGAGCTTCCAGAGCTTCCCGCGCGGCGCGCGACGACGTCCTCGGCAAGACGAAAAGTCTTCCAGCTCTCTGAGATAAAAAAACTATCGGAGATAAAATTCAGGCTGGGAGGAAAAGAGGGAGAGGGAACAGAGAGAGAGAGGTGAGGGGGGAGATGATCACGCGTTCAGGAACACGCGTTTTTGCGTCACTTTCAGCGGGATGCGGCGCACAAAACGACGCCGGCTGCCTGCGAGCGACGAGGCTCTGCCGCCCGGCAACGCAGCCCCGCGTTTGCCGGCGCTGTCGCCTGGGCAGCCCCGGCGCGGACCACATGACTGATGAAAGCGATGCCGGGGAGTTGGGAAGGTGGGGCGGAAAGGGGAAACTGTGCCGACCCGTCTGCTGCTTGTCCTTGCTCGTACCGTAACTCGTCATATCCCCTTCAAGCGTCCTCTTCGTCTGGAGACGGGGGGCGTTGTCCCCGTGAAGCAGCCATTCCGCGCGGGCTGCATGCGCGTCCCATACAGTCCAAAGCAGAGGGTGCGTGCGCCGCGAACCGGGAGGGATTGATTGCTCATCCCTCCTGGACCCGCGCTTCGCCACGGCACCTCCTTGGGAGTCCGACAAAAGAGTCGTATCCTTCGGTGAACTCAACATCGCTTTGACATCTTCGATGCTAGGGAAAAGCTGCGGGAAAAAGATGACATCCTGTTCGACCTGCACCAGGAACGATGGGCCCTTGGGGAGGGAAGCAATGTGCTGTTACGGGCGGATGCCGACGGTGGCAACGCCCCACAACGGAGAACGGGTTTGGGAGGGCAGGACAGGATTTTGGGGAGAAAAGGGGATGAGAATCGCAGCCTACGACTTTGTTTGCTGCTTTCCGAAAGCCCCCGAGTCGAAAGGGTGGCATGGCATCTTCCCGTAGTGGCTTTCTGCAGGGGTGCTGCATACCCAATAAAAAAAAAAATCCTACTCTCCAAAGGTCGGATGGGAGTTCGCCCACCGTCCTTTCCGAAGCTCTTTTCGGGTTAAGTATCCTTGAGGACTGCAGTTACTGCTGCCGCTCTCTTGGAAACGCGAATTCGTCCTGGCTCCGGATGTTGGCGGGGGCATGACTAGAAATGTCAGTGGCTCGTCTTCACCCGTCGAGCAAGGTCAACTCACTTCCCGCCCCAAGGGTAGGGCAGAATGAGTTCAGCGGAAGAACCGGAACAAGGCTGGATTACAACGCTCGCGCAGTTGCATCGGTCTGCTGGTGAAACCACTCGTCCAATAGGAGCGACGGATAAGAGCTGTGGATGCCACCTAGAGGGGATCCGAAGACCTACTGGAGCTCTTCCTAAGGCTGGTGTGGCCAGCATGGAAAGAGCGAGCGGGAAGGCAAGAGGCGTTGCTGTGCCATGTATCAGACGGCGCTGCACACTGCATCTCTCTAGGAAGCGCCTTTTCGACAGTTAGGCTTCGCGGCGGACGGTACCTTCCGAGGCTTCCTTTGCACACACACACCCGCCTCCCAAGTAGATGAGCCTGTATACTCGTCATCTTCGTGCGAGTTCCAGTCTCCGTCTCGCTTTTCGGAGGCCCCGCCATGCCTCCTCATTCGGCGCGAAGCTGTGGAGCGTCTTCCACTCTCAACTCCATCTCTGTAGGAAGACAACGAGGATGGCGAACCCAGGAGCTGCTGGAGCCTCTTTCCAGAGGCGCACAAGAACTCGGGAGAAGCGCTCTTCGCCTTGCCAGAGAGGGACGGCCCGTTGCTAGAGCGGCGCTCCGTGGCTCATCACCTCATTTGCCGAAAGGACTTCTAAACTCGCAGAATTCTGAATTACGTCTTCTGTTTCTCCATGGGTTGCTGGGTAGCTTCCTGGCTCTCCTAAGCTGCGTTGCATCAATCAGAGGAGGAGGAACCGTCGAAGGAAAAGCAGAAGCCAACAGCGGAAGTCACACAGGATTCGCACCAGGTAAGCAGCCTGGCTCTGCCGCGGAAGTCTACCGACGAAACATGCAAGAGTTAAGATGGATCCACGCCAAGTGTTGAGGCAGTAAGTCATGTCAGCAGAGATCAGAGATCATGCGCGCGTGCACCACCACCATCTGCCCCTTGAACCGATTGGCGTCGCGCGGAGAACTGCTTCCAGGAATTCAGAAAAGTCCGTCGTGAAGAAATACTTTTCCCTATGAAGTTCACGCATCCCGGCAAGAACGTTTCCATGCGCCCATATTCGAGCAGATACGGTTGCCATATGGAGGACGCCCGGAGACGGTCATGAAGACGGCAGTTCCGCAAAGACAACGTGGAGAGCGTTGTTGTACAACCAATGTAGCATCTCGCTCGTTTCGAGAAACTGCTACACGGTTGCCGCAAAAGTCTGTTGCTAAAAGACTTGAACTTCGCCCTTTCCGACCACTTGGTAAATCGATACTCACCGAGTGATCTCGTATTTCTCGTTTGCAGTACCGTCGTCTCGTTTGCGCACCCGTACCGCAAATCCTCAACGCCTTTGATCAACTCCAACGATGGCCGAAGAGCGCACACATACCCTGGATGACACCAGAAAATGGAAGTTTCTCTCCGCGTCAGACTCCATTTGCCGTTTGCCATTTGTGTGCCGGGAACTTGACCATTTCTTAAAAGCCAAGTTTGTGTGATTCGGATGGTTGCCCGCAATGCTAAATTTTGTTTGTGTTTCAATAGCACGCACGGTGCCTGTGCTGCAAGACGACTGCCTTACGTGCATCACCAGCCCTCGTCCTCGATGCTAGCTCGATGCTAGGATGCTAAGTCGAGGTACCTATCCCTCAGCTTGACTCTCTCGGCCCGCGGTCACTGGACTTGCTTGTATCGAAGCATCCGCAAATTCTCCAGAAGGAAAAAACGGAAGCCGCATCGATGCTCCCATCCTGCTGATCTTCCTCTCCTCTGGCTAGCCGCATCCCAGTAAGTAATTTCATCTTCCTTTGAAACGAAATCACTTACTGGGATACGGCAAGCATGACAACCTTCCCACTAGTCGCTTTAACATCTCGGAGGGCCCCGATGTATTGCCAAGTGCTTTCTTTGTACATCGTGGTTCGCTATCTTTGATTAATGCTGTGACGGAAATACATCATTACGTTCGATCACATCATAAATCAAGATAATTAATTGCCCCAAAGTGTTGCTACAAAGACAGTCGCTTTAACAAGTCATTGAGTTGCGAGTCGTAATATAATTCGATAGTTGTCCCCCCCCCCCCCCATAGTCTTGCAAACATCGAAAGCGAATTTTCAGAAAATAAAATCTGCCTGCAATTAATGTGAGGGACTGAGCGCTACAAGAGCAAAATAGTTAGTTGGTCAAACAGTTGTTCCTTGCAAAAAAATTTGCAGGAAAGCAAATAATTTTACAATTACGAAAGGATGGGGGGGGGGGAGGGGGGACAAATTTTACGCCAAAGAAACGATTTCACGCACATTCTTATTTAAACGTTGGGTGTACGTGAAAACGCGTTCTTGGTGTACCCGTGAACGATGGGCACTTTTGGCCTTTTAGACGCAAGAAACTCGTTAAAGGCATTCCGCCTCTCCAATGGTTTCCAAATATTTACAGAGCGCGGGCGTACACCATTGACGAAAACACGTCGCGCCGTGCAGATTCGTGATGCTTTTTTGCTTCACGGGATGCTGCAATGAAATCAGACGGTGTTGCTTAGCGGCTTAAGCGCACAGTTCCTCGTATCGCCACCGTCCGTGTTTGAATGAAAACTGCTTATTCACAAAAGCTGCTGCAAAATGGCATTTCCATTTCGAAAGCTTGGGGGTCGTGCAACCAAAAGCATGGGGGCATCACAGGGAGCTGCCTAGAAAACGAGATGACCGTTTCGTTCACGAAAACCTGATATTCGGGCTTTCCTGCAGAACCCAGCAGTCTACACTGTCGTCCACGTAGCCACGCCGGGGTGGTGTTTGAGCACATCTACGGCTAGGCCGTCTCCTCCACGAGGGCTTCGATGGTGGTGGACTTGGGAGAGGGCCCATCTTCTTCAGCCTCTGCCGCGACCTGAGGATCGCGCAGCACACGACGATGACCACGGCGCGTGCGGGGACGGCCTCTCCGTTTTGTTGACATTCGAGCTCTTCGTGCTCGCACTTGGATGCGGGGACAGCGTAAACACGGCCCACCCTTGGAAGCTTGGGAGGAAAAAAAAAAAGTCCCTTGCTTCCGATGTAGAAGCACACCAGTGGGACGTTCCCAGATCGACAGCATCGCTCAAGTAGAGCCGGCCACTGGTTTCTGGAGCACCACAATCGTCCATTGCTTTTTTTTTTTTTTTTTTGCCTACTCGAAATTCTGAAATTCGACGTCGCGGCTATCAAAGTATGAGTAGCGGCTCGCGTTGCATTCCGACGACGGAAGCCACTGTTCCTCTCACATGAAAAACACAGCCGACCCCCACACGGGGCACATCAAGCACAAAATGACAACGGTTTTGGTCCGTGCATCAACACTAATTTATTTAATAATTCAATCAGTGAAGTGAACAAAATAAAAAACTGAATGCTAGCATATTACTTTATTGGATTCCGAGATGTTGATCCAGGCAAATGCAGCCAGCATTTCAATAACAATCAGGTACAAAAAACAACCTGTCCCATGAAATGAGTTAATCAGCCACAGACTTCTGTGGACAGGCTTTGAGCAGCACGAAAACGCCGTTGCAAAAGACGTGATTCACCAGGTGGAGAGAGACCAAATTGAGTAACACATTCATTTTGTGTGGCCATATCCTCCTGAACTTCCAATAAGCGCATCTCCAGGCACCAACTAAAATGCATGTGCTGAAGTACAGCCCTGTTCAATTCCATAAGATTGCAGCCAGCAATAGACAGTTCTCGTGCACTATTATTGCGGCTTATGACTCTTGGAGTTTGCAGCATAGTGGTTGCTGAACCACCATGCTTCACCCAGGGGAGGTTCAACACACCTTCTGCAGACAGCCTTTGACTTGCATCTTTTACTAACAACTGACTTATCAAGTCTTTCGCCTCATCAGAGATTTCTGCCCAATCCTTTTCTGGAAATTCATAGCGTCCCTCCTGTATGCTGGAGAACAGTGCATCTTGACATCCTTGGCATGCCTCTCCTCGTTCCCAGCCACAGTCGGTGCCACAACTTCCATAGAAAGGAGGATAACCACATAACAAAATGTATGCAACTACTCCAAGGGACCAAAGATCACAGCGCTTATCATAGACTACCGATGATTCACCGATAAATGTATTAACAACTTCTGGAGCCATGTACTCTGCACTACCTACTGGAGTCAATAGCTCAGGTGTTGAAACAGGTGATGTGAGGTTTGAACTAAATTTGATTCCTGATCCCAAATCAAAATCGCACAATTTGACTGGTGTCAACTGATCAATATACTGACACAAGATGTTTTCAGGTTTTAAATCACGATGTGCAATTCCTTTTTTGTGTAAAAAATCCAACGCTGTGGCCAAATCACGTATTACCATGCTGGCATCTCTCTCAGTAAAATGCACTTGACTTTGTATACGTGAAAGTAATGGGCCACCTGTTATTTTCTCAAAGATCAAAAAGAAGTGATCATTTTCCTCAAAGTACTCTATCATCTGAATGATATTAGAATGGCCTTGGCAATGATGAAACATTTCGATTTCTTTGAAAACTCTGGTCCTTGAGCGGTTAGGAGTTTTCTTGATAACCTGTGAGAAATTTTACTTCAGAACTTTTAACCAAAGTCCTCTCACCTTTACAGCATATTCTTCACCAGTATAAGAATTGGCACAAGCTTGAACCGATGCATATGCACCTTCACCAAGTAATTCACCAGTGAGCTTGTATAGTTCTACAAAAAAAAATTAGATCCTAGCTACGGGAAAGTTTGCAATAACCATGAAAGGTGGCACAACAGCTTGAACTAGTTCGCTTCTTCCTACGACGTTGAGACTTGAGAGGAATTTCTATGTTCTCAGATGGAATTGGCTTGTATTTCGAGAAATCTCCGTTTGTGCAATCGCCATCTAAAATTTGAAACAAAATTGATACTGGCCGAGTTCACCAAAGCTAATATCTCAATCATGCGTCAATTCTGGGGGATACGTACTTTGCACGGAACAGCCAAACTTTTCCACCTTTTTCACAGCTAAGCTTGGAGTCTGAGGAGTTCCAACGAGGGTACTATCACTATCCCATCCTTCATCCTAGAAAAACGTTCATTTCTCGAGTCATTTGCGATTACTCAGCGGCAAAACGAAAAAATTCCGACTGCCAGACTGCTCGGCCGGAAATAGTAACCTGAATGATGCCTTGATTGTCCAACACCATTTCCGAAGACATCGGCCGAATTCCAAGCAACCAAGGATTTTGAATACAACGTGTAGCGACTTCGATCCCTCGCGTAGGCCTTTTGAAACCTACCACTCCTCCGCGTAACCATAAAAAAAAAAAATACACAAGCACAGCAACCACACTCCCTCACATGACTATTTCATTTGGACTCGGCAACCGAAATTTCCGCTTATATAACCTCGGTCGCTGCGAACAATACCGTGGACGAGTCTATTTAAAGGGGTTTTCGGTTCGGCCAATCACGTCCCTGCGTGAGTGTTGCGCCCCGCTCCAAACCCGGCAATTCGCAGCGGAAGAGTCCTTGAGGTTGCACCACGTTGCGGCGCTGCAGCGCAATTGTGTAGGGTTTGTTGCTCCGCCGCGGCGAGGAGACAGCAGTGTGATTCACGTCGGGGAGAGTGGGGCCCAATTCGTAGGAGCGCCACCAACGCCACGATTCGCCTCGGAAAAGAGGAAATGTTTTTTTTTTTTTTTTCCCTCTTCCTCATCGCGTGCCAGTGGACCTTGCCCGGATTTCACGTCGAAAAATCCGTCGAGATGTTGCCGAGCGTCATGGATGGCTAGAGTTCGTGTGTGAGATGAGAAGCGGCGCCTCCCCGCTTCCCTGCGTTGAAAAAAAAAAAAGAAAAGAAAGACCCTCGTGGCGTGCCACCGCAGTCGTTGTTTGGTGTTTCAGGCTGCCGAGCAAACGTGGGTGCACTTCGAGGTGTGTGTGTGCTTCTTCCGCAGGCCACGTTTTCGCCGACCGCGCGCTGGCTCCAGCGCCCCTTCCGGGTTGCCATGGGGATCGGTCGATCCCGGAACGGGATGGGAAGCGCGGGCAGGCGCTCCCGTGTGTGCTCTCTCACGAGAGTGAATGTACGCCAGATGAAATGTAGTTCGATCCCGCCCTGTCCCCGAAACGATCTTCGAAGAAGGCGTGCGTGGTCTGGTCCTGAGACGGGAGTTCGGATCAGTGGACTTTTCCGCAAGGTGGTGGCAAAACAGCTGAATCCAGAGTGTTTGAAGAACACGTTAGCACGAAGAGTTCTCCCGGCCATGTGTGCCGGCTTCAGCTCTTGGGTTGTTTTCGTGCTCTCCTGGGCTTTTGCTTTTAGGCATTCATCATGGTGAAAGTTGCACAATCTTCACTGCAGATTTCGTTCACACTTGTGAGTGTGTCTTTCGCGTTTGGTTGCTTCTTGTCAACGCAATTATCCCAAACGTTGCATCATTTGACGGAATCAGAATTCGCGGCCCAACGAACACTTAAAAAAACGCATAGGTACTCACTCATGTTTTGAAAAGTATTTCCTCCCTTTAATGGAAAAAGAATGATCAACTCCTGACAGAGGAACGCTTGCCGACGTACTTTGAAATGGGTTTTATTATTTTTTTCCTTCGTTTTTGCTTTGTGATGAAGATGAGGAATAAGGCAAAGGAATAATGGAGCTTCGTTGCTTTTTACCCAGGAGGCATGTGCTGCTCTAGTTTTGGAAGCATGGAAGTCAGAGAGAGGGGGGCTTGGTCAGTGCTGGCTGCTGCACTTCCAGAGGGATCTTCTCCAGCCCTTTTTGGCTCGTGAGGGACTCTCTCTGTTCCTCGAAACCTTTGGCTGTAACACCAAACGATTCGACTCGGAGTACAAAGAAACGCGTGTCACGTTACTGCGTCGTGTTGCTCGTTCTCAAGAGATTGTGTTCGGCTAAGATCCTCCTCGTTACAGGAAAACTTGTGGGATTCCAGCTCACCGTTGCCGAAAGCGGAAAGAAAGAAAATCCAAAGGATCTGATCGTTATTGAATGGTGCATTTGCTTGTCTCTCGCACATTCCAAGGAAAAAGGGGAACTTTAGGGAACAGAAGTTTTTAATCAGAATCGGCCCCAAGTAAAATGAAAGCCCCTTGGATTGACGACCGGCTTTCCCTGGGAATGCGAAAAGGCTGAAGTTAGAGGAAAAGTGTGTGCGTTTTTTTAACCGAAGCAGCTGCATGTTTGCTTTCGCCCCTAACCCACTGCTCGATAATCTAAGCTGACCCTTGGAGTTTGGGATGGAAGAAAATAAGAGTGAGTTTTTCCATTGATGGTGGATTGCTTATGATGACTTGACTGATAACGCATCAAATCACGGAAACTTGTGATTCGAGTGCTCCGAAAATGATTGCAGCTTCGGGGCAGATACGCAACTGGTGTTTGAATGGCATTCGTTTGTGATTGTCTGTTCAACAGCAGAGGGGCAGATCTGTAAGTTGATCATCCTGTAAGTTGTAGGAAGCTGACAAGATTTCACACTCCCAATATCATCGTCATCTCGGCACCGAGTCCGGATTCTTTTCCTATTTCCAAGCAGGAAATTTCGGTTTGCTAAATTAATAAACTGGAATCCTGTGCTGCAAGAACTGTTGGTGTTGATGACTGGCATGTGCACTCGGCACAAGTATTTCATCGGATGTTCAGAATAGGGCCAAGATTTCAGGGTCCCAAGATCTTGAACAGGTAGTGAAAAGCCAGTGATTTTAGCGTCGCGCTGCAGAAAGTGCTACCACAGCTACACAAAATATCCGATTCTGTGTTCATCTATGGGGCATCTTCACTCTGAGCAGGCCGTTTTAAAGAGAGTACATCGGTGGCTCTCTTCGGGCGTCCTAAAATGGAAGCACGAATCGGAGATTTGTTCTCTTCAGTGTGTTTTTTCTTCGGAAAAACTCAGGCTTCTCATAACTACATTTCATCTGGCGTACATTCACTCTCGTGAGAGAGCACACACGGGAGCGCCTGCTCGCGCTTCCCATCCCGTTCCGGGATCGACCGATCCCCATGGCAACCCGGAAGGGGCGCTGGAGCCAGCGCGCGGTCGGCGAAAACGTGACCTGCGGAAGAAGCACACACACCTCGAAGTACACCCACGTTTGCTCGGCGGCCTGAAAACACGTCCAAACACCAAACAACGTCTGCGGTGGCTCGCCACGAGGGTCTTTCTTTTCTTTTTTTTATCATTCTCTTCCTGTTGTGGAATGCAAAGTATGAACAAGTACAAAATTTTTAATCTGATGGTAATGTAGTATCCCTTTTGAATCAGAATCACGAAACTTTGTATTTTTCTTGTGAATCACCGTCTCTGGGAAGCGAGCTGTTCGTGCTGAAAACCCTGATGGAATGCAGCATGGTCAGGTCAGGTCACTTTTTGCAAATGAACTTCTGAGGAAACCGAAGACAAGTACTTGAAAGATGTGTTTCGTATAGCTTCCCTCGTTACAAGAACAGCAGCAACAGATAATTTTCACTTTTAAACTGAGTTTCTGGAAGATTCACAACTGAGAATGATACACAAAAAACGCCTGCAATGTGGAGGTCATTCTACGGATAGAATCTTGCGGACAGAGGCCGTCTCACTGAGTTCCATTCCGCTTGATAGATGCATTTCTGCCAAGGTGAAAAAATTCACTTTTCTCGCTCTGTGAAATAAAAAAAAAAAAAAATGAAATGAAAAAATGATTCGGAAACTTCAACGTCCTCGTCAATGGGAGCGTTGATAACGACTATGAAAGTGTTACATTTGGGTTCTCCAGAGGAAGAGGAGCATGGGAATCTACCTGAATTCATTTGCAGTATTCCTCGGAATGTAAGGCTGCTTAGTACAGTGTACGGTGCTCTATCCCCCCTTTGCTATAGAGCACGTACGCTTTGTGTTCCTGTTAGCAGTGTGGGTACCCGCCGTGCTTTGTGGATGGCGAGTCTCTCGGCAATTTCAAGTCTGTTTCCCAACCGAACCTGTTGGTTTGCTACAAAGTTTGCAGCGGACTTCCGAGTAGGATTCGGTCAACGTTTTCTCCCTCCGATGCAAACCTGACTGGTCCTCCGCATGACCTCTTCTCACACGATCTGCTTTCGGATGGTGAGCTCTGTCCGTCTGCTGCATGCCATCTTCCTCCCACACCGTCAGAGATGCG
This sequence comes from Raillietiella orientalis, assembly GCA_036172245.1. Lineage (NCBI taxonomy): Eukaryota > Metazoa > Arthropoda > Ichthyostraca > Raillietiellida > Raillietiellidae > Raillietiella > Raillietiella orientalis. The sequence continues at coordinate 2,900,942 of JAYWIR010000015.1, forward strand.
CCAAACCGGGCAGCCATACGCGAGGAAGGCGCCCCTTCGATTTCCCGTCGGACGATTGCAGCATGGAAACGACCTGGCAAACCGAAAACAGGTTCATTACCTAAGTGTTGCTGTGAAAGTACCAGTTTCTCAGAACGCTGAGCCTCCTCCATCGGATCCACCATCCAGCGAGCCTGGTCCTTGCTACGCGATGCTTCAGGAGATTCGAAACCGGTGATTCATTGATCGAGTGCGGTGCGAAGCGTTTACTTCGAAAAGAGGCCTTATATTTCGCGCACTTGTTGTGTCTTTGGAGATGGTGGGCGCTCAACAACCCCAAGCAGTCCCAGTTTCCTTTTCGACAGAGTGAGAACTCTTCGCAGCTAAAATTTCCTCGTCTAGAAATCGGCAGACCGGGAGCTCGGCAGCACCGTCAGTTCCATCCACTCCTTTCGGTTTGGTTTGAGATGTCACTCACAATCACCCATGTGATTGTGAGTACGATTTGCATCGCTTCTCGCCGAAGCCGAATGGACGAAACCGGAGGTGAGCCGTAAATTCGCAATGCTCGCCTGATCTCGGTTTTCAACTCTCTCGTGGAGTCTGCGGGGCGGATGCGGTATGCTAGAAAGGATGTGATGACATCGAATGTAAGGGTGCTCGTATCATATGGAGAGCAGCAGCTAGAAACCCTCGCCGAGAACATTCGAAACAAGTGCCACGTACCCCTTGGCATTGCCTTTCTGATGGAAACGAATCGTGCATGCAATCTGTTGGTTGTGTCCGACAGATTCGATTTTTGGTCTTCGAAACAAAGGAATGATGAGGCTTACGAAAATCGCAAAGAAGGAAGCCGCAAGAAGAACTGAGGAATGCTTGTTTGAATTTCTGACCGATTTTTTTTTTTTTTTTTTTTTAAGAAAAAAAAAAATTCCTCGAGAGTTGATAAACTAAAAAGCAGGAGTAGATGGAGCACACAGGCAATGGTTTCCCTAGACTGTGGACGCACCTGAACCTTCCTTCGAACTTTTTCAATCGTGCCCTCGCCACTCATCCTAGTTAAATAATTCTCAACCCTTTGTTTGTCTCGTGACCAGGAAAACGAGAGTTTTCATCTCTCTCTGCCAAGATGGCTGACCAGCCCAAGGCACACAAAACCTGACGAAAAATACACGATCCTGCAAGTGCATTCTCTGAAGTGTACCCGATCTGCCTTCCCGAGGCGTGATTCTGCTAGGTTTCCTGGGCCCCACGAGGGCTCTCTTTTCGGTGAGCAGTCGATTCGGCTTTGGCACTCGCGTGTCTCTGGTTGTGACATTTCCTCAATTCAGAGCTTGCCGGGGAGGGGAGAGGGAAATCTTGGAAAGATTTTGAACTCTTACAGGAGCTCTTTCGGCATGCGAGCTGGGAGCAGCGGCCTGCACCGCTATGATGGCCGCCGAAGCAAAGCGTTGCTCCGAGAGTTGCTCCAGTCACGCTGGCTGCTGTTTAATGAGATCAGAAAAAGACGACAGACCAGCAAAGGCTGGCACACAGCGCAGAATTCTTGCGTGCCAGTTATCCCGTCTAGGGGCATGCTGTAGGCTACCAGGAGGGACGCAGCCTTCCAAAGGGAAGCGGCACATGGGTGTTCGTTCGCCGGCAAGCGCTCGTTAAGGCTGCTGAGCGTGGCAGAGAGCACCTGACCCGCATCCCGGGCCTGTGAGCGCGGTGTGAAGCAGTGCATGTCACCCCTATAGTGGTGGCTTCACCCGCGCCTGTCCCATAAATGGAAACAAAGTGGACGCCGTGCAAGAGAGACGCGTGGGTGCGATAGCGAGAAGCGTGGATGGGGAGGTTGCGGCTGAAAAGTCAGGAGAGCCGCGACAAGCGTCGAGACCTTCGGTGAAGCGTGGCTCGATCGGCGAGCGGGTTCCGAAGAGCTGCGGGCGGGAGGAGGGGGACGGGGGGGGAGTCGCACCACTTCTTCGGAGAGGTAGGAACAGAAGCCCCGCTGGGCAGGTGCGCGCGCGCGCGCTCCTTGCCGCCGGAGCCTGCAAGACAGACCGAGGTTCGTCCCCCCTGCGTCCGGTTGCTCTGGGTGCCAGAAATGCCTAGCGAGGCCTACCGAGAGTACGGAAACGGGAAGGGGAAGCAGGGGTGCGGAAACCGTTCGACGTTTCTAAAAATAGACGTCGAAAGCTGTCTAAGCGGCTACGAGGTGGCTCTCCACGCGAGGAAGCGGTTCTTCTACTTCCTTCTTCGCTCGGGATCGGCTTCCACGGTGACCGAATCGAACGAACGCCTTCGGGCGTACGCTCGGGTGACCAAAGGTGAGTCCCGGGGAAAGGAGTCCGGGGCATGTCCGGCTAAAGTTTCCGCTCCGGGAGCGGTCCCCAGCGAGACGGCACGTGGTCGATCGCAGCCGGGAGGCAGGCAAGGCAAGAAGATGAACGCCGGCAAGAGACCCGCCAGCGGTCACTCCGAGTGATGTTCGCGCGCGCACGGGCGTCTCAGCCGTCCCGAAAGGTGGGCTCTTCGAGAGGCATGGCCAGCACGGACGAAGTTCTGCTGAAGGTGGTTCGGACGGGGGGATCCTGCACCGCACCGCACGGGAGCGCTGTGCACTCTGGGGAGAGGGAAGGGGGAGCACAACGCGCGCAAGGGGCGCCTCCCGGGGAAGACACCGACGCATGCCGGGTGCCGCCTTTCCTCGCGCCGGACGCCGTTGTCGCCTCGTGAGCGGGTACTCACTGTCTCGCGTTCCAGGACACGACGACGCTGCTCCCGCCGCTGTTGGGAACGCCCTCCTCTATAGCCGCGGCCACCACCACCACCCCCGATCTGCAAGGTTCCACAACGGGATGGGGAGCCGGGGGGGCAAAGCTACACTGGCGTCTTGGTGCGCGCATCGATACTCGGCGGCTGCTTGAGCTTCTCCGTCGAGGCTCCGAGAGTTCTTTCCATGCGCTGCGGAAGGAGTCCCGCGAACGATCGATCCTTTGGGGTAGCAGCAGGAAGGACGTCCACGAGTCCGAGCAGGACTGCGTCTTGGTCGCGGGAGCGCGCAGTTTCGCAGGCAACGCCGCTGCCTCCGTGGCTCCGTCGAACGACTAAATGCACCACCCGCGAGACGAGACTTCCGCAGAGGACGTGTCGCCGCGTGCACGTGGAAACGCGTCGCATCCTGCGGCTCCCGATTTTCGCGCGGAATTCCCGGATGTCGGAATAATCGACAGGAGCGCCCGCCTCCTATCCGCTACCCGTGGCTCTAAGTCACGCTGAGGTGACGCGGCTGTTGGGAGCTGTGCGAGTCGCAGGTCCCGCGCCAGCTGAGTAGAGTAGTGAGTTCCCCGTCCGAAACTGCGACAGATTCCTTCCCAGGGAGTCGGGATCAGGGGTCCAGTAAGTGGCGACGTGAAGATTCGCAGAACCGTCCTTCGTTCCCAAGGAATGCCCCCCCTCCGCAGCGTTCCTGGAGAAGCTACCGTTCTGCAGAAAGAGAGAAATTCTTGATTCGTGAAATCAAAGGACAAACAGACCGACTTGAGCACGAAAGCCACGGCCAGCAGCGGTTGTTTGAAAAGAAAAAAATTCATGTTCTTGATTGAAAAGTAACCGGAAGTATCTGCACGCGGATGGACGCTGTTTCTTGGAGCTGCTGCTGTCACTGAATCTGAAGAGAACAAGTGAAAAACTTTCGCTGGTCAGTAGGCAAAGTGTTGCAGGTCAAGAACGTATGCCAGTGCGAGTAAACATGGAAAGCTTGATTCGCCAAAACCTTGCGTCTTCAAGAAGGTTCTGTGCAGCTTAGGCTTCAGCAGGGCAAGGTTCTGGATGTCCGCAAGGAAGCCCTTCCTTTTAAGCCAAAAAAAAAAAAATTGGGGAAAGCAAGAGTAGAATAAGGAGAATAGAGAGCTGATTTCACAGTATCGATGACGGGGTCCCTTCCTCCATTCCGCAGAGTCGAACACAAACGTGTTTTCGCCACGAACACGTAAATCTGGTCACAGCGGGCAGACAGGGTGTTGTTGACCTTGAACTCGAATCCATCATCGTTGCGTTGCTACTGAACGCAGGCTCGCCAGCCTGCGAGAAAATCGCAGGTACGGCTTTTGGAGGATGCGGTGAATGAAAGGCACTTTGCTCGTCATGAAACGTTCGCGGGATGAGAGAAGCAAAAAGAAATGCTGGGAACACTGACACGGCTTCAAGCCGTTTGGATCGAACAACTCCTGCCGGTGCAAAAATGGATTCCGGTCTTTGAAAACAAGAAGCCGCGTGTCGAGTCAGCTCCCAACAGCAGGCGAGTGACATTGCAACAAGGAAAAAGTCATGCGAAAAACAAAAGGATAAATAAATAAAAACACTGTCGGAAAGGATGTTTTTCTTTGTGCGATGATGACTTCAAGTGTTCAGCGCGCGCTAAAACTTCATGTAAACAGCAAACCCATGCCACTTACGGTGCTGCACCACACTGCCTTCTTTCTGAGCAAGGCGAGTGTATCGTCAAGAATCCAATTTCGGCAAAGATATCTTGAACGATGCTTGCGTTTCCTCGAGGTAATTAAGGTCCTTGTTATAAGATATTCAGATTGTCTTCACGAAACTGAAGGAACAGCGGTTTTGCTTGTTCGACTTCCAGAGCGCGTATTACTCATTGTGGAACTTCAACTAATGGTGCAAGCTGCATGCTGGAATCAACGCAGCATCCCATGCACACGCGATTGGAAGTTAGTCATTGAAAGTAACGGCTGGACCACTGAAGGAGAACGGAATTCAGATGAGAAAGGCACAATCGAAAACAAGCGAGTTCTTTGTGAAAGACACGAAGAAGCATGGAAAAGGTACATTCGCCTACTGTGCACCTGCTGAGGATGACCAGTCCAGTCCAAGGAAAAGAAGGAAGGAACAAGCAAGGAACAAGAAAAATGCAAATGCTCGCTCTGATGATTAGAAAAGAAGTGCCAACCTGCAACTGCATGGTTATCTGAAGGATTGATTGCCTTGGGATTGAAGGGACGACGCGTCGGTTGCTAGTGGAAGAGGGATGTTGCATATTTGGGAGGCAACGATCTGAAATGCAAATGGAGACTTCACACGTTCAAGTCTGATGGAATGCTGTTGGCAACACGGGCAGTGCTTTTGACGAAGCAGAGAGAAATATTCAAGAGGAAAGTGTTGAAAGGAAATCGAAACTAAGATGACAAAGCACGCATTCGCACGCCATGATCGTCTTCAAATAGAATCGTGTTTATGTTTCGTATTCAAAGTTCCAAGCTGATACCTTGAATGGTAATTATCAGTGCAATAAAAAATGATATCAGACATGGCATCATCTGCCAAGAAAATGCTTTTCCACTGCAATTGAGGAGTGAATTTGAATAAAGGTTGCAAATATGATCCTCCCCAATTCAATAAATGCTATGATATAAAACTACGATTTCTCCTTCAAGCGGTGTCCTAGTTGTTATCTAAAGTCTTTCGGATAATCAAAACAGCTTTAATCTCACAGTTTCTATCACTCGCAGGCTGTTTTTTCCACCGCAAGTACGTAACTAAGTTGCTCCTCGTCGAAGTATGTTGTACCTAAATTATTATCAGGGAGACCCTGACTCTCTCCAACTGTTTTTCAAGCCAGAGGGGGTCGAGTAATTGGAGACGCACATCGGGATATTCCCAAGCATTCTTCACTTGCATTCTGCAACACGCTTCCGTAAAACATTGTACATCTTGGGTACCACGGATTTATTCTTTACACACGCTATGAATTTGCGGATTTTGCTATGCTGTTGCCCGTTGGTAGGCTCCGTGTGGCATACAACGGCTCCCGGGACTCCGTCGTGTTGCCATCTTTTGGCGGCAAGGGTAGCCTACAGGGCACGGCGTGGTATCCTGGCAGCCATTTTCTGTCTGCGCTGATGAGTAACTAATCCATTAGTAAGAAACGTTAGCTGAGTTTTTCGGAGCAGGCGTCAAACAGCACTTTTGTTGGAAAAAAAAAAAAGGTCACACTTTGCACGAAACGCGATTGATAATCCGCGTTTTCGGCATGTATTTTTTTTTTTTACTTGATACGGGTTGAAGCCGAATGACGAGTGTGAGGTGTGGGGGTACCACATTCATTTGCACCGAGAGGGCTTTTCGAAGGGTCTGCAGGTTTTTCGGAAAGGATTACAATTTTCTTCACACATTTCATGAATATTTTCAAAATGGAATTCCGAAGCAAGAAATAGCTATAATAATAATAATAATATATAGTTCCATGTTTTCAATCAAACAAAGAAGCTGTTGACAATATAAATTTAAAAATCCAAATACTTTTGATCTCTTAAGACTGAAGGTTTGGAGCGTCTTTCGGGGGATTTATTTAGAATCTGTTTGAAGTTCTAACTAATGAAAAAAATTGGCCCCAAAGATTTTTTGATAGAGTGAGCTTCATCAAAATCGTGATTGAGGAGTTTGATGCTTGAAAACAGTTTTGAACATTCAGAGTCCACGTAAAGAAGTTGAAAAATTTCTCTAGGATGGTACTGCAGAATTTATGTGACTGATACGTCAGGACTGAAATACGATGCGGAACTGTAACTGAAATAATCAAAACTCTCGTGATCTGGAGCAAGAACTTAATATTGTAATGAACGCTCTCCTGTCAATTTGCAAACAAATGCAACAGAATTACGTGGTGCGGATTCTTGGTTCCTTCTGCTTTTCTTTGCGTACTATATCGAATACAACTAGCTATTTGTTTCTCGCCTGGGTGCGCCGGGGCGTTTATTCCTAAACTATCCAGGAACAGAGTTCCCGGACAAAGGACACAGAAGAAACGAAGGGGGGGTCCCCGACACGCAGGTCGGTAAACCGAAAGTCCGGAACGGGAGGGAGGGGACCACAAATACACATATAAAAAATAGAAATAAAGATATGGGGAGGGTAGGGGACAGGGGTCTTTGGTTTGACCGTTCCTTTCCTTCAGAACCGGCTATGGATGCCGGTGATCTCTCTCCTCACGCTCTCTGGTAGATGGGCCCACTCGGCAGCCGACGTCATGTTCTCGCCGGCTATTCCGGTGGCCTGACGACGAATCGCCAGCTTCTATACTAGCTTCTATCTACTAGCTATTTGTTGGTGCAACTACAAGCACCGATTTACGTAAGTGTTCTTGCATTATCCAAGTGGGGTCAGAAGCAAAAATGTACAACAGCTACTGCTTTCAAGTGTTAATCGAGAAACCTGATCAAATTATAATGTTTCTATTTGTTCCTTCATATCAAGAATATTTCTTGATTCATCTAAAATTTCCTTCAAAGGTAGTAGATCATGATCAGTTGATCAGAAACGTGTGCAAAACCGTTTTTCTTTTTTTTTAGAATTACGGTTCAAAATTAATTTGGCACAACTGTTCCCGAGTTTTCAAATCATCCTCAAGAAATGAAATTTGCTCAGTTTAACCTAAACTCCACAGATTTGAGAACGTTTCTAACGATAACCGGACTTTAAAGTGGATCTCAAATGCTTTCTAATGAATCGAAAGCCCTACCCCAATTATTGCTTTGTTTTTTGTTTCAGCAACTATTGAATCACAATGAGCTCAGGATCAGACGCCATTTCCCCACGAACTTTTTCCAGATCTCTGTGATTCCAGTGTGGTTTCCGGTCCCCAGAATGTGGACTCGGTTCTCTTTCAGCCGTGGTCCATCTGGGTGCGGTCTTCTAAGTCTTCTCTCTCTGGAAAAAAACGTCAACGCACGTTGGAGGCGGCGGTACTGGCAGACGGCATTCTTACGAAATGCTCCTTTCGGCAACAGGAAAGCACAGATTAAAGGTAATTACTTGTACGCTTAAAAGGCAAAACTTCAACCGATTCATTCAATTATCTTCGAGATGCGTTGTTAGTGCCCATCCCTTCTTCGTGGGCTTAATGTAACGTGCAAAAAAAAAAAAAAAAAAACAGAAATGAATACAATGTAGACAAAGAGAACGGTTGACAACTCGTTGGATTGAGTTTTTTTTTTCCCCCTTCTCTCTCTTTCCAATAGTTTCTTTCTTTTTTAGAGACGTGCCAGTTATCAATACGGCGACGTGCCTAAGCCTTACTTTTCGAAGAAGCTCTTTGGTGAACGAATCAAAAAGGCGGCATTGGCGCCTGTGTACCAAGTGCAGCTTTCCGTACTTTACTAATCGTTTATGATCATTGGTCTTTTGACCGATATTTGTGTACATGCTTTGAGGTACATCTTCATTAAAATTCTGACACACGATTAAACTTAATGGTAGAATTCAGTTTGGAGGTTCTTTTTCCCAAATCAGAAGAGCTCAACTCTTGCAGAGGAAAGTGGAAAATGGAAAGTGGAAGGCATGGATTGCTCATTTTTCCACATTTGAAAAATAATCTGTCCCGTATACGAGTAATCACAGAAATTAAATCTATTAAGAGATGATGCGTTCATTTTATAAGTTGCTTCGTAAATTCCAGGAATTTCCTTTCTCTAGATTTCGTCTACTTGTTGTGACCATAAAGGTGGACCAAAGATTTTTCCTGTGTAGGGAAAGACCAAAATTCATGAACGAGGGCAGATTTCAAGGATCCGAAAGCCCAGGGGTTCACGAATCCGTTTCCTTGGGGGGATCCTGAAGGAAGAAAAGAAACACTGTCAGAGTGAAACCTCAATGGAGTATCTGAAGTTCGACCAAGAAGAAATCCGCATGAGCAGCTGGAGGAAATACGGTCTCAGTGAATAAATCAGAGGGAGTGACAGTTTTGCCTTCGGCTCCTCTTTTAGCATGGTTTTGCTACATAGAAGTCAGCACACTTTTCGTGATTCAGTGAATTACCACGGGAAGTCGAAGCAGCCGACACCACAGAAAGTCGTTTTCGCCATTCTGCTTCGGAAGCGCAATTGACTGCTCATCAAGATTCAGCGATTTTCGAAGAGCAGCCTTGTTCCCTGCAGGGTCCAAGGAAGGCCTCTCTAGTGAACTGGAAGGAGAAGAAGAAAAGATGGCGTTGCGGAAACGCAGGGCAAGATGGATGGAAAATAAAATGGAATGGAGAAATAGGGATGCTCGGTAAGCAGTCTGAATTCCAGGTCGCCTACCTTGTCAAAGGAAGTGGGAATATTCCATTTTATGTATGGCTGTTTATTATTCAGTGAGTGCTTCTTCTTTTTTTTGTTTTCTTAATTGCCCAAAGCCAAGGGCCGCGAAAGGACGGCATTGAGCGATGGAGCGACAAAAAATCACCGAACTTATTTTAATGTAATATGATATCGTTGTAAAGCATTAATGCATACTAAGTTTATCACTAGAGTCTCGTCATTCATTCTTAATTCGTTTTCGAAAACCTTTTCCGACTTTAGCAAGTATACATTGTATTTGAGGATTTTCGTACCACAATATGGTTACATTTCAATTTCTTGTTACATTTATGTATCAAAGTGTTATCTTTTAAATCCATTTCTCCTGTATCCCTCCCGAGAAATTGCTTAGAGCCGCTGTCTCTATTTTGTGGGTCCTTCAGCCTTACGTGACCCACAGTTCACAAGACACAACTTTCACATTTGACCGTAAGCTCAACATTGCCTTCTTTGATTTGGAAGTCCTGAAGAAATCACACCCTTTCCTGGGGCATCTAGAATGCAGAACACAGAGTTTAGAAAAGTTTGAAGACGTGCAGTTTTGGCTATCAGTTCCAGTACCTGGAACAAATGCTATCTTCACGTCACGAACAGCTATTATGCACATGAGAGCGATAGACAAAGTCGACCAATACTCACACTTGTTTAGGATTCTTTCCCCACCTCGGAGTCTCCAGTATTCTCCGTGTACAGGTTTCTAGAGCAGTGCAATTCGAAGCTTACCTGATTTAAGGTACATTGAACCAAGCTGGTACGATGCTGCTTGGAGCTTGCAATGCTTAACAGCGGTGGACGCGTTGCAATGGAGTGCTTTTCATGCATCGAATGTAATTTTTGCGAGTCCTCATGGAAGTCGCTATTTGAGATCTGATGGGACACCTACATTCTGGTGCTGCAATGTGATAGAGGGAAGACTTTTCAGAGGTTTGCTATTGCACCGATCCTTCTTGAAGGCATTCTTCCTGTGCATCTTGGTCACTTTCATTATAAGGTACCCATCTAAGTATCTCAGGGAATTATGATACGTTAGTTTAGGTACCCTGGCACGAATGGGTCGCCTTATCAATCACTAGGGGGTGGCTTGCAGTACACTTTCCGGTGCTCGACGCACTCCATTATAACCGTTGTCATGCTGTCAAAAAAAAAAATCATCCCTTTGTTTTCTCCGTGCAGTAGCCGCATGATAGTTGTAGAAAGCGAGGATCTCAAGAGATGCATTTCACTCTCGAGCATACCTCGGAAACACCTCGGAAGTGGAAACGTTGTTCCGGCCGAAAGTAGCCGAATCCCTACACACACGTCTTTGGTTCCCCAGTGCAAACTGTCTGGACACCAAAGGCGATCATCACTTTCCTGGAAACAGAGTTTAGTGAGCATCCGATCCTAAATGTCATTGGCGCCTTCGACGTTTCGTGTTGAACCCATGTAGCCCCTTCAGTAGGATATTGCATGTCTATAGGAGAAATAGGATATTCTTCCACGGGACGTTGTTTGGATCTGAAGTGCGAGAAAAACAAAAAGAAACAAAGGTTGTTTGCACGAGGGTTAGATCTTTTAGGGTATTTCCATTCCTTGAGCCAAAACCTCTGGATATTGAACAGGGCAATGAATTCACTTGAATAAAACGAAGTAGCACACGTTCTAAAAATGAAGGCCACAGGGCCCAGGCAACTGATGCACTGGCATGGAGGGTAAATGGGAGCATCACTCGTTTCCGAGTTTTCGAGGTTCCCAAGGAATTCAAAACGAAGTGCTTGCAGTGTGCTCAATCCTTTCGAATTATTTTTTTTTTTCTTCCTTCCTGCTGATATTCGTGCTTCCTAGTGGGGCCAGGCATACTTCCGTCTACCAAAGCAACCACTCTGCCTTCATTGAATTGGCCACAGAATGTTGCTGCTGATCAATTCCATTGGAATCATTCACTTCATTAATCCTCAAACATTGGGGCGGCAATTTTTAGGATTAAGGATTGAGGTGGATGTTCATAAACGATTGCCTCGAGAGATGGAAACTGAGCAAAAATTGGATTCAACTTTGTTTTTGGAAAATTGCCACTATGAATTCCGTGCTCTTCTCAAAATGCAATTTAGAGATCAATGACTGAGTCAGTTACACCTCCTTGGGCTTCTTAAAATATCCATGGTTAGTAGTCTGTGACAGCTGTACTGTCTGCAACCAACCAATTCAAGTCCATTTCAAAAGGGAAAAATACAGACAAACGGATACAATATACAATAAATTTATGGATTGCGTACACCCCACTTTCTGAATTTGATACAACATATCCACGTGATTCCCGATGCTCTGCATGGTCAGAGCACCCCCCCCAAAAAAAAAAAATTTGCCGAATCGCTTCAGTTTTTGGTGTATTCCGTTCAGTATTTCAAAAGGTGTGCAAGAACGGCAGGAGAAAATGATCCGGAAACGGGAAACTTTGTGAAGACGGAACTGAAGCCACGTTTTAATTCCTCACATACAGAATTCTAGTGGCTACTTCGGGTCACTTGGGAATGGAAGTTTTCCTTTGAATGAATACACTGAGAACACGGCAAGGAAGACGACGGGCTGTGGTTCGTCCTTTACATCAATGCAATAAATACTCTTTCATAGCAGTTCAATTCAGTTTGCTGCCTTTGCAGCTAGGTAAACGAATTCCTTTCGCTTTTCTGCATGAATGCTAGGGGAAAAAAAAAACAAAAAAAAAAAACAAGTTACATTCATATGTTCGGCATCAGCTCGTTTTGCCCAAAAGTCTCTCTTCAATGCAACACATTCAGCTAATCAATAGCATTCAAAGTCATGGGGTTACTTGAAAGTGCATTAAGGAACCCCCAATAGTTTTGGCTGCCTAGAATGCGAACGGAAGTAAATGTGAGAGGAAACATTCCTTTTCCACTTTGCTGCCGCATATATTTTGCATTAATCGATGGAATATGAGTCGCTGATCCGTCCTACTGTTTCCACAGATTGTTCAACCGTTTCACAAGGGTGCGAGCTGCTCATGTCCACACACACTGTGCCCGAAAACACTTGGAAAGTGTTTCGAGATTGGTTGGCCCTTCTGAATGGCTGATCCGCATCCGGCTTTTCTTCCACACCGGGGTTACAATTTCCTTCTGCATACAATGCTAATGAAAGACCGATTCTTAGTTCACCACCCTTACATCAGTTGAAATGGAGACGAATCATGTCCTGAGGTTGGTGATCGTATCTCCTGAACTGGTAACACTGAACGAGGCGACCTAGCCTCAAACGCACGACCTGGTGTGGAGCGAGGAAAAATTCGATTCCTTAGATTGCTTTGCAATACTGATTTCTTTTTCTTTTTTCTTTTTTTTTTTTTTAAAAAAAAAAAACTGGAAATGCCCAAGACATTATTTAAAAAAACTTAAGCACATTTTTGTGCGAAATCTATGCAATTCTTGTGATGAAAGTGAATGCTTGCAATAGGAGATTAATGATGTGCCGAAATAAGAGCTTTCATTTCAACGCACATTATTGCTACTTGGATTAATGGAAAGATCCAGATGCAAATTAAGGAGGGAGGGGAACCAGGGGAAGAAACTAGAGAAACATCTCCTATCATAAACGGCATGCTCAGTTCTTCAATTTTATGTCTTCAGCAGTCGCACGGCTGGTTACACTTGTCATCCTTGGGTTTAATTTTAAACATGCCTTCCTCCAGGAGGATCCGGTGTTGCAGTGCGTTTTCCTTTTTCTTTACTTTCTTGAATGGAAAGAGATGCTGCCTCGCGGTTTTGCGTCACCAAATCTCTGGCGAACGGGCTGTCAGAAACGCTGAGGTCTTGCAAAAAGGCCCACTTTTCAATCGAGTTGCCCACAACAGCGCTTCCGGAGAAGCTCAGGGGCACCAGCGCAAACCTTTTCATCCCAGTCATCATCAAAACGTGCCAACTTGGCGGCTCGTCCGATGGAAATAGGAAGCAGAGTCGAAAACGCCTTTTTTTTTCCTTTTTTTTCCGCAGTTGAAGAAGGTGGAAGTCGATTATTCATCCGTTTTGCAATCAAAAATCGATCTTTATGTGTTGGAGACGAAACATGTGTTCTGTATAACAGATGAACGCAGGGGAAGAAGGGAAGTGCGTTTTCTAAAATAGAAATTTCACAACTCGGATCCTTGATTAATACGAGTGTGATTTTTTTTTTTTTTTTTAAAAAAAAAAAACAAAAACACACACCGACGTACTTATTCGATTCGTCATTCAATGAAGTACACTGGAAGTCAATTTGTACATAAATTTTCAGAATTTCAAACTATAGGTTATTAGTCTCCTAAGACTCGGATCGAATAACTCTTGGGTTAACGTGTTAGCTGGAATGTAATACATCAGGAGAGCGAAACGGCAGCGAATTGATGGAAAACAAATCTCCACTTGGCAGAATCCTGCGGCCTGTCGTCGGAAGTCGAACGAAACCAAAAGCCTTCCTGCCAGACGGCGCGGAAAAACAAAATGGCGCGGGCGAATTCCGATGCGGATGGCGACGGCGTTGCGCCCAGCGCGGAACATTCCCAGACTGCGATTCGAGCAACCGAAAGCAGGCAGAGAGAGGCGACACTTTGAACTGCCTGCCCAGATGTGTACGTGTCGCGCGTTCGCGCGTGTTTTTTCCTTCTCCTGTGGAACGCTGTTTGTTCGCGGAGGATCCAAGAGCTCTTCGAAACGGAATTCAGACCTTCGTAAAGTGGCCACTGCGCTTGGCTCCAAACAAGGAAGTTCTCAAGTGTTCGAGGAAACATCCAGCCCCGACGATTTGCAACGTTTGCCAATTCGAATCAAAGAATTAGGTAAAGTTGCAAGTCGTCGGGTGCAGGTGGTCAACAGAAAACCACTTTAAGAACCAGATCTTGGTCTTTAACCTTCTCTCCCGCACAGGCCGAGCTTCCTTTAAGGCCCTCTGGTTTCTAATTACTGATTTCTGTCCGCCGTTTCGTAGGTGAGTGCCTACCGAATCGAAAGCATTGGTTGGCTTTCCGTGTCGGTGTTTCCAGTGGAACCGGACTTTCTATAAATCCTGAACGAAAGGGTTTTCGAATTCAAACTGCCTTCTCGGTCTTTGATCGCGTGCTTCTTAGTCTAGGATGATGGAAATACTTCTTGCTGTCTTCGCAGTTCTTCGACACGGTTTCACGCCACCCGAGGGTGGGTGATTCTTCAAGATAGGGGGGGCACCCCGGGGGAGGCCCGCCCTGGGAATCCAGGAAGGGCTCGGAGTCCGTTCCGCTCACGCCGAGGAAAGGATCCCCCTGGCAAGGGGGGGGGGGGGGATCAGACCTCCATCCTGGTTGTCTCCGAAGGGGAACCCTGAAGGGAATCAATCTCCTTCCTTATTCTTTCCGGAGGACCCCCGGGGGGATCCACTCCATTCTTTCTTCTCTGAAGTCGGAAGAGAAGCTCATTCTGGCGTTCAGACACTTTCTGAAATCAGCTCAATGTACGATCACCATCAACGCAAGAGCTGTTCCCTCGTGCATACACATTTGTGAAGCAGCTCGCAATGGACGCATTCACCTGGCGAATAAGGAGAGGTGGACACTCCTTTATTGCGATAGCATGTCCCCGAGGCGTGATCCAGTGAGCAACACCAAGTTCTGGCGATGGCTTTTATGGTCCAGGTTCGAGGGAACAGCTTGACGCCGGACGGTAATACCGGTGTTTCGAACCCGCAGGCTGTGCAAGGAACGAGAGCTTTTCCCAGCACTCTCAACTCTCAACCGAAGAGCGAATATCATCAGTACTTACTTCTTGATTCCTATTAAATTCACCCGTTCTTGGTGAAGAGGGCGGAACACCCACATAACAGCAGGCGGGGAAGGGGTGGCGCCTTCGTACTTTGCGCTGCGTTTCGTCACGGAATTCCTCTCGTACGCATGATGGAAGATGTGAATGGGTCTTTGATCCGATCCCTGTGGACCGAACAAACAAATGCAAGGCAAGAAGTGTTTTCCGTTTCGATGTTTCCAGGTGGTGTTTCACATACAACTGGAAATGAACTGTGCAACATCGCTATCTGTCCTTTTCGTTACACTTTTGCGTGAAGGCGCTCACAGATGTGTGTGTGCGTGTGTACACTCTTCGAGATTAGATATCGTTTCGTACTCTTTTTATACACGTGAACTACCCATGTATTCATACGCGAATGTGGAAGAATGGACACGTTTTTCTCTCAAAAGTTTCATGTCGACCTTGCAACAAAAAAAAAGACTTTGCTGATGCCGTTAAAAAAGTGGGAAGAAATCTGTCAACCCCATCGCGGATATTCATGGGAAGTGTACAGCCTGGCACGTTCGCAGACTCCGAAACACCCATGTGCCTGTCGTGACCCGACGCGCACTCAATAACTTTTACATCTCTTTCTATTTCCGGCTGCTGCCACCGCAAGCACCCGGGTTTCCCGCGAACGCTGTTACCTGAACCTCGGGAACCCTCCGTCGCCATGCAACCGGCGCTGCGGCGTGGAAAGATTTGGGCTGACCACTTACATACCCCACCGCGAATGCAGTGTGCGTCGGAAAATTCCAGATCGATCCCGCCGCACGTTTGTGTTGTTTACTCGGTTCACGTTGTTTCCGGTGGTGTGTGGTGCGAACGAGGAGAGGTGCGGCGAAGACACTCTGTGTTCCGAAACACCCGCCGCGGGCGGATTTCATTTGCCGCAAACCGTGGTGCCTCTGTGGATGTGCAACATGTCGTCGGGATGGGGATGATGCTTGTGTGACTCCTTCTCCCCCGCGGGCAGTTGCACTTTGCACTCACTTCCACGCCTCTGCTTCCTCGCCGTCGTCGCGGATAGGAAGCTGTGGATTCTGTCACGTGTGAGAGCATGATAAAATTCACAGGTCCGTTCTTCGTCGCAGCTTCACTCACAGAATCGATCGACGCACCTGCTCTCGAGAGTCTTCACCGAGTGCTTTTTTTTGCTGCAGGGAAGGCGCGCACCGTAGTGGCCGCGCGGCGAAGAGCGGCAGCTGCACCGCCACCACGGATCCCCCGCATCTCTGCGCTGCGCGGCACTGTCGGAATGACAACGCGGAGGGCCTGACCGTCACGGACACGCTCGCGAAAGGAGAAACGGACGGAACGGCTGCTTCCAAGGTCGTCCGAAGAGGTCGCAACGCGCAAGCGAAGTCGTCTTGTCGGAGGAATGTGGCGGGAAATTTTTCCCGGTGCGCCTTGCCGAGGTGCGCCGGGCTGAGCGCACCGGCGGTTTGTCCTGCTGCTAGTAGCGGCGGCAGCGGCGCCATCCGTGCTCCTCAACTGCCGCTTCACGTTTTGAGGGGAAAGGGGGACCGGACCGCTGCCGACGGGAGGCAGAGGTCGCGCGCCCCCTGGCAATGGCATGTGCATCGTGCCTATGACCTTCCCTGGAGGCGCGTGATGGCGACCACCTGCAACGACGGCGCCTTTGGAACTCCGGGACTGCGGGGCGCATCGCCCGCGGATCGTTGCTCCCCGAGCAATCAGCTGGGGTTCCTCCTGGGGAGGAGGAAGGACGGGATCGCCGGTAGCCAGGACCAAGGGTACTGCCCGGAGGGCGGGGCAGGGACCCTGTCGCTACCTTGGGCAGAAAGGGGGGGGGTGCTCGGCCCGCAAGGAGTAGGACCTTTCCCGATGGCGCCTCCTGACCCCAAGGAAGGCGAGGAAATCCGAGGTGCAGCAGCCGCTTCACCAGGAGGGTAGCCTCCCCACCAGAGGAGCCGGCGGTGTCAACGATTCGCGTGGGCGACCCCTCCCTAGCAACGAAGCGCGAGAGCTGCTCAACCCCTATCCCTCAAAACAGCGCCGGCGGCAGACCGAGGGAGCTCCCGGGCCGGGCGCGAGGTCTCCAGCCCCCTAAGGGATGAGCGTGGAGGGGTGGGTCTCTTCCTCTCCCCCCCTCTCCTGTTCCTCCTTCCTTTACTGGAGGACTCTGGGAAAGGAAAGGACCGGAGCGACAGGAGCAGCGGAAAGAGCGGGAGTTGCTGCTTCCCCACCACGTCGTGTGGGACCCCCCCCGGTCTGCCGGACGGCCTTGAGGGGTTGGGGTGCCGCCACCCTTCCGCAGAGGTGCGAGGGGGAACAGGAAGGCATCGGTGAGGCTGCCGCCAGCTTTCTGCCCGGAGCGGACGGGACGCAGGGACTTCCACCCCTTAGCAAGCAGGGAGAGACCTCTCCGTGGAGTCGCTGCGGAGCTTCCGGGAGGGTACTCGTGAGGAAGAGGGGAGAGGAGATTCGTGCAGGAATGCGAGGGACGGGTGGGCCCCTCCGCCACTGCTCCGATCCTCGTTCGCCCGGAGGGGCGCGTAGTCTCCGTCGCTGCGCGGCCGACGCGCGTATGGGAAGCCATGAGGAGGGGGGAGTACCGTCCTGGCTGAGTCAGGCAAGGTTGTGGAGGGAAAGATGGGGGGGGGGGGGGAAGAAGGCAGCCCGCCTTCCCACGCGCGCGTGCCGGAGGCGGCGGAGCTGAGCCAGCAACTGCGTGCTGGTCGGTGACTCACGCGGGCTTGCCTCAGGGGAGAAGGAGGCGCGCGAGAGCGTCTCCCAGGAAGATGAGTGCGCAGAAAGGGGGGGAGAATCGCTCCCTGCAGCAGGAGCGGCGGCGACAGCTTGGAGGCGGAGGGAAGGGGGGGGGAGTTAGGACCGGCCGGGACTGCTCGCTCCTTCTTCCCTTTCCCTCCTCTACGAGCACAGGGGTCGAGTGCAGGAGGTGGGTGGGAGAGGGGGAGAGACGCCGTCGATCCTTTTCAATAGATCCGGCGATCCAGGGGTGGGGAAGAATGGGGGTCGTCACAAGAGCACCCTTGGGAGCGCAACAAGAGGGACCTCGGTCTTCGCGGGAAAGTAGCGGGACGAGCGGCAGAAGGACGCGGCAGCCCTCCCTCTCTCTCCTTCCTGACCTCTTGGTCTTGGGTGCAAAATTTTCTTCGCGTCCCGAGAGAAGGGAAGGGGGGAGGGGTGAGCTGACGCGCGCTCCTTGCAGAGGCTGTCGCAAACCAGTGCAAACTCGCGATCTGCTCAGCTCTCCGACCCGCGAGTGTTGACGGGCAAAGCGGGAGGAGCGGAGGAGCCGCTGCTAAGAGCTGTCGCTAGCCGTAGCCGCAATGTCGGCCGAAAAGCCACTTCCGCCTCATCTGGCGGCGAAGTGGCAAACCTCTGCTCTCGTTCGAAAGAGGGAGGAACGCTTTGCGTCGCTCCGCCTTCCGTCGCTCCTTTTGGTTGTTCCTCACGCCCTCCAGGGCCAAGGTAATGGTGGCTCCCTTCCCCAGTGTCGAAGAACACCTTCGGCGTCCCGAAAGTGAGTTTCCTCTCCCACTTCCCCTGCTTTTCCGCTGGCGGGGCCGGCTTGCTCCCCCGAGCCAGAGATGCGTATATCAGACCGCACTTCGCCCGTCTCCGCTCTCTGTCGTTTCCCCTCCCCTACGTCTCCCGCTCGGCCCGAGGCGGAGGCAGGGAAGGGAGGGAAGATGGCCTCACACTGAAACCTTAGAGCACGTTCGACGCCGGATCCGCTTGGGTCTTCGCGTCCTGATTCTCAGGGGTGGTGCGCAGGCCGGGGAGAACTGGGAGGAGCGAGCCTCGGGGTCTCTTATTCGTTCGAATCTCAGGGGCGTAGGGGAAAAGGAGTTCGGGGTCTCGGCGGTTCCCGGATGGATGCCGCAGGCTCTTGCTCCATCCTTTTCCCCCGTTGTTCTCTCCTTTCGTGGTTCCCGGTTTTCTTTGCCGCTCCATCCTCAACATCAGAGCGATCTGCTGTCCGCCCAAGTCACCACCTTACAGGGTTTGGGACGTCCCCCATTGGACTCATATCCTCTGAAGGTCGAGTTCCCTCCTTCCTGAGGCCAGCGGTCATCCCTCCGGGACCTTTATTCACCGTTTCATCTGAGTTCATCCTGTAAGCTCCCCCTGGCGAACGAAAGCAGGGGATGAGGCTTCCTGAACACCCAACCTGATGAGGCACTGGAAGCGCCCATCGGCCAGGATGTTCAGCTTTCTCCACTGGAACCGGCGCTCCATCCGCCTCCCTTCCTCTTTTTCCCTATCTCTCCCCGAGTCCTCCTCCCGGTGCAGTTCGTCCGCCAGAGACCTAGCGTTCGGTCCTCTCCGCTTCTCCTTGTGGCCATTTTTTCAGGAACAAGCGATCCCAGGTCCTCATCTCCCCCTCTCCACAATCTCACGGAATTCCGTTCGCTTCCGGGAGTATCCCGTTTCTTCAAGTCTTTCGTCCCGGATTCGATTCTTTCCGGGAAGCTCATCCTCCTAGCCCGCAGGTTCACGAGTCCTTCTCCCCTCTCTCCCATCCTCTCCTCCCTTCGAGCGTTCTTCTCCTCCTTGATCATCTTCCGTCCTGTGCATGCGACACGTCCCTACTCGACGCCCTTCGGGATCGGCTTCTTACGTAGCTGGACCCTTTCTTCCCACTCGCGCGACTTGAGACCGGTTCTTCTCGAGGAAGTTGGCAAGGGGGAGAGAAAAAGCATCCCGAGAAGCTCCATGTCTCCAGAGAGGTCGAGAAATGGCACTTCCTCTCGGTCATCGGGAACAGTAGGTCCGTCTCTTCTAGTTCTCTCTCTCTCTCACACACACACTCGGTTCCGCACGGGTCGAAGAAGACTCGTGGAGGCGAAGACGTCTCCACGCGCTCTCAGGGACACGGGATAGCCATTAAAATTCCCGGCCGCCCGAAAAGGGAAGCCCTTGCTACCTTCCTCTCCTTGCTCTCTCACTCTTCCCCTTTGTTGTTGGGTCTCTTCCAGGTGGAGTGCGCTTCCAGCGAACCACCGTTGATCTTATTTCGCACCCACCCTATCGAGTCTGGTGTCATCCTGTGCGTTCCTGGAGTCGTCTCCCGTCTCTGTGGACCCGCACTATCCGCCGTCTCTATCCGCATTCCTACCATCGCGCTAAATAGACTCAAGATCCAATTCTTGGGCTTCTCGCATCTCCGCCAATCAGCCCAGCTACGTCGCGATCGGTCACCATGGCAGCCTGGCTCCAGCTTTCTGGAGAGGACGGCTGGTATAGATCATTCGTTCGTGAATAGATGGGAGAGGAGCTCCTAGTGGAAGTACACGACTGTTTCGTGTGCAGCACCGGCTAAACATTCCTTCCACCCATGCTCGTGTTAGAAATCAGGCAAGTGGAGATCTTTGGGGTGAGATGCAAGCAAGATGCGATGACAAAGGGGCTACTGGGTTTAGCCCTTAGCAGGATGGTGTCTCGAATTCCGAGTTCGAAGTGAACTGAAAAGACGAACTTGAAAGATGAAATCCTCAGTCCAAGCTTATGCAGAATTCACCATCATGAATTTTTGCCCAGGTAATCTTCCAGATGCATTAGATGCTTTGATAGTCTCAAGCACTCCTGCTGCTATTGTGGTTTCTCAACGGGTTACACTACTACAGTTAAGATGAAGAGCTTTTTCAAAAAGTTCTTTGCCGGTATAAGAAGCGACTATATTACTCTAGGACTCCCTACACTTCGATTGATAAACTGGATACTGGTTTCTGTGCAATCCTAAAGCTCCTTGCAAAACTGGATGTCTTCCTTCGCACCGAGCACCGATTTCCGATAATAGTTATCGCTCTCGAGAAACCTTCAGCAAACTCACAATGTGACTGCTGAATTTCCTCAGGAATTCATTTCACTTCTTCCATGCTACCCTCCAGCCAGCTGGTTTTGGAAAACCGCTACACGGAATACACTTACTGTTGCTCATAGACTAGTGATTCTGCAAAATATCTGGCTGATCTGTCGCTGTTGCATTTTTTAACAACGCGTCGAAAAATGCATAAAAAGAGCACATCATTGATCAATGGACCTCTTTTCTAAGATTTATCCCGAAGTTAGAAAACATCCGAGTGCCAACATGCAAGTATCCGTTCGCTTCTGGATCTTCTCTCATTCTACTCGTTTGAAGTTTTAATGTTTTTATTATATGTAATTGGAAACTTCATGATTTTTTTTAAAAGTCTGCCACTCTTTTAACTATGTGCGCTTTGATTCATGAAAATCACCGATTCCCATGTGAAATTTCATCCAAAAGTTTGGTGATAATCGCATAAAAGAACCTTGTCTTATCATAGTCAAAAAAAAAAAAACCTTAGGAAAGTATCTGTACTTTCCCCATCCTGTTTTCACTTTTCGCTGCTCACCACTGTTCCGAGCATGATTGCGTGTCCTATGCTTGTGTTTTCACGATTGCCTTCCTATTTCACCATGAGCCAAAGCCTGAGTGTCTACATGAGAAATCTCATTCATACACGAATTGTCGTAACCGTTTTGTCTATGGTAGGAGGACAGATGACCCAGAATCTCCGTGTTCTTGGAACTCCCCTCATTGCATGCAAAGTAAATAAATGCTCATGATTCCTTTTAATTAGAGTGATACGAATCTCCGAATACTCTCTCGAAATGACGAATCAGTATCCAACGGGCAATTTTTAAAGTATCATTTGTTTTTTCGTTGTCGTTCGGGCGATTTGGAAGAAAAAAATAAAATAAAAATGCAGATTTCCGTGCGTTTTGTAGTTTCTTTTCTATATCATTGTATTTGTCTTAGACTTGCAACAAGGGAAGGTTAGAAGATTTGGTTATATTTTCTGGCGTGGAGGAGCACTGAGTGTTTTTTTTTTTCCTTTGGAAGGAAACTTCGGTCTTTGGTGGAAGTATGTATGGTAACATGGCGCCTTGTGGTTACAGGTTAACATTCTGAGTGGGCTCCTTTTGCCCTATACCTATTCATGTGACGGTAAATAATGTGATTAGTTTTCACTCAGTTCACTCTGCATGCCCCAAACTGCTATGTGTGTCCGAAAAAAAAAAAAAAATCGCGTTTTGTTTTTATTACCACCCGGAAGATTGCATGGGTTGCGTACGTGTATTCCCCTCCCTTTATCAAATACGTCTTGTTGATTAGGCTGGAAAGTTTTTTTTGTCGGAAATTGACGTGTCGATTTGTGTTTTACTTCTCGGCGACTCTCTTCAGCCCCGAATTTAGAGGCATGTTGCAAGCTGCTTTTTGCGTGTGGCAGATTCCCGGCACCCTTTTCCCCGGCATGCCACCATGTCTTGTAGGAACTCCGCTTCACGCTCCCGAAGCTTTGCAGACGTAGTCCTCTTAAATTAGCTTAAGGCAAAACGTCCACGAATTGAAAAGTCTGTCGAAAAGTACCGGACGTGTCCCAGGTGTTGTGTGCTCTCGATGCACGGATTTGTTCCGCAGAACTTGCATGCCGTTTGCAAGTCGTGCACTTTGCAGTGTAATCCGTACTTCGGGTAAGGAAAAATGATCGAAAAGTTCAATCTATGCGCGTGCAGTGCATGAATTTCTTGTTCATGCATGAATGTTCACTATTGAGGAGTATGTCAATGCAACCTATTCCAAAATTTTGAAGATCTATAGCTCGTATCTAACTGTACGTATCCATCAGCCATTCTTAGCCAAACTCACAGATGTACCGGCTTTGTACAACTTTTGCAGAAGGTGCAAAAAGTTGCGTTAATGCGTGTTGGCAAATTACATGAGGTGTTGGTTTGTAGTTTTACTATTAATGAAAGTACTTTCATAAAACGGCATTGGAATCTTATCAATTACTTTAGTCGTATTTCGTATTATTCTCTCCAGCGAGAGATGTATGCTTTAGTACATCAGCTTGCAAGGCTTAAATTTACTTTTGGTTGTGAACACGAACTTTCAGTCATAAAAGATACAAAATTTTTCTAAAGAGGTTTTTATTATTCCTGCAATCTCTCAACATGAGAATTAATCTTCTCATGCTCTTGCAAAAAGATATAAACCAAGAATTTATTGCTTTGCAGACCTAGATTATTAAATGCCATAGGTACTTCTCTAGCTGCCTTGCATTACTTGACACAGGTCACATAATTCTCTGGTACACCGTTGAATGCATGAATGAAAATCACTTTTGCATATTACTCACTTTTGCATATAGAAAAAAAAATAACCGCTACGCTGTCTCTCTTCACCTAGAACATCTTCCTCCTTTACTTTAAATACTTCTTCATCATTATAATGATACCATATCCGGTCTTGCCAACTATATACATCAGCCACATAATGTCCTATATAGACAGTTATTTTTGAGAATAAAGAAAACTCACAAACCTGTAGAAGTGTTTTGTCCTTGATGACTAACAATACTCACCAACTGATAGGAATGTGGCAGCTGTCCTAACTTGTAATTTTCTAATAAAGAAGCATCTTGAAGTAAGGAACTATCAGAGGAATCTTCTTCTAAGTAAGATGAGGATGCTGAAGGAATGTTCAATTCTAAACTGCGCTTTAAAGCTTCTTGAAATTCTTGTTCTTCTTCTTTCACTTTGCCATAATTTTCTTGAAGGCTTTGACGCAACGCCTCTTGGAGCTCAGGATCTTCCTCAACTGAACTTTCTGGAGGAGGTAATGGGAACACATTCAAATCTGGGTGCTCAAAAGAACAGGTGGAAGCTTCCTCAGTCTTCCCAGACATGCACATGTTGCTTGGTTGCCATGGTAATGGCTGCACAAAATTATTACACACATGCTCACAAAGTGTGATAAACTTGGGGATGTAGATTGCACTGCTCACTTTGCGACATGCTTGCTGAAACTGATAGCGTTTGAGCTGCACCACAAAGATCCTGGAAAACAGACAGTGCTTCAATGACTCCTCTCTCTCCTGAAAACTACCTTGGCAGCTGTGTAAATGTTGTGCAAGCTTTACATTCCTTGTGTTGGCATTCAACACAATTCAACTCTCTCAAATCAGGTTTGAGATATGCATGTATAGCATCCTGCAGGGAAGGTTTGAAATTATCCTGTCTTACATGTGGCATATTCACATATAAGGACATATATTCTTCCTTTTTAGCCACCACATGATGGCAACTGCACCACTGTTAATTACAAAACACACATATAAGTATGAATCACATACCTGGTGCACATAAGAGATTCTTGCAAATGGAATCCAAAATTCATAGTCACAGGATTGCCATCAAGCTGTGATGTGCTTGCTGTGGAAGCATCATCTGCATCATCAGGTCTACATCCTTGCAGAACTTGATCAATTTCATGTTTTACAGTATCAAGAAGCAATAAAAGGAACTCATTAGCATCTTGCATTTGATACCCACTAAAATTGCCATCCAACTCTTCAAGACGCATTTTCAGTGACCTGTAGAAGCTTTAGCAAGTGGTAATTACGCTACACTCAAACCTTAATGAAGATCGTACACCCTCAGAACAACGCTGAATTTTATTTTTATACACAGCAACAACATGTAAAAACATGCTGCTACAATCAAAATTATCTTGCTTCCCGGCCAATTTCTCCATGTCATCCATTAAGGGTGGCAAACCAAACATGGCTTGAAGAGTAGCATTTAAATAACAAGTGTTTCCATTGTTGGGAAACCTGCCACAAAAAATATCCAACATATTCAGAATGTCAATATTTTGTCTCACCCCACTTCACTACATTCTGTCTTCTTTAGGAACAATTCATTTTCTTTGCTAATCTTCTCAGCTCTTACAGGTACACCACTGAATTTGATAGACCCATAGGCTACACTGCACAAATCTTCATTTATACCTTCCAATAAACCACTACAATGCACAACTGAAGTACACTTTGTGGTATCTGAAAACTTTCTTTGTGTTGGACGGTAAGTTTTAAGGTGAGTTTTCTTTATGGGATGAATATTTTCTTCGTCTTCTTTCTCTACTTTCCTTTTAAACAAGGATTCTTGGGATGTTTTGGGAGTTCTAAATTTATCTACTTCATTATTGTCCACTTTTATTATAAGTTCTTTCTTGCTGCCAATATTAGAATCAATGAATGGCAATGTTCTACACATTGCACTCTTATTTAATTTCTCATTTGTTCTTGTCACTTTGAGGTGAGAGGGGTCAGAATTTGAAAGATTACGCAGAGTGGAACGAGGGAATCTAAAACTTTTAAATTGTACATATACAAAACTCTAATTCATACCTTTCCCTGTATACTGTTTCGGTTAGGGTCTTCATTTTTTTCAAGTTTCAATACACCGACTTATTCATCTCAGTTGATGCTATAAGCGAGAAAATCATTTAGGTCAACGAATTCATGTGTTAGCTTTCAAGAAAACTACAGTCTAAAGTTCTGATAACGCATTGTATCATAAACACAGAATCAAAACTAACTATAATTAACTGTAACCAACGATTCTTCTCGCATATACTTATTTTTTCCTTGAATACTTAACAATCTTCCACCCAAATTATGTAAACTAAAATATTTCTAAAAAGTTGATGTACAATCACAAACTGTATTAACAACTTGTTTTTAGTTTTACACAATTATTATCACCATTTCTGTAAAATAATGTGGTTAGGATTACTTTTCGCATCAATTAAAACACTACAGATACTAGAACGTAGTTTTTACTTTCCGGTAAGGTTAATCACATGCAACGTTCACAGACATTTTGTTACTAGCGCTCCTTTTTAGCGCGTTGTTTAGCAGGCTTACCGAAGACATTAATTTTGACCATAATTTACTAAAAATTTTATGCATGAAGAACTCTAAGAGAAATTCATTCAGACCATCAAATCTTAATCATTTTTAAAATGAATCCCATAATAACTGCTACTATGAATCATTAGATTGTAACAAATGTAACAATTTGAAAAATCAAAAATTTAAAGCATTTTATAAGTGACAGTAGTTATCAAAATCCTTAAAAGGTTCTATATTCAGAAATATCGGACGAAAAAGCTTCTTTATTAATTTTTAACCTCTTAAATTCAAATATATATTACCCAAAAATATACATTTTGATATGATATATATATATATATTCAGATATATATATATTATATTCAAATATATATTCATCCTTGTCACCAGAGAACTATAATAAGAAAACAATACTGAAGTAAGATCTCAGAGGAATACAACCACAAGTTCAAAACATTTCTGTCCTATATTTCTCAGTGCCCTTACTGTCAGCTTCGATGTATTGTATAAATGACATGTAGGTTAATGCTTTCATTAAGCTATTGGTAGAGTTGTGAGAAAGCTGAGTTCACTAAAGTTTATAAGATTGAAGAAAATAGTCAAATATTTTGAAAAATAGACTAGTTTGTTTCGTATAACACCAATGTTGTCTTCCGAAATGATCAATAAGTGAATGTATCAAGCATTATTTGTGGATTATGTAAACTATTTAAAGCATAAAGATTTGCCGAGAAAAGATTATTCCTAAAAGATTTATTCCTAAAAGATTTAAAAAACTAATTGCTGCTACTAGATCTGCAGCCCTGGTCACAAGGTTCCTCACAATAGCTTCCTAGTTGACAGTTACGCGAACCATTTATAAATAAAATATAGTCAAGTTTAATAGCTATTCAAGAGCTAATTTTTTAAGAATTGCATGAATCTTTTGGATACAGAAGATTCGCCAAGAGCGTTTCAAAGAAGTGTAGAAAGCCGTGATTCTAGTGACACTAAAGTAGAGTTTCCTGTAACTGTACATGAACTCAAGGTACCAGTTACGTTTATAAGGAACTATAGGACTGCTACAGTATTCTGCTACAGAATGCTTCAAGGAAAGTTGCTTATGGGCCAATTCTTCCGAAAAATAAATAAGGAGGAGTCTGTTGTTCTTCATAGAGCAGATTAGTAGCTAGAAACTGCAATCAACTAGAAACTGGATTCCACAACCTTTCAATAAGTTAATAAGAACCCTGAACTCATATACATAAGCAAATTAAACCCAGGCATCAATTACTATATCATTGTGAAGAGTTGGTCATAGTATTCTGTGATCAGTCTGACACTCTTTAGTACGAAAACAGGGAAAAAAGTTTCTGTTCTCCCTGAAACAGAGTCAAAGGTATTCTTCTTCCGAAGTAAGAACCATAGAATGGGACAGTACATATCCTCACCAAAGGGCTGCTGTGCCGATTCCTTCAAAATGTCATTATCCAATACTTGGAACTTACTAAGAATCAGAATTATCAAAGCCAGTTACTACTGTCTTTTTAAGAACAAGTGTCGTAATTAAGGATACTTTCTTACATTTACAGGAAAAGAAGTATGGGTTTAAATGCCTTTCGTTGCACATTTCAAGCATATGAACTAAATGAACGAATTGAGAACGTTTACGCTTAACAGGAAGATTGGGACAAAAGCTAAAACACTGGAAGAGATGAAGGAGTATGCACGACGATCACTCGAAATGAAGAAAAGCTATTGATCAAAAATTTTTCTATGAAAGCAGAGTTGCGGATGTTTCATCATTATGAAGTGGATCATGGCACACACTGTGTTGTTAACTTGACCTGCTTCTTACAGCCAAAGTACTTGACCATAATGATGGATACATCCAAACTGAACATGTAGTTACAACAAAAATGTTGTTTAAAATCAGCACATAAATATTTACAGTTTTGCATCTGTTGTACAACTTGCATCTTGAGATGTTTTTTCTTGCAATTATACGGAATTTCATGACAGTAGCAAAATTTTAATTTTTCTGTATGAGGACATTTACTTTAAAACACGATATGCCTCAATAGACATACCCGAAAATAATTGTTTCAGAAATAAAGGATTTCACTCTGCAGTTGAACCCAAATGCATTTAAAGTATGCCGAATAATGGAATCTTACGGAGATAAAGAACATTTTGCATTAGAGTTAATCTACGAGTTATAAAATATACTTACTTTCATTTAGATCACATGATCTAAATTGAAACGAAAGTAGATGAACACTTTGAAACTGAAACCTAATTATATAAATTTGGTATTTATATTAGAATTCAGTGCAAATATTCTGGTAGTAACAGGACAGTGAAGTTATTTCATCTTGTGTCCACTTAATATTGTGCGTATATAGATAATGAATGTTGTATTTTGTTTTTCTTGGTTTATTTTAATATTCTTGTGCCTTTCTTCTGTTACACGTCTTCAGTTGTGGAATTTCAACCATTTGCATTACATATCATCTACACACTGATTGTTAAAGGATACAGGAAAGCAAGAGCTATAGTTAAAAAAATGAAGATACTTTCCAAAATAAGGAATAATGAATGTGTTAAGTTGTGCGTTTTCTTGAATCTATCACTAAATCAGTTTCTGTTTTTGCGTTCTCTGTTTGCTTCGAAGTTTTTAATTCTATTGAAACTTTTGCAATTTCAATCACGTTCAAGTAACACTCGATGCGCAAAAGTGCGACTTAAGCAATCTAAAATCAAGGAAATGGATCAGTTGCTTTGAAATCCGGATCCTACTCTTTGTTCTTTATGAAGAAACCCCCCAAAATTTTTTTTCCAAAGTTCTCAGCAAAGGGTTTTCATGTTATTAAAGAAAACCCAAAGTTAAGGGAAATTATGACTATTTCTAACATCAATTGCAAATGAAGGAAGCCTGAGAATCTCTCAGTATTTGGAAAGGCTGTTGCCTTGGTATTTCCCGGTTATTGCATTCTTAGAAAGCAATACATTAAATACTAATGAAACAACAGAAATATGCATTGCTAAAAAAAGTAAGGCTTCCAGACTATGTTTGCAGAAATTCCCATGTTATCAGTTTTTTTGTATATACATGTAAAAACCACATTTCCGTTGGTTTTCGATTTCATATTGAAAAGATATGCAAATTAATATTCCGAGTAAAAATGAAAGAGGAAGCACGTTAAATGGAATTCTATTTGAAGTGCTTGATATTTAAAGTTCATTAATTCCAACGTGGCCGCCACTTCACCAATATTGCTTAAGAATATAATCCGATGTTCGTGGAAAAGCCCACAAGAAGAAACATTTTTTGTGATAGTCGAAGAATGAGGAACTTGAAGACAAGATATTCTAGATTCAAAACCATTAAAACACTATATAGAAAAATAAGTACGCTTTTCATTCCACAAGAAAAAAAACCTCAGGTTTATCTATAAAGTCCAACTTCACAAATGCTTTATAAAGCATCTGTGAATACAAAATGTGATTTTTTTTTATACAATGGAAGTCTTACCTGGATTTTCAAAGGAGTGAGGAATGGTGGCAAAACGAAAAGTGAAGAACTTAGAGAATCTAAAGTAATTTCCCTGATACTTATTTTTCTTGTATTTATATGTTTCATAATTAAAAATGAAAGGAAGATAATGCAACCATCGGTTCAATAGTAAGTGATCTACAAAACCATTCAGAGCTCACATCCCAATCATGTGAAATATGATTTGATTGATTTATGCAAACTCTCGAAGCATGTACTTCTCTCATACAAATTTGTAAAAGACACCTTCACGGATATTGACGCATCACAATAAATAATCTTGCCAAACTTCATGGATATTTTCTTCAGCTGCATTCTCTCTTACTTTTCACTTTGCTATCTTTTAGCTTTATTGGTGCTTAAGACTTTGTTCACCTTTGTTTTACTTCATATGGGCAGATGATCCAGTAATCCAGATTTTACCTGTGCAACGAGTTGAAACATTCTGCAAAGATTGTTCATTAGTCCTTTTCCACGTTGCTATCCGGTTTTCCAGTATCATGCTTGCGGTTTTCTTCTCCTATGTTTTACAAAGAGAACAAAAAGATTTTCATCCTATAAGTTTGGGTTGTTTAGTAAACTGACCAGTCTGGCTGTTTCATCATTAAAGATATTTCAAATGAAGGAATCGCCACTGTACATTTTCTTCATCTCGCATTCTGAATTCTCTAAAACATTTTGCACTTTTGTCTCCTCAACACATGACTCTGGTCTCCTTTTTCCTTCTGTTATTCCGCAAACATCTTTTTAACACGAATGAACAAAGTTAATGTCATCAATGCAGTTTGTTTTCCATCAATGACATTAACTTTCTGCAGTATTCCTTAAATGCAATCATCTTTTTTATTTCTTCTATTCAATTTTTCCTAGAGGAGTAGGTGAATGGTTTTGTACAAATCAAGTTCTCTCAATTAGGATTGCTTCCATCTTCTACCTGGCTACTATAACCAAGCTTTAGCCTGGATCCAACAAATAGGGAGAAAGGTCTTTTGAAATCACTGCAAAAATAGCTAAGGGACTTCACAACCAAACGTAAATACTTGTTAAGATTTCCAAAACATTCACTGTAACCTTCTGAATGTCTTGCTAGTGAAGAAATTAGTTACGAAAGTCTCATTCACAAGGCATCCCCGAAGAGATAAAAACAGCTCAGGAAAAGGAGTTTCGGATTAAAAAAACTTATGTGTGATGGAGGAAAGAAAATTTTTAACGAATCTAAGCAACTTGATTCCAATCAAGGAAAATAACTAAACAATAGGAACTAGATCTGTGAATAATTCATTTGTTTCATCCTTTAGAAACAGAATAATCATTTATTAGTAAATAAAAATGAGCCTTCTTCTCAGGAAAAGGGAAAGGGAACTGAAATAAAATTATTACCACGATGTGTTGGTCAAAGACATCATTAGAAATTAATGCATGAAATATTGCGAATCTTTTTAAATACTGCATTTTTTTTTAATGTAGGAACATGTTTTTTACACGAAGCGAAGAAATCAGAAAAAGGAGCAATATTATTTTTGAAGCCATGGAATGCACAGGGGATAATTTTGAGGGCAGTACCTCAGAAATTAAGAGAATCAGTTATTATACTTAATGGGATTCATGAATGCGATAGAATTTAGCTGAAGTTTAAAGAATAGGTCATAAAACACAATTGTTTCGAATTTCAGGGTGCTGATGACTGCAGATGTTGGTATATCTTTGCAGTTCATTTATATTTGGTATTAAGGAAATAGGTTCGAAACAGATTCATTACTTGCTTTTCTTGATTAAAAAGAAAGAAAGAAAGAAATGAAATCAAATAATTCATGTTTTCATAAACCTCAATGCTTCTATAAACGAAATGTACTTTTATAACAGGAATCAAACTTCCATAGCGGAGATTCTGTTTTGCTGTTTCTAGAAAAAAAATCATCATGACAGTTTAAAACACTGCATTTTCAGATAAATACCTCTAATTTTCGTTTCGGAATTGAATTCAGATCGTGCATTCGCTTTATTGTGACCAAAAGAAAACCTCGTTGACTAAAAAAAGGAAACAGTGTCCGTCACATCAAAGTATCTGAGGATTATTGAAGTACTGAAATGTGAAAGAAACAGATTGCAAGACATTTGATTCCCAATCTCATCAGTCCAAGACAAATGGAAGCCGGATATTACATAGTACTCCATTTCAGTACTCTAAAATAAAATAAAAAAATGTTTTTAACAATGTGAGTGCTAGTATATAAGTAACATGCATTTAAAAAAAAACAAAATGGATTCATAGCGATTATTTTCATGATTCAATGATATTTTCTTTCGCATCGTGAATCCTCAGGTTTCCGGTCGCATGTTATCCTCTTCAAGAATGATTAATAAGCCATTGATTTAATAAAGATTATTTGTTTATTTTTGGTTAAGTCCTGTCACCCGCAGCTGAACTCTTTAATTCAGTCTCAAAGAATTTTAACATATACTGTAAGGGAGTTTGTTACGTTGTAAACTTATTGGATAAATGTTTAGTTTCCATGACGTTCTTTGAGTCTTCTACATTGAAATTTGTCCTCTGGCGACGAAACGTAGTCAACAGTTAACAGTTTTAAATGCTAGTTTTAATTCATCCTATCATTCTATGTTACAAAATCAATTTCATTATTCCCTTAATCATTACTCGCTGATTGTACATTACAAACACAGTCACCTCTACTATTATATGATGTAGCAGAGTGCAGCCATTCGCTTTCTTTCCTCTGGTTTCCCAGTTATTGATTTTAAAGCTATAGTGCTTTTCATGAGGTTGAAAAAATTAACCCTTGGGTTGATCTGATATATAAATTGAGTTTTAGCAGCGAATTATTATATTCAGGTTCTCTATCACACACTCCATTTTCGATTCCACTTTCTTTGTTGCTATTTGGTTTCAAGAATTAGACATCACTTAATCAGAGCTCCTTGCCTTTTGCCTCCACATACCTTAAATTTTTAGTTTCCGAACTTCGACAATCATCCATACCATCACGATGATTCCATCTCCATGCTTTTTCATTTGTGCTTTCCTCATGAATCTGAATTATCAGCATTCCAAATTCCTTGGTTTTATCTGTACTTTATACATCCGATTTGTTTCCCATCTCCATAGATCTCGTTAAATGTTTGTTTCTTAAGATCAATCTCGAAAGGAATTTGCTTGTTTCGGGATTTTTATTCCAAATCAATTGGGTTACACAAATTTTAACAATTAACAAGAAAAGTACATAAAATAGCAATAAATTCTGCTGGCTGTAATCCTGGATCTGGGAAAATGTTACTAAGTGTCTACTGCCCTGAATTTACTAGCAAACTGCTCTCGAGAAACCGTAGTAAGTAGTGTTGAGGCCCTTTGCAAATGATGGAATTATGATAAGAATAAATATTCTCTGCCTTGGCTTTTAATTGATTGCTGTACGTGTAATTTATTCTTCCAGCTTAATGAAACTGTTATGATGATGGATTGATCATAGGATTCATTTGTTTTATTGGTTGATAAACTGCATTTTACCCTTGGAGCATACGTATGATGGTAGAATTATTTGCTTTTTATAAAAAATAATCATTAACTCTAGCTGTTGATGAGATCGTTAAAAATAAATATCTTAATATAAAGTTGCCTTGATGCTGTTTAAAAGTATTCTTTGCATGTTTATAGAGCATTTTTGGATTTGGTCAAAGTGCAGACATCGATATTATACTTAATGGAATCGATACCAAAAAAGTGGTAGATGTCAAATCAGATGATGGAAAAAAAGATCGCTTCTACGTTTTTTACGACGGTGATCCCATTTCAGGAAAGGTTTGTGAGTTTTATCATGAAGATTGTTTTTTAAATGCATGTTTTAAGGCTGGTTAAATATCTGATGCATGCCACTGCTTTGTTTTGTCAATGAAGTCGATTTCTATTCATGTTATATCATAGCATACTCCTGTAAAGTAAAAATTGAAACATTTCATTAA
The DNA here is from genome assembly GCA_036172245.1 of Raillietiella orientalis. NCBI lineage: Eukaryota > Metazoa > Arthropoda > Ichthyostraca > Raillietiellida > Raillietiellidae > Raillietiella > Raillietiella orientalis. The sequence goes on from JAYWIR010000015.1 coordinate 2,934,045, forward strand.
TTGTTGAGTGTATTCACCAGTGTTTTTTAAATAAGGTGAATATAACATTAAAAAAAGTTGGACAGAAATTGGAACATCAAGGAATAAAAATTGAATTTATTGGTCAAATAGAGCTATATTATGATAGAGGCAATCATCATGAGTTTACTTCTTTGGTGAAAGAACTTGCAAGACCAGGTGAATTAATTCAAAGTTCAAGTTTCGATTTTGAATTCAACAATGTGGAAAAACCATATGAATCTTATGTTGGAGTTAATGTGAGACTTAGGTATTGTTTTACTGTTTGTTATACATATTCTAAAAACATGTAGATATTTCCTTCGTGTGAGCATTGTGAAGCGCTTGACAGACATCATCAAAGAAATGGATATTGTTGTCCATACTCTGGCTTTATATTCAGAATTGAATACTTCAATCAAAATGGAAGTTGGCATTGAAGATTGTTTACATATTGAATTTGAATACAATAAGTCAAAGTAAGTGAATCACCATAATAATGTTTAACAGTTGCCTTTGAAAGATATCATTTGAAAGATGTAATTGTGGGAAAAATTTACTTTTTATTAGTCCGTATCAAGATTAGGTATATGGAAATAGGAATTCTCAAACGTGAAACTACTGGTTCTGGTAATCTTACATTAGCATGCTTGTTTATTATGATATGAAGTCTCTGTCAGGTCCAAATACATTCAATGAAAGTGAGACAATTGCCAAGTATGAAATCATGGATGGTGCTCCAGTTCGTGGTGAGAGTATCCCTATTCGAATTTTTTTGGCAGGTTATGATTTGACACCTACTATGAGAGATATCAATAAGAAATTCTCAGTTCGATATTTTCTTAACTTGGTGCTTGTCGATGAGGAGGAGAGACGGTATTTTAAGCAACAGGTAATAGAAATAACGTTTTTATGTTTAAAAAAAGTACATATGTATATCTAGGAAATCATATTATGGAGGAAATTAGAGCGCACACGGCAGCCTCTGCAATCTCCAGATCAACATCTTTTGGCTCAACAGCAGTATCAGCAGTTTCAGCAAGTGGAAAAAATGGAAAATGGTGAAACAGGGAGCAGCCCAGAGTCTCTTCCTTCTGATGAAGTGCTACAGAATGATGAAATCTCTGAGCTAGAAGATTGATTTACAGACATGTTGCCCTTCATATCTGATGTCTTGCATTGCATCTTGTGCTTGTATACAGATAAAAAGTTTAGAGTTCCAAATTGTTTTATTTTTGAACGAGCAATCTGGAATTGAAATTTGGGGAGACAAAATATCCATAATTTCAGAGTGCTATACATCTGGTTCTGTTGAAATAAGGTGTTAATATGTGGGAATTGCAGTCATGCTAATTTGATTGGTCTAAACTTTTTTTAGCTTCCGAATAGATGTTTTATTTATATTATTTTTTTTTTATTTGGTTGAGTAGTATTTGGGAATTTCGTCAATCTTGCATACACATTTTGTAGCTTTCCTGTTTGATTGGTCCCATATGTGCATTGTGTGTGCTTGTTCTTAGCAATTCCTAACAAACCTATATTTATTCACCAATAGAATGTGCCAATAATTTTTTACTGTCTACTTTCAATTTACCAATAATTAAATGTTTTTTATTTTGCATTTTATAGCTATTGTTGCATCAGGCAAATGTTAGTGGATTGGATCTGATGAATTGCTTATGATTGTATATTATACCTGTGTTTTTTGAATAGTTATTTATGTTTATAAGAAAAACTCAGTATACTCATACACCACTAAGATCAAAATGTGAATTCACCCTCTTTTAATTCTTGCATGTAAGCAGTCTCTTAAATTTAATTTGCCAACTTCAACATGTCCAATCAATATTTATTTTTTCACTGTATTTTTGATATGCATGTTACATGTATTTTACACTAACTATGAAGTGCACTAGTAGTTGCAAATGTTCATGGAAATAAAAGTTTATTGTATTGCAGTCTTTGTTACTTAAATCTGATGAATGCTGCTGCAGTATCAGGACAGTATTTCTTTGATAGCCGTTAGTTTATCTTTTGAAGCCTATGCATGTTCAGTAATTGTCATTCTTAGGTAGCATCCCATCACCTTTTTTTATTTCAAATAATCTGTTTTTTCTTAACCTTGGTTTTCGTTTTGTTTACCATTCACGTTGGTGTTTTTCGTCAGTATTTATGTGCATTATGGTATCTCATATGCATATTTTGGAACAAATGCTTCACAAATTAATTTTTACATCTTGCAATGCTTTGCAAGTCATTAGTTTTAAATACATATCATAATTAAATACATTAAATATGCATTATACACAAATGAATTGTTCCAAAATTCTTTGAAATACTTAATTGTAATCAACAAATCTAATACTAAGCATTTCCAGTTTACTTGGATGCTTTCATGTATATTCAGCAAATTAACGATTCAAAGAGAAATTGGATCTCTTTTTACGATTTTCAAGATTTTGCTAGCTGATAGTTGCCTCCTGAGTAAATCAATTCTTGCATTTTAACTTTCTTGTCTAGAAAAGTCTTCAGTGTAGGTAAACTATAGTCTCCTGAAGCAGCAAACATTTTGAGCATGCAGTGGATTCGCTCTAAAGACATGCTTTCTAAGTTAGTCAGCATACCAACTATGTATGACCAGTACATCTGAAAAAACTACGTGCAACTACATATGAATAGAATATTTACCAACCTGGAGATCGGAATCTTTCTGTGAAACAGTTGTAGCTGTAGTATCTTCTTCTTCATCTCCTTCATCTCCCATCATAGGAAAAGTATTTGATACAACTGACTTCCATGAACTTCGCCCTGCAGGTGGTTTCTCCTAAGATAACCTCACGAAACCTTTCTTTTTTCAACCAACCTGCAACTGGAACACATCACAGCTTGCTTCTTGCAATAACCCTATGATCTGCCAATATGTAATTTTCTTTCTCAATGTGACAACAGAAACATGTAGATGTTGGCTAAGTTCCTTTAAGGTCCATTCATCTGGAGAAATGACCACCCTGTATTTATCTACTTACTTTGGTTCTCAAATTGCATAATAATAGCAGCATGGATAGGAGACACAGTAAAACTGAGTATTTCTTCCTGAATTTCAATCTCCAATTCAACAAAGCCAAATTGAGGCTTCCATATTAATGTCCGGTTACCCTGATTATGATTGTGTTTAATGTGAACGGAACAACAAAATGCTGATTTTACTTACTTTAAGCACCTCAAATGCCTTAGTATATGTCTCCAGGTGATCTTCAATTATCTGTGGTAGACACAGATTTTCTTCTCGAAGAGCAGGCCAAAACTGCATACTAATGATTATGGCAGTCACTGGAAACTGCTAAAACAACACTACTTTACATGAGATGGATAATGGTTTTACTACCAGACTGTTTTGTTCAGATGCTACCAGTGCACTGATGCGGCGAGAGTCACTCACATCTTTCAACATGACCTCACAGTTATGCAGAAGTGACTCCCCAAAACGGCATTTAAGCAATTCCAAATTGCGAAATTCCCTTGCTGGATCACAATTCATCTGTAGAAGAATGCGGTCAGCCAGAAGATTACGATATTCTTGGATAAATAATTCTTTGCTTCCATAAATGTTGACTAGCATAGAGATGATATCTGTAACACAACCTCGCTAAAACTTTCAGTGTTCATCTTTGTAAAAGGCAATTAGAGCACCTGCTTCCCTGGAGGAACATCAATAGGATCAGGAGACCAATGTTCCCAGGATTCTTCTGGTTCCTCAGCCGAGTAACTCTCATCCAAAAATAAAGGTTGTGGTCTTACTAACTCTTCAGTGAGCTCCCCGGGATGATCATCAGTTAAACTGGACACAATGCACCTTACTGTGTCTTTTCTGTTACGAAGATATTTGCTAAGGGATGGAATGTAGTGTAGTAAAAAAAATTAATTTACCGAATCGGTTGGCATACAAGATCCAGAATGATGCCATCGGGATCCAAGATGCGAAGTGCTTTAATGGCAGATATATATGCAGTTAAAATATCCATTGTATTCACTCCAGGATGAAGCAGCCTAGTCTCAAAAGAATTTTTGAGACTTACAATAAGATGAGTACGTAATTCAGTTTCCTTCAGAGATTCTCTCAAGTCTTCCAGTGCAGGCTGGGATTCTGGAAATTCTAAAGCAAAATTGAAAAGAAAAGGAACATAATTCCCCGACATTTATGCAAAAATCAAAAGAAAATAGTTAAATATAGACCAAAGATATCATTACAATCCTAAGTTAAGGAAGATAAATTAAACTTTCACAATACATACATTCTCTTCCTCACATTCCAGGTTCTGAGATATTTAAAAAAACATGCATTGAATGAAATGAAATGAATGAAAACATGCACAAACACACATGAATCCAGGAAGTCATTCAGGAAAAGCAAGCTTACCAATAATAATATTGAAGAGCTGCTCAGTGCGAATAAGTGTGTATGTCTTATATAGATGCTGATACAGTTTTTGTTTAATCACACTTATATCATTGTTAGGTAGCAACGATTTAAACCAGCCTTCAATAATTGTATTAAGCCACTAAAATAATGAACGGTTCAAATTATATAGATATCTAACACATACATGCATACATGCTGCACTATTTTATTATATCAAATATTAAATTTAAGAAGTCCTAGATGCACCAAATAGATACATGTATTAAATACATAGAAATTACGTTTCAGGAAATTCAGTGTTTCAAATAATTCTTCTTGAGCTTTTTAATTCCTTTAAAAAATACTTATTAAACATAAATCATGAATGTGCTCACTTTATTTAAAATTATCAAGTGACTAGTTTCAAATAATCCTTTACAGGTTTCTTGTACTTGTTCTTCAATCTTTTTATAAAGAATATCCATTAAAACATCTTCACAGAGCACAGTAAGGATGTTCATTTTCGTCAGCATTGCATAGACTACAATAAAAAATACGTTTGAAATAATCTAAATACACACAGAAATTACTTAAAACACATATGAGTAACTTTATAAAATTTGCTATTAGGAATAAATAATCACAAAAAAGATGGTCATGCAAAATAATGCCCACTTATATTTAAAAGGGCATGAATTAAATAAATGGTATGCACAAACTAAACTTGTCAAAATTATTTCAAGAATTCAAGGTCAGAAAAACATTTTTGTGAGCTCACCTTTATCAAATTTTTCCAGGATAGCAATACAACAGCAGCTATCATATTCCCTGTTACAGGCTGTGCACCAAATTTCGTCAGCAGCATCCAATCCCAAATTTTCTAAATGTAAAAATGATATCAGCATAACACAATTTTTTTAAAATCTCTACTAAAATTAATTTTGTCCTATTTTGTATTCTTGTATTTTTTAAATATATACTGGCGATATTCATCAGCAGCTGAATTTCTGTCCTGATTTTTCATGTCTAATCTTATGTATTCTTATGAAGTAAATCTGCTTTTTCAACTTATATATCCGAAAAAAATAAATAAAAGTGATGCTTTACAATAACATGCCATTTTATCAATGATAAGATAATTAATGAATAAAACGATTTTGGTTATTTGATCTTTGAATGTTTTACCAATTTCATTTCCAATAAACAGTCGATGAATTCTGCCATAATTTAAACAGTCACTCATTTTCTCAACAATTCCTAAACTGAAGAATTAATAAATCAAATTGAACACAAAATTTTCACCGAAAAGTGTTTTCTTCAATTAACCTTCAATTAAGATAGTCATGAGAAAATAAGTATTTAATTCTAGCTTTTCCTCTTTAATAAAGAATTATTATGCTATTAGTGAACTGTAATCTCTTAGAAACATGAAACTTGGAAAACCACAACTAAACCTAATTAAAACATGACAACTAGAAAACTTTTACAATTCATATGTTGAACATTTCCCATTCTCACTCACCAAATTTTTTAACTGCTGCACAGGAACGAAACACTTCCATGAATACATTTTTCATTAAGGTTTCTATATTTTCTGGTATTTGTGAAAACAGTTCTGCTTTGAAGAATAGATTAAACTGCTCTTTTGGTTTGTAACGTTCACTGTTACAACCATTTGTGAGTTGCTCTTCAAATGTATCAACTGGGAAGGAATATTGACAAATATTCTCATAAAGATGCATTAATGCATCAAGAAACTGATTAATTTTTTGTTCTGAGTCAGGTACATTCTGTATAATCAACACCGTATTCCAAAATGCATTAATTATTGGCTTCAATGAGTCTTTGCAGATATTCCAAAATAAGGCACTAAGATATTCGTTATCTAGAGGGCACGAAAATATCCTTATCCAATAGTCGTTGCTTCCAAACTAAAATACAAATACTGGTAAGTTATAGTATTTATGTTACACTTTCTAATGAAATTTAGGAATGTTGAACTGCGTTTACGAAAATTGTTAAAAAAAAAAAAAAACGGAAGTACGATCTACTTGATTTAACTGGATAACAAAACATAGATCTACATCTAGTTTTCTAACAGAAAAACTTTAATGGCATCGATTTCATCATGACTAAAAAGAAAGATTCACAAAATGTTATGCAAACCTCAAGATTATGTCCACAAAACCAGTTTTTCAAACAATTCATGGATTCTTCGCATAGGTCCTGCTTAACCTGTTAGAGGGATAATTTTTTTTCCAAATTTTTTGTCTACCTATGGGTGCGTAATTGAAATTGGAGAAAACGAATATATATGTCAAACGCACAACAAATGTAGCTACTGTAAACTTCAATGAAAAAAAAGAAAAAAAAATTTTTCATAAAAATTTCGTTATTCTACACAAAATAGAAAATTTCATACATAAGAGAAATAAAGAAAACTCATAAGAAATTCCATCCGATTTTGCAGTGTGATATTTTTCAAGGAAAGATACGACACAAAGTGGCATCTTACAGGCTAAGCACCAATATGTTTCAATACGAGTGCCATTTTTTGAACACACGGTACATCTTCGCGATGCACTAGTTTATGATAACGTAGATCGTATAAAATTTGGAAAATGTTTTCCAATGGAACGTGTAGGTTTGGCAGTTCTAGTCGGTCGACCAGCTATCACAGTTTCTTGAGTTGAAGATTCTTCAAGAATTTGTTCAATACATTCAAGCAAAAAATTTAATCGCTTTAAATTTCCATTGTTTTTTTTCACATAATAAATATAAACTCAAGCACATAACGGCTGAAGGATGGAGAAATACTTCTCTGTAACACTTCAACCTCTTTCTTGCTAGTGCATATGCTGCAATTATACCATCGCTTCTGTCCCTTTCACCCATTTTTTTGCCACAGTCAAAAACCACTTCAAGGTTTCTTTTTACAACACTTCATTTCTCTGTTTCCATCATATTGATACCATATATTGTACCGAGGAATAGCATATCCCTTTTGTCCCGCCACTTCGATAACATGATTTGTTATATCTTGCAATGTGATAGAGAGTTGTTTTTATATCTTCAGGAGTACCAAGTCTTTGCTGCCACATTGTACCAATAATGTCTGTCTTACAAGTACATAGTTTTGTGTGAGCTCTTTACTTGTGCATCTGTTATCCAAATATAATTTACATCCCTGGTCTGATAAGTCATGAGAATGTTCGAGAACGATGCGAATCGCGGTCTTATATTGAGGATCATTTTGACCATAATGTGTATTTTTGCCAATGTATGCACAGAAATTCCAAATATATCCAGATTGACTTTCGTATAAGACAAAAAATTTCATTCCAAAGAGACATTTTTAAGAGGTATTTTTTACATTTTTTAAGACATTTTTTGTAAGAGGGGCGATTACCTTGAAAGAATGTTTTAACTCATTTAAATGAGTTAAAAAACAAGACAAAGTACCGACCGTGGTCTTTTCCAAGAATTCACTAATCAGTAGCTTTATTTAGAAGGTTTTAAATTATAATCAAGTGGTATAGTCCGGGGTTCACAAAAAAATCATAAGATAACTTATTTAAGAATCTTAAAATAGTTTCATCAAATAATCAAAGAATGCTTCTCTCTTCAGCTGAAATTTCCGAATCACAATTATGATTTATTTTCCATTTTTCCATATCGCAATTTAATTATTATTAATTGGATTCAATAAATATATATGTTTTATGATTGCTTATGTATACGTGTGTGTACGTGTCACTCAAAAATAAGATATAAATCATATATATTGACTATACAATAGACTTACATATCAGGAACATTTCCAAAAACTAGATTTGAAAGTTGCTGGCTTACAGTTTTAAGACACAAGATTTCTAACCTTTCACGATGATACACAATTTTCTAGCATGAAATAATTTATAACTGGCACAATCATAATTTGCGCTCTATTTCCAGATTAATACTTATGAAATACTGGCCTTTTCAAAGTGGCCACATCGGAATAAGTTTTTTCTGAAATTAGAATAATCTAAATTGAGCAAGCATTTCAAATTTCTATTGACAGGAGACAAGCCATTGAACACTGATCATAATAAGGGTTTAATGGGTTAAAATCTTATCACATCAAAATTTTGTTCATAATTTTAGCATCGCATCGATATGCGTTTGTAAATCGTTTACCGAATCTTTCGTCATTTTCCTTACTGGGAGGTTAGCGTAAGGTCTTCTCTGCCGGCAGACTAAGATTTGAAAACGATACTGGTAATTCCGAAACTCTTTAAAGTAACATTTGAATCATATTTTCTCACACCAGCACGCTTTGCTAGGATTATCGTGAGTGCTGGACAGTGCGTTGTAAAATACTTTTTGTCTGATTGCTAACAAAAGCAAGCAATTTTTTGGTTAATAAACGATAACATTACAATCTTCAACTAACTAGTTTCCTGGCAGCTCTTTGGGATGGAAAGTTAATGCCTCAGTTTGGAAACACAAGCATGCCCATGAGGAACCATCTTAAATTGAAAACCGTTGCAGCGTTAAGATGATCATTCTCTAGTAAGACCAAATTAGTTGCTACGCAAAAAAAAAACAAAGTATCATGTTTAATAAATAATTTTTCATGGTACATGTCCTGATGTAGTGTAATACATTCATTTATTTTGCCAAAACCAAGTGGGGTTCCAAGACCTGGTAATATAGTATGTAAAGGTGATCCAGCCTACAAACACCAGGCTCATCTAGTTTGCACTGCGGAGATCAGAGTGATACCACTATCATAAAAATAATTAACCACAAGCAAAGAAAGTGATGTTTTGCTACATAGTGCAAATTTTAAGTATAAGCTGAAATGAAGACATGTTCTATGAATCTGTTTGCAATTGTAATTTGTGGAACCAGTATCTTAAAAAATACACTTGGCAAATGAAACAAAACTGGGCAGCACGTTTTCACATTCCATTATCTGCACAATTTCTCGGATTATTAACATGTGGATTGCTTTTCATACAGAACATTTTTTTCTTTTCATTGCTTTTCACAAGTGCCAAGATAGAAACTTTTATCTATATCAAATGTAGGTGAAGAATTTTTTACATGTGTCCACTGCAACACTTGCACTGATTCATGAAGATTCCCAGACATCTCCATAAGCATTCGTTTTCCCTGTAAATGTATCAGAGACATTGGGCTCTGGAAATTTTGACTGTGAAGGCCTCTCTTCTTTCTTTTGCAGTTTTTGCATTTGTTCTTTTCGGTGGGCTCTCCTTAGCTCATCATAAGTGGTTGCTGGTTTAGGGCTTGCTTGAACAGCTTATGGAACAACATGTTTTGCAAAAAGCTTCATACACTTACCATCTGCAGCATCATAGCGGGGATTCCATGGTGGTGTTGCTTTAATATCCATTTCTGAAAGAGGACTCAATGCATCCTCTACATCACTGTATGCATCAGGCTGAGATTCTCTTACAGAATAAGCACTAGTACCCAAAGTTCTGGAAACAAAAACGTCTGTAACTAGACAATGTCAATGATGTCACATGGATTTAGTTTTCTTACCCTTCTGGTCTTCTCATGCTGCGAAGAACTTGCCCCAACTGACTAGATGGCAATTTTGAAAGTTTTTTAGCACATTCATCAATGTAGGAAAATTTTCCCAAAAAATAACCAATGAGGAATGCACAACCAACTTTTGGTATTGCTCCCCATACTGCATTTCTTTTTAGGTAACCTTTAAATGAGAGCCTGTCCGAAATGTTCTTTTGTGGATGTTATGATTATGTGTTATTCTGAACAAGATTTGTTCAGAAGAATACATAATTACAACGTTTTTTTGTATTTCCATTTAATGTTGTATTTTTTGTATTTTCATTAAAATACAAGAAAATCCAAATACGGGGGGAAAAAATGCCAAATAAGTATTGAACAGCGGGCTGAATGAGTTTCGCATTCAGTCATGAAAAATGCAAGTTTTAAGTACATTGACATTTTTGTTTAAAAAAAAAAATTGTAATCAATAGAATTTTGCTTCCCTCATGAGCACTGCTTTTCATGTAAAAAAAAAAAAAAACAAAAACTGGATACTTCCTTGGAAAGGAAAAGTAAAGAAAGACATTCAATTTAAGTGCTAGAGCTATGAAAAGCTTTTATTTTTCAATAGTTCACTTTAAGTGGTAATTTCACTACTGCACTGAAACCACAACTTAAAACTGAGTCATTTTCTAGAGACAAGTCAGTTTTGAAGAGTGTACGGGGAAAACTACATTTGCATTCCTACCTGTTCGAACAGCCCAATAGGTTGCAGCTGAACCCAACACTGCAAACGGCAAGCTTCTTCTGTAAAAACTTTCGCGTTCACATTCTCTCAGTATTCGAATTTCCTCTGGACTCGGTCTATAATGCTAGAAACGTTAGATTAATGTCCTGCCGCATATACTACCACCGGTCAATTCTCAAAATCACGTGTGCGTCTACTACCGAATTCTAGAGAATCATTTACTGATATGCAGAAAGGCTTTTCAGGGTTTTGCTGGCACAGCCTTACTCGTATTATAAACGATCGGGGATGGCGACATGGAAATTGAGAATTACTTTTAGATCTACCGGTTGCTGCATTGGGTGAATGGCCTTAATCTCCGACTACTCTTCCTGCAGACATGCACCACAGAAGTTCCCCCACGAAAAATTCCAAGAGTCAGCGAGGCTCAGCGGCCATGCGCGCGAGCGCCCCTGCGCTTGGCAAGCCTTCTACCGGAAGGCACGCGAGGAACCTACCAAAAGAGCCTTCCATGCAGAAGTCAAGGTCTAGCCACATGGCCTGCGCCGGAGGCTATGTGGCTACGGTGGTCTCCGCGTGTGGCACCCCGGAGTTGCGCGTTCGGACACTCGGCAAGAATCGACGCAGAGAGTTTATGCGCGTCGTGGGTTCGAGTCCCACCCGCGAGATGACGCTGGTTGCCCTGCCTCCGGGGGCGGCGCACAGTAGTGGTTCAAACCGTATGCCTCCGATGAGGCTCCGAACGAGGACAGCCGACCTCCGCGTCCTTCCAGGAATCAAGGATAGGGAGTTGTGCAAGGGAGCGGACCCCTGCGTTGAGTAGGTGGGTCCACACACCACCTCTCTAGGGTTCAGAGAAGCGCGCTGCTTAGACATTTCGAAACCGTCCCTTCGGGGTTCTCTTCAAAGGAGTAAACAGGAGCAGTTCCCTTGCGGGTTCCCTCCGGAGGAGAAAACATGGAGCGGACCCCTTTCGGGGTCCCTCCCAAGAGAGTGAGGAAGGAGGGATACCAAGGAGACAACCAGGGTTAGGGGGATCCCTCCCCAGGCGTGAGAGACGGGGTCCCCTCCCGGGTAACCCATCTTGAAGAATTACACGTACCCTCGGGTGGTGTGGAACAGTCGCAAAGAGCTGCCAGGCTCGCAATGGTTCTTGAGGTGCTCAGCGACCCCCGCCCCCCCAAAGCTGAAAGGAGTAACAGCGAAGACAGAAAAGAACCCAAAAAGGATTTCCATCGTGGTCTTTAAACCCTGGTAGAGGAAGACAGACGAAGACTTTGCTTTTCATTGCCATGAATTTGTTTGTCTCACTGCGTAAAGACATTTTTATAGCGCTCACTTTTTATAGTGACCACCGCTTCTCTGTTTCTCGGTGGTTTTCCTGTTTCTGACCGCCTTCCGCCTATTCGTCTGCGCGATCTCAAACGGGACGTTCTGTGCTTAAAGGTGATTTTACGAGGTCTTCGATCTTTTTTTTTTCCTTCTTCTTCTTCCATTTTTTCGTAATCAATTCTACTTAAGCCCGCATTTCCTATTTTCGTTTCAGTAACAATTTATAACGTTACTTTTTTTTTTCAAGTTCGAAATCCAATTTCTTAAAATGCAACGGATTGAGATTGTCTGGGAAACAGAGTCTGGGTCACCAAATTCAGTGAGCGCATGTAATAAAAAATCATGATCTTACATGTTGCAATAATTTTTACAGCCACATTTAATAGGAGCTGCTCTCTAAATTTAGTAGCAGCTTTTCGATATCCTCTGCTCTGATATTGTGCTTTCACGGCTCCATCACGAAGTGCTGTTCTCGTTATCGTAATACGTTGATCGAAAGACTCCTTTCAAAGGCCATAAGTTTATGCTTTGCCTAATAGAAACTAAGCACGTGTAATAAAAATATAATTTTACACTATTTACTACTAATCATGATTTACTTGCCCAGGAGGGGTGCCTGAAGCATTCACTTTTGCTGTTGCGTAGCAACGAACAAGTGTGTTTGAATTGTTTTCAAATCGACTTGTCTGACCAATTTGTTTAGGATTTTGGAATTCCCGCTCTTGGAAAATGCAGTCGTGAGCCGTGTGCTCTTTTGAGCTTTAAAAACTTTAAATAAATGATTCATGAAAACAATATTTAAGCATCCAGGGCTAATTAAATTAAATACTATAATGAGAAATAAAAACTAATGGATCGGTATTTCTTCCACTAATTAGCCTTCAACTAATCTTTATCTCCTTTATTGCTGAAGTCATTAATTGGCACTCAGGGAACCTCTGGAAGCTGGGACTAAGGACAAAAGAAGTTCTCTTGCAGGGGTTTTAAACCTTCCTTTGCAATGTAAATCAGCATCAGTTTAATATATTGCATCAATAAGAACAGATGAGCCCAAGGATTTAACTCATTTGTAATGTATTAGATGTGTTTTAACTCATCATTTTCAACACATCTGTGTGTGGTCCGCGTACGACGCAAGCAGGTTTATCTTCATCTGACAATGGGAAACGCACATATTGGGTTCTTTTCGACCCTTGGTCACCGCGAAACGAGGCCCCCACTACTAATTGATGCAGAGAAGCTGCAAAAGTTGATATTCATTGGTGGATTGTCGTGATCCTCTAGCGAAAACTCAGAAATCGAAAATCTCTTCGAAGACGTACCATCGAACAGTGATCTCGTCGCGCCAACAGCATCTCTTGCGTGAAAGGCTTCGTGCACTTTTCGCCATCCATTGACCTGCTTGCTTGCCAAGCGAATAATCAGCCCTCTACGCCTCTTCTGGGAGTTCCAGTCTTGGCTGTCCTTCTATGCAGCCGTGACGAACATCAAAGAAGCCCGTCGCCGTAATCCATGCTGCCAGCAAACTTTCACGGGGGCTGTTTGGACAGATTGCTGGGATCGCGGAAGAGTTCTGTAAGGTCCCTAAGGTTGTTTCGGGGATCTTTTCCGGTGCACTGGTGAGACAGTGAGGACCGAGAACTTTCCTGCTTGTATTTTAAGGTGGATTCGTCCTGCGGGCCTGGGGATTTCCCCAAGGTCATCCGATGTTCACTTCGTCGGACGTCAACCCAGTAGTTCGAAGCATTCGTCACTCCACGTGGAGCAACAGCCTATGGTCAGGTGAGGTCAGGTGCTCCTCCGCGCTAGCTCCAAGAAAGGAGACTCCGGCCGGCTCCGCCAGGTAGGAGGTCAGACGCACGTCTGGCCGAGTTTCAAGCGTGAAGTCTGGCAGTCCGCGTCAGTCAGCTTGCCGAACGATCAGTGCCAAGAACGCTCCTCCCCGGCGGAGGTTTTTGCACCTGATAACGCCGAGCCTTTATTATAAAAGTAACAAACTTGCATTTCTGATAGGACTCTTGGTCCCACCACGTTCAGAAGTTTAACATAATATTCCAGATGAGGGTTCATATTGGTGATACGGGGGAATGGACAAACAAAAATAAAGCAAAATAAATAAATGAGTATAAATATTGTTTTCTTGGGGGGAGCTCGGGACGGGATCACGTTGTGTACCTCAACGTCCCGTTCTTCCTCAGTAGGATGCTGGCAAGTTGGTTCCTAATGCTTACCAGATGGGGCCATCTCACGGCGATCTTCGTAAAGAGTTCTGCCCACTGGATGGCACCCTAGTCGTCGTGGCCTCTTCTGGTTTCTGGTTTCTGAGTGCACAGCAGACCACTGCTGAAGATGGGGATGGAGGTATTACTTCACGCACTATCAGACGCTCCAATACGTCCCTGGACCTGCCCAACTAGCATTTGGAGGACCGTGACATCACGTTTTTAAAAGTGACCGGGGACAGAACAGTCCACAAGCAGGTGCGAAAGGGTTCCTCTTTCCCGGTACCTGGCAAAGTTCGGGTGTTCTGTTCACACTTCTCCGTGTCCAATGGTAAAGACGTGCATTGATGAAAGACCCCAATGTTTGACCAGAATCGCCGTATCCTGCCACTTTAGGGGGAGGACAGAGCTGTCCTCAAGGATCGTCGGCAACACGAGATCTTCTGGAGGAATCTCCAGAAGCTGGAGCCAGTGTAGCAGGCCTTTAGGTGGGGTATTCGGACTCGCAGCATCCATAGGTTCACGCGCTGAACACCTAACAAAAGGTTTCCTCCTTCCTGCTAAGCAGAAATAGTTAAACGCCCCGTGTGAGATTTTTACTCCTCTCTGCACTCGAAGGAACCTCTGGAGAGCGACTCCTCTCAGCGTTTGCTGTCGAAAGGCGCTCCAGCGATAGGGAAAGAGTCGCATAACATCTTCAGCAAGACGTTCACGATGGTGGAGATCATCTCCGCCATCAGGAAGCTCAAGAGGAGGAAGGCGTTTGGGAAGGACGGCCTGCTGGTTGGATTTTATTCAGCGCTTCGCGGCAGAGCTGACGCTACTGGTGCAGCAGCTGTGCAGGTTGGTTCGGGAGAGGATCGAGGTGCCCTCTGGCTTCTGATTAAAAAGAGTGTGTGCCTCCTCTTACCGAAGAGAGGAGGAGTGACCTTCGTGCTTAAACAGTCGTCGTCCGGTCACCATCATCAACGCGACCGCTAAGCTGCTGGTGGAGCTCTGGAGTGAACGCTCGGGGTGGTTAGCCGAAACGTCCATCAGTCCAAAAAACACTCACACTGCTCTCGAACGGAGAGTAGAAGCGAAGCTGTTCCTGACCATCCGGTTCCTGGCTACAGTTGCATCGAGGGGTTGCGCCGGTCGGATACAGGAATCCAGGATTCCGAGGTGATCAGGGAATGGGAGGCCGAACTGAAGCTCCAGAAGGAGCCGCTGAGTGCGAATGGGTCTCCCTGTTGCCTTCTCGGCTTATCTGCGCTCCTGCTGGAGCAAAGCGTTGATTAACATTTCTCTCAGCTACCAGCATGCTTATGGCGTGCCAGTAAGGTGGGGTGACAGTCTGAGGCCCCTGTTCCTCAGCACCTACTTCGAGTTGGTGCTGAAGGTATATAGGGTGACCCTGGCTGCCTCTCCGAGCTCGCACCAGGGCATACCTATCGGCCTATGCCGACGATCTTCTTCTTTTGCTGCTCAAGACAACCCCGGAGGTATCAATCGAGGACTTTACCGAGTTAATCCAACGCGCAGCTGGCACGAGCGTAAACAAGACGGAGTCGTGCCACATCTGCGGTGAGTGGATGCAGACGTGGGCTGGACAGCAGGACCGGGAGGTCAGGTGCTTCAATTGTCTGAATGTCCTAACTTTCGGGAAATTCTCCCTTGTGGAAGCGCAGCCCGGCTATCTCCAAAAGAGTCGGCTCTTGGCCTGTTCTAGGATGTTAGGTTCCTCCCGCGGGAACGGGCCGTCGTGTGGAAACGTTTCTAGTTCCCCCCTCTCCTTCCCTTGGTTCTTGTTTGCCCCGTCCCCAGTGAGATCAAAAAGCGAACCGGGGACCTCCTAAGGAGAGTGCTTTGGGGCGCAGGGAGGGAGATCCTGAGTACGCTTAAAAGACGTGTGGACTCTGCGTCGACACGATGGAATTGGCATCCTGGCGCAGGAGCAGATGGACCATCAGCTGCAACTCCGACTACTAGCCCTAGCGGCCAAGTATTGGTGAACCCTCTGGCGCTCTCCCGCTCCCCTGTACGACTCCTGGCCAAGCAAGCGGCCGGCTCCGAGTGGTTGATATCGTTCCTTGTGTGCGGTCTCCAAAGACCAAGATGCCGCCATGCGGGCATCGGCTTCAGCAGATGGTTGCCTTGACACAGGACCACGAGTGGATCCCCTGCTCGGCCACGAACTGTGGTGCCTAGAAACAGGAAGCAGTTCAGTCGTGGGTAAGAATGAACGGCAAGAGCTAGGAGCGATTGCGGCGCCTGCAGTGCCCCCAATAAGCTCGCTGCTTTTTGCAGATGTTGGGGAGCCCCACGCAGAACAGGTACGTACAAAATACCCCAGTTGCCGCAACGCTGTCCTCCTTACGGGAGATCCGGGACGGTGAGCCGTCTGCAAGATGGGAGATAACTTCTGACACAGCAGGAAAAAGGGAAAAGTTGGGATTCTGGTCAATTTGCTGACGCTTCCACCACTCCTGTTCAACGCAAGGGGACTTCTTCTCTGAGAGGACCTCCTCGACATCCCCTTGGAAGACGTAGAGATCCCTGCGGTGTTTTGGACAACTACATGTTTTCCCCGAATTGGCAGGACTCGGAGTTGCAATGGCTGCATTGAGCCAGTGCGCGCCATCGCCATTGGACGAGGGGAAATGAGGCCCCCGGACTATGTAAGGGGCGATGGTAGGGAAACCGCTCCGCCGCGTATGCTTTTTGAGTGTGTTGCTCTCCAGGGTGTTCGGCTGCGTCCCTGGACTCACCGACAGGCAACGCGATCAGCCTGCTGAGACGCCTCTTCACTCGCGGCAGAATGCTGCCTGCGGCGTCGAGCGCAGCTCCGTACTGCTTACGCGGGGACATGGCGGACCAGAATCCGCGATGACAGTGGCAGGACGCCGGACACCATCCCGATTGTGATTTTCTTTCGGGGGATGACACAAGACGGCGCCATCATACTCGGCATAAGGAGGACCTTGCCGGAATCCTGCACAGGATGCAAAGGACTCCAGGAAGCGATGATCCCTTCTTTTGCCAACCCATATTCTCAAGTACATTTTTTTTTTGCTATTTGTTTGCTTCCTGCCCCTTCATTTGTCCCTGTGCGGACCTCTGGAGGCATTCCGCTCGCGAGAAGCAGTTATCTCCGGGACCCTGGCCAATGTAATGGGACGACCATCCCACCACGAAGGAGCAGCTCTTTTGTTCTTGCACGACAGTTTGTCTGTAAAGATGTGCTTTTTTTTTTTTTCTCCTCACAATGAACCCTCCAGTGTGACTGGATGAAAACCCTGCCTATCGTTTTGCAGGGGTCGTTGGCGCTGGCAATCCCCGGCGTCCGAGAGCCCTCCGGGGGAGAATGGGCGGAGACGCTGCGGCGGCGGGGAGGAAAGGGGGATGGTGTGGGGGAAGGATACCCCTCGGCCTACGTCGGCCGGCGGGGCGTGCTGGCACCTCGGATGCAGGGGGAACGCGGGGCGTGGGTCCGTCCCTTTTTCAGCACAGCGTGCAGGTTGGGAGCGCAAGGCGTGTCCCGCCCGAGCGCTGCTGCGGAGACACTACGGACCACCATCGCACTCGTTCCTCGACGCCCTGCGTCCTGCTTTCCGATGCTCCCGTAACGCACGGAAGGCGGGCGGCCTTCCCTATCGGCACCGGTCGTTCCGTGCGGGCGACCGCCGTAGGAGGAGGTTCATCTCTCCCTTTTTTCTCCTTGATCCTGCTGGATGCTGCATCCAGCGCCGAAGAAGTTTATTGGCGATGAGCACAGCAGTAGAAGGTCGAGGTATCTTCGCGGTGAGCATGGCATTCGCCAGGACTTTCGGTCCTCGATACCTTCCGTGGAGGCAGCCTGAACTACTTACGCAGCAGCTGCAGGATCTTTCTGTGCCGCTTATTCTCGCGGGTTCCCACTTTATCCACGATGGGGCGTGGAGGGAAGAAGGGGGCGGGGGCTGAGGGAGGAGAAGGGCTCCCTGCTTGCGAGGGGAGGGGTCAGAACACCTCAGGCGTCCTCAGGGACGCGGACATGCGCTTATAGGCGCGGGAGACGTAGGAGTTGAGCAGCAACTCTTCGGGGGCGGGACACTCGACGAGGAACCACCAATTGCACGAGAGTATGGAGCCGTCGAACAGGGTCATCTCAGGGCAGGCGAAGTTCACCTTTTCGCCGTGCTCGCTGCACAGGTGGAAGATCTGAAAGAGGTGGTGGGGAAGGGGGAGAGGAGGAAGATAGGGAAGGAGGCGGCGACTCACCTTGCACCTGTGCTGGATGCTTCCGTAGAAACCCGGCAGGTGCGGTTGCTCTTCGCATGAAAAGTTGTCATCCTTGAACTTGTAGGGGATGCCGGGCTTCATGACGCTCGCGTTTGGGTACTTCATGGGGAACATCTGCTGCGGAGCCAGGATTACCTGCATCTTCCACTCCTCCTCTGGGGCCACGTGCACCAGCACGCGGGTTTCCTGCCCGGGTTCGGGAGGACCCCTGAAGAGTTGCTGCTGCTGGTGGTGGTGGTGGTGGTAGTCCAGCGCGGAGAGCCTTCCAGCTTCCCCGTTCGTCTGGGATCTCCTCGGAATGCCGTTAGCGAGGAAGGAGGGCCCCTGGATGGTTGGATCTGCCATTAGCAGAAAGGGGATGCAAAAGAGGGGGGGGCAGGGGGTGGACGGAGGGCATCCCCAACTCTCGAATCAGAGAGAATCCGGAGGAGGAGAGTCCAAAGGGAGCGGGGAAGGAAAAATTTCCCTGCTGCCACCTTCCTGGATTTCTCCAGGCATCTTGTTCTGACGGGCCACCCATGCCACTTCCAGGAAAGTGGCGGTCCAAGGTCACTCGCGGAAAAGTTGGAGGGGTGGCGCGCCGGATTCTCTTTGGAGTGAAAGGGAAACCACGCATGCTGTGGTAGAGCCCACAGGAAGAAAGGCATCAGTCTGTCCCTCTCTGTGCCCCCGAGGGTGGTTCACATGCCTGCGGGCGACCCGAAAGGCGACCCCTCCCCCCCCAAAAAAGGTGACTCAAGCGCATGGGGAGGAAATGCACTCGCAGAGGTGCACGGCGCAGTGCCAGCCGAGTGACCCACTGCCACGGACCCATCTGGACCCGCTCCCTCGTACCCCATCATCCGTCCAGCCCGCATCGCGTGGGGTACACGAGTGTGCTACGCGTTCCCGCAGTCCACACGCAGGTGGGGCAGCGCATTGCCCCAAACCGTTCGGACCGCTGCTTTCGTAGTCCCCCTCGGGAAATCCTGCACCTCGGGGGAGGAGGAGAAGGAAGAGGGGGGAGGAAGCTCAGACCCGCAAGCGAGAGGCCAGCTGCATCGCACCGCGCCTTCGGAGGCACCGCGAGGGTGAGAAGGGGGCGAAGGACGGCGCTTCTACTCGGTGCAAGACAAGGAGACATGTGTGGTGGCTGCATCCCGACAACGCGAGCCTCTTCCTCCCGCCTCCCTCCTTCCTGCCGCCGAAACCAATCTCTGACGCTTATTCCGGAGCAGAGGGACGGTTACTAAGGACTCCATCTGCAAAGGGCGAAGGACCCACTCTGGCTGTTTTGCTGGAATGAGGGGCAAGGGGCAAACGAAGTGCTCCTTCACACGGCGCTCACGCAGTCTCGTGTGAACAGCCGTGTTGCCATCTCGTGAGGGTCAACCGAACAGGATAGTGGTGCCCCTTTCCTCATTCCTCGGTCAATGAAGCGACTGCACGGCGATCTTCTTCTCTCGATGCACTTCCGGCAATGAGAAACTGTTCCGGGATCTCACGCCTCGGCCTCTCTCTTACGCATCCGTTCCGGATCCTCTCCACCCATTTTCCCTTCCCATGCCGATCACCGTCGATCGAATCCAGGATCTTTCAGATACGTGTACTCTTTCTTCCTGTCTCCGGAGCGATGGACTGGGTCGGGAGACGTGATCCTAGGGGATTCTACCCGGAGGCCGAGACTCCCACGACAATCTACAGAGGCCACCAGGAGCATAGTCCTCTTGGGAAATGCTGGAAAGGGAAGTCGTCGGTTCCCGCTGCCAACGGGCAACAGAACTGGAATCCCCGGAACGGCCCTGGAGTGGCGACCCATCTCTTCGGGTTACCGCCCCACGTCTCGTAGTGGTCCAGGGATCGTCCGGGAAAACAGTCTCGGAGTGTGCGTTTCAGCTTTCCCGCTGCCGAAGGGAAGCGCACCCACCATCTTTGCCCACCGCGCAAATGAGCAGAGGAAAGGCGCGACGTTCCCGGCTGCTCTTCGCGCTCTGGGAGGGAAAGAGAGGGGGGAAGAAGAGGGGTGGTTCTGGGGAGGTGACGTCAGGTTCTCCTCGGCAATTGTTTCCGATTTAGGGATCACCCTCTCTTCCTGCCCGGGGGCGGCGATGACGCGCGGTTTGCGTTTCCCCGAGAGAAAGGGGTCCGGACTCCGCGCTCTCTCCAACCACATCCTGGCGGTGCAGTGCCTTCAGCACTGCAGCCAGTCTTCACGGTCGCGTGGGCTAAGATCAAAGCGTCCACCCACCGAACTTGTGACGTCAATCCCAGAGAAGGGGGAGTCCGAAGCAGACGTCACTGAACACGTCGCGCAGGTCTCGAGGATCTGGGGCGTGGCAACGAAAAGTAAGAAAGATGGAAGAGGCAAGTGCTAAGGCTGAGGGGTGAGTCGCACGGGGTAGGACACGAACGAAGTCTTGGCTTGGAGTCCAATCCGTCACCTCGCCTCAGGCGATGCAGGACGAAGCAAAAGGGTCGGTTGGTTCTTTTGTTTGGAAAAACCGGCATCCCCAGGATCCCGTTAGGTGCGAACGTCAGTCCGTGACTGCGCTCGCGGGTGAGCGCGCTGGAAGCGAAGGAGACCGACGCACACATCGCCATCGCGAAGGCCACGAAGGCACGCTGGAGCGCTCTCTTCTTGGGGAGGGAATGGGGGGAAGGGAGGATGCGCGTTCGGGTTCCCTGCACAAGACTCGCTCGAGTGGGAGTATCTCCCTCCTTCATCCCGGAACTGCATGTCTTTCCTAACTCCCTCGAAACTGTACGCCGCCATTCCTGCTGTGGATGCCCCATCTTCCGGTAACAACAGTAAGCGCTGCTTACAAAGCTCCCGGACGCATCAGCTGGCTCTATCAGAGTGACTTTAGGGTTACGTTGGGAACGGGGTGTCTCCAATGGAGCGACCGTGGGTGATCTTGTCTAAAGAAGAGGGCGCGGTTCACTGCCGTCTTCGCGCGCTTCCTGGTTCTTCGGCGCCTGGATGTGGCTTTTTTGATCCCGAAGATGGCAGAAAGCAGGCAAACAGGCGCGGGACAAGATGCATTCCGGGCGGGGTAAGTGTCCATCTTTTTTTTGTGCGTGTTTCCTCCCCCGCACACGCACGCGTAGGAAGCAGCCGCGCGCACAGTCGTGAGATGGTGGTGCCCTTCCCTGGAGCCCTCGCCCCTGACCGAATGAAAGTCGGCCGACGTCTCGCAACGATTCGCTTCCGCTTCCTTGTTCCCCTGCTGCATCGCAACGGGGTCCTCCTCTGACGAGCAACTGCTAACGGGGAGGAGGGTCAGGGTAGCGACGTCATGTGCTTCCGTGTTCGCGGCGGCAGGAGGGCACGCCCCCGAAGCGCCGCGAGCACTGGCTGACCCCCACCGTCGACCCAGCGGCCGCTCCGCCAGCCGCGCTGAGCAGCAGCAGCTCCAAGTCCTGGACTTGAGTCCAGTCGACACTCGCTGAGGAAACAGCGGGTCTACGCTTCGGTCTGGGAATCAAAGGGAGACACGCTGTCCCTCCATTCCTCCTTCCCCGACTCCCGCCGAGTCTCCGCTCGCGGGCGGACACGCATTTGGCGCGTTCGCATCCGCGTGGCCGCGCCGGTGGTTCGTTCCTTTTCCTCGAGAGATTCTTTGAGACTGCGTCCAAGAAGCCCTACTTTACCTGGCCCTTCCGCGGTGAGCCTGGGGAGCCTGAGCAAAGAATGCGGACGACCTCGGTCAAGTCATGCAGAAAGAAGCCGCACATCAGAGGCGAAGTGGTCCTGGAAGTTCGTCAACGGAATGGAGTTGGTAGCGTCGTCGTCAGCACGCGGCTAACCAGCGAAGGACAGTCAGAACGGGAACCGACAGATCCAGGAAGTATCTTTAGGAAACGATAGTTGAAAGGGAACGGGGTGCATCCGGGAATGTCCGAAACTTCTTTCGAGGGTGCGCACCAAGTGCAGAGGGGGTCGCCAAGCTGAATTTTGGGAATCTCGCGGAAATTATTTGGCGCCTTGTGCACGCGCGGGGGAACGCCAGGACGAGTATGTGAGCGGACGCGCTGCGAGGGGGACCCTGGTGTGCCGAAAGCATGGACCGCAACAGCGAAATTCGATGGAGGAACCGAACGGTGCTCCATGGGGATGGTCCATGGGGACCTCAAAAGCGAGACTTGTGGGTAAGCAGGAATGCCCGGATCTCTGGCCAGGGTTCGTGGGACCAAACTTCCTCGTGCCAGGACTACAAAAACAGCTCTTTGCGAAAGATCACCGAACATGCAAGAGAAGCCGCCAGAAGGAAGCGTGCTGACTGACCTTCTTTGCGTAAGAGTAATCCTTCAGGTGACCACCTGGGCTCTTGTACTCCGTGTTGGAGAATGATTTACTGAATCCGTCTTCGTCTCCGAGTTCCAGTCCTAAAATTCGAAACTTGAGCATCAGAGGAGCAATGACATGGCGATCGGACGAGGAACCGTTGGCGCGCACACGCGCGCGTGTTTGCGCGGCGATCTTTTGCCGCGAAAATAAAATCGCTCCATCGCTTCCAGGACAGATGCTGGAGGCAGACCTGGTTTTTGCGGAACGATGATGGCGCATCACCGATGCGCATGTCTGAGGCGAGACCGTAATGAAGAAACGGGGAAGCTAGATGGTGGAGGAATGTGGACGCGGTGGACCCGCAAGGGACTTCGACGACGAGCGGCGCTTCACCGTAAATAGGTCCCCAAACTGAAATCTGCTTGTTCACCGACGCACGCGAGCGGGCGGACTTTAGGGCCGACAAGTGAGTTCTTTTAGCGGTGGGGAGGGCCTCGGAGACGAGACCATAGCAACCCGGCATGCTGGATGCTGGATGCTTCAAGTACGCTTTCCCCAGGACGCTTCGGACAAGTTCTTCGCTCTGGAAAGCTGTTCGGCTTATTCTATCAGGCAAGGGACGCTGGCCAGGATGGAATGCACCCCCCACGTGCAGGAGCGGCGTCTCTTTGTGCTGGAAGCTCGAGAGACGCACAGAAAAGGTCTCGACCCGAGGTGCACCCCAGCTTCCACATGCCCTGTCAACCATGGCTGCCATTCCGAGAAGCGCCGGACTGACATTTCCAGGCTGCAGTTCAAAGGCCATATTTTCTTAGGCTCACTTATAGACGTTTTAAGCGTGACAGGGTGACCATACAAAGAAGGGAACCATAAAAGCGGGTCCAAGGAGACCGCGCGCTCAATTGGGTCAGCGTGAAGAAGCAACAGGTGAAGCAACTGTCAGGAAGTGAGGCCGGAGCTTTCATTGTGGGGACATAATACGCAAGGTGTTTTCGCTGCCAGCGAGTATCGGCGGTCCCGGAAGTTAAAAGAGGGAAGGAAAAATGCCTCTCCATTTTTCTTTTCTTTCTTTTGCATAGCGTGGGAGGTCACAGCAATCTTCGGGTAAGATAAGCAGCAGCATTCCGAACACGACCCGCTTTAAGATACCGCTTGCAGTAACGACGTAGCTGGGAGGCAGCTTGCTGAGCAGCGAGAGTTCCGGGTTTCCAGGAAGCGCGCGCTGCCGGTGGTTCGGGGAAGGGGGGCAAGAGGGCGGCACAGAGGGGAGCTGCGGAGCAAACCGAGCCAGGAAAGGCTCTCACCCCTTCTCGATCCAGGCAGGTTCTGCTTGCGGAAGTGATGGCACCCGTAGGGAGGGAGCTGCGGCTTCAGCAAGGGGGATCGCCCGTCGGTCCTCTCGCACGAGCGCCGGATCCCCGGCTGCATTCTTTTCAGGACCCGCCTCCGCGCCTTCCCAAGCGGGAAACCGCGCTCTTCTCTTCCGCCTAGGCATCCCGCTTGCTCCCGCTGGGAGCTTCAGGAGCGTGCTGGGTCAGGAGGGACTCATCTGCAAGTGCACGACGCTCGGGTTCGGATCTGGGTCGCGGTCCTGTGACTCCTGAGCTTCAGGTGAAAAGAACAAAAAGGAGGGAATGCCGGGTCACGTGGAGGGCCAAGAGACGAGAACAGCCATCCGTGAAGCGGCACTTTGGCCGCTCCTCCTTCTCTCGACTCGGAGTCGAGGTGCCGTTTCGCGAAGAATCCTTGAGACAAACAGAAGGTAGCAGGCAGACCCACTGACCGCGTTGGGGGTGCGGGCCGAATCAGCGGTGAAGTCCTGGACCGTTTTTTGCTGCTTTCCACGTGCTTCTGGCATTTGTTTTCTTTTATCTCTCTCTTCGAGACGCGTTGCTTCACGCACAGCTTCCGCTCTCGGTTTCTTCTCCGGAGGAAGGGAACCTTACTGACTCCTCTGAAGAGAGCACCGATGGGAGTACGCGCTTTCTGCATACCGGAGAGGACACCCTCCCGAGGGATGCCAACTGCGTGAACGCGATGGAGGACCCCTCGAGAAAGGGGTCGGCTCTGTTGCATAACTTCCAGGAGTTACGGAGCTTCCGGAGTCCGACCGGCCAGGGGCCGCAACCCAGCGTCCCGCCGGGGAGGCCTTTGCCGCGCCCATTCTCGGCGTCGGTCGTTTGTCCGCAGACGCCAGGTGCCGCGCGACCTCCACCACTGGCATTCGAGTGCTCGACGACGCCACCATACGGAGGCTCTCTAGACGCCGTTCTGCTGCCAAGTACCCGAGGTGCGCGTGAAGCGGGAAGAAGGTCTGGAGGAAACCGGAGGGTCCAATCTCGTATTCCCGGTTGCTAGTTGACGGGGCATCCGGCTGAGCACGGGAGCGCGTCTCTAACAACGCATACCCGAAGCCTGGAGCCATCTCCATGCGATGCTGCGGGGACTCTCGACCACGCCAATCCCTTCGGCCCTTTACGAATGGTCGGACCACGCTCGGGTTTGTTTCTGACTGGGAAAGAAGCGCACAGGATTCGCTCCACGCTCTTCTCGGAGGAATCGCATTCTTCCTCATGCTTTTGGGTTGCGTTCCTCTCCTTTGAATGCCTTCGTCTGGTCCCTCTTCGTTTGGAGTTTCTGATTTCCCGGTAGCCACCAGGGTTGCACATTCCCCTCTTTCCCTCAGGTCTTCGTCGAGCCAGTCTTTGCGTGCCACCAAGCGCGGGTCGTGGGGACGTCTTCGGGTGCGCGTCCCTATCACGAGGCGGCCTGGCCGTCCAGTGCAAGGCGAGCTTTCCAGAGGTGAGAGGAACGGAAGCGATGCAGAACACGGGAATCCTCACCGGGATCTTCCAGCCTCCACGGTACTGCGCAGGCGCCAGTCCCCGCGTTCGCTCGACGTTTCCCTCCCCTCCAACAGGTGGTTTGGTTGTCCTTTGCCAAGGGGAGGAATGAAGGGAGGGGAGGGGAGGGAGTGCAACCAAGGACTGGGAGCCATCGTCGAGTTTTCCCGAGGACCTGACGATCCGGGCGAGGGGAAGATGCATCCAGATGCGAGCTGGGGAGGAGACCCAGGTCCACCCGGGATCAGGAGGCGCGCGGCAGTATCCGAAGAGCGGGTGCAGTGCGCGTCGAGCCTGTGGAGGTCCGCCGCGTTAGTCTTGCGCCCATTTCTCTCGGGAATGTTGTTCTTGAGCGTGACCTATGGCGCTCGAAGGTCTGAACGTGCTGCTGCCGCTGCCGCTTTCCGGGAAAGGAGCTGGAAGTGGGCGCGCGCTTCTTCCCAGGAAAGGGCGGGGGGATTGCTGGGAACTCAGTCTGACCCGATCTCTCGGGCCACGCACCTCGCGGAAGAGAACTGGAGCATCACAGTGCGCTCTTGCGCATCCCGCGCGCGCCGCCGAGAAGGTTCCGCCAGGTGCGCAGAGAGACACGAGAGAGGAGTGCGTGGGTCCGCCCCGTTTCGGATGATCAGTTTCTGGACTGCCGCGCCATGGCCACCGGCACTTTGGGGCTGCCGCGACTTCTCCACTGCACGAACCAACTCGTTAGGCGGATGAGGACCTTCCTTGGTCCCCTCCTCCCACCCCGCTAGGAGGATTCCCCTCTCCCCTCTCCTTGCGCATCTGCGGGAGCCGGGACGACCCACTACCCACACTGGCCTCTCCCGGAGAGGTGCGCCCTTTGGGGGAGGTTGGGGAGAGCGAGGATCCGGTTTCGCTCCTGCTCGTTTTTCTTCTCTCGTCCGTGCTGCTTGGAGAGGAGAGAAAAGGCAGCCTCCGCACCGTTGAGGTTGAGGGAGGAACGGAGTCCACAGCAGTCGGGTCGCATGCGAACGGTTCGCGAGTCGATCCGGGATTCCTCCCGGGAGAGCTCGGGTCCCTCAAGGAAGGGGGGGGGACCGGAACTCTGGTCCCTCTCCAGCACCCCAGAACCCCTTGCAGGAGGCCCTCGGCGGGTCCTCCGCTTTCAGAGCTCTCCGAGTTGAAACTAACGGAAGGAAGGAGGAGGGAGCAGGAGGCGGGATTCCCTGGAGGAGAAAAGTCTTCCCTGAGGGGGCGCGCTCCACGTGCTGGAGCACCCTCCTTTCCCCCTCCTCCTTCCCCAGTGAACCCAGAGAACGCCTGCCAACTCGCTTCCCGTTTGCGCGAGGTCATTGCTACTTCGGCGACCGCGTCCAGGGGGATCGAGGGGATGGATGAATCGGGCGGAAGAGCTCTCCTCCTCCTCCTCCCGCCGCCATTCCCACCTCTCGTCGGGTACTGAGAGCTTCGCCTTCAGCGGCAGCCTGCGGAGGCGGGGCGCACCTGTCGCTACCCGGAGAGGAAGGAAACCGGAAAGGGAAGAGGGAGGAGAGGGTTCTGCCGGGAGTGAGCATCCGCGGGATGGCTACCTCCTCCCCCGCTTCCGAATGGGGTGATGGAGGGTGTGTGCGCGCACATGGAAATCGATCTGTATATCGATCCATGTGGAGCAAGCGCGTCTGATGATCTTCCGGTAGAAACGAAGTCCTCCTCGATGTCCTGCCACACGTTCCTAACCGAGGAAGAGGGGCCGAACGGGAGGCTCCAAGCAGTTCGGTCTCTGTGCAGTGAGCCCTTCTCCACCCTAGCATCCCTCTCCCGACATCCAGGCTCAGAGCGAGATTCCGCCTGACCTCCCCCCGCAACCTCTTTCCTGTCCTTCCTATTTTTGTCACCTGGATGGGAGAGACGAGCGTACTAGTGCGTATGGGGAGACGATAGGACGGCTGTCTCGCGACGGTGGTGTCCCTTGGTAACAGCTCCTCTCCGCTCAAAAGAGAGCGAGGGAAGACTGAGGACCTACCCCAACTTGTACGAGCTTTCTCCTCTCTGCTGACTGGTTCTCTGGACCAGAAGAAGAGTAGGCACTGGGTATCGGGGACGAAGCTCCGTTATGGCAAGGGGAGGAGGCTGGACTGAAGAAGCTGATGATGATGACGGTGACGACGACGACAAGGAGAAGGAAGGGAGGGGGGGGGGAGGAGAATTCCCGCACTCGCCTTCGCGAACCAGCAGTGCGATCGAGGCATGTCTGGAAGGAACGAGGAAAGACGTCCCTCGACGGCAGGGGCCGAGGTCTCGGGAGGAAGGGAGGAGGGAGCGGTGGGAAGGAGAGCGATTTCCGAAGAACCAAGGAATGGGAGGACAAAGGGAAGGAGGAAGGAAGGAGAGAGGGAGAAGGAGGGAAAGGCAGGAGTCCTCCCAGAACCCACTGGAAGGAGTTCCTCAGAACCCATAGTTCTAGACTCTTCTCCGGGTCTTCGCGCGCAAGGAAAGAAATCCCCTTCTCCCTCGTTCCGGAAACCAGCTGAGACGGCACGGACCCCGTCTTGCCCACCTGATTCCCGGCAGCAGGCTGGGTCCCGTTGCGCGACCCGGCACGTGCGTCCTCGGAGCGCCGTGCGCAGGCTTCCCGAGGCGCCGGGGTGGATCCCTCTTACCTCCTCCCAGAGACACCCGGAGTCCTCCGATGTCTCTCAGCCTAAACATGAGGGTATGCTTCAGGTTGCACAGCAGCCGGAGACCGTAGGTGTTCTGGAAGACGCACACCGGGGAGGCTGGAGGCAGGAAGAGCGGTACTGAAAGCAGGAGACGTGCATAGCAGAGGGCTGGAGCGACATGAAAAATTGATGGAGAGAGAGGGGGGACGTGCGGTGGGAGCGGAGCGAGGAGGAGCCCTCGACTAGAAGCTGAAGCAATCCTTGGAGGGAGGAGAACGCTAGTTCTAAAACCTCCCCAAGCGCGCTCAACCCTTTCCCCCGGTCGAAAGTGCGCGGGGATCTTTCAAGAGTGAGAGGAGGGGTGGGTGGACGAGGGACGGGGCCAGGTCGCCCCTTCCCTCTGCCTTATCCTGCTCAGGAGCGAATGCAGCTCGCCCGTCGACTACGAGGTGTCAGCACGCCGTGGACGCCCTCCTTTTCCTGTTTCGACGAGGGGGGAAGGAGGAGGACCACCCAACTTCCCCCAATTTTCGCGGTCGGTTCCCTTGGAGCCTTCCAGGCGGTCCGGGAAACTCTTTCGGATTTTCCTCTTCCTTCGGGAAAATTTCGCTTCCCCGTTCAGGGTTGCCAGACGCAGAGTCCAAGAGAGCGATGCCTGCCAGTACGGAGCCTCTCTGTAGGCAAGAGGGGAGGGGGTGAGAGGAGGAGCTGGCAAGGGGTCAGGGGAAGGTTTCAGGAGGGACTTGGTTGGCAAGGTGGCGGCACTTTCCGCCTCCGGGAGCGGAGCAGACTTCGGCCTTGCCCGGGAGACCCCGCTCGGAATGCGGACAAACACCATTGACACGTGACCGAGCGGAACACCTGAAGGGGTCGTGTTTCGGTGAAGAAAGGCAGGAAAAAGGGGGAAAGGGAGAGCGTTGCTCTGTTCCGTCGGCGCTCGCGTGCGCGCCACCCGCGTTCCCGGGGAAGGAGGGAAAGAGGGAGGGAGTTACCCGAGTCCGCGTGGCGTCCGGAATGACCGCGAGCCTCTTGTTCCTCCGCTGCCGCCGGCGTCAGCGGCACTTCCGCTCCCGGAGAAATGCGCCTCCAAAAGCGTGCTCCTCCCCCCCTTCCGGAGGCGGCGTGCGACCTCCTCCTCGTGCGGCGCATTCCGATTTGCGTCCGGAGCAGAGGTCGCGAGGCGCTCGCCTCCCGCGGCGACCCCTTCGTTGCGCTCAGCGTGCACTCGCGAGAACCCCAGTTCCCCCTGCTGGTCGCTGCCCCCATCCTTCCAAGCTTCCTTGTGGGCTTGCTCTCACGAGGTTGCGGAGGGTACGGGGGAGGGTTCCCGGGAGAACCTCATTCCTTCTTTCCCCTTGCCGAGTCCGCGCTGTGTAGAAAGGAGCAAGGCTGGTGCTCTCCGGAAGATGGGGTGAGGGAGAAATCCTTCCTTGTTCCTTCCGTTCCCGGAGGGAAGGTCGTATCTCTTTCTCGTTCGGATCGCGATGGCTCGGCTGGCCACTGCAGTGACGTCATCGCGGTCCCCGCACCGTCAGGGAAAGGAAGCGGCAGCGAAAGCAAGGACTCATGCAGGCGCCACCAAGACCAAGCGGCATGGAAGGGGGGGGGGAGGGTGGATCCTCTGAGGAAGGCAGAGGAAGCCTCGCCACGTCTCCCTTTTCCCGCCTCCCCTACCCCCTCCTTCCGCTGCTCTCCCACCCCTTACCGATGAAACAGTGCGACTCGGTCGAAGGCGCAGGTTTCCTGCTCTCCGCTCGCTGCCTGAGGAGTGGCGAAAGACAGCAGCGGGAGGGCAAAGGGAGGATGGGGCGGCGGCGTTGAGCCCGAAGAAAGTGTACCAGAAATTCCCAACTCACGGAAAATCAGCAGGCAAAAAATCCGCGTCGTCATGGTTCATCTTCGAAGGCCCGGAGACAGGGGTTGCCAATTTGCCAAGCACTCGCTCAGTTCGCCGCAGCGTCCGACACCCTCAAAAAAACAAACAGGCAGTGCGCTCCTTGAGCCCAGCGACATCAATGGATGGACGGCTGTCTGGTCTCCGTCAGTCTCGCTCTCGCGCGCACATTCGTCTAAGGCGGCGCATGCGCGCACTCGAACGGCCGGCTACCGTGGTGTGCGGCGGCTTGCAAGAACTCGCTCAGGAAGGTGGGAAGATGTCACGCTTCTTTTTCTCGCTTTTCCACCCGGTCAGAGTCACTGGGGGCCTCAGTCCCAACTGATCCACAACGGGGCATCCGAACGTCAGGCTGACTGCCTTATCTCCGGAGAGGTTTATGAATAACCCAACAGTGCTGTGGGTGTTACAACAGACGAAGTGGTCCGTCTGCGGGGTAGTAGGTCAGCAGTTCATGCACTCGGAGAGAGCAGCAAAGGAATGGAAGGAAGAAGAAGAAAAAACACGTACACGTGCGTGCGCACGTCGATGAGTGGACAGGTTCTCGTTCCGAGAGTCGCGGAAGCTGCAACCCCTCACATATCTCGCCACCATCCAAGTGTTTCTCGGGCTTGGAGGATGTGCTGCATCTCTCTCATTCGCGCGGATGTGTGGCCAGAGAGATCCGCTCGGCCAGAGCCAGTCGAGGCGGGCAGTGGCGGCGGCTCGCAGACTGTCGGCAGTGAGACAGCGGCTGGCAGGGACGGACGCAAATGAATGAAGAAAGAAGTGGGCGTGCAGAACGGGGTGAAAAGGAGACCTGGAGTGAGGGGACAGGCAAGCAGCTGCGACTACGAACTTGGTTTCTCTGGTATCCGTGTTGAACTGGGATCGTTGCGACCCTTGAGGCAAACCCATCAAAGCTTGGCCACATATCGACAGATCAGACCGACAGTTGTTTTTCTCTTCTTCTACCTATTCCAGATGCATCGTTCTCATGAGATTTCAAAAGTTCAAAAGGGTGGAGGAAGAGAGCGAAGCTGTCCATCAAAAACTGCCATCTGTTCAACTCTTTACTTTCGGTTTCAATAGGAAGTAAAGAGCTGAAAATGAAGGATTTGGTAGGTAGTCCTCGTCTGCTGCCTAGTAATCCGCACACCCTTGCTGTCGTCGCTCCACTGCATTCACAGCAGAAGGCAGCAGAATCCATACAAGTTTTCGTGTTCCCAGAATTTTGCTCCATTCGGAGCACCAACATCCGAAAGGACAGGGGAGCAATGCCGCGGGCGATACCACCTAGAGGCATCCATGATTTCCAAGGAATTCGCGTTCACCGATCCCCACGTGGTGAGCGAACGGATGCGTGGCTTTACTTCCAGAAGGCTTTGGCTGCATCCATTGTCAAGATGTTGCAGCAACTGGATGGGAAGAACGAACCTGCTCTGTGAGGGTCGGCCAACTGAAGACGGGACTCCAGAAACGGGAGTATTACAATGCTTGCGAAAGGCTACGTGTACTCTGGCACATACTGCCGGAGGCATTCAGGAGGGCACGGTGCTGCTGATGACTTTCAAGAGAGCAAGGTTGCATATGCTTTTCCCTCTGTGAAGCTCACGAAAATAAAAATAAACGGGGATGCACCAAGTGAACCAGATACTTTTGTCCTGAAGACAAAAAAAAGGTCAGCAAGAGGTGGTTCGCGTCCCAGGATAGCTCTACAGAATCCGTACGGGTGCAGCAGAGATTTTCTTTTCCCCCTTTTGCTCTCCCTGTCTGGCTGACCCGTGCAAAGACTCCGATGCGACCCACATTGTCTCCGCGACTACCATGGAATGACCTTGCACTCCTTTGGGGTACAAGATCATTCCGTTTGGGGGAGGATCGGGGTGGGAGGGGTGCTTTGCTTGTCTAAAGGCGTCCCACATTGAGAGACTGGGCGGACTCCCAGGCTTCCCGCCCGCTTCATCGAGATGAGATCCGCCCTCTTCTCCGAGGCACTCAGTCAGTACCTCCTTTTGCCTCTGGTGAAGACAGCTTCCTGAGTCGGGCAAGGCCGGAGCTTCAGGAGGGGGCCTGGCTCTCGAGCCCGTCGCCTGAACGGGGTGGTATCTTCTGGTCTCTCTGGTCCAGGAGAGGGAGGAGGGCAGCGCTCTCCTGTCGTAGTCCCGTAGGCGTGGCAGTGCTCCCGCACCACTCTCGAAACAGATCGCCGTCTACTCCGCCATCCAAGCGACCACTTTCGTCCATTCCTTCTTAGGTGATTCCTGAAACTGCTCTCTTGAAAGCGCTTGACTCTTCTCGTGAAAGGGATGCACCTATGCACCTCCCGGATCAGCTTTCGGTATCCTCTTTTCTTTATTCTCTCTAAGAAAGGAGAGGAAAGGGGACCTGCTGCTTTTGAGCATCCTGACATAGAACCCGGATTCTCTTCAGAGGGACCCAGGAATGAAAAGGAGAAATGGGGAGATGTGAGAAAGGCGAGGGGAGGGGAGTGGAGCGGGATCGTGAGTTTCCTGTATCGGGTCTGGCGGGGGAGACGACTGATCGCACGGTACCCCATGCTGAGAGCAGAGTCCTTCTGGGAACACCGAACCACTTTAGAAAACTAGGCTCTGGAAAGTCCGGGAGGGACAAGCGCAAGCCCTGAGACAAGAGAGGGAAGAGGCAGGGAAGGACAGCCCTTGGACAGCAGCTTTGCAGGAGAAAAGGGGGGTGGAGAAGAATGCGGGTCAAGTGTCGCGAACAGACTACCGGAGGCTGAAGTTCACCACTCCTTCCCTTCCAGCCCGGTAGACGCTCCGATGGCTGAGTTCCTCCTCTTCCCATGGAATCGTCAGATGCCGGTATCCCCTGACTCTCCCGGATTGAATGGAGGATGAGGGACGATCGTCCCGCTTTCGATCCTCTTCCCTCCTCCCGGCTGCGATTTCCAGCCAGTAGGGCCAAGAGCGGGAAGACTTCTTAAAGGTCCCACTACGGATTTATGTCCCTGGAAGAATCCCGGGATGGCTTGGCGTTTTCTTCGGAGCTGCTCCAGGGTCGCCAATATCCCTCATTCCGTACCCTGAGGAGGAACACAAGAGTTCCAGCATGAAATGCTCTTCTTGCATAGTTCCGAGCGTTTCTCCCCTCCCTCCCTTCCCGTGCCAGTCGGAAAAAGGGAGAAGGAGACTCGGATCCAAGTATGAGCCGCTCTTCCCGAGGGATGACTCTGTGGACGCTCGGGTTCGAGAAGCTCGTCAGGAGTGAGCAGCTGGAGGAGAAAAGGGAGACCAGAACTCCGGGAGGTCATAGAGGATGTTCTTCCTGAAAGACCTCCTTCCCGGAAGGCCCTCTAAGGACCCTCGAAAGGAACCAAGGGCGAGGGGAGTAGGGTTCCGTCTTTCCCAGGAAGCCCCAGGGTGAGAAGAGGGACGCCACCCTGCACGCCCTCGGCATGTGAGCGTTCCCCTTCTCTCCTCCCGGAGATCTGGAGCTTGTGGGCCAGGCACGTCTCTGGAGCAGCCCCTTCCCAGATGGTGAGGCATTTTCGTTTCGCTTTTATTCCTCCTCCTTCCTCTGGCAGCGACGCTGGGCTCGAAAGGGTCGGAGAGGACGTCCGGGAGACGAGAATGGGACTCAGGGAGGGCTCCCTTGCTCATCCTGCAGTCAGTCCCTCCGCATCTTCCGGAGCGATGACGCCTCTCTGTGCTGGACCTCGTCGCAGATGCTGCCGAGCAGTGAGCTGATGACCAGGGTGCCGTCGTCGCCTCCAGGTCCCGAGCGTTCGATGGCGGAGGCCGGACTCCCCCCTCCCTCCTCGGGAGCCCGGGCCGCCGCTCTGGGTCGCGGCCGGTAGTCACTTCCCCGTGCTGAGTGTCGGGGTGCTGCAAGCACAGAGGAGGGCGGCAGAGTGAGCCGAGCGTTTCCCGGGAGCGCCGTCATCCCGGAAGGCAGCGCACCGTCCCTGTCGCTCCTCCGGCCGCCGTAGAAGGCCCGCAGGAAGGCTCGGTGGTTCCAGGAGCCCTTCTTCTGAAAGAGTTGGTCCATCCTCTTCTCCTGGCAGTCGGAGGGCTCGATGAGCTCCTGGAGGTGGGAGGGTCAGAGAGTGGAGAGTTGGCAGGAAGAGGGCCGGAAAGTTGGAAGAAAGGAAGGGTCTCGTCTCCGTCGTCCCCCTCCCAGCTCGGAGCAGGAGAGTCGTGGCGTTGTCGGGCGGGAGGAACCGATGCGTCTCTCCTCCCTCCCGAACCGACCAGAGCTCAGAGTTCAGGGGAAGGGAGGGAGAGGGCAGGCGAACTCGGAAAGCACGTTCTCTTGGAAGGCCCTCCTGCGACCGGGATGGGACCACCCTTCCTTCCTCCACAAAGACATTTCCTCATATAGGACGAGAGGTAGTCCGAGAAGATTCACGAGACCGCTCCTTCCTCCTCCTCTTTTCGTAGGACTTCGGGAGCAAGAGACGGGAGAAAGGCTTACATAGTGGCTGTCTCCGTAGATGACCTCGCTGAGGGCGGTGTACTCGGCATCGGGCCCTGAGACGGTGATAGTAGCGGCGGATCCCTGGGGCGGGAGCACCCTGGAAGGGAGCGAAAAGGTGTGGAGGTGGCGGGAGGGGTCGGTTTGCATGTGCCGTCCAACCTGCGGAACTTCTCGGTCGCCGTAGTGTACGGAAGCTCTCCGGGAAGGACTTCTTCCCAGTGCTGGTCACGGGCCATCTCCGGGGCGTCTCCGTACACCTCGTCCACGATCAGGTAGGACATCTGCGGCTCCCCTGGAGTCCTCCGCACGGCCCGCA
Source organism: Raillietiella orientalis (assembly GCA_036172245.1). NCBI lineage: Eukaryota > Metazoa > Arthropoda > Ichthyostraca > Raillietiellida > Raillietiellidae > Raillietiella > Raillietiella orientalis. The sequence goes on from JAYWIR010000015.1 coordinate 2,968,907, forward strand.
GGGTCCCTCCCCCCGCCCCCCGGGTCGCACACTCACGGAAAGGTTGCGGTCGATCAGGAAGTTGACCTCGAAGTCGTCGTCGTCCTCTCCGAAGGGGTTGATGATGGTCTCACCAACCTTCAGCCAGCCCATGTAGAAGAAGAACTGCAGCAGCGTGAACACGGGGACGTACAAGTCGAGGGAGCGGTTCTGGTACCCCTGCTCCGGGTCCAGCCACTGCCTGCTGACCACGGTGACTAGGAAGTAGCTGTACACGGACCAGGTGACCACCTGAAACGAGGAAGCGAGTGAGGGCCGTTCCGGGAAGAGGAAGGATCGGGGAGGCCCGAAGGCCAGTGCTCCTCCCTCCCTCCCTCCCAGAGACCGACCCGCCTAGGAACTCTCCGGGAAGGAGGAAGGAAAGCGGGAGAGGATCGTCTCTTCCTTGCCTTCCTCTCCACGAGCGGTGCCGGGCGCCCCCCCTCCCTACCTGGGTGTACATCAGCGGCATGGAGATCCAGTCGTACATGAGGATGGAGTTGCAGGACCCGCGGAAGTCGTTGATGCTGTTGACGACGTTCTGCAGCGACACGGGGCTGGTGATGCGCTCCTCCTTGCTGGCCTTGCACGCCGCGTCCACCGCCCACACCAGAGGCACCCAGTACGCCAGCGACTTGGTTCTCTCGCTGATCTGGCAGACCTTGTTCTTCTCCTTTTCCATCATGACGCCTGGAAAACCGAGTCGGCGGCGTCCTATAGGGAGGGGAGGGGAGGAGAGGAGGTAGCAAAATCGGAAGATCGAAAAGGGAGGAAGAGGAGGAGGAGGAGAGGGAAGAAAAAAGGCGAGGAAGAGGAAGCGCGGGAAGACGGTGGAGGAGGAAGACAACAAGAGGACAGGGCGAAAGACGGGGGGGAAAGAGGGAGCCGCCGCGTGGGGCGGCCGGAGGGCGAACCTGCGTCCACGAGGTGCTGCAGGGTCGGGAACCGTTTCTTCACGCGGGGACTCACCATCATGAAGGTCAGCACATAGGCGAGCATCAGGTAGCGCATGATGGTCCTCCGCAGCAGCCGGCCGGTGTCATCCTGCAACGCGCAAGACGAAACATCCCACAGCCATCAGCACCAATGCCGCCTCCTCCGCCTCCTCTGCTGCTGCTACTGCTGCTCCTCTTCTCCTCCACTCCCCCCTCCCCCCCGCCAGCAGCAGCTTCCTCTTCCCCTCCTACCTGCCCGATGATGTTGGCGCTCACCACAATGGCGACGGATTCCGGCCAGGGAATGGCACAGAACTGGGACCACCAGCGGGTCATCAGGACGCTCACATAGAAGCCCAGTACGAAGGACAGGGGGATGTACGAGACGGCCCGGTCGCAGTACATCGCCGCCGCCTCGAACTTCCTGAAAGGAGCGAACGGGAGGAGAAGGGCCGCCGGCAGCTGCTGGGCAGGACGGAAGGGACCGTTGCGCGTCCTTCCCCTTCCTCTGCCACCGCCGCCGACGGCGGCGGCTACGGCGGAGCATGCGCGAGGGAGAGGATGCGCCAAGAGGGCTTTTCGAGGGACGGCGTGCGGGCGCTCCAGGATACCAACTTCCCCGCTGAAGAGTGCGCTCCACGACGGAGACTGAGGAAGTCGGCGCCGAAGTTCGGCTGGAGGGTGGTCCACACATCCGTAGGATGCGAGAACACTGGAACTCCAGCACGGTAGGGTAGGGAAGGGAGGGCTGAGCTTCTGCCATTCTGCAAACAAGAGGTGTACGGCTGCTTTTTTTTGCCCCTCTTCCCCTCTCCGCCACCGCTCCTGGAGTGATGGCTCCGGAAGCCTCTCAGACCACCCGAGCGACCACTGTCCTCCCACGCTCCGCCCCGTCCTCGGCGAGGCTCCTTTTCGCTTTTCAGTGGCTCCTGCCCTATCCCCTGGCACTCTCGCGCGTAATCGGGGGAATGACCTCGCTGTCACGCGCTAATGCAGGAGCTTCGTCGCGTCTGGCGGTGGCGCCGAGTTTCCAGCAGGCAAACCGACTCGCGGTGCACCCGGTCAATGATCGACCCAGACGCCGGTGGATAAGAGTGCTCGAGAGGTCGCCTCATCCATCGCTTGGGGTACGACGACGGGAGAACCGCTGGCGACTTCGCGCTCCCGGGAGCAGCAGCTGCTGCTCGCTCGCCCGCCTCTGCCGGCTCCCTCAGGAGCCCCTCGCCACTGTCATGGCGATCCTCCAGGTGCCCTTCTTACGGTCGCATCCTTGCCCACCTCCGCCTCCTCCGCAAGTTCGCGCCCCTCGCAGGAGGGGGAGAAGGAACATGGGGTGCCATCTGACCGCATGTCTGGCTGCGGGTGGGATGGGGTGCGACTAAGTTGCGGATGGGAATGCTGCAAGATGGGGTGACTCTGAGTTGTAGATATGTCTGGGACGAGGGTCCACTCAGCTGAGAGTGCTCATGTAAAGGGATGGGTGTGGGTGGGGATGCAATTCGGGGAGCAGTGATGGGTAAGCCAGCACACGTGGCAGATAGCCTTGGAAATAGGCATGGAACATGGAGAATCGACCTTGAAATGGGAGCAGGGCTGGGTGGAGGTTGGGACGTACCTTTTCTGCTCTTCGTTCAGCTGGAAGCGGTACACGGCGCTCACGCTCGCGAACAGGATGAGGTACACCACGAGATCCTGGTACAACACCTTGTAGATGCTACCTTTCCACCTGGAAGGAGAGGATCGATGGTCGCACCTCCGAGGACCGAGTCTCGCCAGTGGGGCAGGCGGGCGGAGGCAGAGCTGACCCGGGAAGCGTTCCCAGGGAGACCCTTCCTTCCCCTTCTCCTTACCAGCCCTTCCGCAAGAAGGCAGCCTCGAGGGACAGAAATTGTTCACGGCGGGGCCGTCCGAAGGCCTTGAGAGGGCGGAGGAACTTCCCTGCTCCCGATGCCCCCAAAGCAAGCTTTCTTGCTTTTCGCCCGCCTCTTAGACATTCCCTCTCCGCATTGTCGGGAGGAATTTCGAACCCGGGACAGCGACCCCAAGGACGGAAGGCAAGACGTAATCAAAAAAGAGGGAAAAAAGCGGGAGAAAATGCATCCGCGCCAGACCCGCGCCTCCGGAAAGCTGGGAAAAGGACGCTCCTAGACTGGAATGGGATGCGGGTCTATCAACGCGGTTCCACGATGCACAACATAAATAAATAGATGCCCGTGAATCCGCACGAGAGTGAAGATCAACAGCATCCAGGGGTGTACCACGATGCGAGGTGCTGTTTTTGCTCTGGCTGGATGGAGAGGAGCGGCATAGACGATGCGACACGGATACTGCCCTGACGTCACCTCTTAACCCTTGACGAGCAGACAGCACCTCTCGCGTCTCGGTCTTGCATGTGAAGACTCCCGTTGACCACTTTTCGCGGTCGGGAGATTGTGGGAGGGTCCCAGCCTGCCTCGCCCGCTAACGGGCTCTCTCACCTGAAGAGGAGTTTCGCGAACATCCATCTGTTGCTGGTAGCCACATCTCCGGTGTAAGAGACGGTCATGTCTTCTGCTCTCCGTTTCTGATTCAGGTGCGGTTGGTTTCGCAGGTGGGAAGGTTATTTCATCTGGAACACACGATCCGTGTGGATGCCTCTGCGTAGCCAGAGGGCGAAAGGTACGCGCACACGCAGACGAGAAAAACAAACGCAGCATCCATCTTGCCTCGATGGGTGTCCGAAAATTCCTCCCTCGCTCGTACGAACAGCAACGTGCTCAGGGCGAATGAGGAGGCGTGCCAGGGAAACCAGATTGCAGATGAAACCGGTGTGGCAAGCCCGGGATTTCAGGGAAGCGAGCTCGAAAGCATGCAGGCTGGAAGAACGAGGCGGCAGCAGCACTCACACTCTCATCCGGTGTGTCTCTTCCCTACCCTTCTGAGTGGCAGCGCCTTTGGATCCTCACCCGGTGATCATATCTGCGTTTTGCTTTTCTTCTTCTTCTTCAATAGTACGTATTCATGTACTTCGGACAAGCTTGATCGCCGATTTTGTGTTCTTTTTTCTTTGCTTCCCCCCATATCCCCACCTACTGTGTCTTTTTCTTGCAGATCGGCGTAATCCTCGAATCGTGTTTTCATGGTTTTGTGTGTTCATTTATGTATTTAAATAGGCTTCTCGGAGTGGACGGCTAGAAAGCAAACAAACGAAAAACGCCAGTGTCCCCCCCCCCTTCATTCAGACACAGAGATCTTCCGGTTGAAGTTCCGAGCTATCCTCTCGGTGTCGGCCGATGTTTACGACGACACAAATCACTCCCCCCCCCCTCCCACCTCAAAACTCTGCTCAAAACACGCGCATTCTTAGGCTATTAATAAACTGCGAAACCGCAGCCGGGAGCGATCACCCGTACCGAGCGTGAACACCGCAGCATCCGTATTCAGCCTAGGTGCTCACGGAGTTCTGCGAAAGTGAAGTACAGCTTTATCACAATGTGATATCGGCTTTGCTAATTAGATTCTGCCGAGGAGGGGATTGAGACGTCGTGTACGTGCACGCTGCGTGGTTCCTCGTTTCAGTGTTACCAGTAATCAAGTGGAAAGTTACGGTGCCGGTCGAAATTCCGAAAGTCGCAATCACGCTTGTCGAAACCTCGAAAGATCATAAAATGTAAATGTTTATTACATATATGTATGTGTTTGTGTAGCGATCAAGGTATATCGTAAAGATTATAAAAAATAAACGCATGTGCTTAGTATCTATATTAATATTCAAATTTATTTTAACATGTATATTTATGAATATATATTTAGTAACGATGACAGTTAAAAACAGCGGGGGGGGAGGGAAGCAAGCAAATTGAATAAGCAAAAAAAAATTTTCGTATTTTATTTTCCCATCATTTCCAACACGCAAAAAATGAAACATATATTAGATGAATAATGCTTTCGGGATTTTGATCGTTTCATAAACACATCCTTTTATAACTCAGTATTTATATATACATCTAATATATGTTTACTGTGTATACAGCTATACATATAATAAAAGTACATATTTATTTTTCAAAATTTCGACATTGGGGATTTTGATTTTCAGGATTTTGATCGTTCGAGATTACGGCGTTGTTTATTTTGAACGAAACCCTAAAATTCAAGTCCATGGAACAGTTAGAATGTGGTCGAAGTGTGTCGAATGCCTTTCATCTGCTGATCTGATATTCCGTTGATCACAGAACCATTACTGTTACTACTGAACAAGACGTGGAAGTACATATTCAATAACATATCATTATCTACAGAGTTGCATGGTTGTATAACAAAGCAAAACAAGGCAAGTAATTACGGAGGTTATTATCCAGATTTTTATGTCACTATACTGTGTCAAGGGTTAAACTTGCTGAATTGGCTAACTGCAGCAAAGTGGCGAGATTCTCACGAGACAAAAGGAAGGAGTCTATAGAAAACAAACATCCGCATATCGGGTTCTCTCAACAGGTCATGGTGTCTCAGGTAACCGGTGTTGCGGAAAACAGAACGAAATAGGTCAGATTTTCCTCGTATTATCTGCTGTAGCCGTGGCAGGGAGTGGATCTCCCTGGGACAATGCGTGGAAAAAAAAATTCCAAAAGAGGTTTTGGAAAGCCACTCCCGAAATGAAAGTTGACATTAAGATCCCTCCTCTTAGAGAACCAGAACGTTCTTGAGAGTCCTGGAAAGCGAATTTTCTCTGGAGAAGAAACTCAGGTACAAGTTCAAGGATCGGAAGATTGGAAAGAGGAAGGACGCATATTATTTCCTGACAAGCACTTAATCTTCCGGATCGACAACTCAGAGGAAAAATGTGAGAGTAGAGCGAAGAGTAGAAATAAGGAGTCTTCTTTTACGACTCCGACGAAGAATGAAACGAATAGACTATTTGCTGTTGCGTTTTCTGACCAGCGTTAAGCCTTCGCAGAAGAGAACGAGCCGATCATTTGGGCCAGTGGATTTCATTTCGTGCCAGCTCCTTTGAGTTGTCCGCTACAACAGCCCTCAAGATCCGAATGCGCCATGAAACTGAGCAAATTTGAGCCATTCCATGATGAGCTGTGAAATGAGCGAGGCTTTGCATCGCATACTTCAAGGAAGAAAATATGGCCTCTCGGTAGTCTTCAGGGACTTTTGCTTTCAAACGATAGGGGGTCTCTCTTCCGAGTGTCCGATGTGGACTTCCTTATGCTCCTCATGCTTGCTCAGTTTTCTCCCCAAGAAGCTGCGCCCACTGGAAATGGGGAGAAAATGCTTGCACTTTTTCCACGGAACTCGATAAAATTAATCTTCTTCCCAGGGGTATATAGGATCAGACACGCATGCTACAACCAGAAAAAAGAGGAACTCATGGCAAGTCAGAGGATCTTAACCCGTCTTGCTCTTTGACCACAGCCAACCATAGGAGAGGCAGCTTACCAGTGCCATGGTATTCTCTGAGCCAACTGGGAGAGACGAGGCTGCCAACGCACCAAGAAAAAAATGGGAATCCCTAGAACATACGAAACGAAGGAAGCCGACAGAAGACCCACTTGGCACCGGAGCTGCGTCAGACGAACAAGACACCTGTGCAAGAAGTCCTTCCGCGGAGGATCCTCCCGTCCTTTCTTCTGACTCCTGAGCCCTAAAGAGAGGGACCTCAGGAGAGCTTATGCAATACCTAACGCAAGGGGGAGGACACGACGATGGCGCGCGGGGGGGAGGGAAGGGGGAAGAGGAAGAAAACAAAGGAAGGGGAAATAAGAGGAAGGAAGATAGAGTCCAGAGTGGCTCTACAGCAGGAGCATCTACTCTCCAGCGGATGGCTGAAGTTTTGAGACTCCATGAACAATGGAACTCCTCTTAGAACTTCCCGAAGGAGGAAGGTTGGGGTTGGAAACGAGACCAACCTGAGGCTCCAAGTCTGTTCTGAAAGCAGACGAGGAAGCTCAGAATCGTCACGGCATCTGCAGCATGGTTTGGACGCTACAGGGGTGAGAGTCTACTGAACGCAGGGAAGAAAAAAGGAGGGAGAGGTCATGTAGTGATCACGTCTCCAGGAGACTGATTGCTAAATCACGGAAGATCGAGGCGTTGGAACAGAGGCGAGGGCATCCTTGGGGGGAGGCTCTGGGGAGTACCCCCCACAAGGATGTTCTGGGAGTTGGCAGAAAACGTTCGCTGACCAGGAATGGGGGAAATCTTTCCGAGAGTTTCCGGGGCGTACCTGCTAGTGCGAGAAAGAAGCTGAAAAAGATCACCTCTTCTTCCCATTGAGAGCGCTCGTCCATACGGATTCTGGGGGTCTCCGGTAGCAAGGAAAGGGAGGAGAACTTCGGCGGGAAGTCGCGTCCGGAGAGAGTTGTGAGAATCCCGAGGCGAGGAGCTGGAAGCAAGAAGCATGCTGTGACCTCTTCCTTTAGGCTCCCTTCTAAAGGAAATCTGAGATGCTCGGGATCGGCCGCACCTCCGGCATTTTCCTCCTCCCTCCGTTTCCCCATCTTTCATCTTAAGGGAGCGTCAGATCCTGGATTGTCTGTCCGCACCGGACCCACCAGGAAACCGGTTTTCATAAAATCGGAAATCCGGTGCTTTGGAGATTTCCCCAGGGACCACAACAGAAATTTCGCAGATTCCTCAAAGTCTCGAAGATCAGGAAGGAGCAAAAAGAAGCAGTTCCTGTCCACCTACAGAAGATGGGAACGCGAGGGGGGGATGGACTGGAAAGTCGCCCTAGACTGGATGGGGAAGAATTGGTGACGTACCCAAAGAGCACAAAGTTCATATCTTAAGGAAAACAGGGGGCAAAGAATCCCAGCAGAGGGCTTTCAGGCGTAGCGGAGGGAAGACTTCGGGAAACGCAGCGCAGCGAGGGAGGGACGAAGGCAAAGGAGCTTTCGTTTCGGCATGACTCCGTGGGCCAGAATCCATCTTCATCTAGCAGGGAGAAGAGAAGGATCGGGATGCTGAGAGATCTTTCTTGATGTCCTCGGAATCCTCCTCTGAGCCGCCAGCATCCACAACAGCGTCCGGTCACGTGGTAAACTTGGGATTCGGTGTGAGATCACCATCTGCTGTCCACCCTCCTCCTATAGCGCCCTCTTCCCGTTGAGCGCAAAGAACGCACAGAGGCGTTCTCTGCCCCATCCGGGGCGCTCTCCAGCAGACACGTGTACGACCGCAGGATCATGAGCGATACCCTTGAGTCTTCCTACAATGGAAGGCTTTCTTTACGGGAACAGAAACGGAGGGAAGATAGGTGGTGATCCCGGAATAACCGGTACTCAAGGCTCAAGGCGAAGCGCCTCTACTCCTGTCTTCCTAAAGAAGATAGGGGTACAGGAGATGCCTGTCCCGTGACTATTTCCGCGAGCTTTGTTAAGAGAGCGCCACGCGCCTTGCGCCACCTGCAAGTGGAGGTTATCAGTTTTGTCATGTGGGAGGTGAAAGAAAGTTGGAGGACTTTGTGTCCAGGAGGACCTCATGGAAAAGAAGGAGGCAGTGAAGGCTCGCTTGATGTTCCCATTGCACAGCGGTGGCACCCTCGTCTTAGAATCCTTGCAGGCAACCCTCTTCTCTCCTTTCTCACCTTGCCATCCACGGGAAAAACGCCTCCCGGCTCTCGGGACCTCTCGAGGGAGGCGAGGGAAGCTGTAGAAGCGATGCTGCTTCAGCTTCCACTAGTCACCCCTTTCTCTTTCTCTCTCTCCGTCTATATCCCTTGAAACATACTCTCTGCATTTCCTTGCACACTCTCGCGCATCTTCCAGAGCCTCAGGAGAGGTTTTTTCCCTGCTATCCTGCTCTCCTTTCTTTTCCGCACTCCTTCCGAAACCGGTTAGTCGCGTCGTTAAGGAAATGCGGACCGATCGCCTCCCTCAGAAGCAGCGGCGCGTCCCAACTGGGTGTCCCATGTCCCGTTACCTCCTCGTCCTCCAGATGGAGAGAATTTTGCCACCAAGGACACTCCTCGTGCTGCGTCCGACCCGGAGCGCCCGCGCACTGTCACTCGTCGACGGCGTCTAACGGGAGGGTCGGCGGGTGCGGCGCGCTCTAGACGACCGTCGGGATGGGAGATCAAGGACACCCACGGGAGCGCTCAGGGCGGAAGGGCGAACAATGCGGTCCGGAACAGCCTCCGGAAACGGGAGAGCGCGCGCTCCCGGGCGCGCGAAGGCCTTCCCGCCCTCCCGCCGCAACCCTGACTCTGCTTCCCGTCGGTCTCGAAGGGTGGGGCGGTACGAAAGAGGGAAGGTGGAATGGGCGACGTAGAGGGAGATGCAGAAAGGGGAAAGAAGTAGGGACTCGGTTTCGTTGTGAGGAAGGCACTGCAGGCAATCAGAGGAGTTCCTGTCGACGCAAAGAGAAGATCTCACTCTATCTTGAAAAGAAAGGAAAAGTGGAGGTGGAGATGAGTGCCTTATTGTCCTCAGATCGGCGCGTTGCTCCGGAGCGAGGGCTCTCACTGATCTGAAGAAGAAGGGGAGTAGGGAAGGGTCGAAAAGGGGGGGAAATCCCCCATATGGGAAGGAGAGACACACAGGGGCCCTAAGGGTTCCTTTTCGGAGAGCGTCATATCCGACTGGAAGCCTCTGAAGAAAGGAGTGGAGAAGAGGAGGGATGGGGAACATGAGCAGGAGGAAGTGGAAAGTGGAGACCGACTGTATTATGTGGAAGATCGTACGTTAGATGGGCACAGTCTCTTCCATCCGTCCTCACTGCTCTCTAGGGGAACTTCCTGCAGTTCAGAACAGATGAGGACAGCCGCGGCTGTCAGGGAGGGGGGAAGGGATTAGATATAGATCCTCAGAGGAATGTGACCTTATCGTCCCCACCAGAAGGGCAGGATTGGAGGTGTGATTCCTCTTGCACCAGCAGGAATTCAGTCGTTCCCATCAGGAACAGCAGACAGAAGATGATGATGCTATTTGCCCGGGAGATCGTTGCGTCATCGATCCTTCACTCTCACAGAGTAGAAGGATCGATGACATTTGGAGAGAAGACCGGGAGGTGCCTGCTGCGGTCTCCTTCCAGAAAAACTCCCTGTTGTGAGCGCAACCGCGTTCCCTCAGCTTCCCATCTGACTACAGCCGCGAAATAGGCGGAAGTGAGGGAGGGCAAACAGGGGGATGGTTGTAGACCGACAGATGACGCCACTAAGTTTCCTTGCTTCTCTGAGCCTCCTGATACCCTCTCCGTCCGGATTACGGAAAGGGCAGGAAAAAGGAAGAAAAGAAGGCTGCGCTTCGGAAGAGCCGCATCACTGCGTCTTCCTCTCGCCGTAATGTGGTGGGATTCTTCTAAGAGGGAGGAAAAGACAATCTCCCATCTCTCTGGGATGGAGCTCAAGAGAAGCTTTCTTCTTTGTTAGCCACATTTGTGTGCGGTCAAGAGTCGCCTTATTTCGCTTTCTGACATTCTCTTCCAGGAGATGTCAGAGAGCGAAATAAGAAAAACGATGAGTCATAATCCTCGTCGTCTTGCATCAATGACGTCTCCAAGAGCGAAGCGTTCTTCATACTTCTTCTCTTGTCTGCTTGCTAGCTCACCTGGTCATGGCTCCTAGTTGGTTTATGATCACACATGTCTCGGAGCAGGAGAGTCCTCCTTTCCTGAACTCAAGTGCTATCAAACAAGTTATTCTGAAAACTCAGGAACTCTGTGAAAGAGACAGGTATTGGCATGTGTTGAGTATGAAAAGGGAAGGCAAGAATTCGAAAGGGACATATCCTCTTAGATGCTGGAGTGAGAATGAGCAGTTGGCTCTAATTAAATTCCTTTGTTTCAGTCACTCTCCGTTATACGTTTCAGCAATGAAGCTCGCAGAGCCTTGTTAAGTTCCAGAATCCAGATCTATGAAGAGTTAATCATGCATATTGAAGGTCAGTTCTAACAGCGAACTTCCTGGTCTAAGAATTGCAATTGGAGAAGGAATGAAGATCAAAAACCTTAATCAAAAGCTTGCACCTCAATCGGTCCCTGATTAATTATCCATGAAATAGATAGGCAGCGATCTGGATTAGCAGACTTAACTTGAGAAGGACTTCTTTTCATTAATGAAATATGAAGCATTGGCTACTTTTGGTTTTTATATAGTTTTTGTCTTTTACTGAGCATTCAGTTTTTTTCTTCTAATTCTAAACTTAGGAACAATGCATTATCTCTAAGAAAATTTTTATCGTTTCTTTATACCTTTATAGAAAGCGTTTCGTTGTAAAGTAGTTCCTCAGACAGAGTGGCATGGATTTTGTTTTATCTTTCAAAATAAAATTCATCACTCTACGATAGTGGAGCAGTTTTATAACTGTCCATAGTTGTTTTTTTAAAAAAGCTATAGTTTTTCTTTTAACCACTGGCAACTGTTCTATTTCATCAAGGTATAGTGAAAATTGAATAATCGCACCGGTGTTATTATATTGTAAGTATAAAGTATTCGCTTCACATGGTAATTGCATTAAAGAATTCGTCACATGAATTTTCATATCATCTAACTGGCTAACTTGATAATGCAGGTCAGAAATGCTCATGGCCCATGGATATCATTGAATCAAAATGTATAATTCTAGAATAAGTAGTTTTCTAAATGCTGGTATAGAATTGAAGCGATAATCTATTCTAAACAATGGATTTCTTAACCACAGACTTGTTAGTTGGAATGGTGAACGACCAGTAGGTTTCGCCTTTCACGTTAAGATTTCATAATTTCTTGTTGAAGATAACATTATTCTGTTAGTGAACTTTGACTAGTGTTATTTTGCATCATTTTGTGTATTTGTGAGATATCATCATTTAATTGTTTTGCATGTGTTACAGGTTTGAAAAGTCATGGTTTGGTTTTAAGGATCAGAATTCATAAGTTTGAGCTTTGAATACTGCTACAAGTTCCACATAATTCCCAAATTATCCATGCCTAGAAAATAGATTTTGGCATGCGCTTATGGTTTAACTCGAATAGTTGAACAGCTAAGCATTAATCTTAGGATGAACCGTTGAGTACATTGAGTATGTCCTTCATCATAAAATAGGAATTTAGTGAAATGTTTTTTCAATGCCCTTAGTAGTCGCCGTGATATAATTTAGATGTCTGTAGCAGAGGAAAACATTTATTGGTGTGTTGATTTTCCAAAGTTTTTTTTCTCTTCTGAGGAATACTGTTTTCTTATAACGGAGTTGCGAAAGTGTGCGCGGTGGGTAAACGTGTGTGAGTGGGAGTGAGACGTGCATGTTGCAGCTCAAGCCCGATTTTGTGTCAATATTCTCGTTTTGAACTTTTCCCTACTGCTAAACGTCCAAGGACTCAGAGAAAGAGGCTACTTAGATTTTTGCTGTAGTGCTTGAACATCCTTTGCACAAGCTTAATGACTTTAGCTGTGGTTATGTCCTTCAGCTATTAATTTCTTTTAGTAGGTAGAAACCTGTGAATTTTTTTTTTTTTTTTGCATGTGTGAAGAATTATAACCCCAGCCTTTCCTTGAAAATATCGTGTCGTTGTTCATAACTGAAATCAAAATACATACCGTGAAGTATTTGAAGCGAAATTAAATCCTGTTCCGTGTTTTTTCCTGTATATCTTTGATTTCAGCTGAACAGTGCCAATGCACAGACGAAGAAAATTTAAGGTAGTTTAGAATAGTTTTGAAGAAGTGTTTGGAGTGATCTACTACTGCATTGTGTATTGATCAAATGATACTTTTCTCCAACGAGTTGGGCGTTTCAGCTGTATTAAAGTTTCATGTTTTCTAGCCATAAGTTAATCTGAAAAAAAACTGTAGTTGTAAGTAAATCAAGAAAGCTTTTAATAATGCAGCGCAGTCCTTCAAGCAATACTTCTGCAGCAATTCATTGGGAAGCTGCAAAACTCCTCACGGTTTTGCTGGTGCAGGTGAGCAAGATGCACTTATCAGAGTAATTAGCCATCCAAGGTTCAGCAATTAGAAATGGATGTAACGTTTACACACTTGATTATGGAAAATCAGAAATTAAAGCAGGAAATTGAAGATTTAAAGGAACAGCTGATAAAATTAGAAGAGGCTAAAAAGTTGTGAAACATGAGATAAATTGTATTAGGTGCATCTTGAATACAGTTGCATGAGTATGCATCCCTTCTGTTCCTGTGATATTGCAATGCATCCGACTTTATGTTAAAACTCAAAATTTAGATCAAAGTTAAAAATTGTTTACTGTGATTTTCTGTTGTTATAGATACATAGGTCTGTATAAAATAAGTAGCACATTTTCATTGGAGGTATTATAGAATCCAATAGTCATTTTTATCAGGAGGTTTGGTTCTTACTACTGCTCAATACTAGATTAAAATTGCTACTCTCAGCATGATCTGTATGAAATCCAAATGGCTTTGACATAAAGGAAATTGTTAAGAAATACTTAAGAGGTGGGTTTTTCTGTTTAAATTTTTGCTGTAAGAGGCGAGAATTTTGATGATATGGGAAATAAGTGCGAGAGGTATAATAACTCAGTATCAAGAGCCATTTAGTAAAGTTTTCAAACTATCAGTAATCATGGATTGGTAATTCTCACAGCCTGTGATACTGCCATGTTGCAAAGCTATTTAGCAAATTAGTAGTTTCTGCCTTGCAAATGTGATACTTAAAGCATTCTGCCTCAAAAAAAAAATCTGAGGATGGTATGTAGAAGATTGCAGGTGGCATCACGAAAATATTGAATTTAAAGTGGCTGTACTTTTGCAGCAATTGTGATTACTGCAAAGTTTTCACATGCTCTTTGAATAAATGAAAATGATTGCTGAAAGGCTTAGTGAAGACTACTCAAGTCTGACACTGTGGCAAACTTTGCTGCAATTCGTAAATTTTATCACTTGCAACAGAAATAATGTTGTCTCCAATAAAGAGCCTATTGAAACTTGTATTGAAAGTGAATTTATTTTCACTAAATGTGAAAATAACTGTACAGAATGTGTAGTTATCTTAGAATTAAGGGATGGACTGTAAAAAAAAGTCATGTAAAAAAAGTTTTTCCTCTTCTGAGTGCAGATCAGCTCAATGATAGGCTCACTGTAGAGGTTTCTGTTAGAGTAATCATGGTACAGTAAATAAGTTCGTCTCATCATAGGACACTTATTCTTAAATGCTTTCAAACCATATGTTCCGAGCCTTTGATAGTTTGGAATTGACTGGGAGGGAACCGTAAAGGCAAAGGTTTTGTATCAAAAAATGCGATATCCTGAAGTGAAATTAAAATGAGCTGATCTGAAATTTGAAAACACAACAATGAATGACACATTTTCAAGTTTCATAAACTACAAAATTTATTCACATGCATTTTCATCTCCATGGTCTTAGTTGCATTTTTGTTCACTCTTAAAAATGTAATACTCATTTTGTAGTTGCCTGGACAACAATGAAAAATGAAAATTATGTACACATACACATATTGCACCAAAATTGTATAGTTATATCATTTCAGTATTTGTGTATTTGCTAGGGATGGCTTTCAACTGCATGCTTTTTTCAATTCATGCTTTTCTGAGAAGAAGACAGATTCTGACTGCTAATAAAGTTATTTGGTAATGAATATGAAGTAAAAAATAAATGGGGATTTGCCATTATTTTATTTAGATTCTGAGTATTGTGATCAAAAGCACCAGGATGGCTGTAGCTATCTCTAGAATGGGACTTCTCTGATATGGGGCCAATTACTGGAACAAACACACAGGAGATTCTGGCAGAAGTAAAGCTCGACAGCATCTGCCTGGAGACTTCAATGGAGTTGCCCTTCTATTAAGAGGAGTCTCTGCACCAGGTAGTTAGGATAGGGAGTGCCCGTGAAGCAGCCCAGGTTACAGAGTGGACATTAGCAAGGTCACCGCACCTGGGATGGGACGTTAAGAAAGAGAGAAGGTTAGAAATCAGCGTAAATTATACACAGTGAGGAGGAGGTACGCTGTCCTCCACCTCGGGTTAGATTGCAAGCCCATTGCCCTGCGCGTCTGTTAGTCAGCGGGTTGGCATTATGCCACCGAGCCCCTGCCCAAAAAACGATGGCCAGTTGGGCGGAACGTATATTTCGGGCCTTACACTGAGGCCCACCTATCACAGTTTCCAAGGCGACAGGCGCCAACCAACGCACACATCGTCACCGATGACTAGCAGGCGCAACACAAAGCACTCATAGAAAAATAACAATTCTGAACACTCAGTCACTGACCTCAAGACAGAGTCCCAGCCCTTTGATAAGGGTGCTCACGGGTTTGGCCCAAGAGCCTGCGTGTCTTAGCCGCCAAACCTTTAACAAGAATAGAAGTCAGTCACATCCTTAGCATGAAAGACATGCGGGTCTCGTGGACCGCCAAATTAACGTGGAGGGCAGAACTGCCAGACTTGCTGCGAGCACTGACTCATTACCGTGCAAACAACCCACCCGTGTGATCTGCGCTGGCATATTCAGTGAGGAGCGGCGCGGCAAGTGCAGCAGCGTAACTGGCAGCGTAGTCCGTGGCATATGGTGAATATAACAGGCTGGCATCAGTAGGTGAAAGCAGTGGGGGAGGACCTGAGCCATTCAGCAAGGCTGTTGAAGTGGTTACAGGGATCCTGGGGGAAAGGATTAATGGAGCTCCCAGTGGGCCAGTCGGACTTCGTAGAGAAGAAGTGAGTCCCGCTACAGGAGTCATGATACGGGAGAGATCCGGAAATTGCGCCAAAACTGTGGGAAAACAAAGTAGAATCCACTGCGAACCCGAACTAGCAACCATATGTCCCTTACTGGCACTGGCTGAATTCTTGAGAGTCGAATCTCGATATGTGCCATTGATTATTGCTAATTCCATCAACTGACGTTTCTTAAGTTCATCTTCCCCATCAGCCTAGGGAAAAATTCAGAATGTATTCGAGGGCAGCAATTGACGCAGCAGCAGAGTTCTTCACGGAATGCCTTGCGATTCCACGACATTCCACGAAACTCGTGATGTTCGCTAGCGCTTCTTTTTCTAGGGACGCACGTTCTTGGAATTTAAGACCTTTCGGTTAAAAACTTCCGGTTCAAGGTGGTTGCGGAAAGGCAAAAAGTGCGGCGAATTTCCCGCTTTTGCAAGGTACGCAAAACGCCAAGTCGGAGTTCTTTTTTTTTTTTTTTCCCCTACAAAAAAATCGCTGTATTGAATAGCCCCCCCCCCCTCGAAAAACAAAAACAAAAAGGTTGCTGCAGTTATTGGCGGCAGCTAATGATCGCAAATTCGCGCTAAATAATTTGAGGGTGGGGGGTGGGAATCCTGAAAAGATCCGAAAGGAGAAGAGTCGTGTTTTTTCGACCATCTTAACATTTTGAAGCGGAGGTGTTTTTCCGGTATTTTAGTGGCGCTCGAACCGCTGGAATCACACAGATCCGGGTTTCGATTTCAAATGCGCCCGGCAAGCGGTATGTTCAGGAGGAGGAGGAGGAGGAAGAAGAAGAAAAACAATTTTTACACGCATCTTGTCAGCGCGACGCTACGCAAAAATCCGGGGCATTCACCTACCGCTGGTATCAGCAGCTTCTGAACTTCTTCCACTGCTTTTCTCATTCGGATGTCGCACCGATTTGAAGAATCCTCAACTGTTATCAGCACATGGAGGTCATCATTCAGGTGTTCCCAATTCGGCTTCCCGCGATTCTGTTCCTCCTAATCACGGTAATTGCATTTCAGGAGCGGTTCGAGCGCGACTCATGCAAACAGCAACGCAAAAGTGGCAAGACAACACTAAAACCGTGACCGACACCATATTCACAATGAACTTACCCTTTTGGCTACGATGAGTGGACAGCATGAGGGAAAGAAAACGAAATTTACATTAGCGACCTCAATAATTTATAGGACTAAACAGAACATGATTATTGATATCATATTTTCAAACGTGACATCAATTACTGTCATCAACATTACTGAACAGAGTAATCCTACCTTCTTCTTATCCCTCATGGATCCTCTTCCACGAACCATGATCTTGCATCCGGTTTCCTGTTCCAGCTGCTTCGCTGTCATCCCTCGAGGTCCCAGTATCCGACCAACAAAATTGAACTGAAAGGATTCTGTATCACAGTTTGCTGGGAACTGGGTGGGCGAGCGAAAGCTTCCGAGTTTTCCTTTAATAGGAAAACGAAAGTTCCCGGTTCACAAGCTCGAACTTTGCAGCAAGGAGAACTTTCTGCTACCCAGCTTTCCGGAAGCACATGAGCTGCCACGCTCTGACCAACGTTACTCTTCTGGAGAGCTCCTTCACCTGCGCGCTTGCTCATTCATACCTAAGTCTTCAGGTTCATTACGCGGCGTCGACGACACTGTTTTCGAATGCACGGATTACAGAAGCAGCAATAGCTCTTGATCTTGCGAATAGGAAATCACACGGGTGATTCGGGACGTGGTCCACTCCCAACCTGGAGACCCGGCCTCCGCGACAAAGTGCAAGAAACTTTGCCTAAAATACCGGCAGACGACTCGCGTTCTCAGGCAAAGCCACAATAACGGAGACGGTTCTCGAATCAAAATGATGGATATGGAAGCTTCTTCCAGGGATACAATGCATAGAGACAATTCCAATGGTTAGTTGAAACGGATGCCTGTTCAGGGATCTCAAAGGTGAGACATGCTCGAGGGCACCGTTACGCTAATTCCAGGAATGATCATCTTGGTGAAGCTCATCATCGGAAAGAACGAATAAGCGTCTCGTGCTGAATAGTTATCTTTCGGGATGATGATGACGACTGTTAGCATAAGATGTGAGAAATCAGACTGTAGGGGTGCCAACAGCTGACGCGAATAAGATTTTGGAGGCGAAAGATTATGGATTGTGGGGATTTGGGAAGCTGCGGCGCCCTGCTCCAGTCCTGGCACGTTTTGCAACCGAAGCCGAGATCTGTACACCAACAAAGGCAACGCAAAAGATGGGAGTCGGAACGAGAAATTACGTACATTTCAACGTCGTTACCGTTCTTCCGTCAGGACTGGAGTCCGCTTACCTTTATACGCCGCGGCTGTTTTACTCTAACCATTAAGGAGCGTACAACCAACGTAGGCACAAACGCACTTTTACGAGCTCACAGGGTCCTCTGTCACGAGGAGGTCCATGTGCAGACGTGCATATGGAAAAATGACCTGGTCGCCACCACGGCAGCAGCCGCAGACATGATTTTCCACGACCTGTGGTGATGTGAAAATGGATACTTCGACGTGCACGACGCATACTTCCGAAGCAAAATCCCTGCATTGCAAATTTTCTCCGACTTTCCTTTCGAATCGCCACAGACTTGGGCGTAACTGAAGGCACTGACAAATGCCTGGCTTGGGAAAACTAGCCACCCCAACCTCTTAAACGGACACGCTTCCCCAATTTTAAAAAATCACGCCTGGAGATCAATTTGAGCCTCTGCCTTCAGCATCTCACTTTGCCTTTTATCTGATAGCGCGCCGCAGGGTTCCCGCTCGACGAAAACCGACAAGCCGGTGCCTGGAAAGCTCATTCTCAAGAAACGGGATCCCTAAGGACATCGAACGTTCTTCATGAATTCCACCCGAGTTTTTCCCTTATTCTGAAATCGCAACAAGCCTTGCGACCTTGTCGGAAAGGCGTGTTACCTTTCTCTTGCTCGCATTTTGAATTCAATTTCACTACGCATTTTTTGCACAAATAAGTGCATGAATAAATGTTATGAGTTTTGACGAATTCCCGAGGACGTGGAGGCACTGGCACGTTTACTCTTGGGGATGAGCAAGTGAGGAGAACGTTCACACGGCTGGTCATCTGCTTCACCACACGCAAGAGACGCGGGTGCCTCTCGCACCGCAACTTGCAAGCGACCGATTCCTCCAGCCGAGGTCGGTCACCATACAGTTACCATGAACAAAAAGGGAACCCTTGAGGCAGATGCTGACAGCTACGATTTCCCCCGGGCAATTTCATAAGAACATTTTGCGATAAGGATCATGTCTTCGGCATGCCCTGATCAAGACTTGACCGAACAACACCTAAAGCTCACTCCACGCCGTTTCTATGACCGCAGGAATCGGAGAACGGAATCGAAACCAGGGATCTAGCTGTTTCCACAATCTGCGACGAAGCTCGAGGTAGAACAGTCCCATCACAACCCCAATCGAACAGCTGAGCTGTATTTCAAATTATTCGACGATTCGTGAATCCAGGAAACAGTTTCGGGCACCGGAAGAACTATCGATGACTACATCGGTTACGTTTACATCCCTCATACTGAGTCGTAGGAATCGAGAGCGAGATACGCTCTTCGTCCGTTCCGATTCGCCACAGCATCCAGGTAATCTTATTGGCGACTCGTTACCGAAGCAAATCATTTTACGGAAACTGCACGATCGTGGTTCCTGTGATCAATCAATGTTCGCGATCGTCTGCGACGTTCCTTTCGAGTTTCCGAGTGCACCGATGCACTCTTCGTTGCTCCACGGCTTCATCCGCACGCTTACAGACATCTGCATCTTTTATTCTCCTAACGTGCCTAATGCAGTCCTGACAGGAAAGGCACCACCAAAGGCACACCGAAGGCGCCCAGATGAGGCCAATGCAAACAACGTTAAAAGCAGCACACGCAACCGAATTCCAAAAATCAGCACATTTCACCAAGTGCACATGTCCGATCGTCAGTCTGAATGAATACACGCTTAAGAACAGGCAGCCAGAGATGCACGGCGTCTATACGACGACTTCTTCCGCAAAAGTACCAAAAACGAATAAATTATGCAGAATATTGAAGCATATGATGGGAAAAAGTGAATGGTCACGGGAATGATCCCTACAAGTCGGGTAGGGCAAGGAGAGTGCACCACGAATTCGCAAACTTGGTGCCTGTTTGGGAACCAACCAGATGGGAAACAAACCTTCATTCGCAAACTGGGCGAGTTGTTTGCTAATCCTAATCTGATCCTTAGCTCGGTACCCTAAACACAAAGAATGGTCCAAAATCATCGAACTTCCATGCCTAGGACCGGGCACCAAAGTGATTCTTGCTGAAACACTCTCTCCCATGGATCCATGTTTTCAAGATTAAACAAATGGAGTTCTGAACAGCTGGATTATTGTGAAAGGGTTGAGTGAAAAGTTTTTCCTTTTTTACGCTTCCGTACCGCAATCACGTGGCATTACAAGATGAAAATGGGAGAGCATGCGAGCTCCCACTCTTCAACACAGAACACGAGGCGAGCAGAGTTAATACACAAGATGAAAGCGCAAACGAATCCTCAGCATCTTAACGGCCAACATCATCCGAAAGGAGCACGGCCAACGAGATCGCAACAGCACCTTTGGATGCTGTGTCCCAAACACCTCCAAGGAAAACGAATTTCGATGATATTGCAAAGTGCTAAACAACTGACCTACTTTGCAATTGCAATAGATATGCTCGAAATTTCTACGAAAGAACCTATGGATAACCAAAATAGCTATGGAAAAGTTCCAAAATCTGTGGCTGGAACAGCAAAAACACCTCTTCATTCACTTCGGGGGAACGGAACGGATATTAGAAAGTTCTAAATTCGATTGTGCGTCTAAGTCATCACCTGAAAAGCTCTACCTCAATCAGTATTTCGCTCTTATTAATGCTCAATTAATCAACTTACGTCTGGATGTTCTTTTACTGGTACATAAACTTTTTCTGACTTCGAAATAACTGCTCCTTCCGGGTCTGGCAATACCAATGGTTCTTTTTTCGTACCGTTGATTTGAAAAAGATTGCCCCGAACTCTTCCGATTTCTTGAAACAGATAAAAACAATTCAAAGCACTTGCAAAATGAAAAATGCAAGAACAAAAAAAAAATGTAGCGCAAAAAAGCACGTACAACGCTTAGGTATTAATAGATAGGTACAGGTATTACATATAAGCCCAAACACATATATAACAACGATATCAAAATATACAAGGATAAATATATAAATATCTATGTATGCATGTATATAATGACACAATAAAGGACCCGGGGAAAAAGATACCCCCAACTGAAGGGTAGCAACAGATTTGCAAGCACGTGAAAGATCCTGGGACACATTCACGTCACTTGCAGAACCAATCGAAGGTTTAATTTGAAAGAAAAAAACCCCCCCCCCCCAAAAAAAAGCAAAAGGTCTGGTAATTAATTGATTACTGGATCCACCACTCTCTGCGAAAGCACGCAATTCGAATGCAAACAGCAGGGTGCTTCGTTCACCCAAGACGCTGAAACTTAAGATGCGAGACGCAACGACCACATTCCAAAGCAGAGGTGGTGGGTATTGTACACAGGAAAGACGGTGCGCACACTGCACACCTCAATTTTTGTTTATGCAATAAACACAACAAGTGATGCAAGGATTACCTTCCTCCCCTCCCCCCCCCCCGCATTACTGGCCAGAGTCCCAGGAATCTCGAGAATGGGGACGAAGACACCTCGAGTGCGGACGTACCGAGACGGCAGCAACTGCGATCTCACGAGCGATCCCTCGGGAATGAAACGTCACCTCTTTGACTTCGGAAGGAACAAAGAGGTAACCGGACCGTTCCTCACCGCCTGGTCGCACACGTGCCTGTGTTTTCGAAATGAGAACTCATACACGGACACTTTTACTCCACAAAGGCATGCTGAAAAATCCTATCGGCGCTTAATTCGAAACGACCCTCAGCTCTCCGATAGGGCGGTTCAGGCGGTGTTTGGGCATCAGAACCCAACAGCGAGGGCAATCTGAAGCACATCCTCCATTGTGTGCACGCACGTCTTACAGAAGGCACACACGCATGGCCAGTAATGGACAGCAGCCGTCTTCGGATACAAGCCCGTGATGGTGGTGGTGTTTTGGAAATGCGTGTTCCAAACGGAACTACGGCGTTCTGGCACCGGGAAAGAAAGGACTGCCCACGGTGGGGCACTGCACAAAAGCTCGACAGTCGATCCGCGACTCTGGAAACCTTCACCTCTTTATTGTGGTCAATAAAAACGAATTCAACGATATGGTGGGAGACGTACCAACTCTTCCGAAAGCGAAACGGTAGGTTTTTACTGCAGCTTTAATCCTCGCGGCCCGCTCTTCAGCGGCGCTTCGGCGGTAGGAAGCACACCGCAACGTTAAGGAGGCTGCAGTTTCATCCGAGGGCAGGGACCACCGCTCACGAGTGCGAAAGTACGAAATTCGTTCATTAAAGCACGCATTTATGAACCGGGTACGAGCAGATTTTTACGAGGTGCTGGTCGTATCCTACGATTAAATACAGCCCCACGCTACCATCCCGCGGGTGCATCGGAGGCAGTGCTGCTGCAGTTGTAGCAATCTACGAAGATGCAGACGCTTTGAGCGTCTCAGATGAACAAGACGCGCCTGTGAAAATATACGTGGTACAAGCATTTCCGGTACACGTTCTTCCGTGATCGGTGCATGCAAGATCTACTTCAGGATGGCAGTCCGGTTCATATAAACTTGCGTTTATGCGATCACTGCTTATCATGCTAATGGCCAACAAATTCGACAAGTACTCCGACAAAAGATCATTCATTTGCTTATGCAAACACAATCTGCAGATAACTTGAAGCAAACTGGCTAATATGTAAGCAGCCAGTTTGGTTCAAGTTATTCTTATTTATTAGCCAAATATTTAATTTTAATGCTCTATGATGAAGTAATAATGCTGCTACCTACTATATGGTTGCTGGTAGCAACACACCTTATCAACTATGAATGACAAGCTTCAGGAATCATGACACAACAGTATGGAACAACAACAACAAATGCTGCTAACAACACAGTTAAAGTGATTTTTAGAATTTCACACATGCCTTTATAGTTGTAACCTTGTAGTGATATGAGGTGATCATTTGGCAGTATGAACCACATGATGGCATGGATGAATATACAGAGATATTTTCTACAGATCAAGTGGCAAACTGCAGACAGCAATTTATGAATGAAATACTTTTGTTGGACTCTAGTTCATTACTTTATTGCTCATTATTTTACTGGAATTCAATTCTGAAGGTGTTCTACTTCCAAGGTGACATTCCATTAAGAAGGCAAGCATAAGCAAAGTTGGTCTACATCAAACTTTTGTTTAGAGGCCAAAAACTCAACTGTCCAAAGAATTTAGCAACAGCTCTGACCAAAGTTAAATGAAGTAATGGGTAAACTCCCAAAACAAATGATCAAGCGCAAAAAATCAAAACAGGTGTTAATTCTATTGAAATGCATAAAATCAAAAGCATTCTATTGTGAAAAGCTTTTTTTGCCGGAAACCACCTATTAAGATGTTCTGCTATTGCATGCATCTAAAATGGACACATATTTGACATTCACAACGTGGCAATTTATGTTTTACATACACATATTAACAAAGGGTCGTGAAATTCTGATCTTCAAAATCTCAATTTTAAAGGCGTGCAGACCGCAATCTGAAAACTCGAGGCAAATTTGAATGAAGGAAGAAACATACTCGGCTTTGTCAGCACTAAAACAAACAAAGATGACACACTTGTTTATTTTACAAAGATTTTTCGGAAAAAACTAAATTTCCTATAGCTTGCTCCTCTTGTAACATTACATTGGGTTTTGAAGAATTTACTGTATATTACATGGGAGTGTGAAGTCTACATTCATTGCAAGATTGGCGATCCCAGGGTTAACAAACAGAAGGAAAAAAAAATCTTCGAGTTAAGGAATTCTGGATGACGACAAACGGCCAAATGAGAGGCACTTTAGGAAGGCCAGGGTTCCTATGCCGTGTCATACCGAGACAATCAAGTGGCAAGCCTAAAATTTTCTACAAACCATCAATTCATATAAAAGACTTCCCAAGCAACTGCAGTACTTCCTTTCCTACATCGAAGTTACAAGCACTATTCAAACACAACACGGCCAAACCACAGAACTTCCTATCTTCATTTGTGTGTATGTGTGTGCGTGCTTTTTTTTTTTTTTTTTTTTTTTTTTCGGGAGGGGGGGGGAGAAAAAAAAATTTTTTTCCCCCTCTTTTATTAACTTAATAACATGCATCCCTTCCACGGTCCAATCTCTCAATTTTTCTGGTTAACTTTTAGCAATAATATAACAAAGCACCTTACCATCGTCCAAGAGCCTCTCAAGATGCACGAAGACGTTCGGAAACGCAGCAAGCTGTTTTTTATCTTTTAATAGCTGCGCCAAATAATCTGCAATACTTTGAGTACTGTTAGTAATATCACTCATATTTTAAGCTATAAGAACCTGAGCTTCTTAATGACCACACAAGACAAGTAAGACTTTGCTTTACCGACTTAAGACGAAAACGCTATCACAGTGAGAAAGAAAATCCGGATTAGTCCATTCGTTTTTTTTAAGGTGCAGCAAGTTTGTTATTGGCTGTAAGTTTGCGGAGGAAGATCTTGCACTTTCTTATTCTTCATGTGTGCGTTTTACACACACAAATCTCAAAATAACGTTCTCTGGAAACTTTGCCAATTTACACTTAACTTTGATGTGTGAAACAAAATAGCTGTGCAGTCGGTGCACGCACAAAGCAGATATAGCGAGCATGTGGGCTCCTAATTAGACAATGGGAGACGGCCGCGCGTTATGGAAGCGGAGGACACGGAGATGGCCGTTCCCCCGAAGGTGGACGGGGGCCCGCCCCCGCCGCTTAGCCACTGCGGCTGGGCGTGAGGGAGCCGCCGGGAATGGGGTGCCTTTTCTCTCTCTCTCTCTCTTTTCTTTCTTTCCTCTTTTTGTTTTTCCTCCCGCGAAGCAAGGAAGCGTTCGTTTTTTTTCCCCCCTCTCCCGAACCGGCGGGGGTGTTTCC
This sequence comes from Raillietiella orientalis, assembly GCA_036172245.1. Taxonomy (NCBI): domain Eukaryota; kingdom Metazoa; phylum Arthropoda; class Ichthyostraca; order Raillietiellida; family Raillietiellidae; genus Raillietiella; species Raillietiella orientalis. The sequence continues at coordinate 2,993,615 of JAYWIR010000015.1, forward strand.
TGCACGCATCCCTTTGAGGGAGGCGAAAATGGATCAGAAGTGGATGTTCTCTTCTCCCGAGCTGGGAAAGCTCGAACGAGGCAGACGAAAATCGAAGCAAGCGCAGGAATTGCACCTTGTTCTTGTGTGTTCAGTTTGGCTCACTTTCCCCAGTGTGTGGTTTGTCAGCTGTTGTGCAAGTCTATATTTAAAATGGAAGGGGGGGGGGGGAAGGGAGGGAGGGGAGGACGAGAGCGAGGGGTGAGGAAGAGGAAGAAGTTTGAGCATTCTTGCAAGCACGGGTTCTTCTCAGACCCAGACTCCAAAAATCGGGCAGGAGGAAATAAAGAGTGGAAGACGCGTTGCGAGCGTCAGCGACGGCAGCGGGGCCGCTGGGGTTCGTTCCTGTTTGTTTTCAGTTCTGCAGATCGAGCAGCGGGAGCGAGTTCATCCTCTGGCAGGACGCTCGATTCGCTTCCGGAAATCCGCCTCCGATGGGGACGGAAAGCTCCCCTCCCCCGTGGAAACGGGGATTTGCGCGCGCGAAAAAAATTCGGGAGCTTTCCCGGGGCGCGTTCCGTACCGACGCACTCCGAGGGGGAGTCGGAGCGGCCGCCCATGCTGGCGAGCCAGGAAGATGGCTGCGGAGGTCCCTCCCTCTGAGACGGAAAAAGAAAGGCTAGGTTGGCTCTTCCTGGGAGGAGGAGGAGGGTCTGGAGCTGGGGGAGAAACGGGTTGCGCGGCGGACAGGGTAATCTGCGCGAGGTGCCCACGGTGTGCAGAGAGGGGAAGAGACCAACTGACGCCTGAGAGCAGAGCGGCCGGAGCCGCAAGAGATGTCAGGAAACCTCGTGCGCTTCCGTCGCGCCGGTCCCACGACGCCAGGACGCGGGTGGAGGCGCAGGGCAGCTCCGGTCAGAGTGGGCGGAGAGTTCGTGCGGAGGGGGAAGGTGGCGTGAGGGAGGAGGCGGAGGCGGAGGGGTGTGCTTGACGCCCCCACGCGCCCTCGGGCGGTGGCGGAGACGTCGTGCCGGAGGAGCCACGGAGGCCCTCGGCACTATGGACAGAGTCGCGCGCGGCCCTTCGCTCCAGCTCCGCGTTGTCTGCTGGAGGCGGGTCTCCGCGAGCGGATCTCTCTCTCACTAGCTGGGGGGAGGATGAGCAGGGGGGAGGGAGGAAGGAAGGTCTCCCAGCCTTCCCCGCCAACTTGAGGGGGTTCCGAGCCGCGGAGGGAGCGCAGGAGGGGACAGGAGGAAGGGTCAGGGAGGAAGGAGCGGCTTGCTCCCGGATGGCACTGCCTCCGCCTCCGGACTTCCCGGGCTGGTTGCCAGCCCTCCGACTCGGCTCGTTACGCTCGGGGAGGAGAACGTGGGAGGGGCATCGGGAGACGCTCGTCCACCTGGAGGAGCGCGTCAACCTCCGCAAAATTCTCTCCCCGGGTCTCCGCAGGAAACGATGAGGAATAAGGGGGGGGCGGAAGCGGCGGCGAGCCGCTTCCGGGTCCACGCTGTCGCCCGCGGCGGTGGTGGACGAATGCCGCACCGCCGCGAAGGCCACCCGGGTGTGCGCTCACGGCGCGCTGACCGTTCCCAGCGGAGGTGGAGCGAGCGGAATTCTACCGGCTCGAGAAGCGCGCGGCGAGCGTTTCGCAAGGCGGCGGTGACCTTGGCAACCGTCGCACCTCCTGGAGAAAGGTGTCCGCCCAGCGCGCACCGGCCCAGGGGACGGCGGCGGCGCCTCCTCTGCTGCTGCCCCTTCCTCCTTTCCTTCCGCCCTTGCCTGCTCCTCCCTTTCTCTGGCGTGCCCGCCGCCTGGGAGCAGGGAGAACGGCGCGACCCGGTTTCGGTGTTGTTTACCGGCCGGACACTGCCGCGAGGGCGTCCGGCCTCCGCATCACGTCTCGGCCACCTGGCAGAGTTGCGCCCTCCCCGAGCTCCCGGGGATCCTCTCGGGCACCCGGGAACCGCGCAATTGCGTTCTTTTCGCCTCAACACGCCCCGCCGGGCGCTCGCCCGCAGCCGCAGCCGCCCGCCAAGTACCGCAGGGCTGCCATTTCCTAGCAGACGCGCTCGAGCACTGCCCGAGGAATTTCGCGGGATTGCTGCTCGGTCAGGTGACTCACGGGGTCACCGCAATGGCGGAAGCGAGCGAGAGAGAGACGCGGCGCGCCTCCTGCTGCCCCGGCCGCCGGCTGGTCTCTCTCGCCCGCCCGCCGCGGGCTGTCCACTTCAGGTCCACGGCAGCGGGTCCCGCAGCGCTCTTCCCCCGGGTTCACGGGAGCCATTCCTTCCATCGCCGTCGTCCCGTCCCTTCCAGCCACCACGTCCAAGAGCCTGCCCGCCTCCGATCCCCTTCCTGTTGGGCGGAGGGAGGGCTTAAAGGTGAAAGGGGCGATGGATCGTCTGCGAGAAGTGCGTGGAGGGTCCCTCCTCTTCCCCTCCTCTTGCAGACAGCGCTCGCGTCCGTCGCCGCGGAGGTCGCGCATCTCCTGAGCACCCCGCTGTCTCGGGCAGGCAAGGGAAGGATGAGAGAAGGCACGCGGGAGTAGAAGGAGGGAGGGAAGACAAAGAAAAAAAGAAAAAGAAAAAGGCAACAACAATAGGATGGGTGAATAGGCAGGAAGACGCTCAGGAGCACACGAAGCAGGAAGGGGGTCGAGGCAGGCGGGATGGGAGGAGGTGAGGAGAGATCCACGTTTTGTGCCCCGGGACCGCGTGCAGATCGTCGTCGGTATGGCCAGCCAGCCCAGTCACCTCTCGTTGGCTGGGTTCCTGCAGGTTTGCTATTGGTTCTCTTGACGCTCGCGCTCCTGCATGCCATCTAAGAGAGAATCTGCGTATTAAAACGGAAGCGCAACGCGGAGGAAGGTGAAAGGAAACTTGCCCTCCCGTGAGGCCGTCACGCAGCGCGTGGGAGATAGGGAAGCCCGGGTTCACGGAGAAAAAATAGCGAGACGGGGGAACCGGCAAGCCGGGAAAAAGGTGTCCCAGGGGCGTCCGACGCGAACGTTCAAAGCCGTCCTACCGGGATCCAGGGAAGCAGACGGAGCGCGGTCGCGCCCGCGCGCGAGTTCGCCAACGTCGCCCCACGGAAGCCTGAGGTGAAAGCAGGAGCACCACCGCCACCGCCGCCGCCAAAATCGGGGCGCAAGGCGGAGCAAGGAAGCTGCTCTGTTCCCCCCTCGTTTCCCCCCTCCCAAGTCGATGCGGCAAGCAGGGCGTGCCTTTCCCCTAACCGCGGGGGAGGACGAAAGGTTTCGGCTTCCCGGGAAGATCAAGAAGGGAAGGGAGCGGCTGCTGAGGAACTGGTCCGCGGTGGACGCAGCCAGCCAGCCTCGGGGGGCTGAGTGAAGAGCGGGGGTCTTGGAGCTTCCGGTCTTGCTGGGAAGGCCGCGTGAGTTTCCCCGGCATATCCCATGCTGCAATTGTCAGTTTTCCTTCCCGAGAACCGAAGACGGACGGGAGTCATGCGCGTCGAAGGATGCTGCATCCTCTTTGCGTCACCTTAAATTGTCATCTTTCCAGTTTTTTTTTTTTTTTGCTCGGGACAGTCACACAAAAAAAAAGAGGGATGCGCCGCCATTTTCCAGAGGAAACCGTTCGAGTGGAATCTCAGGAAAAGCATCCGTCCATCCATCGAGTCAATGAGACGCAAAGCACACGAGTGGGCATGCGAGCGCTGCGCATCTCGAGATGCAGGAGATGTGCATGCTGGAGCGCGCCATGCCGTCCGGGATGTGCATCGCGCGCCCAGCCCGATACCTGCGATCAGGTTCCTGCCGAACGGAAATAAATTCCCGAAGCGCGAGCCTGCGAGCACGGGACGAGGGCTCCGCCAAACAGATGCTCCTTTTCTTCCCGCTCCCGTGCGACGGGCGATCTGGGAGCGAATAAAAAAGCATGGCTGTGGGCTGCTCGCACGCGCGTGCGCACTCGAGCAGGTTCGGCTCTGCCGGCGCGACGCTGTAGGCAGTCCGGCCTCCCCATGCAGCGGACGCGGGCGCCTTGCCGAGTGGGGGGGCCCACGCTGGCGGTTGGGAAGGAAGCGTGTGGAACACCAGCCTCTCGAAGATGAATCGCTGCACTCTCGGCAGGAATAAAAAATGCAGAGGAGAGAACAAATAAAAAAAAAAAAAAGGGCAGATGAAGCGCAGTCAGTTTCCGAGGCTCAGGGAAAAGCCATACGGGGCACGCCCATCCAATATTCGCTCGTCAGTCCACACAGAAAGACGTATGTGTGTAGGAGAGGGGGGAAACGAAGCGAAAGTGGGGAAAAAGCAATGCCAAAAGTCCTGCGAAAAAAAATCAACCGGGAATTATGGCCACGGGAAGCGAGCCGTTTCCCCGTGGACGGAGGTTTTGCTCCTCCCAACTGCGAGCGATGGGCACACGAGCGGTCCCGTTTCTCCCGCAGCAACGTGGGGCTCATTTTAGATTGCATCCTTGTCCCGAGGAAAAAGAGGTGAGCAGAGGACAAAGCAACTTCGGGATGACACGGAAAAGCATATTGTACGTGGGAGTACCATTCTCACTGAGTTACCCTACTATCCCCTTCCCTCCTCGAAAAGGAAAAAAGGCACTGATTGCGTGCCATTTCGACGAGCTGTCGTCGACGAGCCTGTCGTACCCTGCTAATGTTCCTCCCCCTCCTCATTCCTTAGTGAATGGTTTATGTATCTATCATTTCACACTTTGGATCCCGCGAGACGGAAGCGTCGTTTTCAGAATGTGTGGATCGGCATGGATTTGTAGTCGCTCCGGGGCTATTCGTTTTCACGACTTATCTAATGAATCCAAATGATTTATGCAATCGATCGGGGGTGAGTGATATTTTGTGGCCCGATTCTCTTTGTCTGAGGTTTCCGGGCACCGGGCAATTAACTGCGCAAGCCAAACCTTCGGATCCTGGCAGTGTGCTTCCCTGTACCGCCGAGATGCGACTGCGCTCCCGATGGGAGCGTTCTCCCTGTTTTTCGTGTCGCCGAAGATGTCTCAATTCCTCCTCCACTGGGAACAGTGCGTAGTGGCAGCATGTTCTCGGTTTCGGCAAAATAAAAAGAAAAGCAGCCCGGAGGTGTTCTTTCCATGCTCCTGCGATCGTGATCGGCAGGTGAAAGTCCAGGCCTACAGGGTCTCCTACGATTTTTTCCTCGGGGTCCCTCCGTTTCAATAAACGAGCGGGTGCAAGAAATGTTCGCCAGAGAGGTCCTAGGCGAATCGGTTGGATGGATGAGTGTGAAGTGAGCCTGGCTCCTCGGTAATTCGAAGCCATCTCTGAGCGTTCTTTGTCTCCTGTGCGGCCGAAGAAGTAGGGCGGTCACGACGAGTGCATCTGCACCTCCATTCCTCACCATCTCAGCTCCCCCCCCCTCTTCATTTGTATGCCTCTCCCTCACTTCTGTTTCAGGAAAACAACGCAGAATGCAGGATGTCTCTCCAGACGTGGCATTCACTTAGTCCTCCTATTTTCTACCTCTTGATCCGCCGCCATCTCTGCCAATTTGGTGACTTGTAAGCTATCAAGAGGCTTCCTTGTGGTCTCAACGAAGACCTGATGGCCATCTAAAGGGAGCATGGGGGCGTTTCGACCTTTTTCTACTGCCTTTTTTTTTTTTTTTATTGTCCTGTTTTCCTGTTTCGCTCCGTCTTTCGCTAGTGCGCACTGCGCACCAGTCGCGTGCAGCAGCAACTCCCGTCCTCCTCCCTTCACCCGGTTCCCCCGAACGTTGCCTGCCGAAAGCATCATCGTGCTCTCGTTCGCGGAGCCGGATGCCAGGGTTCCAGAAGCACTTCCTTATCCCGTGCGGGGAAATCCTCGCTCATTCCCTTTTGATCACCCGTTGCGTCTGGGAGGTATTCCCCCTCGCGAGCGGCAGCGGGCGTTGCCATAACAACAACCCCCGTGCTCGCTACGGCGGTTCCGGAACTGCTCCTTCTCTCTTCCTTATTTATTTACGTTCGTCTTGGATACCTTTGCTATCAAGAGAGGAGGCGTGGAAGGGGGAGGGAAGGGAACGGAGAGAGAAACACACAGAAAGAGAGAGAGAGAGAGAGAGAGAGAGAGAGAGAGAGAGAGAGAGAGAGAGACGCAGCAGCAGCTCTTTCTTCCTTTCCTTCTCGGGACTGAGACGGCGGCCATTCGCTCACTCGGCAGCACCGCTTGCTCGGCCGGTGGACCGCCCCCCTTCCCATCTCCTTATCGGCTAGAACGTGAGCTGGCGCAAATGTGGCGAATGCCTCCCGTCGGAAGGCGGCTCCGCGCGGGTCCCGCGAAGGCGAAGGGGGCAGTCCCTCCAAGGCCGCTCGGCAGTCGCTTCTTGCGTGCAACTCAGTGTGCAGTGCCCGCTAAAGAGACTGGTCGTTCGTTGCCTCTCTTATCTTGGAGATCCCGCCCTCGTTTCCGTCGGTTTCGCCCCATCTCGTTCCATCCGCCCTTCCCCCGGTTATTATCTGAAACGCTGCTGCATGCTTCTTCTGCTGCTGCTGCTGGGATTTTGTTATCTGACTCTTCTCCAGAACTCCCGAGCCTCATTCCCCCATGCATCCTCCCTACCCGATGGATCCTCCTTCCCGTTTCACCCCCCCCCCCCCCTGCCAGCGTTAGTTAGTACTCGGGGTCCCGTGGCAACGGCGCGTGATGAACCGCTATTCTTCGCAGGGGCTCCGTTGCATTCCATTCCGATTCTTTTTCCTCGTATACGGTGCCGACGGCAGCCGCTCGGAGTACGAGGAGTACGCATCTCCTCCGGCTTCCAGAAGATTCACTACGAAAATTCGCTGGGATACAGCGGCGCACACTTCAGCTGAACGCCAAGCTTTTGCCTGGATTCCTTCGGGAGCTCCTCTTCCCTGGGATGGACATTGTTGTCCTAAAAGCTCTTCTTCCGAGCGGACTCGCAGGTCACTTTCGAGTCCCTTCCTATTTTCTTTCCTTCGCAGGTTTTCGCACCGCGGATCCACCAGGTAGTCAGCCGTCCCTTTCGTGTGGTGTTCGAGCGCTCACCCTCGCAAGGCTCATGCGCATGAGCGACCCGAGTAAAATGGGCGCGTGACAAAGTGCAATAAAAAAAGTGTGCATGAATGCATCATAAGCGTGCTGCTTTAAGATGCTCCCTGGAATTAGTTCAGGATTAGCATCTGATTAGTGGTACACGCATATATGCGTACAACTGAGGTCGGTACGCGTACATGACTGCTCCTAGCCACGCACGTTTCATGCACACGTCTAATACGTGTATGCGCGTTCGAGCTGTGCGCGCTTCTGCTCCACTGAGGATTCTCCTGTTCGGAGGTCTCCTGTCTTAGGAAGCCAGGAAGTCTCTAGGCGTCGGAAGAAGGTCAACGCAAAAGGGACAAAGAGAAACAGACGCGTTTCTTGGCATCCCTTCAGAGAGAGGGGTGCTCAGGGAAAGCTGTGACGCGAAGCAACGGCGTCCCTCCTGGAACGGTGGGCTCTTTTCTGGGTGCGAGAAGTCTTCGTCCTGAGGCCGCGATGTTTCCCTGTCGCAACGAGTCCCACCGGCCGGAAACCGCCCTGCTAGGAGAGTCCCGGCAAGTCCACTGAGCATGCGAGGGTTTCTCCTCCTCCCTCCTCCTCCTCTCTCTCTCTTTTTGAAAGGCTCTCCTCTTCCAAGAGTGGACCTCGTCGTACGGGAGCAGACGAGGGTCACCCGGGTCTTTTGTGGAGCGAGTCCGAGACGAGCCACGGGGGTTTCCTCGAATACTCCTTGGGCTCCCGTGCCCGTTGTCGAACCTCCGGTCATTTCCGGAAGGTTCGGGACGCCTCTTCGCGCGACCAGGAGGTGCGCGGAAAACATCGGGAGCTGCCCGTGTGGCGCGCGCATGAAAGTGGGTTCCACACGCAGAACGGGAACCCGAAACTTGCTGAAGTTTCTGGCGATCGTGGGGAAGGAAGAGGCGCTCCAAAAGGCAGATGGCGGCGTGGCCTGGAAGGCAGAGACAAACGGCGCCCTTTCCCGCCCGTACGAACTGCGCACCCACGCATGCGCGGAACGGCCTTGGCTTCCCGATGGCCTCTCCTACTCTCTCGCTCTTACCACTGTCCCTCCCCCACTCTCGCACGCATGCACGCAGCTGTTCCCATTGAATCCTTGGAAAGATGGGGGGTGGAGACCCCGCCATCTTGCCGAGCACGGCGTTTCCAGGCTTTCACGAAGCGCCTACTCTCGAAATCCTCCCAATCACGGGCGATTTCCATATTCGGCGACCTGCCGGGCCCATTCTCCCCTCTGGTCTCCCGCCGCCGCTTCGCCCTCCACCTCAGAGTCCAGCGCCCACCAGTCGAGGACCTGCGTCGTGCCTTGTGGTGCCTCGTGATCGTCCCACCCACGCGCCAGCCAGCCTTCAGCTCAATGCACCTTTCCTGCCCTCTCGGTGACGACCAGCCCCACCGAAGGGGTGAAATGCGCGCGCGCTATGCCGGATGCATACCCACGCGTTGACAACATCTCTCGTCTTCCAGGACTTCCGGGACTCGCGCATACCTGGGTAGGGGTGGGGTAGTGGTGGGTCCTTCCTCCTCTTGGTCATGCGTGGCTGCAGATGGGACTGCCGTCGTCTCCCTGAACCGAACGCAAGCACCCGGGTGCGCCCGAGTGCGCGTGCGCGTGCACCCCATGCCAAAGAAGGCGATTCCTTCGTCTCGAGTTTCGTCACCGGGAAACGGAACGCGACGGTTGGTTTCCATGGCAGCGGCAATGAGGAGGGGAACCGACGAGGCGGAAGCGGAGGAGGAGAAGGTGAAGGAGGCCGTGGCGGAAATCCGCCGGTGGGCCACCCTCAACGCATCCACTCGGGCAGGCTGGCGGAAGACGAGCATCGGTTCCAAGGCGCAGCGACCTTCCGTCCCACGGGAGGACTCTAGAGGAGCAGGGAAGCCGTAGGGGTCTTCCTCTCCCGGAGAGGGAGGGAGTCAGTGGGGAGGAGAGGAACTCCCCCAGAAGGAAGAGAGCAGCGCGAGAGTCCCCATCGACCCTGGAGACTAAAGCTGCTGCTCCTCGGTTCGCGGAGGAGTTATCGTGCCGGCCGCAACCTCGGCGACGACCCGGACAGCAGCTCCTTCGCGTGGGGGAGGCTTCCTGCTTGTGTCATCGAGAGGAGGAGGAGGGTGAGGGCGGTGAGGAAAGGAAATCCGCGCACCGTCTTCCCGGGTCGAACTCTGAGAGGCCGGCTTTCTGCCCTGCGGTGCTTCGCTTGCTGCGCGCACCAGGCGGAGCGAGAGGGCGAAAGCGTGGGAGAGTGGGCGCGAAGGCTGCCCGCCCACGAGAGCCCGTGGTCCAGAAAGCGGACGCAGGCTTCGCGCTGCGTGTTCTGATGGGAAGGATCTCCCGTGAGTGAGGAGTTCTGGAACGGGGGACAAGGGGGCGGTTCCCTCCCCCCCTTATCAGATGGGATCGGGGGGTCGGAGCACGGGATTCCCCTTATCTCTCTCTCTCCACCTCGCGCTCTCCCTGAGAGGTGGGTGGACGATGAGAGTCCTTCGGTCACGTCGCGCGCCTCTCGACCCCGACAGCCGCGCGTGACCTCTTTCCCGTACGAGCGCGTCTATCCCGAGAAGTCCAGGGGGTGGTTCCTCTGTCCGGGGGTAGGCGGCTCGAGGAACACCCTGGACTCCTTGCTCCGCCCGCAGCGCTCGCCTACATCTCGTCCTTTTGGGGGAAGTCTCTCCCCACTCCAGGAGATGAGCACCCGTACGGCTTCCCTGATTCCCTAGGGTTCCACACGCTTGCATGAGGATGCTGGAAGCGGAGAAGCACCTCGAGAGCCTTCGTTCCTGGCCGTTCATCCCCCCCATCTGGGTGGAAACCTCTGGGAGACGCCTTGCCCTGCGGGAGACCCGAGCACGGAATCGCTCTCTTCGCGCGCCAAGGTTCCTCTTCTAGAAAAGTCGCGGCGACCCGCGGGCACTTCTCCTGCGGGCGTCCCTCCCACCGTTCTGTCTCGGGAGCTCCTTCCTGCGTCCAGCGGCACGGCTCCAGGTTCCCTCCCCCCTTTCCCCCGCTCCACCCGCGCCGCGGTTCTTCGGGGTTGGGGTTTGTCGTCACTGCCCGTCGCCTCTCTGGAGCTCCGGCTCGCTCCTACTGGGAAAAGATGGCACGCTCCCGCTGTGGAGGTGCGTCCTCCTGACGGCCTCTCGTGCGTGGGGCGAGGGCAGGGTGCACCCCCTTCCTGATCCTGTCCGGGAGGCACGATCTTCCCCTCTTCCCACGCGCAGCTCGGGTGGGAGTCCGCCTCGAGGTGCCCGCGGGACTGGAAGCGGGAAGAGGGAATGGGAAGGTCCCGGTTCCCTGCACAGCAGTAGCGAAAGATTGAGCGTGTCAGGTGAAGTTCCGACGCGGGTCCCGAGCGGAAGGCATCTTTTCGCCCGGTCCTTGCGGACAGCGCTTCCCTTTTCCACCTGCACGCACTCAGGGAGGAGGACGGGAAGAGCAAACAAGCGAGCAGACGTGGCGCCACGGATGGGGAGGAGCTCGACCAGGAACGCCCCATCCGGGATTTCGCCGCTGCGTTCGCCAGCGGGCGCGCTCGCACCTTGCGTTCCTCTTGCGTTCTGTTGGGTGGCGCACACTCTCCAGGACACCTACTCATCGGAACGCAAGAGGCAGGCAGGCGAAGGGGCTCTTCGGTGTTGCAGCAGGAGGGCTGTCGGTCAGGAGACGGCAAGCAGGGTCGGCGGAGAATCTCGACCAGCGACTCTTTCTACCCAGGGAAGCTTCAGGCGGGGAATAGCGTTCAGGAGCAGGGAGCAGCACCGCCACTGCCGCACGCAAGCGTGTCTTCCGGTGAGCGAGAAGAGCTCCACCAGCGCTCGGGGAGACGTTGGGGGGTGTCAGTGAGGGAACAAGAAGTCCCACTGGTACTCGTAGTAGCGGCTTTGCCTGGGATCTTCGCGCCGGACGTTCCAATGGCCCACTCGCCCTCCTGTCCTGGCGTCACCACGTAGTTCCCACTCCCCTGAGGAGCCGAGCTTCGCGAACGGCTCACCAGGGCCCGCTTCTCAGAGACCCCTCAGGAGCGCAACCTGGCCCGCGCAGCAAGAGGAAGCACTCTCCCTTTTCCGTAGGTTTCTGGGCACGCGGGACCGTGGGCGGTTCCCGGAAAGCGTGGAATCTTCGCAGCCATCAGTGCGGACGGATTGACCCGGGTCTGCAGATGGCAGTGGCTGCTTCTGGCGGCGCGAGGGGGGAGGGGAACCTCGGAACTATCGGGAAGGAACCGTTGGCTCCTTTCGGCCGCTGGTACGCATCACTGTGCTTTCTAGTCCCGGCTCCAGAGTCTGCCTCGCTTTTTCTCGTCCGTTGACCGGTTTCCTGGGAAGCTCGCCGGACTTTCTCCTTGCTGGGCGTCCTCCGCCGCCTGAGAGAGAGGTTGTGATCTCCAAGACGGAAGAGGAAGGCATGGCTGCCGCCCAAGGAAGCTCCTCTGCTCTCTCTAGAGGTGCGACGAAACATCCCAAACCGGGAAGCGGAGCGAAAAAGGATTTCGAATGGACAGGGTCGTCACCCGGTTTCCTACCGTTCCTTCCCGAAGGATGTAGACCCCTTGTAAATTATAATCGCGGCGAGGTTGGTCTATCCCGTCTTTATTCAGTTACTGATCGATCCTCCTCTGCTCTCTCGTAAGTTGCGCCTCCAGTGAAGTTCCAGCCCCTCCGTTTTTCTGTTTCCTTTTGGCAGTCTTATTTATTTATTATGTATTCATTCATTCCAAGGGAATGTTCCTGCACTCCCGGACGGCTTTCCTGCGCAAGAGAAGGGGATCTCAGTGCTGGAAAACTCCATCCGTTCCTCTTGCCCGTGGACCCAGAGGTGCAATGCGGGCTGCTGGTCACAGGCAAGTGCGACGTGTCCTCCACGAGTTCGCACCATCACGACGGTTGTTTGACCGCCACCACTAGAAGGAAGCGTGTTCTTCCCTCCTGCCCTCCCTCCCCGTGGAAAGAATCGTCTTGAGAAGTGGGAAGGGGCACGTGGTGGGCAGTCTATTTCTTCCAAGTCTTTGGAACTGAGGTGGAAGCCGTTCGCTTGTCCGAAAAGGACGCGTTGCTGTCCCTCCGAAACCATTGGCCTTCTTAATCGACTCCGATCCTTTCTGACTGCAAAGAAGGATCATCGCTGGGCACGGAAGTTCCAAAGCCACCCTTCCCCATGAGCGGCGCGCGAAGATGGACGCTCGTGAACGTCCATTAGGCATCATCGAAAACTGCGCATCTTTCTGCGGGCGGCTGGAGATTCCAAGTGCGCATTGCTTTTGGAGTCGTCTGCCCTGGGGGGTTTCCGAAAAGAGAACGTGACGGAGTTCTTTGGAAAGAAAGCAAGGAAATAAATAAAAAAAAAAAAAGGAAACGGCGTGGAGGGGAACATTTCTGTTCGGGACCTTCGTACGGGATCCCGGGTTCGTCGCGACGACCAGAGGGAGCGCGAAACGTTTGTCTTAAATGGAGGAATGGGGACGCTAGAGGCCGTGCGGCCGAACACCACGTCGCACACCAGCCTACGGGAGCGTTTCTCATGGGTTTCAACAGCTCCTGGCTAAGATGGGAGCTTCAGCCCGGGAGAGCGTGGTTTGCAGCCACGTTCTCCCTCGACGGCCACGTGATCGCCGAGCGCGCACTCTACTGAAAATGTGAGGTACCACGTGCTCCCTATCTGTTCCCCGTTGGGCATCAGCATCGAAAAGCTCTGATGCGTGATTGCCCAACAGCTGGTTTATTGTTCCGCGTAGGTGACACGCCTCTCTCCCATGGGCGACAACTGCCCGGGTGCTTTGCAGTGTACTTTGCGGTTGGTCAGCTTTGATCAAAGCAGCAGAGCAGGGCTCCATGAGAACCGTGCGTGTCAGATCGCATCTGTCTGTCTCAACGAGCCTCTTGTACTGGTCGCGAGCGGCTGCGCAGAAAAAACCCTGGGATACGCCGAAAGATACCGACCGAAGCGCACTCGCCGTCTCGTCATGACGGCTTCCTACGATACGGATCGCAGCCTCTGGAGGCTTCCGGTTTGCAAAAGCAGGAATCCATCACCAAATGGCAATTCTTTTTTTCCTTTTCCCTATCCATAAACGCCGAGGTGTACGCACGCCGCGGCGGAAGTTTATTTCGAAATTTGTTACAACACGCTCCCTTATCTGACTTTGCAGGAGGTTGGTGAATCTCATTTTCCGCGTACCGTACTCAGACGAGTCCTCCAAAGCGACCACGGCAAGACTTTTGCGACCCGAGCAAGGTACGCACGAAGCGAGTCAGAGAGAGAAAGGAGAAGAGGTAGCTGTGCACAAAGGTTCTTCAGTCTCGTGGCGGTGATCATCAGTGGGGCCATTTTGGAACACAGGAAATAGGGCATGGAGTCGATGGCAACTGTAAGCACCGTGCACACGAGGAATTTTCCGAAATTCCATTAGATGAGATTTCCATAAAACAAACAAATGGAAAGAAAGGCAACTGAAGACAAAGAGAGAGAGAGAGAGGTACAGAGGCAAGAGAGAGAGGTAGGGGAAAGGGAACACTTCTGGATACACGAAAATTTGTACACGGAAGCAAACCACCCTCAGCCCAACTTCCTTTCCTGCCAATGTTGCTTATCCCGTCGCACCAGTCCCACTGCCTTTTGCTACCACCCGTGCCTGCGCGGCGGCCACGCCGCCGTGTTGCAGGAAACGGAATGCGCGCTGCGTACGCCTTGGCGCAGCTTCCGTAGAAGCAATCCCGGGAATCCGATCCTCGAACAAAGAAATGCCGTCGGAGAATCGAAGAATCGTCACAAGAAAGACTCAACCTGCGATGAATAATTTATTAGCGGACAGGGAAACCACAGCGTTTGTTTTCTGTTTTGCTTGGATTTGCTCGAGGGATGTACATCAGGGTTCACGAATTTCGGGTTTGGCACGCAAGGAATTTCGTTAAGGTTTGCACATTCCCGGTTTGCTTATGAAAACGTAACCAAGTAGTGCGGGACATTCGGTGAAAGCCTTTCTGAATTGGCCGATAACATTCCGTGTTAAATATTTGAAGAAATAAAAAACCGAAACCGTCTACTTGCGAGATACAGCTATTTTAACCTCTTCTCCTCCGCCACCCCCTTGATTGTGCGTCCAAGTCCTGCCATCTATTCACCGTTTCCGTAACTCCTGGTTGCGGAAGCGTCATCAGGGATACCAGAAACCAATCCTTGGAAATTCATATCGAAACAATTCAGCGTTTGAGTGTGCGTGGCTTCGTACACTATCGTGGCGGTCAGCGATGCGCCCATGAAAACACACTATAACCCCGTATTGCGGGAACTGTTAGATAAAAGTTTCATATCCGCATGAGAATAGCTCAATTCGTCTCACCAAAGGCAAGCGATTGTTTTTGTACCCGCAACGAACGCGGGAAGTTGACTCGAAACTTTGTCCCCCCGGATTTAGCTTGAAACTGAATTCACGAATCGAAATAAAAGGTCGTTCTTTCTAATAGCCCGGCTAAATCTGTAGGCATCCTCATTTAATGTGAGTGTTCTCTGGTACGAACGTGCGGTCCGCTCCCGAGCGCGCGCACATACATAACGCGTGCTTCCAAACGACTCCTCTCATGCTGAATGCAGCGTCATGTGCACCATCACCTCCAGAATTTTTACTGGAATTGGTTTTTGTTTTTTTTCTCTTCTTTGCATGCCAAGAATGCACTGCATCTGCTGCTAGATTAGGACCGCGCGCGCGCATCCCAAATACCCATATATCGAAACACACACACAAAAACACACAAAAAAGGAGGAAGGGAAGGGTTACAGTACGATTCCCGATGCATGTAGTAGTACAATGTGTGTGTAGTGACGCAGGGTTTCCTGTAAGCATCAAACGGGATGACTTGCTTGTCACATAGGCAAGCGACAACATTCCGTTGCATACCCATCCCGTTTTCTCATTCTCCACGCGACTGTATCAAGGCTCTCATCTGGCGCTGGTGGCACCGGGGTTGCGAGCCTCGAGCTCGAACGGGAGGGGGAACCACAGGTTGTAGCGGCTGCGCTCTTCACGCCAGCGATCATCATACCTACCATTCTGCTTACTTCCCGTTTTGGTCCGAATATAAGGCGAACCCCTGACGTTAGTCATGTGGAAAGAAGGGATCATCTCTGAAGAGAGAGAGAGAGAGAGAAGGAGGGATAGGGAGGCGAGGGGGGGGGGAGGGGAGAAGGGAGAGGAAAGAAAACAAAAGAAACAGAAGCACCGATACTTCCGTATAAATCTCCGTTCCCATCCTTGCACAGATACGTGGCAGCTCGGAGAGATCAGCACGAGGGAACCCCGTGCCACCCAATGTATTTTTAGGCGTTAAATAAGGAACTTCCCGAGTGTCACCTACTGAGCGTTGGGAATGACGGATTTGCCGAAAATGCACCTCCACCGTTCGATTTCGAGAGCGGGAAAGACGCGAGGAGGGGGGAAGGGGGAACGCTCATCTCGAATTCGGGTCAGTGAGGTTATATTGGGGCCTAACGCAAGGAGGTGGGAGGAGAGCCTGGATGGGAAAGCGTCTGCTCTTCTTTCCACCTCTGCACGGAGTGGCCGCAGCGCGTGCGAGTCGCCTCAGGGGGATGCTGGGAGGATCGCCGAGCGCGCGCCGTTTCGGGCGTGAACCCGGGACCCCCTCAACTGCAACTGCTCGCGGATCCCTGCGCAGTACCCTCCCCCCCTCCATGCGGGGCTGAACGCGCGCGCGCCAACACCCTCGGTCTGCACACTGCGCAGTGTGCGCGTTCCCTCCCCGCCTACCCGCGATAGCCAGAAAGGAAAGAAAACCTCCCTCAGCATCCCGTGATCTGGATGAGAATGGGAAGCGCGGGAGAGACCACCCAAGAATGAAAACAGGCACATCTCGAATTCTCCATTCCCCTGAGTCGCTTGCCCGGAATCAGGCCGGCCGGCAGCGTTCCCACATGCTCCCTGGAATATATCTCGGGCCCGCGCAGGGTTGCTGTCTTTCTAGAGCCTGAGGACTTCCCGAACCTGCCGGTCGGAGCGCCTCCATGGTTGCTGCGAGATATCGAGGGAGCGGGGGACCGGCTGGTCCCTCGTTTCCGGACGGCCCGGAACGAGGGAGGAAGCGGGAACCTGTGAAGGAGCGACGCCGGCCACATCGTCCCACCCTCTTAGGTTACGTGGGCGGAGGTTTCTGGAGCGGTTCTTCCCACCTGTGCGCGCGTTCCCCGGGAGCGCGGGTCGTCCTCCCGGGACGCCGCCCTCACACAACCGCCTGACGCGTCGCGGAATATCCACGGACGGCCCCGGGGAGAATCTCGCGCGGATCTACCGCGCGCCCCAGCTTCCCGTCTGCTGGCCCAGCCTCTCGCGCGTCGTCGTGGCGGTGTGGTGCTGGAAGGGAGCCACGGCCAGCTCTCGTGGACGCCCGTCTGCCACGGGCGCGAAACAGCGCTCCCGAAGACATCAGTACCGCCGCGCGTTGGCAGCCGGGTGGTTGCGAGATGTGGCTCCGAATCCCGCCCGGGAGAGAGTTGCCGGAATCCTCCGTTGACTGGCTGGCTGGGATTGGGAGTTGACCTTCCGGAGTCCTTCCAAGAATTGAAGGAGTCCCTCAGTTGTGCAAATGGTGCCGTCCCTCTCCTCCCTCAGGGAGGGACGAGTAGCATGGAGCCGGTTGATACCCCTCTCGGGGGTTTGCCTCTCCCGAGGGCTGCTCCCTTTGGGGAGTGTCCTCCAGAGAAATCGGGAAGCGTCCTTTCTATCAGAGTAGGAAACAAGGGAAAGCGGTCCCCTCCGGAGGGTCCCTCCGGAGAGAACAAAGGGCAGGTTCTCTTCGGGGTTCCCTCTCAAGCGTGAGAGGAACACGGGCCCATTCCTCCGGAGCCCTTTCTGGATTCATGGGGCGGTCCCATCCCTGGATACCCTCCCCATCTTGAAGAGTTCGCACACACTATCGGATGGCGTGCTCATCTTCAAAGAGCTTCGTGTCCCCCCCCTCCCCCGCATCCCCAAAATAAAAATCCGAATAGACGAGGGGCAGGACGCAGGTGTTCTCGCCCTCCTGGTCCGGGGAGAGGCGTCCTACGCGGGGCACACCGAGCAGGTTCCTGAGTCCTCGGGACGGGAGCGGGGTGTGCAGGAGAAAAAAAAGCCCTTGCGGCTCTGCCGCAGGAGTAGCAAGCGACTGCTTCCCGCGGCGCGAGAACGCGGGAGGGCAGAGCCAGCTGGCGGCGAGGGTTAGTTCCTGGAGCTCTCCTTGAGTGCGGGGAGGAGCCCCTGCGAGCGCGGTGGCGGCTTCCCCGGCAACGCAGGGCTGATCCCGAAACATCTCCAGGTGATCCCGAGATGCCCTGCGGAGGGGGAGAGAGGGTTGGGATGGGGGGGATTTCTCTTGAGTTGGCTGGGTCCGACCTAATGCGCTCCGAGGTCTCCCGCCAACGGATGCGCGGGAGGCAACTGAAAGTGTCGTCAGTAAAGGAAACGCCAAGTCAAATAACCATGGCGGTGCTGCTACCACTACTACTACTATCACGAATAATGATAATAATAATAATACGGAGAATAACAATGCCTCCAGTGCTAGTAGCACTGATACAAATATCAGTTATTACAGAATGACAGCTCCAGTGTGAATAACGACAAACATTACTTCTACCACTACTGTTGGCAGTGACACGAATACCAACAGTAGTCTGCTGCTGATGGTAAGAATACTTCCACTACCAGTAGTAGCCGCAGTGCTGCTACTTCTGCCCCTAACAGTAGTAATACGTTAACGCAATCATGAATTACTATTAGTGTTCATGTATGATAACATTGCTTTACGAATAATGTTCATATATATCCACCGTACTATATTATTAATAGCATTATTATTATTATCACTAAGAGTACCATTAGTAGCGTTTATATGCCATCTTCAATAGAAACCACTGCTGTAATGATATAGGAGGCTAGGAGGCAGGATTATTTAGTAATGTCATTAATAACAGCGTCATTATAATGTAATGATATATAGTAATTCTATGATATTATGCGTCAATACTATCACGCCAGATCTCCATACTAATACCGTTATTTCATAATAATGCTGGCAGGAATAACACCACCGTTACTAACAATAATAGTAACAATACCAACACATATAATAACAACAATACGACATATACAAGAGATAGTTGTAACAACAACAGTGATAACTCTAAAAACGAAAATGCCTTTACTAATAATACCAATGTCAATAATACCATAAAGGAATAATAATGATGGCTGCGCTACTACGACAAACAGCAGCAACCCTAGTAACGACCGCCGAGTGGTCCTCGCGCGTTCTTCCGTGCTTGCCAACGCGCCGATGCCCACGGGCAGGCGGCGGTCACCCACAGGCGAGAGATCTTGGAGGGGGCGTTACCGTCACCGGAGAGCGAGGGACTCCCGAAGCGCCCTCCGGAAGGGCGGCGATGCTCCTGGGGGAAGGCCAGGAGCACCAGAGCAGACCGTCCGGACGGGTAGGCCGAGACGGCGAACGGGACGGAGCGAGATTGTCCTCCGCGCTGCTGCCGTCGCTCTTGCCTCTCCAGGGAGAGGGATCCGTCGACAGGCAGCTTCCGGAGAGGACAGGGAGTCGCGGCCTAAGGTTGAGGGGGGGGGGGATTCTTTTTTCCTGCTGCCGTCGTGGACAGGAAACTGGAGATTTCGGGAAGTCCGAAGAGGCTCATGAAATCAGGAGGAGGAGGAGGGAGTGAAACGATCGCAGCGCCTTCCTGCTCGACCGGGAAATGCTGTAAGCGCGCGCACGCTCGCCCCAACTCGGGTTTGAGGCGTGCGGATCGTTGACAGCGGGTCTCGGGCACGTGTAAACGGGAACGCGTGGGTCGGGAGTCTCGACTCGGAACCCAAAGGGACGCCGTCCTTTGACCGGAAGGCGGTCTCTGGAACGCGCGCGTCCTTTCCTGCCGGCTCCCTGATGCCGCGGCTGGATGCGGGATGCGAGCGCGCCGGAGGGACGCCTCCGAGTCCGGGGACATACGGCAGGGCGTTTATCCAGCCCCAGCTGTAGGAACGCGGGGGCGGCTGCAGCGTCCTTTGGGTTCCTGCCTCGGGACTGCTACCTAACCTGCTTGTCCGGTCCCATAGGACGCCATTCTCCCGAACCCGCTTCCTTCCTCCTCCTCCTCGCTCTCCTTCCCGCCGCGGTCCATGTGCTGCCGGCAAGACTGCCGAAGGCACGCGCGCAGGCTCTCCGGGACTGCATCGTTGCGTGCGCTTTCTAAAACCTCTGGGGAGGCAGAGAGGAGAACGGAAGCTGAGACCGCCTCCTCTGTTCCCCTTTATTCTGCCCAACCATCCCGGCCAGATGCGCGTCCCCCAGCTACAAGAAGATCCTCCTGCTCTAATGCTAGTGCCTCAAAAAAAAGTCCGCGGAAACGGGAGAGAGAGAAGAGGGCCTCAGGAGGAGGGAAGGGGCGTTCTCTCCTCCTGTAGCTCTTTCTCCAGATGGACAGTCGGGGGCATTGGTGGTTCCTCCTTAGGGGCAAAAATAGGCAAAAACTCTGCCGCGTTGGAACGTGCGCCCCGTGTGGACCCGCGTCCCGCATGTTCGAGGAGGATCTCTCCCATCCTCTTTCTTGAGTAACCTGAAGTTCCTTTTCTTTGTGTCCACTCTTCCCTTTCTTCCAGAACCGAAGAACGAAGGTTCGGCGCGTTTCACTCGACATTGACGCTCAGACCCATCTTCCGGTCTCCATCAGAAGCTTGGAAAGCCTTCGTGTTCGAGTCTGCCCACGGTTCCTCGGAGGCGCAGCGCATGTTCGGTCTCTGACCCTTCGCTTTTCCAGACAGCGACCCGAACTCCGCATAGAGGGCATAGAGACAGGGAGGAGAGTGGTAGCAAGGCCATCGAGGAAGGTGATATGTCTGGGACTTTCCAGAAAGGGAGGGAAACCTGGAAAGAAAGCAGCGCTGAGGTGACGGTGGAGGGAATAGGAAACTGGGAAGGATATTTCAGGACGTCCAGGAGACCAACAGGAACCCTTGCGATGGGAACGGAGTGGGGATGGGAGAAGAACCTAAGAAATACCCACCCGTTCCTTGCGTCTGCATCTCTCTCGCAGTCTCCATGCCACCGAAAGCAGCCGACCGCAGGCGAAACGCGTCCCAGGGTCGCCGTTGATTCCTTCCTCTCTCCGAGCGCTCCGCGCCTCGCATCCTTTCCGCCTCCCTTTGAGCTCTCGTACAACTCAACGTCCATTGGTGCATCCCCTCGTGGTCTTTTTTGACACGGGCTCGTGGATGGGCAGATGGGAGGTGAGGAGTGGGTGGAGAAGAGACCACGAGGGAAGATGAAAAGGAGCAAGGAGCTTCTCCGTCCCCACCCCACCCCCTCTCTGTGTTTTCCTTTCCTCCGCCCCGGTGTAGCGGCACGCAACGCAAGGGGCTTCGCCCGTCTGTGGCCGAAGCTCTCCCCACCTCTTCGTGGAGCAAGGAGGGTCACGGGAAGGCAGGGGTTCTGCAGGACGCGCTCGCTTCAGCGGCCGTATAGGACAGGGAGTGGAGTGCACGGGACGATGGTGCTGGGGGTGGATCCTCAGATAAGATTGGGGAGTCAGAGTCGCCGGCAAGGCTGCTACTCCATCCCTTGAGACCCTTTTCAGACCCCGGGTCAAGGCGAGGGGGAAAGCTCCGTGTCCGGGTTCATGGGGAGGTCATGCGATCAGGGAGATCGTACAGGGAGCGGCAGGTATTCCAGGAAGTGCAGCAGCGTGCGTGCTCCCTCTTTCCCCCCCTCGATGGTCCTAAGAGACGTTCTCTTGGCTGCCCACATCCTGCCACCGTGCTTTCCCGTCTTGGTGGACGCTGGAGTTCCCCCTTCCCCTTCCTCTGCTCACCCGGGGTGCCTCTCCTGACCCGTGTCCTCTGTTCCCCTGGATTTACCAGGGGGCTCATCCCGAGCTGAAACCCGTCACTCCAGAGCATCGCGATCCCACCCGAGCAAGACGAGGCGGACTGACTCGTGCCCCGGTTGATCGTAGCAGCCTCCGGCGCCAGAGGTGGTAAAAGGTCGACGGCGGACCGCGTTGTTCCTTGGGTAGGGCTCCAGGCGCGTAAGGAACGGCTGCTGCTGCTGTAGAGATCGTCCCTGCTCTGCGCCTTCCCCCATGGGCGCCTCCTAATCCCTGGTAACCCTGGATAGGAAGACCGCGCCTGGGACACCATTCAGTCGTGCCCCCGGGAACGGGAGAGCCGGCGAGGTGGTCTGGACCGCCTTGGCTGCCATCGGCCACTCCTAGGGAGGACAGTCAACCCATCGAGCTGTAGGGGAAGCGACTAAAACAGACGGCGGGATGCGTCCCCCATTTCGCCCGATAGCCATCGTTCTGCCCTTAAGGGGGTTGGAAAGGAGGCCCTCGCCTCGGAAGGGCGAACCGGAGGCCGCGGGGGGTCGTCGTCCTCGGTGGGAAAGAGGCGGAACGGAACTCAGCGAGCATCCTCCCCGGAGCAGACCCCGATCCGTGTTCCCGTGGAAAGAGCCGCCATCTGTCCCAATGGACCCGGACGGGGGCGATGAGGATACCTTGCACCCGTTCCTCCTCTCCCCTCCCTTTCTCATAGCAACCGCGCCCCACACTGCCGCTTCCTTAGGGTGCAGCTGCTCCAGGCTCTCTGGGCGACCCTCGGTGTCCCCATTAGAAGGTCGCCTGGGGTATTGGAAGAGTCACTCTCCCCTTCTTCCATCCTGCCCTTTGCCGGAGCTTCCGGAAAAGGGTAGAATGGAAGAAGGAATCCCCCGAGAAATTCCCCGAGGGGCGAGGGAGAAGTTCCTTTGCCCAACCTCGAGGGTAGGTGTCCCTTGAGAAGGCGGTGTCCCGGCAGGGAGCTTCGAGAGCATTGGAGGGGGTTCCCGGAGGGACCCGCTCCCTCTCCCGGACTCAAGAGCTCCTCCTCCTTTCTTTCCCTCCCCTCTTCCCATCAGAAGAACAAGCCGTGCGCGCGTCTTGAGCCTCTGGGAAGGGAGAAGGGAGAGCGCGGGAGTACATCCTGGATCTTGTTCCAGCCTGCCCTCCCTTGACTCCGCGGGGTGCCGCAGTCCAAGAGGGAAGGGGGGCCGATAGGAGAACAGGAGGAAGAAGTCCTCTGGGACAGGAAAGGGGGAGTGCATCGGGGAAGACCACCCCTTTTTGGTATCCTGCCGGGAGCGGTGCGAAGGCTCTGGGAGTCACCTGTTGGGGGGACACCCAGCAGGGCCTCGAAACGTCTGTCCGTTCCGTGCAGTCCCCGGGAATTTTTCTCGGGTGCGGCGCACTGGAAGATCCTAGGAAGAGTGGGGACTGGAAGTCAGTCGCTCCTCCTTTCTCGAGAGCCTTTGGGAGTCTTCCTGTGGGGTGGCACTCGTCCTTGCCCCTTCCTGCATCTGAGGGTACTCCCCATTCTTCTTTCCCTCCCCTGGAGAGACCCCGGAGGACGGATACTGGGAAAAGGGGTGGGAGACTCTGACTTAGCTCGCGTTTCCAAGAGCAACGGCAAACCTCGTGGGTGGGGAGGGGTGTTTGGGTGGGGGGAAGTGCAGGGATCTCGGCAGCCACGCTACCCTCGCTATGACCCGTCGTATTGACAGCAACGCATCCCAAGGGCCGAGGGCAGCGAGCAATCACTCAGCCGAAGGTTGCTTCCGGGGAAGTTGGGGGTCTCCTCCGAGCGCCCTTAAGGGAGGGGGGACTCCAGCCCGCCCTTCTTCCCGCTCGGGCGCGCGCCGTCATGCTCCAGGGATCATTCGGCTCGGAAAGAGAAAGGTCGCGCGGAGTTCGTTTCCAAGGCGATGCCTCTGGCGCACCTCCTGAAGACGGACGACGGCGGTTGCTTGGCAGGAGCAGATCCCCCGGCGACCTCTCTTGCAGGGGGTCCTCTCTCCCTGAGGATGCCCTGCCCTCTGGTCGCTATGGTCCGGGGAACAAGCTCGCACGAGGGGCGGGTTGCATGCTAGAGTCAAGAAGCTCCCTCCTTCCCTCCGAAGGCAGGAGCAGAGGGAAAAGGGGGGAAGAGGACGGGCGGGAGGGATGGGGAAGCGTCCCAGACCAAGCAGTCTCTCTCACGGACTCCTTCGGCCTCTGGGGCGAGGAGGCAGACGCTGCGCGCTCCGGCACGGACGGGTCAGGGCCGCCGTCGACTTCCGTGTTTCCCCGGTTGCCATGGGAAAACCTGCGCGGCAGCAGCTTCTCCGGCTCCCGGTCGGGCTGCTGCGGTGCCTGCAGTTTTGTTCCTTCTTTCCTCGAGATGATGAGCATGGACGACTACTGGAGCGTCCAGGAGGAGGGGAGAGGGGGGGGGGGAGGAAGGAAGAAAAGAAAAAAAAAGGGAAGAGGAAAGACTGTTTGTGGAGTGCGCACGCGCGCGCGCTCCCCGGTTGTCCTCCTGACTCAGCGACTTTCGCTCGCGCAAGCAGGCTGGAACAAAAAAGGGAGGGGGGGGGGAGAGAAATAAAAAATAAAATAAAAATAAAAAAACGGAGGCGCTCCTGGCGGCGGTTCGCGCGCGCGCGCGACGTCGTGCCGCTTCGCTCGGGGAGAGCGGAGCCTCCCGCGAGCGAGCACCATCACGGGCGCTTCAGCAGCATCTCGAGTAGGAGAAACGGGAAGAAAGGGGTCGGGGGGAGGGGGGGGGGACCAGCACTCGCCTGGACGCAGCGTTGCGGCCGGCGGCCGAAATCTACCGAGACTGGGCGCCCGCACCAGCTGCTGCCGGCACCTACCCCCTCGGGCGACCTGTGCCCCTTCGCAGCTCCGATCGCCTCCAGCTCGGCTTTGCCGACTCCACCCCTCCCGCGAGTTCTGGCGGGTAGCCTGCTTCTCCCGGGAGGGCCACCGCAGGCGGCTGGCTCTCCCCGCGAGCCTTCATCCTCCTCCTCTTCACGCGGTCCTCGGCGGCGACAGAAGGCAGGCAGGGGGTGGGTCCCAAGGATGCGGAAGGAGAGGGAAGAAGGATATGCGTTCGCCCTTCCTTTTTTCGCTAGGATCTGCCGATCAGATGTTTCCCCGGTGTCTGTCCGCTTGACCGTCCGCGCTACCGGGACGTTGCAGGACGTAGCCAGCAGCCTTTGCCATAGGCCAGGGAGGGCAGGAAGGGTGTGTGAGGATGGAGAACATTCCAGAAGGGGGAGGAAAGGGGTCTCCGCAGCTTGCTGGACACCGGAGCTTGCGGCTGCATCCAGTCGGCAAGGAGGGCGCAGGGAAGCATAGCAGAATCTCCGTTGCCAGGGAAATGAGGGCACAAGTCACCTCATGAGGGGTGGGAGGGAGGGACCTCCAAGGACTAGGCAGCTCTCCTCCGAAAGGGGAGGCCCTGTCTCTTCCTCTCCCAGTTGTGGGAGTCTCTGGGCGGACGGGATGGTCGGAAGGACGAACCTGCCCCGTCACGTGACAACCGTCCGATCCGCTCCACCCTGCTTCGGGAATCTTGGGAGCCCCGGCGGTCGCATCGCAGCTAACCCGGGAAAAGTTTTCCTCTTCCCAATGCCCCCCTGCAGGCTGATACTGCTCTCTTCCCCGGGAGATCTCGAGGATGCCTGGGCGGCATCTTGGAGATGCTCCGTCTCAAACCTGGGCACTCCGTGGCGCTTCCCTGGAAGGAGAGGATAGAGAAGGTCCTCCTCTTTCGAGAGACGGAGGTCATCCAGGGGGCGATGCACGAGTGAAACAAACCCGCTTCCGTGTGAGGGTGCTCCAGCCGGAGGCAGGGTCGCCAAGTAACCTGCCAGAGGTGATCTTCGGCGGCGAGCAGGGAAAGAGGCGAAGCGATTCCCGACCGGATCTTTCAGGATCCTGAAAGGCCAGTATAGGCGCGAGAGGGACCTGATGTTCCTGACACGCGGCTGTGGGAGGTAGGAGGTGGAAGGAGGGGCCAGCAGGACCGAAAACGGGTGGAGAAACGGGAGGCGGGGGATACCCTGTCCCGGAGCGATCCCACGGGTGCCGCGCGCGATTCCTCCTCGCGGGGGAATGATCCGAGCAGCCTCTCCGGGGGGGGACGGGAGGTGCAAATAAAGAAGCTGCAGACGGAGGGGATGGAAGGGTGAGTGCCCCCCTTCCCAGTCATTGCGACAAGCCGATGGAAGGAGGGCGCGGAAGCGGCATGGCGGAAGGAGGGAGCGGGTTCCCCCTGGCAACCTACGCGCCGGCGCCGGTCGACGAGTGAAATTCCTGGCCAGGTCGACGCTTTGTGCCCAACCAGTCAGGCGTGATGGTGGGTTTGAGAGGATCGAAGTTTCCAGAACGGAAGGCAACTGGCAGGCCGCACGAGGGTCGAGGAAGCCAGCGCGGCGGCATGCGCCCGGAATCGAAATGAAAGTAGGAACACGTGTACACGTGTGCGTGCACGTGTGCGCAATAAGGGCAGGAAGGAGGGAGGGGGGGAAGAATGCACAGTGAGAGGGCTGGTCTGGGGCGGGTGGCTGGGGGGAAGACGTAGCGACTGGCGGAGGTCACCGCCGTCAAGGAAGACAGAGAGGACTTCCTTGAGTCGCTTCTAGGGTCGTCTTCCACGAGTCTGGAAGCACTAGGTGAAGGGGAGCTCCCGTTTTGCAGAAAACTCTGCCGTAAGCCGTAGTATTCCTGCTCTGGAGCAGCGATCTGGACACTGGCTCATTCAGCTGTCTGATAGGGAAGGAGCAGGAGTGGGAAGGGGACTTCCTCCCCAGATAGCGTTCCTCGGACCTCCCACTCGTCAGAATGTACCTCTGGCCAGTTGGACGCTCATGCCTCGAGGCCTTGCCTCATCTGAGGCTTGGAAAGAACTTCCCCTCGAAATGGAAATGCAGTTTCGACCCTCGTCCAGCTCCTGAGAGATGACGTCCTCCTACTAAGAAGATGGCGGTCTCCCTGGTCACGACCACGACGCGTTCCAGATGCACTTCTTTGTGGGACGTCTCAAGGATGCTTCCAGCCATCCACCCAAAAAGACAGCAACACTGTGACTGTGTTTTTGAGAATGTTGCAGCCGGCTCCTGGTTCGAGACGAGGACTGCTGCATCTTACGGGAATGATTTGTGCGATCTTCCTCTCTGGCAAACTTCTGAGCCAGGGAGGATGAACTCACGTGCCGCCGCCTCATGAGGGATGGGAGGAAGGGACTCCCGAGTACTAGGCAGCTCTCCTCCGAAAGAAGGGCTCCTATCTCTTCCTCCCTACCAGTTGTGGGAGTCTCTCGCTCTTGGATTATTTTTGTTTCGATTCTGCAACTGCGTGAATTACGCAGCCTCGGGGCTGCATTTCCGTAGTCACTCTACTTGAATTTCAGATTGTCTTATCAGCATAGTCTTTCGACAGTGAACCCTCCCCCTCCCCCAGAGTTCATACTTAGCGAACCTTAATGTGGTTTCCTCCTTTAGCAGGTCCGAAAGATTAGGTTGCTAGTAACTCAGGAATTTACTATCAAGTGTACCCACTTTTTAGGAAAGGGTTCGAAAAAATCCTAGTCGAGTCCTTAACCCTTCGAGCATCACCTCTAATGACAGTAAGAATTGCTGTTGGCACCATCGCCATCTGCGAATTAAATAGATTAAATTCCGTCTTGAGATGCAAGGATGACATTTGGTTATCGCCACATTAAGATGACATCTCAGTGTTTTGAGGTGTCTGCACAGTACGGATCAATACTTTCAATTTTGGCTTTTATGCCTGCTTTCGAATTTGACCGGCTGCTCCTTCGTTTCTCAAACGCTCAATTTAGAAGCTACTGTTCCCGCTAAAAGTAGGCAGTTGAAACTGCCTTGTTGTCCTTTAGGTGCATCCATTGCAATCATTTTGAGGTGTGGTAATTTTTACCACTCAGTAATGAATGTAAAAGCGACAATCACCATAAGCACAGAGAAGTTTAGTGCAGTTTTATTCCGTGATTCTCCTTTCTCACTTTATTAACCCGACATTTTATAAAAGCTTATCATCGAGCATTTATTTCGAAGGTACGTCTTCCTGTGATCATGCTCCTTAATCTCCTACGTTGTGAATGGTTTCCACCTTCTTTGATTGCATGCATGTGAATCAGAATTTGGAGTCGCTCACACAAACTTACTAACAAGTGATTTGCAGCGTAGTCTGTGCTTCTCAAATAAGTGAAACACTCTGGGAATGAATAAAAATGTCCTAAAAAGTATCAAAATTCAGTCTCTACAAACTTTCACTTTGAAGTAAAAGGCAATGCCTTCAGCAACCGTCTCGAAACAGGATCTAGGAGTTTTAAACGTATATTCTGATTAGGCATCCGAGTTTTGTGGAACATGATTTCCAACTAACCTGAACCTCGGAAATACTCCATGTGAGCCTTAAAAATCTGAAATTAAGTAAAAGGGTCTTCCACAGAAATAATGGAGGTTAATATCTGTCAAATAACGTAGCAGAGTTCGAACCATCTTTCCTTTAGCGGAGCCTCGATTCATTCCTTGAATCGTGAAGAAATGCAGGAATCTATCTATAATATGAGGAAATTGCATTCCCGGAATCAAGCGCTGAGAAAAGAAAAAAAATTCAAAAAGAACGAGTAGTATTAAGATCGATTTTTGATGTCGAAACGTGATCACAGAAGGCCACGAATGTAGCGAAACTCCACACGACGCATCAGTGCACACACAATGGAACAAAATATCTGCTCCTTGAGAAATCACATACACATTGATGTGTAGCTTTCAAAAGAGGAGGTTCTGGTTTTAATGATCAAAAGATTATTTCAATTTGCGGCCAAGTTTTCTGGACGTACAAACCTTCATCAAACCTTCAGTATGATTTCAGACTCCATTAAAGCCAGGCCACCCATGCAAATTATATGAATATCCTGAAATTTGTAGGGGGAAAAAAAAAACGAAAGAAAGAAAGAAGGAAAAATTTCAATGCATATAGATTGTTTGTTTTCCTTGGTACATGCAGCGAGTTCAAAATGTACAAAGACCAAATTGCCGGTTTGTTATACGTATCACATTTTAAGTGTCCGCAGCGGTTTTGCAAGCTTCCTTTCGAGGAAAGAGTCTGCCACGGCCTCCGTGTGGTTGTGGGAAATACGCCAGCAAGGAATAATTACGTAAATACAAATATGTAGGAACGATTATACAGAAGAATGATCATTTGCCACCTGTCGGTTTCGAAACCAAAGAATGCCATCGTGCCAAATTTATAAAACTGAAGCCTGTTTGGAATCGATCCCCAATAGACTCACATTCATTAAACACCATGAATATCGGTACATAAATGATGGTACCTGTAAATCCTTTTTAATTTACATGGCCATTTTTTTCTTCTGTTGTTTGGAAGAGGTAAAAGAAGTACAAGTAGCTTGCAAGCTTTAGATGAAACTTGTGTCAAAACAACAGAAGCAAAAAAACTGCTGAATTGAAAGACTGAATTGTTCTCTGCCATGCTTACAAAAAAAAAAAAAAAAAAAAAGGAAAAAGAAAAGTCAGTCTACCCTCATCGGTAAAATATGTTTTTTTTTGCAGGACAGTCCTGGAATTTAAAGAGCTGCTGTGAACTTGTCGATGGAGTGGACAGGGACATCATCATTTACCCCGTGTGTGTGTCCTTTAAGCAGCCTGGGTGGAAATCCCAGTTTCTGTTTTCCACGAAGTGGAACGAGCGAGATTCCTGGATCCAGAGGAATATGTCTTACAACATATAATGCGTTCAATCAGTGACCTGCTTATAGTGCCATTTCAGTCATGGCTACGTTGGAAGTCGGAAGGTCGTACAGCTTATCAGCTGAGAAAAGTTTGAACAAAAATGAACGAACCCTAATTTTTGTAAAACTGACCGATTCCGCACTCAAGGCATTAGAGGACTATAATTACCATAAGGTAAGCAAATCGAATTGGGAGAATCGGTAAGAAAAAAAAGAAAAAAAATATTTTTGTGAGAAAAAAAAAAAAAAAAAAAAAAAAAAAGAAGCATTGCAGTGCTCAGTGGTTTGTGGTTCAGTTTCCAAGACTGATAGGTTTGAATATGCCTCAGTTTGAACAAGATATTTATTTATGTTGCCTTTAAGAATGTTTGGCTGCATGTACGATTCATGAATGGTGTCAGCATTTGGTTGTAACAGGGTGGACTAAGATTGAAGCGAATTTGACAAAATTTCAATAACGGTTGTGTTTTCTGCACACTGTAGTGCTCCTGTTTGATTTATTTTGATAGTTTGTGTAATCATATACAATAAAACCTCATGTTTCCGGAAATTCATATTTCATTTGTGCAAAGGTAGTTTTAGACAGTTCATATTATTGGATTGTTGTAGTGAAATGCAAGGCACTAAAAAGAAATTCAGTTTTCAATTTGCATTCAAGTTGCCAGCAAAAATGCACAAATTTTGGGTATATTTTACATGCTGGTCACTAAATTTTTGAGGTTTAAAAAGAAAAAAAAAAATGGAAGACAGTGTTTCTAACAACATGATACATTTGCTTAATTTTAATTATTGCGTAAAGCACATAAAATTGTTTTGAAGTGTAAGGTAGTTATTTGATTTAGACTTCATTTTTCTGTTCCCTGCATGCAATTTTATGTGAAATTGAAAGTTTATCTAATTGTTCATCAAGGTAAAGTCATTCAAATGGTGCTTTAGTGGCAATGAGCGTATGATGATGATTAGAAATTATCGCCAAAGAAAAACGGTTAGGAATTGATCATGTTTTTATGTATCTAAGTCTTAAACCATACTGAACTAGATGATTAGTGGTTTGAATCACATTTAACATTTTCATAATTTTGTAACTGGAGTAAATCATCAAACAGATCAGACCCTGAAATTCAAGTTTGAAGGTTTGCAGTTTGCAATATTGAATGCATCTGGTCCCTGCTGTTTTATCATTCCATATGTGTTGCCTTTAATTTTGTACCACCGTTTTCTTGCTTAAGTGTTATGCATATATTAAAAACTATTGATTATTTAATCAATTTATGAAATCTTTAGGTTAACAGACGAACTTGATGGTGGAAGTGATGTAAATGTTAGAAGGAATTGATATCTTTTTCTTTAATTTTTTTGTCAGTTATTCTCTCATTTGTAGATACTTATGAAATCTTGATTCATGATTCTTGAGGCTGTTTGAATGCCTATCAAGTTTCTTGGATTGTAGACCAGCCAGGTTGTTGAAATGGGCTAACAGGTGTTTGTTGCATAATGTTAATTGCAATAAGAAATATATAATATAAGCAATATGTAATTATGTTCAAAAAGTTACTGTTTGTGTGCATCTTTATTGCGTACTGTGCATTGAACCGCATGCTTTTCAGGATATGCAAACAGACCTGCCCAGATTCCAGATTAGTGGCAATGAAGGAGTAAGTACACTGATACTGATTAGATGCATTAAGTTTTGTTGGGTTATTTTTGTAAAATTATACAATCAAATGATTGTGGTTGTGTAAAGAAAGCTTACCTATTGCAGATTTGGGTGTGCGGTGGATATTTGGGTATTGGTTTTGTATAGCTAGTTTTATACTTATGGGTTATCACAATTCATCCAAGTTTCTCACAGGTGACATGAAAGTGAGAGACAGATGCATGAAAATATAGTTAGTTCTGTGTTTAACTGTGGTATGTTATTGATGTTTCGCTTTTTATGGAATTTCGATATCAGTGTTTCCTTGCTTGTTTTTGAGGTATTTATCTTTTTTTTGAGAATGGCCCCATTGTAAAAATGCTTAGATCTGCCAACCATCAAGGGAAGCATTTCTTACTTGTGGTAATGGCTCATTTGTAGTCCATCTCACTAGAGTGAAAATTTCTAAAATTTAGAATTAGCCCCCGTTTTGGTGGATGTTTATTTTTTTTAAAGAAATGAGACTTCTGTGTATGCGTTTCCCTACAGTATTTCAAAGCATATGATCAAGGAAAAAAAAAAGCATATGCTTGGAAGTTGCTGTAATTCATTGTATTCATTACTGACTGTTTATTTCTTTCCATATGTTTAAAATTCTTGTTCCACAAACTCGCAAGTGATAATTGCGGTTCTGAGACACCAGTTAAATTGGTAGTTTCGAAAATTCCACGTTTGAAACCAGTTATCCCATGAAGTGCACACTTGGGTTTTGGTCGATACCAATAGAATTAATAATATCGGGATGCATTTCGTCTGTGATGTTTGCGTATATACAGCTGTGGTGCTCGCGCCCGCATCCGTATTATGTATACTTTTGTCATAATGTCATGTACATTTTTCTCAAGATGACGAGTGCACGTTGTATATCGTCCATATGGCTTTAGAACACACTAATTCGTAAGAAACGACGCATTTATGTATTTAGTGTGCCATAGGCATTTCATAAATTCGAAAAACATGTTCGTGGAATTGGTAATGGCATTTACCAGCTACCGATAATTGCACACAAGGTCATCAATTGGTTTTCGATTTACCTGGTATGCCTTCAGTGTAGCAACTGTGCCAACCCAGCGTTTTATAGAAAGTAGGTTATGCTTACACGTCAGTATACTATTTTGTATTTTAATACTTTGTAGCTTGATTTTCAAGAGTTTCTCAGCCTCAGGTTCGTTGAAAACTGACTCTCTGGGATCATTCTCGTATTAGGTGAGAAATACACACATGCACGCATGCTTTTCCGTGTGAGGTTTCGGTCGTTCAAAAGATCCAAGTCCGATGATGCACAGTTTCCATCCACAAAAAGCGTTTCTCAAGTGTTCAAACCAGAACGATCTCGGTTCCAGCGGTTAGCACTTTTCACATCTGTAAACACGTAAATTCAAAATTTCTCGAATCCCGATCCCTTGCGCGTGTTTCACGAATGCTTTCGAACATCTTTGAAAATTATTTGCGCGTTTGCTCCTGCACGTGTCTTCTGGAGCCGTAGAAGAGCAAAAGCAAAGTCTTCTATAGTTTCAGAGTAGGCTGCCTCTAGGGCTGCAAATGTCCGCAGGCTTTCCATGAACGTCATGTGGATCATTATCGGTACTGTTTTGGGGCCTGAGCGTCCATTTTATTTTCACCGTACGAACCTTCGATTTTTTTTTTCCACCATATTTTCAAAAGAACAAGATTGTGGGCACCTGTCATCGCGAGTCGGCTGTACAAGTTTGGAGCAGGCCCGTGCACGAAAGCAGGAGCAAGAACAGATTGTGGCACTCTTCTGGTGCTCGAGGAAGGGGAATGGGCAGACGATGGGTTCATCCGAAGATGTTCCGAGGTTCGACTCGATACGAATCCTTTCGAAGAAGATCGCGAGAGTTGCATGTCCCTTGATTTCATATACCGTATTGCGGTATATACGTTATCTGTGGTAGATAAGTAGAAAACCATCCACTCTTCGGTAAAATTAAGATAACATGGATAAAAGAGACGAACGCTACCATTAGATTCATTTATTTGGGGACAGCGTGTTCGGTGCTTTACTTAGGAGCCACCAGCAGCACAAAGGACGAAATTCACTTGTGTGCAGAACTCGAGACTGCATAGAATTGGGCCAAAGAGAGGAAGATTCGAGCATATTTCGATATTCACTTTGGCCGGGCATCCAACCAAATGCGATCCTGGTAGATCCGATGCCGCTCGGACCGAAAGCGAGCGACCTTGCGGAAGAGCTTAGGTAATCTCACACATCTTTGTCGGAAGGACAGTGCGAGGGCTGAAAAAGTTTTCTGGGTCTTTAAAGAACCACTGGGAGTTTTATAGGAAAAAAAAAAAAAACACAGCAGAGTTTCCGCAACACTCCTGTTGTGAGTTTGGAAGCACAAGTCCTTTTGGATCTATGAAAGGTAATTTTTTAAGACGTGGATACGAATTTTTACGAGGGCGCCTTCGTGCAAACACTCGGCACTTTCCAGCACCGGACACGTTGCTCAGTGAGGGTTTCCGATCAGTTTCGTTTTCTGTTGCGAAAGTATGATTGCTGGAAAGAAAGAAATTCTATGCAGTCAGAAGTGAACTGGGCACTTACAAAGAAAGTACTCTCACTTGTTCGATGGAATCTGAAATCTCTCCAGGAAGGGGCTAGAGAGAGGAAGATTCGAGCGCATTTCGATATTCACTTAGGCCGGGCATCCAACCAAATCGGCGGTCTGGTAGTAAATATGCCACTCGAAAGCATCTTGAAAGGTGAAATTGAAGTAATTAGCATAAAAAAAAAAAAACCTCTGTCCCATGTGGTGCGCTTATTGCATCAGACGAGTTCTTTTACAGTTTCCATTTTAAACGGACACGTTGCCGTGACAAAATGAAATCTGCCTCCCGGACACAGGTTGCGAGAATGTGGGAATGCAGATTTAAGAAAATAGCCGGAATGCTTCAAGGGTTCACAAGAAATTTCAATACTCATCTTAACGCATGGGACTTGGGATTATTTATTTACATCTACTTTTCGTAACTTTCACCATTTTAAGCCATATTAGTAGCACATTATCTGCGAACGATGAATGGAATTGAAAGTAGAGAATGGTTTGTTCTTGCTGGTGTTTCAAATATTCGCCGTTTTCCTGAATTTGAGTATTGGTTGGTTGTGGATTATAACTGTTCTAAATGATTGACTGTGGGGGATCATTGAGAGTTCAGCCCCTTCTAAGTCCTCCTCAAATGACTTTTCTGACCCATCTCTGTCAAATGTCTTAAATGAGCATTCAGTTTTCCGCTCTCCAGGCTAAGCTGGTTGTTGTTGCTATCGCTTAAAAAGTCATCTTGTGTCAGTTACACAGCTCTGATGTTTTCTTAATATGTACAGAGGTGTAAGTGTACGTTACCAGTGCCTTACTCTTTCCCAGTTGTTTGTTAAAAATCCTTACGCGTTTTGGAATGGCTGCAGCAGCATCTTTTTTCTGCGCCCCCTCTCCCTAGGGATCCCGACTTTTTTCATTCTTTCCCCGGAATCTGCAAGCTCTGCAGACAATTGTTTCCATCTCATCTTCGCGGCCAATTATCTTGCTAGTTGTCTCATCCTTAATTGTTTGTTTTACCGTGGACAAATCCCCCGTGGACAAATAGTCTTGTGCACCGTTGGGATTCCTAATTTCCTCTCATTTTTCGTGAGCTTCCTCAGAAGTCGGTAAATAAAGGCTTCATTTGTTATCCGGCCAAGAGGCTTATGGAGAAGTCATAAGTTTGTGTGAATGTTTTCTTGTTTATTGGTTCAGACAGAAGTACTTGATGCCGATACTTTATAGCAGGGCGCTGTTGCCCATGGGAAAAAAAAAAAAAAAAAAACACGGTTTGCCAATCGCATGCATCGTCGTCTCTAATCCTTCACACGAGGGTTTTTCCCCAGCAGCATCGATAAAATATTGGTTTCTGCTAAAGTAGCCGAGGTTGACCAAGGTCTTAAAAAGGAAGCAGACTCCATGTCGGATCTCACCCCACCCAGACGGTCTCTGCTTGCATTCTGGTACAAGTTGAATCGATGCAAACAAAACGTGGGAACACACAGACCATTGCAACCACGACCAACTTTCCGTCAGCTGCTATGAGCGTGGACGGTCGGCTGCAGCCGTTTTTCCGAACAAATGGAGAAATTTGTGGTGTTTCCTGGTGCTTGTTCGCCCAAGGCCGACGTGTCATCCACAAATAGTGGAACGATAAGCTGCCACCTTGCAATGACGGGACCTATCCACTGTTGCCCATTCAAAGCAGGCGTTCCGCGAAAGTTCACATCCATTGCCGCGCTGTTCAGAGCACACTGCAGGAAGTTGCGATTTCATCATCAGGAAGAAGACCGACACTTTTCTCTGTGCGGATGCAGCAGATGCTGGCGGAGGTGGTTTTCTTTTTCACGTGTTTTCCCTGGAGTGGTTGGTGGCGAGGAGCGTGGACGAGTGAATCTCTTGCGCTCGCTCCGTGCATGTCCAAGGGAACGCGATTCCCTTTGGTGTTTTTCTCACGTGCTTGCTCTTTTTGTTCCGGAAACATTGATGCACTGTCCACTGGATGCACGGATATGTGAAGGAATCAAAAAAAAAAAAAAAACGGACACTGCCATGGGGAGATTCACATTAACATCGAAAACGGCATCATTCGCTTGTAAATCCGTGTGCTTAGGAAGAGTTCTCTATGTTGTGATGGACTGTCAAAATACCCAGTAGGCATGAGTGAGCACCGACTTCAAGACTCTCCTCTGCAGAATTGCGTTCCCGGATGCGTGGGTGCCGATATCCCGAGCAAAGGCTTTTTCCTTTAGTTCAATCTCTTTTCAACTTCAACCTTTGTGTACGGAGTCGGGGAACTTTAAGCAGAATAATTTGTAATGCTTTTTGAAGTCGGTACGAACTGTTGTATGACCTGCAGTGCTGTCCTTTTGATACATTTTCATTCTGGAATGTTTAACATCGTCGAATCGACCAGTTTTTTGGTCTCATGAGATGTTACTTTCACTCGTGTGCATCATCCGCGCAGATTTTGATTTGCAAATACCAGCAGCTGCCATCAGATGAGTGTTTTTCGGTACTAAAGAGATTGGAGAGTGAAGACATTTTCCTATGCTCGTGTGTGTGAACCGACCATCACTGATAACGATACTTTCAAGCATCGAGTCTCCGCCATTTATGGGATCGTATATGCTTGTGTACACACGTTTTCTCTCAAGCGACGGACAGAAGCACAGGATTTCATTTGCTTGTAAGCAAAGTGATGGTACTAACTAATAAAGGACCGGATTTCTTCCGTCAAAAATTGCAGTTTACAATAAGGATAATTTCAGCTTTGGATTTTTTAGCCTTCTATAATCCAGGAAAATGTTAAAATATCTGTAAGCGAAATCCCTTGACGGCATTTCATTGAAAAGCCGTGTCGTGTTCCATCTCTAAAAAATGCTTCAACGAGTTCCAACTTGCTGAAGCATTTTTTAGATTCATCTTCAGAATTTTTTTTCTTTCCACACCAGGAGTACTGCTTCCGAATAGTGCATTCATGGCAACGTAGATTGCGCTTCGTGGACCCCTTGTAGGCAGGTAGCCATGGATACGGAACTTGCTTTGCGACTGCGTGTGGATACTTACGGTCCAGTTGGTCCAGGTATTCGGATTCGTGTGGTTCGAATCACTGTGTCATATGAAGAGACCACTCAAGTCCGTTGAGACTGACTCACTTCGTCGCTACCATTCTACACTTATCCAAGTTTCGGTTGAGAAGCTTTCTTTCTGTTGGACCAGATTTCCACTTTCTCATTACTATTATTAAGGATTATTATTATTATTCTGTAGTGTGTATAAGTGATGACTAGTCTTCCGTTTGATTCCACTTTATAAATGCTCCGGATCTCCTTGATTCATGTCGATTGTCTGCAGATCCGTTATCCCATATGCGAGTTTCCATTCCTGTGAGTTTGACCTTAGTTTGGACAGGTCGTCGGGCATGCCAGAATTCGCCTTTCACGGGAGCTCGCTGTTCAACTTCTTTTCATCGAACTATCCTGTGTTCTCGCATGACTTTTGAGCATTCGTTAATGATTAGGCAGCCGACGTATTCCTGTCGAAAATTTCACGTGCATAGCATTAGAACGTTCCTGCTATTCATTGCGTCTCACTTTTGTCGTCTTCGTTAATAGGTCAAGGGACCAATGTGTGCTCAATGGGAGGGGGCCGATAGGTCACGCTTCCAGAGAAACATCACGGGTGTAGAGCCAGTGTTTGTAGAATCAAAGAGTGTTTTCAAATGCATAGAGACGTTGCATTATCGTGTGCTTTATACGTGGGAGTATATCTTTTATAAGTAGGATGCTCTTCATTTCAGAAAATTTTTTTGCCGTCGTATACTGCTGATGACCGTATTTTTACTTTCAACCTCTCTTCAACTTCCGACATCGAAGGACCTCAAGGTAGTTTCGAATGTATTCAGCAGCTGAATAATAAGTAAGTCCCTGATACACTGCTTCTTAATGTGAACACACTGAGTCTGAATTGTGTATGTGTTGCAAACGTCTTGCATTCTTTTTCCTGCAGCTCCGGTCGCCACGAGAAGATTCAGTCCTGTGAGGTACACTCGTACTTCCACAGGAGCATGACTTGTTTTCCTTTGGGAAAGGATCCCGTCTCCAAAAGTTTGCAAGGCATGCGCGGTCTTCTGGTTTAAGCAGGTGCAATGCCTGGATCCTCGCCTGCTCCTTCCGGCGCTTCTAAAGAATGTTTAAAAACTTTTGCTTTAGTCTTAGACTCTTTCCGGTGCTCATCCAAAGATGTCAGCGTCCGTATGCTTTTGCAGATCTTTGTGCACCATCATCGTTTGCGTTGGAACGTGCCGATGTGCGTTCAAAGAACGTGCTTTGTCTTGCGGGGATTTGTTGCTTTAAGTGTAGGTAAGCAGGTAGCTTCCGAGGTTAGCTTCTGTCAGTCTTGCCTGTTATCTCTTCCCGGTTATTTCCGGTAAATCTCTGTCCGGTGGTGAGTGCAACGATGGAGCAGCAGCATCCTGGGATTTCTTTTGTGCGTTTCTTTTTCATTTTCTGAATGCTCTTTTCGGGATTTCTGTTTTGCTTAGAATATTTCGCCTTTTCCAACACTGGCTGCTCATGTCTGTTCTTTGTCGAGAAGGAAGTGGAGTCGCATCATCCATCAGCGTTGCTAAGGGAAATTCTTGTAGCGCTTTTTGTAACCATTCTTGAATACACGTAGGTTCTTGTATTTATGCAAGACGTTCATGGAGTGTGGAAGAAAAGTAACGATAAGAAAGAAGTCCCCACAAACTACGTAAATATTTCTAAAGATAAGATGCTCCGGAAAGTTGTGAACTGCACATCTTTACGGTCCGGGATAATGTTGCGCATCTTCTGAACTCTGGTTGTTCCGGGGACGATGTGTTCCGTTCCAGATTCTTGAAGTCATTGGGACCCATTCCTTATAAGATGCGCATACATGCCAAGGACGATGTGTACGAAGCAACTCGGCAGAAAATGGCTGTGGCTGAAGAGGAAGTCAAGAAAAACTGGTACGTATGTTTTTCTTTGTTTGTTGATGTAATTGTCGACCGATCTGGTTAAGGAGTGATTGACATGTTTAATTGAATACGGGGAAGGATGTCGCCTGTGGTCTCAACAGCTGCGCAGGAAGGCACTTCTTGGGAAGTGCCTGTAAAATTTTAACTATATCGCAGGGTGTTATGCGCTCGCTAGCTAACATTGGGCACGCCGAAGGGAGACCGTGGTCTTCCAACACAAGGTGTCTCATTGTATGATGGTGTGTGGATTTTGGATCTGAGGATGGATCCATTTTAGCATTTAGCCGTTTATACAAAATGAAGGAAGCTGCTGTGCGTCTACTCTAAGGGGGAGTGAAGGATTCAAGACAGGAATTCCAGTTGTCGGTTTTTTTTCTTCGTTCTTTTTCTGGAGGCTTTTGAAAATCCTTCAATAGTTTCAGCGCAAGCGAGGGTGTCGTGCAGTGATCGCATGTTGCCCTCCGTAACCAGCAGACCTCGGTAGGCATCAGGCATTGGGCGCGTACCCTCCAGATTTTCCTTGCATAAGCACAAGTGTTCGTAGAAAGTGTTTACGAACACATGCCATGAACGCTTTCATAAGCCAGTCCACCCCATTCGCTTTAGTGTTCATGTGAGGTGGTGGTGGTGGGTGGTTTTCGTCACGTGCTTTCTTAATCCGGGATTGTAACTCGTGATTCCGTTGTCCGATCGGATCTTCCTGGTCTGACGCCACGTTCTCACAAGCAGAGGTGTTTTCTCTAAGATAGCCGTTCGCGTTTCCTTGGAAGCAGCTGGAATACCGGCTGCAGCTAGCACATTCCCCATTCTGTTTCCCCCCATACCGCCGCTTTGTTTGTCGTTCCATCGGCTGGGCGGTCACATATGGTTTGCCGCGATTCCGTGACCTTCCTTCCGTGTGTAAACACAAATACGGCGCCGCATCCCACGTGCTGCTGTGCCTTCGCTGCGAAGCAGTAGGGAAGGCGAGGTTTTCATTAGTAGAGCCAGCAGCAGCAGGCTTTGGTTTTGTTTTGCTTGTTGGAGCCGACCTACCACCGCACGGAACACGCCGCCAGCTGCTTCGCGATGATGATCACTAGTGTGTTCCTTTTTTGCTCGTTTGTCGTTCCCAGTACGCATCGTTTGCGCGCTCTTTGCCGATACCGCGCCAGTCAGTGCACTGTCCCTTGCAGCTGTCCCGAAAACCGCTAGCCAGTCATGTGGGTATGGGTGGGAGGGGAGGGGGTCGAAGAGAGGCCGATGTTTTTTTCGAGTGGAGCGCATGGCCCTCGTTCCTTGTCGGTTTTTCGGAGTCGAATCTCCATCTCACGAGGGCCGAGACAGTTTCACCAGTTGGAGGCTGCACTCCTCCTCCCCTCCCTGCATCTCGCGAGGTTTCCGTTTTGTCCTGCGCGTCTTCGTGGCACCGCGGCACGACTACCTAACGACTACAACTTCGTGGTAGGCGTTAGGTAGACTTTGGGTGCATCTCTGCCTCGTCTCCGTGACGAGTGGCATTCTTGTAAGCCAAGTTCTCGGTTTGCTCGATCTTTTTGTGTGTGCGTGCGTGCGTGCGCGCGCTGCCTGGGGGTTTTTAGTACTGTGCCAGAGGGGGTGGTGAAATAGACCGAGGGAGGAACAGGCTTGAAAGAGTCACCTCGTTCCAGTGCACGCGTCATAAAGTGTTCTGCGCCTGGTATCGGAAGAAAGGTCAAAGTCCACAAGCGGAGCAATGAGACCAACAGCAGCAGCAGCAGCATCTCAGGGAAAAAGGTGGACTCCCCCTCAGTGCCGTCCATCAAAAACTCCAGCGGAGCGAGCGAAAGTTCGCTGCCCCCGCCTCACTACAGCGAGAGCTCCCAGAAGACTGCGGCAGCCGCTTCAGCTGCTGCCGCCGCTGCCCGCAGCAACTCCAAAGATAATCCCGAGATCGTGCGAAGATCTCTCAGGTATGTTGAGGACACCATCCTCACCCGAAGCGCGGGAAGTAAGGTGCTCACGTTGTCTTCCCAAGGGAACGGATCGTGCAGCTTCTGGCTTTGAAGACCTTCAAGAAACCGGAACTCTTTGCGAAGCTCTACAAAGGTGAGCGGCCGCGAACGAGACTGGCGTTTCGTCTATCCCGCTACCGTTTCCTATCTCGTTTAGATGGACTGAAAGAAAAGGACAAAAATCACGTCACCAGTATCCTCCAGAAAGTAGCTCACCTCAAGGATAATCATTACATTCTCAGCCGCCACATTTGGAGCGAGGTCCAGGAGGAGTGGCCGTTTTATTCCGAAGAGGATCGCAAATCGGTACGGAAGTAAGCATCATCCGTCTCTCTCGAAGGCATCTCCTTTCGCGTTTCCCTCCCTCCCTTTCCTCCTCCTTTCCCGTTGCCTTCTCCCTCCTCCCCCATGTTTCCTCCTTCTCGCTCCGCAGACGGAAGCTCGACGCCTGCGACGTGTCGTCTTCGGAGGTACCGATCAAGCGATCCGACGCTTATCCCGAGACAGCGAGCAAGCGGTCCCGGGCAGTGGTGCCTGCGGCAACCACCCCAGACGTAGAGAACCAGTTCTCTTCCAGTCCCGTACGTAACTCTCTTGACCAGCACACGAGCGATGGTTCCCCCTATTGGTCTAGCGCGTCTCCGAATTCCCCCGCGGAGCCCGCGACCAACGAATCTCCCGAGGGCGTTCCGGAGTACTTCAGGTGACTATCTGGGTCCTCGTGTATATCAACTTTTCCTGCAACAACTTCCTTCTCCCCCTCCTCTTTCAGTCAGTATCCTCCCATCCAGAGCATAGAGCAGCGCTCTCGGTACAAGTCTGACTTCAACCAGGAGTATGAGGAGTACAAGAATCGGTTCTCCATCATGGACCGCGTCTCCAGGAGATTTTCCCAAATGGAGGAGAAGCTGAGACAGAAGGAGAAGGACTCTGAAGATTGGAAGGTAGCGGTGGGGATCACTCTGGGCGCCGCGTCGCCACTTCTTGTTCTCTCTCCCCTGTAGTCCATACAGAATCAGATCATACGCGAGTACCAAGAAAAACAGGGCGATAAGGAGTTCTGCGAGAATCAGAAACGCTTTTTCTACCTTCACGAGAAACTGTCTCACATCAAGATGCTGGTGCAACAGTACGATCTGGAGCATTCTTGATTGCCGCCTCACGCACACGCTCGCACCGCATTCTTCTTGCTGTGATAGGGTTGGAGCACAACTAGCCGTGGCTTGAGGAGTTTCTCGGACGTGTGGCGTGGATCTCGTGCGTTGTTTTCCTCCTCGAGGTGACGTCACGTCCACGAGGGAAGTGGTCCCGTCGCGTAGCCGCATCCGCCGATCGCTTCCGCCGTCGCAGTGTTCACCAGGGACACTGTGTGCGACGACGGCTGCGGCAGCGGCGTGTGGTGTCGTTTTTATTATCCAGAAGCCGCCCCCAGCCCCTCCTGGTATCGGGCAGCGTTTTGATTGGGTTCGCTCAAGATTACGAGTTGGGAGCGATTACACGGTAATAAAGAGATCCAGTGTTTCTGAACTTTGAAGTGGTGTACATACTTGGGTGCGGACTCGTCCCCATTAGAAGGACCCGGATGTTGCTGCCTGTGGACCCCTGCGTGTATCTGGATGGCTTTTCTTAAATCCAGGTGGTTCTTCCGCATACCGATTTTTCAGCTCTCTGCCTTTCCCTGCTTTTGTTTACCCACGTGCTCCTTTCCGACTCTTGTGCGAGAGCGTCTTTCTCTTTTCGGTTCGAACGCTGATGCTTCTCTCCCGTCTCGAGAGATGCGAGTGAGAATCAAGGAGCGGCCAGAGAAGAGAGGTAACGAGTTTGGAGAGCATGGGATTCGAGTCGAGAAGGACTTCCGGTTGCCGGGCGGAGGTGTGGTGGACTCGTTACGAATTCGTCAGGTCTGCTTATCAGCAAGGACCGGCACCTTCTGTGCAGGTGCTTCCTTTTGGGCCGGCGCTCCTGTGCAGGTGGTATGCCATTCGTTTTCACGACCTCGTGATGACCTCGTTCCTCTTGACCACGGACTCGTGGTCAAGCAGCGTCTTCACACAATCATTCGTTTGTGCCTTTTTTGGCTCGGAGCGAATCCGTCTGGAACACTGTTTTTTTTTTTTTTTTTTTTTTATCATTGCCAGTCTGTTTAAACATCCGTTTTCAGCCGGCGATCCTCCGAATCGAAAGAGGAAAAACCCACAACAGAGAACTCCATGATAACGATATGTTCGTGTGTGCTTATGATTGGTACTTGGGTGCGCTGCTTGACTGCCAGCATGCAGGTAACCAAGCGTGTAGGTGGTGGGCAGATAAGCGCTCTGTTCGGTGCGTGCGTGTCCGGCGCAGCGCGGGTCAGGTGGATGAAAGTGGTTGTGCATTCGATGAGTCGAACGGGGGAGGAGGAAGGGGGGGGGGGAAGGCAAGGGAAAAAAAAGTAGCAAATCAGCACGGTGATAGAGAAGAAGGGGAGAGAGGAAGGGAAAGGGTGGGGGGGGGGGGAGGTTCGGATATCGAAAAGCTCTGCTTTTTGGTGTTGTCGTCGATCCGAAGCCGTGCTTTCCGAGGAGACGAATCGCCTTCTCGAGGTTTCGAGCACCTTCGTGAACCAGTTTTCCGGTTGTCATTGCAGCGGAGCCTGTTTTGTTCAGAAGACTTTTTACTCACGAGCTAGGCGTATCAGCTTGCGAAAGTTGGAACGGTGAAGCCCGAAGGTTGGAATAAATTCCAGATTGTGAAACAGTTTTGTGCAACTATTTTTCGCCTCCGGGCAGGGGATGCACGTTGCAAGTACGCTCGGCTGCCACCTCACAGCCCGGCTCCGCTGTGCAAAACGTCTTCGCAGCCTCGTGAAGAAGGTTGTTTTCCGTGGAAGACCCTCGGAAAATGCTGTCCTGGAGGCTGGAGGAATCGCCGCCATGGCAGTCGGGTGATTTCATTCCGAGGGGAGTGCGCAGTGGCGGGGTGCGCTCGACCAGGGGCACCGCTGTCGGGTTGGGCGCCATGAGTTTTTTTTTTTTTTTCCTCCTTCCGGAGCAATCACGAGCGTGTGGAGGAATGTGAAGTCGCATGTTCAGAGGGGGACCGGTTCCCTCCCCGTTTTCCGTTCTTCCTTTTTTCTTCCCAGGGAATTCTATTTTATTTTTCATTTCTTGTTATGCACACGAATTGCAATAGGATACGTCCTGCGCAGAAGAAGTCTCCTCCTCGGACAGAATCAAAAGATGAGTCGGCACACCCACCGAACCGTTGTTCGCAAAGGACGCGGCTGTCCTTGTTTTGCTCGTTCGTGCCACCATGCAATGGCGGACTCATTTCTGAAGGAGGCGCTCGAGTGGTGGTGACATCCGAGAAGGCGGGGGTTTCAGGGAATCGAAATTCAACCCGGGATACGAAGGAAGTCCAGCCAGGGATACGCTTGCGGAGGAGTGTTCCTTCCGGCAGTCGCGAAGTGACGTCGCCACCGCCACCACCATAAGCAAACTGAACGGTAAGTGTGACGACGATAAGAACCGAAGCTCGCACTTCCGTGGAGAACGCATCCCAACGACCCGCAGCGAATTTGGCCCGCCGCCGTACTTCTTGTTGGTGCGATTCCGTCGGCCATTTGCGAGCCGATCGCAGATGCAGTTTTTCGCGGTTTGGATTTTCGTTTCAACCCTGCGTGCTTCGTGCGAAGTTTCTGCGCTTCTTCAAAAAAAAAAAAAAAAAAAAAAAGAAAAAAAAAAGTCAAGCGCCGCCATACATGTGTGACCAATTCTGTTTCAGACCGTCGAGAATGCACGAGTGAGGTCTGAGATGCTGATATTTTGCTGAGAAAGAAGTAAACACGAGTAGTGTACGCGGGTGTGATACGGAAGGAACGAAAAGTAAAATAGGAAAAAAAAAAAAAAAAAAAAAACAGACATTATCTGCTTGCTGTGAACGCCTGAAGGACTGCGATTACTCTGTAGAGGTAGTCACTGTAAATAAAAACAAACAAACAAACAAAAACAGAACAATGATAAATTAAGATTACGACGGTGAAGCATGAAAAGTAAAGACCTTAGTGGACCAGAAACAATCTGCTGGGCTGTTTATTGCAGGTGTTGGTGGATTCCATTGTGTGCAACCACATCGGCCCCATAACTCCAATTTGTTGATTTTGCAAGTGAGGGCCACTTGGTTTGGAAATGCCTGTGAAATCTGGCGGCGTCGGAACTTTCTCTGGCGCACGAGCTTCGGGAGGAATGCTTTTCAAGCCGTTGAGAGGGAGAGCACCTCTTTCACGGAGCGCGAGGTGGTCCACCGTGTGACGCACTCCTCCGAGTGCTTCGCCCCCAGGAACTTCGCACCCGGAGTGGTTTCTTTCAGCCGAGAGGGTCACTTCTGGCAAGCGTCCTCCTCCCCTCCGTGAGTTTCCCTTTTCGGTACGCTTCCGGAGGTCGCCCGGCCAGGGCTGTTCTGCTCGAGGTGGACGTCTCTCTCCTCCACTTTTCCGTTGAGTGCTCCGATTAACGTAGCTTGCAGCAAGGATCACGGTGATGCCGTGAGTATCAGATCTGCTCGGGAGGAATCGGATCATTATCTGTTCGGTGAAACTGAATTCGAAGTTTCCGATCGGCCGAAACTGCTTAAGCTGATTGCTCTTTGCATAATCTCCACTCGGTGCTGTGTTTTGTAACCTGGTGCGCGCGTACTGCCGCACAAAAAATGAAAACGAAGAAGGAAAGGAAGAGAGAGAGAGAGAGAGAGAGAGAGAGAAGAGGAGGGGGAGGGGGTGAACCGCGAAAGACGTGATCACGTGATGCGAAACTCTCGGCCGAAATTGGCC
Organism: Raillietiella orientalis; assembly: GCA_036172245.1. NCBI lineage: Eukaryota > Metazoa > Arthropoda > Ichthyostraca > Raillietiellida > Raillietiellidae > Raillietiella > Raillietiella orientalis. Next base: position 3,038,246 of record JAYWIR010000015.1, read on the forward strand.
CAACGCGATCATCCAATTATGTATTTCCTTCACCCCCCCTCCCCTTTTCCCTCGTATTACGAAATAAGCAACTGAATAAACTGGGGCCGGAGGATCATTTCAAGGAGCTTCAAGACTCAAAAGTGGGCACCCTCGTTTCGAAGAAGCGTTTTCCGAAGCCGCGGGGAAAGCCCTGGACGAACGGGTGTGGTCGCCCACACAGAAATCGCCGAAATGGGCCTGCAAACTCGGACCGCCCGCCCCCGTGCACGTTGGACGGTTTTCAGTAATGGCGGCGCCAGGGCGACCCTTCGCGTGGACACTTCGCGCGCTCTCAGGTCGCGGTGAGAGCGGCTCACCCCGTGAACGAGGCAGGTGAGCGCCCGCGCTCCATGCGTTGCCGTGTCAGCGTGCTCACGGAAGCGCTGAACCCATCCATTCATGCAGTTCCCCGTTTCAGGACCCCGGCGGTCGTGACGAGAGGACGAAAGAGATTTTCTGGTGGACCTTGCCGCCTACGATGCTCCTGCCGGGCCTGTGCGAATTCCAGACACTTTTTTTTTTTTTTGGCTTCTCGCACTTTCGATGCTGAAGGAGAGTCTCCAGGTTCGTTGCTTATCCGTTGCCATGGAGCGGAAAGCTGCCTGTTCGCCGTTGGACTTGCGATCGTCTGCATTCGGCGAATCGCCTGCGATCGGGCCGCGGGATGCTGGAAAAGCAAAGGGAAAGCCGAAGACTCTGTTGAGCTTTTCGGCCCAAGAGGATTTGGAAAAGCAGATACGAAAGAACTGTCGGGGACCATCCGGCGCGCGGATCTTTACCGGCAAGATTTCCTTGCTGCAACTCCTAGAAAGGAGACGACCTGGTGGGCAGGTTGCCATCCCTCTTTCCCACCTCCCGCCTGGCCGTCTCCCCACATTTCCAAGCCTTTCGTCGTGCTCGCTTTGCCTCGCGAAGACACGGTTCCAGCGCAGGAACCACGCGTTGCCAGAGCGAACTCTCAAGACCGAGCGTTCCTGGGCAAACGGAAGAGAAGCAGCTTCATCTGGCTGCGTGCCGTGTGGTTCCGCATCGCACTGCGCAGGACTCGGTTCTGAGCGCAGCACGGGACGCGGGAGGGTCCCGAAGGCGAACGTGTGCCAGCCGGACCGAAGAGGAGGAAGGAGGGGAACAGGGCAAAAATTGTTCCCAGGACCTGCCGCGTAGCAGGCGACGTGGAGGCAGCTGTGTGAGAGCGCGGGGACCCAGTCTGGACCTCGGCAGGAGTTCGTTTCCTCCACCCTGAGGACGTCTTTTTTTCCCTTGGGACTTCTGCTGATCCCGGCGTAATGGCTGCCTTGAAAAGTTTGGTAGCGAAGACAAGGAGCATTCTTCAGAAGTGGATGGAGTGCGGGGAAGGGAGGGGGGAGGGGAAGGTTCGATTCGCCCTCAGATCGCAGACTTTCAAATCCACGGGCGTCGAGGTGGACCGAGAAAAAAAGGTTCAGGGTCTCCGAGGAAGAACCAGGCGTGCGGACGGATCGTCCATCGGGAACATCGGTGGGCGAAACCTCGGATGGCACCCGGCCACCTTGTTGCTTGATCTCCATCAGCAGGAGCTTCGGCGGTGTTCCAGGGGCCTCGCCAAGTCGCTTCATCTTTGTGCTGCGGAAGCAATAACAAAGAGACAGCTTGTCGGCTGCCGCCTCCTCTCTCGATTCGAGGGCGGGGGCCTGCGTTTCGAAGGGAAGGAACGCGCGCGGCCGGTCCTCTCTGGCGAGAGCTTCGTCCCCTTCGATCCCGTCGCCCGTTGCGTTTTCAGTGTTGTGAAAACACTACAGATGCTGCTGAGTCATTGGATAAATAGACAGTGGCGTTGGCAGCATCGTTCGGACGGGTCTGGTGAAACGAGGATTTGGCGGTTTGCTGGGAAGTCACGTGCCGGAGGGTCGATCAGCTCGAAGCTGGGCCGCGGCAGCAAGGGGGTGGTGGGATCGATCGGCAGTTTCCTCCGCCGGCACGTAACGCCCCGGGGAAAGATCCCCTGCGCCACCCGAGGGAAGCGTCACGACGGTGCATTGAGCACCGATCTCGGGTTTCGCAGACGAAGGTCGTACGCTTGCGCCGGCACCAGCCTTCCCGTCGACCAGCCCACCTGAAGCCCCGTCGAGGATTCTGGAAGGACAGGGAGACAGCGAGCGCCCTCGGCTCACGGTACGAAGCTCCTGGTGCTCTGGGTGGAAGGGGTAGGGTGGTAGGGTGCGCGGCTGCCATCAGGCGCCAGCGAGATCCGAAACGAAAGCAAGTAAATGGAAATCAAGGAACGCTGAAGATGCCGGGGGTTCGGCCTTGCTCCTCCAAGAGAGGATCCTCGTGTCTGCGCCTCAAGTATCTCGCCCGAAGCTCACGAACACGGTCGAGCGATTACGAGGATACCTCGGAAGAATTTGCGCATCTGTATGTGGCGGCATTCGGGCACGGCACCGCCAGGGGCAGCAGGAAGGGGGCGACTCCGGGCCTTAGCTGGAGTTCCATTCGTTCGCTGCCGCGAGTTTTCCTCGGGATCTGCAGGTGCGCTCGGGACCTCCTCTCGATCCTTCCGCGTGGTTCGAAATTTCTCGCGTTCTTTCGCGAGATTCCTCGGATTCCCACCGCCTGGTCGCCCCTCGATTCGGAGGCTGCGTCGGTCCGTTCTCGGGGGGATGCGGCTTCGCTGAGCTCCCACCGTGATTTGTCACGAGCATGCTCGGAGGAAAGTGCACGTTTTTCTTCCTGAGGTGTGCGTGCGCGGCTGCCATCAGGCGGCAGCCTGAGGTGGTGGGAAAGGTAGGTAGGGTGGACTCAGTCCGTTCCGCAAGGTTTGGACGCGGAACCACGGTCGCTCCCGCCCTCAGCAAGGCACACGGAAGACGCCGCCGGGTTTTGACTTCCAGTCACTGCCGGCTCAGCTGCCACGAGTTGGTCCCAGGTTCTTGGGGCCGGCGGCGTTTTTGTGTGGGATTCCTCACCCCCCTCCTGAAAATTCCCTTCCCCCTATTTTCCTTGCGACGGCTTTCGACGGGATTTGGATTGACTGGTGGTTTCCCGCGCGCGATGCCCGGAGGAAGGACCTCGCCTCTTCTCGTCGAAATGACCGTGCGGAGCGGAGAAGCCTCGGTGGCATTCCGAAGGGGCCGTCGGTGACCTCCGTTCGCAAGATGATTCAGGGACAGGCTACTCGGAACCTATCGGGAAAGCGGGGAACTATTCAACGAAGGCAGAGGGGGCACCACACTCGATTTGCAGAGGGTGAAACCGCGGGCCAGGAGGACTTCCGGCTGGAACGCTAACGCTGGTCTCAGGAACACCTCTCTTTTCCCTTGGCTGTTGGGTGAAACAGATGTTGGTCGCAACAAAGATTCGTCGCGGAGTCTTTCCATTTTTTTTTTTTTTTAGTCGCTCTGCCGAGAAGGCACGTACTTTCCGCGCATGCGTATCCGGAAGATGAAGAGAAGAATCCGTTTCCAACCTCACACGAAGCGACTCCCCGAGCAGTTCAGCAGCCCCCCCACCCCTGCGGAGGGCTGCGTTCGGGACCGCTCAGGAAAGCACTTGATAAACAAAGAGGAAGTCTGCGTGGCGGCTGGCGAGGCGGGCCCGAGGATTGCAGCCACCTCGCAAAGGCGGAAACAAAGCAGTAGCCGTTCCCTTCGGGAGCTGCCGGTCGGACGGAGCCGAGGCGCTTCTCCTACCCCCCTCCCCTTTTTTTAAGGAACCATTACCGGGGGAACAGCTTCGGATGGCAGTGGTTCCGACAGCTCCTGCCGACCGGTGGTGCTAACGGGCATCTTTACCGACTCTCGTCCGCTCGAGAGGAGGGAAGAGAGGGAAGAGAGGGACGGAGGAGGGGGGGGGCAGAGAGGTTGCCTCCGCGCCGTGGGGCGCTAGCGGAAAGCCCTATCGGTTCGGCAGAAGTGGGGAAGGGGGAGCCAGAGCGCCTCGATCGACCTGGCGAGAGCGCGAGTGGTGCGCGCGTCCGCTCGTAGATGGCACTGCATGTGCTGCCGCAGCGGCGGAACAGCGCGCGCGTGCCGAGCTTCTCCGATGCGGGCTTGCTGGAGCGAAGTGCGCGCGTTGCCCAGGCTCATTTGGGATTCATCGACGTGCTCTTACGTCGAGGGGGAGTGTTGAATGGGGAGCTCCGGGCGTGACGGCTGAATAAGTTCATCCTCTGAAGGGACGGATTTGCAAACCCTTCGGCCGGCTTCTTCGGGCGTTTCGCGCGCTCCATTTGTCGAGATTCGGGAGCTCGCGCGAAGATCTCGGGGTTTTCGAGTCTGCCCGCGCGCTCGTTGGTATGGAGGAGTTAGGAGAGGTTCCTCCAGGGAGAATGAAAAAGAATGCTTTCCGGGACGAGTCCTGCGATTTCAAGCGAGCCCGCAGTTAGGGAAGGTGTAGGGAGCGGCACGTTCGCCCCCTCTTCGGAGAAGGGTGGCAGACGTCACTCCCCCCCTAGCCATCGCGCGCGTTCGGACGAACGAAGGCGCCTCCCAATGTTCGCATGCTCCAGGGGGGTCACTCCACCCTGCCCTGTCCATGCACTGCGGAGCGGAGGGAAGGTCAGCGGAGAGAGGTCGGGGTGAGGGTGAGGGTGAAGTTCCGGTACGGAGGGTTCTCCAAAGGAACCCCAGGGCTTCTTTGGCGTGGACGAGGGGAGCTCCGGATCCTTAAGGGTGGTTTCCAGTGGACCGACGGAAGGGATCCTCTCTCCATGCACCCTTATGGGATAGGACGAAGGGGAACGCGAACGCCTCCTCCCCCGCTGTGCCAGGTTTTGCCGCTCCTGCGTGCAGGCGCTCTCGGAGGCGGGTGGCCAGTGCCTCCTCCTCACCCTGCTCCATGGCCCTCGCTTCTCCCACGTCTGGATGGCGATTGGAGGGAACGCTGGCTGGATGCTCCTGGTGGTCGCTTGGGGACGACTCCTTCTCCGGCTGGAACCAGCAGGGAGGGACGTTGGTGGGAAAGGCGGAAGGAATAGTGGAAATTCCCTGCCTCGTTCGACTTGGGATTGAAGGATGTGGGGGGGGGGGGAGGGAAAGGGATGCGAGTCTCACACCACTTCGCCTGTGGGAAGAACTTCAGGCTGACGTGGGGACCGGCTGTGAGCGAGGCATTCCAGTGGTTCCACGCGACCATGGAGACGGCTGCGGCGCCTGAAGGCGCTGGTTCCTTGCATGGTGCCGGCGGCCTCCGATTCTCCACCATCGCCGCCAGGGGCGCAGCCGTCGTTTCCTAGCCCTCCGTCTGCGGCAGCGTAGCGAAGGGGAGGAGACTCTCCGCTTGGTTCCCGACCGGGGGCACGTCGCCGTCGCCCGATCGTCACGCAAGCGAAGGGACGCACGTCCCGTCACGCCTGGGCGAGCGCAGGCTTCGCCAGCAAGGCCGTGGCAGGGGCGTGGTGACGGGAGCAGCTCGGAGGAAGAGAGAAGGGATCGCGCGCGCGCCCCTCCTGATCCCTCGTCCCCGATGCACCTTCCATGGGCAGGGCGGCGGCGCGCGAACATTCCTCATCTTCCTGGGCGGGGGGTTTCCTTCGTTCCCGGGAGGGACGTCGTCCCTCACCCGCCCTCCCGGACAGGCGGGTGCCTCGCCCGCCCCTAGCGGACGTTTTCGGAGGTGGCCGGTCGTCACCCACCTGCCAAAAGCTTCCGACCCGGCCATCAGTCAGCAGCCGGCAGCTCCGGGCCTTTGGAGGCCGTGCGTGCAACCTGCTGGCAGCTTGGTGCGCGCGACACCAAGGCCCGCCGCATTCCTGCCCACCGCTGCCCTCTGGTGCGGCAGTGGCTCAGGTTGTCCCCACCCTTCCCCTCGAGCCACACTCCGCGTCCGCTCTCTCCTGCTCACTCTGCCGACCCGGCCGTGCATGACCTGTCTGCCGCGCTCGTGGCTTCGCGGTGCCGGCGCTTCCCTCGGGGGGTAGCCCTTCGCATCGCCCTGATCTCCAGGCGGCGGAGGGAAGGACGGGGCTTCACCGAAGGGGGTCGAGGGACGCCGCGGCTGACGTCCGACCCCCCGGAACGCTCTCGAGGTCGCCCCGAAGGCCGCTCCCTCTCCTCTTTTCCTCCTCCTCCCTCCATTTCACTTCTGGAGCGGCTTTTCGACGGACCCGAATCGCACGCATGCTCTCGGATGCCTCCCGCGCAGCATCCCCTCTCTCCGGACCAGCTGACTCTCTGCGGACGAGTGGTGGCGAATCGCCTCGGGCGCGCTTGGTTCCATCGGAGCATCTCCGACGCGCGGACGCGCATCATGGCATCTCATGAGGCCTCGTGGGTCCGTATCTCCTCTGGGGCGGCGGCCCTACGATTTTGCTTCCTCATTCCTCTTCCACGGGACTGCGCGGCCCCGAAGACCCCTCAGCTGCCTTTGCCTCCCCCCTAGCGCGGTTTCCCGGAATTGGAAAAATGCTCCTCGTCCTTCTTTCGTAGCTCCCTCGGGCGGGAATTGGCGGTCAGCGGTGCCGCCGGAAGCAGATGCGACTCCCTGAAGGCTCTGCCCATCCGAGCGCGTCGTGCTGAGGTCCTCCTCTCCCTCCCCTTCCATCCTCCTTCATCCTCGACTCCCGCCGGGTCAGCGGCAATAGCGTGTCCTCGTGTGAAGGAGCATCAGTGGGCCCGCGAAAGGAGCGAGCATTCCGAAGGACCCCATTCGCAGAGAGGCCCCATCGAAGCTCCAGGGACGGCAGGAACAGCAGCAGGGCATGGGAAGCGTCCCCTGCTCTCTCGTCTCCTTCCCCCTTCCCGCCGGGATCTTGCGGGCGAGGGCGGGAAGGTTCGTGGCAGCGGTCTGCACCCGCCATGATGGAAGACACCCACGCTGCGGTTCCGGGCGGTTCGAGCGCGCCTCCGAAGCCCTCAGGCGGGGAAGGCACGCGGCACGGTCCTCGGGGTCCGTGGGCGAAATCTTCGTCCTCCTCCCCTCCCCCATTCCACGTTCCCCTCGAGGCCGCGGGCACCAAGCCATCGAGGAGACGGCCGAAGACATCCAGTCCGAGGAGCGTCCATCCAGCCATCTGATAGGGGTTGAAAGAGCGAGCAGTGGGTTCGCCGCGGAGAAGGCGTGACCGGCGTGGCGCACACCTGACGCGGAGCAATGCGCGACGGAAAAATCACGGGCAGGCAAGGAAGGATACGGCTCGGGATATGCGTGAAGACCTGTTCTCTCATCATCTCCGCGTTTCGAAGGTACCCACTGCGCGAGTGCAGGAACACGTGCGTATCGGCTCTGTCGGCTGACGTCACAGGAATCGTAGAGCCGCAGAGGTGCGTCTTCGTCTCGCTCGTGGCTCCCTATAATTCCCCGTAGGTTAGCAAGTTAAACGAAATACCTCCGTTAAAAAAGGACAAACAGGGACAGGAAGAAGGGAAGAGCGAGGAAAAGAAAAACCAGATGTCAGCAAAATGCAAAGCTGACTGTAAAGTTCATGCAAGTCATGAGTTCGTCTAATGAGTGCCAATTAAGTCTCCTCCGGAATGAGATATCAGCCGCTGCGGATGCTGATGCAGCTAATCACTCGAAAATTATCCACATCACTTATGGAGCTAACAAGCGTCGCTTTTCAAACGAGTCTCCTCCCTCCCCCTCAGCCTCCTCCTCCTCACGTCCCCCTTCAAAAGAAAGAGCGAGAGAGGAGGAGAAAATTTTTTTTTCCGTGGAAAGCTGCGTTCGAGTGCCTCCGAGACCCTTGGATAGATGGCACCCTGACCTCCGTGTGGTTCCGTCACGACTCGACGCGAATTCCCACCGAGGCGAAAACAAAACGCTTGCCCTCCTCTCTCCGAGACGGGAAGATAAACCATCGAGTGCGCCTCGCCAACCAGAAACTATGTGCCTCCCTGCACTAATTGACCATCGCCAGCAGGCCTCCCGCGGTCGCACCAGCCGCATGATCATTCCGCCATGCTAGCCGGGCGCTTCACCGCGAGCGATCGCTTCCAGCAGCGCGCGTTTCTTCTTGCTGGACCTAAAAAGCATCGTCTGACAGCGGCACCGTGAGAACCCGAGCACGGAAGCTGGAGGAGGAAATCCCGAAAATGGCGAATCGAATCGGCAAGCGAGAGAATTATTTATCCAGGCGCACGCGCACCCTCACGAAATCGCGAAAGCCTAAATTTAGCCATCAATCACGTTGGAGACGTCCGGAGAGCGATGAGGAATTTCCAGGTCGCAAGCTGCTTCTTTTTTGCGGGCACGTGTCACTCCGCCCGAACAGGATGTGCGGCTTCTCCCGTCTGCTTCCGCGCCTCCTCCGCGGACTTTGGCGCGCCTTCCCCTTCCTGCTCCCCTCCCTATCGATCCGGCGGCGATTGTCCCGGCGGCATGCCGGAAGACCCTGCAGCCCACCGGGGTCCCTCGGACGGCCGTGCTCTCCCGCCGCCGTACCGCCCGGTCCGCGCACCGGGAAGGAAATCCCTGCGACGCCGAAGATGCCCGTTCTCGGGAAGAGGCGAATTTCCCAGGAGGTCAGCAATCCGGCGCCCACGAGGGACGTTCGGAGGGGCTTGCGCAGCCGAACGGAGCGGTAAGACTTCTGGCTGACCCGCCCCCAGTAGCTTCCCAAGGTCCGCGAGCGCCGATGCTGAAGTCGCCCTCGCTGCCCACGTGGGCACTCCCGGCGTCGCCCCACGGGTCCGACGCTCCCGTGGATGGAGGGCGCTACGCCGCCTACCCACACGAGGAAGGGGAGCCCTATTCTTACGTGGGCAGGCGGCACGAGATGCGCTAAGGCCACGAGGGATCCTACGGGGAGATCGCGCTGCATCCCCCCCGTTTTGCTCCCCCCTTCTGCCTTCCCGGCTCTCGACGGAGATACCCGGCAACGGGACTCTGCGGGCCAGGAGCGCCCCCACCACGCTGGTCGCGGAGGCTGCGGCGGGCAGATCGGGAGGGAGGTTTCGTTGGCGCGTGATTCGCCGCTGCGCCCTCTCGCGGACGGGGGGAGGCAAATGGTGGGGCTGTCGATCCCGCGGAGCAGATAGACGCACGCAGAGCGAGTCCGTCACCCTTGGCAACGCGGAGCCGAGACCTCCTGGGATAGGTTTTTTCTCCTTGAGGAGGTGTGGCCCCCGTTGCCGAGAGCGAGACCTGCCATTAGTCCGCGCCGGTCAGCTCCGACCGAGGGGTGAGAAAACGCCAACCGTGGAAATTCGGGACGGACCGTGGGGCCCCACTTTTTTGTGTGTTTCCTTTCCCTTCTTTCTCCTCTAATTGGCTTCTTCTTTTTTTTTTTCCTCTCTCTCTTTCGTTGTTTTTCCTGTCCGCTCGACTCGTAGGCACCACGTGACCTTGACCGGAGGCTCTCCTGACGAGACGAGCTCACGTACCCCGCAGCCGGTCCGCGTCGCCGTGCACTGCTGTCAGGTCGCCTGACAAACCCGGCCTCTGCAAGGAAGGGGGGGGGGGAGGAGAAGGAACTGACGACTCTTGAGGCCCCACGGAGTGCCTGCGAGAGAGCTTCGTTGGGTCGATCGCGTTGAGACGATTCCAGCGAAGCAGGGAGGAGAAAGGAGGCCGGGAAAAGGGGCAGGAGGAAGGGGAGGGAATTGGTTTCCGCACCTATCCCCCCTTTTCGGGGTCCCTAACGAGCCGGCGGGAACGTGGCGGTGGCCTCGCGAAGCCTCCGGGGATGCGAGTGGTCAGCTGAGAGACGCCGCTGCCCTTTCTGTAGTGTCGCTCCCACTCAGCTGCCCCGCTCTTTAGAAAGGGAGCTTCCAGCCCGCACGGGATAAGGGAGTCCAGAAGGGACGCGGGATGGAGAATCCTCTTTTCCACGCATGCCACTCCCGCGATGGGAAGCCGCCTCAAGTGCAGGCCCCTCTTTGGAAACGCGGGATGAAGGGGGGTATTCATGGAGATTAAGTGAATGGAGGGAGGACATGCCCTTCTTCCTCTCGGCGGCCTTCCCGACCGTCCGTCAAAGACATCCTGGCTCACGGATGACCCCTGACTGTCAGGAGGGGCATGCATCTGACCTTCCCTGGTCGTCCGTTGCCCTCGGGGCATGAAGGCCCCTGACTCTAATGAGACCACTGGAGGCAGGTTTGCCCGGGCCATTCCGCTCTCTTTCGCGGCGGGAAGAGATTTGCGGGAGAAGTCAAAAGTTGTCCGAGGGGGTCCGACAACCCTCCGTGAGAACGGCGGCGTCTTCGAGTCAGCCTTCGCTCCCCTACTCCGGTGACCTCTTTCGAGAACGGGACGAGGGAGGAAGGGGAAGGAGGAAGGAACCGTTTTCCCGGAGCGACGTCCGCGGCGTGGCGTCCGCGGGCAGCTCGCGTGTCAAGTGGCTCGAGCGCCTCCCTCCCTCCCGCCACCGTCCGTTTTCCTCTCTTCTCCAGGAGAACCGAGCGCTACCGCGCTTCGTGGGCCGCGGCGGCCTCTCCCAAACGCAGAGCCCTCGGGTTCGCGCGTGGTCAGAGGGCAGGGGCCCACGTAAGGGATGGGCCCGCAGAAGCAGTCGACGCCGCCGGGACCGTTCCGAGGGCCGCTCCTGGTGCGCCTCCGGCCGCTACTTCCCCCGCCGGCGAGCGTCGGGAACGAACCCAGGGGAACGGAGGGATGTTCGTCTCACCCGTGAGAGGACATGGAACGGGGACCAGGGATAGAGGAAGAAGGGAAGGGGAGGACGCCATCTCCGCGCGTTCCGGAAGAGCTTTTCAGGACCTCTGTGAGAATCCCATCCGCATTCCTCTCAGGTTCAGGAATAATTCTGCGGCCCCGAACGCGTACTGAGGAATGGACATTCGGGCGGGGCAGAGCGCCTGGTCGGCGGAGCCGGCGTCGGGGGCCGCCCCGTGTTTCCCTGCGGAAAGAGAGATGAGCGCGGGATGCTTCATGGACGAGCGGCAGTGCACGTCAGGGAAGTCATTTGGAAGCACATACGGTGAGCCTGCACCCTCAAGAGCATGCGGTCTTGCAGCATCCGTTTCTTGGAAACCCTTGAGGCAAGCCCATTCTTTGAGGAATCGTCTCTTCCCCCCCCCCTCCTTCTCTCGCTCTCGCAAATCGTGGGTCGTGGCGAACAGGACCAACAAGAGGGGTTGCGAGGAGTGCGCAGGTGTGCCCCCGCCAGAGCCGCTGGCAGACTCCGAGACAACCGGAGGAGGGCGCTCATCCGCTCTCCCATCTATCTCCTCCCCCCGCTCCCTTCGCGGGCGGCTTTGCGGTCGCGTCCGTCCGCTTCTGGAGGGTGGTGCGCACCTTCAAGGCCCAAAATCGGGGTGGATAGTGGAGGGGGCTGGTGTGAAGGGATGCCTCATACTGCTCCCCGGAGGGGAGCAGGAAGGACAAGGGACCCTGTGCTTGAGGCGGACGGAGGGGAAGGAGCGCTTCTACGTTCCTCCCAGTGCCACTCCCGAGAGGGCACCCCCATTCGTGCTGAGAGGAAGGCGGAAGGGACCAGAGGTCGGCAATGTCTGAGGCGCTTCTTAGGGCCGAACACAGGGAAGAGTTCGGGAAAGCGGTCCTGTCTTTCTTCCCCTCTCCCGACTCAGCCGCCATCCTCAGGGCAGGGTCCTCCATGGAAGAGCGAGCGGCCATCCACGGGGGAGGTGGAGCATTGGGGACTGAGGTGGTCTCCTCCTTCCGGAAACCGTTGCCACGGCCCGAAAGATGTGGATGACGGTGGGAGGGATAGAGGGACAGGGATCCGGAAGCCGTTAGGGATGAAGCCCCCGGGACCGAAAGGGAGTGTGGGGAATCCTCCTGGAGGCTTCCGCCCCTCAAAGAGAGAAGGGGCTCGACTACCCCACTTGGATGGAGCTTTCCGGATCTGCAACGCTCGGGACGGCGGGTGTCTGCTGGGGTTGACATTCACGGTTGCGAACCTGCCGTGAATGACTCTTGGTAGAACAGGGAGAAGGGAGCGGCACGGGAAGAGGGAGGATCCTCGGGGGTGGAACGGCGCTTGGCCCCTCGTAGGTAAAAGGAGGAAGAGAGGGGAGAGATGGGAAAGGGCACTCCGGGTTGTCCTTTGGATCGAGGGGAGATGGGTCCGGAGGAGATGGCATGCTAGCCCCTACCAACTCCTTCCTACTCGTACCCGTTCAAGAGGTGGCCAGGAACGTCTAGCCGGGATTGGTCAGAAGGCTCCCAGTTCCGTCGAGCGGACCTGACGCGGATGGAGCTGGACTCCAACTGCCCCCAGGATCGCCATGGTGCCTTTGAGGTCTTCCCGACCCTTCGGCGGGGAGAGGGTGCCGGTTCCTACATCGCGCGAGGCTGATCTACTGACCTGCGTTTCTCGCGGGCTCGCTCGCAATAATTCCAGCCTCTTCCAGGAGTCATCTGCCAGAGTTCCTCATCGGAAGGGGTCTTCTCAGGCTGCAGCTACTCCTTCCTGGGCCACCGCCCCGCATAGCTCCAGGATCACCCCATATGAGTGCCGAACAGCGTGCTGTCCTGCGCCCCGGGCTTTCCGTCCACCCCTTTCCTCGTGCTGTCCGCTCCTGCGGTTCTGACAGGCTGCAAGAAGAAGCGGCGTTCCTCCCAGGACATCGGCGCGCAGTGTCGTAACCAAGCAACGAAGTTCCCAGGATATCCTGGGGTGGTCTCTTCTGTCCGGCGCTTGAATGCTTCGGACCGATCGGGCCCTTTTTCCATGCAGCAACTGGTCGCGGGCACCTCGAATGTTCCGTGACCTACAACCGGGAGGTCGTGAGGGCAGGGCCGCGAATAGCCCTCCGAAAGGGGCGCATCCTGAGCTGAGAGCCGGGCCTCCTGGGACTTCCGCGGGAGACCACACAGGAGGAGTCTCATCGCGGCATCGAAAGGCGAGGGAGATCGCCGATCTTATCGGCGCCGAGGATCTCCTAAGGTCAGCGCAGGCCGAAGGTCCCACGAAATCCGACGAGACGGCCGGTGGTAGCCACCGCCGGAGGAGCCTCTTCCTCGTGCCACCTCTGCGGGGGGCGCAGAGGGTGGCTCCGAGATCGTCGGCGGGGTATGGAAGAGAGCCCTGCATGGGAGAGCAGAATCCGGAACTTCCGTTTCCGAAGGCGCTTAGCTGGGAGACACCCTCCCGAGTCTCCAAGGATCTCCCTGACCCACTCCGCTGACCGCCGTGACCCGTAGCAGAGCCGGACCGTGCAATCCATCGGCACGCGCAGACAGTGCACTCGCATAATGGATGGAGCATCCCGAAGTTCCTACATGACGGTGGAAGGAGGGATGGAGGTCGGGAAGGCGGGAGGGGTAGGGGAGACGTCCACCCCGGGATATCCTGCCAGTCAGAATCGCAGGCGTGGACAGCACGAGGGGGTGGTGGTGGACGGAAAGCCCGGGGCGCAGGATAGCACGCTGTTAGGCACTCATGTGGGGTGATCCTGGAGCTATGCGGGGCGGTGGTCCAGGAAGGAGTATCTGCAGCCTGAGAGGACCCCTTTCGAGCCACTTGGCACTCGACCTGCCCGCAGCCGCCACGCCGCGGACGTCGCTCCGGGAAAACGGTTCCTTCCTCCTTCCCCTTCCTCCCTCGTCCCGTTCTCGAAAGAGGTCACCGGAGTAGGGGAGCGAAGGCTGACTAGAAGGCGCCGCCGTTCTCACGGAGGGTTGTCGGACCCCCTCGGACAACTTTTGACTTCTCCCGCAAATCTCTTCCCGCCGCGAAAGAGAGCGGAATGGCCCGGGCAAACCTGCCTCCAGTGGTCTCATTAGAGTCAGGGGCCTTCATGCCCCGAGGGCAACGGACGACCAGGGAAGGTCAGATGCATGCCCCTCCTGACAGTCAGGGGTCATCCGTGAGCCAGGATGTCTTTGACGGACGGTCGGGAAGGCCGCCGAGAGGAAGAAGGGCATGTCCTCCCTCCATTCACTTAATCTCCATGAATACCCCCCTTCATCCCGCGTTTCCAAAGAGGGGCCTGCACTTGAGGCGGCTTCCCATCGCGGGAGTGGCATGCGTGGAGGGAGGACTCTCATTTGGGATGAAGGAGCCGCGGCGCAGGAGCCTCCTGTCGTTGCGCTCCAGCGCCGCTACCCCCGAAAGCGGACGAACGCGAGTAAAAGGGTAGGAGCAAGGCTGAAAAACGGGGACTCTTGCGAGGGTTCTAAGGGGACTGTGGGGACTCCGGGAAAGGACACGGTCTCGCTTTCTTCTCGATGACCTTATTCCAGGAAGGAAGCAAAGGGTGTTCCAGCTTCTCCTCAGGCTCGAGGAAGGAGCATGTTCTCGCTCACCCTCACCCCTCCATCTCCACCCCTCTTCTTTTAGGTTGCTTTCCGAAGGCAGCGCAGGTGGTCGCGAAGGATGAGCATCCAGGAAGAAACGGAAGGCCATCTTCCTCCCCATCCGCTCTGCTGCCTCCGCAGTAGATGGAGCCTGCCTGGGACTCTGCGGGGTGATTTCGGTCCCGAGTCCGAGGGCTGCGAACTGCAACAGGAAGGAAGAGGGGTTAAAGAGTTAAAGGGGAAGTCACGGAAGTGACAAGCGTTTCCTGGAAGGTGTCCTGGGCTCTCCAAACCTCCGAGGGCATCGCTTGAAGTGGGCGGCAGAACAAGTAGGAAGAAGGATGAAAGTCCACATCTTCCTCACGTCTTCCCGAGAGATACGTCCACCCCTCTTCCCCTCCCCCTTCCCCTCCGTTACCGTGACGACGCCTTTACGATCTCTTCCATCTGGATGCATTAAGGCCAGGGCATCGCTAAGTGACCTGAGTGATGCATCGAGATAAATGGTGCAGATAAAAAAAGCATCCGGCGGGCAGACGGTCCTCTCCTGATGGCGGCGGCGACGGCGGAGGCAGCGGCGACGGACGAACGGGGCACCGCCGCTAGCCGCCGAGATGCTTCGCCTCCGAGGGCGACGGCGAGCGGCCATCGCGCTTCGTGGAAGAGGCTCCTCCCACCCCACTCCGCCACCTTCTCGCCCTTCCCCTCCCATCCACTCCGCTCTGTCCCTCCTGAGAGAGAGGGACCAGACGATGATGCGCACCGCCCCGTCCGAGCGTGGGCGGGAGGGGATGCTCCCGGGGTCTCCTCGTCAGCTGAGAAAAGGCTCTAGGAGCCCTTCTATACTCCCATCCCGAGGGATGTGAAAGCCGAACGACGTAGCTCTCGCTTCTTTTTCTTCTCCTTCCTCGAGACGAGGAGAGCTTCTCCGGGAAGTGGATTTTGCTCCTACAGGGGCGCGTCTGCGTAGGCGGAAGACGCCGAGAACAGAACCGTTCTATAAATAGAACTGCTCGGTGGACGGTGATGATCGATAGGATCGAACCCGATCGATAGAATGCGGAAGCAGGAAGGGGGGAGGAGTGAGGAGGGGGGTTGTCCCCAAACCGATCTTATAAGTTCACACTGCACCCACGTGCACTCATCCCCTTTCCAATCCTCTACTCCGCCGCCGTGGCTATTCGTCTCCCGCGTGAGTTCCCAGGTGCTTCCGTGGCGGTCCCGACGAACATCGGCCGGGTACCTCTAAAGAGGGGAACCTACTCTCCGGGAAGCGCGTGCCACTTCCCAGACGTCCTCCTCCTCTCAGAGAGGTGGTGGGGACAGACGACAGTCGGAAATGAGCCATGGAGACGCCCGGCAAGAGGCGTGGCGTAGCGGATGAAATCGGGGCGGGATTACGGGGAGTCTTGCTGGAGTTCCAGATGAAGGGACGGAGGGAAGCGTCCGGGGATAGGGAATAAAAAAAGAGGGAAGTTAAATGAAGTGGGAGGGGTAGTACTAACCTCCGCACACTTTCAGGATACAGGAGAAGTCAGCAGGAGAGATGATCCGGACCGAGAGAGCCCTTGTAGGGTCCTCGAGAGCGATGCCCCATAACCTGGAAAACTCAAGGCAGTGATGGTTCCCCAGAGGCATCGTGGCATCCTGGTCTCCCAGAACGAAGATCCTCGTTAGCCGAGGGGGCTAGGAATACCAGGCTGCAAGAGATGAGAGATGTGAGGAGATTCTGCCTCTTGGATTGGGAAGAGTTCCGAGAAGGGAAGACCAGGATTGACCTCAACAAGGAGGTGTCCAAGAACACTCCAGCAAGCCTCTCTGGGACATTTCTGGTTCCTACTTCTTTCCCGGAAGCCATTTTTCTTGGAACTTCGAAATTCTTTTTGAGTTCGGCCACTGGACCTGCTTCCAGCGAGAAGTTCGAATGGGTCGTGCTCCCGTTTGGTAAAGAGGAGCCACTGGCGACGCTTAAATGGGGCATCCCTCAGAGAGACCTTAGAATTCGGGAACCACAAGGCAGCACTCGGATGCCTGAAGGTGCCCAGAGGGGACCGGCTAGGCTCGCAAAAATCGGGAAAAGGATTCTCTCTCCATGTGCGAGGGGAGTTCTAGGGAAGCACCAGTTACATCCTTTCTTTTCCTCCCTCGTTCCCACACGATCGGATCGCTTTACTCGCAACCGAGGGTAGCAAGTTCGGCGAAGGGAAGCACCTCAGAGGTCCTGGAAGCAATCCGACTTGAGGTCCGGACACTCCATTGGGGAGTCATCCCGAACTTCAGGACAACGATCCCCGAGCATGCGTCAGTACGGCGCCTCCCCGTCGATGAGGAAGCGGACGTTTTCATGGGAAACCCAAGAAGCCAAAGTTTCCTGAAAATTAACTTGGAGCGGGGAGAGAAGAGGCAGCCCCTCGGACGTGAGCCTACTTTGAGACACCAGCAGAAGGGCATACGACCACGGAGCCTTCAATTCGATTCCCAGAAAGCTCTGTGGGATTGTGAGCGTCTGCATGTCTCAGAGTTGGCGGATTTCCTTAATTCGGATGTCATCCTATGGATCGGTTTCCCCGTTTATAAATACACGGCTTCGTCTAAATATAGCACGCAGGTCGCATTGTTGGTGAGTTTCCCATGCATAAATATGCGCCTGCATCTAAATATAGCACGCAGGTCGCATTGTTGGTGAGTTTCCCATGCATAAATATGCGCCTGCATCTAAATATAGCACGTGGGTCGCATCGTTGGTGTTTTCCCTGTCAGTAAATACACATCTGCACATCTGTACGAAGGTGCTATTGTTAATGGACATCCGCAGTACTCGCACATTGGCCCAAAAGTCAACACGCGCTCAGTTCAGCTTTCAAGACCGCATTCATTACTGCTGTGCCTTGGCCTCAACATCTTGCGTCAGAAACACTCGAGGACACTTGACATAACAACGGTGCAAACGACACTCTGATCGACTCTGATTGTTCGCTAACGTTTCTGGTTATGGATACGAGTGAGTGTACCGTACCGTACACGCTCGCACAGAGAAGCGATCGATTTCCCACCACTCAGATGAGAACTCTGCTCGCGCGGAAACCGGGAACTCTCGGTCAGGGAAGCAGCTTCCAGAAGAAATAAACAACTTCGGAGAGACAGCGAGGAAGAAGAGCGCAACTTCAAGGAATGGCGCTCCGGGAATGTAAACTACACGTGGGACAGACAGCACTTTCGTGTTGTTATGACAACCCCGTCACATTAATGGGTGAGCGACGCCGGAGCAGGATCTCTACAGGAAACGGATTCTTCCCGGTAGAGGGAGCAGCAGACTCGATCCCTCGCTCGAATGCCCAGGGAGCTTCTCACCGTCACGTTTCTGAGCGGCAGGCGAAAACGGAGATCAGAGATGCTGATATCCGGTGACATGGGTGATATGGAACGGATGACGCACCTGCACCGGTTGCCTAGCAACCGGGTCCGAGCCCCTCGCGTTCGCGTCGCTGTTGGTGTCCCGAGGGTGCTCGGCTTGCATGCTCTGAGATGCTTTCGCGTGTTCTTCCGCGTAAACACGCCTTTTCCCTGAGGGACCCCCGCAGGCGGGATCCAAGGGGGGAGGGGGGCTCTGATTCCCTCTTAAGCGCTTCCCATTCTGCCGACATGGTGGAATACAGGAGGAGGTACAGCAGCGGCTAGCATCCCGGCGACCTGGTGTGCCTGCGAAAGAGAAAACATGGGTCTTCGCCAGACGCTCTCCTGAAGGAAAGAGGTGCATCTTTCCTTTCCTAGAGTCTCCCTCCACTGACCTTTCCGCTCCCCTTCCCGGCCTTTCCCTCTTCCGGACTCCCCCCTCCTCCTCCTCAAAAAAAACTCATCTAAGCCAGAGCACTCCTTCAGTAACCAGCAGTCCCGTGAGCTCGGGTAAATCCCATCTGCTGGCGGGGAAGCATGTTTTATTAGGAGGGAGCAATCCGGGACCCCTTTCCTATCCTCCTTCCAGGAAGGGATGTTCTCGGGAGGTCCGAGACTGGCAGAGACGGAGCAGAGGAGCGCGCATTTCTGTCCACTCCTTCTGAGAGCGTCCCAATGCCGAAGAGGAAGGAGGAGGGCATCGGAGGAGGCGGCAGCAAGCCAAACGAGTTCCAGTGCACGGTCCCGGTTTCTCGGAAGTTCGGTAAACGGGAACCAGGGAGCTCCGACTGCCTGATTTCCGCTTCCGACGAAGTGCCGGTGTTCCTGCGGAAACAAAAAGAGGCAGGAGAGGAGAGACAGGGAAAGGAAGCAAGGGGGGATCAGTTTCCGGGAATTTCTGGGATTTTTTTTTCTCTCTTGGGAGTTCATCTCGTAGAGTTTTGAAATCTCGAGAGATTTCCGCGCTCTGCCGCAGGGTTTCTCTCCAGACAGGGCAGCTTCACGGAGGTTCCCAGCTCACCCCCATTCCTTGATCGACTTGCTGCAGGAGCTCCTGCTGAACAAGGAGGGGGGAGAAGAGTTTAGGCCGGAATGGATGTCTCTTCCCAGAACGCGGGTCGCTTGTCTCCAGGGGCAGCAGAAATCCGCGACAAGACCCGGACTCCTGGAGGAAGACGTCTACAGTCCTGCTTCCCATGCATTCGGCCTCCCCTAGTCTGTGCGAGGGTGGCGGATGCGAGCTAGACACGTCCTGGGCTCCGGGGAGGAGGGGAAGAAGTTCCTCTTCGGGAGACGGACGCGAGATTGCATAATTCATGTTCCCCCTGGACGTGACCGGTCGCGGCAGGATGGACGCTCTCTGGGCGACCCCTGTTTGCTCAGAGCGTGCCCTTGCGCCGGGATATGCATAAATTATTCATTCCAGCAGCAAACGGGAAGCTCAGGGCTTGCGCCGCGTCTCCCTGGAGACGCGGAGCGCACGCACGGCGGAGATAGCACGCCTGACAGGCGCGTGACGCAGGGGAGGGGATGCCCCAGGCACTCTTCAGAGGAGGGTGGGCAACTACTTATGGCTCTCTGCCACCAAGGAGAGGAAGGGTGGGAGGGGAACGGAGACCTGTCCTCTCCTTCTCTCAGCTCCGTCTCTCCTTTTTCCAGAGCCCTTGCTAAGGAGCTTTCCCGTGAAAAGAAGCAGGAAAGGAAGGAATAAAGGGAAGAGAGATTCGCGACCTCCCTCTTCTCCAGCTGGGTGGGAGGAAGGGATGAAAAGGGGAGCAGGCATCTGGAAACTCTGTGGTGTGCTCCTGGGGGACAAAGTCGAGAGGGCTCCTGTCTACAGGCTGGGACTTCTGCAAGGGGGGCAGTCCGGAGCGGATGGCAGAGAAGGGATGCCTACTGAAGGCCTGGAAGAACAACTTTGAGGAAGGGTGAGGGTGAGAGTGAGGTGAAGAAGGATGGTTCTCCACTTCCTGTACTGTTTCTTCCTTGCCCACGACCGCCCATCCAGAAAGACGAGTTCCCATGGGGGGTTTTCCCCATGCCCTCGGGAAGACCTTCCGTTCCTGTTCTCTACTGAGACGCTCACTCAAATGTTCTCCCTGAGGAGAAAGCAGTCCCATCCTAGAGTTTCCTTCTACCATCCTCCTCGCGCCCCTTTCTTCTCTTTTCCCTTCCTCAAAAAAGGCTCTCCAAGTCCTTCGATGGCTGGCGGCAGCAGGGAAGCTCCTGGAATGCTCGCCATTCCTGCCTTGCGTCCCGACCGACCTCGAAACCTCGAGATGCCCCTTCCCACCCCCATGTCATCCCATTAAAACGAATCGCCCCGCGCGTCTCCGCCGCTGCCACTGGCGTTCTCTCTGGCTTTGGCGCCCCCCAACGTGGAGTTACCAGCGGAGGAGGCAAGCAGGAAGTTAGGGTGGGAAGGGGAGAACGGGAGGGAGGACGGACGAGCCTCCCCAGAGCTCCCCGGGGAGCCGGACAGAAAGCGCAGACTGCTGGGAGAGGTCTTATCGGATCGGGAAGCTTCGCCTCTTCCCGGCCTCAGGAGGAGCTGCGGCCGAATCCCGCAGGGAGAGGTCCAGGAACGTGCACAGCTGCCTTTTCCTGACTGCTCCCCGTGGCGCAGCTCTTCTTTGGCGGGCCTCCTGTTCCCGAAGAGCCCCTCCCTACTTGCTCCGGCTTCCTTCGAGAAACCACAATTGTCGCCGTCGTTTTCCTCTCCTGTCTCGTCCCGTGGAGCACCTCATCTTCCATCTCCCTCTCTCCTGGACGTCAGCCCTCGAGGAGACACAGAGGAAGGGGTTCGAAAAGATTCCAGGGTGTTTTGGGGAAACTCTCACCTTGAAAGAAGAACCTCCAGGGTACCCGTCCGGTGGTTCCCTGGCTCTCTGGGAAGGGTCGACACAGTTACCATCATCTCCAGTGGAGGACAGCGAGGAAGCTCCAAAGGGAGCGTCTCGAGTCGACCTCCCGCTCCTTCCTTTCCTTTCCTCCGAAAACGCTGGCCCTCTGGAGAGTAAGGAAAGGCCCACGAATAGGGGGACGGACAGATGAGAAGGGGATACAGCGAGCAGTCCCCTTCTTCCCCCCCCCTCCCCCTCTTCCTGATCCACTTGCCTCTCCGCTTCCTTCTGCACACACCGAGGCTTCGGAGGCAGCGCCATCGGCATCCTCGTCGCCGCCGTGGCCGCGGCCGCCGGCGACGGCGGAGAGGGGGAGGAGGGAAGCGCTCGGAGAAGAGACTGCCGCCACCGCCGCCGCCCCTGATTTATGGCCGGGAGAGCCCGCGGGATGGCACCGCGGGGGGAATCCACTTAGCGCCGGAGAAGGCTGCTGTCACCGCGTGACGCCTCCCGTCTACAGGAGCGCTCCCGCGCCTCGAGCTCCGGAGTGACGGGAAGCGCGGCGTGCGTTCCCGTCGGTCGGGAACAACGCAGATCTCCCCTTTTCTTTCTTTCTCCCTCTCCTCCCCCCTCTTTCTCTCTTCCCGCCTATCCCTCTTGTTTTTTCTCCTCCCTTCCTCCCCCACTTCCCTCTCCCTCCCTCTCCACGTTTCCCCTTCCTTCCCGCTTCCTCCCTTTTCGCACATGCGAGGTGGGAAAGCCGGGACAGACGGCGCCGGGTGCCTTCGCGCGCGCGCGTCGCCAATGCACCGGCGCCTTGACGTCACCGGAGGCGGCGGCAGTCGCATCCGCGTCTCCCGTCACCTGTCAACGGAAGCACCTCGCCGCCCTGCCGAGGTGCTTGGTCGGGAGAGCCCGAGGGCATCTTCCCGGCAGCTCCCTTGCGGGAGGGCCGTGTCCCTTCCTCTAGTTCCCCTTTCGTCTCTCTCAGCACCCGGGGCGAGGATCCGGGACCGAGGCTGAAGGGACGCGAGGTGGCATCCAGCGGGATTCCGCCCCTGAGCGTGCTCACCCCTTCACACCCTTTGCGGCCGCTCCCGGCTGCGCGCCCGCGCCCTTGCAGCCGTCCACCATCTCCTGGAGAAAAGGGCGGCACCGCGAGAGGACTCTCCCTCCTTGGAACTCACGCGACCGAGCCGCGGAAAGAGGAGGGAGGCGAAGATCTCAGGAGGAGGCGGAAGGGAGCTGCCGGAGCAGAGGAGGGAGGACTGATCGCACTGCTCCCCCCTCCCATCCCATGCCCCGGGTGAGGACACTGCGGCCTCGCTGCCTTACCGACGACGGCGCACGTGCGGACCACTCGGCCCCCACCTGCGCGCGGGCCTTTCCTCGTTTGTTCCCGGAGTCAGAGAGCCCTTCCCGTTGCTGCTCTTCCTCCTCCCCTCTTCCAAGGGAAGAGGGAAAGAACAAAGGCGGGAGGCCGGCAGCGGCGAAACGCGATCTTCCCGGCAGAGAGCCCTCCATGGCGGCGGCGGCGGCGGCGGTTACAGCCACCACGCCGTCCCCCTGGAAACGGCCGTGGCGCCAGCATCGGGACAACTGGTGTTTTTTCCCTCCACCCCTTCGGCAGGCAGGGAGGGGGAGGGGGGAACAGCTCGCGGATGGCAGGAACGGCCTCCCACGCCCCTCTGGGAATTCTTCTGGGTCTGACCCACTCTGTGACCCCCACGCCTCCACTCTCACCTTCGCCCCGGACTCTGCTTTCCTCGCTCGGGCGGTCTCCCGACAATGCGCACTTCCCCTCGATCGAACGTGCGCCCTTCCTAAGAAGCTTCGAGGGCAGGGAGAGGGTAGGAGGGGGCGGAAGGAAACCGACTATCCCCTGACTCGCCTCCCCTCCCTTTCTCCCTCCCACCTCCTCGCCTCCCGTCGCTCTCCTTTTTCGTTTTCCCTGGATGCAAAAATAAAAAAATAAAAACGGGAAGAGAAGGAAGGGCGACGCCTCCGAGAAGAACGCTACTGCCGTGTTCAAGGAAGGAGTGGGGTGCAGGGAAGGAGGAAGAGGGCTACCCGAGGGCAACTGCCCGCCGATGCCCTTCCTTGTACTCCAAATCGCCCTTCCCCGACCCTCTTTCTTCTTCTTCCTGTGTCGCTGCCGCGCTCCTCCTCCTGCTCCTTCTTGACGGCGCCGCTCTCTCCAAGGTCTCATCCTGGTGTGCTCGGGACGAGCGCTTCTTTTCCCCCCGTCCTCTCACCTGCTCTAGGAGCGGGGAACTTTCCAGGAGCGCTCCCCTCCTGGCGCGTGCGCTCGCACCGGGAGAGAGAAAAAAAGGCAGGCCGTCGCTACTGCCGGCGTCCGGGACCTCCCTCGAGTCCTTCCCGGCGCGCGACATCCCGAGCGTCGATGCGCCGGCACCTCCCTCCCGGCAACGAGTAATGCAATCCCGCTAATCCCCCTCTCTCTGCTCCAGATTATAGTGCGATAATGATTTTCCCCGCCGAGGCAATGGGATGCCAGGAAGAGGGACGAAAAGGGGACGCCATCCCCCTCCCACCGGGGAGTGCGGTCCCCCGGCGCTCTGCATCCGCGTCCTTCTCGGGAAGAGGAAACGGGGGGAGTGCAGCGTCCCTAACGGGATGATTCCGTTCCTCTGGAAGTGGGAGATGCTAATTAGAGTCGGGAGGCGCGACGGGCGCCCGGGATTAGCCAGCGGCGTCCGGCAGGGCGTGAGGCTGAGCGCCGGTGATGGGACCCCCCATCTGAGGGAGGATGCGAGGAGGCGTAGAGGGGGAGGGTGGGGTCGTCGGGAGGCTGCTTTACAAGAGGGACAACCCGTCCCACCCCTCCTCGCCCATTCCGTTTCTTCCCGTCGCTCGCCAACGCCAACGCAGTAAAGCACGTTCGAAAGCGCTCTTGTCCGCGAGGGAAGAGGAGCGGACCTTTCCCTTTCCCAGGAAGACCGGGAAGGACGCGGAGCGCCCGTGTGAAGGGAACTCACGCGCCCCGGGCTGCGCGCGCAGACGCCGGAGCCCGCGAGACGCTGAGGCGCGTCCGCCCGCGCCCGCGCCCGGGATATCGCGTTTCTCCCTTTCGGGACGCAGTCAGTGGAGCGCAATAAAAGCGGCGCGCGCGCGCCGAAAGCCGCCGCCTCGTCGGCGGGCGCTCGCGCTTTCCGTCCCGGCGGACCGTCCGGGAAATCGGGAGACGACCGCCGTCGACCTCCGGGAGGGAAGAGGAGAAAGGGGCGAGCAGGGCTGGGGAGCCGAAGGGAGGGACGGATGGGAAGTGGGGAGGGGCGAAGGCAGATGCGATGACCTCCGCTTGGCTCCGCGCCTGCGAGGTGCCGCCGCGCCTCGAGAGGCCGAGAGACGTGAGGGAGGGAGAAGGGGGGGGAGAGAGAGAGGAAGAGAGGAGTGGGGAGGAGGGAAAAACCTCCGCTGCCCATTAACTCGGGAGCGCTCCCTTATCGCGCCCTCCTTATCGGTCCCGGGCGCGAGCGGGAAGCTTTCGCTGTAATGGAGGGGCAGCGTAAACAGGCGACCCGGCCTGCCCTCTCGGAATGCGTGCGCAGGACCGAGGTGGAGGAGGGGACACTCGCTGTCCGTCTCCGTGGAGACGCGCGATGGCCTCTGCGGCCCCTCCCTCTTACTGCACCGGGAAGGGTGGCGCGAATGCGCCTCTGCAGAGCACTCCCTGTCCCACTCTACTGCTGCGGGCGCAGCGGAACTTCTCGGGAAAAGGAAGCCCTCAGACGGGGGCAATCGGGAGGAGACGCCTAGGGCTGCGTCCTTGGACCACGGCACCTCTCCTTCCCCTCTTTAGGGGGAGGCCTTACGGCGGCATCGTGTCCGGGAAGATGGCGCGTCGGATGAGGTGGGCGGCAGCGATCCTTATGGAGTGCCTTCCTGCCGACCCGTCTGCAGCGAAGCTTCCTCTCGAGGGCCGGAGATGGAGGGGGAGGGAGGAAAGGGAAGGCGAGAAGATCTGATTCCCGGGAGGCGCCTTCCCCGTTCCGCTCCGAGGAGGGACGGCTCCTCGGTTCATCCTTCGGGTGCGGCGAGTGCCTCCATGAGGGCGAGGTGTGAACTCTTCCTGGTGCTTCCTTTGCCGCTGCGAAGCAGGAACAGAATTCAGGGATGCCGAGTCCGATTGAGGGTCTCCAGCATCCAGGCTGCTGCCGTGGGAGCGAGGGAACTGGACCTTCCCTTCTTGGCAGGGAGGGAGAGAGACCTGGGTCAGGAGGATGAGTTTGACCGGGGACCTTGTCCGTGGAGACATCGTCCGCTCCTTCGAGCGCTGTTGGCAACGCAAGGGCAGCGAACCGACGAGGTAAGGGGAAGTTGCCCGGAAAGCGCTGACAAAGTGGGCTGTTTTCCCGGGAGGTTCCCTGGGAACACTTCCGGGAGAACTTTGCTCCCCTAGAACAACCTCTGTTTGCCCCGATCGCTCTCAGCCGCAGAGGACCCTTGCTGGCTCCCGCACATTCCACCCCACTCTCTAGCAACAGGCCCAGAGTTATCCCTCGGGGCGGGCGGTGGCACTGCATGGCAGGACTCGGGAGCTGCTCCGGGAGCGCCCACATGTACCCTTCCGCGGCGCGGTGTCGGTTGCCCTCGACCCACTTCCCCTTCCTCTTCCTCCTCCTCGAAGGGGTGAGAACGAATGGACCCCTGGAAGCGAAGGGCCGTTCCGCTTCCTTTGGTGCCTGCTTGCCCCTCTCGTAATCAGGTGACCTGCGGAGCGAGGAGGAAGGGGGATGGACCGATGGTGATCCTGTTTTTTCCGGACGTCCCGGAGGGTCGGAGAGCCAGAGAGGAAGGAAGGGGAGGGGGGTTCCCGTGCACCTTGCGCCCGCTGAGCGGCGGCGACGGGAGGGGGATGTGGAGGTCCATTAACCGGCAGCAGTCCATTAGCGACGGATTGCCGTTCCGTCCCTCCTCCTCCCCCCCTCCTCCTCCCCCTCTCCCCCCCTTTATTTTCCCCCTTCCCTCTCCCTTCCTTCCCCCCTAATTGCTTTTATGGGTTCTCGGGCGGACCCGAGTGGCTTTGTGCCGTCGCGGGGAAGGAAACGGTGACTCCCGGATGCCCGCCGTTTACGGTCGGACGCGGCCACGCGCGTTCCCGTTAATCCTCGGGACATCGCAGCGCCGTCGCCGCCGCCGCCGTCGTCGTCATCGTCGTCAGGGCAGGCAGTGTCAGGGTGGGAGTCGGCCTCTTCCAGCCGGCCTCATCACGACAGTCGTCGGACGGACGGATGAGGGGAGGAAGAAAGGGAGGAAAGGGTGGATGGACGGGGGGCGGGTAGGTCGTCGCTGCTCCCGGAGTGCTGCGGCCGCCGCCGCCGCCACCGCACTGCCTGCTCCTCGATAGCCGCCCGATAACATCGGCGGCTCTTTCGCAACCTCCGTCGCCCGGGCGACTAAAAGCATCGTCCCGAGGCAGGACGTTCCGGCCTTGATGGACGGACACACTCCGGCGAGGGGCGCGTGCGGCTGCGGGAAGGAAAAACAAAGAGAGAGAGAGGGGACTGGGGCGGGGGTGAGCGCGCGCCCGAGCGGGGTGGGGTGTGGTGGACGGCGGGACGAGCCCGCTCCGTGCGGGGCAGGGGAACGCGCGAAGTCACGCACCCGGGAGGCAAAGGCGGAAAGGGAGAGAGGCGGGGGGGGGGGGAAAGCAAAACAACAGCAGCAACAACAAAAAGAGGTGTCGTGAGAAAAAAGGGGGACGGAGGAGGTGTTGTGAGGACGTCCGACCTTGTGGCTGTCCATTCCGAAAGGGGGCAGCTAATCCGGTCAGATGCTGCCAAGGGCGCGTCCGCCTTCCTCTCTTCCTGCCCTCCTCGGCACCACCTCGTGTTTTCTCCCTTTAGCGGGGTCGGACGGGGAGTCCCGGATTCTCTCTCTCCTTCAGCAGCCCTCCGGTTTTCCCTCTCGTCCGCCACCGATCCAGGATAACCCGTACACCCCGAGGGCCCCTCATCTAGTTGGGGCGCCATGAGTCTCCCCGGCTCAGACTCCCGTCTTGACGGTTCCCACGTTCCTTTAGAGTGTCCCTCGGCCTATTTCTATTCGAAAATCCCCCTTTATTGAATCTCTGGGAAGAGAGCGAGGGTGCCGTGCGATGGGGAACTGCTTTCGGAATTCTCCACCTCTCTTCTCCCGATGCAATCGTTCCCCCCAACTGCAGGGCTTCCCTTGGCTCCCTCGCAGCCCAGGGTGGCCGGAAGCCTCGCCAACGACTGCTGCTTTGGCATCTCCCTCCAATGAAGCCTCCAGGGTTTCCCAGAAGCGCCTGCTCACTCCCCTCTCTTTCCCTCCCTTACTTTTTCCTCAGTCTGGCTCGCCCGGCAGAATCCGAACGGGGGAGGAGGCAGTGGGGCGGGATGTGGGAACAGAGATGATGGCAGGAAGAGAAGCGGGACTGAGGGACGGGCAGGGAACGAGGAAGCTGTCGTCCTCCCAAGAGAGTGGGATGCCCCCTTCATCCCCTTTTTTGCATTCCTCATTCCAGTGTAGGAAGCAAACGACTGGAGGAGAGTCCCCATCCAGCCCTGGAGGACACGAGGGACTCTCCCTGCGGTCGCTGTGGTAACTCGCGGTCTGCGACCCGAGGAGACAGGGAAGAGGGAAGGTAGACGGGTGGAATTCGAGTCCCCATCCGTCCCCTGCATCCTGCATTAAGTCCAGGAAGCTCCTTGCCCCTCCTCCGAGCCTCGTGTTCCGTTGATCTGGAACGGAGCTGGGAATCTTCCCCTCCAGTAAGGAGGAAACAGCTTCCAGCTCTCTGGACAGAGAGGGCGTTGGCTGTCCACGAGACACCTGAACTGCTCGCGCCCACGATGCTCGCTGAGCGCCATGACTGCCTCCTCTCCCTTCCAAGTCCTTCCTTGCGCCCCACTGCGTGCGCGGTCTCGGGATCGATCCATGAATTGACCACCTCTCGAAGGTTCCGGGAAGGTTCAGGATGCTCCGGACTGGGTGCACAGCCCCTTTCCGAAGTCGGTCCTGAGGAACGCGCTGTGATCGAGGGCTGCCTTCCGAGGCGCGTTCCCTCCGGCTCGGCAGCAAGCGTCCCGCGGCAGGATCCCTCGGAGAGTGGGAGGGAGGAGAGAAGAGCGCAGAAGCGCCCTGCACTCCACGGAAAGCCTTCTCAAAGCCTGGGTCACTGGCCGTAAAAGTCTGGAAGGAGCGGACGTAGAGAGGAAGCAGGCTGCCTCCCTCTCCTCCCTCAGCCCGTAGGGAGGTGGAGGAGCGCTTCCGGGTCTGTGATACAAGCACCTCTATCACTCCCGGGATATTCCAGGAGGATGAGATCGGAAGGGAAGCCTGCTTGGTGCTAGAGGGCGAGCACTTGGTGCGGAGACGGCAGCTTCGAAGGGAGATCGCCTCCTCGGAAACCTCTCCTTGGCGAGTTGCGCTCCTCGGTTCGGAAAGAGTGCTCTGGGACGTGCCGGTCCCGGAGCTTTGCCGCCTCCTTTCCGGGAGGATGCTTCTCCCTGGCGATACGGAGGACAAGGCGTCTACCGCCGGAGCATCTCCGGTAATCGTTGCTAAGGATGTGTTTCTGCGGAGCGCAGGAGAGACGAATCGGCTTTTCGAGATCCACCGCTTCCCTGCTTGCATGGAACGGATCGAGGGAGCGAACGAAGGATCTGCTGCGGAGGGATCCCATGGAGGAGGAGAAGTCCCTGGATACCATTCCCCTCGACTAGCTACTACGTCGTCCGTTTCCTTGGCAACGGCCTTGGACCAGACCGGCTATGCGACCTGCCAGCGTAAAGTGAGGTTCCTTGGCTGCTACTCGGAAGAACCTGCGTTGCTATGGCTTTTTCCCCGACCACCCACCTACCTGAGCCCACGAAGACCTCATCCCCACGGTTGGGATAGGCAGGAGCTTCCTCAAAGGAGGACACACCGACTCGGTGGGCCATGCGGGAGGGATGCCGTCCTCCAGTTTCCACAAGTCTCCCCTATACACACTCTGATTCCGGAGTTTCCCACAGAACTCACGTCCCCTTATTCTCTCCTCACTCACTCCCGGTGCTACATTCCTAGTGCCCCTGGAGCGATCAACAGCAACGACCTTCTCGCGTGGAGAAGAAGCACCCGCCTCATCTCCCATTCCAGCAGGTCGCAGTTCCCATCCTCTTTCCTCCCGGCTCCTTTTCGGATGTCGTCCTCGTGGGGTGGGGAGCAGAGCACGCAGTACTCAGCGGCTGTTAGACCACCCCGGGAACAGGTCTGGCAGGCGGTCTGAGCTCTCTCTTCCCCTCTTCCTCTCGCGGCGAAGGAGCGGGCAGCGACGGCGGCGTTCCCACGCGAGCGCAGCCACCACACCTCCGGGAACACGGGAAAGGCAGGGGGCGAGTGAAGAGAAAGAGAGGGAGGGAGGGGAGGGGGAGGAGAGCCTCCGCTTCCTCGGAAGCGTGCGTGCCTGGGGTTCTCCTTTCTAGTTCTCCTGCCCCACACCCCCTTTCGCCACGCGCCCACTCGCACGAGAGCACAGAGGCGGTCAGTTGCTCCCGGCAGGGAGTCGCGCGTCCGGACCCGTCCTTTGTCCTCCCGGACTAACAAAGGGCGGCGTCTACCGCGGGAGTGGACGCGAGGACACTCACCGTCCGTCAACGGACGGGCGTCCCGGGAGCGCCCGCTTGGCGGCGGACCATCGTTCTCCCGTGTTTGCCGTCGAGAGCTGAGTAAACGATCCCGACAGAGACACGTGCCCCCGTGGGAGAAAGGGGGAGGGAGGTGGGGGAGGAAAAGAAAATCGAAGCTGAGCCTCGAGGACAGCTCGGGGAGGGAAAGGCAGTCGGTTCGACCGCTTCCCCCAGTTGCCCCTACCGGAAAGGAAGGAGGAACCGTCGGTCCCCACCTTCTTTCCCCGTGGTCCACTGTGCCCAGAACGGGCATCGGAAATGGGGGAACGAGAGACCTCATATCCTGACGCTGTCCGAAAAATGGCGTCCTCCTATCAGTTGGGAAGGGAAGCTCCCCCCCCCTCTCCGAGGCCGAGAGTCTGGTGAGGAAGGAGAATCCCCGGTGAACCCGGCTACTGGAGAATAGGTGTGGGAGAGGAAGCGTCCCAGCGCGGGGGATGATGGGGTGGCGCCAAGAGAAAGAGGAAAGCGACGGTCCCGCCACTCCTGCCGCTGCGCAATGAGAAAGGGAGGATGGAGAGAGCGGAGGTTGGAGTACATACAGGTTCAGGGAATGCCGCGAGATGCTCGTCGCTTGCGGTGTCCCGGGCAGCGCCGAAAGTCGGGCCGACGGTTGGCAGAAAACGTGCTTTCCTCGGCAGGGGCTCCCTCCTCATCTCCAGGGAGACCGGCTCCAGGAGAGGATCCGAAGGGGGAGGAGTCCCGCAAACCTTCTTTCCTCCCCTTCCCCTTTGGACGGAAGGGATAGGGGGGGGGGGACGAGGGGATAGCTCTCCTTTGCTTTTGTCCTTCCGCGTTCGCTTCCCGACCTCCCCTGCAAGGAGGAGGTGATGGGAAGTAGATGGGTCTCTTCCGCTTCCTTGTCTACCCCTTCCTCTTGCGGGAGATGCGGAAGAGAGAGACAGCTTCGGTAGGTCCGCATTCCCTCTTCCTCCTCGCTTTTTAGAGGTCTCTAGTTCGAACGAGGGTCGGCGGCGGACGCGGTCTCCCTAGTTCCCCCATAGTTCCTCTTCTTTCGCAACAGAGGGAGGAAGGTGGGCTCGCGCCCGATTTTTACGCGTAGGGCGGCCAATGGGGAAATCCAGCACGCGCATTTGGAGGTGTGGAGGAGGGGAACAGGAGCCGTTCGAGAGCCCTCCGTCTTCCTTTTAGCCTCCCATCCAGTGACGGGAAGCGGAACGGGGAAGGATCAGGAAGCGGGGAAATTTATGGAGCGAGTCGGCGGGGCGGGAGAAGGGGCGGGAAGAGAAGCGCGCAGAGAAAAGGGAGGGGAGAGAAGCAAAGGCGCGCAGCGCACCAAGGTGCGTGGAGCCGCGGAGGCATTCCAGGAGCCGGTTCCGGAAGAGGATCCCCCACGCGCAGCCTCCAGGGAAGGAGGGAGGAGAGTGACAGGGTCCTGAGAGGGCCACCTTTCTCTCCTGCCGTCCCTCTCCTCCTCTCCTTCTTACTCCCAGGATACTGGAAGAGAACCCTAAAAACGCACACGCGGTGCGGGATGCGGTGGAAGGACTCAAAGGAGGAAACCAGCAGCAGCTGCAGCCACCGGAGGTCATGTCCCTTCTTACCCCTTCGCCCCATCCGACGGTGCTGTCACGTCTGCTGCCCGCAGCGACCTCTTCCCTCCTCCCTCCATCGTTCCCATTCTGCACTCCCACCTACTCCTATCCCTTCCCTCTCCACCTCCCTTTTCCTCTCGAATCCCACTCCCCTCTCTCCCATTCGTCCGTTCCGAAGGAGCGCGCAGATCCCGTCGCCACCAGGGTCGCCGTCAAAGCGGCGGCGGCGGCGGCAGCGCTGGGAGTCAAAGACGGCCCCCCCAGGCGCTCGTCGTGGGGGTGCTTGGGAAGGCCCATTGTTTGCCCTGGGGAAGGGGAGGGAGGCCGCATCCTAGGGGAAGCGGCGCGGCCGGGCGAGCGACCGCCTCGCCGGCCATTGTGGCACCCGGAGGGAGACGGCGCCCGTCACGGTAGTCAGCGTTGCTGAATATCCGCCGTCCGCCGGGAGCGACGCCGGTAGGGGGTGCGGCGGAACCGCTCGAGACGAGCGACCGGGAGCGAGGGGAAGCCAGGAGGAAGGGAGAGGGAGGGAGAATTAGCGGGCGCGTGCGCGCGCTTCGTTCTGATTTTCAGCATCAACGGGAGGAGGCGCCGTCGGAGGCAGGAAGTGGTGGCTTCCCAGGGAACGTGCGCGGGAGTCAGCCTTCCGGACCACGTCCGGCCTCCCTCCCGACTTTCCTCCTCCATCCGGGACTGCAGAGCAGGTAGTGCTCGGCGATTTCACTCTTGCGCCCACGAAAGGGGGCGCCGAAGCTCGTCTACCTGGAAACGGGAAGACGAACTTGGAAGAAGGGAGCCGCCCACCTCCTTGCTCGAAGGCTCGGCCAAGGAATGGCTAGGAGCAACAGCAGCACCATGGACGCATCCTCACGGGACTTCCCGCCGCGGGTTGCCGCTCTCTAGAGGTGTCCCCGAGTCTGGGTGGCGCCCCTTGTAGGCGATCTCTCCCTTCTTTCCCTCCCTTCCTTCTTCGACCTGTATTCCTCGGACTCGCCCTGCACAAAGGTCGGCGAGCTACGACCCCTCCCCTCCCTTTTTTCCGCCGCTAGCGTCCCTATCCTGGAAGCCGAGCCAGGAAAGTTTTCAGTTTCAGAGAGGGGGAGGGAAAATGCCTGTGAGGAGTTCCTGGGCGAAGATGCTGGAGGGGGAGCAGAAGAGCGCGCGGTTGCGCCTCCTCCCTTCCCCCTGCAACTGCAGGTGATAAGCAGAATGCTCGGAAAGCATCCCCACCCCATGCAAGATGCACTGCCTAGGACGTTCCCGTTCTGAAGAGAAAAGGAGGAAGCGTGGAAGGATGTGGGGAAGGGAGACGGCGAACGCGCGCGGAGGGACCTCCTCCGCCTATTATCGGATTTTCGGGACGTACCAGGGGACCCTCTCCTCCCTCTCCACATACGTCGAAGGAGGGAGACGAAGGAGGAAAGGGAAGTGAGTGGGTGGGTGTTTCGGGATGGTTTTCGTTCCCTACGGACCCCATGCAATGTTCCCGCGTGCCCTCCCGTGGGGTCAGGGGTGTCCATGAGATCAAGGGGATGGAGGTGGGACGGATGGTTTCGTCTTGCTTACTCTCCTCCCATCCTCCCTGTGATAGGAAGGAGAAGGGGTAAAAACCCCACCCTTCCTGAAGGGGATGCTTCCTGAGAGGAGCCGCGGGAATGCAGCAGATCGAGCGTTGCCAAGGGCAACGGAGGCGTTTCACTCAGAGATTCTGTGGCGACTCCCGAGCAGCCGAGCTCGATATCTCGTTCGTTGGCCCAATTCCAGGAACCTTTCATCCTTCCCCCTTTCCCTTCCTCTCTCCATCGCCGCTCTTTTTCCGCTCCCGTTTCCTTCTCTTCCCTCCCTGCCGCTCGCCCCGCCTTCATCCCGGATCGTCTCCAGGAATCCTCCGCCAGCAGACGTGCGCCAGAGTCCAGGAAAGCGAGAGGAGGAAGATTCCTTCTTCCCCTTCTGACGACGGCACCCGTCGCTGCGGCCATGGCCACCATCGTTCGACGGGCCGACGGCGCTCTTGGCGGCGATGCACCCGAATGCGTCCTTCCTTCCCAGACCCATCCGCCCACGCCTCGCCGCGTCCCCTCCCCTCCTCCTGAAGAAAGCAAAGGAAAGAGCAGCCCACAGTTCCCGAGAAACATAGGGAGTCCTCCAGCCCCAGGCAACGGAATGGGAACCTCCTATCTCGGTGGCTCCCTGCCGACCTCTTCCTTTCGTTTGTTTCATTCCTCCCTTTTTCTTCACTGGGATGAAAACCCTTCGTTCCTTTCGCATCCTTCTGGTTCCTTCCGGCACTCCTGGGATTGCCAGCGGAGCCGAAAGCTGCGCCTGTCTTAGAGCTCAGAGAGAGGCGATGGCGGCGCGGGGGTCTTTCCCCTTACCTCCCTCATTTCCCGCGATCCCGGAGGGTCCTGCCCGGGACTCCTCCCGATGGGGGAGGGGGAAACGATCTTCTCCCCCTCCCCCCAGCCGAATTGACACTGAGCTGTGGACAGCGCGCATGTCTCGGCACTGTCCTCGCTGTGGAGGCCCGCTGCACCAAACGGGGGGAGCAACGGGAAGAGCCTCTGTCGACGAGCGTGTCAACCTAAGAGGGGGGGAAAAAGGGAGGGGAAGGAAAGAAAGCATCCTCTCTCTTCCTCCCCCCTCGACGCCCCCATCCCTCCAGCGCAGCTTCGCTCCCGATCTTCGGTACGTTTTTAATCGAATTTACTTCGCGCCGACCAGGAGCGGAACGCCCTCCGAGAGGAACAAAGCCGGGCGCGGCGCGCGCGCGGCCGCCAGGGATTGATGCGCGAGGAGACGGCAGGTGCGACAGAGGGGACGACGAGGTGCCTCGCTTTCCATGTCCACCCCCACTCCCCTCCCCCTCCCCGTCGCGGAAGAGGAGGGTGCTTGGCGCTGGACCGAGAGGACCAGGCGCCGATGGAGGCGGCGGGGAAGAGAGCGGACCACCGGGAGCGCGGCCGGCGAACGGAGAGCGTGGGCGGAGGGAACCGGCAAGAAGAGGGCGCTCTGCCTCCGGCGCCCCCGCTGTTGCCCGGTGGCGGCGGCGGCGGGTCACGAGTGTGCGCGACGGTTCCCGGAGTCAACATCCGCCGGCGTAGAGGTCCTTCCTCCTAGGCTCCGCTGCTGCTGAAAGGAGGAGAACGCCGAGGCCCGGCAGGTCTCCTCGGGTGGAAGGAAGGGAAAGGGAGCGGGGTCGGGGAGGCGAGGTGAGGGGAGCGCCGCCAGCTCCCGCGCTGACTTCTTTCCTCCGCGGAGACGCAAGAGAGCCGCGTCCTCCCCGGCAGCGAATCAGCGCGCGACCAGCGAGATCT
This sequence comes from Raillietiella orientalis, assembly GCA_036172245.1. Lineage (NCBI taxonomy): Eukaryota > Metazoa > Arthropoda > Ichthyostraca > Raillietiellida > Raillietiellidae > Raillietiella > Raillietiella orientalis. The sequence continues at coordinate 3,072,169 of JAYWIR010000015.1, forward strand.
CCGGCGGCGATAAGCGCGCCCTCAGCGCCGCTGTCCTTCGCGCTCGGACAGTCGCCCGCCCTCTCCTCCGTCGGTTCGCTTCCCTCTCGGGGAGGAGGGAGGAGGAGGACGAAGAAGGTGGAGGCGGGGGCAGGCAGGGAAGTTAAAGGAACTCGGAGAGGAGGGGAGCATCGATGAGGGCAGGAGTGAACGTGCTTCCGCAGGAAAGGAGGAAACCTTGGGGTGCCCGCGAGCAGCAGCGGCGATCAGAGGGGGCGGGGCGTTGCCTCGCGAAGAATCCAGGAGGCTACCGCAGGAGCGTACCGCCTCTTTTTCAGGTGCGCACGCGCTTCCGCATTCTGGAAACCTCTGGGCCTCTCCCGCCACTCCTGAAACCGAGAATGGGAATTCATCCCCGGGGAGAAGACAGAAACAGCCGACGGGAATGGGGACGGCGGCGGTAGGATGAACGACAGGAGGAGCGGGAACAGCGGAGGCAGGAAACCTAGGTAACGAGGCTGCAAGATGAGCAGCAGGAGCCGAAGGGAGGAGGAGAAAACCCGAAAAGGCGGACGGCAGCTGCCGCCAAGCGGGAGAAAGGAGGCTGGGAGCGAACCAGGACTGGAGGAAACGGGAGGAGCACCGAGAGTCTCTGCCGTCGAGTCGCCCGTCGCGAGGTCCTTCCTGAGCGCACAGATACCTCCGGGAAGAACTCCCGTGCTCCGAGCCCGTGCTTCGACTTCCGAACGGGACGCGCGAAAATCCTATCCGATCCGATTTGACGAGGGTCCCGCCAAGGACCAGCAGGATCCTGGGAGAGGGAGGCGGCAACACGGCGTGGGGGAGCGGAGTGGCTAGAAGGAAGGCAGCCTGTTGGCAGGAACTCCAGAAGTAGGGCGCCGCCACTGCCCGCCCGAGGGAACCTCCCCCTGGCGGGCGCATCAAGAAACGAACCGTGAAAGGGAGAATGCCGCACTGCGGAACTCCTCCTCCCTTGCAGGATCCTCCGTGCTCTCGGCCTCCCCCCTGTCGACGGACACGTGGCCTGCCACGCCCTGCCGCGCGATCTACTCCCATCCTGGCGCGGAACGGCGCCAGGATCTCAGGCGCCGCGTCCTGAGGTGCGAGAGCGGGAAGCGAGAACAACCTCCGTGTCTCTCTCCCGCGTGGGACGGATGGGCTAGCTGGAAGAAAGGAGCAGGGGGGGGGGAGGGGGAAGCAGGAAAGAAGGGAGGGGTATCTCGTTCTCAGCTGAGCCGCTTCTGCAGAGAAGGGGTGTTACCGCCCTCTCTTGGCCGAGCGGGGGTCGCGCACCCCAACGGAAGAAGGGGGAGAACAGAGAACCGGCATCTCCCGTGTCAATTCCCGCGGGGGGAGGAGGAGTTCCATGCACGATCAGGATGGGTCCTTACTCTCCTCTCCCATCCCCTTTTCTCTCACACTCTCTATCACTCGCTTCCCGCTCATCCAGGCGCGTGTTACCAACGCTCCCCCGCGAAGGGTTGAATGACCTCGCCGCGTGCGGGAGAGCAGGAGACGGGTAGGCGATGCCCGCACCTGAGAGCAAGGCCATGAGCGCAGACCCAGACTGACCTTCGGGATCACGGTGACCCACGGGCTGGGTTTCGCAGGGACGAAAGAAACCCGGGGGGACCCTGTTCAACGGGGCGATCCAGCCTCCAGATCAAAAGAAAAAGGTAGGTTCGTCGGAAGGGGGGGGGGGACGCCCACGAGTTCGGGGGAGCTCTCAGGCACACCCGGGGGGCAGAGTCATTCCCTCCTTTTCCCCTGTTCTCTTCCCCTTTTCCTCTTCCTTTCTGCCCGCTCCCGATGCTTCCACCACCCTCGCATGCGAAGCACGGAGGACGGACGGACGCCCCTCCTCCTCTTCCCTCCTCCCCCGTCTTTTGGGAGAGGGCGCGCGCGCGTCCGCTCCCCTCTCTCCCGGAGGAGGAATCAATAAACAAACAAGGAAACGCTTTTATTAATTATTCGGGCGACAACAGATGGGTTCCCGGTTATCTGGAATTCCCGTCCAGATGCGGCATGCGCATCCCCCCATTGTGGCCGAGGCGTCTCCTGGGGTTATTTTTTGAAAGGGACGCCTGCGATAATGCGGAGCCAAATCTGATGGGAAGGGAGGAATGCCGTCCGCTCGCTTTCCCTGCGGGACGGGAAATCTGGACGTGCCGCAGGTTACCGCGATGACGTCGAGGCCGCCTACGTTATAAAAAACGCATTCTGTTTGTTTTTTGCCTCCCCTCCCCCTCCGTCTATCATATCCTCCTGTCTATCCCGGCAGCGAGGGGGAGGAGGGAAGTACGCGTGCGCACGCAATCCAGACTCCTGAAGACGCGACGCCATTCGGGGGATTTCCTGAACATTTTCCCCCCGCCTTCGGACAAGGACGATCTTTCGGGACGAACGGGGAAGGGAGTGGACGATGGGGGGGGAGGGAGGGAGAGGGGAGAAGGGAGGAGGGGAAGAACGAACGAGAGGAGTCCTGTGGATAGGTGGGAGAAGCGAGTCTTCTTGAAAGGTGGCGAGCCTGGGCGAAGGCGGAGGGATGTGGAGGAGTGGGTAATGGGGGGAAGGGCGTCACTCCTGCAATTCGCGGACTCAGGAGAGAGCAGAGATTATAGATCCTCAGAGATCACCTCGGAAGGATTTTTCTTTCCCCTTTCGGGACGACACGCCTTCCCACCCCCTCCCTCAAAACCAGGAGCGTTGATGGAGACGACCTGAAGCACCCAGACGACGTCCCTGGGAGCCAATGCTGGAGAGCGCTGAGGAGGGCGCATCTGGGAGAGAGACGAAGGCTGCTCTCTCCCGCCTCCCCTTGGAGGAAGCCTCCTCGGCAGACAGCGCTGCCGTCTCCCCACAGGCAGCGGAGGGCGACCCCGGGACGGGCACCGAAGCATCCACATCCGGGGAGGGTGCTCCCCTCCTCTCCCCACCTCCCTCCCTGCTCGGAAGAGTCGGAGGCTGCCAGCTTCCGTCGTTTCCTTCCCCCGTCCCTCCAGGAGGCTCCGGAAAGGAGGCACGCTTCCCGGGGCGAAGCCACCGGGAGCCGTGGGAGAGAGTCCCAGCGTGTCCTGGGAAAGTGCGGGCGCGCGCGCCAACGCGGTGATTGATGGAGGCGCGGTGTGGCCGGGACTCGAGCGAGGGATGGCTGCTGACAGCCATCTGTCAAGGGCGCAGGGGCGGCGGAGACCTCCCGATAACGGGAGCACGCCGGCGCGTCGCCACCGGGGCTGACGCCCGGGATCGTTTCGCAACTTCCGCCGTGAAGAGGCGCTTCGAGACGGTCCCGCCGCCGGGAAAGGCGTTGCGAAACCGGGAAGGGCGATCGCATACGAACGCAGGGAGGCGACTGCTCCTTCCCTCTCCCTCTTCCCCTTGCCGTCCCTCTCCAGCGAGGGCGAACGGAAACAGCAGTGTCCTCCTTCCTGCGAGCATCCCAGAGCGCCCCAGGCCATAGCGTCTCCCTCTCTTTTTTTTTTTTTTTTTCCTTTTGATCTCCTTTATTTCACACGGGTCGCTTGCCCCGCCCCCCATCGCGGGGGGGTCAGTCCTGGCGTCCTTCCGAAGGAGGGCGAGTGAAGTCCTCGCCGTGTGCGCCGCCGCGCCCAGGTCCACCGAGGTCTTCGTTCCCGGGGGCTCACCGGACGAGGCACTCGCGGCGGCAGGAGGTCTTCCTCCTGCTCCTGTCTTCCGTCTGGGCGGGAGCTGGGGCCCTTCCGTGCCGCGGGCCCCGTCAGCCTCCTCTCCTCGCGCGGGCGCTTCGGTGGGAGCTCCGCACTCCGCCGCCCTCTTTTGAGCCTCTCCCGTTCCTCCCGGGGAGGGTGGCACACTGGGTGGGGAGGAGCAGAGAGGGCAAGGAAGGAAGGGAGGAGGGCTGGAGGGAGGGGGATCCGTGAGGTGGCGAGGGCACCTCACCCGCGCCCTCCCAGGCCAGGCGGGAAGTCTGAAAGCAGGCGGGAACGCCACGCTTTCCTACTCGCTACTCGAGCTGGACAGTTCAGAGGGCGTGCTGGGAAAGTGGGAGCTGTGATTGGACGGCGGCCCCACGTGCAGGCCCTCGTATCCCGGGTGCAGCTCGCCGCCCATCGGCCTCATCAGGTCCCCGGTGCCGTATCCGTGAATCTGGAAGACTCGCACCGTTGGCGCTGGGAACGCGGGTCCGCTCCACACCCGCGCGCGCCACGTGCGCGTCGCCACCACGTGCGCACCTTCACCCGCGCCGGACACCCGCACGACCGCCGCGCCTGCACAGGTCCGCCTGCAAGCCCTTGTGTACATGTACAGTGGTGAGCGGGCACCTGTGTGTGCGCGAGCGCTCGTACGCGTACACGGAAGTCCAGGGCGGTGCAAGCGCTGCGGGATCACCTGGCAGCGAGAGGGAGAGAAAGGACACCTCGGCATGCGCGCTGCCCTCCCGTTGCCATGGAGATCCGGAAGGGGAGGGCTTCGCAGCGGGACGACGAAGAGGGGCGAAAGCGCCCTCGCGTGCCGAGGAAGGAGTGGGGGAGCGAGGTGAACGAAAAAGCCGCTTCGAGGTCAAAAAAGCGAGCTGTCTTTTGCCCTCCTCCTCTTCCGCGGGCGGAAAGGGGGAGGGAGAGCGAGCGAACGCACTGCACGCAAGCACGCAGGAGGGAACAACCGATCGTCGCGGGCGCAGCGGGCGCACCGGCGGCCTCCGGGGTGGGCGGGTGAGAGGTTGCCTCCTCCTCCCCCTTCATCAGGCCGCCGGCACCTCCGAGGTGCGCGCCTCCTGGCTGTTCCTGGAAGCGGCCGAGTGCGCGCGCGCGCGCGCTTCCCTTTTATTGCCCTGGACGAGCGCGGCGGCCGGTGTTTACGACGCCACGGCAGCGGCCAATAAATCAATTTGGGCGGCGGCGGCGGCCTGCGCGGAGCGGTGCCGGGCGACCGGGCAATCGACCCGCGCGCGCGCGCAAAGCCGCCGCCGCCGCCCTCTAATCGTCCGCGGTAGGCAGAAAGGCGCGTCCCCCCCCCCTCTCCTCCCCCCCTCCCCGTACCCTCCGCGTTTATGACCATCGCGACCGAGGGCGGGCGGTGGCGGCGTGCCGCTCCCGCACCTTCTTCTCCGCGTCTCCTCCGCTACCCCTCCCCCCCCCCCTCCCTCGACCTACCTCCCCCCTTTGACGTTTTCTTCCGTCGCTTCCTTCCCCTCCCTCCCTCCCGGCGCGCGCGCGCGCGCGCTGGCCCACACAGCGACATCCCACGGGTCTCCCCCCCCCCCTTCCCGTCCGACGTTGGTGGCTCGCGGTCACCTCCGCCGGTCGAACGCACGGCGGGCAGACGCTTCCGCCCTTGTGCGTGCGTGCGTGCGTGCGTGTCAGCACGGGTGCGGCGCGCGGGAGCTTCGTCCACAACCGTGGGGAGCGTGCGGACGGACGCACGGGCGCGCCACCAATGTACTGCCTGGGAGCGCTCGCGTGAGCTTGGGCACACATGGGGCACGCAAACACGCGGTCGCGCGCGACCCCGGTCATTCGAGCACGCTCGTCGCGGGGGCGCGAGACGTCCGCGCGCGCGCATATGGTGCCTGCGTCCCTTTCCCCCCCCCCTCAATCTGCAGGCACGCCCGGGTGCGCCCTCTCGTTACCTGCCGGACGAGGTGCCGGAAGTGGGGGGCGTTGGACTCGAGCCGCTCCAGGTCGTGCTGCAGGGCGAACTCCGAGAGGCTCTTCCAGGGCGGCTGGTACGTCTGGATCTCGATGGGCTGCAGCCCGGTCATCTCGTGGCTGACGGGGCTGGAAGCCACCAAGGGAACGGCGTGGACGCCACTCAGGCTCAGTCGGTGGCTCTCCTGGGAAGGAGAGGGCAGTGGACCGGCGGTCAGCGAGGAAGAGGCAGGAAAGGGGTGCGCGCGTCCCGGGAGGAGGAGGGGGAGGCGATCCCCGGCGCCGCCCCCGTACGAGTGCGCAGGTGCGCGGCTCCGCACGGGAACCTGCGCCTCCCGCGCCCCCTTCCGATGACGGCGGGGCTCTTCCCCTATGCAAATCTCCCGGAGGCGTCTCCCCGAATCGTCCACTTCACTCGCGCGGGTCCGCTTGCCCGGGACTCCTCTCGAAACAGCTGCCGGTCTTCACGTCCCGGAAGAGCAAACAAAGGGGAGATCTCCCGGAGAGCCGGGAAGGGGCCGTCTGGAGCGGCGGCTTCCCCCACCCCCGGCGTCGAGTGTCCTCGCGCCAGAGGAGCGGAGGCGAGGCCGCGCGACGGACCGTTCCCGCTCGGGAGCCACCTGGACGCTGCCTGGGGAATTCGCAGGAAACGCCGGCAGGGAAGGAGGAAAGGAAAAAGGGGGAAAGGGTGGGAAAGGATTGGAAAGTTCCCCGAGGGAACATTCCTTTCCGCGAGCGTGGTCCGAGGGCAGGAACGTCGCGACCTCGTGTCAGGTGAGTCGCTGGGCGCGAGTGGGCGGGCGCCTCTCCAAGGGCATCTGCCCGCGGCCACAGCGCTCAGGGGGAATACGGCCACATCAGCAGCGCGCACCTCCCCTCTCCCGAAAAAGGGTCACGGGTGCGTCGTCTGCCACACCCTCGAGTCCGTCCCTCGGGAGACGTCCCACTGGTTCTGCGTCCTGGGAGAGCGAAGCCCCCCCGCCGTCGCCATCCCTGCCCCCCGCGCGGCTGCGTCCCCCTCCCGCGGGGAAAAGTGCGCGCCGCTCGCGCGCTCTCTCTCTTCCCTGCCTACGGTTCCTTCTCTCCAGAGGGAGCTACCGCGGAGATGCCTGGACCGCTTCCTCCTCGCTTCAGGGCGGCCCGCACCTCCGCCGGGAGCAGCTCGCGGCGGCAGGAGGAGGAGCCAAGCCCGGAGCTTCCCAACTTGGCTCCTCCCCCTTCGACGGCAAGGCAGAGGACGAGGCTCAACAGGGAGCTGGCGTTCGCCCGCCGTTCCCTGCAGGAAGCGAATGAAGCGAACCGGGTTCCGCCATCCCTCTCCTCCCATGAGAAGGCAGTAGTCAGACACCGCCCTATCTCTCGGGGGAAGAGGCGTTGCTGAAGCTCTTTTTGGAGCACCACCCTTCCGCGGACCCGCAGGCTTCTTCCCGTCCATCCGGGAAGCCAGCAGGAACGCATCCACCCCTTCCTCGCCCTCCCCCCCCCCCCCCGCGCTCTGCGAGCATCCCTCCGACGGGAAGAAGATCGCGATGAGCCTCGTGGGAAACGAGAGGAAGAGGGGAGCAAGGGGCAAGGGAGAACGGAACGGACCGGATGGCGGGAAGGGGGGGGGGACGCCGGGGGCGATCCCCCGGGAGGAGAGGGAGATTTGCCATGTGCGAGTTCCTGCGCACGGGAGCTGGTCGAGGATACGCTGGAGCCGCTTCCGGGAAGAGGGCCTCCGCCTCGGCCCGGAAGGTGCCCCTCACGCACGCCCACGGGGACGCGCCCGTCGTTACCTGGCTACCCTTCTCCTGCTGGTGCATCTGCTTCATGATGATGCTCCTCTTCTTGTCCTTGCAGCGCTTATTCTGGAACCACACCCGGATGACCCTGGAGTTGAGGCCGGTCATCTCCACGAGCTGTTCCTTCATGAGGGCATCGGGGCGCGGGTTGGCCGAGTAGCACGTGCGCAGCGTGTGCAGCTGCTTCTCGGTCAGCACGGTGCGCACACGCGTCGCCTTCCCGTCGGACTTGGAGCCGCGCCCCTCCCGCTTGAAGGACGCCGGCGGGGCGGCGCCCCCCCCTCCGGGCCCCGCGGCGGGGGCTGGCTTGCCGGCCGGGGGCGGCCCGAAGGGCGAGCCCGCGGGGTCGGCGCTCCGGCCCTTGGCGACGTTCAGGGGCTGGGCGTCCTCTGTGGGTCACATGGAAAAAGAGAGAGCGGGACGTCCCCGTCAGTACTGCCGCACCCGGGAGCGCGCGCGCCAGCCTAAGCGGGGCGCGAGGGGGGACGAGAGGGGGGACGAGAGGGGGTCCTTTTCCCGCTCCTCCACTCCCTGCCTTCCCCCTCCACTCCCTCGCGGGCGCGTTGGTCCGGAAAGCAAAGGGGTGGGGTGGAGTGGGGTGGGGGGTGTGTGGGGGGGAATGAGGGGGGTGAGCGCGCGCGCTCCTCGGGGGAGAGGGAGGGGGAATGTTCCCGGGGTCGGGTCCGGGGCGGGCTTCCGGGGCAAGGAAGAGCAAAAGGTCACCTGCCATGTGCAGCTCGTCGTCCGCGGAGAGGCCACCGCCGCCGGCTTTGCCGCCGCCGCGGGCGTCGCTGCAGCCGTTCGAGTCCACCTCGTCGAAGAGGTGCTCCGAGATCTCGAAGTCCATTTTGCAAAGCAGACCTTCCTCCTCCTTGAGGGCGAACTCGTCCCCGGGGACCAGCTTGCGGTCGCACGCCACGCACCGGAAACAGTCCGTGTGGTAGATGGCGTGACGCGCGCGCATCACGAAGTCGTTCTTCTTGAACACTTCGCCGCAGCGGCCGCACTTGATGCTGAACAGCCTGCAATACGGGGAGGAGAGGGTCAGGGGGCATGGGGAGCGGCCGGACGAGGGAGGCTTGGACGCGGCGACCCGGAGGGACGGCAACGGAGGCGCGCGAAGGGAGCAGGTGGGCCAGCGAGGGCGGCGCGACCCTGGAAGGGGGGAAGGAGGAAAACGAAGAGGGACCCCTTCGCCGGAAAGAGGGGCGGAACGGGAGCGACCGTCCGCCCCTCGGCAGGGGAAGATGGGCCGGGAGAGGGGATCGGGGAACAGGCCGCTCTCTCCTCCCCTCTCTCCCCCACGCCTGCGGGAAGAGGAACTGGAGCCTTCCTGGCGATCCCTACCCTAGTGTAGGGACGAGGGAAGGAAGGCGAAGGAAAGGCCTCGAACCTGGCTACGCTTCCCCTCTATCCTTCCTGGAGGCATACGAGCCGCCACTCCTCGCTCCCTTCCCGTTCCCGTTCAGGACCGAGGACTCCCCCCTCCCCCTCCCACTTTCTTCCCTCGGTGCCCCAGCGGGGACTCCGCACGAAGGTAACTCCTGGAAGAGGGGAAGGGGAGCCAGCCCGAGAGGTGGTCCTGAATGCGATCCCAAGGTGTTCGCGGAAGGAGCACCCAAGGAGCTGACCGGGATCGAAGAGGACGGGAACGAACTCCAGACAGGCAGGCGAGCGGGAGTCTCTGGGGAGCACGACCGCCTCCTTCACGTCCCGGACGCGCCAGTTCGGGAGTGGCAGCGCGCCCCCTTGGAGAGTTCCATTGGGAGGCGCGCCCACCTTCTCGGCATTACGGAGGGAAGCGAAGCATCCGGAGTGCTCCCTCGAGATGCAGGGGAGGATGGGATGGCCGCCGGGTCGCACGACGGGATCTCCACTGCGGTGAACGAACCGACCTCGAAGGAGCATCCGGAGATTGCAGGGAGAGGGGACTCCGGGATGAAGAGGGACGCCTCCTGTTCCCGGAGAGGAGATGGAGCAGGCTGAACTTTTTTCTCTCACTCTCTCCCGAGGGAGAGAGCAGCGTGCGTCCTCCTCAGAAGCACCCCGGGTGAGAAACGAACCCCACGTTCGAAGGGACAGGGGGTTCTCTCGAGGAGAATCGGGAGAGGGGAGAAAGCCGGAGGTGGAAAGAAGTCCTCCTTCCTCCTCCCCAAGGTGGCACTCACTCACCGCTCGCTTCCGGCAACCCCGGCAAGGATGGGGGCGGAAAGGGGAACACTCCCCTTCTTTCTCCCCGCGAGCTCTGAGGGAGATGAGTGGCGCAGGCCGTCCTGTCCAAGGAGGCGTTCCCCTCCTTCCCGGCGCAGGGCCGTCGGGTGCGAGGCGGCCGGCCGGAAAGGGGTCAGGAGGAAGGGTAGAAGGGCGCGTGGGTAGGTGTCTCGCCCCCGCGCCCACCCCACTCCCTGAGCGGTGGGCGACGCACCTGACGTAGCACACCCTGCAGAACGTCTTGCTATCCCGGACGAAGCACGTGCACGTCTCATCCAGGAACTGCAGGCAGTCGGCGCACTTGAGGCACTTGGCGTGCCACTCCAGATCCGGCGCCACCCTCAGGATGTACTGGTCCTGGATGGGCGAGCAGCAGCCCGCGCACACGCTTATGTTCTTCATCCTGGGCAGGAACAGGGACATCCACAGAACCCGGGGAGGGAGGGAGGGAGGGAGAGGAGGGGGGACCGAGGGAAAGGGGACTCCGCGCCGTCCGCTCCTCACTGAGGGACGATCCTCGGCCTCGTCTCTCGGGGGAGGAGGCTTTCCTGCTTGATCCAGAGGAGAACCTGCAAGAGGAGAGAGCTGCGGGATGCTGAGACGGGCGCCCGTCTGCCTCTTCCCCCGACCCCTGGAACGTCCTCCTCCTCCTCCCGCTCCTCGATCCTGTAACGAATTCTCTCGTCCCGCTTGTAGCGGGGCGAATCGGGAACGAGAGTCTGCTGCCCCTCGAGAAACCGGAACCCGAGGCGGTGGGAGTTACGTTCCTTCCCGCGCCCCTCGCCCTCGTAGGGGCGGGAGGCGGTGCGTGTCCCCGTTTTGGCATCGTCCGGTGCCCTCGCAGCGAAGCGCAGAAAGGGTAAGCTTCGCGACCCCCGCAGCCTCCCCTCCGATCCTTTTCCCTGTTCTTCTCCAGGGGGTGGCTTGGGTTCAGGAAGGAAGGGGGATAGGCGAGGAAAGAGGGGATGTGCAGCTCCCGGCTCCGTCGGGTTGCCTGCCGGCCAGGCAACCCGACGCTGGGATCCGCGAGGAGGGAGCAAACCGATCCTCCCCCCGAGACGTGACCGCGCGCACTCCCGTTCGGTCCCGTTCCTGGGCGGCGGCGCCCGTCTCCTTCGGTTTCAAGCGGCTGGAAGGCGCTGCTCTCCCCGCGTGCTTTCGCTCGCAGTTTCCCACCGCGACGGAGCCTCCGGTGGGGAACTGGCGGGAGGGGGGGAAGTCCGGTGGGTGGGATGGAGATTGACCCGCCCTGTCCGCGGCCCGTGCCGGTGGGAAGGTGGGGAGGATCGGTCCTATCCCACGAGAGAGCCCGAGCGGTGGTGGGGGTGCCGTACTCCTCGGGAAAGATAAAACTGGGCGGCGGAAAGGGAGGAGAGTGTGACTTCCCCGTGCCCTTCCCTTCCCTCTTCCTCTGGGAAGAAGTCGGCGCGAGCCGACGGCCCGACGGCTCTTCCCGCGAAGGGTAGGCAAAACCGCAATGCACGAAAGCGTCGGCTCTCCTCCTCCCCCCCCCTTCGGTAATGACGACAACAAGCGGATGCATTGAGATGGACCTGGGGAGACAAGGGGTCGGAGAGGAGGAGTCTCCTCACCCGCTGGGATCCTCAGCTGCAGCGGCCAGCGACCCCGCTCCATACCCGACCATTCCGCAGCCGGGAGGAGAAGGAGAGAGTAGGGTAGGGGACGGAAGAAGCCCCTAAGAGGGACGGGGATGGGGTGGGAGGCACTCTCGAGGGGGAAGGGAAGGAGGGTGTAGGATAACCAAGGAGGAAGAGGAAGGCGACTGACTCCAAACGACCGTGGAACGGGCAACACTCGTGGGGCTACCCCTGACCGGGAGCGATGAAGGGCCGTCCCCGCTCACAGGTGCTGAGAGACGCCCTCTGAAGGCCCGCGACGACGACCCACGCGCCTTTTCTCCCCGGGAAGGCTGCGGAGGAACGCGCGCTCTCGCGGTTCGCTCGCGGCAGCTGCGCTCTCCGGGACGGAGCGCAGGGGTCCGCGGCGGCGATCACCCCTAATCAGGACGCGCGTGCTGTCCCCCTCTGACGAACCGCACGCAGCGCCGCCGCCAGCCCGACCCTTAAAGCAGAGGGCGCGTGTCCGATGCGACCGCAGCCCCCGAATTGGGGTGGTTTCTGACACAACGGGCGGCCGCCGCCGCCGCCGCTTCGAGGGTGGCTCGCGGCGAAGAGCTGGCCGCTTCGGGTGCGCCTCCGATCCCTCGCCCCACCAGCCTGCAGACGACCTCAGAACGCCTGCGGGGAGCGCAGAAAAGCGGGCTGGGCCCACGGGAAAAGAAAGGGTCGCGCCTCCTCCTCCCTTCTCTCTCCTCTCCCCCTTTCCTCACTCCTGCCCCCCTGCCGATGCGGCGCGCGCCTTCCTGCCGCCTCTGGGGGCCGTGTAACCCCGGGGAAGATCGCCGAGGGCTCCCCCGACCGGCGGGGAATCACCCCTTCCTCTTCTCCTTTTACCCTGCTTCCGGGTTCGGGAGGCAGGGCGGGCGCCCCCGACGCGCTGTCGCCGGAAGGCTGCCCTTCCGGCGATGTCCCGCGACCGACCTCATCCCGGGAGCAATTAGCAACTGCCTTTTCCGTCGTCAAGGAGACGATGACGGGCGGGGAGGACGGGTAGCGCCACAGACAGGTGTTGCGACCGCGGTGATGAAAGAGCTGACGCGGGTCGCGTCAGGTCGGGCCAATTAGCGCCAGTCGCGCGCGCCCTCTCCGTGACCCCAGATCTCTGGGGTCGATAAGGGCATGAGTGGAGGAGGAGGGGGAGGAGGAGGAGGAGACTTCTCGAAGCGCTCGCTCCTCCAATCCTCCCCCTTCCATTTTCCCTCTTCTGCGACGTTTTCCAGGTTACCGCGTACCATGGGGGTGGGAAGCGCACGCAAGGGGGATGGGGGGGAAGGAAGGATACGGGTGCATTCCCGGATCAAGGAAGAGGCTGGCCTCCCCACCCCTTTTCTTCCTCCACGCCGAACCTCCCGTCCCCGCGCACACTCTGCTCCCAGCCGCTGGGAGGAAGGGGAGGAAGGAATCGCAGGGCAGGGCACAATCCGTTTCCAGGGGGCCAGATGGAGAACGCTCCTCACTACCTTTCGATCCCACTCCAGCACGACCCTCTCCCCACTCCGCCTGACCGGTGGGGGGAGGAGGAATGGGCCCGGCAGACGGGGGCAGCCCTGAAGGAGAAAGCGTCCCTAGGGGAAGTCGCGTGCGGCTCCGGGGTGAATCGGGCGAAGAAAGCGCCCCCTCCTCCCTCACCTCCCCACGCCGTCTTCCTTCTTTCACCCCTTCTGTTCCCGCTCCACCCGGGCGCACGTACCTCAGGACACGACAGGCTGCTTCGCTTCCTGGATACGGGGGCGGCGGGCTGAGCGCACCGCTCCCGCATAAGGCGGACGCGCGCGTGGGCACTCACGGTAGGGGCGACCGGAAAGCTCCCACGGACTCACTGGCAACGCACATCGCCTAGCACTGCGCACGGCACTACCGGGCGCCCGACGAGGAATCGCGGTCTAGCCGCGTGGAGAGCGCAGTTCGTCGTCAAGGCCCCGCCCCCGCCGCCGGCCGGCCGGCGAACGAGCTCTATGATTGGTCGGGCGCGGGGAAGCCGCCTCACACGCCCCGCCTACCGAACGGGCCGCGGTCTTGGAGGCGACTTCCCGTCCGCCGTCCATTGGACGACGACGACGACGGCGCGTCTCCACCGTCTCTCGCTCGTTCCCTTCCTTACCTCTCCCACTCTCTCTCTCTCTCCCTCCCTCCTTCCCCCCCTCCTCGCCCGCCTCCTACTCCCCCCTCCCCCCTCCGTTTCCCTTCGTTTCGGATTCCGCAGCTGCCGTCGCCGCCGCCGCTCGCCATCCTCGCCGCCCGCCGTTTCCTTTCCTTGCTTTCCCGTCCTCTCTTCTCCCCATTCCCCACTTCCTCCCCTCCTCTCTCCTCTCCCCTGGCCCCAGACACGCTCCGCTGACTCCACGAGCGCTGCCTGGGAGCCGCGAGGGACGTCTGCGCTCTCCCATGAGTGCTCCCGCCCTACGCAAGCACGGAGTGGGCTCCCCTCCTCCCTTCTCCCGTCCCGTGACGCACGGGGATCCAGCAACGAAGTCAAGCAGGAGCAGCTCCTGAGTGCGCGCACGCGTTCCCTGAAATTCTGGCGCTTCCCTTCCAGCTGGAGGGCGTCTCCATCTTTCTTCACCTCCCTCCCATCCACGCCCTTCGCATCCCCGTTCCCCGGGATGAAAGGGATTGCTCCCCGAGCTGAATGTACAGGTGCCCGCTTCCCGCCGACGTGGGCTCCTTCCTTCGCGATTCCCCTCCCGCGAGCGCGAAGGCTTGGATCCCCCCTCCCCTTACCAGTCGGCTCCTCGAGCTGCTTCCCCCCCCGGGATTCCAAGGGCACCTGCCCATCCTCCTCTTCTCCCGCTTCCCCTCGGCTCTCCACGAGCCTCACAGCCCACGGCAACGCTCCACCGAAACCATCGAGCGCGTTCTGCCGATGCCGCTACTCTTCTCCCCAAACGAGCTCCTTGGAGACCAATGGTTTGCGGAAGAGGGTACCCTGCGAGCACTAGGGAAGGGATCGCCCTGAAGCTCTGGCACCGGGCAGAGGAGGTCCTGCATCATCCACCCTTCCCGTCTTCCCTTCCTTTCTCTCTAATCCCGAGCGCCTCCTGAAAGGAAATCAAGGAGGAATATATAGGAGCTCTTTGAGCTCCCCTATTAGGCCCGGACCTCATTCAAGAATTCCCGCTCCCTGAGTCAGAGCCACGACGTCGTGCGAAGAGCTTGCCCAAGGGACGACTCCTTCAAAGGAACGGGTTCTTTGTAGAGAGGACGACCTCCGACGCAAGAAAGACGCAGGAAACAGGGAGCGACGGATCAACTCCCGATGAGTTCGACTGTTCGCTACGCTCTCCAGCTCTGAGAACCTTTCTCTCCCCTCCCCCTCTCCTTCTCTTCCCCTTTGTCCTTCCCCCCCTTTCTATGGCTCATCACAGCACGTTCCTCTCCCGATATCCTCTGGTTCTCTCGTCCTTCTGTTGAGAGGAGCGCATTCGTTTCCCACATCTTCCAGCGAGATGGTGAAGAGGAGGAGAGGGAGGGAAGCGGAGGGGGGAGGTAGAGAAGAGGCTTGGACTACGAGAATGGGAACCGGATGCAGTCGTAGAGACCCGGCTGGGGGAAAGAAACTGGACGTCCCTTGCCGGTCACGCGACTGGAGCAAGGGAGGAGACCTTTCTTTTATCTCGGCGATCCGAAACTGGATGGATGCCCGTGGAACGCTCGGGCCTTCCTGCTCTTCCCTTATTTCCCGTTTCCCTTCCTCTTTCCTTTGAGAGCCTCGCTTGCCTTCCACCCTTTCCTCCCCAGCAGCGGCCAGCCATTACTACGACCCCTGGTCCGTGCGGAGACGAGGATCCAGCGGGAGAACGACGATGAAGAAGCTCTCACAAACAAAATTTCCTTCCTCTCCCCCACGATACGCTCCCGTAAGCAAACGCCTTATGGATGGGAACTGCGATTCCCGATTAATTCCCGATTCGTCAGGAAAGATAACTCCTTTTTTGAGTTCGCAGGACGATGCAAGGCGCCTGCCTCCTCCAGAAGTGGACCGACGCGCTGAAAGAAGGCTCCGTACGACTCGTAGAGTCGGAGAGACTGCTAACGTGACGACGATTGTTGCCGGCGATTACCAGCGGCTGAGAGCGGGTCGCGAGCCAAGGTCACCGATTGTCGTCGTCACCATAGTAGCACGCTGAAAATTCTCGTCGCATTTGGGACCTCCCTGGATCCTCGGAGTTGCGTTGCCTTTCTCCCCACGTGGAGGAAGGCCGGATGCAAGGATCCCTGGGGGAGCCGGCAAGGAGGGGATGGGCCCACGAGCAGCGTTCTAGGGAGAGCCAGGGATAGCGAGTCAGCTGGCGTCCGAAGACAATAAGTGCAGGAATAGAACTCCCTTCCGAGTGTCAGGAGCAATTGCACACTCCCATTCCGGGAGTAAATCCCAGACTCCCAGACGAAGACGTGGAGACTGACGGCTGTCAGGAGGAGGGTGGACAGCTCCCTAGGCGGGGGCAGGTACGGTGGCATGTCTCCGAGATTCGTCCCATCCATTCTCTCTCTGGGAAGCAATCCTGGAAAAAATGGCCACCGACGAACGAGCGTGCCCGGAGCCACGTAAGCGTGGACTGGAAGCAAGAAGGGACAAGATTGTGCGAGGCTGGATACTGTGACTGAAAGTGACCTCGGCGATGAGGATCCTGCTGAGCGACCCATCACCGTTGGCAGAATGTGCTCGCCTGGCCCTCGAAGGGGTTGCCAGCGTCTCCGTGCCAAAGATCCGGCCGGGATTTTCCTCCGAGGTCTTTCCAGGAGACTGGCGCCTCGGATATCCGTGTCCTCGATGCCTCGTTGCTTGAGAAGATCCCAGAGCGCAGGGTCGGCATGTCGCTAAGTGACCCAGGAGTCAAAGGTCCTCGGTAGCCGGTCGCCTGCTCGCCTCCTCCTTCCCGGAGAAGGATGAGACCGGCTCAGGTTCCCTCGTGGGTAGTGTCCCACCGTTCCCACTACACTTCGCGTTTGTCGGCGAACTCCGCTCGTTCATCTCAAGGCCAGGTCACTGAGGGAGAAAGAAAAAGGGGAAAAAAACATGGGAGAGAGGCTCAAAAAAAAAAAAAAAAAAAACCAGGAGGAGGAAAAATGACCGCCTCTGTCGGGACGAAGTGGAAAGACGGCCGCAGGGGGGGAGGAGCAGCAGCGCGTGACTCGCGGTCACACTGCCCTCCGAGATGACAACCCAGCATCTCTTCTGCGTGTCCTCCGTCTCGCCACGTTGAGAGTTCTCACGAGGAGAGGGAGGGGGGGGGGGGAAGATGGGGAAGGGCGAGTGGGGAGGCGACGCGCGCCCACTCGCCGTCCTCTCTCGCTACCACGCCCCTTTCCAATCGTGCGCGCACGTAAGCGTGCGCAGAGCGCACAGCAGCGTGTTGCGTTGCGCGCACGTGTGCGGCACGTGTGCGCGCACGCGGTGCGCCATTGTTACACGCGTGCACGTCGCGTGTGCGCTCGTCCGTAGACGCCTATTCGTGCGAGCTCTTGCTCGTCCGGGGCCAACCATCGTCCGAGGCCACTCAGAGGTCACCACCACCCGATCGGGGGCAGGGAGATGAGGGAGAAGAAGAGCCACTCAGCCCCCTCGGGTACATGGGACTCGCCGGATGGCTCTCTGGAGCGCCTGTCCCTCTTGGATCCGTTCTTGTCCTCGCAGTTCCGCGACGTAAGGGAAAAGAGCAGTCTGCCTGGGGCGAATCTCGGGAGCAAGGCTGCTACCGCCACCGCGGGGAGGTGCAGCCAGCGGGCTCCCACCGCCCCTCAGGGCGGCGGCAGTGTGTGTGGGTGGAGGCTTCCTCAGAACGGTTGGGGAACGCGGCCGCTCCCAGCATCGCACGGCTCCTTCCTAGATCGCGAGACGCAGAGTCACTGCTACCTCCGAGACACTCCCAGGGGCTGCGGGGAAAAGCTCGGTCCGGGGCGCATTGCCCCAGCGGGCGTCGCATGGGGGGTCGCGGTAGTCGCACCGCGTGCACGACGCGGCGCGACCATCTTCCGACGCTATTAGCCCAGCACTCTCTCCCACAACGTTCCCCTTCCCTTGTACGCATCCCCTGTGAGCTCCAGGGACGCGGCTCTCCCTTGTCTGCCGCGTCACTGTCCAGGGAAGGGACGCTGTCCAGGGGGGGAAGAGCGATCTCCGGGCGCGAGGCAAGAGAGAAGCGTGCTTGTGCGTGCGTGCCGCGGCGGTGGTCACCTCCCGACTCCCCAGGAAGGGCTGCTCGGGAATCGCCACCGGCGCGTACGGTGGCTGTCTGGCAACTGGGAAAGGCGGACACTGCGGCCGGGATTTCGCAATGGAGGCTGTCGCAAGAGAGGCCGGAGGGGACGCTGCAGCGGGACCTCCAGCAGCGCCATCTGCACCCGGCAGGATGCGCGCCCGTTTTTTTTTTTTCGTTTTCCTTTTTTGTCCTCCGCGGTCACATCCGGGTCGCGCCAGAGAATCCCGGAGCGAGGAGCGCGCCCACCCGCTTCCCATCCTCGCGTCCCGGGAGACACGGGGTCCCCCGCGGTTCCCTCTGTAAGGCTCTCAAGCTCCGCTTCTTCCCGGAGGGGATCCGAGAAGGGCCTTCCGCGGCTCCTCCTGGAACAAACTCCCCGGGAGAGCGTCCTCCTTCCCGCCGGGCAGCGCGAAAAGGGATTTTCGCTTCCTGAAAGATCCTCGAGCCTCCTCCCTTCAGGAATCTGGAGGAGTGCAGGATGTGCGTCCTTCTGCGTGCCCCTGGGAGGGGACGCGACCCTTGCGCCGCTTTGGAGGAAGGAGAGGGGGTGGGGTGCTCCCCTCGTCCTCTATCTCGGACGGGAATACTCCCCTTTTTTCCCCTTCCGTTCTCCTCTTCTTCTGGGAATCGGACCCCGCCCCTTCCGGATTTCTGAAGGGTGCAGTCCCGAGCAGCCTCCCGAAGGGAAGGGGAACCCTCGGAGGCTTCCCTCTGGGAACGGGTTCGCCGCGCGCGGTATCCCATCAGGACGCACCCCTCGGAGGTGCCGTCCGAAGCGACTACATGCCCCCAAGGATCACGCGGGAAACGGTAGTGGCGAGGAGGAAACTGGAAGGCACGTGTGTCCCCACGTCCCCTCACCCCTCTCCTTGCCCGAGGAAGCGAAGCGGGGGTGCGCGCAAGGATCGGGAGTCCGTCCGTGTGGGGTCCGCCTCTCCACTTCCTTTCCTTTTAGGATCGGAGGAGAGAGGGGAAGGGGGCAGGAGAACCAACCTCTCCCCCTCCTCCTCCCTCCATTCCTCTGCAGGGAGTGCCTCCGCCGGGATCGATGTGTCTCCCTTCTTCTCCCGTTTCTGTTTACATTGAGAGCGACGAGGGAGGAGGTGGCGGCGGGCGTCCCGGAAACCCAGGCGAGCACGTTACGGACTTTCGGAGGAAAAAAAGAAAAAAATCCCGAAAAATCCCGGAAAGCGAGGTGCCCTGCCCCGCCTTCCTGTTTTTTTTTTTCTTTTTTGTCCTCGCGCTAAAAAAAGGAAGGGAAAACACGTGGAAAGGCAGGCGGGAGGAGGGGAGAGGGTGGAGGAGGAGTAACGGGGAAACCCCCTGTGGCTCCGCAGTCGCCAGCCGCTCCCTACCTCGATCCCTCGGGAGGAGAAACCCGCGCGCGCGCGCCTCTCGAGCGTGTTCGCTCCCGCGGGAGCTCCCGACCCTTCGCCGCCCGTTGCGCGGGTCTTGCCCGCTGTCCCGAGGCGGGCGCTTGCGACCTCGCGTGGTTACCCTTCTCTCCCCTCGGGAGCGATGGCGGAACTAACGGAGGCCCTTGTGCCAAGGGCAGCGCAGGCAACTCGCCGGGAGGTCGGGCGGCTGAGAAGAGCGGCTGACCAGGATAGGGCGCGTGTCGTTCCCGAAGTTGAGGAGGACGTTCAGGAAGGAAGCTCTCTGGGAGCGGCGGGAGGTGGGCAGAGGACGACTCCCGGAAGGAGAGCTCTCCTGCCTTAGGGGAAGCACCTCTCACAAAGGCAGGGGAGGGGAGGGGGGAGGAGAATCGATGCGCGATCAGAGGCACCTCCTCCGAGACCGTTTTGTTCCTTCGGGTGAGGGAGTGCAAGGGAGGACAGAGAGGTTGCCTTCCTTCGGGAAGGGCAGGGAGGGAGACAGCCACGGGCATGTTTTCACCCGCTCCCGCGGCCAGCAGATCCCGGTGTGATGCCCGCGTGCTGCCCCCCTCCCCTCTCTGTTTGCAAAGTCCCAAGGAAAGGAGAGAGAAATACAGACTGTCCGAGTCGCGGTCAGCTTGCCCTTGCCACCTTGGGGCAGAGGGAGAAATTCCTCGAGAACGAGATCCACGGGAGAAACAGGAAGCGCCGAGGCCGCCTCCTAATGTGATGGCGGACTTCCTTCTTCTACTTCCCGCGAGTTCCCTGGGATCCGGGTCTGGGATACCGACGAGAGGGAGGAGCCCTTCCTCCTGGTTCCCTACTGATTGCCCACAGAAGGATTCCCTTCCGGGAAGAAACGGGTTCGTTCGTTCCCCATCGCCGATTCTCTTCGTTACCGTCGATTCTCCCGTCTCCCCCGACTGCACCCTTCCTGGAACATCGGACTTTCCGGGGATCAGGAAAACGCGGCAGTGCTCTCTCCCGGGAAGCAGGCAGGCGTGCCCGTTGCGAGGTTTCTGGCCCTACCATCTCCCATTCTGAATGGGAAACGAGCGGATGTGGACCACTCGGCCGCAGCATTCGCCGCTTCCATCTTCCCCCTCGCAAGAGTTTCGGGATCACGGCAGTCTTCCCCTTCCCCTCTCCTCATCTATCCTCCCCTCGGTCCTCAGGATTGACGCAAGGATCATATCGGGAGCTTCTCGTCTCCCTGCTCGCGGAAGGGAAAAGGGAAGCTCCTCCGAGAGGGCGGAGCACGAAGGGGGCAGGAGGGAACAGCAGGTGGTGCCTCCGGAAGTCTCTAAGGAAGCTGCTTCCCGAGAGAAAGGGGGAGTGGGGACCCCGTTCACTGGATTCTTCGCGCTCCTCCTCCTGAACATGAGGGAAAGGGGGGGGGGGACTCTTCTCTCGAAGCGTCGAGTCGTATCCCGGAGACCTCCTCCACTTTATTTTCCGGAGGCTCAGACGTAGGCGATGCCTCCCGGGCGATCCGGGAATGTAAGAGGAGTCCTCCTCTCTTCCGGCCTCGTTCTTTCCCGAAATACAGGACCTTCCATCAGAAGGGAGGAAGGAGGTCCCTGCAGCGAAGGATAGACCGGCCGGAGGACAAGGGAAGGGGAGAGGAGGGAGGGGTCAACAGAGAGACTCTCGGGGGTCCCTTGGTCTCCCGGGAAGCGAGCCGAGAGACTGGAGGAAAGGGGAGAGCGCCCGTTCACGCCGCCAGAGGGGATTCCTACCGTGTGCCGGGATCCGCGCGTTCTTCCGTCCGCCGCCCGTGGGTCGATAAAACGGGAGAGAGCGCGCGTCGCCGTTGGCGGCGGTTACGACGACGGTGGCAGCAGGAGAGCGCGTACATTCCGGAGAGACCTCTTCCGTGGAAGAGCAGGAGAGGGGAAGGAGGAGGGGGAGGAAATGGAGGAGGAGGGAAGGGTCGATAAGAGGAAGCAAGGGGAAGAAGGAAGAGGGAGGGATTTCCGGACAGCAAAGTCGCCATGGAGCTTTTCAGCCGCCAATGCTTCTCTTTCGTCTCCCAGAAACCCGGTTCAGGGAACGTCCTCGCCTCCTCTCCTGGACGAGGGGGTCACCTCCTGCTTCTCCCTTCCCAACGGAAGAGGATGGATGGAGACGGCGTCCTAGAGCGGATCCACCAGATGATGAAACGCTTCCATTTCGAGGCAACCCACCCTCAACCTCCAACCGGTTTTCGTGGGTTGCCCGGCAGGAGGGGGAGGGTTCCCCTTCTTCCTTCGAGAGGCGTTTCGTCCTCCCGTGACTTGCCGTGGTTCGCGGGTGGCTGCTGCTGTTCTTTCCACCCGCATTTCTCTCCTCCCCTCCCCCAGCTACTGTCTCTCCTGCTGCTTGCTCCCCGGGGAGCTGCAGCAACAGCAGCTGCCTGCCCTACCCCGAGTGCAAGTGGCAGCACGGATTAGCGATGAGCGCGTGCACGCCCCCGCTCGCGGCAGGCAGTTGGCGCGCGTTCCCCGCGGTGGCGACGGTAGTCGCCAGAGCACCCGATTAGGGTCAAGAGAAAAGTGGGAACTGAGGGAGGCGGAGAGGAAGCGATGGGGGGCTGTTGCACGGGGAACCTTTCAGCTGGTCAGCTTCGACCACTTCGAGCATCTACCGGAAGACACTGCCACCACCGCCTTGAGTGATCCCTCGGGGAGAGAAACTTCGTCTGGAATCGCCTTCTTCCGCAGGAGCCGGAAAAGCTGGAAAAAGAAAGGGTCGGATCCCCCCCCCCTCCCTCCGTCCTCTCTCAAGCCTCGTCGCCCTCGTTTCTGGCCGTGCCTGCAGGGCGTGCAGTCCTCGAGAGTAGCCCTAGACTGGAGCGCTGGGGAGAGCGGGCAGGGGTGCAGGAGAAGGGCAGGCATCCCTCCAGACAGGTCCGACAAGCAGTCGGAAGCTTTCGAGGGCGGGGGCAAAGGCCCGCTGTTGTGGAGCCAGGAGCGAACGGCAGCCGCGGGTGGGCGGCGACGCCACGTCGGGCCGGGAAACTTGCACACGCCCCCCACCTCTGGCGCTGCCTGCCTTGAGGGGCGGAGCCGCTCCACACGGCAAGGAGGAGGATAGTCCTTCGTGGCCGCGTGCAAGACCGAAAGTGACTGTTGCTAGGCGACGGGGGATCCGTGATGGAGGGAAGGGGTCGGCGAGCTCGCGGCAGGAGGAGGCTCGACTCGGTTCAGGAAGGAGGGAGGGGCGAAGGGGCGCTCGGCTACGGAAGGAGCGCGAGATCAGAATGGCTGGCGTATTCCACCAAGCAGCGCCTGCGCACGCACACGGGACGCCCGCCGCCGGTGAAGAGTCGTCCGAGGGGAGGAGGTCGGCTGGTCAGGCGAAAAGCAGCCTTGCGAGCGGCCACGTGAGGCGTGCTGGTGCGGCACACGAGGAGTGGATCGCGCACCGAGGTAGGCACGCGCGCGCGAGCTCCGACTCTGTGCACCGTCCGTGAGCCGCCGCGGACGCACGAGCCTGCGAGCTCGCGCGGACGAGGCGCGTGCGCGCACGCACGGGCGAGGGAGAGAGACGGCGAGGACGATGCGCACACGCGGCGGGGTGGAGTGGATGGATGCGAGTGGACGCGCGGCCGCCATCGGGTGCGCGCGCCGAAGCAGCGGCGCACGCTGATCTCGCCGTTCGGCTGCTGCCGTTGCTGAGGATGGAGGCTGCGATCATGAGATGGCGACGGCTCGCGCCGCGACGGCGACACTCCGTGGGCCCCGGCCCCGACGGTCCGAGAGCCGGAACAATGGAATTTGATCCTAGGGTCGGTCTCGGGAGGGAAGGGGGAGGAGAAGGGCGTCCGCGGGGCGGAGGTGACAGCCGAGGCGCCGGGTGACGGATGCAAGGAGGGGGAGAGGACGCGCGCGCGTGCTCCGCAGCATCCGCGGATCAACGTCCTTTCGCAGACTTCGACCTCTCGAAGCGCGCGAGCGCGCGCGCGCCGGCATCTCCAGCGACCGCGAAGTCGCTGCCCCGCGAGCAAGCGCTCCCGGGCCACCAAGGAGGAGGAACAGCTATTTGCGTGCGGCATCTCCTGGTCGGGTCAGAGATGGCAGTGGGGGCCCAGCCCAGGCAGCGAATCGCGGACGCTGCGAGGCACCGAAAGGACGGGGTCCCCTTCCTCCCGGTGCCCAAGGCGTCCGTAGGGACGGCTCCTGCGCCCATCCTTCCGGCGCCACCCCCACCCCACCCGAGCGTTTGGGGAAAGGCAGGGCGAGTCCGAAAGCAACGGGAACAATGAAGCTGTCATGAACGCCTTCCTGGATAAGGACGCCCCGCGCAAGGAACGAGAGAGGAGAGGAGGGAGGCAAGACTTCCTGAGATTCCCCTCGGAATCAGGGGCGCCTGCCGCCCCTGCGATCTGCGGCACGATACCCCGAGCATCCTGCCCCCCTTTTCCCCTCTTTTTTCCCTTTTCCTTCGGATCAGCGGTCGCAGCCGCCGATGCAGCTCTTTGCCAAGAAGCGCCTGCCCAAGGAGTCTGCGAGGCGGAGGACGGAGGAGATCCGGGGCTGAGGGAGCTGGGGAAAGTCCCTCCTCGCCGGTGCTGCCCAGCTGCGGGAGGAACGGAGAGAGGGTGCGGAGGAGCCAACCCCTCGGACGTGGGGGGAGGCACTATGAGGCACCTCTCGCTCTGCTTTTTCTTCCCCTCCTCCGCTGTTTCTTCCGATCTTCCCGTTCCTTCTCCTCCATCTTCTTCATCTTCCTCCTCCTCTCTGTTCCTCCCGCAACCCCCGGGTGACCTCAACCCGCGAGATCGCAGGAGAAAGGTGGTGGCCCCACCAGGCTCGCAGAGGTCTCGTTTTGGAAAAGACGCCGACAGTCAGTCTACCCACCCGCTGGAGTTTCCTCTATTCGGAGGGGGCAAGCGGAGGAGGAGGAGAGAGGAGAGCGCCTGTCCCTGGCTCTTCCTCGCCCTCCCTGGCCTCCTCGTGCACTCGCGGCTCTCCCGTTTCCCCAGCAGGGCGAGGACTTTCGCGCCCGAAGGTCCGGGGATCCCCCCTGAAGGAAGGTTGCAGCAGCCAGCAGGAGGGGATCCCAAAGGCGACCGAAGCAATGCCCTTCCCTTCTCGCTCTCCTTGCGCTCCACCGTCTTAAAATGGAAGCTCTTCGGTTTTTTTTCTTTCTAATTCTTTCTCCCCTTTCTCCCATTTACCCTAACTCCCCTCTACACCGCTCTCCCTCGCTGGCCACTCAGGCGGAACGCTCGGTGTCGTTGCGAGGAGACCCTGGGAGGAACCGAAGCGAGGACTGGCCTCCAGTGGCACCGACGGTAAGAAATCACGGGACGCCTCCGCATTTGTAGAGGGAGGACATTGCCGAAGGAAGGGAGGAGGGAGTCACTCTTCCCCTTCCCGGGGAGCAAGAAAGGGGGAAGGGAGGTGGCTACGTCCTCGAAACCCGGAAGGACGAAGGAAGTGGATCAAAGAAAGGGTGGTCACCGGGAAGAGGGCGGTTTTCGCAGGAGAGCTACAGGTGAGGCCACCAGGTCCCCTGAAAGAGGGGCACCAGCAGCCCCCGCCTCCAGGGCGCGAGGGAAGGAGGGACGGCGGCAGTGAGAGCAGTAGGTTAGGGAGCGCGCGGCAGGGAAGGGTTCCCGGCCCGGGACTCATATCCGATGAGACCGAGATTCCCGAGAGGCCGCCAGCGCGGAACAGGGAGAGACTCAGAGAGAACGCTGCAGGAGGAAGGACTGGGAGTGTTCGGCAGGAGGGAAAGCGCAGGGATCCCGGAGAGTCCCTAAGGAACAGAGGACGGTCAAGGAGCTGGAAAGAGGGGCTGAGGGAGCCGAATGCCCCCTCCCCACGCACGATCACGAAAGAAGGATGCTGTCACGCTCCGGTGTAAACGCGCATTCTGCCGCCCTCCTGTCATTCCAGAGGTGGGCGGGTGCCAGAAGCTGGCGGGCGACCAGCTCGATCAGCCCCAAGGGGCAGCAAGAGGTGGGTCAGGCGAACGCAAAGGCGAGGTCGTGGTTGGGGTGGGAAAGAAGGGTTCTCCTGAACAGAAGCCTTCCCCCTCCCTCCTCCCCTTGCCGAAAAAAGGAAAAAGAAAGGGCCGGATCCCCCCCCCCCTTCCCGACGCATGGGCGCCCCCGCGCCTTGAGGAGGAGCCGCCCCAGCGGAGTGGAAGGCTTTCGAGGGG
Organism: Raillietiella orientalis; assembly: GCA_036172245.1. Lineage (NCBI taxonomy): Eukaryota > Metazoa > Arthropoda > Ichthyostraca > Raillietiellida > Raillietiellidae > Raillietiella > Raillietiella orientalis. The sequence goes on from JAYWIR010000015.1 coordinate 3,097,157, forward strand.
GATGCCGCGCGAGAGGGGCGGGGGTGGCAGGCCGTCACTGCAGCTTCGCTTTCCCTGCCTGAAGGGAAGCGTCGCCGTTCCTCGGGGTCCTCGGGGAGCGACCAGCGGCGTCTCGCAAAAATTGCGGCCGGACGGGGAGCGACCTGGAGAGAGCGCATTTCGTCATCCGCTGCAGCTCGGATCTGGAGAGTTACCCCTGAGAGCGACGCCCTCTGCTCGAAGCAGCTTCCAGAATGGCGCCGCTGGAGCACTCGCTCGCCGTACCGCGGCGGCAGCGCTTCCGGTGCAGACAAAGCCAAAAAAAAAAAAAAAAGGCGTAGGAGGGGGGGGGAGGCAGCCGCCCCTTCCTCCCCATCTCCCTCCCTTCGTTCACTGACTGCCCGTACACGCCGCCACCGCGTCTCGACGACCGCGCCCTTCAGGGAGCATCGCCGCGGCGGAAAAGTTCCTTCCGGGAGTGCGGGCGGGAAAGGGCGCGCGCAAAAAGCATCCCGGACGCGTCCGCTCACCTGCCCACTAACGTCTCCTTGCGGGAGCGAGCGAAGGATCTCTTGCGGAGGAGGAAGAGAGAGGAGAGCCTGAACCGGACGGAGACGGGCAGCAAGAAGAGGACCTCGGGACCCGTAGTGGCTCAACCCTCCTTCGGTCTGCGGACGCCCGCCTGGTTTCCTCGACAACCGCTTGCTAGCAGGGGAGATTTCCTACCGCCGCTCCTCTTCCTTCTTCTCCTGACCGGTCGATTGACGGCCGCTCCAGCAGCAAATCCGCCCGACGAGCCCTTCCGCCTAGAGTCACCACCGACCGCCTCCTGAGAGGGGACGGTCCTGAAGCAGCAGTCACCAAAGACGTGGGAGCCCCTCCTTTCTGCAGCAGCACATGGAGGAACGATTTCCAGAGGCACGGGAGCAGCCCCCGGCCCCATCGCCATCTGATAAGTCCTCGCAGCGGGTTGACCCGAACTTGCTAACTTCGAGTTCCACCGCCGTGATGTGCAGGGGAAAGAAAAAACACCCGCATACCCAACACTTGGGCTCGTGTCTTTTCCTGCCTACGCGGGTATAACCACGAAAACGGCAAGGCGTGGGCGACCGCACGGGCCTGGGAGCGTGCCGCGCGCGTGCGCGCAACACTCCGTACAAAAAAAAAAAGGAGCGACCCCCAACACAGACCTCATCCAGCGCAAGTAAAAGACCGAAAAGAAAGCGAGGAGAGGTCGCACGGTGCGCCCAAGTGTCTTAATCCCAAAAGACACTGCTTGTGTTCCCCACTCGCGTTTCATTCAGCAGAACTCCAGGAAGCGAAAGCGAAAAAAAAAAAAAAAAGGACAGCCAATTCCCCTGACATACGGCGGGATGTCCTTTTTTGTTTCTTTATTTCCTCTTGCCATCAGCTGGGTCAACCCAACGAGGCGGCCGCTTTGCGGCGACGCCAAAAGAGCACAATGGGTGTCCGCGCCCGGGACCCTCGATCCCGCTAAATGCACGGATAATTCGAACCGCGGACAAAAGGGCGCGCGCACTCTTGCGAGAGCGAATTTTCCGACCGAGTCCCCCCTCCTCCTTCACCTCCCTCCTTCCCTCCCTCCGCCCGACCCCCTTCCAGCCCGACTCGATGCCGACTCTTCCCTGATGCTGCTGCGGCTGCTGCCACCCTCCCGCTTCAAAACATCCACGTCGCCGAGTCGTGGCCCTCCAGACATGACTCCCCGAAACACATGTTTGATTCGGGGACATCAGCCCAGACGTGTCCGTCCCCTCGCCCGCACCCCGCTGGATGCTGACAACTCGGATAACCCGGTCCGTCTCGACATCGCGACGCATGAAGAGGAAAAACGGGAAGAGGAACAAAAACGCGATGGGCGTCTACGCTGCTGCCTGCCCCCCCCCCTCCAACGGCTGTGTTGATCACGGAAGGAAGTTCCCAGGCACAGGAGGGGGCGTGCTTCCCATGAAAACAGGGAGGCAGAGGGGGTGGCTGCGCGCTGCTGCTGCTGGAGCTCAAGCACTCGTACAGAGAGCCTGCCTCTCTTCCCCTCAGCGGGAAGGAAGGATACAAAGTGCACCCGCGTACATCACTGCTCACCCCATCCCCCCTTTGTTTTTGTTTTCCTTTCTTTATATTTATTGTTTCAGCCTGCCAAGGTAGCCACGAAGCGGTGCATCTTCCATCGTCGAAGAGCGAGCCGTGCATAACTGGCGAGCCGCGAGAATCCGCACTACTTCGTGCTGGGGGTCTTCCCGTGACAGCGCAACACCGACAGCAGGTGACCGTCATTTGACTGCGAGAAATCTTCGAGCAGCTGGGGAAAGAGGGGGAAAAAAAAAAGGAGGAGAGAGGAAAACACACAAACACAAACACACACATGCAACAACGACAGTGCGTTAGGAAAAGGTACGCTTACCGCTCACACCCTCGGGCCATCTCACCTCGTAGCTCATCTCCTGCTCAACGACAGCCCTGTTGGCACTGTTGCTCCAGCAGCACGCCAACAGGGTGGGCAGCAACACCACGGTGAGCGAAGGGTTGCTGAAGTAGCAGAATGGTAGATGGCACAGCTGCTGCAGCACCGTCGGCATGTGCCCGGCTTGCATCAGCATCTGGTTGTCGCGGTTGCACGCCGTGAAGTAACCGATGATGCGGATGACGTCACAGAGCAACTCGGACAGGTTGTCCCTGGGGGAGCAGTAGCGTAGCAGGCAGCTGATGATGTGTCGAAACTGCAGGCTGATGCCTTCGGATCCCAGGATGGATTGCAGCAGCTGCAAGTTCAGAAAGGCCACTTTCAGCCACAGACGCAGTACAGCGCTCGTGAGGCGCAGGACCGAATCGTCCAGCTCCGGAGAGAGAGGCACACCCTGCGGGATCAGCATGCCGTACAGCATCGACGTGCTGCCCATGAATTCGGTAGTCTGCAAGGCTTGCTGCAAATGGGTCTGGTCAGTTACGGATCGCCACGTGGATGAACTTTTTCCATTGGTGGATTTTCAAGCCAAGTCAGAAGAAGCCGCCGCTCACCTTTCGACGAGGGCATCGACTAGCTGCAGGATTTGCAGGACGAACGTGTGCGCGGACGAATCGTCTGCGGGCAAGGTCTGAACGGAGGTCAGGTACGCCGAGAAGCTGTCCACGATCCCCAAGGCGACGATGTAACTGCAATGGCACAGACATGCAGTGGGACGCGCGCGACGCATTGGTCGGCTACGGAGGATCGCGAGACCGCGTAAGCGCTTCGGGAACGGTGAGCCACTACTAGAGGCAGGCCCCGGCGAAGAGGGGAAACGAAGGAAGGAAGGGGATTTTCGGCAAGTGGAAGACATTCGAGAGGAAAAGATGAAGGGCAACGACGTTCCGCCCGAGCGACCCGATCGCAGGGGAAAGTTCGAAGCTCGCCACGAGGGATCACGCTGGGTGCTGGGATACCACGGTCAAATGCGTGCTTGGTGCGGCAGCGAGCACGAGGAGTCGCACGAGGGTGCAGAAGGGAGTGGGGGGAGACGAGAGGGGGAGAGCGACAGGTGTCTTTTAGTTCGTAGGTACCCGTTGAGAGGGAGGGGAGGGACGGAATGTCCATACATGCGCGCACCTTGCAGCGGGTTAGGGGGGGAGGGGGGGGGGGAAGGAAAGGGAAACGCGTGCAGCAACAACCGCCGCCACGAAAGGACCCGATCCTTTTTACATGTACGGATGGAAGATGACGTCGCACTGCAATGCCAGGCGGGAGACGATACGTCGCACACGCCCGTCGCTGTCGGGATGCCGATCGGAGCCGCGCAACGTCTCCAGATGGTGTACGTACGCACGCGCAGCAATGGCTGGCCCAGAAGGCACTCCAGATTCTAATAGACGAGCCCGGAAGACTTCACTGCATCAAGGATATCAACCCTTCATGATTCAATCTATCATAAACTAATCCTCAGAAGAGGGAGGGAAGGAAGAGAGCTGGGGGGAAAAAATAGGAAGGGTGAGGGAGAATACTTGCAGGATATCCGAACCCGAATGCGTAAAGGCCGTCCCCGGCGTCGCCTAAAAAGTGCAGCAGATATTACTGCAGAAGGAGTACTTGAATTCGTTCAACTATCACGTCCAAGAGCCAACTCTTCCGCTCCCGTGACCTCGCTGAGGGAAGAGAGCGCACTATTTGCAGAGTATTTCTTCTTCGTCGTCATCATCGTCTCACTTTTGTCCTCATTTCATTTTTTCTAATTTTCACTTTTTCTTCTTCTTCTTCTTCAGAGAGAAAAAAAAAAAAAAAAACAACGGAAGCGCGCGCACTTGCCATAAATCAAAGGCTGTCCTACCGAGCGTATTCTCTAATAAAACCGAGCAGCGACACTCGTAAATTTCTCTTTCAAAACACACGGCTAATCAGTCGGAAGAATTTTCGGCTTCCGGTTCCCCCAAAACTCCCCCTACTACCAATACTCATGAAAGTCACCGCGTCTCCTACGGCCGATTGTCAGCGACATCATCAGCAGCAGCAGGCAAGAGGCGATTCTATTGAACCCATCAATAACCGGCCTAATCATTCGTATAATCTATCAAGCAAACGAAAAGATACACACACACACGCACGCACACACACATGTACACACACATCCTGGCGGCGGCAGCGGCCTGAACACCATTTGTTAGATTAGCTTGATCTTCTCCCGGAGCACATCTATCACCGCAAATGCCAATGAAAATTTCAAAAGCGCAGGGAGGCCTTGGGGTGCACTGAACAGCAGCAGCAGCAGCAATGATTTCCCCGGCAATCGAGAGGATTCGCCAGTCCTCCATGCAGGTTGGTACGTACACGAAGGGACAACTCCAAAGAGAGGGGGAGGGACGGAGGGAGCGAGGGAGAGGGGGGAATAAAGCACCCTTTCATCTGCGAGACGCGGATGGGATGCTTACGGCAACGTGCACAGACGGCTGTTGCGCCCGCCGCCGAAGGAACAATGCCGGTGCCATCTCGAGGAAGGACAGAAACACCGCCAAAAAAAAGGGGAGCGCCAAGAGAAACTCGACGACGGAGTCGCCTGGGAGAACATGTGCGCGCGCTGCTTCCTAGGAAGACTAAGATGTGGTTCGCCTCGCGAAAGATCGGAGCCGCATTTTCTACGTTGAGACACACTCCTGGAAACGATGCCTACACCCCCCCCCCCCCCCAAAACAACAACAACCATACCAACACGCTCGCCAAGACAAAAAGAAACGAAAGTCAAATCACGCGTCGCCACGGAGCCAAGAGCAAAGACGATTCTCCAAAAAAGGCTCGAGCCGCCTCGGAGGACGCCGGGAGACGCGGGCGCAATCCGACGTCCTCCGATCATCAATAGCGAGCCTTGTCCGGAGTGGCCCAAGATTGCAGCGGCGGAGGCCGACACCCCGGTGCTCTCGGGGGATCGGAGCGTCCGGAGAAGCGACTTTAGCAGCCAGCCTTGAAAAGGGCCCCGCCTAAAATGCGAGCAGCTCCAGAAAACGAGCCGCGCACGTCATGGAAACCGGACATGCTGGCATTGGGCACGGTCGAAGAGCGGGACGCTTTCCGCTGCGCGCGCGGGCAGGCACGGAGACGGCGAAGAAGGCAGCAGCGACTACGAATCCGACGCGTGCGACATGGGGAGGTGGGGAACGAGGGTGGTGTGTCCAACTGCAGCGGGCTTCGCCAATAGAGCTGCGGCGGTGCGTCGTCAGGGAATCCTGGCAGGGGACAAGAGAAAACGCGCAACAAAAGTTGAGGAGGTCGGAGGATCGTCATCCCCTCTGGGAGAGGTGGGGGGGGAGGGGGGCAAAGGAGGCAAGCGGGATCGTAGCCGCGATCGGCAGGTTCCGGATGGTACGCTACGGCGTGCCGTGCGAACGACGAAGAGATCGCTCTTGGGAAATGCAAACAAACAAAAACAAAAGCGCGCATTGCTGCTTCTGCTGGCGTCGCTCCCGCTGTCGAGTGCGTGAGTGCCGCTGCCTCCTATGCCTAACAATCCAATCTTCATTTCGCTCAATGAGGTCACCGTTTTGATGACCATAATGCTCCTGCAGTCCGGAGAAAAGTCACTTCGCTGATCCTCCGCCGAATCGAGTTTAATTTAATTAATGCTGAGTAATGGACGCAATGGGTGTTTCCCATGCTACTTATTCAATTTTCCCCCAGCACAGAAAGGGACACTAAGCAGAGGAGGATCAATAAAGTGCTCGGCTTACGGGATTTACTCGTTCGTGTCGCGGAAGCACAGGCGGCGAAATCGCACCCGGGCACTGCGGACGGAACGGCGGAGGCGAGCCGTCGACGCGCAAATCGTTGGTGGCCCATCGCGAGCACGTGATGGTGAAGATGGAGACTCGGTAACCCACCCCCGGAGGGGGGAAACCAACCGCAGGGGAAAGAGACGCAGGGCAGGAGCGAGCGGTAAGTTAAGGCCAAGTCCTCCCACTGAAATAGGGCACCCAAACTTCGCTTTTTGCCCCCCTCCCCCCCCCCCCTTTACCTGCTCGCAACTACGCGAAACGGAGAAACGGAACGATGCACGTGGAAGCAAACATTCCGTACGACTCGCATGACCGGCATGGATTTGCACAGCGGAATCGATACTATAAATAACTCCGGGGAAACGTCTCCTTGCCTACACTCTCAGATAAAAGTCGACCAGAAGAAAATCAAAGATTTATTGCGCCAGATTGACGCTGTCCTCTAAACTGCGCGCCTTTGTTTTTTGTTTCAATAAAAGTCCTCGCTCCGAGAAAGACGAGGAGTCTCCGTTCCGGTGCCACTCTTTCTGACCGTTTCCACGCAACAAGACGAGAGCGGGATTCGCAGAGGAACGCTGCTTCCGCCGCCCAACCAGGCGGAGGTCGAACGCTGCCAATACGGAGACGCGGCCTTCGCTTTGATGGCGAAAGAGAACACCTGGCGAGTCGACGGATGTAAATTAACTGGATGGATTTTCAATGGTTTTCACACACAAGGATAGAGGGAGCAAGAAAAGAAAAAAAAAAACTGACCACCTAGAGAAGGAAACATTAAAAACTGCAGAGGCAGCAGCAGCAGCAGCAGCACACACGTCCGCCCGTGGCTCCTCATAGCCACTGCGTAGTTTGGATTCCACTTAGTGTTATTTACCGTTTCGGATTCGAGAGCGAAGTTGACTGCAACCTGGAGCGCGAGTGTGACCCCCACCCCTTCACCCTATCAGTTCTTCAAGTGAGCTTTCCAAGGTATTTGCAAAAGACGGAGCTCTGCAAAGAGGACGGAGAGCAGACCGAAAGTGACACACGTGATGTCGCAACGGGCCGCTTCCTCTCCTAGCACTCCGGTTCGAGCACTTCCGGTATGCCAATCCCCTGAACCTCCCCCTCCTCCGTGCTCGCCGAGAGCTTCCGGGGTAACCGTTCTCGCACACGGTGAAGAATCGAACGGATTTTCGGGAAACGGAAGCGCCAATTGAGCTCTCGAAAGGATAATCTCGGACGGGGACGCGCGTGCTTCCGGGGCTGCCGAGACAGCCCACAGGCGCTTCCAAGGAAACCCACCGGCGCTTCGCCCTACCGCGGTGCCTCCTTGGTCGCGCCAGCGAGGGAACTCGCTCGAGTACGCTCGGCGGTGCCCAAAATGATACGCGGGGCGTGCGAGCCGAGCAGGTGGGGCGAGCGCACCCTACCCCAACAGGTGTTTCTCACACACTTCGTGCACCACATCCGCGGGGACGTTCATAAGTACCGTGCCTAAGCAGGAACGAATTAGCAGGAAATAGAAAGCGCGAAAAGACGGCTGCAAATGGGCGGAAGACTGCGACAGACATTACCATAATAACCTTTTAATCCACGAAAATTGAAAGGAGGGGAATCAGGAACAAATCACACTGCAAGGCAGAAGAGGCAGGGCAGGAGGAACAGTTGAGCCCACAGCCCGAGGGTGACTGCGAAATTTGCAACGCTGCAAAGAAAAGCACTCGAGGGCAGTATGTCGCGCGCGGGACGCGCAGGCAAAAACGGAGCTTCGAAAACCACTGAGCGCGCAGGAACTCTTCGGAAATGGCGGCTGCGCATGAACTGCGCAAGGAAGCTGAGCAGAGACGCAGGGAAAAGGAGGGGCGGGGGGGGGGAGGCTGCAAAAGGGCTATTCATTTGCACCTGATCAGATCCTGACTGCCAAATTCCTTGATGGTCGTCAACACGGTCCTCGAGTTGACGAGTCTGAGCAATGCTGAGCAGATGACGTCAGCGGGGGAGTTCGCCAGGCATTCCGACTCCTACGGAAATCGCGCACGCATCACATTCCCACCTGCCACACCTCCTATCCCATCACCTGCATATACCGGGAGAGCAATTCCATGAGAAGCCCTATGTTCCCCGAACTAATCGTACAGCACGCTTTTTCGAAACAGCGCTGCAACACTTGGCACACGTTGAGCAACTCCTGTGAATTTGCGGAAGCCTTGTTTTCGGATAGCCTGCCGAGGATGCGAATCAGAATGTTCGCCTCCCAGGAGCCTATCTCCAAGGAGGCTCTCTTTTTGATCAGAATGTGGTTCAGATCGCCGAGCAGGCGGCTGAGCTGACATCTACTAGCTTTGGGAAGAATCAGCTTCTCCTCCCAGCCGCTCAGGCTCATTACTTCACACAGGATGCGCTGCGCGGGTCCTTTACTGGCACTCTCGAGAGCCACGCATCCGGTCTCGCGTTCTGAGAGCAGAAGAAGCTTGTGCTTCAGTTTGCGGCGGTGTTTCTTCAACGTCCTTTGTCTCTCTCTGATCATCGCAGCACGGGGATCCACGTGGTCGACAGGCACGTCAACTATGTACTGCAGGCTGCATTCCGACAATTCTTTGCTTGCCATATCGGGAACCAAATCTCCCAAAATCTTCTGGTGACGTTGGCCCCTCAGGTGACTAAGCAAATACACGTCGGAGCTTAAGAGGGTGTTGCACAGCGTGCACATCTTCTGAGTTTCGTAAGGGACTAAGGAAGGAGCGTCGTCCAGAGAGCTGAATCTCATGATCCTCAGCTCCAGAGCCTTCTGGCGGATCTGCTCCATGTTTTGCTCGTGACGCCTAGCGCTCTTTTCTTGCTTCTCTTGAATTTTCTTCTGTAGCTCTTCCATGTTCGCTTGGTGAGCGGCTTGTATTGCCGACAGCCTCACCTCGCGGTCCCTGCCAGCCCGGGTCGACATGTGACTGCCCAGCTTATGGCGCGCGCTGTGTTACCTGGCCTTCTCTTTGGCGGCCTCCAGACGTTCCTTTTCTCGTTCCTGGATTTCCTTTTGCCATTTCTCTTGGCGTTTTTGATGTTTGGCCTGAAAAGAACGGTTTCGTCTACCCAATGGCCTCGTCAACGCACCCATTCTCTCTTACCATAAGTTCGGCCATTCGTGATTTCCGCTTGGCTTCCAGCATCCGACGTCTTTCTTCAGCTGCAGCTTCTTTCGCTGCCCTCGCCTCGAGCTTCTGCTGACGCTCCTCGTGCAAATCCGCCAAACGCGCTTCCGCGTTCTGGTGCTGGTCCATGATGTCGTGTCGCTTGTTCTGAGCCTCCAACTCATTGATGAACGCAATCTCTTTGGCCTTCTCCTCCTCATCATGAGCTTTACGAATGCGTTCTTGGAGATGTTTCTGACGTTTCTCCTCTGCTATCATCTGCTTCCTGTCCACTGCCTGTCGGATCCGTTCCTTGATTTTTTCTTTTGTCTCACGTACTTCGTTGATCTGGGTAACGAAACACACACACATACAAAAAAAAAAAAAAGAAAGAAAGAAAAAAAAAAATGCTCCTGAGAGTAGGAAGATGAGATAGCGACGTACTCTTCTCGACAACTCTTTGAGTTTCTGTGCTTTTTGTTCCTGGATTTTACGACGTTTTTCCTGGGCTTTCTCCTGTTTCTCCTTGTACAGTTTCAACGTTTCGTCTGTGTTTTTTCTGCGGCTGTTGCGTGAAAACTTCTTTGGAATGTGTAGCATGGTTTTATGATCTGCAGGAAGATGAACCAAGCCGGCAGGAGGAAAGCGAGCTTACCAAGGAGGCCCAAATCGGACATGCGCAATGAGTAGCGATCGCAATCTTCAAAAAAGTTCGAGGCGTCGTCCTGAAAGCACACAAACACTCCTGGAACCATAACATCTCCATTAAACCTCGAATTCCTCAGAAGCGAGGGAACAGCTCCACACGTCGCATGGTTCCTTTCAAATTGGGGGAGGAGGAGGAGAAAGGGGAGGAGGAGGAGGAAAGGAAGGACGAATTCCGGAGAGTTGAGCGTGCTGAGCACAGCCCTCCAAAACTAGATGGATATTTCAGACCACGTCGCCGAGCGTCGCATACAGCCGCGCAAGCAAGCGTGAGTACTCTGAGCGATGTGGTTCCATGTACAACGAATGAGATAATACGCCAACCTCCCCCCCAACCTCCCCTGTAGACCATTAATCACGCTCAAAACATTCTCTATTCCATTTCCCGCGTATTTGTTGCATCTCTGCAGACTCTGCAGCCATCCTCCAAATTCCAAAACCAAACAGGGCAGCAAACAGCGTATTGCACCCCTCTTGAAAAGGATCTTAGCAGGCAGGCAAGACACCTTAGCAGCACGGGTCCCTCGACACCACCTGCGACATCACGATGAAACGCGTGTCCGTGAGCGTGAGGATGGTGCTGAGGTGGAGAAACCTCCACCTCGTGCGTGGTCTTCCATACATGTCCCTGAAGCGCCGCCGCTGATGCGAAGGGTATTACTGATTACCCCCCACTGGGGTATATCCTCTTTTTTTTTTTTTAGAAGGCATTACGTGCTGTCCCTTTGATCGGGGGACCGGGGAAAAGGAAAAGGCGAAGCGTGCCGGTACATTCCGTGAGCTCCTTTGAGCACGCATTCGTTCAGTGAGGGTCCAATATGCTAAGAATCTGTGATTTCACATCGATTATTGATCCACCTTAATCTTGGATACACATGCGTTCCCTCAACACACGAGCCGAACGGTTCCTTCTTTCACTTCCACACGACCTGTTTACTCAGCTCTCCGCCCCTGAGTTTCGTTGCTACCGTCATACGGAACCTGAATTCGGCAGGAGATTCGGGAATCGTCTGCAATGAGCACCACGGTTCTCCTCCAGCAGCCCGGGATATTCCTTCTGGCAGGGTCCCCGCGACGATGACTGGTGAGCCATCACCGACAATGATTTGAATCATCTCTTCGCCACCGGGATACGTGCGTTCCTTTCGATAGCTGCTGCTTCTCCGGGACTTGTTTGAACAAGAACGGAAAATCGATGGATGCGAATGCTGGGTCTGGCATTACCAAACATCGGGAGGGGGGCGTCAATCAGACTTCCGATAGCGTACGAATCATCAAAACATGCCGAACGCACAGACCAAATGCAGCCGCAGCAGGGGCCAATCGAGGCGAACGGGGAATCTGCACGATCTGACTTCTCTTTCCAGCAAAAAAAAAAAAAAAAAAAGAGGCACAGAACCCCCCACCCACGCCCTCTCGCTGCCTTCTTTCCCTCCCCCGCAGTACGCGATAACGATCACTCTTTGATTTAACAGGAGCGTCTCCTACATACAAGGAGTGCCCGGCTCTGGTGGAACGCAAGCAATGAACGATCTCTTCGAATTCCCGCACGCCCGGAGATGAAACTTTCTGCACGGAGATTCGCTTTCCTTTCAGCCGCTCTTCGACTGCACCCTCCCTGGCACTAACTACCATCCTGCTTTTATTTATTCCGCCTGTCCTTTAATGGAGCCAATCCAGGAGTACAGAACAAAAAAAAAAGAAAGGGAGAAAAATTTGGATCCGTCGCTAGGCACCTTGAAGCCTGCTTTATCAATACATAGAAACCTGCGCCATCCTCCCCCTAGGACTCTTAAAAAGAAAAAGAAACTAAAGGTCCACAATCGGGAACGCAAGGGAAAATCTCGTGAAATGGAAAACCACACTGAATCTGGTCCGGGCACTGAGGCTTCCTTTAATAGAACAGTCCTTCCTCTCTTCTGAGAGCATAGGGCCAGCTCTGGTAATGAAAAGCAAAAACACAAACCCCGCTTGCTGCTCTCGGCGGCTTTCGATCGGACACGACAAGGCAAGCGGAAGTTGTCGTAGAACCAGACGTCTAATTACAGATGTTAAGGAAGAACCCGCTAAAAACGAGAGATGGGTTCTGAGCAGTGAAAGAAAGTCGTGCACAAAAATTTATGCCGGACACAAAATTGGAAAACCGCAAAAAAACGTCACTACGAGTGACCACGTAGCAATTCTTGCTGACACAGCATCAACTCCTGGAAAGCACTCACGATGCGAGCAGTTTCATTCTAATGAGACTCCCTTTTTACACGCGTACTGCACACACGTACACACACACACGGTCAAGCACGGTTCCTCGCATTCATTCGTTCTTGGAATACTACACTGTGGGGGCTCAACACCAGGATAATCGTACCATACCCGTGATTCATAATTCCACTGCTTTTCTATTTCACGTTCTAAATGTCTTTCTTCTTGACGAACAGTTTCCAAGGCCAACGTGTGTTCTTCCATTTCCAGTTCGTGCAGTTTCAACTCGTCGACATCAGTAGCTTCGCTTAAATTACATATAGAAATACACACGGTACAGTCAAATGAATACAAATCCCACACATGCCAATGAAACAATACAAAGAGAAAACGGAGCAGTTTCTGCAGAAGAAAAAGAGACTCTACGTGTGTTCTTAACACGTACTCTCTCGCCACGGGTCGATATTTGGCAACTCATCAGCTCGGACGAGTTTGCTGTGGTCAAACAGACCCGAGAAACCGACTCGGAAAGGTTTCCATTTTCGAACGCTTCCATCAAACTTTGCATTCGGCGAAGAGTTCGGAAGCAACGAACACGCCTCACCCATTGCCTTTCCATTGCATACGAACAGAAGGATGCCTTCCGTTCGCGGAGGCACACGAGCTGCGGCGAACACTTCCTACTCTTCATCACAATTTGGCATACATCCGGAACCTCACGACTGAGGTCAGAGTCCAGGGGAAAAAAAAAAAGACCTGGGCTTCATGTTCTGGCAGCTCGAAACTCGTGGTGACAAAGAGAACACGAGGAGGACACGACGAGGGACTTTTTCCAAATTGCCGCCAACACTTTCTGATGACTGCTGTTTATGAAACGCCTCAAAAGCCGGAAGCACACTCAAAATGCGCGGCGCATCAGCACTGCTTTAAAGCATCCCATTGCCGTTCTCTCGCTTTCTCAAAACAGGGAACATCTCACGTTCCTCACACATTTACTCTTGCGCTTCTACTTCGTGGAAGAAGTCTGCGCAGAAATTCAGGTGCATCAATTCCACCTTGGACCTGTGTATAATATGAGCGAACGGTCACGAGCTAACACAAGAGATAAACGGGAAACGTGTAATTTTATTCCGTGTTCCAATCGCAGTGCCAACGGCTTCGTGGTTCTCAAGGGAATCGTCTTTAACGGAAATGAAAGGTATCAGGTAAAACGTCCCTTTCGGACGCATTCTTCTCGGAAAACACAAGAGCTGAAGTATGCATGGCAGCGACATTCTTTCAAATTTGTACGATTCGCACGCCTGCGAAACGACAGGAAGGAGGAGAATGACAAAAGACACAACCGCGAAGAAAATGGAAGCCCATCTCTTCATCCCAACCACCCTGCGGTGCCCACGGTGGTAACACTTGTTGACTTTTGTGTCCCTGATGAAAGCAAACAAAACCGGAAACAAAGTTGGTCGAATACGCGCTTTTCTTTCTTTCTTTTTTTCCCGATACTATTGGAGATTGTTTACCGCTTTCGCTTACCATTTCGGAACACAAGTGATCACTTAACGAAACACAGCAAAAGATATTTCGTAGGGCGCCGCCAAGTGGAGCGCCACCAGAGGCAACTCCACGTACTCTGGAACCATGGAAGGAGCAAACACACAAAGTGATGGTTCAAACTCATTAATTATTTCAAATTGCTCTAATTCGCGCTTGCTAGAGACATAAATTGGAGCGGAGTTTCCTACTGATGGAAGAACATTCACAAACATTTGATCTACCCTCGACCTCTTGCATACGGGCCACTTCCTGTATGCAATGACACGTGGTTAACGCTTCCAATTCCAAGAACCAAGGGCGCGAACTGGAAGGTACGAGGACTCTCACAATTCGTGATTGCTGTACATTCCATGAAAATGATCCTGACTGGTCACTGCACACTTACTGCGTACCGAAAATTTATTTATCCGACACTAGGCAATTAAAAATACTTCACAGCCGGCATTGATCTTAGGAAGGAATATTAGAATGTGTTCTCTGGTCTGAGGGTACGAAAAACCATAGAGAATGTTGTAAAATTGCATAATCCACAATTCGCTCACCAACTATAACAAAAATCTGATCTGTCAACAACGGGGAATTAATAACGAAGGAAAACGAAAACATGTTACAGTATTTTATTACTAACACACAGAACTGTATAAGGAAAGTAACTGTATAAGCAAACTCGACCGGTCATTGCACAAGTAGAGACAACTAAATGCAATTACGAAATGGCATATAAACATACCACCTGTGTCTTAGAATCGAAAATCACAAGCTGTTGTAAATAGTGAACTGATAAAAAAGACTCGCTAAACACCTGCAGTCAAACGTCAGATGCACGCACATTTAAAAGCACAAAGTTAATACAATATATTTGTCCAATTCAGTTACCTGCTTTCTTTTAAGTTTCTACAAAAACTGGAAGCATTTGATAACGAAGATCCTTTGTTTGCATCAATGAGATGCAAAGCTTCTAAATTTGCATCACCGATTTTGCACTTTCCTTTGAACTCCTTTATCCCTTTTTCCTGAATTTCCACTTCTCTGACATGCTTTAAAGGTTGAGGATTTATTACGACCAAGGTTTCCTTATTATTAGATGAAACTTTATCATAATGCAACGATCGCTTCTTTTTGTTCAACGGCTTGTTTGTAATAACTCGAGACTTGCACAAACTTTGATAGTTTGTGAGAATTTTTCGTTTTCCAAATGCATGGAGGACTGGACACGATTTTGCTTTATTTGAAGAACAGTGAACCATGTTATTCCAATCTAAAAAAGTAAAAAAAAAATAATAATAATAATAAAAAAATCCATGATTTGAAATCAAATAGCAAAATTCCTCAAATTAAATAATCAATCAACTGATCACGTTTAACTCTTCTTACCAATGATACAAGTTTTAGACTTACGCTTACGCATTCTAAAATACAACCTAAAGAGTTTTAAGCTGCATTCTAGAGAATCGTAATACAAACATCCTACAAAAACAAGGATGAGCAGTCTGCAATGTTATTCTCAGGAGAAGTATCTGCTGCTTTTTAACGCAGCATAATGGAAATCATTGTCAAATTATTTTTCATGCTTTGACATCATCTCAGAAACTATAACTATCGGGAGAGCACCTGCAGTTTCTAGGAAACACTCTAAAATTTGCCTTTCATGGCAGCACTAATAGTCAATAAAAATTAGAGCTTGTCAAACTAATTCCGATTTTTCGATTACATTCAAAAACAAATACGTACACCTTTGTAAAGAGTCAGTTTCTACAAAAGAGCATTGGAGGAGCACTGGAGTTACTGGAACAGAGAAGGCAAAGACAAGGTTCTACTTATGTTTATGTCTTATTGCAAACGACAACAAAATGACATGGAATAATCATCAAAATGCGAACTAAAGTAATTCAGGCTTCAATTGTATAGATAACAAGAAGTAACGGTTAATAACGATTCCTATTACCATAAACTCTGTTAGATACAGGAGAGTGGAATCACTGGTAATTAGAGCAACACTGAAATCAGGGACAAATCAATGAAATGGGGATCCACGAAACTGGTATTCAAACTACGGAAACAACAAAAATATTTGCAACATGACTGGTGTAAAGCACGGAATGAATTGATTCAGAAGATACCTCAACAAAGCTGTATGTAATGTGACTTCATGTTTAGAGTGCATAAAATTCTTAAAGGTGAATGCTGATTACCTGAGGAAAGAACATGCAATATTAGCAAAATCATCATTCACTATAAACCATGGTTAGTCTACGCATAATTTATAAAACTGACAGTTCACATGATGATAATACAAAACTGTTGCACAGTACAATGTACTTATTAAGAGTCAAACACATAAAGCATCAAAAACTCAGGATGCAACTGTAAGTACACTAATAAAGCTCAACAGGATGTGCAGTACTACAAGAATAAACTTTCAAAGAAACGTATGCTGCAAGTTTCCATAAAAGTATTTTATTTCCACCGAATTCAATAAAAATATTCAATGTTGTACTTCCAAAGCATAGGTACTGTATTAGGTACATGTATTAGGTACAAACTCAAATTTTTGTAAATATCACGCAAGGATACACAAGGAGACCAAAGATACTTTACATTATCTCATATGCTCATGGCGCAAATTTATGCAATGTGATCCAGTTCTAAAAATTAAAGGATAATTATGTTTTTTTACCCTATAATGAAAGAGCAGGTGAGATATAATAGAATGCTAATAAAAGAAACCTTGCTGGACACTCTTGACACTATCATGTATCACTTTTAAGAGGAGGGTTAATAAACAATTAAAAATTAAATCAGTGTGAACTAAACAAGGAAATTCCCTAAATACTGAAATCCTTTAGATGATTTATAAATACAGAACATATAATTGCTGAAAGGAAACACAGTGGTATTCATAACACTTATTTCACAATCTATCTACCTCATATCTAATGATTATGACAGTTTTACTACATTGTTCGGAAAAGAAATTTATGCTTTAAAAAAGTATAAATTGAACTTTTTGAGAATAAGTACAGTATAAAATTGGATAAACAGATATATTAATACATTAATCACTTCATATCAACAATTCAATTTTTGGATTGAACTATTTCAATGTCGAAGTTTCTCGACTTTATACATGTATCTTTTCAAATTATAAAAACTGAATGCAAAGATTCTCTTTTTATGATGGAAAACATTACTCAGTCAGTTAACCATATATTATAAAGAAGGTTACCATTACAAAAACAAAGATTCTGTTCAGGAACAGTTAAACTTCTTTTGTATTTTTGATAACTTCTGTAGCGGCTCTTGTTGCAAACAAGTTTCCAGCCTTCATCTGTAACAGAAATATTGCAGAAAAGTTGTAAGCTTCAAAAGTATCTTGCAGTCATGAAATAACAGCAATAATAATAAGGTCAAATATTTACTCCATTGCACAATAAGAATTGGTTAGAAAATGTTATAAAGTAATAAACATGCTTAAGGAATCAAGGGAAATATAGAAACATTCATTAGATATCACAAAATAATTCAGCAGCTGCTGTGAGAAAAACATTGACACCAATGAACATTCTGTAGTTTTGTTTTATATTCCAAGTCCACACACATGATGCTAAAAGTCAATATGGCAAAGAATTTCATATGTGCATGCAGGCACAGACTGCATATCCAAACATTTTAAGTTTGCCATACACAATAAAAAAAAAAGTCAAAGACAAAAGTAGTGCATATGACTTTCGCACTATAATACACAGCACAGATAACAAAATGGTCTATGAATAATAAATGCCTGAATTTAAAACAAAACAGTAGACATTTGCACCTGTTTACAACTGAAAACTACAATTTAAAATTAATCCAAATGACAGTGTACTGTCTAGGAAACAAACTGAGAAAAGAAGAATCAAATGAAATTAGTAAACCAAATGCCTTGGAAATAATTTCTTATTAGTAACTATAAAAACATCCTATGACATAAAAGGATTATTCATGGTTATAAAAGGTATAATAAACAAACAAAACATCAGTCAAAGATGATTTATTAATACTATATTAATGCATATTTTTTCATTTATAATACAGTAACACAACTAGCCCAAGAAACTTCGATCTATAAATTCAGCTGTCAAAGCAACACTTTAAAGCTTTACACATTTATTGTCTCTTTTTATTGTCATTCAACATCTACGTTTCCTTAGAAAATACAGCATCTTATGCAAAACTATGGTTTGGGGATTTACTAGAAAATATTTTTCCATGTAAAGACATTTTATAGTCCATTCTGGAATGCATGAGCTTAACAAGTAGATTTTCCGAAAAACACTTCAATATTTTTTCAGTCAAGTATATTAAGGGAAAGAGTGAATAATTACAAATTCTAATTATACAAAAAATAATAATCATGAAAAGCAATATTATGAAAACACATAACAGAAAAAGGCATATTTTGGGAAAAAAATCCAATGGCTTTCTGCTGCAATAATCCATATGCATTCTCTAAGTCATAAATATAAAAATTAAGCTTATCTAAAATAAAATAATAAAAAAAAAACTATTTTCCGATTTCCTCAAGTACATCATGATGAGTTTATAAATGCAATTCCAAAGTACAGTGAATAATGAGATTTCTAACCATTAAACAAAACATCCTGATTGGAAGAGGTTCTTATCTCAGCAGTTTCAATGATATCACTCTTCAGAGATTTCATGTCATTTTGGTTTGTTAGATTTTTCCCCCAAGCTTCCAATTTAGAATTCTGAAATATTGAAAGCTCATTAAGTTCATCAATGAACATCTGCATAATGTAAAAATACTATTGAATCAAAATTTTGTAGAATTTAACAAGGACCAAATGGTATTTTTTGTGAATTTTCTGCTTGCGTCAAAATAAAACACATCTTTTAGGATTGTAACACTGAAATTCATAAATTACTTATGGTAAATATGTAGCATGCAAAACTTCAGAATTTTAGATTTTATTATTTTTGACAGTCTCATTCAACTTCTATTATTACGTTTACTCTATCAATCTGCAAACACACAGCAATAACAAATCATTCTAAAAATTACTTGAAATTATAACATTGTATCTTACTTTGCTAATTTTTTAAAAAAGTAGCAATTTAAGGACTTATCCAGATAGTCCTAGATCTGGATGCATTGTTGGATATGCAACATCATGAAAATATGTAATGTTGACAAATATAAGTCTTTAAATAAAGATGAAAATGATGACGCAGAATATAAGTTCTAGTTTGATACAATTCTGTCAACAACAAAATCAAACGTAAAAATTGCTGTAAATTCAAGCATTACATTCCTGTTTATTATTAGAAGCAGAAAAGAATTCAATACAAAAAATTATTTAATCCACAGACAACAGTTACTTTACATAAAAATCCAAAAAATAAATACATGAGCTTAGCTCATCAGCAGTTTTAAGTGAAATATGGCGTTCTGTACATAAGAACAATTCTAACAGACCAAGATAGTCTTTTTTTTTTTTGCAAGATAGTTTTGTATTGAGAAATGGAAACAGACAATGAAACATTAGGTGATAGAAGGAAACATCAACTGTCTTCAATAAATAACAAAATTTTAAATTTCTGAAATAAATTATAACATACAGGATCTAAAAGGTCATTAGTCTCAAGGTTTTTAGGTACACTATGTGGAATTCCAAGTCCAGATGCAGTCCCATTCATCCCATTGATCTCAGATGAGATAGTTTCCAAAAAATGCCCAGCATCATTCATAACTGAAATACTTCTACTAAAAATAATTGAATAAAAGCATATCAGATTTACACACCGTAAACTGCTGCAGTCTTGCTACTATCAGTTTCAGCACATTTCTCCCCAAATGAGGAAAAGTTTTTGTTCACCAAACATGAAGTTACCTCATCTGATTCAGAGATTTTCTTCTTTCTTCTTAAAATAACCTGCTGTATCAAATGAATTAACCTCAGAACAGTAGGTTTAATTATAATCACTATCAATCCAAGATACCTCACACTTACCTTTAATTATTATTAATGATATTACAGTCTTTAGAATCTTCCAAATAAAACACTAATAATTTTTACTGTGATCATAAACTGATCTACTGACTAATTATTGGGATAATTTCACAATTACTCATTTCAATAAGAAATTCAATACGTAAAAATCTCATTATCAAATCTGCAATCAGCAACATCAACTGATTATACTATATAAAGAAGGAGGAAGGCTATTTAGACGCTCAAACATCACAAGCTATACATTCTTCTCTGTCCCTTTCAAATATTTTCTCTGCATGCATATATGGGAAATTAGAATAAATGAATGTTTACAAATAGTTACATGTGCTTGTAAATGTTCATTTATGAGTAACGAGTTACGAAAAACGTTCTGGCCAAAAGAATAAAACAGTTCACAGAACAATACATGTATTTCATATTAAAAATTAAAAGCACTCACATCGTGCAGAATTTTTATCAAAATTTTAACAAGCTGGGTCTTTCACACTATTTTCTGATAATCACTAATCCTTCTAATGACTTCATTTATGAACGTACCTTAATCCAATGGTGATAAATGCATCCCTCGGAAAGCCACTTCGATTTACTATTTTCATCTGTTATTTTTTTCATATTGCTTGTTAACAGATTAATAAGATCTTTGAATTCTTTTAAATATATCGTTAAAATATGGATTACTTCCATACATTCATCAACATTTCCATTCAGTACACATGCTTCATATACGTCCGTGACAATTCTTTTTAGATTTTTTAAAAGTTGCCACCAATACTGCAAACCTATGTGAATTTCAAACATTTTGCTAACTAAGTACGACTCAGTAAATTAAGGGCTTAAATTAATTTATGATGTTCAATTTGAAAATACATAAACAACTGATCATACCTTTACACTTGCATCTATCTTCCAACGAATGAGAGCGTATATAACTTTTGGGCATTTTCTTAAGATCCAAACTCAAAAGTTCGCTAAAACAATTGTATTTGATGAAAACCAAATCAACATTCACGTCAACTATGAGAACCTTGCTGACAATTAAAATAAAAACCTTACTACATACTACTTATCCACAAGCGACAGTTTTCAAACTACCATTTGGAACGGTTTACGCTTGCCAACTCTCACTATTTGGTCTAGTTTTATGAGCATGCTTTGGAGGACATGATTATGGCTAATATTCCCAAGCTTATTCAGCTTTCAGTGATATCTCCTAACCAATCATGAAAAAAAAAAAACAGAAAATTTCTATACTTGAACGAAAAGGGCACTGTTCATTCGAATTCAAGACATCTTTGGCATATCGTATTCTTTGAAACATCAACACTGTACAATGCCTTTAGAGGAAACGTTTGTGTGCATCAAAAATGATCTTAGTCAAACTTAAAATAATACCATGTAGTCATTGTGATTTCAAAAAAAAAAAACATAGCTCAATAACATTCTATGATAACAAATTGATTTCAATTCCGTGAAGCATTTCAGGGGTGAAGAACATTTAGTTTTAATTGTATTAGATCATAGCTTGGCCATTAGAATTATCTTTCATTCATTCAAATCATGATCACTTCGATTTTCTCCATCTAATGGATCTATTTTTGTCCACTGAAGAGTTCGGATTAAAAGAATACGATCAATATATTATTTCAGTTTATTTAAGTTTTTAGGAAAGCAACTTCATTAACAACTTTACTTTTACTCCTTTTAATATCAAAAAAATGAAAAATATTTTGCTATTTGTATTTTTGATTAAATAATCTTTGACCATGGAATGTTATGATCTATGAAATTTTTATAATCTTGTTTTATTATTTCTTGCATTTGTACTCATCATCATAAAAAAATTCATCCCGGTTCATCTATCCAGTTTTAAATTGAATACCGTAAATTTGGGCTCAAGATTTGATAGAGAAGTAGCAGGAATCGTACTAGTTCCCTTTTGCCCAGGAGATTTATTTCTGCTTTCATTTCACCTACTCATGTTTGAAAGCCTTGGATACAATTTTTCCTTTTTAACTGCTTTCATATAGATACAGTATATCATGATCATGTTTTGCTTCCTGAAATTTGATACTGCTTTCTATTAAAACGTTAATGAAATTCTAGCCTTATCTCCAATTCTACCTAATCTCTACATGACTATGACTACTAGAACAGTCGGTTGAGATGTGGTAATTTACAAAATATTTTGAAAACTTTAGGCCAGTAAAAGACAATGAGTCACCGTACCATCACTACAATTGTCAACAATGTTTGCCCTTCTAGAGTTTTTATTTCCATAATTAATGATCATGAACACAAGAAATAACTGACACTTATTCCTATATCCGAAGACTGTCATTTACAGATATCAGAAGACTAATGACTTTGGAAATCTCAAAGGTCTACATTTTCATGAAGAATTAAGTGCGAAGTAATAGATTTTTTAAAGTTTAACAAATACGTTTTTTTGAATCTTGTCTGTACTACAGTCTTGAAGATTGTCGTACAGACAAGATGACACTGACTTAATGTATAGGGTTAGTTAAGTATAACTTATAAGTAATTCTGAGCCACAAGTCCATCATACAGCTACCATATCCTCGAGGGTTGATAATACAAAGTGAAAAACAACAACACAAAACATGCACGCCCCAGGTTCCTTATTTGTTTCCTTACAAACACTTTTGGGGTGGCCAACACCATCGTCCAATATCCTGAATAAATCAGAATATATTTATTTCATGAATAAAAATGATTACTGAGCTCTTAGAAAACTTCTTTGTAAACAGTTGCAGAAATCGCAACTCCCAGTCTTTTTTTTTTGTATATATATTGAAATTATCGCTTTATTGCGATAAATACCTTGAAGTGTGATAAATAAACTCTATTTTACATTTTCTTGTTGAAATGCTGAAGATAATTGCACAGTCTCTACTGTTGAAATGGTAAAGAAAATGGTCTTCCGTAATGGGGTATACCCCTGTTAAATCAGAACTTCATCTAATAACTTGAGTTGATTTTTTTTTGGAAAAAAATATTTAAAGACTGGCAGGAACTACTCACACAAGTTTCTTTTGTTTCCTTATCCTAGTAGATGAAGGACAATGGACCATGTTTTTGGCTGATTCGCTGTTTGCATCTGGTGGCTGCGTTAGACGAAGTGACGGCATGCAAACTCGTAATTGGTGATGTTTGTAAGAATTGAAAATTTGAAAGTTACGAAGTTTTCCGAAAGTTTACGTGAGTAATGATTGCAACTGCAAATAATAATTATTCACAGCGGCATACGTAGTTAGCAGCAGTAATCACAAGTTTGCATAGAAATGGAGTATCTATCTAAGGTATGGAAAAGGGCTGTGAAGGAATAAGACTTTCAGAGTGGCAACCGAACAATTCCATTGTTTTATAAACCTGCAAAGCCGTAAGTATTGTAAATATCACCTGTGATTGCCCACAAAAAATTTTTTCAGGAGGAAATTGTATTTAGCAAATTGGTACAAAGATCGAGGTACAAAAAACTAGTTTCTAGTAGTGTATTAGGAAATTGGACACGGTTTGGATTTTTATTACAGTGGCATACGTTTTATTAAATTACAAAATACCCACAAGTTTATAGTAAAGTGCACAGCAATTTCAACCCTGGAATGACATTTTGTGGAATCAATAATATTTTGTAGGATTATTGCATTACAAAGTAAAGCGTTTTTTTTTTTTAAATTTGTTTAGCCATATGTTATCTTGTTTGAGAAATACTATACGATGGATTCGAATGAACGTTCCTCCTCACATATGGTTAAAGAGAAGATAGGTTACTTTGAAAACTTACTAAAAGAAATTATCATATATGCAGCAAAAAATCCTTGGAACTTTGTTTATTATGTAGTTTTATGCCTTACTCCCTTTTTAGTAATTTCTTTAATTCTCTCTTGGAAATTATCCAAAGAATTGGAACTTAAAGAAAAGAAAGCAGCCAAAATTAGAAAAAAGAATAAGCATGAAGTAAAGAAGAGCAAAGCTGAATAATTGGAAAACAGCACTGCATTTCATAAATGTATTTTGCTTGAAGCTTCTCAAGTTTTGGAGCCAAGGTCATCATATGTAGGGAATGTGGACTTCGTACTCTTGGACATGATTAGTATGAAAAAAATATAATCTAAACTTACTGCCTGTTTGCTTGAACTATCTGATAATTTGTGTCTTTGTTTTTGCAACATCAGTCGATAATTTTCTAATATCTCTTCCTTTGTAGGAGGATCATTCCTCCTATAATATAACCATCCTTACATGCATCAAAGTAAAATACTTATAGCAAATCTGTAAGCTACCTTTCCATTCGGGAGGATGTTCAACATCAAAATCTGTCTTCCCAGGTAAAGGCACAAACCAGCGCCTTTGATGCTTTGTACCTCTTTGTGGTGCTAAAACAGTAATAATTAAAGCAACATGAAAAACTATGTATACTAATGAAACTTATTTGAAACAATAATGATTGAGCTCACTGGCTGACTCATAATATTTGTTTCCATACTGATCTTCTCCAACAAATTTAGCTTTAAACCTACTGGGCTTCAGAAAACTTGAAAAATTAGTTAAGATCACTTCAAATAAACTTTTTCGACTCATGACTACTGATTCACCAACAATACTTGAGTTCCTAAATGATAAATAAATGCAGTCCTTGAATACATATCAAACACTTTAGCTAAATAGATTTCATGCTAAGTGGATTTGATAGAATCCTCAGAAAAATGCAAAAGCTTGTTAATTTTAGTAAAAAAAAAAAAAAAAAGTCGATTTCAAGAAAGTTTAATTTATAAACTGCTTTAACAGCAACTATCAGCATGAAAATATGTAAAACTTTATAATATTACGTATGCACATACTTGTTCTATTCCGCTAAAGTAAGCAACATTACACTTTACTACTAACTGTAGTAAGTATGCAAGTTTTCTGTAAAAAATTTTTCCTATGAAGACATTCGTATAAAAGTTGTTGCAATGCTTCCTTTTGTGCATTGAAATATCCAAGGCTATACCTCTACACCTTCAACTATTGTAACTGCTTAATACTGCAATATAATTCTCCCTCCAAAATACACTTTCGAAATGCTTGTGAAAGTTCATTTTGTAGGAAGACTGTATTCAACATAGCGCACTGCACACATCTGAAATAAACTGGAGGGCATGTAGTCTTCATGCAAGCATACATAATAGGTGTCATTGATTATCCAGTAAGTATTACTGCTAATCAAGTTCAAGACATTCAAGAATTACAATTTTTACCAAATTGTACAAAATGTGTACAGTCGGCTACTATTCCACTGTGGTAAGCATAGTACATAGCACTGCATCTCAAACGCCACACAATTTTGCCAGGAAAGTTGTTAAAGCGCTCTAAAAACAGAGTTGGTAGGCCGCAAGACATAGTGACTCCATCACACACATTCACTCGATCCTACCCAATCTCTGAGAAATATCCAAGTCTGAAAGCACTTGAAAGTAGAAGGCCCCCTGAGATTGCGATTAGCCCATCTCGGCCCCATGTCAAACGAATATTTTTCTTCGCCGTGATTGTGGAAATTTGAAGACTAACATTTAGATAATTTCTGATGCAAAAGAACGGCTTGTGAAAGCTAAATTACATAACACGGAAAAGCAGTTAACACTCGTATAGAACGAGTCTCTAAAGAGCTCGTATGAATACGAACTCTTCGAGATGGATTGGGATGCGACGAGTGTTCCTTGATATGTAGAAAATGACCCTTACAATAATGGATTTGTTTATCGAAAAATACATTGTATATATTTTTACTTCTGCATTCTGAATATCGCCTTTCCTCTGATAGTTTAACCGAGTGCTATTAACAATTCTGCTCAAAACTCTATTGACATGAAAACACTGAAATGAGTAACGATCTTGTGTTTAGTGCACTGGTCACTTTTAGCGTGCTTTCCATAAGTGAATTTTTTGGAAAGAAACAAGAAAACAACAGTTTGGGAAGGTTTGTGCAGATTGTTGTAATTTCGGTTCACCTCCAAATTTTCCTATCAGACTTGCCAATAGCTTTTCACACGTCACATAAAGAATGAAATATCAATGAGGAAATTGTGAAAATGTCGAAATTTTCTTAGCTCAGCTAAAAAAGAAAATCGAAAATTCAACAAAAAAGACACAAGCTGTGAAGTATTATGAAATTTTGTAAAGTAATTCCAAAAGTGTGAAAGAACATTTCAAAGAAGAATAGATCAAACTAATGAATTCAAGATCGCAGAGATCTTATAGGAATGTGCAACTCTAAATCAGAAACAGAGTCAACTGGATTTACAAAAGTTGACTCCATTAGCAAATAATGAAAAACCTAAGACAAATAAGTGATTTGAATACAAAAAATAAGTGAAGAAAGAATGTTTTTGCAACATTTTAGACTATATAATCTGGAAGTATTGGGTTCATTATGCTCGCTAGATCCCATGTGCCTTTTAATTTTGAAAATTCAGTATTTAGGACTAAAATGTTCTTTGTGTTTTGAAGTCCAGCAAGTTTTTGTTAATTTTTCCGAATGCTTCCAAAATCCCAAGGAAGCTTTCTTTGAAATCACACTCTTCCTCAAGTGAATGAAAACCTAGATACGCACTCAAAAGCAAATGAAGAGAAATATTTTCTCACCTTCCAATTTTTATTCTAGAAAAAGAAAACTTTTAGCACTCATTTGCAAAAACTTTTAGCACTCATTTGCAATTATAAGCAGTTCGCATTATTGCTGTTGTAACTAAATGTACAAGATCTTCACGTATAAAAGGCAATTGTATAAGTTGTGGAATAAGAAAGAATTCAGAGAAATTATTACTCAAAACTCATCAAGATAATACAATAGCTTTATTTTTTACACAGTAGATGTCCATGCAAGGTGAAGCAAATGAAATGGTCAGAATCGAATCTTTAATATTATAATTTAATGGAAAGTGAAAAATTACAATATCAAAGGCTTTTTAAACTATTAGTTAAGTTAAATCTTGAGAATGGTTTTTGTGCTGTACATTAGAAGAACTACAACCAATTACTTTTCAGTGATTCGAAGCTGTTCTTAAGGAATATATGCCACTTGCCAGTTAAATTTTCAGGAATGAGACCGACTTGAATGTTTTCTCTGAAAGAATTCTCTTGAATAGCTTGATAGGGTAGAAAGAAAATCGTATAAACTCATCATCACTTTCGGAAACTTCAGCTTGGAACTATTTCCCTGCTGCAATACAGCACATGCATACACATTACTCTCTGGTGTCGATCACAACCTATAAGTACCACCAATCACATGCAAAATTTTTAGCTTTCGTAAGTTTGAAACAAAGTGCATTTTAACTCCATACTCCTGATGTACATCCGAATTTATGGAATGCTTTTTCTGAAATTGAAAGCTAAATCTTAGATCCCGTATGCCGGAAAATTCCCGAATCTATGATCAAAACGGGAACAAGAGACGGCAATCCCTGCAATTTGGAGGGGGATGTTCTGTTTCTGTAATTGTAACCTTAAACAGACCCGCGGTTCTCTAACTGCAGTAATGGACTCCTATGTAGCTCATTCGCAGGAGCTCAATCTTCAGTTCGTATTGTTGTTGGATTTACACTTTCGTTAACTCATGTGCTCTGATTAACGTGGGACCTAGAGAAACTGGCTGGAAAAGCATCTTCAAGATTCGATTGCAGAACGTTTGATCCCAGAAGCATCAGGACCGACTGGTCCCCGTAAAGACGATCTTCGCAAGAATCGGCGTTGGACAACGACACTTGAGTGTCCACATCATGATCCAATCCCCTTTCCTTTGATCCAATCCCATCCAATCCAATCCCATCATCCGTAGATGGACAAAAGGAAGAATACTGGAGAAGCAGAAGTCCATTTTTTGTTAGCACACATTAGTTTCTTAAGCGGCTGCGATGCCTCACAGTCCTTCGTCTCGAGTCTTGTGCAAATGTCACGTTGATTCCATGATGCTCAATTTCGTCTTTGGGGTGCTTTGAATGTTTCGCAGAGGACTCTTCGAAGCTGCCTTCGTCCAGCACGTGACGGCGCTTCTTTCTGCGAAATCGAGTGCCAGTCGGTGCGTCCAATGAAAATTCTTACCGTATTCTTGACGTCTTCTAAGAATTCATATGTGTTGAGGAATGGACACACACATACTTTTTGACTGCGAAACTCGGAAAAAAATTTTCAAAATGGACTAGGCTTTTTTCAAAAGTGAACGGAAGCGCGTACAAACATGCACGGCCGTCTTGCTTGCGTGGCGTTCTCCCATGGCTGTCTCAGGGTCCTCTTTAACGAACCGCATCGATGGCCGCTGAGGTACATGCCCGGAGGTTGGCGTTCACCTAGGGCTGCATGCAAAAGATGCCTCCCTCCCATAAAGACCTGTGTGCAGTCATCCTGTGCGCGTCCCATAGGACGTGCGTCGTGGAGCCGATGATGGCGAACCCTCTTCTCCAACCTCCGGAACGGAAGGCGCACAGGCGGTTTCCTGCCTCGTTCGCACTCACTACCCGGCCTTGCCTCCTTGGCGTCTCCAAGGACCGGAACCAACGTGCAACCCACCAACGATCCTTTTCTTTTTCTCCATCCTCAGAAGAGAAGTGGAGAGGAGAATGGAATCTAGTGGAATCTAGGAAGGTAGAAGTCCGTCATGTTCTGTCGTGTAGTTCTGAACTTCTGTAGATCCATCTTAAGGGGGAGGGGAATAGAAAAAGAGGGAGGGAAAACTTGTCCCCGAATTCAATGACCTCTGTTCAGCAGAAACAGGGAGCCCCAGGAAGCCAAAGGCTCACTTGGCAGGGAATATGGAGAAGCGCGTTTCCCTTTGTTTTTTCTCGAGGTCCTTTCCTCCCAAGGTGCCTCGGTTCCCCGTGGGTAGTGCCCCTGCGCGACCCAAGGCAGGGAAGAGATGAACTCCCCCTGGCACTTGCTGTGGGCTAAAAGGAATGCAGCAGCATCCCCATAGAGCATCCAGCATGCTTCTCGAGGACTGATTCCCCGCTTTGGTCGGTCAAGAGAGCGAGAAATCGCCGCAAGAGCGAGCTGGAAAGGGGAAGGAAGGAAGAGCGCAAGGAAATACAGGATGAGGATCCCGCTGAGGACAAGAGGGCATAGGGCAGCAGTTTCAAGACGGCTTAGAGCAGTTTGGCCTTCCTCCGGGTTCCCGAGGTGATGGAGCCGAAGGGGAAACCGCGGCGTCGGGGCTGTCAGCAGTCGCTAACCTACCACCGCCTTAGGCGTTTTTCTGAGGGCGTTCAGAATGACCAGGAGCACGAGAGCAGAGAGGCTCTCTCCCACCCACACTCCTTTCCCACCCGCCCCTTTCCAAAGAATCACTCCAGCGATGGCTGCCGTCTCCGCGACCGCTCCGGGAGCTGCACGGAGTTGGCGGCAGCCACGGGAAGCGGAGAGGCTCGGAGAGGTCCTTTGATCCTCTTTGGCTCCGGATGCCGGATCTCTCTCCTCCCTCTGCCTGCTCCTTGCTGGTCCCGAACCCCATCGGGACCAGCAAGGAAATACTCTTTCTCGAGGGCAGCCAGCTCGCCCTCCCGACTTGACGCGCACCTCGTATGCCTTCCGGAAGCTGGGAATGCCTTGATCCCGTGGTGGCTGCCCGGTCACGTAGGAAAGCAGGCGAGAGTTGCCTTCTCCCTCCCCCTCATTCCTTCTTCCATTCTCTGCCGGCCCCTCCGTGAGAGCGTCAAATAGGGCAGGAAGGGAATTTGTGTGTGGGGGGGGGGATCAGCGACAATCGAGGGAGAGAAGGGAAGCGGCGGCGGAGGACAGCGATCCGGAGTCCCGTAACAAGGTGCCGGGCAAGCTTTCCCGGTGTCCCCCGAGTGCCTTTCCAGAAGGCTTCGTCTTTCTTGAGGAAGGGTAGGGGAAAGAAGCAAGGTCGGGACCCGTCGTGTCTGTAGCGGTTGCTGCGCGACACCGAAGGGGTTCCGATCGCCGTGAGGATCCTGTGAAAGTATTTCCCACCTTCGCTTTCAGGAGGTAACAGGGAAGGTCCTCCCCTTCCTAACAGGGCATGCTGCTGGCTCGGTTCAGCGTGTGGAAGGGCGCGTTCCTCCCTCCCTCTCCCTGCTCCTTCTCCTCTCTGTCGAGCCGGCGGTATCCCCGGGCTTCGCGACTGTCCCGCGCCGTCGCCATACGGACCGCCCGAAGAATCGCGACCGCCGAGAGCTCTGGCTTTAAAAGCTGAGGGTTCGCCCCGGATTCATGGCAAACATCCGTTGCGACATGCGGAGTCGGATCATTACCGGACATGTGAAATGTGTATGAGGTTGCGTGTATGAGGAAGAGATGAGTGAAATGGGGGGTGAGTAGGAGGAGGAGGAGGAGGAAGAGGATAGGGGCCTCCGGTTTTCAATGGCTCCTGAAGGACCGTCTCGATTACCGCCTGCTGTCTTGTCGATGCCTTTCATCGTCTCACGCTGTCGGCTGCCCTGGAGACACCTTCTCGTTTCCTCCCGATCTCCTGCCCTCCTCCTGCAGTGGCAACAGCCTCGAATACTCTTCGCCCCCTGTGGCCGCTCCCTGGGGACGTTGGCCTCTGCTCTGCTTCCTCCTTCCGCGCCTCTCCGGAGCATCGAGCGACTGTCCGGGAAAGAGACCTCTGTGGCTCTGCGCTCGTCGGATGAAAGGTGGAGGAACAGAGGCGCTTTTTGGGTGGGGAGGGGAGAAGTGAATCATCCTCCGCTCCATTCCTGTTCAAGTGCTCCTATGCTTTCTCATTCGTCTCAGGTGGGCAGCGGCGGCGGCTGCGGTCTCTCCCTGGGATGAAATCCTGCAGAGTGTGCGGCAAGGATGAGCCGGAACACATGTGCACTTCCTGCGGGCGTGTCCACTTCTGCAATGAGCACGTGAAGGAGAAAGAAGACCATCAAAAGGCGTGCCAGAAGTGCGAGATAGTCCTGGCCTCCGGCAAAAAACGCTCCGCGTACATGGTGACGACTTGTTCGCTGGAGCCCGGGGCGCTGGTCCGCGTGGAGGAGCCCATAGTGCTGATTCTCAACTCAAATAACCCCCACTGCGCGGGCTGCTTCGCACAGGTCCCTCTGGTCTACCGCTGCGAACTGTGCAACTGGCCTCTCTGCAGCGCGCTCTGCCAGTCGAGTCGGCACCACCAGCCCGAGTGCCAGCTGTTCTGCGGGTTTAACACCCGATTGCGGCGGATGCCGGTGACCTTCGGAATGCTGCCGGCCCTGCGTGTGCTGGCTCTGCGTAGCCAGCAGCCCAGTCTCTGGGCGAAGCTCCCGTACATGGACTCCCGGGATCCCAACTCCAAGCTCAAGCAGAACTACACGCAAATCATCCGGCGGTGGGGGATCGAGGACTTCCTACGCTTCCATTTTCCAAACCACCGTTATTCCCGGGAGGCGCTGATGCTGGTGTGTTCCTTGCTGGCGTCCAGCACGCTGTCGGCAGGCTCGATGCCAGGCGGGACCGGTCACCTCTTCGGGTTGTACCCGGAGCTCTGCTGCATGGAGCATAGCTGCTTGCCCAACTGCTACCTGGGCATCGGAGACGCCACGGACCCCGTGGCCTTGAGCGCGGCGATCTCTGGGGACATTCGTAGCAGCAGCTACATGATCTTCGCGCGCTGCACCCGCAACATCCCTCCGCGTGCACGTCTGACGATCGACTTTATCTCCAAGCTGTCGCCGACGGCCGTCAGACAGTACAAGCTGACTCTCAGGGGCCGCACCTGCAACTGCTCCCGCTGTGCGGACCCCACCGAGCTGGGCACGTACATAGGCGCGTTTCAGTGCTTGAAAAAGCAGTGCGAAGGCTCGGTGCTGCGCGTGCCCGAAGACGCCTTCGACAGCTTCTGGTCTTGCGACAAGTGCAGCATGCAGCGCTGCAACAAGGACATTGCCGAACTCGCGGACATCATCGCCAACCAGTTTAGGGAGATCGAGAACGTTCCTTTGACCGATATCCCTTTGACCGATATCCAAGTTGAAACGAAGAAGGATGAACAATCAGAGAAAGATGAGGAAGAGGAGCAAGGCGAGTCAAAGGTCAAGCCCACGAAGAAGGCAGCAGCACTCCTGCTCGCCAAGAAGGCAAGCTCGATAAAGAAGATCAAGGAGTTGAAGGAGGCTGAGAATTCACAGCCGTACACCCTCAGGCAGTCCTTGGAGGAACTACTGCGGATGCGCGTCATGCAGTGCCACAGCTTCATAGACTGCATCAAAGAATTGGTACATCCCAACTACTTCCTTATCCTACGCTCCAAAATGATGATCACCCATTGCTACGCGGATGCGTGCGCCATCGGGGCAGTGCAAATTAGAGAGCTCATGGAAGCTTACGACTTGTGCAAGGAAGTCCTCAGCGTCCTCATTAGGATCGAGCCTGGTAAGTGGTTGCGTGAGCCTCGTACTTTAGGCGGATCGCCCGGTGTACGCGGGATGGTGGAGATCGAGGCTGCGCTCGGTTTTCTCCCCTCCCTCCTGTCCTTTCTCGGAGGGGATAAGCAAGGGGGTCTTGGGATGGGCGTGCAGCCTCACCGGACAAAAGTGACGGAGGAAGGAAGAAACTCTTTTTGAGGGCAGCACGCGCTTGAAACCGGGCAAGATGCCAGCTCTCCCTTCATTTCCTGGCCACTTTTTCTTTTTCCGTTTGGGAAGGCCGTAGAGCGCGGTGCAGTGGAGGCAGGGTGGCTCCCGTCAATCCTGCCTTCAGTTCACAGACCCATTTTCACCTCCTCTTCCTCCAAACGGGAGAGTGCAGAAAGACTGGTGTGTCCACTTTCCATTTCCATCGGCCTTTTTCCTCTTCCATCCTCGGTCTCCCCTTTTTTACCGGGCTCCGGCTGACAATCCTCGTCTCCCGGGAGTCCTTGCAGAGGCCAAACTATTCCTTCTGGATGGGGGAGGAAAATGCGCCTCTTGGAATCCCCCTCCACACCTTGGTACTTCTCACCGGATTTTCCTATTCTGCCTTGTAAGGAAAATGGAACGTGCCGTAGGGCAAGCGGGGTGGCGATATGGGGGAAGGGAAGTGAGGGTGGGAAGAAGAAGAAAAAAACATCGCCTTTCTGCTTTCAGGGGCGTTCCCAGGCCGCGGGATCATGGAGTATCGCTCTTTGCTCTTCGAGCAGATCCTCAGAAAACTGACGATGATGAGCTCCCCTGCCACGATGAACAAATGGCTGGCGGAGGTGAGGCCGGGATCGAACGGGTTCGAGGGTGAGGGTGTGCTCAAGTGTCCCCTCCTGCCCGCCGAAGGGAGGAGAGGGAGTGAGTGAGCAGGGGGAGGAGGAGGTGTAGGAAGGGTCAACGTGCTGATATCTACCAGTGGGTCATCTCGGTGGTTTCAGAAAGCCGTTCTGGAGCGCCTCCTGAGCCAGATGACCGTGTGGTTCGATAGAGTAGAAGGAAATCGCCCTATGGACATTAAGGCCAAGAAAATGCTCAACGCCCAGATGGCATTCATTCGGCTGCTGTTGAGGATAAGGAAATGGGCAGAACCCTAAGGGGGTGATCGCCGCCGACCCACCTGCCCACCTGCCCCCCCTTTCTGAAGACGTAGCCAGGAGGCTGATTAAAAGTGACACGATCTCTTTCGTCTTTGTTGTCGCGAGGAAGGAGGAGGCACCGGGAGGCGTTCGGTTGCACCAATTCCTTGGTTGTCTCGGGTAGAGTGGGGGAGAGATGAAGGAGCGATTCACAGGAACAGGACAAGACGGGAAGGTTCCCAGCGCCGTGAGGCTGGAGTGACCTCGGCACCAGAAAACATCGCGCAGCCGCCTCCTCTCTTGTTGGTCTCCTCCCAGACCCAAGGGAGGAGATCCTGGATGGAACACGGTGCCTACGGCACGAAGACAACAGCGCCCCTTCTCACCGGTTTTTGCTTTGATTCCCGAGGGAAGACTTGTGCACCCTTTCTAGCATAGGAGTGAGCTGTGGGATGCGACTGCGGCCTACCTCGGCTCCTATGATTGAAAAAGTTTTAACCTGGGGAATTTATTATAATTTGCAAATAAGCATCCGTGAGCCAAAGAAAGGTCATCTCATCGCATGGGGATAACGAATCCCACCAAGGCCACCGCATCGGTAGGAGTTCAGGAGGCGTCGGCAAGCAGGTTGGCCAGAGAGGTCACAAAGTTGGAGGGGAGAATGGAAGGGAGCGAAAAAATAATAATAATAAACATCATGAAGATTTGTCTTGAAAATCACGAAAAAAACTATGAGGGCATAGGGTTAAGGATGGGATCACCAGCAACCTCCCTGGAATCCTTAGCATCCTCTCGAGGGTTCAGATAAGATCCTCCTTGTGAGACCTCAAGTGAGGCAATCTTGCCGTGATCGTCAGAAAAGAGAGCACAACAGACGTGAGATCTGCTAGTCTGGCTGCTTTCGGCGTAGCTTCTCGCTACCAGTGATCCTCTCAGTGATCTATGACTGTAGAGGAAACCAACTAATAGCCTCGCAACAATGCCATATCGAAGACAGAAATGGGACACACGGAAACGGATGGATGCGCCAGAGAAGAAAACACCAGGGGGATCTCGAGGTTTTCCAGGGATAGAAGGCAGGGGTAGAAGTGTCAGCAAGCTGAGTCGCCGTCCAGTATCCCAGCTCTTGCCTTCTTCCTACGATATCCTTGGCAAGAGACCTCCCATCTTGCCGGCTGGTCACTGCGGTCGTTCTTCCGCAGGATGGCACGACGCCGCTGAGAATGTGGGCTGCCTTGTGCCCACGCGTTTCTTCTTGAGACTTTTTACGACCTCCTTCGACGAGAGCGGCTAGAGAGACGCTGGCACTGCGGTTGCTCCAGACTTCAACCACGTCTAAACCAGGCGCTGCCGTTCGTCGGCAGGCAGCAGATCCAGGAGGCGCTCCGCACCAACGCATTCGTCTGCCGAGCTGCTATGCGCGTCGGTTTGATCTTTGATGGCCACTCGCGGAGGAAGATGTCGGTCAGTCCCTCGGAGCCGACTGCTCTCCTGGAGAGGGGACGGATGTGCAGGGACTCACGGGCGTGTCACCTGGCCTCTAGGGTGAGCCTTCGAGATCGTAGCCGTCACCGCTCCATCCGCTTCAGAACCCATCCCGACGCGGGGCTGTCAGGTCTTTCAAGAGAACATGGGGGCTCCCTGCGCCGCAAAGGGCTTTCCGTAGGAAGCCTTGGGTTCGTTTTTGACTACACTACGGAAAGAACAAACAAAAAGCGGGAGATGAGGAGAGCGGTCCGTTCCGGAAAGAGAAGCTTGCCGTCCAGGAAAGGGCCAAGAGCCGATGCCTTCCGCGGGCATCTGGACCAGATTCGTCTTCTTTTTTCTTTACCGCCTCCCCCTTTCTTTTCCTGGCAAAATGCTTGCGAGCGAAAGCACCTCCTGGACTCGTACCGACTCATTGGACTTGGTGATCCATTCCACTGAGATGGGATGATCTTTTTTTTGGGCCACGACTTATTTGTAAATTCTGATGAACGCCCCGGGGCGATCGGGTAGCAACTCCCCTGCGGACAGAACCGATATGGGGATTTGGCGCTCCGCCAGCTTCCGCCAGTGGCTGTCGTTTCCACTGGTCCGCGTGGGTTTGGATTCGGCACCTGAGCGGCGACAGTGTGGCAGAGATGCCAGCAGTCGTCGCTAACGAGGGAAATGATGACGGGAGAACCTCGTCACACCTGTCCGTGGAGGCGGAATGCTGCAGTCACGAGGGAATTGACTCTCGGAAACGGGAAGGCATGAAGCCAGGTGACTGCCGTCTGGACGCCCGCGGTCCAGGCGGAAACGAGGGTTCGCATGGCCAAAGTTTCCGAGCCGTCCTTGCTGTACAAAGAGGAGATTTTGTTGGGGACGTGCCATGTCCAGCACGTCTCCCGGAAACGTGTCCTCTTCCCTCCGGGAAAGAGCGAAAGAGGAGACTGCCATCTCGTCCGGTCTCGCTCGTTGGGGAGCATTCGGATAGGACGATCCCATAGTCCCTGGCTTCCGGCTTCTCCCGACAAACGCGAGAGAAGCAGCAAGAAAAGAGATTTTCGGAAAGGGAAGAGCGCCAGGAAAAGAGATTTCGGTGGCATACCTTCTGTTTCTTCCAGGAAACTTCCTTGAGATGGAGGGAACATCGCGAAGATCTGCAGATGAGACTGAATGGTTGTCGGGCGGGGCTTCACTGGGAAGTGCGTGGCACTGGGGAGGGGATCCGTGGACTGACTTTCAATATGGAGGCGGGCGAATTGCTGACCGAGAAGAATCTCTCCCTGGATCGCTGGGGATGGGAAGAGAAGGTAAGAGGAGGCAAGCGAAGATGCATCCGGCCATCGTGCGATACCGTCCCTTCGGCTGAGTTGCGTCTTACTGCCCCGGCGCGCAAGAAGAGCGCTCTCTCGGGGGAGGACCTCATTACTCTGAGAGTCCCTCAGCTGAGAGCTCTTGCCGTTCTGGAGCTTCTCCTGTTTCTCAGGGGCAGCTCCAGTCGCTTGTCGCTTGTCGGGCGACGGCGAATAGCCGTCTGTCAGGATGCTGGGAAGTACAGTTTCTCCTCCGTCCTTTTCTATCGCTTCTCATTCGCTGTCACCCCATTGCAAATTTTTTTTTTCAACCAAAAAAAAAGGGGAGAGGGGCGCAAGAGTCCATGAGGACCACTGCCTCCACCCCGAGTGGGAAAGTGGGCCGAAGGTGGTCGATGCCAAAGCGGAAGCGACCCCCTTCGGAGACGAATGGGGGAGCCGCTGACGACCTTGAGGAAACCGTGCCTTGGGGCTACCCTGGTTCACACCAACGAATTTTTGCTTGGCAGCGCTGGGGACTTGTTCGTTGCTAGCCGTTCTTGGAGGGCAGCATGGAACTTTGAGCCGGAAGCTGCTACGAAAGATCCCAGTCACCGAAGTTGTGGGGCCCAAGGTACGCTACCCACGAGTGGTAAGGGAATGTGAAAGATGCTCCTCCTCCTCTCCTGAGATAGCGCAGCTTTGCATTTCAGAAGAGTCCAATCTACTCGATGCTAAGTCACTTATCCTCCGGAGAGGGTGCCTGCACCCCAGGCCCTGGAGACGGAATGCAAATGGAGTTTGATCCACCCTCTGTATCCACGAATTTGAGAAGGGGCACGCTGGGCGCCGGCACTGTGGTCTTGAAGGAAATTCCTCTGATTGTTGCTCTGGACACCAAGGAATCTTACTGCATGGGATGCTTCTCTGATGACGAACTGGTGTATCACTGCACCACGTGTGGGTGGCCACTATGCAACCCTAGATGCCAGAGCAGCCTCTACCACAAGCCCGAGTGCAACCTCTTCAAAAGTCACCAGAAAATGCTGGAGGTGATCCCACCGCCCTACCAGGCCACGCTGCTACTGAGGGCGCTAGCGTTGCACTATGGGAAGTGCTCCCGCTGGACCAGTATCTTGGAGATGTACCCACCCTCGGGACAGCACATTGACTCCTTCCTCGCAGAGATTCCCGAGGAAGCCCCCGAGAGAGAGATCATCTTGCTGAAGTTCCTTCGCGCTCACTTCCCGAAGGAAGAGTTCACCGCAGGGTTGGTCCGGCAGATAGCGGAGGTGGTCGGCGCGGCGCATCTGCGGTGCATCATAGAGCTCTCCATGATCACCAGGAGCTTGCTCCTGATCGCCGGCACGGAAAGCGCCAAGCTGGAGCACAGCTGTATCCCGAACTGCTACGTGGTGTTCACGGACGGAGAAATCATATTGCGCACCTGCGAGATCCTCAAGGAGGGCGAGGCGATGACGGTGAACAAGACCTGCTCCTTGCAGCCCACATTCCTGCGGCGACGAAGGATGTACGAACACCGCGTGCCGAGGTGCCGCTGCGCCCGCTGCGCCGACGTCACAGAGCTGGGCTCGTTTGTCGGAGCAATCCGTTGCGACGCCTGCAAGGAGGGGTTCTTGCTGCCTTCCGGGCCGGACGATGACAGACTTCCATGGCACTGCAGCAGGTGCGATGCGTTGTCGTACCAATGCCGGGATTCCATCGGATTCATCGAGTCTCAGTACAGCCAGCTGGAGCAGGGCACCATGATCCTTCTCGACAGAAACGACGTCTCCCTCCACCTGGACTGCGCCAGTAGATGGAAGACCTTCGTGGAGTACTCTCTGCAGTTCGTTCATCCCAACTACTTCCAGATAGTGAAAGCCAAGATGATGATCGCCGAGATCTTCTGGAAGGTTTCCCAGAAAAAAACCCTCTCGGCTGCCAGTTGCGCCCTTGCTGGACAAGCGTGTTCCCACGCTCTCGATGTCATCCAGATGATCGAGCCAAGTAAGCGCTTCTCCACTTCCGAGTTCTTTCGGCTGCAAGAGCATCCCTACAGTGGGGGGGAGTCCTCCACCCGCTGCGAAGACTGCACCCGTCCTGAGAGGTAAGGAGAGGGAGAGGTCAGATCAGCTGTGAAGGGTGAGCGTACCCGACCCTTCACAGTCTCCCTCTCCGGATGCATTCTGGTAGCATCTCCTCGGCAGAGGGCTCCACCACCCCTCCAAGGAAAGCGACCATCCCACCCATGTTTCGGGGACGGTGAGCGATGATTCCGCTCCTCTCCGAGTCACCCATCCCTCTCTCTGCTGTTCTTCAGCAGATCTAAACATGTGGTTCTTCCAGGGATCTCTTGCTCGAAGGCCAAGCTCAAGTACCAGAAGTTCATCTTCGAGAGAGAACAGAAGATGGTCTGGGGAACCGGTGTTAGACCTGAAGAAAGGGACGTAATGAAGCAGGTAAACGAGCGAGGGACGTACCGCGAACGGAACAGGATGGCAGCAGAGAAGAGGGACCCTAGTTTCGGGAGATGCATCGCCGCGGGCGCATTCGATCTCTAGATGACGGTCCTGTCCGACACTACCTTTGCATTTCCAGAGAGCTTCTCCTGCCCCGCACTTTGCCTGTCCCACCCCGCAGAAATCGAATGCTCTTCCTCCTTCCCCCACGCCCACACTCCCCCCTTTCCGCTCATGCAACCGAGAATGTTCTTTTTTCAAGGGGAATCCACGAGCAGCCTGTGAGAATGATCAGGTCTCAATTTTGATCTCTCGGTAATATTCCGAATCTGCTCCTCTCCCTCTCCCTCTCCTTTGCCCGTTTGACAGGAGGATGAGAAGAAGAGAAATACTCCAAGACGATCTGAGTTGCTGAGGTTTCACAATCCCTCTGAAGGACCTTTTACCTGCCACTTTGCCACCGCGTACTGGCGTTGCTCCCATGGTGAAGCGCGTAAGCCGATGTTTCTATTCTCTCTCCTGTTCTAGGTGTTGCAATCGCAGTTGAGGATGCTGCAAGACTGCTCGTTTGCACTGTGGTACCAAAAAGAAGGATCATACTTCGACGCCCTGAGATTAGATCTTTCCAGGAACCGAAACTGGGTGAGACTGATGCATGCATACCACTCGAGCAAGGAAGATTGATTATGTCATGACAAGAAGGACGCCACTCGCGGAGGGAGTGATTAGAAGTTTTTAAGGGCAAAGGAATAAAAATGTCTGGATACTTTGCAAGTCGCTTTCGAAAGCGTAACGAGTATGGGAGGCAGGAGAGGGAGGGTTAGCTCAAGGAGCTATGGTGATTACAAAAGAACAAAAAAGAGGCACAAAAAAAGACCATTTCCTTGGGTTTTGGTAGCGCTGCTGACGTTTTATGCTAAGCAGTAGGTTGCCGAGCTACCTCCTTTTAGGACTCTGTCATCCCTCTTCCTCTCCCTTCCTTCAGGGAAGTTCTGGGCTTTGAGTCTGTAGCTAGATGGGTTCTTCCCACTCCATCACAAAGGCATTGGACTGCCTGACGGCGATACGGCTGCACCTCCTGTAATAGAATGAAGAAAGGATTCTGGAAGGAAAAAGCATCGAACTTGAAAAATTCCGACACACCGAACGAACGTTTTGCGAAGAAAAGCCACTTTCTTGAAAACCACCGCAGGCTGTTGCCGGAGCCTGCCTTGCAGAGGAGTGAACCTGTACGTTTGCGTGCACGTTTTCTGTGGTGCGCGTGCCGCTTGCATGGAAGCCGCCATGTTGGATGAGCTTGCGCCTCCGGTGGCATATCGAAATGCGCTCGTTTCACCTTTCGCGACCCCCCAAACGGAAAGTCGCTTTTGCCAGCTTTGTCGCTGCTAAAAACCGAACAAATGAAACGACTAACAAAAGAATATCCTTACGCTCCCGATCGCCATCCCACCGCCAGAACTGCTGAAAAAGTTTGCGACTGCTCCGCCCCGCTGCCCCCTCCTTTTCACCGCGCGGATCGTATCCATGGAAGAGCGATCCTTTTCCCCTTCCTCTCTCTTTCTCTCGTTTTTGCTTCCTTTCTCGAAGCAAACGAAGATAAGGCGAAGAAAACCCGAGAAAAAGTTGATTGGAATCGGCACTTGATGCAAATCCTGGACCACCGAAGGATCAGATCTTGGGAAGCTGCTGCACGAGTGAATCAGGTCTGCGCGTGAGCTATTTATTAGTCGAAGAGCCGATGCTTCCTATCCTACGTCTTCAGTCCGCATCCGAGAGGAAATGAGCAAAGTAACCGAATGAGCGGGGGGAGGAGGGGGGGGTGCCCCGCCTTCATATCGCTGGCTGCTGCAAACGACTTCGCAGAGAGCTCCGAGGCACTTCCTTGGCAGGCGGATGAGTCGGCGGGACCGCTGCCGCTTTGGAGAAACCGCACGGACCTTCCCACCCACGCGCCAAACTCGAGGAGACCACGTGCCGGGATTCGAGGAGTGAAGGAAGGAGCGGGAGGGAAGGAAAACTCAAATGCACGCACGCAGGTCGTCGGGCAGCCGAGGCAGTTCTCTTCCTTGGGGTCCCTCCCCCCCATCCCCGCATCCCGATCCCCGCAGAACGATTCCCACACGAGAGGGTGGGGAGGGGCCCACAATGAGGTAACGCTTTCTTCCGCCGAATGCTCCGGTCCGGGAGGTTCTTCTTTCCTTTGGTCCGCTACCGCCGAAGCTGCTGAGCTCCTCAGGAGATATCTCCGCGTGTCCGGGGATCGCGCAGTTACCCCTCCCTCATATCGTGGGATATTGCGCGCTCGCCTCCGGGTCCCCTCATCCTTCATCCACCATCCCTGAGGCGCCTTGACGTGCCGAAAGGAAAGCGCCGCTGTAGAGATGCTTCTGCTGGAGGCGCCCTCGAGGAGACCCCAGCAGCTCCACGCGGGCCCTACCCCAAAAAGGGAGGGAAGAGAGTAAGTAGGGGATGCTGGTGGTGACGGAGAGAGAGCAAAATAAGGAATCAGCGTGATGAGGGGCTCCTGGGGCTCGTCCACCCCAGTAAGGCGAAGTAGCCGCGAGGAAAGCAAGGAACCCCATTGGTATGGGAAGGAAAACTTTTGGGGGAGGAGGAGGGGGGGGCACATGAAAGGGAGAAAGGAGGGATGAAGGTGGACAAGAGAGGCTGTCGCTCCGGAAGAAGCGCGCGTAGCTCGATCGAATGTTCCGTGGCGAGGCGGAGTGAGGGGTCACTGAGGTCATCGTTGAGGGTGCCGAAGAGGAGGGAGGGAGACTGTCGACCGGAAGGACGCTGCAAGCCTCCCCCCTCCTCCTCCTCCCTCTGCACGTACGAGCTCATCCCTCAAAGCTCCAAGTCAAGGAAAGATCGGTGCCGCTCCGCCTTGGCCTCCTCGCCGGATCGGTACGCAGACAGCAGAGGCTGAGGCAGTGTCATGAGCCCAGAAGGGAGGGGGGAGGGAACACCCTCACTTGCATCTCCACCCCCTCCACTCCCCTTCTCTTGATTGCATGCCTTCTGGCACCGCGGACCTCCCGATGAGTGCGCCCCTTTCCGGGTGCTCCGGGCCCAAAACCCTTGCGGCCCCTTTCTTACCCCTTCCCCTCCATCGGTCGCACGCGTGACCGGAGGGGTTTCGCGCTGCCGAGTTTCAACCTCCCTTCTCCCACAACGTAGGGCACGCTCTACACGACGCCCCCTTGCCCTCTTCCCTCCAAGGAACGAAATGCGCGCCTGCGCTCACGCGTGGATTCCCTCCGAACAGCGACAACTGAGGCTTGAAGCGGAGGGGGGGGGGCAAGGGGAGTCGTCCGTCTCTCTCTCCCATCCCCTCCAGGGTGCAGCCACGCCAGCCTTCAGCTATGCTTCCTCTTTCCCTCTATTCTCGTTCCCTCTCCCACTTCCGCGTGTACTGCCATCGCTACGGAACCTCGGGGAAGGTCCGATCGCCCCGCCCCGCCCCTCGCGCGAGCGCACGCGCACGCGCACTGTCGCAGCCGAAGGAAGAACAACAGGGAAAAGGGGAAGGGGGGGGGGAAGGTCGACGCCTTTGAAAATCACCTGGGAATGACTTTCCGAGGTCAGTAGTGCCCCTGATTTCGAGGCCGAGTGTCAACCGCCCTTCAGACGCCGCTTCGCCCTCTGGCTGCCGGCATCGCTCCTTCGGAAGTTGGAGGGGACTAAGGAAAGAGAGACGCACGCGGAGGAGGTGGAAGCCGGAGAGAACCCGTCGCCCTCATGGTGCCTCAGGCGGCGGCGCCCGGCAAGAGGCGCCCGCGACGCAGAAGAGGGGGAGATTCCTCTGTCGCTGCTGCTCCTGATCCCAATGGCGTTTTTGCCTCCTCTGCGTCTGCTTCCGATGCTGCTGCTCTCCTTGCTGTTCCGGCAGCCAGTGAGCCTCATGACGCTCGCCTTGGTGGCGCTGCTGGTCTGCTCGATGTTCCTGCCGCCGCTGAGGTTCCCAGTTCTGGTCCTACTGCTGTTGATCTTAGTGGTGCTCATGCCGCCTCTAAGGTTCCTTGTGCATCTGTTCCTGATGCTGCTACCGGTGCTGTGCCGCATGCTCACCCTTCCAAGGAGAGAGGTAAGGGAAAAAAAACGCGCACGGAGGTGGGGGGGAGAGCGGCGAGGAGGCGGCTCTCGCGGTGGGAGACCGAAAGGCGGCGCCCGAGAACCCTCATGGTCCGCCTCCCTCCTCCTTCCCTCTCGTCCCATCCAGCCCGCTGTAACATGACTCCCTCCCCCGACCGGTGAAGCTCGCCGTCTTGGTACCCGGGGAGACTCGCTGTCCCCGTGGCCATCGTCATCGCTCCGGCGCCCGGTCATCCGCCCCGGCTCCATCCTGGTTCCCGGCTTTTCGGTTTCGCTTCGGAGGGACAACTGGGCGCGCAGAGGCACCGCGCCCGCACTTCGCGCACGAGGACTTTCTCTCCGGATGAAGGCGACGTGCGTGCCTCTCAGCAGCGGAGGCCGCAGACCTCCAGCGCATGCGCTCCGCTCACGCGTGCGCGCAGCCGTCGCCGTTTCCGCTGTCGTCGCCGCCACCGCGCTTTGCGCCCGCGCGGCTCGGGTCGCACGGGTGGTGTGTCGCCGGTAGCGCAGGCAGCAGCGGGAAGGAAAGTTGGCTCGACGGTCGCGGGCCCGCAAGGACGGGTCGCGCGCGGAAGATGCGGGGCCGACCGGCCCCTGGATGTGACGGATGCCGCCGTTCCTCTTTTCACCCGAGGATCGCTGCTGTGGACGAGGTAACCAAGACGACCGGGGCGAGTGGGCCGGGTGAGATGCACACACCTGGACCGGGAGGAGGAGGAGGAAGAAAAACAGGCGGGTGCGCGAAAGGGGAAGGAGGGAGAAGGGAAAGGAAATTCGTGGCCTCCCCCTCCCTCCTCCCTGCTGATAAAGTGCATCCTATCGCCTGCTGGGTTCCCCCTGCGCATTCGTCCCGCGGGAAAGGGAAGGAGGAGGGGGGGGGGCGGAGCGGCGGGTCTACCAACAGGGGCAACGGCCGCTGCCAGGCTCCCAGCGCAACGCTTCCGTGCGCGCACGCGAACTTGCGCGGCGTGCGCCCGCGCGCTTTCGCCCTGCGGCGCATTCCTCCGTTCCGGTCGAGAGTCGGACCCATCGGTTCCTGCTCGTGCGCTCGGATGGGAGCGAAAAAAATCAGCAGCGAATCGACGGATCCCCCCCCCCCACGATCCGGGTGGGAGAGGCCCCGGGATGGATTGCCGTCGAGGTGGACCTCCTCCCTGCAGCTGCCCTCCCCTTGTCGCGAGGAGCCGTCCCCGTCTCCTCGGGACGTCAGCAGGGAGGCGCTCGTGGGTTCGGGACGCGCTCCCGCAGCGAGAACGGCGGACTTTTTACCTCCTCGAGGAAAGAGCTTGCGGTTTGCTTGTCCCGGCTGAGCTTTCGCTTCACTCCCTTCCTCTCCCTTCCCTTCCTTTCCCATCCTCTTCCCCTTGAGCATCGCCCGCCACCGCTGCCGCTCTCTTTTGCAGAGGCTGCCAGGCACCTCCCAATGAACTGCGCCGTCTGCAGGAAGAAGGCTTCCCTCGCGTGTACGGTGTGCCAGACCACGTTTTACTGTGGGGAGCAGCACCAGGAGAAGCACTGGAGAGAGCACCAGAAGGTGTGCAGGCAGTTCCGCGTGGACATTGCCGAGACTGGCGTTTACTTACGTCTGGTCGCCAAGCAGAAGATCCAGATCGGCGCCCTGCTGATGACGGAGGAGCCGCTGGTGATGGCTCTCTCCGAGACGAACCCTTACTGCCTCGGCTGCCACGCGGACCTGCGCGGCAAGGACGTGGGCACCTTGACCTCCCGCGTCTACCGGTGCCGGCGCTGCAATTGGCCTCTGTGCAGCAAGGCGTGCCAGCAGAGCGCGCGCCACCGGCCCGAGTGTACCCTGTTCTCCAGCCGCAAAACCAAGCTGAAATGCATTCCCTTCTCCTACCTCATCGTGCCCCTGCTGCGCTGCTTGGCGCTCAAAGACCGGAATCCGGAATGGTGGCTGTCCCTCATGAAGATGAACAGCTACCACACAGAGAAAAAGCACAACACTGTTTACTACCTGGAGAAGAGCCGCCTGTCAAACTTCGTGCACATCCACCTGTCCTCCCAGGAGTTCCCCCACGAGGTTCTGCATCACCTGTGGAGCGTCATCAACCTGC
Organism: Raillietiella orientalis; assembly: GCA_036172245.1. NCBI lineage: Eukaryota > Metazoa > Arthropoda > Ichthyostraca > Raillietiellida > Raillietiellidae > Raillietiella > Raillietiella orientalis. Next base: position 3,141,826 of record JAYWIR010000015.1, read on the forward strand.
GCGGCTTCCAGGTCTCCTATCCCCTCGCCTCCGGCAAGGAGGAGCGCACCTTCTGCCTCCTGTACCCCGAGGCGTCGCTCCTGGAACACAGCTGCGTCCCCAACTGCTACGCGATGTTTGACGAGGAGCGGCGCATCATGGTACGCTCCTCCAAGGAGATCGCTCCCGGGGGGATACTTACCCTGAGCTTCGCCCCGCTTTTTCTTCCCACCCGTGAACGACAGGAGTACCTATCAAGGTTCCGCCTGCGGGACTGCAACTGCCTTCGCTGCCGCGACCCCACCGAGTTCGGCTCCCGCCTGTGCTCCATCCGGTGTCCAATGTGCCAGCAAGGGGGGTACCTGGTGCCTCAGGATAGGGGAACCTATCTTGTGTGGGAGTGTAATCGCTGCTCGGACGCTTCCGTCACGGAGGACGCCTTCAAGCTTGTCGAGGAGACAGAAGACCGGTACTTTGAGATTAAGGAAGAGATGGAGACCAAGTTGCGGGAGGCCCGGCTTACAGGGAACGGCCAGCTGTCCCTCTTCACCTTGGACGATCTCTGCAGAAAGTGGGAGGTCTTCATCGGCAGCATACTGAACCAAGTGCACGACTTCTACTACCGCGTGCTGATGGCCAAGTGCCACTTGGTCTTCCTGTACTACGAACTCAGTAAGCTGAGGGCTCTCATGAAGGACCAGGTGGAGATCGGCTTTGCCTTCAGCGTCCAGAAGTTGCAAGTCATGATAATGCTGGAGGCAGGTAAGATATGCGACCTCCTACCCTTCCCATCCTTAAAGAGACTTGACTTGGCGAGTCTGGAGAGGAGGAGGACGCGCTAGACGCTCCAAGAACTCTCCCCAAACGAGAAAACTCTACAACCTTCCGCGTTGTTCCCTTTACATTTCGCTTATTCTCTCTTTTCCTCCCTTTTTCAAGACCTGTCTTCCTCTCTTCCTCCGTGGCAGGCTCGATGCTCGCCAGGCGAGCCATCTCCATTTTTCTCTCACCCATTCTCGCCTTCTGATCCTTCGGCGTGGCAGCGCTGTCAGGGTTTTGTTTTTTTTCTTCTTGATGGCGGCGGCGGCGGCGGCGCTTGCGAAGGCAGTCGCTTCCTCTTCCTCCTCTCCCCCTAACTTGGATGCGCAGGAAGAAGGCGTATCTTTCAGCTGCGCGTTCGGCTGCTGGGGAAAACCCCGTCGAGCGAACTAGTCGGACGTCAGTCCAGCTAGCGTTGATCCCTCCCCTGTCTTACAGGGATTTCGTCCAACATGGGGACCAGCAAGTACCGACTGCTCGGCTTTGAAAGGATGAAAGAGGCATTGAAGGATCCGCGGCAAAAGACTCTTAGCGAAGAGGAGCAGGTAAGGTGCTTCATCCTCTCTCTTTCCCAGTGTGTGTGTGGGGGGGAGGGGAAGCGGTGACGCCATCATGGAAAACACTTGCCGCTAACAGGAGGGTGGGCACTTTCGGAAGGGCGTGTGAAGAAATCCCATCGCAAACATCCGTCCCGAACCCGTCGGCCGGCATAGGAGCAAGACTGTCCTTTCTTCCCTCTCATCCCACACCTTTCGCTCTTTGAAGCTCACGCATCGTGATACTGCTCTGTAACCATATTGGCGGTAGTAGGCAGCCGGTTTCCGCTTCCGGTTCCGGTCGCGTTCGCGGAGTTCATCGTGCCGCTATTCGCTTCTGCATTCGGCCTCCGGCGACGTGTCGGCGAATCCGCCCAGAGGCTCACGCCCTCAAAAGCAGCGTACACGTTCGATCGGGTCGACCCCTGATGGCGTCACAGCGCAGCGCATCCGCGTTAGTCGTCATCCCGACAGAACGACCTTGAAGTGCTGCCTGCAACTATGCTGGCGACGCCGATGCTGCGGTCCGATGCTTTCTCTGAGAAAAACAAAGAAGCGCGACTCGTCCTCGGGGCGCTAACGACGGCGACCGCCGCAGCGCCCCGCGTGACCTCCTGACGGTGCTTATCACTGATGCTCTCGTGCATTGTATGCCAGGAGTTGAAGGAGTACTTGAACAAGCTGAAGAACTGTCACTTCCTCCTGAAATATGATCCGGACCATACTACCGGAGGAAAGATGAGGCAGGAGATAGAAAGGGAGATGGAATCCGTGATCACGAAGCTGAGTCAGGGCTCATCCTGATGCCTGCCGATTGCTTCCACATTCGAATCGAAGATCCCTGTCTGGTCGCCGCCGATACGAAATAGCAGCGGAATAAAACCAGTTGGTCTTGGCTGTGCCAAACAACGGCCCTTGATTTATCAGTATTTCTCTGTGGCCCTCGGAGGGAATCACCAGGAATCTATTTTTCTCCGGAACCCTTCCCGGACCACCCCATCTGTCTGTCTCAAGACTAGATGTCTCCGAGGACGTCACTAGAACGGTTATACTTAGGTAATCGGGGAGAGCTTCCCTTCCACGGAGGACCTCGGAGCTTCATAAGAGCAACCTTTCATGATGTCTTCCCTTTCGTCGATATCTTTCAATTACTGAGGAGTACACCAAGGAAGATTCCCACGAGAGGTACTGTCGAAAAGTGACCATTTGAGATGCTCCTTAGTGACAACTGCTGGAAGCAAAGGATGAGAAACGTTGTTTCGGAAAATCTCTTGCAGCCGGCCGCCATAAGGGTTCTGCTCTTAGGTGAAAAAGAAAACGGCAGCTATCGGAGACACCGTTGTTCGCGGCAATCGTACCGACCGATGTCTGTGCTTAGCCAGACTTCCTCATAACCGGGATCTCCACCAAAAAGTGGCGAAAGACTGCAGCAAGCAATGGATGGCTATCGTGCATTACTTCTTCATTGGTCACACGTGACCTTCCCCCCCCCCCTCCCCCGCATCTCTCACCCATACCATGCAGTCTCTTAACGAGACCTCTACGCGTTGCATACTTTTTACGCTCTTGGCATTAAGGAAGTCGTGAACAAGATTAAAAGGAAACTATGTGTCACAAGACTTGAAGATATGAAGCTAAGAATGCACACGACTTTCTTAGTGTATTTCTTTTAACGTTTCAAGAAGAACGAAGCCTCGTAAGTTCCCCTCTGGAACTGCGAAGCGGACGGAGGCACAGAGATTTTCAAGGAGAGGAACTGCTATTGGTATCTTCGTAAACCCTTTACCCCCCCCCCCGTTTTCGTAGACCCCTTCCCCCCTCCCCCTCCCTTCCCCCCCACCCTCCCCCCAAAAAACAGGAAGGAAGAAAGAATTTTCGTGCAGAGGGTTCTTGAAAAGGTTCTCGGAACCTGTGGAAGATGTTTTGGACACTTGCGTTTAGCTAGAGCACACGTCTAGGAAGGATGGTCCAGAGGTCCATATCTCTCGCTACCTCAAGTCGTTGCTGCTGGATTGTCGTGGCTTGCCACAGTATTGATTGGGATAGCGGTTGGGAACGATGGCGGGCATACCTGTCTGATTTCTCAGGTTTTCGATAGTTCCAATATTCCTAATCAGCTTCGGTTATGAATGGCTCCAGGATGCTTTCATGGAATCCTGAATGATGAGAGGTAGCCGAGGTACCCACCGTTGAGCAACGGGAAGTTTTGACAAGGGTCATAAAAAATTACCAATTTGTAATTTCAGACGCGCTTCTCGCGAAGGAGAAAACATCAGGTCGCATGCTAACTGGTGAGGTTAACATCGTGCTCCTATTTGGGATGCTCGAATTTGGGATGAGTCCAGGAAACATTGACATTCGAAATCTTCGAAAAGGACTCAGGAGATAGGCGATTTCTTTTGAGTCTTCATGAATGATGCGTACAGGAGGACTCGACGGAGGAAGGAAAACGAGGAAACGAGATTCATTTGGATCATTCTCAGGAATAGATCATCCTGAAGCATAGCTCCTGCTGCAGAGGATGAGGACTCACGAGCCAGTGGTAAAGGTCATAGTGACGAGGATGACCAAATAGGCAAGCGTGGTTATCAGAAAGTAGAGTGAGGATGAATCTGGACTGGGAATAAAGGGAAAGGTTTGGAATAGGTTGGGAAATCGTTGGCATTTGCCAGTATGTAAGCACGATAATTAGAGCACACGGTCACAAGTCGTGGTCACATGATTCCGAAGACACACCCGGAATTCTCTTTCCAAGAGAATTCCGGAGGGGAGATAAAGCTCAAGAGATTAAGAAAGCACGCAGATTCTTTATGCATCATTTCCCAATTGGTTGACAGCGGATGAAGTTTTCCAAGTCCGTACCTCAACATAGAGATATCCAATACAGAGAGCGAACTCCAACATAGAGAAAATATATTCGAGAACTACATAAAGAAATACAATATAGAGAACTTTCATATAGATCATACCTCTCAATATGGAGATCGAACGTAGATTGAATATAGTTTAGGAGGAGGATAACAAAAGACCGCGAGTATGATGAAGATTAGGTAAGAACAATCTTTGCTTCGTATGATCTGAGCTGCAAAACCTTCAACTTCGAAGTCAAGCGAAGTTACTGATTGAGCGAAAGGGATTTCACGTTTAGCAGACCGGTGGCTACGACTGTGTGAGCGTGTATGCACCTGCCAGGCAGTTTGGAACGCTCAGCTGACCATAATCGCCGCTATCTCTGCTGCCTCTGATCTCTTCGGAAAATCTCTCTCGTTCTCTCTCCTCCCCCTTTCCCATTTCACAGAAATCGGCACTCCTGATAAGAGAGCTCATGGGGAGGGCTTCGGTTCCGTGAAGACCACTCCAGTAGGCCTTGTCTCAAGCTGGTTGGCCATACTTTGCAGACGTTTCGGAAAAACCATCAAGGAAACGAAACCACTTCGGTATGAGGGAAGGCCAAGAAACGAAGCATGAATTCGTTGCTCAGCCGCACATTGAGAACCCTGGCAGTGTTCTATTTGAATTATGTATCGGGCTCTATTCACCAAAGTGATCAACACCACGGGATCTCCTCAGCCGCTCTTATCGTCATCTGCCTCATTTGCTGCATGTCCCTTTGTGCTTATTGCAGGAATGGAAGCGAGAGGCTCCCATCGACCTAGAGAATTTCGCTGTCAATATTGTCAAAGTGCACAGAGATCCGTTGATCTTTCCTTGTTTCCTGGCTGGTGTCGGAAACTCGCCATCAAGCGCCTTGCAACATGCGCACTTTGGCATGTTGGTTGAGCAAAGCGCACTTTGCACGCGTAGCAAAAATGCATGTTTCTGAGGACAACTCGGTTCTGCAGCTCTCCAGAGAACACCTTCTAATAACACTAAAGTTAGTTGCTCCTTTGAACATAATGCCTCGCTACACCAAACAATCGTCTACACCTGAGTCGTTGGCAATCGAATGCCATAAGAGAACCACTCTGCAGTGGATCCAGTCCACTGCCTTGGGCTCGATGATCGAGATCATGCTCCGGAAACTGCATCAGGTTCCATTCTCTGCTCCCCACCCCCAACTTGCTCGTTTCCATTATTGGTTTCTGCTGCACCAACTTGCTGTTCTCGGTTCACTTCTACCTATCGCCATACTGCTGAACACGATCCAAGTGGGGAAAAAATTTCCAAACCCAAGTGGTAAAATTTCGAATTCTGGAGTGCCTTCAGGCAGATCTCACATATTCACAGGTATACATATCCACCCATGTGAAATATGGGCGTAGAAGTCCACCCCACACTGTAATCTCTCTTTTGATTTTCAAGAACGAGCCACGTCTTCAAGGGCTGGAAGTATTCTAACAGTGGATCCACGTTGAGCCGTGACGTGTTAGTGAGCATATTCAGAGCATCTCTCCAGGAAACAGTAGATCCGAGGCTAAGCATTTCCCTGAAAAAGGCAAGTGGTTACGAAACATCTTCATTCTGGATCACTGGTCCTGTAGAGCACGCTTCTTATCTCGTTCTCCCAGTTGGGACGCACGCGTGGGTTTCTACCTCTGGAGACTTTCGATGAAAGACACGACTCCATCGGCAGTAATCAGTGGTGATTTGGAAATCACGAAAGCGTGCTATAATCTACGCGAAGCTCAAGGGAATTCTATAAGAATATTTTAACTACTCTGGTAGGCACAGTGCCTTTCCTGGGGAAATTGGAAGTGTCACAGGGCTCCATCAGGTAAGTTTGCTCTGCTTCAGATGCTGATGGCTACTTTGGTCCGTTTCCTTAACGAATCCTCCAGTCAAGGAATCTGTGAGGGAATAGTATTCCGATCTTTACGCTGAACGCGGAATGGCAGGATGCATTTTTATCGCTTGGATATGGCCATTCGTGCAAAGCCGAGAAAATGTCACCTTTCCCTTGTCAAGGCTTTTTGTTCTCACGGAAGCAACAAGTGAAATCTACGAGTCTTCTCCGAAACGGAATCTACAGTTTCGGTTTTGGAGAAGCAGGCGAATGGACAGATAGCTGCCTATACTTGCCTAAATCTGTGTCCTGCTGACTTTCGTCCAGAAATATCGCATTTATGAAGTGGTTTCTCGGGATCTTCGGAGTCGTATTTCCTCGCCTCCAAGCACAGTGCTTTGTGAAATTGAAATTGAAGAACGGTGGCAATGAAGTAGCTTAGGAAAATTTTAGCTTTCGTTTTGAACGGAAGATCGTCTTACTTCATCATCGGGTAGTCAGCAACTACATGATACTTGGAACCAGGAAAGAAATCTTCTTCTGTTACAGGGATCGGAGAACAGACTCCAAGAAGAGACTCGCTGTAATACAGTCTTTTTAACATCGCAGAAATGAATTCCAGACATCATCTCCCCTCCCAATCGGATCATTCGTCAGAAATCCCGAAATTTGTAAATCACGTCTTGAGAGAAAGCAAGAGGCCAAAGTCATTCTCGATGCTTGAATTCCAAGAGCGAACAGGTGCTGACAAGAAATCACAGGCGCATACAGGCCGACTGCGGATTCAGGAGAAATACTCTTGGCCGGATCGTGACTATGCCAAGACGCGCTTCCAGCTTTGCAAACTTTCGGCCTTGTAACGCAGTTCATGAAAGCATTTCTCATTTCTAATATTCAGAAGTAAAACTCCGCACGACGGCTTTGTTCTCAAGAAGAGAGATCGGAAATTCGAAAAGTTCCCGGATGAAGACATCAATGTTTGCTGTGATCAACCTGAATGTTTTGCTGGTGAATAAGTCGAGTTGTGCTGCTCTGCAAAAGATGCTTTTTCTTATACCGTCATCGTTTTTTATTGGATTTCATTCGTTTTCCTTCCCTTTAGAAAAAACAAATGAAAGAATCGTTCTCGACCATATCGAAACATTGGTCTCTAAGGATCGATTCCTTGAACACGTGCCTTTTTAAGAAAAACGTTTTCTTCATACCACATGCGCCACCATTCAGCATTCATGTATTTTGTGCTGATTGTGCGGCTGAGGACGTTCCACCTCCAGATGTCGATCATAAAAGCGAAAATCATGGAAGGTATTATATCAAGAGCCCTGTTCATCAAAAAGTCCACTTCTATGTTTTCATTTTCTTCTCCACTGAAATTGAGCAACCCGAGAGTGGCGAGATGCTTAGGGGTCAAGACTGACATGACTACCGTTTCCCCTATAGCTTCGTGGAAACCTAAAAATATATTATTTCTTATACAATCGGAACCTAAGTCATCAGATGGTGGATGCTTGTGAGGGTGAATCGGATAGGATGCTGTTCTTGCTCACCTGGGTTAGGGCTATCCCGAAATGCTACAGGTAAACTCCTGTACGACATCGAGTAAACGGTGTGTCCCATTTCGTGGTGCGCAATTATAAAATCTGTTAAATCCATCTCAGCACAGTGCTTAACTCTGAACCAATAAGCATAATAATGAGGATGATGATGAGGATAATTATGGTTGCTGTCTATAATAATTCGAAGAAGGATACAGTTCTGCGTGGTCATTCGCACCTTATCTTGGAAGCTGAACTCGAGAAACATCTTCGTCTTTGATGGATGAGCACTCGAAGAGAAGTTTCTCTATGTTCGAAATCAAAATCGATGTTTTTGGTAGTTGAGATGCATGAGGAGGTGAAATGAAAACACCTTCATCCACAAAGAGAAACAGCAAAGGCCCCAAACAGCAAAGCTGTCAGCTTTACACCTTAGACTTCCAAAGATAGGAGGTACAAGATGGTTCATTTTGGACAACTACCAAGTCCCGTTCGGTTGGATAATACCAATTAATGCATACAAGACACTGTTTCTTCTAATAAATTCCAACACAATAAATCGCTTTCAACGATAAACACAATAAATCTTGGAGAGATCTTGCAGTGCATAAGCATTTGTTTCAATCTAGCCTATATGAAGTTTGCTACTTGTTACAACAGATACAGGGTTGCTCTGAGGAGCAGTTCTTCATGTGTTGCAATAGGTTTCATGGACACTGCTAGTTCGAAATCATCGGAATGCATAGATCAGTATTTTCTGCCGAGGCAAAACCAGTCATAAGTGAGCGATATAAGATCATAGAAACTGAATTTTGATAAGCGATCGGCGCATACCAAGGCAAACATTCAAACGACGCTATCATTCATAAGAGGAAGACGTTCAGATCGAGAAAAACATAAATCCTGAAGATACAAATGCTGTTTTATTCTGTGAAGACATTTATAGTCAGTTGGAATACATAATGAAATGACTCTGACAGTTCATTTTTTGGGAAGCGAGTGTATCTCGTGTTACATCAGTATCCTAGATAGTTTCGCAGCTTCATTCCGGAATAAATTCCAAAGTTTTTAATGATACATTTTGGGAGCGGTTACTAACATTTACTTGCTTTCAGTCCTCTTTCTTCAACAACAGCACATGCACACACAAAAGTAAGCTTGTTCATATCTATTTTTTTTCTAAACTTTCATTACTGTTCGTGGAGTGAACTAAAAAACATTCCCCATGCGAATGCTTGAGTAATTTAGAAATTTCGTCTGTTCGCAGATTATATACATTGAGATTCCATACAGGATACGTAAAGGCGTAAGGAAAGTGAGATGTAGAGTGGAAAGCTGCGATCGTTACCATTTCGAAAGAAGTTTTCCAATTTAATGGTCATGTATGAGTGTTTTATGCATGTCTATTTTTCAGTGAGTTCATATCCACTGCTGTCCATTCGATGTTCCAAGAGCTGAAAAAATGATGGCGAAGATTCATAGAAAGGGAATCATCACGTATGTAACCCTGGAGTGTGAAGTACTGCTAGTTAAGAGTTTTGGAATAGTGAAGTGCACACTTTTGCATTATCGGCGGATTTGGAATCCACTGCATGGATTCTCCGATTTTCAAAAGTTCTCCAAAGTTGATAAGTAAATGCAAAACAAAGCAGGAATGCCCTTAATGCTGAATGTAACTCTGCGATGACAAGAATAATGATGATCATAAGGACATCATCTTGAAGAACTTTTTTGAATTACGACCCACAAGAGAATCACATACAGTCAGTTCCCGTCGGCTGGCTACTCTTTATGGAACAAGAACTGGAATTCCGAGTTACACGTCGAGTACTCCATACTACTACTCTATCATGATTACGACTGATATGGAGTAATCAGATAGCGGATCACATGTTGTAACCGAGAAGAATAGATAGTTCTTCATTCACCTACTCTATACAGTCTGATATGATTTTCTTCCTACAAAACCCCATGTGACATGCGAAATCTTGATTCTGTGAGTGAACTGAATAACCAGGGAACTGCAATGGTGCTCCAACAGAAAAAGAGCTGCTTTTGTTTTTCATCGCATCTTGAGAAAACCTAGCATGTGACGTTAGAGCTTACTATCGACTCTTTTCGAGTACTGTTCTTCAGTTCTTTCGAATTTTTAACAGTAACTTCTGCTCAACTGCTTCCGCAGCTCAATATTTTTGATGTTTTTTCGTGCATATAAAGCAGACAATGCATCGGGTTTCTCGTTCATTTCCAAATTATATTCAAAAGAATTCTAGAAGCGAAAACGAAAAGTAATCTAAGAATAACTAAAGCAGCGTGGTCCATGAAGTCCAGTTTTGTGCTCTTTTAAGTCCTTTCAAGTTCTGAAGTAATTGGCAACTAATGAAATAATTTGAATGACGTGCACAATGTTTTCAGAGGGATCTCAAAGTGGAAACCTGTAACGGGGAAGCCGAAACTATTACAGAATAAATTTTTAGTTCGAATCTATAGATACAGATGATGGAGCACTCTGTTCGTATCCTGATCCGATTTCGATTTGTTACGAATAAGAGAAAACTATGAGCACATTTGAAATCAAGGATGTTTCTTCTGAACCATGAAATGCATTCGTTCGGTTCGAAGACGAGTTTCGAGTTTGTTTCAATTAGCTCTGAGGAATACTCAAAGCTCAAGCTGAGGAGTAAGTGATGCATAATTTGTCGCTTATACACGATCATGTTGTACTTAGTAAAACCGGCGGCTTGCAGTCACACAGTTACCTGTAATCCTGTCCGTCGCACATATCGAAAGATGTTGGACTGCAATCCATGTTCCTGCCGTCATCTGGATATTCAAAGATGGACCTATGCCAAAATTCATAGGTCATTTCCGGCAATCCAAGAGATACGAAAAAGTTTTCTGCTGTCTTGTAAATCCGTTGGGGGGAAAAATTCTGCAACGTATTGTTTCTGATAAATACAGTCATTTGTTCCTGAAAAAATGCATTGTTCCATGAAACTATCATCTGGCTTAGGAAAATGTCAGAAATGAAACCAAAGCACCCATCGGTCATGGGAGTCATTCCAAGACAACAGTTCTCTTCTGAAACGTTCAGAGAATCGATGAGCACCCCGAAAATGTAAAATTCTGGTTCAGTCAACTACCAAGTTTCTCAACATGCTTCACACAAAGTGAAAAAAGAAAACAGTACATCATATCAAGCTAGTCCTCCCAAATGGGCCCCCTATTGAAAATTTCCTCGACTGTCATGGTTTGAAAATTTTCATCAACAGACTGCAAGGTTAACGAAAATCCACAACACCTTCTTCCTTTCGTTACAGAAGTGACGTCTCGAAGATTTATTACCGAATTTTTCCAATATTTCCCATTGCACATATCGGAAAGTACCGGAAATCTTTACGTGACGTTAACAGGCTCAGCAACTTTGTCTTGCGATCATTTTTCGCGTGATTTCAGCACTACATCTTCATTTATTCTCGTGGTTAATTTTATGCGATTAAGTAATCAGTAAAATTGTGAACCTTTGTACGAACTAATGTTGTACTCAAATGCAGCCTCATTCTCAAAGGATTGTGGAATCAAAAGCGCTATCGAAAACCAACGAGCAAAGCAAACGGTGCGGTCAAAAACACGCGCGACGTGGTGTAAACTTTTAAAAAAAAATGAATCGTCAAGTATCGGTGGCGAGAAAAACAACATGCAGCCCAGCGATCGTTGACATCCACTCATGGAGCTCCGATTTGTTTGAGCTTCAACTGATCTTTAGCATATAATTACAAAGACTACCATTCACTGGCAATTCCCATTGAGCGAAATCAAGCCTTCTCAGTGCTGATTCCTTGAGAAGGCGCAGTGCTTGACCACCTGCCTGGATCTTTGTGTTCACCTGAGGGTCTAAAACTTCGGGAGGTTAGTGCCTAAGGATTACGGATAACGAAACATAACAGTGTTTGAGTTATTAAGCCCTATGGAAGGAAGGCGTTAATTTAAAGAGAAAAGATTAGCACTTGAATAGCATCCTCTCCGTATTAGCATGAACTGAAAACAACGTGAATTAGAAATGTTTCCACGAATAGAAAAAACTAATTGTTGAAAAAGAAACCACCCTTCTCTATAGAAGAATTCAGTTTACTTCAGATGCATCTTCATTCGCATTATTTGAACCCGTCCAGGATAATCTACTCAGCAGGCATCATGAGCTATAGAGTGGGGGCAGCGTTGATTCCTGGACATAGACCACAGAATAATACTGTGGTCCAATGTAGATTTCAAAGCTATAGCTCTGTTTCGTTTTTCCGAGATTCCAGACAGAGAACAGCACTTGCGTCCATCTAGAGCAGATGATGGAAGGTACTAGTAACTTCTCATCGAACTCGCCAGCAACACGATGGGTACGTTGTGGACTTGCTCCTCAAATGAAAAGCTGTCTTAAAGCAGCTGTTAACACGGATGTGTCTCCTCACACAAACATCTCCCGCAGCCAAAGTTGAATTAAACTTTCCTTCAGTCCCATTTCCTTGTTCACTTGGTCTGCACAATACTTGCAGTCAGATTCGCAAAACGGTTCTTGCATGTGCAGCATATTTTTCTGTCCTGTAGAAAAAACGCGATTTGGATCATCGTCTTTGGATGCATGTGAATGAAGAGTGATGATTTATGAGAAAACCTCCGAATGGTTTGAACATTGTGTAGTACTACGAGTCGAGTTAAAGCTAAATTTTGTAAGTCCAACAGCTGATTTTGTAAACGAATTTTCACCTAATAAGACACAGATACGGATTCTTTTCGATACTCTTTCACATTCTTTTCACATACTCTTTTACAGCAGATATAAGAACAGAGACTTTAAAAGATTCACTGAAACAAGATCAGCAGGAATCTCCATTAATTCCGGATTCTTGTCTTACTTGATACAATAAAAGGAGATGAAGCAACATTAGAAGCGGTAGAAATCAAAGACTAGAGGAAATCTTGGATTTGCAAATATGGAGGAAGACTGATGTTGGTCTCTGTGAACGTAAAAGGTCCATTGAAGGAGCCATAAGATTTTGTTCCTTCGTCATGAATCCGTAGCGAGCCTTCGTCAGACAGTTGACGAAGACTTTGTGAAGGTTTCGAGCGACTGAAGGGCTAATTTAAGGAAAACATCTTTGAGCTATTTGAAAAATTCTTAACGTTCTCTGCACACTGCGGACTCCATTCAAGAATTTATCCATTCAAGAATGTTTGCCTCGAAGAAGCATCACATCCTTCTCATTCACCTGATCTCTCCCCAAGAGGATTTTCTTTATTCCTGGCGAATCAAAATGAAATCGAAAGGTACGGAATGACCTGATAACATTCCATTTATACAATAATGATAAGAACTCAATGAGCCCTCGCATAACTTCCACGACTGGTAGAAGTACTTGATCACGATACACCTTCATGGGGAGCTCAATGTGGGGGCTGCTTTTAAAAGTATCCTGAGTCCGCTCTTCTTTTAAGGGAAGGATAACTCTTATAACTTTCTGATCATCCTTTTCCTCCTTCCGTATGACAATCCTTTCAGACAGAAGTCCTGTCCTTCTCATTTGGGAAACGCAAGCATCAAAAAGTTTTGCTCTACCCTTTTAGATGTACTCAACATGTGCTGACAGAAAACTTTTGAAGATCCACTAGTCCTTATTAATCTCAGTCGTTTTTCTTCTAGTAAGCGGGGATTCATAGTTTCAAATTTGCCTACTCAAGCTCCATTGTCTCAAACTTTTTCAGGCAATAGGCGAACAGCGAAACAGGAGTAATCTTTATCGTCTTGGAAACGAGATCCCTAATGTGCTTGCACTTCTCTATGACGGACTCTGTTTTCCAAAAATCTCTCATGAATGTCACCGTGCCAATAGCTTTGTGCTCTTGTTTCTCATGGAGAGGCTTTCTTGATGCAAATACGTATCAACGATTCCAATCTGTTTCACACCTCTCATTCAAGTTCCGACCTGGTCGTGCAGTCGAATATTCCTGCCATGCCACACATAATACCGAAAACCCTCCCTGTTCAGCATAAGGGATTCTACTGAAGTCTTTTCTTAGATTCTTAACGAACGGGAGTTCCAAAGAGAAGTTAGAACCGAAACATCACTAAATCTAAATCTGAGTCCGGAGACCGAGATGGATTTCGGCAAAGTGATTCAATAATTTCGCTTCTTACTAATCCTAAATCCAGCAAATTTGCTCTCTTCAGCTAGGAGAGCATTTGTTTGCGAAAGCTTATGGAGCTTAATATAGTAGGCGTTAGCAAGATTTGAGTTATGCTTAGGTTAATCAAAATGCAATACAGTTCTGGGATTCCTTGAAAGAAAAATATAATTTGAAAACTAAATTAGAGTACTAAAGACACGATTACACTTGCAGATGGTATTGGGAAATAATCGATTTATCAAACTGGCCTTTATCGACAAGGAAAGCTGGTTAAAAAATTTTCCGTTTCGAAGAAGCCAGTGACCCTTGCGATCCTAAATGTCAGCATGACCATCGAGTGTACTAACAGAGAGCTATCTCAATCTCTTTTTGCCCTATACTCAAAGTTTCGCTTTTAAATCAGTTTGAGTTTTGTTCCTTATGTCTCCCCATTTCGCAAACTAACCAGCAAGCTAGCTCATAGCAAATCAACGCACACAACAAATTGCAAAGCAAACCATGGAACATTTTCCATTCTATACATTCTGAACAACGCCCTTATCACCCCTACTACAAACTACCCCACTATAACATTATTTTGTCTATCCTTTGCCCTCTTACTGTCTTTCAATGGAATGCCTCATCGCCTTGAATTCTATTAATATCATTACCATTAACTCCTTATTCTCAACCATCACTCCCTTCGTCTCATTTGTCATCTCTTAACAGGCAATAAGACTTAAACCTGACACATACTTCTCTGTAACTGAGAATGTTCTCTCCTCAACCATCCCGTCTTCTATTGCCACGCACTTTCCCGATATACCTTAGGTAAACTGGCGCGTGAGGAAGGAGGAGCAGAATTACCATGTGATAGAGCTTTTTGTTCAGATCATAGGACGATTTTCCCGAAGCGAGATAGAGCCATTTTTCCAACGTATTCCAGGACTGTCCCCAGACGCTTGCTGAAGAAGGTAAACAGAAATGTGGTCTCCGGCTCGAGAAGGAACGCTTTCCGACTGACCCAGAAGATGAGCAGGAATGTAACCTCCTCTGTGATGCTGTGGTGCGGCGGAACCATGTACGCGCTGCAACTCTCCCCGTATGAAGGCGTGGAGCTGCTCGTATAAAGGTTTCACCTTGCCTAAGATTACCGACGTTTCATGAAGAATCTCTGGAAACTGATAGATAGATATCTGCTCTTCAGCTGCATTTGCGTATCCTTGTATGGAAAAATTGTTTTGTTTTGTTTTTTTTTTTTCATGACAAGAGAAATGATTTACCATACATTCTGGCTACTTCATTGCTGACCAGTACGAATTCCTCGTACCAGGGTCGCACAACGCGACCTGATTTCTCTTGCCACTTGGTCCAGTACCATAACATTTCGTCCTCGTCGTTGCTTCCTGCCATCAGAGCATGCAGTTTATCTAAAGGAATGTCGCAATCCCCATTGCGGTAACCGCACACTTTGGCCATAGCATAAACATTCGTCATCTGAGTCGACAGCGAAACCATCTGAACAGAGTTCTCAAAGAACCGGGTAGGAAGCGGAGAGGTTTACCCTTTCCGACTGAGCAGTTCGTGAATCGTAATCAACATCAGCACTCTGCACGAAATAATTTATGTGCTCCACTAGCATGGAGTCTTCAAATTCTTCAGCGTTCACGTCCAGGAGCAGCTCGTGCATTTCGTGAAAGAACCTGTCATAATCTCCGTTGGCTTCTTCCTGATGAGAAAGGTGAGAGAATCATAAAGTATGCACCTGGCACTAATCCGATGCATACCCACACAGCAATGGTGTAGTCACTAATATCGACTTCATAATTGAAATTAGCGAGACGTAATTTATTGCAATAGTGTTGATGCAACCTATCGACACGCACCATGTACTTTTTCATCTCTTCTTCGTAGTCACATGAAGTTTTTACGACAACGAGGCAAAATACAAACGACAAGCAAAAAGCAGTAGACGGTTTCGTGATTACAGTTCTATGCATCAAGTACACCTGGAGATTCTGGAAGGCAATCCCCTATTATCATCAAAAACTACTTTCCTTTTCTTTACGATCGTAATCACGGAGAGTAGTGGTGAAAAGTGCAAAGTGGTAATTAACAGCAAATTAACGACAAAGAACACGGTATTGCACAGAACATTTGCCTCGGCTATTTTTATTGCTGCATTCGTTCCCCCCTCCCTCCTTCCCTCCCCCCCCCCCCTCCCCGCGCGCCCGCCTACTCTTCCCCCCTAGTCCTCCCGATCCTTTGAACTTTCGAAGTTTCACCCTGCACACACAGAAGTGCAGAACACTGTCCTCTCCACGAAAAGTTTCACAAACGGATTCGTGAAAGGCATTCAACTTTTGATTCCAAACGAACAAACTTTTTCTCATCGCGCGCGTATAGACGTAAATGCAGTAAACGCGTGCACAAAAGCATATGCGTATGTATACAACTCTTGAATTACAATACTAATATAGTGATACGCAAGCACATGTACACACTCTTATAAAACTGAATCAAATAGACACTGATTCGAAAATACATTAAGATTCTTTGGATAGTTCCACACGCAAAATACAAAATACTTAAAATGCAAGCCAGCTAAATGAAGCACAATGTACCAAATATTAAAAACAACTCTAGGTCAGAATAAAATTAACCAAAGATTGATCCAATAATTTAATGAAACAGATTTGATCGGGAAATTTTTTTCTCGCTTCACAGGCAAAGCACGAGCAGAGCAATTTGAAAAAAGATTCAGAACCAGACTTTCTTGTACTTCTTCCTATTGTTACATTAGAAAATTATAAACACAAATTAGATACTTCCCATACACAAAATTTTTATAATTTTAACTCAGAAAGTGAATGATCGCAGTTACTGCACCAAGCAGTGACTGGGGCACCGATGTCACCATGGAAAAACGTTTTTCGATGCTAAAGTGGTGGTAGGCTTATCAAACAGATACAATCAGGCTTTGCCTTCCTTTTCATGCCTAAGATGCATTTTCACAAGCGAGTGGAAGAAATGATTGAGAGAAATTGAACGAAAATCCCGAACATCAACCCAGCTCGCTTCTTTTTCAAATATGTGTATTATGATGGCCTGCCAAAAAATATGCAATATATTGCGTTCACTTGGCTTCACTTATTACTGGACACATTTTATCCCCTTTCTCTTTAAAGAGCTGTTTATCGCTCTGAAGAATTTGCTTCGTAGTTTTGAAAAATTTAGAAAACTCTTGAATCCTCTACATGAATACAATGTTTCAACATCTTTATTATGAACGATGCTTATAATAATAAATAATCATCACAGACTTGAGTAGATAATGTTATAATCGTTTGCGGGCCCATCACAGTCTGAAGTGTTGAAAATAATGTTTCTCTTTTCAAGTTTTTGCTCGCTGAGGTGTAGCTGAAAACACCTTGAAAAAAATGCAAGCTAATCTGTGAGGCTAAATACACGGAGCATGAGACTGTTCTTGCGTTACAGTTCCAAACAGCAAACAAATTACTACTTGAGAATTGTACTACGTAAAATGAATTCGAAAAATCAAGAGGCATTTTTTTCCTGTGTATGCATGTATGTGATCAGTTATTCCTCTTGTGTACCGAACTGGTAGATACCTTTTTATCAATGCCTACTTGTTATCAGTATCTGAAACAATTCCGTATAAGGTTGGCTCGGGTCCTTCACTCGTTGATCGAATGACCGTCAACTGCCTTCTCTCTTACACAGGAGTTGTTACTCAACTCGAGGCTTTTACTTCATTTTCATGATTTCTTTATTCAGTTTTCTAACGACTCCATGTCTAGCAATATTGCTAACTTTTCGATCCTGTTTTCGTTGTTGCTAACACTGGTAGTAAACATCACTTAATCAGCAAAGCATTTACTTGCATTTCTAGTTTATTTCCAGATATTTTCAGTAAATTTTTTCTAAAATTACAACCGTTGACTCATGATGAGAATCCCGAATTTACTTTGTTTGATTTTTGAGTTGTTTGTTTTCTTAATCCAAGTAATGATTCGACAATTAAAGTTGCAATTTTGCTGATCTGGTTCCTTTATCCATTTCTATTCAAGTTAACCTTTAATTTTAAACCCATTCCATAAAAGCTTGTTCGGATTACTAAATGCGTCTTGTGAACATTTGCGAAAGATTAATGTAGCAAAAGAACCAAGATCAAAACGACTTTAAAGTTCGACTCCTTAAAATTATCAGCTTGTAATACGCCCAGAGATGATCCAATGGAGTCTGAGATACTGGAATTTTCTTTCTGAATATACGTTTTTTTCCCTGTAGATCATAGGTAAGCAATCATTAGATTTTTTTTATGAGAATGAAGTAGCTTGTGTTGTTTCTATAAAGTTTTCAAGTAAAGTCATGCTTTAAAGCTTTTCTCGAAGCTCTCATACCAGATCGAATGGCCGAATAGGTTAAGTTAATTCAATACGTGAAAAATTCTATTTTTTTCTCTCCTCCGTAGATGAATGCAAGAAAGATTTGGTGTAAAAATGAAAATCATAAAACTTATTTACAAGCATTATTTTCCCCGTGGTCATCTTTTTCTGAGACCTTCTGCCAGCTGGAAACCCATATTTGCTTTCGGCAAAAGCCATGTTGAAACTCATCATCACTTTTGGCGCTCGCCCGCGAATGTTCCTCATTGGTTGGCCAAACAGGATGAATGTCTACTTGACGCTGCTGAAAGCACACTGCATGTGGTGAGTAGATGGGTTAGGTGACACAACTCAGGACTCATGGACTTTCTAATGTCTTTTACTGTCCGCAAACTAGTAAGCAGTCTGACCTATCGTGCAAGGGACCATATTTCTTTTTCTTAAAAATTGTTTTGTTGAGTCTATGGACTCTTTTAAAGGTCGAGACGTACTCCCGGTTGTTGCTTTCATCTCTATAATGCAAACCAGATTACCTGCTATTATATCCCAGAGATCGAAAGGCTGCTTATGTCTCGTCATCCAGATTAGCATCCTCCTCGTTTGGCGAGCTAACATGCTTCCCTTACCCTTCCAGCTGTGCTTCTAACAATATTGCAGCATCCATGACCATGTTCCAGGCTTGTATAAGGAAGAATTGAGTACTCTTCACGCGTTATGAAAACGATGACAGCTCTCTGCGCTTTGCTATGGCATTTGATAGGACAACCTGCTACTGTATTCAAATCGAAAGCTAAATCCTCAGAAATAAAACACATCAAGTTACGTCCTTTGGAATCTGAAGAAGGATGTGGATGAAGCTTACTGCAGTGACCCTTAGTATCTGATATTTCAACTCGATCGCTTTGTCTTCACTGTTTCTCGAGCCAGAGCAATTACCACTAATTTATTCGTTTTGCGACTCACTGTAGCTCCCATAGGGTGCTGTGAGGAAGTTTTGATGGACACATTTCATTAACGGACAGGGTTAGCACAAGAATCGCCTTGTACTGGTACGGTTGATAGAATTTTGAGTGGACAAGTGGATGCACACCTAAAAGAGAATTCCAGATCGGAAGTTGGAGAGATGGATTTCAAAGCATTGCTTTATGCGCCATTATTGCTTCCAAAGGCTTCCCAAATCCCCTTTTTCCTGAAAAGATTATGTTGCAAGTGCAAAAGGAAAGAAAATTTTTGTTTTTGACATGAATTGGCAAAATGGTGTTTGTACGCAGGATTTCCGCAACAATCAAATCGAAGCAGCTTCATGTGGTTTCGGGAATACAGAAAAC
The DNA here is from genome assembly GCA_036172245.1 of Raillietiella orientalis. Lineage (NCBI taxonomy): Eukaryota > Metazoa > Arthropoda > Ichthyostraca > Raillietiellida > Raillietiellidae > Raillietiella > Raillietiella orientalis. The sequence continues at coordinate 3,161,311 of JAYWIR010000015.1, forward strand.
ACCGGAGGCACAGAATGACCGCAAATGTCCCGACACAGGATCTTTACACGAAAATTACCGTATACCTTGCTTCCAAACGATGGAGGTTTACCCTCACGTTCGTGCAGTGTGTTGCAGACTTCATTTGCATTCCCCACGTCTTCAAGCCACTGTCCTGTCTCCGACGACTGCCATTCCTCTAGACTTCAGTGCTTCCAGAGACCGAGTTGATCCTGCGTGCTGTAGTACTTCGTGCTGGAGGTGCCGATTTCGGGCGTCCCTCCTTTCCGTTGATCCCCTTCCTCACGCGAAATCGCCGCATCTTCTGGACGAAACAGAAAGCCCGGATGCTGGTGCTCCCAGCCGACCCTTTCTCTGCTAACAGAATCTTGCAAAAAGTCTGCGAATCACGTGGAGTGATGACTCCCTTTTCACAGCGACGTCGCCGATAGCATCTCCGAGATCGAAGAGAAAAAAGTCGAAGGCTTCTCAGACATATCAGATCGATTTGCAATGTGTGCTGCAGCAGTGGCCGTTTTTCCCAACTAGCAGGGAACAGATAGTTTCAAGGTAGACCTCCCAATTCCAGAGCAGTTTTTTTTGGCGGTATGAGAATTTCGGAGGAACAGGAGTGCATAAGGACGGAGAAGGTGAAACGAAAGTAGCTGAAGTGGATCGAAGGAACCACGGTCGCTACTTTGCCCAGGACAAGAAAGAGTGCCCACCTTCCTTGGCACTTGGAGGAAATTTTTCTACCGCACCGAATTTCACCGGTGGGGACAATCCCTGAGACATGCTGCCGCATGTGGCAGGGATCAGCTAACTCGGCGAAGGTTTCTGCGAGTTGCACAAGGTTTTTGCTTTGTTCCTCACGTTGCTCATTCCAGTTCTATCCCGCGCCTCTGTCCGTCCCCCTCTCCTCGTTTCCATGGAAGTTTCCACTCATAGGTCCATGGTACCCTCTCCAGCGAGGATATCATAGACCTAAGAGACTTCACGAGACATTGCAACTGCCATCCCGCTAATCCGAGGGAACCACAGCCACCGTTTCAAGATCCTATGTCTATTGTTCTTATTAGACCACTGGGCCTCCTGACTCGTAATAGGACTGTGATAAGGCGTGTTGTCGTGAGAATCCATCACCTTCATCCTCTGTGTGTAAGTCGATCGCCGTGGAACAAAACAGAATGGATTTTCGGTAGTCATGGTACAGTTCTGACGATAAGGGAGAGTCATAACTTGAACCCAAAGTCGCTAAAGGGTAATTTTGAGATTTTCCAAGTCGTCGAGTAGAGTTTTCAACTTTCTAGTTGCTTGTGCATCTTCTGCTAAGTGTCCATTATTGTCCCCGTCCCACACCCTCAAAGTCTAGATTCGAAATAGGCATATTGCTATCACTGAACTGCTCGCTGATTTTATAAACGCGGACACTTGGTCTTCGTTTTCGTTATCGCTCTCCTCCCACTGATTTCATCTCTATTTGATCTCATTGGTAGTCGGTTAAGTTACTTGAAGACCTTCGGAGTTACTCAAATTTATAAATTGAAAAAAAATGCCAAGTGATACGAAGAGGGAAAGCTGTAGTTGTGTGAATTTGAACAAGGAACATCCCGTTGTCTGTATTGTACAAATTTGAAAGCTTTGGTTTGAAAGACCACAACACGAAAAAGGTCAATATTCAGTTAAGTACTTCTAAAAATTCAATTTCTATCCAAAAATAAATATGGAAGATCGAACGGAATGAAAATGAAAATAGACAAAGTTTCAGCTTTAAAGGCCTGGCAGTTTTCAGAGCTGCACGACAGCCACATAGATTTCATACTTACACACATATGCATTCCTAAAAATTGAAAAACACTCAAAAACCATGCTTAACCAGAATTTTAGAAACAGACTAGACTAGAATAGAGCCAGAATTCTAGGAAAAAAAACTTGATGCAAAACTATTATGGACTCCTTTCCATGCTTTTCTATAAGTCTGTAAGCCCTGGCAAATCTGTTCAGCTGTTGAACTCTTGCTAATCGACGAAACTTCTTGACCGTGAAATCGATGCTGTGATTCCACACATAAGCAACAAAAAATGCTTTCCATATTCAGGGAATTTTCCGATTTACAATCTGTTTAGTATAGGCAACTTGCCTTGGTGGAAATCACAGTAACAGAACAAAACTCGAAGCTTCTTTTGAAGTATTATAGCTTAGTGGAAATTCGATCAGAGGACAAGTAGCAAAGTTCTTTATATGCATAACACAAATGAATACAGTTTCGTGCTCTCGTTCAGATAGCTGTTCGCGCTCTGTTAAAATTGCCAGCCAGTGCTTCACTTCTCCTATTATGTAATTGTATCGACCTGTGCTTAACTCTATGAGGTACTTATCATCTATGGTACCATGAAAAAATCTCGAGTGTCTTCAGGTAACTAATCTTCGAAGTCTTATTTATGAAATCCTAATCATTGGCTTAGGGCAACTGTCTGTTATTACTTCTCTCTATGGCTAACATTGAATTCCAGCGGCATAGCAAGAAGAAACATGAAAGCAGTTTGGAAAATCAATACAGTAAAAATCATACATATGTGATATTCAAAATCTGCGAAAAATTCAAGTTGCCACGCAAAAAAGAAAAAAAAAGAAATAAAATATAAGATATGCAGAATATACTGCTTTGCACAGACAGATCAAGAATATAAAAATTCAAACAGTACAAACAGTATGTACTGTCTAAATTTTTATGCTCTTGATCTGTCAAAGGATACGACCTAATTAATGGAAATTTTATGAGAACCATTAAAACACTAATATCAAAGATTAACAGTGACATTTCTCATACACATATTATTCTTTGAAGATAGCATTTAACCATGTCTATTATTTTTTACTTGGCATATGAAGTTTTAAGTCCGTTTTTGTAATTATTTTTCTGTTCGCAGCCTTACGTTACATAACTGGAGATGCATTTTATGAGTTTGCTTGTTTCATTTTTGGTTGTTTTGTTTTATATTTAAGTTTGCATTTCAAACAAAAATTATTTTGATATGCTTCAAGAAATGGGGAATCGTCACATTACTTACAAACAAAAGAGGAAAATGGATAAAGAATCTTTACAATATTACACTAAGGGATCGTCAATTTTCGTATTTCTATCAATGAAATCAACTTTCGTATTTTTACCAATGCCATATTTTATCAATTATCGACTTAACACACAGTGAAAAAACCTACCTAATCTCATTAGGCAGTGCATTTCGATTCGAAAAGACATGCAAAGTTTGTTTAGAAAATTCTTATTTACTGATATCAAATATGTTGATATTTAAATTATTACTGTAACACTATTCCATCTAGAATTCTTCAAAAACAAACTCATTAAATAGAAAACTCCGTAATATAAATGAAAACATTGCTTGTAAAACATTTAGATATTATGGTCCTATTTCTAACTTGCTATTTAGTTTTTCCCATTTTCTTTGAGTACAAACACTTTTATGCTAATACAGTTAGGAATCGAGAGTACGAATTGTCCTCTTGATAATTTGTACAATTCCTAGCGTACTACAAATAAAACTTTGTTTGATTTGAAACTACATTGGTATAGAAAACCACTAGGTACAAAACAGTGGTAATTCTGTGGGACTTGTGGGATAGTTCTTTTTCCCCTTTGAAACCTGTTGTAGAGACAGAAGTTACCTCGAAAAAGAAATGAGTGTTTATACCATATCTTTGAAATCAGAGCTTGCTTATCAATGATTGGGACTTGGTATATCAATGATTCCTAGAATTGCAATATTCGGGACAGGATGTTTGGTAAAATTGCTCATTCCATTTATGCAAATTAAAGGATTTGTAATCGAGGCCCTATGGGGTGAAGATTTACAGCTAACTAAAGATGTGGCATTGAAGCTAGGGATCCCTTATTACACGAATTCTATTGACGATGTACTCTTAAGGAAAGAAGTTGGTTTAGTTCTTATCTTTTGTTCTCCTGTACTCCACAGCCAAATAGCGATGAAAGCTTTAGGTATAGGGAAGCATGTGTTGTGTGATGTCCCTACTGCATTGACCCAAATGGAAATCTTTAAAATGAAAACTGCTGCGCAATATTACCCACTGCTTTCAGCATTAAATTTCAGCCTCCGTTTTTTGCCAGCATTTATTCAAATGAAAAAAGCCATTAAAGAAAATTACATAGGTAAAGTGAATGTCTGTGATGTTCGTGTACAGTGTTGTAGTCTTATTGGCAGCCAGTTTGACTGGCACTGTGACATCCATAATGGTGGAGGTGTTCTAAATGTCATTGGCAGCCATATCATTGATGTTTTGTCGTTTGTTATGGACAAAAAAGCAATTAAAGCCTGTGGTATGCAGTGCACTTTTCAGACAATTACCTCTAATATAAGAGGAATAAGACAGATATCATCAGATAATTTTTGTACTTTTCAACTGAAATTGCAAAATGATGCAGTGTGCAGTGTTACTATTAATAGTTTACCATCAGATGGCTTCACTCAGGAAGTGCTTATTTATGGAACAGAAGGCCATTTATGTGTGCGAGGTGGTGATCTGTATGGTCAAAAAACAGGTTCCTCCAAGGAAGAAGTGTTGTATCTAGAGGTGGAAGATCTGCAGTTGCCACAAGCTCAGGGTTTACCAAATGCTGTACCAAAATTATATGCAAAAGGGACAATGAAATTAATGGGATCTCTGAGAGAAACGTTTAGCATGGACAACAGCTTGCAGCAAGGATTAATCAGTACAGCAGCCAATTTTGAAGATGGTCAATATGTACAAGCTGTTATTGAAGCAATACAGCAGTCAAATTGGAGACAGGAGTGGTGTCTAGTCAGTATAATCAATGAGAAGAGAGAAGACATTTACTGTGATACACAAAGCCTTTTATGGAATAGTAAAGCAAATGACAATCACTGTTAAAAACAATTTGTACTTTAATATCAAAAAATGCCAGAATGCAGCTTTACAGGCCAAATCTGGCTGGAGTCCTGAGTGGGGTGCGTATTTCTATTCTCCCAGGTGTGGCCACAACTTGTCTAAAATCATATTTTAAATTTGCACAATTCAATTTGTCTTACTTTCTTATGTTTCTTTGATTGAGGGCTTCTTGATTCTCTTTTCGTTTTTTAAGCTCATCCTCTGCACGTTTCATTTCTTCTTCCATAATGGACATATTCTGCAAGGCCATTCTACGTCTTTCTATCTGGGATTTTCCTGTTTCCTTGATGCTGAAAAACATAGGCCCCAGTTCTGCCAACCACTGTCCTTCCACAGCTGTTACACATTGCATGTATTCCTGGGTAATGTATGTGAAAAACTGTTAAAAATACATTAAGCCTCACCTTGGAAGTCATGACCAATTCATGATATACAATATAATCTGGTGTGTATCCCATTCCAAATAATGCTGAAGTAGGATGCACATGGCAAGGCATGCCAGTCCTGCAGTTCACATACTCGCCAATGCCTTTTAAGCGAGCTGCCTGGTGGAAATAAGCGGAACAAATGCACTTTCGTACAATGTCCCATTCTGTTCCAGATGAAGCAACTTTCATCTTGTGTTGTTCCATGATATCTTTGAGCTGCTGACGAACTTCACGGACTTTACGCATGGCTTTGATGTGGATGAAATGTTCATTACACCAGGCTGATGAATACCTTCAAATATGGCAGTTAACCTGCTTACATATTAAATGTAGCTTACCCGTTGGCTTTCCACTGATTATAAACATTAAGCAATGTCAGATGGTCTGATTCTGGCACTTGAAATTTTTCCCTAGCAGCATCTGATTCTTCTTCTTTTCCTTTGGGACGGAAAAATATAGCAGGGACAGAAAGCATGGAAACTAGAGAATCGATAACAAAAATTTCAAATAATTTGTTATAACCTACCAATAATTAGGATCTCTGCACTACAAAACATATCTACTGAAACAATAAGCATTTTGGACAATGCAGGATCCAAGGGAAATTCCACCATTTTGCGACCCAGAGTTGTCAGACTTCCAGTGTTATCAAGTGCTCCCAATACCCAAAGTTGGTACATCGAATTTAGCATATTATCCTGGGGAGGTGGGTCCATGAAATGAAACTGCAACAAGTCATCTACACCCAGTGACTTGAGAAGCAACACCACATTGGCAAGATTGGTACGTTGAATCTCAGGAATAGTGGTGATAAGGAGTTCTTCTTTAAACTGACGTTCTGTATATAACCTAAAAAAGGACATTGCTAAGTTCTCAAAATACTTGCAGCTTACCTATGACACACACCCGGTCCAGTACGACCAGCACGACCAGAACGCTGATTAGCATTGGCTTGACTAATAGGGTAAATCTGTAGAGCATCCATACCAATTCGAGGATTATATACTTTCAACTTGCAATAGCCAGAATCAATAACAAACATGATGCCATCCACTGAGGAATTTTATCAGAAGTTTTTCAAAAGCACGTTCTCACCTGTTAGTGATGTTTCAGCTATGTTTGTTGCAACTACGCATTTGCGAATGCCATCAGGTGCTTTTTGGAAAATTTTTGCTTGAAGATCAGATGGTAATTGAGAATAAATTGGCAAAACAGCTAAGGGTGGCGCCCCATCCACCTGATTCAGCCTTTCCATGATTTGATCACAAGTAACCTCTATATCTTCTTGCCCTGGCATGAAAATCAGTATGTCTCCTGCAATGAAATGAAAATAAATTTGTGAGTAAATAGAAAATTCCACCACAGACCTTCTCGAGGCTGTAAATGAATCTGCAATGCCTGTTTAACAGAACTATCAACATAGTCCTCTGTGGGATTCTTGCTAAAGAATATTTCTACTGGAAAAGTTCTTCCAGGTATGGTGAAAACAGGTACATTCCCAAAAAATACGGCAAATTTTGTAGCATCCATAGTAGCTGATGTCACAATAAGCTTGAGATCCTGGCGCCTTCTAACAATCTAAGCCAAACAATGCTATTAATGCAGTTTAATTCACCTCTCTTAATAGGCCAAAAAGTACATCCGTATTTAAAGAACGTTCATGTGCTTCATCCATGATCACAGCACTATAGTTGTCCAAGTCTGATTCCCTCAAAGACTCACGCAATAGAATACCATCTGTCATATACTTAATGACTGTTTTCTAGCAATACAAATGCATTTCTCAATCTTTTTCTTTATTTACTCTCACCTCTGAAGTGCAATCCTCAAAACGAATGGCATATCCAACTTCCTCACCTAGACCAGTGCCCATTTCATCAGAGACACGTTTAGCTACTGACATAGCTGCTACACGTCGTGGTTGGGTGCATCCAATCATGCCATAGCGGCTATAACCATCTTCGTGCAAGTACTGTGTCAACTGCGTTGTTTTTCCACTTCCTGTTTCTCCAACAATGATAATGACATTATTCTCCCTAATAATATTCAGCAACTCTTCTCGAACAGCAAACACAGGAAGATAACAACGTTGCTCCTGCAAAGTTTTCCGTTTGGCAAACTCGCTTGTGGCCTCGCCACTTTTCTTCATATGCTCTGCGAACTTTTGATCTGTTTTGTAATCAGTCTCTCCATCAGCCAGCAAACGTTCATCCTTTTCCTCTTCCTTCTTGATACCCATGATGTTACCCAGCTGGGTTCCAGCAAGTTCCCAGTGTTTGCTTTGTGCCTTCTTCCTTTCTTTCTGTTCTCGATGGACTCGAACAGTGGCACTACCTTTTCTTGCTACTACAGCCATATCTGATGTCGGATCCTAAGAGAAGTTTACAGTAATAAAACGGTGGATGCATCAACAATTCACCTTGACAGGAATAACAGGTTCAAACTGTTTGGTGAAGACAATGCGCCCATCCAAAAATGGAGGCACGATGTTGTGCACTTGCAAATGCACTCGTGTATTAATATCTTCATCCTCATCCTCATCTAAATCGATCTTTTGGACAACTCCACTTCTAAACATACGATTCATCTCCCACCTTTCATTGTCCTATTATGATCATGTGCATAGAAAAAAAAACATACCAAGAAAGTTATCAAAATTTACCTTATTGATTTGTCGCTGCATTGCTGACATTCTTTTTTGCTTTTTCATTTCTAATTGCTCTTCCTTCCTTTTAGTGTACTCCTCACTCATACCAGAGAAAGGATTGCGATTCTCATCATAGCCTTCATCCATGCTGTACCATTCTCTATCCAGTCTCTTCTGATCTTCCTCCCATTCAGACATTTCTTCTGGTTTTCTTCCCTTGACATCTGTATGATGACCTATATCCAGCAAATTTGTAAATCTGGGAAAGAAAACAAACACACTCACCTGTTTTTGACAGTGCTGATGCTTTCTTCTTAGCCCATATATTATGTTTGTAAGTTGGAGTAGGAAGAGGTGTTTCTTGCAGTCGTTTGTGTTGGTACCTAATCTTTGAATGAATGCAGTGAAGAACATTCACAAACTTTTGCCAACCTTTCTGACTGCTTGTCTTGATGGCTTCTGGAACTCTTAACAGACCAGTCATCTTTAGGTCTTTCTCTTGGTGTTGGTTGATCCCAAGTGGAACGTCCTGAAGGAGTGGAAAAATCATCATCCTCCCATCCAGACCTTCAAGGAAACAACCAATAAAAGCAGAACATGGAGTATCCAATTACACATCACCGTACATGCATTAGTGTGTTTTCTCCTAAAACCATTTTATTATCTTACTTGGATGGAGGATCTTTAGTGATAAAATCTGGAGTGCATGGCTCATCTTTGAATTTAGGTGTCCTCTCTTCATGTGAATGACTGCGGCTGGTGTCACACTGGTTGCTATCTTTGGTTTTGAATGCACAGTTGTATTTGGAAGCTTTCTTGTCATGGGTTAGTTTTCTAATGGAATTATAGTCTACAAAGAAACATCTATGGTATTAAAATACCAATACGCCTGTATGCCTATCCATAATCACGATCAATTATAGTCTTAAATTCATTATGATATCAGCATGCATTCAAAAAACACTGCTTGCTTATAATAAAGCAAACAAACTCTTTGCTTATAATAAAAACCTTTTGAAGTCATTGGTTCCTTTGTATGTGGCTTTTTCTGGCTGGAGGATGCGTATATTCCTTTGTCTTTTTTATGTTTTTTATGTTTCTCCAATATTTTTTTCCGTGACTGTTCCAATAGTCCCTCTGCATAACTCGGAGTCTCTGGCTGAGAAGATCGATACTGTCTGAAGAAAGTCTTACATTTACTTGATTCAAAACAGTGCATAAACTTAAAATATACGACTATTTATTAAGGTATGAACATATAAATATATGAATTTAGGCAGCACTGCAAATGGCAACAAAAGCACGACAGCTACATCCCCACTCCCAAAGGAATTTTAACACAGCAAGTTGATGAATCATCTTCTGCTCATAAGTTTGACCCCAAGTAGATGAATCCAAAACGTATTTCTCTGAATAAGTCAACATATTCTTCAATCGTATCAATCCATTTCAAATCAGATTAAAACAAGAAACTGAATAAAATCAATCTTTTTTTAAACAAGCTAATGAACAAATTTTGTTATCAAATAGTCCTTTATCTCGGGAAGAAAAACCAAACATTTACGGTACACTATCAATATCAATTTTTATGCATACACAATGCTGGTATATGTTACAAGATAAATAATTTCTGATTAAACCTTTCTTTACAAAAAATAAAGTATCAAAATGGTTCCACAAAGCAAAAACGCACATACACAGACTTCCACACATAATGCTTCTTGGACTCAATTCAGAAAAAGAAAAAAAAAAACCAAGACCGATAACTTCAATCTTAACAAAAACTATATAATACTGCCAATTACAATCATTACATGCGGAATTATACTGGTGGGAATAATAAGATTTACATACAGCAATCAAAACTTGTATGAGAGGTACATAAAAGAAATTTTTTTTACAAATAATTAAAATAAATTCTTTCATAATCAATTTTTTTCTTAATAATCGGTATAAACATAACAACCAAATGTTTCAAAGCAAGTTTCAATAAGACAGGTTTCATTACATTGACAATTTCGAAAATTCTTCTAACAAGAGATTGAAACATCTAAAGAAGAATTAGAAAATCAGCAAACAACACTACTTTAACCATGAAATTATGGTGAACCCAACAATAAATGCCAAAGCTTCATCTGTGGTAATCAAGAATCAGTTAATTAAGTAAGCATACTACGAATTTCATAATTGTACTTTTAGTATAGTACCTTTAATAAAATCTCAGAAATAATAAAAGAATACCTTTCAAACATTTCTGTGCAAGAATGGTCCACTAATTACAGTAAAAATGGAAAAACAAAACAAAACAAAAAAGAAAAACACGCATCTACCTGGGAATTTTTTCTCCATGTGGGGAATTACCACGGGATGACGATCGATGTTTCTGATCCACAGCATCCCCATTATCACTTCTTGCTTTTTTGCTTTCTTGCTTTACTGTGTGCGTTTCCTTGCGCTTGAGGGCTACAAGCAAACAATGTTTCTAAATTTGTTAGTTTAGAACAATAAACATTAAACTAAGGTTCGTTTGGACACAAATGCCCCAATACAGCAATGTGCAGATAAACATGCAAAACATCTCTTATTAAGATACCAAAACACAAATATGTTTAAAAGTATATAGCATCTTATGACATTCAATCTCAAACATCCTTGCATCAATTTTTGCATCTTTAAAGTGTATGGAATCTTACTTTGTTTAAACTCAAATGTTCTTCCAAACAAATTAAGCCTTCGTGATGCTTTTTATCTACTGAGAAAGTCAGAATATTTTGGAAGGAGAGTCAGATTAGAAATATATATATTAATATGAATGATTATCCTATATTTTTTGAGATGTAGAACGACCATAAATCTTCAAATTTTCAATTATGAGAAAAACACTCGGCAATGCAACAAATTCAAAATTTGTATTGTACTCTTAGTTTTAGTTTTTGCATTATTTAATATGCCTTTGTAAACCTGTCATCAATATAACTTATGTACATCAATGTAGACTCAAGTGATTAAGCAGATGGAATTTAAAAACACAAAAAGTGAAAGTACTTTTTAAATCTTTTTGCTACTCAAAACAACCAACAATCATACAAAAAAACTTGAACAAAATGAACAGAGAATGAAAACGCAGAAAAAAATTGGAAGAAATTTGCAAGCAGAAAAAAACTTCACTCAAAACTGACAAATGATTATGTGAATCAAGAAAATGATAAATTTCCGAAAAAAAGACAATGGAATCTGCATGCAAAGTCAGTTGTTTATTTATATTTAGCATATCAGAAAAAAAATACAATACTTTCTTCTTGAAACAACATTAATTATGTTTCCAAAATTTGCTCATTAAAAGAAACAAATTTTAGTAGCTGAGAAAGGACTAGGCATTCTTGAAAATTTGTGTCTACATATTTGCAATCATAACTGCTGTTTATGATATTTACAAATTCATTAAATATTGTATTTTATCTTATTCAATAGTTATCCAAATACTCCACTTGGTCAAATACAGTGTGATCTAAGTTACCAAATGCCTATTGTCTATCAAAAAATCTAGGAAATTGTATGATTTACAGTTTAAAAACGCATCATTATAACATAAATTAGTATCATCACTATTGTTACCACCAACGAAAAATAAATAAACAAGCTTGCAATTAATAATAATGAATTTCATTCATCTTCACTCATTATCAAACACATGCTATAACCCTATTTCCTGCTAATGAAATTTGTTGATACTACATTCGCCAATTTAATTAGAATGATATCTGAAGTTCTATTTTATTCCTGCAGAGTCACACATTAAATACAAAAGTGACAACAGCATTGAACACTGTGAATGCTAAGTGTTAATATTTTGAACACAAAACACCACTGATTATCTCAAAATTTTTGGAAGACATACCAGCTAAAACATCCAGCCCAAATAGGGAGTAGGAGGGTTTCTCGGGGCTTTCATTTTCCTTAGGGCATTTTTTCATTATTATTAAGCCCCCTTTTTCATTCTTGCAGCCTTCTAGTCTTAAAACGGATGGACCGAGTTCCATTTATTAGGTTCACAATTTTACATATATATTTTCGAACAAACCTGGAAAACAAAAAACATACAGGCAATAATACAGATTTCATATAAAATATAAAAATAAAATATGCACATGAACACATATCTACCTTTAGAATTAAACCATAAGAAACGCTATGATAAAACAAATCCATAACTTACGTGAAATCTTTACTTGTAAAAAAAATCGATTAAATACATGAATTCCAACACTAATGAAAAACACAACTCTGTTTAACCTATCATATACACAGGATTATCTGTTCCACTTCATAATTATGCCACTTCATGCAAGTAAAACAGCTACCTTACTTCCACTATACATCTTAAAGTATATTAATGCGCAGCAGTTTTAACTCTACTTGAATTTTATTCAGTGGACACAGCGTAAAATAAACCAAATCATTCATCTCCTCCTGTGATCAAACACTTTTGCTAATAACCCGGTCTATTTATTTATTTTCATAAAACGAAAACAATACTACCGACAATGTAAGAAGTTTACGTACTACATTATTTTCTCAGTTCTCCGGTCAGTTTGGGTACCTAGACTGTCACCTTTGGCACACTTTTTTTAACTCTTATTTTCACAGACTGCCAAATCGAAGAGAAAAATTGCAATAATTTCAACACAAACAAATAGACATATTTAGGTACATTAATTAATTTGATCAATTGAGTTAGGGCTTTCTGCAGTGACTGCTATGTTCTCAAGGTGCATGATGACAACAAAAAAAGCTATAAAATTATCGAACCACTTTTCCAAGCTTCTCTCAGTTAATAACAAAAGTTAAGGAGAAATTTCAAGTACAAAATGCTTGTTTTGAAGCTATGTAATTTTAACCTCAGAAAAAAATACATTGTTTCATACAGAGCTTTATATTACGAACAAACCATCGGTTTCGTTTACTATATAAAGCATATGTTAAATTTTGATCTGTGATTGAAAAACTAATCATGCTCTAATTAGCAACCATTCATTTACGAATGGTTATCAGCTATTGCTAATGTATGAGTAGATTACTAATAGATTACTAAACAATCTCCTGCCTATGAAGAGTACAACAGAATCTACTAAGTATAGTGAGGCTAAAAAAACGAATACCTAGAGAAGAGTAAAGTATGATGAGGATAGTATGATCATGCTAATTAGGACTTGATCAAAGCAGTCTTTATTTGTGCATGTTGAGCTGCTTTAGATGTGGCGAAAATATTCATTTAATGTGTACGGTATGAAGGTGGCATGACGCCCTGATAATTTAAAAAAAAAAAAAGAAACCAATAAGGCTGATGATCACTATGAAATTTTAGGAAGTCATATTCCTCGAGAATTAATAAAACACTGCTGCAAACAGTTACTCGGGGTAACTACGGGTTCGAGGTGCCTTGAGATAAAATCACAAAGAAAATCATGTCAGATGATATGAAAAACCGATCATCAGCATAACAGCTCTAGAGGAGTAGATAGAAAATTCGGAAAAAAAGAATCGATTAATGAATATTAGGGAAACTTCACAATGCGGTGTTTGGGCTGCCTATCGGATACAGAGACGTACTACAGCAGTTTTCTGATCGAATAAATATTGAAAAAAGATATAATTAACAAGCAACAATGGCTTTTTAAAGAGGCTTAGTCTACTGAAGAAAAGTGTAGAGACCCAAGCATGATAAGAAATGGAATAAAAATATCAATAATGATACCCGAGTATCATCAACAACTATCTATTTGATGAATAGAAGGGGATTTAGGAGTGCGTAGATCTGTACTTGCTTCATATAAGAGGACATTCTAAGAGGTTACTAGAAACACTCTTTATCCTCCCTTGCAAGCAGATAGCGAAAAAATTACACAGTTCGTTGTGAGAAAACCAGTGAGCTTAAGAAAATTTGATGCAATCACTTAAAAACTAGTAAATCAAGCAGATAATAAATATACTGGACTTGGTCAAAATATCCAAGGATATCCAAGGAAGGAGTTACAAAGAAATAGTCACGTATGAGTTACTTTAGCTGCGCTACGTTAAATAAAAACACAACTAACTTCTTTGATGTGATTGGGGATTGTTGATCATGGTTGCAGTTATAAGAAATATCAAATAGAAATTTCTCAGCACAATTAAAAATGCATTTGCGACTAATTGCATCAAAGAAAGCATGATGAAAGAGGACAAAATCGACAAAAGGATGCAGGAAACCAGGGACTTTTGCAATAAAAAATGCAGTTGTTCAGACGAGGATTTCAAGATCTTGAACTGCTTTCTAAATATTGGAAACAATTTTCTACGTAAACTTCTAGCAAAGATCGTGAGGGAATCTGAAAACATTGTGGAAACCCCGTATTCGTCTAATGCATTTGTTGAGTTACTGGACGAGATATGAAGTTCAAAGTGACCGTTCTTGTACATGCGCGATTCTGATTTTGATAGTGCTGAATGCAAAGGTAAATTGGAAGGTAAATCAATTTGAGGTACATTCCTTGGTTTGATTGGATTTGCGATAATTTGTCACCATCTGATCATATCGTGAAACAATTGATCGCTTTTTTGACAGATCATAATTACATGTTTTTACCCATACGGATCATAAGAATCATGAATGAAAAGATGAGACTCTCTGTTTCGCTTTGCTGAACATTTTTGATAGTTCCCGTTGTACTGATGAAACATGAAGTAAGCAGATTTGGAAATGTGATCAGCAACCGAACTTATTGGGTAGTCAAGTTTCAGTTTTGTAGTTTTGTGCTTGGCGAGGATGCACGCAAGGGTACCAAGCAAACTTAGCTAAAGATCCTTCTTGTAAAAGAATGTGGGATATCGTGTTTTTCAAGAGTGAATATTATGTGTTTTCTTCAGAAGAATGTAATTTATAAGCAACAGTTATGATTATGATATTATAAGACCTTTGCTGCAATATTGATATAGGAAATGTTCCTAATGCTGAAGACTCCCACATGGAGTCATTGTTTTAGATCATTATTGTGCTTTGGTCCATGAAAAGCATGTATTTGGAAACTTAGTAAGTGGTAAATAAAGTGACTTTCAAAAAGTTAAAAGATCAAAAAAAGAATTCACTTGATATAGGGAAAGGTTTCTATAAAGCTAAGTTCTCAACTGTATATTGGGAAAAAGTTGTTCCATGTGCTGCTTTGAAAGCCTCCTAAGCTTCTTTTCAGCCATATTGCATGATACTTCAGTTGCTAGGGTTCCGGAAATCAGAACATTCATCTGAGTTTTAGAAAACAATGATTGTGTTGACAGATCTAAATGAAAGCATGGGTGTCTGAATGTTAATATATTGATCTGAAAAGAAACTAAACAAGCATTAGAGGCAAAAATGCAAGTGTGAATTAGACTCCTGAGAAGGACTGTTTCCTTATAATGAATTTGTAAACAAAAAATTGGAATTGGGTAAAAATGGGGAAAGACTGTGTTTACTCTTTAGTAATGTGGGCACAAGTTATTTTTACATTTCAGTTCTTTAGAGGTGATGCTGGAAGTACATTTGTACGTTCGGTTTTAGATATAAACAACGTAGTGTTGAAGGTTGTAAGGGTCAAGTATTGCTGCTTTTCTAATTTGGTGGAGTCAACGATTTGGAAATTTTAAATTTTCTATTGCTGCAAAGTATTATTCTCATGAGAAACTGAAATCACTTGATTAAGGTTAAAGAAAATAAAATAGCTTATTATTGCCGCATTTGCAGCAAATTGTAAGCTGAAAAAATGTCAGTGACAGGTTACTTTGCTACCTTGTTTTAAATGACCAAATGTATATCAAGTCAAAGAATAATTTTTTAAAATACACTCAGTGAAGCAGGGTTACAGATGTATTTAATGAATATGAAAAATGAGTTTTTGTACAGTTTTCAATTAAACCATGTTGCAAATCAGAGAGCAAGTACGAGTCTTACATTAATTTTTAGTGTAGCATTATCTGATTTGGCTATTTAACCTTTGGTGATGCAAAATATTTACCTTAACATTCTACTACTGAAATGTCACTTTTGCAGTTATACCTGTTTACATATTTCCTTCATACTGTTTTTTTTTTCTTTTGCAATTAGGACTTTAACAGTTATGCAATTTTGTTTGGTTTATAAAAACAGAATGTACAATTTTACACAAGCCACCAAACTTTGCAAATTGCATGGCATTGTTATCTTGAATATCATATTCGTA
Source organism: Raillietiella orientalis (assembly GCA_036172245.1). NCBI lineage: Eukaryota > Metazoa > Arthropoda > Ichthyostraca > Raillietiellida > Raillietiellidae > Raillietiella > Raillietiella orientalis. Next base: position 3,177,543 of record JAYWIR010000015.1, read on the forward strand.
CATAATTCTTTTAAATCATGAAGTGACTTGAATATTGACTTGTAAAGTTAGGTTAGGTTAGGTTGTTGCAGTCTTTGCCTGTATTGTATTGAAGCAGTTTCCTCCGTGATAAATTTCAATTAGGAATTCAAAGAAAAAAAGAAAGCTTATTCTTCTCATTTGAGTGTACAAGGTATGTAAAGTTATTTACGATAATCTTTTTATAGTGAAATCAAACAGTATTCCACATGCAAAGTAGTTATATTACTGATTAACTTTATCTCTGAGATACTTGGTAATTACTTTGGAATTCCATGTTGCTAATTAAGAAACTTCATTTAATGGTATTCTATTTTGATGCTAAACTGTGCAACAAAATGGAATGAAATATGAGATCCTTACTGTTTTCCAAAATTCCCAAGGTAAGAGATCTTAAGTTAGTCTTGAATTATTTAGTCTTGTCATTGGCATTGGCACAGTAGGTAGGTGAATTTGCTGAAAAGGTTTTGTAAATGACTTTGGTTCTTGATCCAACTTCATGTCAAAAGTTTTTTCTGTTTCTATTCGAATTCAGTTCCTGAAATTTAAACTGATCAGTTTAAATCTAATCATGCATCATCATAAAGGTTTGCATGTTTTCTTGAATAACTTGAATGTTTTGAATTTGACTAGTGAATGAAAGTGATCTTTTTGAAGAAATTCCATGAATTCAAATGATATGAAACTAGTGATTGCTCCAGGCATATATGAGAATTTCAGGGAAGTCTTTGTCATAAAGAAAGGATATATTATGTTTGTTTACTGAAGTGTGAAAAATAAATGTAATATCTAATTAACAATTGTGTGGATGTGCAGTACAGTTACATATGTGTGGATAGAAGATTGTGAATAGTTAGAATGGCGAATATCTTTTGGTTTTTAACATTCCAAATGGATAGTCGGATTTGCATCCAAAAACAATGTGTTCTGTTTTCACATCTGAAGGCAGTCATTTTGATACAAAAGTTTGATTATCCATTTGCCTCACACACTATGCTGTATTGTACGATTATTGTATAGTATCTCATGTTTTGATTATCACCATTGTAAACTGCTGAATGTAACTGATGCATATAGCATGTTTACGTATGCATTTTCATAATATAAACTATACACTGTTTTTGGAATGATGCTGGTGAATTTATGAAAACTTGCAAATAATTTCAATATGTAGTCAGAAACACATGAAATGACCATGTACAACCACTGTAGATGTATGAATGTGCATTTTAAAAAATCTGGATTTATCTTTTTTTTGATTAATTTTGCAACTTTTGTGTAATTTGCATGTATTTACGTTTTCATAAGTTACTGTTTTGTCATTGTCTTATTGCAGGATAAATCAGAATTGAATAATTCATTACTGTATGCATGTTCATAGCTGAGTTTTTGAAAAAGAACATTATGTTTTATTGGGCAAAAATTACAATTCAAAGCTTATCATTCCTCAGAAAATTTATTGTTTTTTTTTAAAGATCTAGCCTCTTTGTAATTAACTGAGAATCTGCTTGTAGATGGTTTCTGTTATGAATTCGTTAATTATCCATGAAAAGGGTATGGAGAAAGATTTGCTTTAAATTGTTCAAAGGATTTCAGCATACATTTAACAGTAATGAGTAATTTGCCAAGATGGCATTTCTCAATTCTCATTGAGAAAATTGACTAGTTTTTCTGGAATTCCAAAGTAGAAAAGAAAATGAAAATTAAAAGATCCAAAAAAGTGCATCAATATTTGGAATATTATAAGGTGAATTTTGGCTTTCGGAAACCATATCAGATTTTGATTGATGGGTCTTTTTGTCAGCAAGCTTTGCAGGTATGTTTTTTTTCATTTAGCTGTATGGGATGTGTACATAATTGCTTTATACTTTTGTTATTATAAACTTGGTCAACCTTTTAAAGATATTACAGCATTAACTACAGTATGTAGTTAATTGTATTGAAGCATTTTGCAAATGATTTTGAAACTGATGGAAGATTTTAAGTAATCAAAGGATTTGAATGTTAGATGATTAAAACATTTAGTATTAAAATAGCAGAATTTTTGGAAATACTCATGAAGTGCCTTGAGTAAATGTTTTCAGCAATTATTATAAAAAAAATAAGATTGCTATAATGTGGTTGAACCATTGTCTGTGTTAACTGAATATTCATTGAGATAGCTTAGGTGTTTTTTTTTTCTTTTTTGTTTTTTACAGAATAAAGTTAATATTAGAGAACAGTTACCCAAATATTTATCAGGAGAGGTGAAGTTTTTAACAACAGCTTGTGCTATAAAGGAATGTGACTCTTTAGGTAAATTTCTCAATATTTCTGTTCATAAAATCAAAAGAAATGTGATAAACATGTTCATGTCTTTTGTTGCTAGGTTCTTTGGCGCATGGGGCTTGTATGATTTTAAAACACTTTACTCTTCATAAGTGCAATCATGAGATATGCAGCAATGCCTCTGAATGTTTCATGGCAATGATTGGAAGGGATAATTCTTCCAGGTTTTTATCATTAAGTGGGAGATTAAATAAAAATTCATATTACAGATATTTTATTGCAACCCAGGACATGGAGTTACAAAGAGCATGCCAAAACATTCCAGGTGTTCCTGTGATCTACTTGCATCATAATGCACCAACTCTTCAAAAAGTATCGATTTCAACTAAAGAAAAAGTTAGTGTTATAAATAAGAAGAAGTGAGTTCCTCAGTCCTCTACAACTATATGATAGAATATGACTTGACTAAAATATCGGCTTCATGATTTGTCTCTTCATCCTAGAATATCGTTATCAGATTTGCAAAGGGATGCTGTCACATCCTTAAGAAAAACTATCTGGGGTGATATTCAAGAAAAGTCTTACAGGCCAAAGCGAATAGGTGGACCTAATCCATTGTCTTGTAAGAAGAAGAAGATTACAGAAAACAGTCCTTGCAACAGCACACAGCAGTCAAAAAGAATTCGCAAGAGAATTCGAGTAGCAAAACATGTAAAACAAGAATTTGCTAAACAAGAGCAGCGGGGCAAGGGAGAATTATAGGAAATACTTGTCAGTGTATTTGTGCTTATGTTTTCTAGGTAAATGCAAATGTTGAAACCTCCACGTGACTTGATATTGAATACACTGATGAGTGTCTCTCCGGGACACAAGGGCATGGCAGGAAGAGTTGCCATTGTAGGTGGCAGTGAAGAATATACTGGTGCTCCCTATTTTGCAGCAATTTCAGCTCTTAAAACAGGCTGTGATTTGGTTTATGTATTTTGTGCCAAGGGTGCTGCCATTCCTATTAAATCATATAGCCCAGAATTGATTGTGCTTCCTTTATTGGATTCAGATGATCCAGTTGAGAAACTGAAATCATGGATACCAAGGCTTCATTCCTTAGTGATTGGTCCAGGTTTAGGAAGGAGCCTTCCCTCCAATATTGTGCTGGATATTCTGATGCTAGTTCGAACTGCAAACGTACCAATGATTTTGGACGCTGATGCCCTTTCTTACATGTCTTTAGGCTCGAATGTAATTCGGAATTATTCAAAAGCTGTTTTAACACCAAATGCTGTTGAATTTGATCGTTTGGAACAGTTGTTAGGAGCAAAAGTGCTTGATGTGCCATTAGAGCAAAGAGTCTGCAATGCAGCACAACTGTTAGGTGTCACTGTGGTACGCAAAGGAGCTACCGATATTATCTCTGATGGCCAAAAGATATATCAGTGTGAGCTGGAAGGGAGTGCACGACGATGTGGAGGACAAGGAGATATACTTGCTGGTAGCATGGGAACTTTAGCCCATTGGGCATTTGCAGCTCAAATGCCCAGTACCAATCCTCTTTTGATAGCTGCTTATGTAGCGTGTGCATTGACAAGACGTTGCAATTGTTTGGCCTTCTCTGAGCTTGGAAGAAGTACAACAACATCTGACATGATTACCTTTATCAGTCGGTCATTTAAAGAGCTACCAGTTTTAATCTAAATGTTGCCAGTTTCACTTATGCTGCATCTAGATAAAAATCATTCTAATATTATGAAACCAACTGCTTCATGTTGACTTATATGATTAATCAGAACACCTTCATGGAACATACTTATTCTTAGAGAATAAACGTGTTTGAGAGAACGGGGTTGGTGGGGTTTGGAGAAAGCCATCAGTGTTTATTGTATTAAATATTTTGCACGTCATTGGAAAAAGTTAATTTTAACGTAAGTCACAATCGCACCTAATATGCTAATGTGAAAAGTTTCAATAATAGATGCATACAATCTTTTATGTAAAATTGCGAATACCAAAATTGCCACATTTATTGGTGTGGGATACCACATTTCTGTTTATTAAGCAAACCTCAGGGGAGAAAAAGCGTTTACCGAATGGTGTTCAGTATTTCCAGAAATCGAAAGCACCCTCCACGCACGTAAAAAGTGAGAGAACAATTAGAAGGCGGAAATCCGAAAGATAAACAAAGTTACGTATGCGCCCTGCTGACCAAACGCGATGTGCTTGGAATTTATTTGTCCGTGTGCAGCCATGACCCTTCAGCAAGAAAATAAAATTGAATCCAGCCCAATAATGGGCAACGGGATGGGGAATTTTGCAATCCCTACCGGATTGCCAATGTAACAACCGCATTAGGCCGATTACACGCCAGTGCTCTCCACGTGGAACCTGCAAAGTGGAATCGAACTGGCGTGATTTTCGGAGCGATTAAGGACCGGAACCAGCGGCAGACAAAGGGCCGCAAGGACTTCATGCCAAGAGCTGCTGCAAGACTTTTATAGTGGCGTGTGAAACAACAGCCACAAGCGATTGTTCGGGGAACCATGAAATCCAGCATCGCTTTGAGCAGCATGAGATGGTCAAAAGAAAAGAAAGAAGAAAAAAAACCCACCACTTGGAAGCACCTCCAAATGCTTTTGTGTTCGCGTCGCAGGGAAAACATTTCAAGTCGTAATCATGCAGAGATTGACAGGCAAGTTGTGGAGCGTATTTTAAGGAAAAGAGAAAGATTTCTGGATGGCCACTTAGAGAAAAAAAAAAAGAGAGAACACATTGCCGAAGATCCCAAGATGTAAAAAGAATTTAGAGCAAGCGCGACGCAGTGAATTGAGATTACAATCAGGAAACGCCAGCGGTCTGTTGATTTCACTGGTGAACACCTTTCCTTACTGTTCCATCTGGTCCTTGAGGACACGCCCGAGCATTTCGACAGGATAAGACTCTTGTGAGTTTTGAATGAGGAAACGAACTGGATAAATCGGATAATGTGTCGGAAAGATCCAGTGACATTAGGATTTCTAGCACAGGCGTTAGCATTAACACTGTCGAGTTTCAGGAAAAGGTAATATTTTGGATTCAGTGGATAGTTGAAGGAACACACGTTTTCATCTGATTTGAGTATGGGAAGAAATCGAGTGCATCTCCCGGGGAAAGAGCCATATTTACGCTCGATTCATTTGCCAGAATCGCGAAGTCGAGCGAGGAAGAAAAGAAAGAAAAAACCCGCCCAAATTAGGGACAGCTATGTTTCCTAGAAATTATAGTAGTTTAAGCTCAAAACGTATCAATAAATCATTTAAAGTCATTGAGAAAACTTATTTACAGTTATTACAGCTTGCTATTTACGGTCATAATACAGAGGACATAAAGTAATCCATAGACCCACTGTATGATTGGATGCGGTCGTGCATGGAGTTTCACTTCCACTATAGCAGTACAGATGATGTAAAGGAATGTTGTAGAGAATGATGGTTTTGTCTCCCTCTCTGTGTGTGTGTCTGTGTATACACACATGGAGAGATACATGCATTTCCACTGCAAGAGAATGAAGCAGCTGGTCCTTGCAAACTTTTGTTTTCTTGTCATTTTTTTGTTTTCCGAGTGCTGTATCGTCTTACGTTCAAGTCCAATAGCCTTTCAGTTTTCAAATTCACTTCATGTGAGATCTTGAAAATGTGAAGCTTTCATAAGCAGGATGCGTGTTCAAAGCAGATTGTATAATTGCCAGCAAGAATTGCCATGTGCTGCACAAGAGAAGGTTCCGTTCTCCGAGGAAGCAGTTTTAGAGCACATCTGTGTGCAACTGCCCGTAAAGGCAGCAAGTATTTGCAGCAAGCCCGAAGACAAAAAGCCGACACCAGTTCTCCCGTAAAAAAATAAGCACAGGAAACTGGAGGAGCCTTCGGGAGTGGATCGGCAGATGGGTGAAATTCCTAATGGTGAATATCCGAACGAAAGTCAGTCGCACACAGGTTGTACGCATGAGGAAGATCGAAAGCGTAAAGAAAATCAGATAAACGCTTTCCATTCATAGGCATTTGCCAGTTGAGGAGACTGGCCCATTCAGTCAAGAAAAATATCCTGGTTGGTGGATGGAAAATTTAGAAAATGCCAAGATTTCACAGTAGGCACACAAACATTCGTGGGCAAGGGTAACGTTAGCAATGCCTTCTTAAAATGCCTTGCTCAAAGAAGCATTTTTTTTAAACGAAACTGCACTGAATGAAGATGAAAAACTCAGGATGTGTTCCGGGAATTCAGACAGATCGAAAATAAGTCGATACATTCTTACGTTCGTTTAGCTAATGAACGAATTCGGTAGAGTTCATTTTATTGAGGGAACTGAAAACATTGCTTTCCTTACAAAAGCTGTAACTCGCATTTATGAAATTAGTAGCAAAAGTTTTGGGGTCGTCTAATCGATGTCCATATCAATTCTTTTTTTGCTAGGATCGCACGAGCATACATAAACTCTTAACTGGATGGCACATTGTGGTCGAACATTGTGATTTACTGCAAAATGTAACGTTCGCTACCAGTGCATCAGGTCTGCTACGACGAATTGGTTAGGAGGGTGTGGCAGCACTAGAGGGGGTCAACTAGGTCTGTCTTCAGTTATGGCAACTTTCCTAAACACGTGCTTCTCGGAGGACTGCGATTTGGTTCCAAACGTGAAGCGTATTTCCTCTGCAGCAATTCGCCGCCAACGTCTTTGCTGCATGCTCGCCCTCGATAAGGGCTCGGTGCTGTTCGAAAGTTTCGACAGGGAAGGCGGACAACACCGATGGCTTGCAGAATCTGCTAAACAGGACACACACTGCCAGCACGGAAAAGCTTGCACCATCTACCACGAATCCCTTGCTTGGAATCCCTTGGATTCCGCAAGGCAACACGTCGTTCATCTCTTAGTAGCGATGTGTTGACATCTTGAACGATGAACACGTTGATTACTTTTATTCATTGAATTCAATGAGATAATGTCAGAATGCCTGCGGCAAACGTTCTGCTTGCTACTCGTAGTGACACACATTTAAGGTCTCCTATTTGCGAACCATCTGCGTTTGACTTATTTGAGCATTTTTTTTTTCGTGGCGGACCATCTTTCATCTGGCAGATGATGTTTTACAAGCAAAGCGAAGAATTCTTCTTGATCGGTCAAAAAGGAGATTAGGAACTTAAAGGTTGCGGATAGCAATTTACCTTCGCACTCCTAGCACCACGCCTACTGTTCCCTTGGAACGTGTCCCTTAGCAAAATTCAAAAGCAATCTTACAATGCAATTTGTTTTCTTGTTCCTCATGCTTGGAGCTCGCATGCTGTCTTCACTTGATCCCGAGTGCTAATGAACGTTTACAAAGAACTCGAACATGGAACGCGGACTGTGGTGAAAACTTCCATAACGCATATCCTCTTGGATCAACTGTGTGGGATTGAATTCACATGAAGCTCTGGGCAACCAAAGTCTTCCTCTTGCAATTATCGTTCCCCGTGGAAAGATTCCTTTAGAACGAATGTTTGCTCACGGGCAATATCCTAGCCAAGGATACTTGCAGAGGCGTGATTCTTGCTACCCTTTGATCTTAGCCAAAAGGCCGAGAAGCAATGAAGAGTTGAAGACTGCTAGCTGCTAGCTGAAGACTTTGAAACGAATGTTGGAATTTCCACATATTTTCCAATACTGGCACGCCAGCCAATCAAAAGTTTTTTTTTTTTTTCCTATCGATGCGGTCTCCCTGGTCAGTGTTAGCACAGGCTTGGCACAAAATTGCAGGCTTTATTGGAATAATAATAAAAAAAAAAACAGAAGAAAAATAAAAATGGAGTCCGACCTGGTAATCCTGATAGTTGATCTTTCGTTCAAATATCCCGACGTACTGCAAAGTCTCACATGAGTTTTCGTTTCCGTGAAATTGGAAAACGAAAAGCAGTCATGCAGTGCACTCACACGGAGTGGCCCAAAGAGGGGCGCCATGGGCCGCGGGGTACCTGTGGTCCCAGTCGTGTCTGGGGGACATAGCCGCCAGCTCTTAAAGTATCCTTACATCCTGCTACAAATGTTATTAATGTGCAACTCTGCTACTACTACCATCATAAGGGAGGCATGTATTCGTGAAAATTGAACACCCGTCTGGACATCGGCATGAAGCGAAAGGCCAACCTATGGAATGGAGTACTCCTTCCTAAGGTGCTCTTCGGAGCAGCCTCGCTAGAATGAAGGAGACCACCCGAGAAGTGGAAAAGCTGCAAAGGAAAACACTGTGGGGCCACTACCGCCCAAGAGTTCATCTGAAACCCCTGTGTCGTCCCAGAGAAGAGGGCGGTTCCGGGATGAAGTCGCTTGCACACTCCATGGAAATCATGGATTCGCGACACATCCTGGGTATCGCTACTCACTGGGATGACTGGCCGTACGCGGCGCATAGGGCCTACGCGTTGTTATTGAACAACTCGAAAGGCCTGATGACTGCGCTGCTAGACCGAGCAGGAGAATGGATCAACATCGACCCTACCTGGAGGAGGAAGCAATGGCTGGTGCGCAAGCACAAGATGAAGATCGTGCCGAAAAGCAGGGAGCTCTGGAAGGAAGAATCCATCCTGGTGATCCCGTGGATGCTTCCGGTCCCTCCGGACACGAGAAGCAGGATCTACCAGCGGCCCAGAGTTACCCTGCAAAGAATCCAGGAATGGCGACGAGGAGATACCTACATCACACTCGCATACTTCGGTATATAGAGATGATGCTAGGCAGATTCACCCATATGACCCGCGAAGTGTGGATAAACCACAACGACTTCGCGTGGTCTGGGGTAACCAAGATGAACCTCCGGAAGATTATCAAGGACCAGGACCAAGACACCTGTCCCCTCCAAGAAGCCGCCGATCGCTACGGGAGTGACAGGATCAACCTGTTGGCGATCGGCACGACGCTCTGGAGTAGTGACCTTCCGCCGGACACCCAGGACAACCTCCTGATGTTCTATCACGGAGGAATCCTGAGCGGGTCCAGGCTAAAGCACGACACTAGAAGACGGGAAGACGAAGACTGCACGGCATGTGGTGACATTGAATCAAGATTACATATTTTGACGTGTCCCACATTGCTCCACGACTGGCTGATCCTGAAAAGGATCATTGGACTCACCACCAGCTCCACAATGGAGATCCTCGCTGGAATGTTTCAGGGAGATGGTAATGTTCCCTGCTACAATCCCATGGTGAGGATGACCATTACTCTCTTCATCACTGCCATACTTGTGCGGTGGTGGAAGATGAGGAAAGCCAGGGGAGCCGCACCCCCGATGGAGATCCTGCAAGGACTCATCAAGAGGGAAATCGGTATCAGGAACTGCGGACGAATTCACGCCTGGACGTACCGATTCATCCTGAAGAGGACTGAGGACGACGCCCGGGACCAAACAACTGGAAACTCACCCTGAATGCAGAACTTGCGACACCCCAAGGACTTCCAAGTGAAAGTGTAAGGTATGAATGAGTAGTGAATTGTATGAATGGAAAATTGTAGTATGAATGTGATATAAAAAGAAAATAAATTTACCCCACCCCTTGTGGGACTTGGGGAAAATTCGTGAAAATTGAATAAATTTTGTTGACGAGTCAAGTTATCTTTACAGAGTGGAAGCACCAAATTCAAGCGAAGAGCGCAATTTTCACGACTGTGTCAGCCGTGACGATGCGTGCCATGTATACCATGAGGAAACCATAAAGGGCTTTAAAATGAAAACTAATTTGTGAACACTTGACGAAAAGGATCAAAATTACACGGGAGGATCCTCAAGGTAGTAGCAGAAGAGGAAGCAAACCACTGGTTGCAAAAGCTTCAACGTTGCGGCTGAGCTGTAACCTCGTAAAAAGCAAACTATAAACGGGGATAAAAATGAAAAGGATTTTCGTGTTGCAACGTACACAACTGCTGTTCACAGAAACACATGCACTGTCAGGAGAAAACGAACTTGTAAAATGATAGCTGGAATGCATATGGAAAATTCGAAATTAACCTTTTCTGCCGCTTTAAGTTCTTGTCATTCCACCGTTAATTGATGCACCGAATGCTGAAGCATCCTATGCAAGACGCTTCGGCAATCCCCAGGATGGGAGCAATTAAATCATTACGACAGTGTACTGCTACGGCGAGGATAAGAACGATAGTTCCGTAACGAATTATACGAATGGAAGTGTTTCGAAAACGTAAAACTTGGAGATAAAATCAACTCGGAAATGCGACCATGAGATCAGCTCATCCGTCTTAAAATCAATGGGAGGGTAAAGGCCCGTTGATTCCAGCCAAGACTGACTTAATAATGGGTTATTACTAGATTACTCGGCGTGTGGTATTTACTTAATGAACGGTTAGTTTATGCAATGAAGAAAAAAATACTTTATTACTTTAAAAAGATACTTTAAGCGATGTTTGGAAAAGCTGTGCTGAACGATACGGACGTTTGAACCAATAGGCTGGGTTTCCTCGTTCACTAACGTATGCAGGATAATTGTCAGTGATAGATTGCTTAGTTATTGTGAATGGAAGTCATTACTTTGACGTGCCCTTATTCATTACACACCCACAATGTGGGCACGAACCACTTCAAAACGTCTAAATGATTTCGCATTTTCATCGTTTGCATGTTGCAAATTCACAACGATTGGCGTAATGTCACGGGAAGAATCGTTCCGTATTCTCTACGTGGTATGTATTCGGCAACGTGCACGTAAAAAAAAACTGCATTCAGCTTGCAGCACTGTCGCATGAGTTACTGTGCTTTACGGTGAAAATACATTTACTGTCCATGTAAAATTGCTTCTTTACTAGAATGAGGAATCTGCAAAATGCTTCTCAGTTATCAAAAAAAATCAAAAAAGGAAAATTTTTCTTAACAATGAAAAACTTTTATATAATGCCCATTTTCTCATAAATGATTCATCAATGAAGCAGCATAACTGTTAGCTTTTATAAAATCCGTCATGGGACCTTCCAACATCTGGATGTTTGCAAGGATGGGCGTAAATTGATTGAAAACTTGAGTCTGGAGTAAGTTTTGAGATATGAATGCATGTAACCTCAATTCTGACTGTTTAAATGCACAGAGGAGAAAGATTCTTGAACACATTTAAACATTTGCCTTGCCCATTAAAAGCTTCTGATTATGCCTCATGTCTTAATGCGTGGTTTTAATTCTTCATAACAGGAATGAAGAAAAATATAGTTCTTTTTCTGAGGGTTGTAGTATTCATGGCCCTGCAGAGAGCAATGGTATTGGGTTCTTAACTTGGGCTTACTCACCTTGCTCCAGTCATAGCTAACAGCATAAGCAAATATTTGTCCATTGGCATTGAAACAGCAACAGGTTATTGACTGCTCCATCTGTTCAGAGCTTTTCAGTTTAGTACGGGCATCCTTGTCCCAAAAGCTAAACCGGCCATCTGAGCCAACAGTGGTCAGAGTGCCATGTACTGGGTGGAATGCTATGTCATTCACCTGCAGGTTTCATCATCTAAAATTACTCAAAAAGACGTACTTACTGCAAAAATCTCCTGATAGCCATTTGCTATGCCGTTTGAGCGGTGACATTTAAAGGTAAAGTTATCCCTAGGATTCTGTACATTTACATATTGAATGGCCACCCGACCTTCAACACTGGCAACAGCAAAGCCAGTAGGTTCACCTCGTTTGTCAGCAAAGATTGCTATGGACCGGTGCTGATATTTCAGTGGAGATTCCATTTTCTTGAACTCATGAGGTTGGCCTTCTAGCATGTACACAATAATCCCTCGACCAGCCACCCCTACTACTGCCATCGGATATTTCTATGAGAAGACAATACATGTGCCAGATCAAAAAAAACACCCACCACATCAGCACAGTAGCAACGTTCTGGCAAATTGATTACAAGAATCGGATTTGGAGTGCGTGTATCCCAGAACTAAAATAACATCAATTTTGATTCATCCATTGAATGTTATTACTTTCAAAGTCTTATCCCAAGAACCAGTCATTAAGCAGGAATAGCTGGGACTTTTAATCCAGTGAACAGTTTTGATAGGGGCATCATGAGCAGCCACTTGGATGTGCTGATTACTGCTCAGATCCCAACAGAATGCAGTTTTGTCACAAGATGCAGTAAATACTTTGGTACCATCCTATAGGGGAATTGTTTTAAAAGATCATTGGATGCAAAACATGGTCGAAATATTTCATACATCACTCCAGCATGCATCCAGTACTGGTCCCTGGTGCATTTTTTGATCTTTAGGAATAGTCTGTCCTGTTTGTTGGACCTCCCAACATCTAACCTGATTACACAAATGTTTTATAGAAGCATTTTCAGAGAATAAAATATGCAAAAAAATATTAAAACAACTAAAAAATTACTGTGTAACATTATTAGAGAATAATCCAATGTTTATTTTTTGAATCCTGCCTTGCATTTTATCTTTCCTTATCTTTATTATTACTGATTGATACATACTGATCAGCACTGCTATTGTAACTACCAACACTGTCAACATAAGTAAAATGCCGGAAATCACTCTTTGATATTGCATCTTAACTTTGAATTAATACGCTATAAGTAAACTGCAATACAATCATTTAACTGAACAACATGCAAAATTCAGTTCAAAGTGTCATTTCTTTAAAACAGATCAATCCATACGTTATCTATTTTATAGTTTTTTAAACAAAAACTTTCAGATTTCTCAAGCAATACTTATCCCTACATCAATAAGAATGTAGGAATTTATGTAAAAATTTCCTGTCAATAATTAGATGATTTTCTAATGAACTATAAAGTACATGCATGATAAACAATGTATAACCAATGCAACTACCCTATCTTGAAAAAACAAACTGACATGGGGCAAATAGAATTGTACACACATTCACAAGCATAACTAAAAGATTCATAAATCTCATCGTACATAGACATTCAATGTAAATATACATCGTACATTAAACAACAAAAACTACAGCCAAGTTTTTCTCTGTCTAGGCCTATTTTTCCTAAGTAAATTAAAATTTAATTTTCCACATTAGTACAGATAGTACAGATAACTTCCTTAGTAAATTTTTAAACTTACACAATTATCCCAACTGGTTGCAATTAAGAAATTATTTGATATTGTTGCAGGGCTAAAACAAAGCTTTGACACGGAATCTTCGGGAGGAGACACTACTTCGAAATCTTTCATGGGATTATGTGTTCCTGTCGTACCCCCAAAAACATAACTTCCCGTACTTGTACCAAACATCTTGTAATCAGAATTTAATAGCTGTTTAGCATATTGCAGAGGTTAAACACAAGAGTACTTTGAAACATGTGTTGATGTCTCATCCGATTATTTAAGTTTTCAACTCGCAATAATCACCGCTCAGTAGCCTTTCTCGCATAAGGTATTGCCCGTGCGCAAGGCTTATTATTAATTCCGGTTATTTGAGTTGATTCCATTCGGTTCTCTTGTGAGAAGCAGAAGTGCCAAATTCTTCAGGAGAGAATATTCAAGCTACTATTTCAAAACTACTAGTAATGATCAAGAAAGTAGAAATATAAGACAAACCGAAAAGACAAACTCAAAATAAAAGGAAAAAGTGGTTCAGAAAAAATCTTGGATAAATTTAGAAATTTCTTTGGTTCCTGCAAGCCGTTTGTAAGTTCAAGATTTCACGGTATTGCCATTTGTTTATACAGAGAAAAGTGTTGACAAGGATAGAATCAGTCATGCAAGCATTATTTATCTTGTTTGCTTCAAAACTTTGTTCCTGACGTAGAAAGGTTTATTTTCTACGTTTTTATCGGAAAAACTGTCAACAGCCTCATTATTACTTTTTTTGTTTTTTGTTTTATTTTTGTACCATAATCGTGCATCACAACGATGAAGAACCCATCACTTTGGTATGAGTGTCCCACTTTCGTGTCAAATTCTTGCTCTCCTAGTTCGCTTTGTCATCCAGCTGAGTCAACTTTACAAAAATTTTATGAAGATTCTTGGACTGTCTGCAGAGGGCAATTCCGAAAGATAGAAGATATTTCTATGAGTCTTGAAATCCCCAACAGAACAGTGACAGCATCCTCCAAATATCGTGATTTAGCCAAAGAATACCAGTTGATCTGTTATGCAAAATGACCCTATTATTTAATAAAAGAAGAAGCAGAGCAAGGGAGGGGCATTTCATTTCATCTCAATATCTGTTTTGATACTTTGAGTACTTGACCAGAAGCAAAATTCCAAAGTTTCTCTCTATCATTTTGAAAAAAAAAAATCCAAAATGAAAGTTGATATAAAGAAATCTCAATGATTTCCAATGATTTCTTTCAGAGAATCCTATTATCTGTTACCACCTTGCATTCATCAGGGTGTCTATTCTCATCCAAAAGGCTTACTCCGACAGTGGCAGCTTCATAACTAAGAAACCAGTTCAGCTAGCTGGGAACAATTCCGTACTTTGAACTGCTCCTTCAGAAACAATTCATACTGCTCTCAGTTAGCTGAATCTTATTTCTTCAATGCAACAAGATGCTAAGACTTCCTGGTTTCAGTTTCGCTTCCGCTGAAGATTTGTTAGAAGAGTACTCGATATACCATCGAGAAGTGCACTTAACAGGCAACTTCCTGCCAGTATTTATTTCGCCGTAGCAGACAGGCATTCCTCGTCGACGGAGCATTCTCTAGTTTTTCTATCTTAGCTTTTCAACGGAGAATTGTTTATGCTGTTGCTTATGCTCCTGAAATTCATCAAGATCATTCCCAACCTTGACTCAGCGGACTTGCCGATCCTTCCTTTAACGTGAGATTTAAGCAACTGTCACCTAACGCTCGAGCAATACTTGTCTGATACATTTGCTCGACACACGAGTACAGACGTCTTGAGGGTCACTTGTTATTCAGGCTAAAAATGAGCAACTCCACACATCTGAAAAGCAAAAAAATCATATGCATTCGTGAATGTATGTGAGATTTTGCACTTCCCTGAAGTTCCGAGCGAGACATGTAAGAAATCCAGCGCTCATGAACTATCGGCATTGAGGTGGAAAGGGAAATGCAAGAAGAGGAAAGAAGACATGGGGTTGCATCATGACCATCATTCGGACAGCGATCAAAAATTTCCATGGATGGTGGTCAAGGTCTTGGATACTTTCATGTCCGAGAGAAATGGTGAAGGACTACTGAGCCTCTAAGAAGCAAAAGATCGAACTGGGGAGGTAAGATATTATTATTCAGAACTTCTCATAGTCCTTTAAGAGATGGAATCCGTTGCCTTAGATACCACAGGAAGGCTTCCATCTGCTGATAATAGAAATTAAGCCATGGCACGTACCATTTTGGAGGATGGACATTTTCCTGGACCATTTGCTGCTCTATGAAGAGCATCGAAAGTTCAGAAAGAGTTTTGACCGCACTTTCATGGGTGATCTTGAAAAAAAAAAAGGCTACTTGAATCCGCAAGAGATCTCTTCCACCAGGCTGTGAAATTCAGAGAAGTCCTGAAGAGAGTCTCCTCTTGGGTCAACGCGCATTTTCCCAGTAGGTGAATGCATGGGACGAAGAGAACGGGAGGAACGAAGGGAAAGGAAGCGACGGGCAATCCCAGAAGCTAAAATGGACTAGAAGAGTCAGAAGCAGCAGCAAGAAACTCAAGGTAGTTTGTAATGCTAGGTCCTGGAGACCCTTTTCTGTTTCTGAGGAAGAGAGTTTCTGTTGGGTCCATTTTCACAGTCTCCAATGAAGAAACCATTGCGCACAGAAGCGGAACCTTTGGTATCCTAATAGACTCCTTCCCGCCTATTCTTCACCATGATATTTCAGCCTTTGGATCTCCGTTTCCATGCCTGCGCTGCAAGCAGTTTGGATCCCTTGCAAAGGAAGGTGAGTCACCCCTCTCCAGAGCTGGCGCAGATGTGTTGGCGCTGTTCCTCTGGAGCGTTTCCCTTGCCCTTGTGGAGGGACATTTGAAGCAAAAGGCGACTGCAGGGAGGGGAGGGAGGGGGACTGAAATGCGGGGGAGCGCGAAGTCTGACGACGGACTGCTCCTCTCCTCAGAGCTTATCCTGGACTGGTGGGCTGCCACTTTCGACGGGGGCCCGAGAGGTTGCTAGGAAACAGCTCTGGGATCTGAGTTCTCGGTGACTGGTAGCTTTCCTCGTCACTCTGATGAGTTGGGCATGATTCCGTGGGAGGGGAAGTGTAGGAGCGTAGTGGTAGGAGGTGGTGGTACTGCGCGATTCAGGCGATTTCTTCACGATATGCCCTCCCCCATCCTTTCCTTTGCTTACGCGGGTGTTTACGTGCGCATCGGTTTTCCTCTTGCGCACATCTGGAACGAGATGCATCATCGTAGCGCAGAGGAGCCGGTGACACTTTCCATTACTCACGGCGACGGTCCTGTCGAAGCGCAGCATCCATTCATCATTTCCGAATAATGGAGGAATTATCTCATCCGCGGACAACTGTCCGTCACGGAGAAGCGCGTTGTCACGGGAGGAATCCAGTCCGAGACAGAAATGGAATCCCGACGTCGGAAGGACACAGAAACAAAGGGGTCGCTGCTGTCAGCAGGGACTTTCGATAGCCGATCGAAATTTCCCACCGTTGTTTTCCTGAAAACGGGAGACGCCAATCGTAAATTGCGGAGACATGCAGAAAGAGAGGGAGAGAGAGAACGGGAGAGGAAGTGGAGGGGAGGGAGGAAGGGAGGAGGAGGAGGAAAAGGAGGAAAATGAGGAGGAGGAAAAGGAGGAGGAGGAGGAGAAAAATGCAATTTCGATTCCTGAGAAAAGCGAAAGATCTGGAAAATCTGAAAAGATTAAACTGACTTTGATTGATCGCATTGACCTTGAGAATCGACGCCAAGGAATACGGGACCACTTCATCTCTCCCGGAAAACAGCCCTTTCATCTCGTTGATTTATTGAAGCATCGCGCCAGCTTCCTGCGTGACTTGGAACGTCGACGCGAGCAGCCGTCTCTCCTCCTCCGCCTATTCTCTCGAAGACGCGACCTGGAGAGAAAGAGGGATGAAACCGGGAAGGGGAGTAGAGAGGGAGAGACGGCGCTTTGTTTCTCGAGGGCGGAAGTTCTCGAGTCGCTCCTGGAGGAAACGAGAGTGCTCGCTGTCGACCCTGCGTGCGCGTCGCCGCCGCGCCCACCGGACGAACGGATGACGTTCGGACGTTCCCAGCGTCTCTCCGGTCCCCGCTGCAACCCGGGCGCTGCAGCCCTGCATCAGGCTGCAGCTTCGCCGGCTCATTCTTTCCCCGACGAAAAATATCCGACCAGCGATGTCTTGGATCGGAGAGACGGGAGGGACGCGCACGCATGAACGCACCTTCGTTGAAGAGTTGATCTGCCCTGGAACCCGCGTCGGGAGGGGGAGGGAGATGAGAAAGACCTTGGAACTCCCTCGCTGTTTCGAATGATGCCCCTACGCCCAGCGGGGACGGGAACCAGTGGACCGCAACCTACTGGCGGAGAACGAAATATCTCAGTAGCCGTCGGCGGCTGCCTCCTCGGGAGGAGATGAGGACGCCGTCGGGATCCTCTACTTTATTCCTTTCTCCTTGTCTCTCTTCCATCTTGGGAAGGAGTCTCTTTTACGGAGGGTGAGTGGCTGAAATCAATGCGTGGGTGGCGGTTCCATCACATCGCCACAGCAAAGTCTTCGCTTTCCTCTTCTTCCAACCAACTCCAGCTGCCTCGAAGATCCGAACTGCCCCGGTAATCCCCACCTTGTTTTTTTTTTTGGTGTGTGTGTGGGTGGAGGGGGAAGGACACTCAGGGACTTGTGCACTCTGCCCTTGGCGTGTCTCGACTACCAACCGGACGGGATGGAGGAAGGGCCAACGGGAGCTGTCCTCGCCTGCTCTTGCTGCTGTTGCTGACTCTCACAAGCTCTCGGATGGCGGAAAGAAGGCGCTCCAAGACAGGGTTCGTAGTGGCTTTCGGAGCTGTAGAGCAGAACAGGGAGGCAGCATCTCACCTCCCGAGCTCGGGCAACGGAACCAGAGGGAGGGGACTGTATCTCGTGTAAGAAGTGCAAGTAGTCGAGGAAGAAACCCCCAAGCGCCTCCTCGAAAAGTGGGCATCGCCCTACGAGGCTCGTTGAGTCTCTTGGAGTTCCTGATGCTCCAGAGACCTGTTGGCTTGAAGGAAATGGGGCGGGGGAGAAGGGCTCTGGACTTCTTGGAGCGAACTGCGCGAGACCGCGCCGCTGAACTCGTAGGGGAGGCAAGATCTTCTGGGGAATGCTCCTCTCCCCACCGCCTCTCCCTGGAAAATTTCCCCTGGGACCCCTCCTCCTTTCCCTCGGCATCTTCGGGTAGTTGCACCGGGGACACGTGGATAGCAGGCGCCGACATCACACGAGGTGCAGGAAGGTGTGGGCTGGAGCAAGGCCTACTGTCCATTCACTTCTGGACCACGGTGCCGCTCTTTTGGTCCGGGAGTGCGTGGTGGGAGCTCCATGAGGGTGGTGGCAGCGCCCAGTACCTCTCATGCAGCAGCACTTCTTCGCTCTCAAGATGAGCTTTCGCTGGAGGCTGCACTCGCGATCCTGCTGTCCACCTGCGTCATCAGGGCGGGCTGCTTCGCGACGGAGTTCTGCCAACGGAGGAGAGAGGCAACTTTGCTCTTCCTCCTATCCGACTCCTGGGAGAGCGGTGAGGTGGTCCTCATACGAGAGGAACCACGACGGACGATGTCTTCGTATGGCACATCCGATGGTCAGAGAGACTAAAGCCAAGTGACCCATTCCCTTCCCCATTATTTACGTTCACTTACTTATTATACCCTCCTCTTTGCACTCCAGGTCCCTTTCCCCAGACGGAGAGAGTGACGGACATTATGCGCCCCCTCCCTGCCCTATTCGATGATTGCCATATGTGATTTATAAACTATGTATGTTCCTTTTGCTAAATAAATGCACTGGTGGGAGTTTCTCATCACGGATTGTCGGACCACTCTTATTTAATGTAGATAAATAAAATTTTACGGCGAGCGAAGGGCCGACATGAGCCGGTCCGATGCCAAGGAGACCAATCCTCACTGGAGACGAGGGCGAGGCGGGTAAGGAGGAAGGGCCGAGAAGCAAGTAAATAAATGGGTGCGGGGTGGATCGGTCTCACGGCAGTGATTTCCTCCGATGGCCTACTTCGGGAAGACGCAGGAGGGGAGGGGAAGGGGGTAGGTTTCCTGGTATCGAGCCAATCTTCCAGGAATGATCCACACTAGCCTCCTCCGACCTTGATGTCCCCGGTTGAGGAGGCTTCAGAGCCCTTCTGACCCGGCGGAACGCCCTTGCAAGCCACTCCCTGGGTTGGACGGTCTTTCTCCCTTCGTCCATTTTGCCGACCATCGTTGCTCGCAGGTGGCAAAGGATCTCTAGCGAGGGAAACAACTGTGTGTTCAGGGAGGGGGATATTAGTGCGACCACCTTCTTAGGGATGGCATGAGGAAGCATCGGCATCCCTACCCACTACACTCCAGCAGAACATGTGCCCAGATATTCCTTCGTGGGTGCACTCCTTGGGAGTTCTTTCCTCTGAGAAACGGGGATGTTCCTCATTTCGAGGGAAGTGCCAGGGAATCAGCAAGATAGCAGCCTACTGGTGACGAAGAGGAAGGACGGAGGCTCAGTCAGAAAACCTGGGACCTCGGAGCTTTCACGGAGACGGCCCAGCAATTCCATCCACATTTGCGAGCCCTGGACGAGGTCACTTGCGTGGCTTCGCTCTCCAGCTGAGGGTTTCACTGTTGAGCTTGATGACCCAGGGCAGTTTCTCCAAGATTGTTGACGGCGTCATTCTCGGAGAGGGATATCAGGGAGCCGCCGGATAACGTGATCGGATTGGAAACTTTTGTCAGCAGCCGAAGAGCCATGCCTGCAGCCCACTTCGCCAGGCGATGCCAGAGTTTCTTGCAGCGACCTTCATCGTCTGGCACAAAAGGAAGACGTTGCCCATCTCGCCTGAGGAAGACCTGCTCCAATTGCCGGGAACACCATCCTTCGTTTTCCTCTTTTGTCTTTTCGGGAACGAGACTTCGGAAGGAAGAATGGTGACCTTGGAAAAAGTTCAGTCTGCACACTCAGGAGATAAAACGGATACCCGCATCCAGAAAGGAAGCAGTCCTAGGCAGACAGCCGAGTGGGTGGGAGACGGACCTTTCCTAAGGGGAACCATGGCCGTGCTGTCAGGAGAGTGCCGGGACGCTGGCTACACTGACACGTTCTAGGAGCACCCGTAGCAAAACTTTCGATTTCACTTGCCGTTGTGAATGGTTCCCTTCTTTGCTAGGGAGGAACTTCTGTACAGAGCAGACTTCAGAAGCACAAACGGGTAACTGACGGGATGCACGTTTTCTGGGGAGTTAGGGATTCCGAAGAGCTTCGGACGTTCTTTTCTCCTATCCGTGAAAGGGAGGCAGAAGAAGGGCTGAAAAACAGGTCCGAGGAAGAGGGGGAGGGAGAGCAGGACGCAACTTTGATTAGTCATGAAGGCAGCGCGGAGATGGGAGGACGGGCACTCAGAATGAGGAATCCGATGGTACTGCCTGTGAAGGGGACCATTTGGAGGTCGTAGGCGAAGATTCATACTAGGAAAATCCAAATGCTCAAACACACACCTTTTTTTTTTTATAACAGGAAGGGAGACGATCTGCTCTGCTCTCTTCCCGCACGAACCTGAACCATGACCTGAAACAACTGAGTTGTCCTCCGCTGTCTAGCTGCAGATTACTATTCTACAGCTCGTCTTGCTGTGACAGAGAAAGCCGTCTGGCCACTACCGTTGCGTCTCAGTGCTGAGGTGACCTCAGAGCTCATCCAGACATGCCTTTCCCTGTTGCACGAGGACATCCATTGCTTCTGCGAAAAGTCTTCATTGCCAGCAATCCATCCGTTCATGTCGCGGCTCTTCAGTATTCTTTGCTTTGATCCAGGGTTCCCTCGTCATCCGGATGCTGAGTGGTGGTAGAACTCGAATGCTCGAATCCTTGTGACGAGAAATGGTGCTTGCGAAGGGAAGGAAACGGACCTGCGACAGGAAGGATTCCCAGAGGGCAAAAGCGAGTCCCGTCTGGAGGAGTCGGAGTTAAGCTTGTAGGATGGGGAGGAGGAAATGAATTCCCCGCTGGTTACTCGTACCGCAGATGCTGCGGCGTGGGAAGGGGGAGGCTCACGTTCTCCCACGCCTTCTGCATGTCGCTCGGATTCTCGGACCTCCGCTTGTCTGCACTCGGTTCTCTGAGCAAGAGCTCGGAGCACTGAGTGGGACGTGGTGGATCCTGGATGCATCCCTGCGCTGCACGTCGAGAGCAGCGCAGGTGCATCGCAGTTGTCCGATGGTAGCAGGCTCGTCACCGAGTGCTCAGGAGGTTTCCACTCCTTCAGCCCGGTTGCACAAACCGTCCAGGTTCCCGCCGAGGGTGTCAAGGTCGACCTCCACAAGGAGCTCAAGAGTGGCTCGTCTCTCCGCAAACTCTCAGAAGGTGGCGGAAGTCGCTGAGCTCTTGTGTTTCTACAACCGCAGCGCCGTGCTGCACCCATCTTGGTGTGCGCGCACCCGTATGCGCGCATCCATTGCGCATGCTCTCTCTCGCATGAACGCTTCACGTGTGTTTTTCTCGCACGTGTGCATGCATATGTCATGGTACGTTAGTGTGTTCGCTGGTGTCTTCAATACACATACGCCATCACACATGCTCCTGTGTTTGCGCATGAGCAGTCCGGT
Source organism: Raillietiella orientalis (assembly GCA_036172245.1). Taxonomy (NCBI): domain Eukaryota; kingdom Metazoa; phylum Arthropoda; class Ichthyostraca; order Raillietiellida; family Raillietiellidae; genus Raillietiella; species Raillietiella orientalis. The sequence continues at coordinate 3,199,555 of JAYWIR010000015.1, forward strand.
CATAAGCGCACTCTTTACAAACGCGCGTGTGGAGTTTCCCTTGCAGAATCGGGTAGGCGCGTGAGAAGTTGGCTTGCTGGGGTGCGGGGATGTCAAGGAACGAACGGGGCATTCCATAGCAGCCGCGGTTGTCTTTTTTTTTTTCCCCTCCAAAAAGGGAAATTTCCAGTTAAATTTTCGAACTTACCTCTCGAAAGGAGGGAGGTGCTGGTTATTCCCTCATGCTTCTTTCTGGACCTCTCTCCTGCTGAAGTCTCAGAAATCTGAGAGTGTGTGGTCCATGGCTGGTCGGAGGGTTTCGGACTGAAACGAAAGGATTGTATCCTCGTATGCAGAGTGCCACTTGAGTGTGCAGAGCAACGTGGTCAGCATTCAGGAAGTGCAGAAATCATGGAGAGAGCGAGAGAGAAGAACGGATGGGCTTGGAGGCTGCTAATGTTCTCAAGTCTCAGGGTCTGTCAGGTCTTTCTGCCGAGTTAGGGAAGGGGGAGGATCATGAGCTCCAAAACTCTGCACTGGGAATCCGTCTGCGTCTGAGGAATGGTCGGGATGTGTAGGACTCCCAAGGCAGACTCCCAGGACCGAGGATGCGTTGGCAGCATCGTAGAAGCGCTAGGAATGTTCGTTGATCTCTCAAGAGGTCAAATCCTCTTTTCGCTGATCTCAGGAGGCAGGGTCGAGAGAAGGTGGTGCTTCCCGGAATGCTGGACACGGATCTTCGCGGAATGTCCCTTCCCTCTCCGGGTACGGCAGTTGCAGCAGCCGCGAAGGAAAACTTCGAGGGTCGAATCTTCAGTGGGAGGACACGAGATGAGACATCGATCTTCATTGCTCACTATTTGCTTTGCCATAAGGAAGCAAAGGGGGCGGATAAATCAGGGGATTGAGGGCCGAACCTTCGAGCGATTGTGGTTAGGCTGACCCGATACTCTCTCCCTTCCGCCCCTTCTCTTACCGGTGCAGGCCCTCGGGAATCCATGTTCAGCGCCGTAAGGACGCAACCCCTATTTATTCGTTTATTCACTCACCGTTCCTTCTCTCCCGCTTCAGCTCTGCCCCTATCGAGAAGGGCAATCTCTTTGGTTTCGGGCCGGCGCATTTCGGCCCTTCTCCGACTGCGTCATTTTGATTTATTTGTTTTAAACAAATGACCCGGCTATCCGGGATCAGAAGGTCACTGTTCCAAGAACCCAGGAACCGATGGTGGCTCTGCACCGATCCTACGAGCATCGACGTAGAGATGCAGGTCCTTCAGAGCTCTGTCGCTGCCTGGAGATTCGATTCCGGAATCGGCCGATAGCAGCGCGGCGGTCGACCGAGGCGGGCAGGCAGAAGGAGAGAAATCCGGAGGAGCTCGCAAATGAGCGTGATCGCCATGCCTTCCCGGGAAACCTCCCATCTTGCCTTTGGATGTTATCCAAACGAGCTCCGTTCCGGACCTCAGCCATGCTCCACCTTCGAGGAGGAAAGGGGGGGGGGAGGAGGGTTGCAGCATGGCAACCTCAGCCTCCTGCTCCCAGATTCTGAGTCACGGATCTCTGAGGACAGAAGAACGAGAAGTGCAGAGGCGCTTCCGGAAGTAAACTTGAGAAAAGTGAGGGAAGAAGGGGGGGGTGCAAGTCGGTCGAGGGGAGCCTTTCGCCTCCCGGGGGCACACTGCCCTCAGGAGGCGAAAGGGATACCGCTATTTTTTTTCCTGGACGGGAAGCTAGGGGAGTAAGCGACTCTTCCGTGAAGTCGGTAAGGAGCAGAGCACTGAAAAAAGTAAGCACAAAGCCAGTTGAAGGGGAGGAAGTGAGAGGAGGGAGTGGGGGAGGATAGGGAAAAGGAGGCGGGGTCCCTTCCCGTCTCTCCGTTTCGTGCCATGAAAGACTACTGGACTCCTCACCTCCGTTCCGTTTGCTCAGAGTGCTCTCCTTGACGATTCCCCTTTTCCTCCCCTCAGGCACTTCAGAATATCCTCCGAAGTCCTTCCCTTCCAGGTGCTCTCGAACGCCTCTCGGAAGGAAAGATGTGAACGAGGAGGTCCGACCCTGCTCACTCCACGAGGAGTCAAGGACCCCCACTGCTCCCGTCCGTGGTGGCGGCTCTCTCCGAGATATGTCTGTTCATCCTTCCGTGTGGCGGCGAGGATGAGGAGGCGGGCGGCACAGTAAGGCGGGCGCTGCGCTCCTTCTCTTGCCCCCCCTTTCCGCCCCACTCAGTCCCTTGCCTTTCCTCTGTGCTCTCTCTCCCCACAGGTGCTTCCTCCGCCTCCTCAGAGGGAGTGGCAGGTGCTTGCCGCTGCAATCAGATGCCTGTCAATCGGGGAACACCGTGGGCTGATGGATGGGACGGGAGTTCCCGTCACGGAAAGGGGTGGGGGCGGGGTGCGCTTCGCGTCGAGATTCACGGGCGGCACCCGGAGGTGCCACACCTCTCTCTGATGGAGGTGCAGAGGTCGGAGGCCGCTCTCTCCGGAGGCGGGGAGGGGCGGATGTTCTCCATTTCCGCCCCACGTTCCTCATTTTTACCCCTCTTCTTTCTGCAGAGCTCCCCCTGCCATTTCTTCCCGTTTCCCCCACTACGAGGTGAAAGATCGCCATCTCCGCCCTCCGGTGGGCCCCAGGGGTTCCCCGACGCCCGCCTTCTCCGCGGAAAGAATGGAGGAATGGGATTCGGGAGGCAACCGGACGACCAAAGGGCGGCCGGTCCTCGCATCTGTCGGCGTCTACCCGAGGACTCCTCGCCGCGCCTTCACCTTCCTTGCTTACCTGCTCCGTTCCTGGACCATCGTTCCAGGAAACCGGGAAGATGAAGAGCTCCGTTCCTTCTTCGGGAGGTCTCTCAGTCTCAGGACAAGCAGGAAAGTGGCATCGCCTCCAGAAAGTCGCGCTGTCCGAAGTAGCAGCGGGTGGGATGACTCTTCAAGAAGGTCGCTCGCTCAGGGAAACATGAGTTGCTGGGGAAAGGGGAGGTCACATTAGAATCGTTGGTTCACATCTCGCCTCGAATCCGCTCGAGAGCAGCAGGTGCTCATCCAGGTGTCCTCTTCTTCCTCTTAGTGCCTCGGGTAGGAGCACCAGGGAGCGGGTAACCGATCTTTTGCTCCTGCGGTTTCCAGAGAGGTCAAGTGCGGGGTGGAAGCAACTGGCTTCTCCGAGGCTTCTGCAGAAATTTTCCACAGGGCGGACGAGAACATCCTGTCTCCGCAAAGATCGCGAGGTTTACGGGAACCGTTCTCTGTTGCCTTGGCATCCTTAGCCCGACACATCCCGAGATGTGCATCATTTCTTTGTGCTTCCCGGTATCCTGGAAGCTTTTCTCCAAGAAAAACCGAAGCGTTGGAGGTACCTTCCCCCTCCCCTTTCCTCTCCAGGTTTCTGCTCCACCTGCACTTGGAGCACTGAGTCCAGGGAGTTGCCTGGAAACGGCAGGGTCACTAAGTGGCGTTTCCGAGCAACATCTAGTGACGTCGTCATCTACTTGTTGCTGGCAAAAAACGAGACATCTGCTTTCCCTTCCCGATCCTGTCGCATCTGTCGCATCAGCTCAGAAGGGACGCCTGCGCGACCACTCTGAGGAGGATGCGGGTTTGTCTCGGAGTGCTCCTGGATCCTGGCTGATGAGCACACCGGGAGGGAAGCAGGGAGTCCTGCAGACAGATTGAGGGAGGAGGGAGTTCCTCCTGGAACGCCGTTTCTGCTCCTTCCAAAGGTCATTCTTGCTTCTCGATCTCCCTGGTCGCGCACTCCTTCCGTCAAGAGAGTTTCCACGGAGACCGGAAAGCAAGGGAATCCCCTTAGAAAGCGGATTCCCTTGCTTCACTCAGGCATCCAAGGAAGATTCGCTCCCTCCCTGCTTCCCGCTCAAGGACGAACGGCTCTGAGCGCTGGATGCGGATGGAGCGAAGGAGGCACCAATGATGACCGTCGGGCTTCGTACCGGAATGGGGGGAAAAAACGAGTTGTGGAGCGTCCCCACAACAACGGCAACAATCAAAAATCGAAATCAACTTGAGCAAGGGAAGCAGGATCGCTCTCGTGTTCCGAGCTCTCTCCCCGAACGAGAATGACTTCAAGCTTTGACAGCGCCCGCCGGCATGAGAACGAGCTGTTTCCCCGGAGACCGTTTCCGCGTACACCGCGGTGGTCGGTGCGAAGATCGCGCGTGCAAAGTGCACGGGAAAAACAGAAAAGAAAAATCATCCACTTGCTCGAGACGCAAAGAGAAAAAGAATCCTCGAGACAAGATGCCTGCACGCAGCCAGCGTCCGAGGTTGGGGTGCTCTTGTGCCAGTTGCCAGGGTTCTCCTTGTGCTCCAGGTTGAGCCCGTCTTCGTCTCCACTCTCTTTGTCGTATGCCTACGTACGGCTGCCATAACGTAAAGCACAGCTGATTCCGTCGCCATTGCAAGCAGGGGACTCCGTCCGCCTTCCCGGCCAACCCACGAGGGAATCAGCTGGATTTCTAGGTGGTAGTCTCTCTCTGTGGGTTCGACCTGCTTGCTTCCCTCCCATGACCGAGCACATGCACCACCTCCGCCGATCCTGAAGACCGATCCCGCAGGTTCGGAAACCTTCTTCCTGTTCCCCTTCCTCCCCTTTTGCCTTCTTTGCTATTGCTATTGAAACGCAACAAGCAAACAACCCATTCCCTTTTAAACTTCGCGTCCTTCGAGGCAGTTTCTGGACGGAGCTTCGCCCGGACCGGGGCGACGGTGCTGCTGAAGCGGATCGACCCGTAAGCCACGTATCGCCACACATCGAACGATAAAAGCGGTCCAAACAAAGGCGTGCACACGGAAAGCATTTGATCTCCTGTTCGCGAGCCCAAGCAATCAGCCGAGATGTCGGACGGGAAACCATTTTGCATCACTCCGATTCCCGAGGGACGGAAGGGCAGAGTGTTTGTTTTTTTTGTTCCGTCAACGTGTTGTTTGCTTTCCCCAGACTTGTGGTTGTCTTCTTTGATGTTCCGTTCGGTAACGGGAAACGCGAGTTGGGCTGCGAAGCGCCATAAAAATTTCCAATCTCACGCCGCGGTGAAGGACCGCATGCTGTCTTCTCGGACAAATCCTGCAGCTGGAATTCGGAGGAAGCCGAAGTAGCAGTTGGTCACAGCTGATTGCAAACTGGTAAGCGAGTCCAGCACATTCAATCAGCGATGATCGCGAATTCTCGTGGAGCCACACGGAGGAGCTGTGGTAAGCACCGGGGGGGGGGGGGAGGGGTTAGGTAAGATCACCCAAAGAGGGCACAGAATGGATATTAAATGTCAGAGGCAGAGACTTCCGGATAAATAAGCTTTACGGAAGAGGGGAGGTGGTTTGCACAAAGGAAAATACTCAACAATTCACGGTCCTCTAAGAATGAACTTCATCAGTCGTTTCATCTTCTGAACAACCTCCAGCATCATTTGCCAACATTCACGGCGAAGAACGCACTTCACCCCGAGTGTCCTCTAACCCGCATCATCGGCCTACCCATGCGTACCTCGAACTATCCTTTTAGACTGGAGTGGCTCGAATTTCATCAACCGCGTGGAAGGCCTCCTGTCCATCGGGAAGATGGAGTTTCGCAGCTCGCATTTCCCGGGTCAGAGGAGTGCATTAGATTGCTCCTTCAGGATCGGAGCAAGGAGGTCGGGACGCAAGGAAAGGAATGCCTTGTGCCTCACCGATGTGTCCTTCGCTGCTTTTGGCGAGTGAGTAGAAAAACAAAGGAGGCGACCATCTTTCCTTTTCCACGACGTTCTCATCCTGAACACGACTGGTCGGCTGCTATTTTCCTTCTCCCGAATTTCTGCCGTGCTTTCCTCGAAGAGAGAGTCGAGCCGTTCTCGTGAGCGGGACTCCCTACGGAGGTTCAAACCCACTCCACCGGGCGCCGTGCAGAGTCTCCCAGACCGTGGGCCGGTGAAGACACGGAGACGAGGCTGGGTTAAGGACGAGTGCCGGGGCGCGGTCTTTTCGTGCTCGTGACCTAAAAGTTTTCCCGTGGGTTGCCCCACAGCCCACGAACCGGAGGATTCGAACCGGGGACTTCCCGTCAAAGGCACCTGGGAGCATCTCTGAAAGCGCTTCGGAAGCTCAAGGAGAAGATGAAGCCACGGCGAGATTTCCGACGAAGGGAAACCGTCAGCCTCCATGTCACGGGCGAATTCACCGCGGGGGTTTCCCTGGAAAGGGAGCTCGTGAGCACGCGCTCCCTAGCAACGCGCGGTGCCGCCTTCAGGATCCGCCTGTGGCTGGGGGGCGCATGATGAAGGACCGAGCTGCGGCACCAGAGCAGCTCGGTCCCCACCCAAGAGCTTCTCCTGCCCGTATCAGCAAGTTCCTCCGGTCGTGTCCTATGTAGTCGGGATGGGGGGTCGGCGAGGGAGGGAGATGCACCTCGCTCGTTGGCTGTGCAGTCGGGGCCCCGTGCAACGATCACGTGCCCTCGCTTGGAGGCAGGCTCGGGAAGCGCTGATCCACCCCACGGTCCCGCCTACGAGCCCTGGTCCGGGCGACCTCCACATGCTCTCGTAGGTGTCTTTGTAAGGGAATGAGTTGGTATCGAAGTTCCGGTTTCCCGGACCGGCGAACCAGACTATGCGCAGCCATGGTGACGGATCCCAGTTCAGAGAAGTGGAACAAATTGGCTGGTGGGCCACCAGTCCGTTTCAGGCTAGCAGGTCCGTGGGGCGTTTGAACTAGCAGCCGGGTGTTCTTGTCCGTTGATGGGAAGCAAACCGGAAGGCCACCGCGAGAGCCTTGTTTTGGTTCACTCAGTACTGAAGAATCTTCCGCCTGAGGGGCGCACGAAGGTCATTAACGCAGAGCTCCACGCCACCCGGGAGTACGTGTTCACTCTTCAATTCGGGAGGTACCCCGCGAGGGGACCACCCTATGACTCCAGGAAGGTCTCCGGAGGAAGAAGTCCTTTCCTCTTGAGCTTGGGAGGGAGCCCCGAAGGAAACGTCTTCTTTCTTCCCTCCGGGGGAACCCCCCGGAGGGGGCCACTGCATTATTTCCTCTCCAAAGGTAAGCCGGAAAGGATCCGCTTCTGGAATTTCTTTTCCGGAGGGACCCCCTCCCGCAAAAGAACCTCTCCTGCTTTCCTCCTCTGAAGAGATCCCCGAAGGGAGGCTTCCCATTTTCTCTAAAGGGCGCTCTCCAAAGGGAGAAACACACTTCTTAACTCGGGGGAGGCAAACACCCCTGAGAGGGAGAATCAACCAGCTCCATGGTTCGAGATAGAGGGTCCCTCCTTTCGAGTGGGAGGACGGCTCCATTCGCACAACCGGAAGGGAACCCCGAAAGGGGCAGTCTCCTGGATTCCTGGAAGGATTCTGGATCAACTTCCAATACTGGCTTCCAGTCAAGGGGGTCATCTGGTTTCCGGCTTTCACCAATGCCACACGGCATGGCTAGATGGGGGATTACAGTGGAGACTCCGGAAGGAGAAGAGGACTGGGCGAGTGGACGATGGGTCAGCTCACTGACTCTGCGACCCCGAGTGATCGACCTCATGGACTTTTGCGCTGGGGGATGCTACTGGGTATTCCGGAGGAAGACCTACAGTGGCCCCCGGCGCTCATTAACGCGCATTTTCCCCTTAAAGTGGAAGGGATTAGCGTTGATGCTACTGCACTGGGACCTCCCGCGCAACGCCCGCCGACAGCACTGCACACGGGTGTGTGTGAACGCAAACTCGGCAAGGTGCGGGGAGCGGGAGTCCTTCCCACACCTCCTAATGGACTGTGCTCGCCGACTCTCCTATCCCTTTGGAAATGCTTTGTCGCGACCTTTGGAACCCGGCTGAAACGCGAGAGAAGTTTGAAAGCTCCTCTTCCCGCACGATTCCCTCACGCCGGTCGCACCCTTAGCAGCACTGCGCTATCCACGCGACGGGACCGTGGCTACATGGAGCAATGCTAGAGGAGACGAGGATGACAGGGACGCCATCTATTTTGCTGTCCCCTTCATGAGGACAGTGTCAAGATGGCCTCATTTGGGAGTCTTGAAACAGAACTTGCCGGCATCCTTACAAGGATGCAGAGGACACCCTCCAGCACACAGTGTTCCCTTCCCGAACCCCCTATTCTTTGACTGCATTTTTCGTTTTATGTTTTTCTTTTGTTTGTCTCCCCTTCCCCTGTGCTGCCGAGGCGAACCCCGCTGAGCATGAGTGTCAGTTCCCGGCAGGTTCCTTTCCGTATCCATAAGTAACGTGGCAGGGTCAAACGTCCTGCCACAGACGTGTACGTTTCTTTTTTCTTAATAAGCGCACCGACCGAGTATCAACCAGCGCCGCGCCCGAAGCCTCCAGGACAGCCAACGTCATCTTTCGGGAGGTAACTCGAAACTCATGACGCACCCCCTATTCTCGGCGTCGATCTTTGTTTCCCGGGGCGGGACTCGAACCCGCAACACTTGGTACCGCGCGCGGAGATCGTATCCTCAAGGCCTCCAGCGTGGTTGTTTTTTGAGCGCAAGTCACTCCAATGCTCCGGTAGCTGGTAAGGAGGAAGATGGGTGGTCCGGTAATATCTTAGCTGCAAACAAGGGCTTAGAAGTCAGGCTGCCGTGTTTCTCTCCTGAAGAAAGGGAACGCGATCCCACCTGTCTCTGTACAGAAAGAATCTTCCTCTTGGACTGACCACAATCTGACGACGGCGAAGAGTTCGAGGCCTCAAGAGTGGACGAGCAGACATCTGCTTCTGTGTCAAAGCGTGCCGGAGAATCTTGCCGTGAGATGGAACGAGGAAGAGCTACATGCAGAACATTCGATCGCGCCAGTTCACGGGCGCTTCAGTGGGCAACAAGCATCACGTGACGCTATCATCGAGTTGCGTTGACCAAGCCGAGACGGCTTGATGTACGCAGGTTTTTCTCTCTCCGGAGCGTGCGCGGGTCACATGGCTGCGTTTCCGCCGGCAGCCCGCCGAAATGGAAAGCTCATTCTGCCCGGGTGGCCGTGGAAGAGCTCTCCTTAGGATCTGACCTCATCTGAATTCCGGAGGAACGCCTGGGATGCGATCCGGAGACGAAGAAACATGCGGAGCTGCTGCAAAAAGTCCCAGAGAATTAATCAGCTCTTCAAACAAATTTAATTAGCGCTCGCGCCAATGGAAGCTAATAGGTCCAGGAAGAAAGCGAAGCTGTTGGAGGCGATGATTTATTTTCCGCACAAACACAGGTCACGGCTTCTAAAAATAAAAGGGAAATGACGAAACGGAACATATTTTGCTGGAGAAGAAGGAAGAGGAAGGCCAGAGATGAATCAGAACAACTCCTCCTTATCTCTACTATCTGTGCTTTTATTTTTTTTCCTTTGCCTATTTCTTGCTACCAGTTCCAGGATTTTTTTTTTCGGTGTGTAAGCGTGGGGAAAGAGAGGGGAGAGGGTTTTTTTTGTCACTCCCGTGCTGCTTTATCAATTCTGCCTGTCTCCTTCTTCGGCAGACCTCGGAAGGCATTTTCAAGATTCCATTGAAAAAAAAAAAAAGAAAAAAAGATTCGGCTGAAAGATCCTCAGGTAAGGTCAACCATCTGCTCAGTAAGGGGTGACCGAGGCTGAGAACCGGGTTCGTATGATTTTTGCAGGTCCCTGGAGGCAGCCTAGGTTGCTAAATAAGGATGCTAATAATCCAAGGTCATCGGTTGCCGAAGCGCTCTCTTGTGCGTTTCTTTCTATCCAGTCAGCGCCTGCGGGAGTTGACTCATAGGGTGTCCCCCCCCTCTCCGCAAGTCATTGGGTTCCCGCCGCAGCGGGGGATGTGCCGACCGGATGGGAAAGCAGGCGCGAGGTCGAGGGAGTCGGTCCAGGAGCGACCGTCGCACGCGAGAGAGGTGGCGTCAGGATGCGGGATGGATAACAATGGCCGACCTTTTCAAGCAGTTTCCAATGGGGTGTGGGTTGACGGTGGGATGCGGGGGAGTGCTCTCTCAAGCTCTTCTTGGACTTGATTCCCTTCCGTCAGGGACAGAGAGGAAGCTTCGCTCCTGCGACTCCGAACGGGCATCGGAGGAAGCGCGGACGATTCCGCTCGCTGATTTTCGCGGTGCCTGAGGCGTTTCGTCCCATTGCCGCCAGGAGGCTGGAGAATCGGAGTCTTCCAGTCGCGGACTCTGGGAATGCTCGGAAGCCTCAGGCACGCAGGAGGATGCATGCCGTCGCGTGCCCAGCTATGGAGCGGTTTCCCTGCCGCGCCGCAGGTGGGGGGCGGTGACGCTCAACTTCCAGAGGATTCCGGGTTTCTCAGACAGCTGAGGAGGTGCTGGATTGGTCCCCAAACCGGAAACGGCCAGGTGAAAGGTCCGGAAGCCGGATGGCAGCCTCGGGGATTATCTTTGAACCCGTTCCAGGAGGAAAGGAAACTCCCGCGGAGTCGGAAGCAGTCCGAAACAGGCGGGGGTGATGGTGGTGGTGGTGCGTGGCAACCCTGCTGCAGCTTCCGTTGCTCTGGGAGAATCGCCACGCCTTCTCGCTCACTACCGAAGACTCGTGCTGGTTCGAGTCCGGAAACCCGCCCTCCCGTCTGCGGCGACGCCGGACCACTCGCTGCCGTCACGTTCCTCTGGAGCGCATCGAGGGGAGCGAAACCGATTTTTCCTAACCACCATCCTTTCGGCACGAGGACGGGGGGGAGGGGGGGGGGGAAATCCTTGAATGCCCGCCCGCGAACTGTCCCGGGCCAAAGCGCCCTTTGAGCCGAGACCGACAGCTGGGGAGACGTCGTCCCCTCGATGATTTTGCTCGAGGACTCTAGGAGAACGCGAACGCCCACCCATACTCTTCCCGCGCATACCCGCGTGCGCAGCGTGCGCGCAGCTCACCTTACGCGCGGCTCGCTACCGGGACGCGCATCGGAGCTGCTCTGCCGCGGCAGCTCGCAGCGCACCATTCTTTTGCACGCAATCTCGGCCTACGCATGCGCGCATAGGTCGTCGGAGGTTCGCCCACACGGCAGCAGCACCGCAGTCCAAGGATTTGGGAGCGGATCCGTTTCCCTTGGTAGGGTAGCGGGAGAAGCTCCCGATGGTGGAGACCGTTCCACGACGTTTCCGCGGGCATCTTCTCAGCGCCTCCGGCTGAGCATAACGGGTGCCAGCACTCTGAAATTCCCGGACGGTAGTTTCGAGGCTTGTTGTCTTTCCCCGGCCGGAGGGCGAGAAGATGCTCATCAGCAGGGGAAGGGAGTGTATCTTCCTTCTCCCTCCCCTTCCCTCCCCCCCTTCCCTACCAATCCGGATCCAGGGAGTGCCTTCGCACGAACCCTCTGTGAAGCGTGTTCGCAAGTCCAGGATGCGCATGGGCGCATGCGTGGTGGGTGTGAGTGGGGGGGAGGGGGGGAAGAAGGCATGGCACGTGTTTTTTCCAGCGCGCTCTGGACCACTCCGCGCCCGTCATCGTTGGGTCGTTCCGCCCATCCTCCGTCCGCTGGGTGCGCGCTGTCATTCCTCATTTTTCATCCGCAAGAATGCGCGTTTCGAGATAACTTCCTCGTAGTCACTTGATAAATCAAGATGATCGCTGGATAGTGATTAATAAATAATGCGGCGGATCCGGTGAAGAAAGGGGTCGCGTCTCTGAGCGCGCGCAGGAACGCGGCTTCTTTCCCTTCCTTTCTTTCTGGGCTCGCGCAAAGAAAGAAAGGAGGAAGGGAAAAAAGTGCCTCGCTTGTCCAGGGGAAGAAGGCGAAATCCTACGCGAGAGCTCTCCTCCTCCTCCTCCTCGTCACTGCAGCGGGGGCGCCGGGCCACGTGCAGACCGTGACTTTCCGTCTTTCCGCGGGGGAGTTCTCGTCGCCAGGGAAACGGGGGAGGCAGAGGCGGCGGCAGCACGAGCTCCGAGCCCCTTCGAGTAGTCCCGGCCGGTCAGGCAGAGACCTCGGTGCCAGAGAACGCAAACACCCAGGAATCCGACGCAAACACGTCCTCCATCACGCGGTGTTCTGGCAGCAGCAGCTTCGTGGCCACGGTAACAAAGACACTAAATTTACTGGCACTGACAGTGGAATGAGAGAAAATGGTCCATCCATCACCGTTACTTGGGAAAGGAGGGAGGAGAAGGGGAAGGAAGGAGGGGAGGGGGTGGAGAGGAGGCGTTCTCAAAGAAGGAAAATCCGGAAAAGGAAAAAAAAGAAAAGAAAAATGGAGGTCGAGAGGGGGGGGGGGGAGTCCCCACCGCCGTGGTCGTCGGATCGCCGGCCGCAGGCGCGTGACGGCCGGCCGAGGCGCAGACCTGCGTCGTTCGTCCAGTAGGGCTTGCTCTCCCTTCCCTCCCCTTCCCTTAGCGCAAGAGAGAAGCGGGCGTACGCGCGTATCAGTCTCGAGGCACGGTCGAATGGCGCCATGGACGACCCGCTCGCGACCGGCGCGCACCCTGGTGTGCCCGCAGCAAGGCGAGCAACAAAGGAATGCGCACGCACGCACGCACGCACTCCTGCCCATTCCCTGTGAAATCGGGGAAGGAAGGGTGGGGGTGAGAAGTGAGGCGGGAGTAGTGATGGTGGTTCTGCTGGAGCCTCTGGACAAGCAAGAAAGGGCTTGGCTCGGAGCGCCTGACACCTCGCTTCTGACGCTGCAGACTGCAGCCTCCGAAACTGCCAAGAGCACGCTGGAAGATGCACACTTACGTAACAAAAGCACCCTGCAGAGGACGTTCGTGCACTCGTGCGCAAACGTCCTGATCAGGTGACCTCCGCGTACGCATCCCGGACACGTGCAGGTCACATCCACCTGCACGTAGCTATCGGAGTCACGCAAGCACCCACGTGTGTGAGTATGTGCTCATAGATACACTCATGCAAACGCATGCAAATTTCCATGCATTTATGTATAAACGCTTTACACATACATTCATGCACTATGTATTGCGTGCAACTGATGTGTGTGTGTACATGTGACAGGCGCGAACGTATGCGTTTCCATAACATGCGCCCAACAGACACGCGTGCATCTACCCCTGCATGCGTGTGTGGAGTTCGTACGCATGCGCGCATGCGGACGTACGCTCGCGTGCGCCTGAGCATGTAAACGGACTCGGCGCTTGGGATAACCGGATTCTCAGCTTTCTCGAACCTCGGCTTCATTTCAGGCTCCCCTCCCCCCGGTCCCTACTCAGTGGGAGCGAGAACCCTCCGCGCCAGTGGGATCCCGAAGCGCCGGGCACCCCGGCTGCCGGCCCTTCCAAAGGGAGAGCCCGGCGGTGATGAGCTCCCCTAACTTCCTTCCCTAAGGGGAGAACGGTCCTTCGCCGCTCTCCATCTAAAGAGCAAGGAACGAGCTGCAGATCCGTCTCGTCGCCGATCCTCGCGCGCTTGGGAAGGAGGAGGAAGCTGTGAGGATGGGAATGCTGGTGGTGGTCTCCACTCCCATGCCGCTCGGGGAGCGTGGGAGGACCTGGCGCCTCCCGCCGTTGTCCTGGGCAACGGATGAAAGTGCAGGTTCGGGATGGGGGAGCGGGCGGGAATTCCATGAACAACCCGAGGAAATTTTCTCGGGCTGGGGCTCTGGCGTGTCTTCCTCATGTTTCTCTTCCTTCCGGGTCTAGTTGGCGCACCTGAGTATCGGGTGAAAATCTCGGTGGAAGCCGCTGCTGCAGCGGAATCCTCCCTCCTTCCTATCCCGGTAGTGGGATGAAGGCTCTGGCGAGAACCGGGAACTCCCACCGCCTCTGCTATGGAGGCCGACCTCGGGGTGGGAGTGGAGTTCAGGCGAGGGGGAATGCGGCATGAGGGCAGATCATCCATCCTCCTAGATCCTCTCCTCGTGGTTTTACCACCGTCCGAAAGGAGCAGGAAAAGGAGCAGAGACAGCGGCCACCGCCTCACATGGGAGTCACCGCTAGAGGAGTCTGTACGACCGAGAAGACGCCCCCAGGCCTCTCTCCGAGCTGTCAGGTCCGTCAGGCGCAAGCTCGGGAAAAATGCGAGTCGCCACGGCAACAGGAGCAAGGAAGCAGGGCAGCGCAGAAGTCCGACCGCGTCTTTCATCATCCTATGCCTCCGTTCCCCATTCCGCTTCCCGTTACCCTTCCTTCCACTAGGCTGGCTAACGCGGTGGGGAAGGTGGAGGAAGGCGGCATCACTCGAGACGCTGGGATCGACTGCGAATGCTTCACCGTTCCGTTGCCGGAGTAGCGCTGCGAACGGTGCGACAAAGAGATTCAGGGGTGCCTCAGAATGGAGGCGTTCTCTCTGTGGATCAGAGCCGTGTCACTGGAGCTTGAGCTTCCGGGCCCGTGGAGCCTGCAGGAAAATCCGCCGCTGTAGCGGAAACTAATTTTGCCCACCTTCCGTTAGGTGGCACTAGCCATCGGTCCAACCCCCTCCCGGTTGCATTCTTCCTCTGTTTCCCTTTTCCCTTGCAGGCCTTTCTGAAAGTGCGTTCGTCGTCCTTCCCAAGCCCATCCACGCGAGTCATGTAGTCGGTTTCCCATGCCTGCAAGCCGGAGAAAAAGGAAGTTTGAAGAGGGTGCTATAAGTCTCCTGGAACGCCCGACCCACGTCCTCGGAGTCCGCTACAAGAGAAAGCGTTTCTTAAGCAGAGGTCTGGAGAGACGTCTGCATCCCAGGATAGGAAACGCAGGGATGGAGGCGGATAGGAATGGGGATGATAGTAGGGAGTTTGCGTTTCTGCGAGCTGTCCTTTCCGCGAACGAGCAGGCGTAAGGACTCCCTGGGCGCGACGTGTCTTCCTGGAAGGCGTTCTGCAGAGGCAGAGACAACCTCGCGCCTCCGACATCGTCGCCATCGTTGCGGGAGTGTCGTCCTGCTGTCTCCGCCAAGATGGACCGCTCCAGATCAGAGGCAGAAGAATCGGCGAAAAATCTTTTGTTGAGATTACGCAGAATCCCCAGCATCCTACCCTAACCCCGAGTGCCCCAGAAGCATGCTATCGAATCCTCGAGAGAAGAAAAAAACGCACGCACACACAATCGTACATTTCCTGGTCTTCCGAAGGAGAGTGCAGAGATTCGCGGTTCCCTTCTCCCCTTTCCCCTCCTCCTTCTTGGTCTCAGGAGTTACTGGTCTGAGGTCTCAGGTTTGAGGAGTTACTTCATAAAGGGAAGGGGAAGGAAGAGATGACTGGAGCAGCTATCTTTCTCCCCTCTCATCTCATCGCCTAGCTAAAGATCTCTGACCTGCTATTTGCAGCTTCCCTCCTTCCCCCTACTCCTTCCCAGTCCTGCTTTTTCAATCCGGACTGCAGGTCTGGCTGATTCCATTCTGGATGTTTGTGAGACGGAACTTTCCAGGATCTCGAGGATGCAAGAGCTGCTAGCCTCAGGGATGATCCCACCGTTTGTGCGCATCCTCTGGGGATCCGCGGCAAAACAGTGATGGTCAAGAGGCCCGCAGGCTGGGGGAGCTTCTTCGTCCGTGCGCCCTCTTAGCCAACGGCCAATGGCCGTTGGTCGATCTCATGTGGGAAGTTAGTCCAGACCGAATCACTTGAATGCTACATCCTGAAAGTACTGAAGTCTTCCTCCCCCTCCGTTGAGTTCTGGAATGGACGTTTCAAAAGAAGCCCGGATGCCGGAGGTAGTGATTGCTCGTAAGACAGCTCCTTCAGCGAGGGAAGAAGGATGCCGAATTGTGTCGAGTCGGAGTTTAGAGATCTGCTGATAGATTTTTCCTGCTCAGACTGCAAGGGGGAGAGGTGGGACGAGCCTGTCTGGAGATTTTCACCCTTCATCGGAAGCACTCGAAGAATGTCCAGAGAACCAGGCAGGTTATCTGTACGGAGGAGATTGCGTAGGATATTGCGGACTAATGAAAGAGAGAAACTCGGTGAGCGTGTGGGAACAAGGGCGATCGGTTGCGAGTAAGATATGATGTGTGCCTGGACTGCAGCCAGCCTCCGTAACCTAGCAGCAGAAGGAAAGGAGAGAACAGAAAAGAGATTCTTCCTTCCCAGGAAGAAGATCGCTCTTTCGTTTTTGCCCCAAGGAAAGGCACCAATTCACTGCTGAACTGCGGAAATCGTGCCGTTGTTGCAGGAAGTCCAACGGCTGTCTGGGAACAGTTGAACAAGTGTTGAACAGTTGAACAACCCTGTGCTCAAGTGTTTTGGAGAAGGGTTCCCATGGCTTGTGGTTTCCACAGCGACCTCAGAAAAAAAAAAAAAAAAAACGAACCGATATTTTGCAGATTGTTTTTCCCTTCCTTAGCACTCCTGCTGGGACACTGAGGCATTCTCACTCCTAGGCCTTCCAGAAAGCTTCTACGAAAGAGGTGCTGAGCCATTTCGTCCGCCTTGTGGGCTTCCTTCGAGTCCACGCCATTCTTATCGTCTTCACCCGACCTGGAATATCAGGGATGGCATAGATGCCAACGCCTTTGAAGAATTCCGGTTCTTTAGACGCGCACATCATTGATTGGGCTATCAGCTCGAGATACTTTACCCTCACCATCCTCATCCTCTCCTTTCCCGTCGTCCAGCATCCTTTCTCTCCTCAGTTCGCGGTTATGAAGTCCAGAAGGGCAGTGGCGTTCCTCTTGCTAGAAGGGAGAAGCAAAGTTGAACAAAAAGATCTCAAGCGTTGCCCTTTTTGCGAAGTTTCTATGGAGATCGTTGGTGGACACTTCCGGCAGGAGGTCTGTGGAACGCCTGTTCCCGAACGAGATCGGGAACCCCCTACGCCACTCGTATCCGCGGAGGTGCTTTCCGTTCCTTACTCGTGTCTTCGAATGGAAGGAGAGTCGAGACTTTAGATTGTCGGGTTTGTGGGCAGGCAAGGGAGACGGTTCGAAAGGCAACAGAGTCTGGAACTTGAAGAGAATCCCTTCGTTCAAGTAGCCCTCCCTCCTCCCTGATATGTGGGACTCTGGTTTTAGAGATCCGTTGATCCCCGCGATCGAAGCGCCACTCCTGAGACGCGAAGAGGGCGGATAGATGCCGACAGCCATCTCGAGTGAGAGAAACACTCTACTGGAATGGAGAAGGGATCGGGAGTCTGTGCCAGAAGTGTGCAGCTGTCGTTTGGTTTCTCCAACCCTCTGTTCTGTCTATGAGACTCTCTCATTTTCCTCCTGCACACGTCCTCTGCGTTCTTCCTCTGACTTTTTTCCCTCCCTTCTTCGGAGCTACCCAAGTTCTACCGTGGGGCGGAGATAGAATCGCCAGCATCGTCCAGAAGCAGACACTTCCATGTTCAACCTTCCATGGCCACCCCAGCAGCAGGCTGGAGAGACATTAGAATGGATGATGATGTGGCGGTGATGGGAGGGAGGGAGGAGGAGGAGTGTTGTGATGAGCTTGCGTAGAACCAGCAAAGCCAAATCGGACACGTGAGAAAAGACTGCGAATCGCAGATAGTAGAGGGGAATCTGGAGACCCAAGGTCTTGTCTACCCGTGACGGGCACAGGAAAAGAGTGCTGGAGTCATGAGAGAGGAATAGCAAGGCACGGTTGGTTTGGGGAAAGGGTTTCATTAGCACACCATCTCCGTGCGAACCGAGGAGTAACTCTACGGAAACACCTGAGCTCTCAGCCGAACAGCTACCTGGAAGAGGCAGCCGGTGGAGAGGTGAAGACGCGCACCGCGTTCCCAGCACCTGGGATCATCTGATCCCAGACAATAAACGCCTGCGAAGGAACTCAAGGGTCCACGACGACCACCCTCAGACGCTGGGCCTGCAAAATTAAGCGCGTGTTCGGGCATGGGGTGATGGCTCTCCTACCGTGATCCCTCCTGGAGTCACCATCTTTCCGCACGCTCGACAACGAGACATAGTCTCAAACTCAAGCGATTCTTACAGGGAAATTTCCCTTTGCCCTTCGCTCCTTCCTGAAAGACACCTATTTGCTTCGCAAAAGCTATCAGAACTAGGTCCAGCAAAAGGAAAGCATTCCGGTGTTTCCCGCTCCCTCTGGAAGGGCTGACCTTGGAAGACACTCTCTGGCTCACAGTGGGCGGAGTGAGTGCGAAAGAGCGTGCCTATGTGGCGAGCTCTCTCGCTCTGCTCGCTCCAGTCGCCACTCAGCCATTTCCGCTGCTCCCATTCGGAGGAAGCAGATGGACCATTCTAGTCACACCTTCTTTTTTCTTTTTTTTTTTTGATCCGTCAAAGGTTTGTTCCGGACATTAGGAACACCTCATCCGGAAGAGCCAAGAGTTTCGATCCACTGGGAGGAGGCGGCTGTGCAGAGAGATTCGTTCTTCCACTCCGGAGTTTCCGTTTCGGGAGGACGGATTCTGCAGACGTTCCCTTTCAGAGGTGCAGACTAATGCCGGTGCCAGCGACAGTGTCGCGGATCGGATCAGCCGCCTTGGCGACTGTGCGTAGCGACCCTTCGTCTAGCTCAGCAGCCTTGGCCGCCTCGAGGTGGGCAGATGCGATGACGCAACCGCGCTCTCCGGAGAGTGACATCCCCTCAGAGGGTTTACTGCTGTTGACGGATCCTCGGAAGACATCCGAGGCGGATCCGGAAACGCCTGCGTTCCGTGATGACATGCACTCACGAGCGGACAGACCCGTACACTCCTGTGTATGTGTTCGTGAGTTCACTTAAGGGAACACGTGTTGGTGCAGCGAGCTCGACGCGCATCCCGTGCCTGGGTGGAAAAATCCGTTTGCTAGGGGGGTCCAGACGTGGCTGACTGCAAGCTCGAGAATCTGTTGGTAAAGTGGCGCGCTCTCGCGGCGACGCGTTCGCTGTCCGCCCACCTCCACATCAGATGACGGGGCGCGTTTTTTTTTTTTTTTTTATTTGGCTTTCTCGATTCTTCTGCCCGCCGATCCATGCGCCTGCGCGTTCGTAGCGGAGGATTTCGGCGCTGGATCTCTTCCACCCGTCCGGTCCTTCAGAAGAGGAGCGAGGGGCCGAGTGCAGGGGTGGGGTTGGGGTGGGGCGCGAAGCCCAACAGGAGGAGGGACTACCCTTGGGCTTCGCGAGACTCCATCTTCCTGCCGGAAGTCCTAGGGACTTCCAGGCCGGTTCCTCAGCTACGGCCCTGCGGGAAGCGGGAGTCGCGAGCCTCTTCCTGTGCTGCCTGCGTTGGCCAAAGGAAGTGGACGGGGGAGGACGCGGGCGCGCGGAGCTGTCTCTCTGCTCTCAGTCCACCTGTTGCGTGCGGCTGCGCTCGTTTTAGTCTGCGTAGGCGGGGTAGGGATGCCGACTGCCCTCGGGAGTGATGATGGGCAAACCGGGCGTTCTGTGTGGCGGAACTGCTGGGAAGGGTTGTTTCGTTTCGTTTCCTTGCCACCGAGGTCTCCTGGCCATTCATTCGGGAGCCAGGACGTTCCGCTCCTCCATACCCTTTCGTGGAGAACGCGAGAGTCCTCTCCCTCTCCTCCCCCAATCAAAGTTTTTCGGCAATAAGGAGGAGAATCAGGGACGTCTTGCGGCTGCCGTTCTACCGGGGGAAGGCCGCGGGGAACGCACTGCTCCTGAGGCGGGACGGGATGCTACCGGACAGGCGCGCGCGTCGTCCAAGGTAGGGGAGGGGTGGAGGGGTGCCTTGCGCTTACTGAGATGCCCTCTGCGACCTCTCAGGGATGCGGAGGAGGGAGGAGAGTTCCAGGCGAAGCTCCGCTCCCTCTCCCATGCCCCCTCTCCGGCCGCGATCGGGTGCGTCTGTCCGCCGCTTCCAGGACAGACCCCTCGAGGAAGAGGCTGGCCGTTTCGAGGAGCATAAGCTCCTCTTCTTTCTTATCCCCACTCCTAGAGGGAACGTGGTGGCCCCACAAGCGTGTCCTCCTTTCCCGCTTTTCTATCAGGATCCTTGCCGGGGAAAAGGTAGGGGGCACCGCGCTGCTGATCAAATTCCGAGCCTCCTCCCCTCCCCATTCCTTTTCTCTCCTCTTTTCCATCCCTGCTCGCTCCAGGGGAGAGGCTGCGAAAGCGGAGAGCCGCTTTCCTCCTCCTCCCCCTCCTCCTTCGCTCGTATTCCTCTTCAGCCAAAGAGACGGCGGCAGCAGCAGCACGGGGGGTGAGGGGAGGCGGAGGGGAACAGGATGCTTCACAGGACGCCTCAGCATGCGGGAATCTGAGGTAGAGATGCGCGCGCGCGGTCGAGCCGCGGGGTCTCCTCTTCCTCCCCCCCCCCTCCTTGCTTTCTGGCTGGCGCTCTCCTTCGCCAGCGCGCGCTTCTTTTCCCGTTTTCTTCCTCTCCCTCCCCGTGTGTTTGGAAAAAAAGAAAGGAGGAGGGAAGAAAAGAAAGGAAGGAGAGGAGAGGAGAGGACCGGGGAGAGAGATGATTTCTATTCCGTGCTGCCTCTCCGCGTCACCGGCAAACTTCGTTATCGACGCTGATTCCAGATGACGTATAAATCAGTGTCTTTTCATTACCATTGTGATTTCCCGGAGGATAAATGGGTTAAGTGACGTTCAACGCTTCATTTGCGCCGGGATTTATGGCGGATGGCTGCGAGCTGGAACGGTCCAGGAAACTTTTGTGAGTGTCTGGAGCATACGCCATCGCCGAAAAATATGGTAATTGTAATCCGTGCTCAGGGTGATTCGGCCGCATCGAAGGGGTCATTCGGGCTGATTTATGTGCCTCCGCACTCCGGCGCGAGGTGACGTCTGCACGTAGCCGGCACAAAGCGCGCACTCGGCCTCCTCCTCCCTCCTCCGCTTCCTCCTTCGCTCGCTGGCGCCTCTCGCTAGCGGGCTGCCATCTGCGAAGAGCCAGACGGCTCGAGAGACACGTGGCTCCCGCTGGATGGAGTCCTCATCGTCTCTGACCTCGATCCCGCAAGGAGGAAGGGAGCAAGGGAGGGGAGGAAAGGGAAGAAGAAACAACAACAAGACGACAAAAAAAACCCGCTCCCGGTTTCCGAACCGGGAGGTGGAGAAGGGAGAGGCGGGAGACGGCGGGCAGCTCGAAAACACGAATTAGATTTATTCCCGCAGTGTTCTTTTGCCAGAGGTTCTGCAGCGAACCCGGTCCGTGCTCGCCTTCCAGTTCCCCCTTCGGGCGTTGGTAAAGGAAATGACACGCCCTTCGAAGAGGGGAGATGATCTGTCTTGTAGGTGGAAGGAAGGAGAAGACAAGAAGCGAAGAAGGGGGGGAGGGGGTAGAAGCAGGAGGAGAAAGCTTCAACCACGTTCTTCTCAGAATAGTTTCTCCTCCGGGACGATCTGGAACTGTGAGGGGAAGAGGGACTCATCCAGGGACCACAGCCCACAAAGGCTCAGGGGAGCTCAGAGATTCGCGGTGAAAGAGCTGCGCCCTCTCTCTCTCGAAGCGGTGGAGGGCCGGGAGGGAGAGATGCTGTGCTTCCTTCTCTCGGCCAGGGGGAGGAGGAAGGGAGAGGGGAAGAAAAAAGCTGCAGAGGAGCAGCAGACGCCACCGCGACAGGAGCTGAAGACTGCTTGGATGGGCATGAGAACCTCCCCGGATGCCCGGAGCTCGTGGTCACTCAGAGATATCCGGCGAAAGTTCAAGTTTCCCTTCAGCTTCCGGGCTCGAGCCAACGCATTCTGAAAGGCAACACCCCCCTCCGCGGTTCGAGTCTCATGGAGAGGAGAGTGAGGGGTAAGAGAAGGAAATCGAGCTGCTCCGTGGTGCAGGAAGCGGCTGCGGGAGTGACCATGGGAACGGCGACAGTGGAGAGAGGAGGTCGGAGGAGACTGGAGAACGTGGCATCGCTCACCACCATTGTGCTCGACCGGACAGAGCAACGGGGCGTTGCTAGGACCTCCACCTTCCTGCCTGTGAAGAGTCTCTTCTCCTGGGGTAATTCTACGGATGACCCTTTCTTTCATGACGCGGGGTGAGAGCGCGCGATGTTTGTCGAGGACTCCAGCCTCGGAAAACAAGGCGAGGTGGGAACGCAGGGAGAAAGAGGAGAGTGGCGTGGAAATCCTTCCTCCCGACGGTCGTCTTCATAGGCCGACTGATCTCAGGACTAACTGTCCGGAAGCGGGTCACTCGGAGAACAGAGGCATTGCCGCCTATAGCGTTTGATGAACGTTTAATGAACCGTAGACGGAGAGCTCTTTCGTAGACAAGAGGGGATTCGGTTGCCGCTCAAACGGCTACCATGGTGAACGAAGGGTGATGGCGGTGATACTCCGGGACCTGTCCCCTTGATCTGGAGAATGGAATTTTCCGAAGGAAGGCAGGACGGACGAGCAGGGGGTGAAGAAGGTGACAACCTCCTTCTTGCTTTTTCCCTCCCTCAATCGGCTTTCAGGAGCAGGTGGCCTCTCTACATCTGCTGCGACACGAGCCCTTCCAGCTGAAGGTGAATCCTCGTGCAGATGAAAAGCAAAAACGGATCCTGCCGTTAGGCGCACCTAAGGACTTCCTACTGGAATCCCCGTCTCTCTCACTCTCCTTGATCGTCACCTCTTTCTTCCTAGCTCATCCTTTCCCCCTCCTTCTTTGCTGTAGCCTACTCTCGGAGGCAGTGTTCCAAAGGACCAAAGGATCCTCAATCTCCCCAATCGAGAGTCGCCACACTGTTCTTCCTTCATTCCTGAACCATCCTTGTCAAGATGACCGCAGGAATCTCCTGAACCAATAGGCTGCCATAGCCCAGTTGGGAAGGCGCTCTTTGGGAACAGAGCATCACAGCCAGCCTGCACCGTTCTTTGAGATGCTCCCTTTCGACGGCGGCAGTAGGGGAGGATGACATCCTCTCGTATGTCGGAGGCATCTTCCCATACAAAGGAGGCATCTTTTCCGCTTCTCGCGCATCACGCCCTCTCATCTGACTTGCAGAAGGTTTCTTCCCCTGACTGAGACGCTCTGTCTCCCCAGGCACTCATTGTGAGTCGGTTCTGAGTCTCCGCCGGAGCCCAGCATGAGCCACAAACCGACAAGGGCCGGCTGGACGCCGCCCCACAGTCCGAGCCCCTTGGTGAACTGCGGTCCCTTTGCTTTTGTCCTCTCCATCCCGGTGTCTCGCAAAAAGGAAATGAGGCGAGCCGGGAAGGCCTTCCTGAAGACCTCTGATAGATTCGCCGCCGGCTTCCTGAGCCCCTCTCCGGGGAGGAAGGCCACCGCCTTCTTTCCTGCGACAGACGGTCCCGCCAGGGCCGAGGCACTTGAAAGGCTCCCGCTATGACGAGTGTCATAATTCCTTTGTGCTTGTCAGGGGTACCCGACGTGCTGTTTACCGCGCCCGAATTTATAGGGTTGGAAGATGGCGCTCGAGGCAGAGATAAACTTTACCCCGTTTCCCGGGAGAAATTCATTACGTGTCCGTCCAATTAGACGCGCGGCCATCGCGAGGCCGAGGCCGTATCTCTTTCGTACTCGCCATTCAATTAAATCTGTCTTTGGGTCTTCCTGGGACTGGGCGCGTAAATTTCTCCCCGACGGCGGGCGGACGGACCGAGGCGCGCGGGCCTTCCGCCGTCTCATCCGAAAGCTTAAATCACCCGGCGTGTTGCCAGGGGTCTCTCGCGGCCCCACTGAAATCCGTCTGCCGCCCTGCGATACCTGGTGGAGCTCTGGAGAATTTTCCGGGGCTGCTGAAGGATGGGCGGCAGCCTCAAGCGTTTTTCCTCCCCTTCCCTTCCTGAGGAGAAATCGAACAGCGAGCAGGAGACCGACTGTCTTCCCTCGGGGTGGAAGAGACGAGGCAGCCGAATTATCTTCGGAGGTTCCATGTCTCCTTCCTCCGGACAGGGGCAAGTCACACGGGAAAACCTCGTTGGCTCTTGGGGAGTTTGCTCTTCCACTCTCGCTGTCGCTACTGCCATTGCGCGGGAGGCCTTAGAAAAAAAGCGCCAGAGAGGAACTGCGGCTCCCGCGCATGCAAACCGGGCGCCATCACGCGGGAGGGTTCGTTTCCCGTGGCGATGAGGACAGATGCCGCCTCTAGCTCTCCGCGAGAGGCGCTCGTGGCGGTAAATCACGGGAGCGCGGCATCGCCGCCGCCTGAGACGGCGGCCGCGCTCCTCTCGGAACCGCTCCCTCGGGATGAACCCGCTTTCTAGAGGAAACTGGCGCGAACTGCAGCTCCGCCTCTGGCGGCTGGCTTGGAAACCAAACCTCTCCCTCAAACTCGCCGCTTTCCGCGCAAAGGAAAGGGTGGGTGCCCGCGAAAGATCGTCAGGGGAGGATGCCGGCCTACTCCGCGATGGATGCGTCGCCCACAGTGTGAGGTCTGCAGGGACCTTCCTGGGGGGGATGCGAGGCACAGGAGAAGGAGCACGCCTGGGTTGTTTCGGTAGCCGAGATGGCAAAAGGAACGCTTCCTGAGGGAAAGGGAGGGAGGGGAAGAGGAAGGATTAAAACGTCCTTCCCCCTTCTCCCACCTGTCTGCCTGGTTTCCAGCCTCTCCTCTCTCCCGAGCTCTATCCCTTCCCTCTTTGTTTCCCCTATGGCGCTTCGAGAGCGAACCCAGGGGGAGGGAAGGGCTCTGGAGGCTTCTGAGAGCCCTGCACCAGGAAGGTCCCCGTCCGCATGGGGTCTCTCCTCCCCCTCGTTCCTTCGCCTCTCTTGTGGGGTCAGCAGCGAAGATTTTTCGCGTCCACGAGGTCCTTCGAGGATCCCTGCCTCTCGGACTGGGTACTCTATTCAAGCCAAAGGGATCTCGGGACGTTAGCTGGAGGAGGAGCGGGATCCCTGGATTCGTCCCGTGCTTGGAGGGAGGGGGAGAGGAGGGTCGAGAGGCGTCTGCCCGGGAGTGTTTCCTTTCCTCCTCTTCCGGACGGTCGAGGAATTCCGTTCGAGAACTCCGATCACCGGCTCCTCCTCCTCCTCGCGGAGGCGCCTTGTTCCAGGGGACCTCGAAGGATTAAGGAGAGCTGCCCAGAAAGAGGGGTGGAGGCTATTGTTGTCTCTCGCTCTCGATGGTCCCGTAAGAGCCAGAGAACGGAGGTCCTACCGGGTTCTCCTCTGTCCCTGAGGGCGGCAGGTCGGGAGGTGCGAGGCTAGGGTGGAGGATTCCGGCCTCACTGTTTGAGTCGAATTCCTCCCATCGCTTCCTCACTTCTTGCCTTCCGCCTGTGACTGGCCCCACTCCCATGTGCTCACTGAGGGCGCCTCTTCCTTCCCCCATTCCCCCACAGGCACCTACACTGCGAATGGAACTCCTTGAGGTCAGTGGGGACCGCTCTCGGGTTCCAAGAGGGACGGAGGGGAAAAGGAGGAAGGGGGAGGTACCACGCCTGGCGATACCCCCCTCCTGTGGTTTCCCCCATTGGACTGGGCGTCCGAGCAAGGAAAAAAGGGGACGAAGATGAAGTAGAAGGACAGGAGGGGGGATGAAGGGGATCGTCTTTCCAGGAAGGATGAGTGGAAGGAAGTCTGGAATATCCCTTTCCTTCTCATCCGGACAGAGGGCATATGCTGGCGGCTTCCCTGGAGGAGGAGACAGGCAGGTGACCACGTTTCCGTAGGGCATCGTAGGTTCACCACCCCTCTGCTGGGAGATGGAGGCTCTTTGGAGGAGAAGGAAGCGTCCAGAGGAGGGGGAGGGGAGTCGCATGCATGGTGGGGCGGAAATTAGTCTCAGAGGTGGTCGTTTCTTCCTCGTAGTGGCCATCAGGCGACGCCTCATTCTGGAGGAGAGCCGAAGGAGGGTGGACTGGGAGAATCACCCTCGACTCCGCGAAAGAAAGGGGAGGGAAGTGAAGGAGAGTCGGGAGGGAGTCATTAGTCTCGGAGCCGCTGGCTCTGTTCCGAGAGCCGCAGGAGGGAAGTCTTCCGTGTCGGGAAAAGTGGCGGGACGGAAGAAGCGAGGAGGCGGGCCCAGTGCCCGCCCCACTCGGCTTGCTGCACGAGGATACCCCTTGCGGAAGGAGAGCTAATTCCCTTCGTTTCTGGGAGTTCGGTCAGTCTTCTCCACAGGTACGGGTCAGGCTTTAGGACCCCTTCATTTGCTGTGACAAGCTGCAAGACTGTCCGCCCTATCCCTTGCCGCCCGCGTGGTCGAGAGGCGGGGAATGTCCCCAAGGGCATGCCGGTCACCCGTGGACGTCACCTTTGACCGTTCGGCCAAACGCGGTTCCTCGGCGAGCGCTGCCGAACGGCCCACCGCCTCAAGCTGATCGCTCAGGCGCTGCCTTTGGACGGACTCACGAAGAGCGAGATCTCTCAAGAACGCGTGACGTCATCCGAGGAGGAAGCGTCCGTGTGCGCGTGCTGCGCGCGGGCGGACGTCAGACTTCGAGCAGGAAACTCCTGGGTTGTTTTTTTGTTTTGGTGCTTTTCCGCTTTTGATTCGTCCCTCGGGGACGAAAGGGAAGCAAGGAAAAAACAAAAAGGGTAAAAAACAAAAACAAAATGGCGTCCAGGACCGCTTCCGGTGGCTCCCGTGGTTTCCATTTTATTGCGCGTTTTCGCTGCAAGGAGCGCGGGGAACCCTTTGATGCCCCGCGCCTCCCGCGAGATCGGGGGCGACGCCTCGGTTGCGGGCGGTCGGGCGGTTTTCCCCTTCCTGACCCCTTCCCAGGCGCTACTGAAGGAAACTGTCCCCGTTCAGGGGAGCCCTTCTAAGACGCGCTGCCTGCCTGTCATCGTCATGGCGTCGGCGTCGGCGTCGGCGGCACGATCAAGCGCCCTGTCAATCTCCTGCGGAACGAACTCAGGGAAGACGGCGGCGACGGAGGGGAAAGCGAGCTGGGAGAATCGGGAGGGGCGAGGAGGGAGGAGAAGGACACTTCTCGCTCGCATGCCTTGCAGCCGCGAAACCGCGCTGGCGCGCAAGTGCGGCGGAGTAGGGCCAATGTCCCCGGGCCGAAGGGGGGAGAGAGCGACTGCCAATGTTTCCTCCTCCAAGAGAGGGAACGGGACTGAAAAGGGGCACTCGTCTGAGGACGGTGCCTCATCTTCCAGCCAAGAGATCGAAGCAACAGAAAGATCCCGACAAGCGACGGGGCTCACTCAGTCCCTTCCTCCCGTCCTCCCCCCATTCTCCTCTCTGCGTGTCCTCCCTCTTCTTCCTCCTCCTGTTCTCTCCCGAGATGGCGGATGAAGGAGATGCCATTTCCTGTCCGGCTGCTGGGTTGGACTGCTGGAAGAACCTGCAGGACGTCGTAAGAGGGGGGCGGAGCGGGAGCTGTCTCTCTGTGCTGCTGCAGGCGCTCAGCCTCGGAGGCTGAGGTGCCACCGAGCGCTGCTGCGGGAGGGTCCCGGGAAGAGGTTGGGGAAGCGAATGAGCTGTCCCGTCTCTGGGAGAGCATCTCGAGCGACGAGCCCCGAGATCACGCTCACCTCGGAGAGGCTGCCGCTGTTCCCATCATAACGCCGAGTTCGTGTGGGTGTGAAGGAGAGTCGCAGGTGGCTGACGGGCGTCAATGCTTAAGGAGAAGAAGGGTTTCCCGTCCCGCTCCCGTCACTGGGTATCGTGCGCTTCACGGAGCCAAGCGCGGGCGAGGCAGGACGGAACGCTTGGAATAGATGGGGAGCGCATCTGAAGACGGGGGACGTCCTGTTGCCATTGGTGCCGTGGACCAGCGTTTACGAGCTGCTGTTCCGGGTGGTCTCGTCTCGCTGGTGCTCCAAGAGAAGGTCGACGTGGCTGAGGTCACCTCCGCAGGGAGCAGCGGTACCAAGGCGGGCAGCTCCAGAGGGTCTCCTTGCACGGCGAACCTGGGAAGGGGGCCGCGCTATATGCCCGTCTCTCCCATTTCGTAAGGTGGAAGGTCAGGTTTTCCAGGTTCCTGGAGCTGATCTGGAGCCGTGACTTCCGAGAGGGACCTTAGTGTCGCCCTAGGGCCTCCGTAAAACGACTGCTGCTTCTTCCCCCTTCCTGCATCGAGATGGAACTCTCCCGGGTCGGAAGATCCTGCTTACCAGAGCTGTATCCAGAAGCAACGACGCCGGTCTAGATGCTGCGCGTGTTCCCCTCTCCCGCCGATGTTCCTGGGCGAGATCTCGACGACGGCGACTCCCGCCGGCAATCGAAGCACTGCGGCTTTTCTCCGCGACGGAACTCTCTGAGATCCGTGGATATGGAGAGTCGCGGAGGTATGGCAACGTCGCTTTCCAGCGATGGCAGCGCTGTTAGCGATCCTGTCAGGAACGCTGGCAGCGCGTCACCACGGGCAACGGAGGAGGAGGAAGAGAGCGAGAGCATTGCCGCCGCATCGCCGTGTCATGAGGGTCTCGCGTGTGGACGGATGGCGACACCAGCACCGCCCCAGGTGCTCCCTCGCCGGAGTGTTGCAGGCGTTCCTTCTTCCTCTCGTCACGCCCTCTCACTCCCCGCTCTTCCCCCTCAGCTCTCCCCTTTCGTCCATATCCTCGTTGTATGGACGGAAGTACATGGACTGTGGTTGACCCCACTCATCCCCTGTGAATCCCCACGAAGAGTTCCCGCTGCCCGGCGAGAGCGGTAGTAGCCCGACGGCATTCGTGGGTGGCAGGGGTGTGGCCTCAGAGAAGACCTGACACAGGCAGGAACAAAGAAGGGAGAGTCGGATGGAGGAAGAAGCCCGATCCAGGGCTAAATTTTCTGTCGCTCGGATCCTTTTTCCTCAGCCCCACGTCCCGTGGACTCTCCATGCCAGGAGACGCGCCAGGGAACGTGAGCGGGCAAGCTTCACGTTCCTCCTTCCTTCTTTCAGCTCGAGGGGCAATTAGATGCACCCTCTTGCATCATTCCCTTCTTCCCTGTTCCTCATCCCCGTCCCTCATTCCTGCGTGCCTCGCGCGCGAGGCGGACGAGCGAAGCAACAATTACCAAGGAAAGCAAAATTTCCGTTGTCCTGCCTGTCGTTTCTCTTGTGCCGCACGATGCTCTCGCGGGAGAAGCGGGAGTAGAACGGGAGGAAGGAAGCGGCGCGATGGCGGGAACAAGTGTTCCCGGGGAATTCCCCGGATTTCCCCCGTTCCTGTCACGGCGAGTAATGATCGCCGCGTTGTTGATTCCGATGACGTGCAGCGTTATGGACTGTGCATGTGTCGATGATGGCTGCGTCCGTTTCGGTTGCCTAGCAACCCGGCTTCGAGCCCAACTGTCAGTCATAAAGATGATGGACAGCCGGCAATAAAAGGCAAGAGATTAAGGGAATCTTGGCATCTGGAAGATCATATATCATGACAACGGCCGTCGTTACGGGGAGGCACGATGGGAAATGGGTGGAAAAGGGAGATCCTTATAAGGTCAGCCGGGAACAAATGACGGGAGAGAGAGCTCCGAAGCGGGAGGGGAGGGGGAAGAGGGGAGCGGAGGAAGAGGAGCTCGGCAGCGGCGGCACTCTCTCTCCCTCCCTCCCTTTCCCCTCCCTTTTCCTTCCTTCCTCCTCCTTAGCTCCCCTCCTCCTCCTCTGGAGGACCGCGGGAGGGGGAGAGGGAAAGCGCGCGCGCGAGCGCCTCGTTGCCGCGACGACGGCAGTGGCGGCGGCGGCGACGAGCGACGTGATGCGGCGGCGGGCAGTGAGTGATGGGGCGGGAGGGGGAGCTCTGAAAACGGGGAGAAATGGGGATCGATACGCTTCTGTGGCCGGCGCCGTGGGGGGATGAAGGAAAGAAAGGGGAATGAGGGGGTGGTCGGAGAAGAAGTGGAGGCGTCCTCCGCCAATCCATCCCGCTTGTGCCTGCGGCGACCCTCCTCTTCCGGGATGAGCTCAGCCCAGGACACCGAGAAGGCAGGCAGAAGGGAAAGGGGGAAGGGAGGAAGGCGGGAACGTGACATGAAGTGGGGGGAGAGAGGGAGAAGGAGGAAAGGAGAAGTGGGAAGAGAGAGGAAGGGGAAGCGGAAGATGAAGAAGAGGTCCTACTCTCCTTCTCCCTCCCCTGTCTCGAGCGACAACCGTCCATCACCCCTCTTCCCGCTGCCTCACTCTGCAACCTCACCAGCTTGCATTTTCTGTGATCTTGAGAACGAGGGGAGGAGGGAAAGGAAGGGAAGGGAAGCGGGGGAGCATTTTCCTTACCCCCCTCACCCTTCCACTCCACATCAAGCCCCAGCCTATCGTCGCATGATCGTCCCCCTCCCTATCCCATTCGTAGGGGTCGAGAGCTCTTCCTGGGAGAGCAGAAGGAGGGCTCTATGTCTTCGAGAAGCCCCTGCAGAGCACTGTGAATTCTCCTGGCTCTGTTCTTCTTCCAGGGTCCGAGATGGCTGTCCCATTCCTCTTCCTCCTCCTGTCCAGTTCCCTTTCCTTCTCTTTCACTCTTCTTCGGTCGTAAGAGTTTGCCTCCCTCTTCCGTTCTCCCACTCCTTACGGAACTTGGGGGAAGAGACGGACAGGAAAAAGGAGGGGAGATCAGGGAGGAGTGCGGACGCTCTGCTTCTCCCGTAGCCGTCTGTCTGCAGCTTCTCTGGGCTCCTCGCCGGGTGCCTCCTCATTGGTGGAGCGTCGTCAGTCCCCACACTGCCTTTGGGATCACCCGCCTCTTCCTCCTTGCTCTTCCCCTCTCGAAGAGGAAAGATGTGACGGTTTCTTCCCGTGTCCATGGGGACACTGCTCAGTGTTTGATTCCCCGGTTTGCCGGCTCTCCCAGGCGGGTGACTTGCGCAGCCTCCTTGGCAGAGTCGCGCCTCTCCCTGCGAGGAGTCTGCCCTCAGCGTAGTTCAGTGCGTGGACAGCTAGGAAAGATGCAAGGGGGAAGAGAGGTTGAGGTTGAGGGGAAACTGGTCCGGACCACTCTCCTTCTCGCTGAGTCTCGCTCTGGACACTTGTCCCCTGATCCCAATCAAAAAACGGTTCCTGCCCTTCCCCTTCTGCGGTCAGGGAGAGAGGAAAGGAGAGAAGTGAGCTGGATAGGATGAAGCACGTCCCGCGAAGTCGGTACGCTAGCCCAAGATGGGCTCACCGACTCCGCGGGACACTCGCGACTTCAGGAGTTTGTCATATCCTCCCCATTTTCCAGAAATCCTTCCCCTTTCCCTTCTGAAGGGAGGGGGCCGAGAGACCCTTCGCACTTTGGAAGCGAATAAGGGCCTCCCCTTTTGCCTTCGTTCCTGCTACGTCCGCGTGGACGGGGCTCTCGAGAGCGCAGACGAGAGGAATCAAAAAAGGAAGGGAGAAGAGGATTCAGGGAAAGGATAGAAGGAGGAGCTGCCGATCGTTATTGCACCCCGCGGGTGGTTGTGGGTGATCGTGGCCTCCGGAAGACCGGTGATCTCACCCTTTCCACCATCATCCCTTTCTTACTCCTTCCTCCAAAAGACGAAGACAGAGGAGCAAGCGTCTTCCTTCCTTCCTTCTTCCCGAGAGCTCCCTCTTTGCTCCTGGGAGAAGGGGAACCACCGACCCCTCCAACAAAGGGGTCCTAGGGCCGGGGAGTTATATATTTGGGGTGACACGTTTGAAAGGAGGGAGCCGCTCACCGGAACGGGCCGGGGTGCATTCCCGGCCATTTGTCTCCCTCCTTCAATCGGGCAGATGCGACGGGAACACAATGGGGCCGTCTCCCGCCCTCCCAGGGACATAAATTACCCCCTTTATCCCGCCTGCTTATTTATCGCTTTCCCGTAGCTCCCGCTCTTCCTCTATCCGTAGCTCCCTCTCTCCCTGGAGCACCCAGTGCGCGCGCAGCCGCGCGCACGTTCTCTTCGGGGAAGGGGACGAAGGGGAGAGAAGACTTCTGGATCCAAGGAGAGGAAGGAATGGGGTGGGGAGAAGAAAAAATGAAGGGGTTAGCTCTTGGCTCTGGGATCGTCACGCAGAGCCTCTTCCTTGAAGACTCCCTCGCCATCCGTCATCCGGTGAGAGCGGGCCTGGAAGGGAGCGGGAGAGGGAGTCGGCGATAGGCAAAGGAGCAACAGTGCTGCCGAGTCTCTTTCCGCTTCCTTCCCCCTCTGCGCCCATTCGCTCCCTTCCTTGCTCCCTCTGCTTCTTCCTGGCCGTATTGATCGCACCGGCCGCTGAGTGGGAACCATTCCGAACAGGGTAACAGCGGAAAGAGGAGCACCTGGCGCTCCCTCCCCAACCCTCTCTCCCCCTCTTTAACCCATCCACCATCTCTTTCCAGTCTCTACACCTTCCCTTCGTCCCTTTGACCTCATCCACTCGGGCAATTAGAAGTTGCAGGTAACCCACAGTCTTATGGGAATGGGAAAAGGTGAGAGGGGAATGGGAACGATGTGATCCCACCCAAAGGGAAGAGTCTCGTCTGCTGTAGATCCCAGTCCCTACTACTACTACTACTACTACTACTACTACTACTACTAATGGAATAAGGAAGTTCCAGAAAGGAAAGTCCCCGGGGATGCTCTTGTAGCTCTCTGTTCGCGATCTCCCTCTTTAATGGGAAGGGCAGGTGGGGGCATAGGAGAGGACTTTTCATACCCCATTCCTCCGATGTCCCTCTGATCTCTCTCTCTCTTCTCAAAGTGCAGGACTGCACCACGCGTGCTTCCCACTCCCTCGGGATTGGTTCCAGGAACCTTTCGGGACCGTACGAAAAGAAGGAATGGGGGAAGGAGTTCTATCATCTTCCTTTATAAAAAGAAAGAGGTGGGAGAGGTCACTGTTTGAATGATTCCCAGTTGAGCGGGTCCCATCATGCTCGATCCATTCGGAAAAGAGGAAGATGCAGGGCTCTTCCTCTTTGCTCTCATCTGGAAGGGAACCCAAATCTGTAATCCTCTCTCCACGCACTCGTTCCCGGAGGAGGAGGTGGAAAAGACGAGGACAAGAAAGCAGGGACGGGAAGAATTCGGCTCCCAAGGAGACATCGTGGGGATGGGCCTGGATCAGTGAAAGCAAAGGGAGGGCAAGTACCTGGAGATCTGGGAAAGGACTCCTCCTCTCTGGGGAGGGGATGTTGGAAGAAAGTACAGCACATCGGAAGAGGGGGCGGGAAGGGAATTTCTGGTGAGGGAAGAGGGGTCCTCGGTGAGCACCACCGACGGGAAACACCAGAGCTCATGGATGGAGCAGCGGCCGCCGTTCACGAGTCCTCTCGGCCAGTAGGTCGTATGTGAGGGAGAGAGAAAGTAGAGAGGAACGATGCCACTCTCTGAAGTCTTAAGCGCCTCTTTCTCCTGTCCACACTGTTGCGTAAGAGTGAGGTATGGACTTTGGTCCCCACCCAGCATACCCCTTCGCTTCCCTCGGGCAAAGCGCGGTGCGACTCCAAGACTGCCGGCGCACGAAGAGCAGGAAATGGCCCACCTGGCCCACGCTCTCGGGACGGCGGAGCGGAACACCGGAAGAGACGGTGTCAGGAAGACGGAGCTCGATCGTTCCCTTTGCGCTCCCAGAGACGGAACGAAAGAACAGCTTAGGGACCTCTCTCCCTGACTCGCTACCCTCCCACTCCACGTGTAAACGAGACCTTCTCACCTTCCGTTGGGGAGAGTGTCACTGAGATGTCCTTTCCGGCACTACAGCTTGCGTGGCCCAAGCCAAGGGAAGGGAAATCGAAGAGAAATAGGAGGGCAACGAAAAGGATGCAAGAGGGAAGAGACTTTGGGGATCGAAGAGGGGGGGGAGAGACGAGGATTCAGGAAAAAGCGGCCCGCGACCAGGCGGCCTGTTCTCTGAGCGGAGGAAGAGAAGGCGACCACCTTGCTCTGTAGCCGCCCAGTTCCTCGATGGACTTCTGCAGGCGCTCAGCCTCGGAGACTGAAGTGTCACCGAGCTCTGCTGTGAAAGAGTCCCGGGAGGCGGTTAGGAAAGCGAACGGGCTGCCCTGTAGGGAGAAGCATCTCGAGCAACAAGCCCCAAGATCGCGGGGAACGTATCTGAAGACGGGGATGTTCTGTTGCCAATGGTGCCAGCATTTGCAAGCTGCTCTGGGTGGTCTCGTCTCGCTGGGAATCTCCAGTTTGCGAGCAACGGAAGTGGCGAGACCGGGGAGTTGGAAGCCGCACCTCAAAGAAGACTCGAAGAGTCGGAAGGTCGAGAGAGGAAGATGCAAAACAGCCTGTAGACACAAGTCCGATCAGCAGCGACAGGAATCGCTTCAGTTGACTCGGAAGTGTTTCTTTCAGTCCTCGCGAGAAAGGGCAAACCAGAGAATGCAAAAGATGCAAGCGGAGAGGAGGAAATTTCTTGCTTCCTTTTCTCGTCTCGGTCCTTCCATGAGACCGACAACGACAGCGACGGCAGCGGTGCTTCTCGGAGGTGTCGATGCGGGAGAAGTGCCTCGCGCGCACGCGTGTTTGGTAGGTGTCGTCATGCAGTAACCGAGGGGAGGCGCCCCTCACGTTGGTGCCCTCGACCCCAATGCTTGGACTCTACACTCTGGGGAGTCGCTCGGAAGGACACGCGAATCATTCGTTTTCCCTCGTGGGCAATGGCATCCCTCTTCCTGGAGCAGGAAGACTTGCTCGTTCTCACGATCTCCAGATATCTGCCATCCTCATGTCCTTGTCGACGCCGAAGGGGTAGGAGGACTGGGAAGTATTTGGTCATCTTTTCAAGGTGAGTTGTTCCTTCGAGTTCTCTGGAAGCTTGAGAATCCGGAAGAACTCCCGGTGCAGAGATGCGGAGCTTGGGACGGGAAGAAGGCCACTCTGGGAAGACTTTTGGTTTTTGATGGGCAAAGGGACAGCCTCGTTGTCCGATCGCTTCCTTCGTGACGGGAGCATCGAAGAAAACAGAAAGTCGGGATCGTGCGAGCAAGCAGAAAGGAAAGAAAGGAACGGGAAGTTTCCAGGAAACAGGAATCAGATGTGGGTATGAACCGGGCCCCTGTTACTAGAATACGGCCCTTACGATAGCGGTCTCGTTTTCCGGCTGCTCAACAACGGTGATTCTTTGCTCATGGACCATAAAAACGATCGGACCGATGACTCTTCGCCTCCATGGCAGCTGAATCATCCTCAGCACGAGCTGAGATACGTCTCGCTCTAAGCACTAACACGAGTTCTCGGGAGTCACTTATCCAGGAGGAGGCCGGTTCCTGGTGATACTTCCGTTCCTGGAGAAACTAGATGCTTTCCTCCAACCATCGTTCTTTAGCCTGCATCTTTTGCATCCAGGGCTTACAACTCCTTGTCCCAGACCTTCTTCTTCTTCCCTTCTCTCCCCTCTTTCCTTGCTCCACTCTCTCCTTCCTCTTCTACCTTGTAATGCTCCCCGTCTTTTTATTCTGCCTCTTTGTCCTCTGCTTCTAATTCTACAGCCTCCTGAGTCCTCCTCTGCTCCATTCTCGTTGCCCTCCATCGTCATCACTGCTGCTCGGCATCTCTTAGAAAAAAAGGGAAGCTGGCCAGGACCGCCGGCCACGGGTTCGTGGAGGCCGGACGAACACGCTGGGAGCCACATCAATTTCCAGCGTGACCACGGAACGCACCGACTATGCTCACGGGGAAACGCTCGAGTTCTTGCCAGAAGCAGCGGTACTTCGGGTTTTCTGGTGTGGTGAACGATTCCGCCCGTTCGGTCATTTCTCCGGAAGAGGGGGGAGAAGAAGGGGAAGAAGTTATTCTCAGGACAGAAAACTGGGTAAGAAGCTACGTGGTGTCGACGAGGAAGACGCATGGGGGGGGGGGGGAAGGGGAGAGGAGGAGAATTGGAGGAAATGGAAGCCTCTAAGTTGAAAGTTCTTGGAGGAAGGGGAAAGAGAGGACCCTGAGGGAGCGGCGTCGGCTGCACGTCCCGACAAAGGAGGAGAGTCGGCGTCGGCTGCTGTCCTTCATCTCCTGCCGTGTTTACATTTCGTCAGGTCCAGCGCCCGGAGCACACGATTCCCGGGCTTTGTTTACGCAAACAGGAAAAGAACGACCCCCCTCCCCTCCCTTCCCCATGCCTCACGATTTTGTCGTCCTCGTCTCCCTAGTGACTGCTTCCCTTGAGAAAAGCGGCCTCAGGGCTTCCTTTCGCTCCACTCGTACCGGCGAGTGGAGCGAAAAGCTTGTCCGCGGCTCCTCCCTTGCAGCAAACACGCAGCTTCCTTCCTGCGATCCTGAAAGATGAGGCTCAAGCTTCCTCTCCGTTGCAAGCGATGAGGGAGGAAGGAGTTTGTTCCAGGACTGAATTGACAGCGAAAGACGTGGGACATGGTGAGTGACCGGAATGGCATCAAGGCGGTTTGGAAAGGGTCATCACGCGTAGCAGCGGCAAAAAGAGACGTCATGAGAGGGGGAGCGCTTCCGCTTCCGCTGCGCTCTAGCGCCCCGCCTCTCCCTTTTCCATGGCCGAGCTTCCCGAGGGAGTATCTGGGAGAGACCACGAAAAGCAAAAGTGCCGAATGTTTTTTCCCCGGCCATCGTCTTGCCGTGGGTCTCCAAGCGACTTGCAGAAGCCACCCAACCTCACCCGCGGGCATCCGTATCGATTCGTCCGTCGGAACCGCGCAAGCGCACCAGCCGGCAGCGGAAGCTTTTCGGGCCGTCCACGAATCCAGTAAGAGAAGAGGGGATGATACAAAGGACCCATGGTCCTGTTCCCCCCTGCCTTCCATTCTGCAGTCGTAACAGACTGAGTTTTCTGTGATCGTGGAGTCGAAGGGAGCAGGGAAAGGAGGGGAAAGGAAGCGGGGGCGCGTTTTCCTTACCCCTTAGCCTTCCACCCAGCATCGAACCCCATCCGATGACTGTCCCTCTCCTTCTCTTCCTCCTCCTCCTCCTCCTGTCCAGCTCTTCTCTTCTCCTTTGTTTCACTCTTCCTCAGTCCCGGCACACGTAAGCGTTCGCCTCCGTCCCTCTCTTCCGTTCTTCCACCCCTTACGAGAGGGGCAAGTGAGCAGACCAGAGGGAAAGCGCGAGTGCAGGATGGCTCTAGGAAGGGAGTCGTACTGATTGTCTTTGACATGTAACGGCTCTTGGGACGAAAGGGAGGGTCAAACACTCGAGAAAGAAAGTTTCACCCTTTGCATAACTCACGCGTTCTGTGGCATCCATCCATGGAAGCGGCTCATCTCATCATCTAGCTGCCCCAACAGCGAACGGTCTGGACCTCAGAACCCTTCGGAACTTCTCCTCTTCTGTCTCTGCTGTATTTCCTTCAGGCAGCTCTAGAAGAACCCCGGACGGCTTCTCCATCCTCTAAGGGTTCCTCCTTTCCACTCCTTTTCCTTGTGGCTCTGGACCTATCAGAGGCTGCTAAGACACTCGCCTTAAACTATCACTTCCTCTTCTTTGAGAGGGAAAGAAATCTTCCACTTCTACCAGTCTGCCCTTCTTCTTAAGTTTCTCACTTCCCTAGTCGTGTGTCCCACTCGACCTGACCCTTACTCTGACCTCGTAATCTAGGTCAAACCAACGTCTCGCATAGATCTTCGTTCCCACTTATAGCATCCCCAACTAGCTGTCCTTCAGTCTCGCATGCAGACTCGAAGGGCCCCTCTTCTGCTGGATCCGCTCTTCAGAGTCCAGTCAGAAGATTCTTATCCTTTCCTCTCACTCATAGGGTGGAACTATTCCTTCTGTTCGGGACTCGGCCCGACGTGTCCCGGGACAACAGCGACACGATTCCGGGAGAAGGGCGACAGCCAGTTCCAAAAAGCCAGAGGCAGCTCGCAGCTGTTTCCGCTTGCAGCCTATGACCTTTGGGGAGTACCCAGTCAACTCCTGTTCCAGAGTGTTTTCCCTTGAGCGCGCGAAGGAATGTGAGTCCTTCTTGGAGGACTCTCAGCCCAGGGGGGGAGTTTCTCGTACATTCTGCTAGAACAAGGAAGACTTCTTCCCCTCCTCCTCCTTCCCGAAAGGGTGTCCGCCAAACCGATTGGATCCATTCCCTGTCAGAGACTTCCCGTAAGCGACTACACCAGAACAAAGATGAAAACAAAAAAATGCAGAAGAAAAAACAAGATGACAAGAGAGAGGGAGGAATTCCGAAGCAACCCCATCTCAGGTTTCCTCCGGGTATTCGCAGACTGCTGTCTTAGAAGCTGGCTGCGCGCCCACTAGGGGAAGCGGCGTAGGAAGAGCCGCATGGGGAGGTCATGACTGCAGTTCATTCGGAAGCTCCCAGGAAAGCGAGCGGAAACATCGCTGTCCTTCCTTATGCCAACGCTCTACCCGAAGCAGGGCAGGTCTGCGCTTTCCTTCTTCCGGATGCTCCAGGGTTCTCTTGATGGGTGTCCATAGGAATTAGAGGAAGAAAGAAGAAGGTAAGAGAAACTTGGGCAGCTGGAGGGTCGAGGCGTGGTGACTTCTCTAGAGTTGGGGGGGGAGGATGCATAGGAGGAGGTAGTGGAACATCCGCTTCTTCCCTGAAGACCTCGGATGCTGGAGACATGGTTCTTGCCTATGCCTTTTCCGCTCTGCACAGAGAAGTGTTTGCAGAGTAAGAGAGCACCGTAGGGTTTTTCGCAGTGTTTGGGGATGTCTGTCAGCACAGGGAGCTTGTCCTTTAGTTTTGGAACAAATGACTTGGCCTTGGGAGAAAAAAAATGGAATTCCTGCTTGGGGATGGGATGGTCGGTACCAATCCTCAGAGGGTCTCTCTTGTTATACCTCCTTGTTTCTAAGAAAATGTGGAAGGGGGAAGATGAATAGGAGAGACCCATATTCGTACTGTATCCTCCGTCTCCCGGGGGCATCTTTCTGGCTACGGCGGCGTAGGAGGAGAGTGGAACGAACTCATGAGCGCTCGTTCGGCTTCAGCTTCTGCCACTACGAGCGCATTCAACGCCTCTTTTTCCTCCTTCGCCTATACTAGGAAGCCAGTAACTGCCCACTATGCGGAGCAACCCTTCACGATGGTCAGCTCCCAACCTGGAGCGCTCGCGTTTCCTAGCGAGCAGAAGAGCCACTTTTTTCCAGCTCACCGCTTCTGAGGCTCCGCGAGCGCTGACAGCCACGCCCGCGGCGATCCTCACGGAAGTCAGGCGCCACTTCGATGCTTCCGCTGACACAAAGAGAGAATCGAATGGACTCCACCTCCTCCTCTCACCAACGGCCGGCTGGACCGTCTGGGGCGGCGACGGTGGCAGTGGGGGAGATGGCGGTGTCGTCTCGCTCGGCTGCATGCTCAAGCACACGAGAATTTCCTAAGGGAAGGAGGGAATGAAGGGAGAAGAAACTGAGGAAAGCCTCTCGGTCACCAGGAGCGCACATGCTTGATCGTGGTGATGATGATGAGGTGGCCGGAAAGAGAGCAAATGAGGGAGGGGTGAAGGGAGCCGCTGCATAAATTTGCAGTTGGTGAGGGGCGCGGCTCGCTCCACAGAGTGCAGGGACCTCCTAACGACCATCAAAATCGCCTAATCAGCCACAGACAAAGACCCAGGGATTCTGCCTATGAAGGAGGACAAGATCCTTACGGAGAAGGAGGGAGAGCCACAATCTGCATGTCCGAGAAGGTGGACATCGCTCGATGCGCCCTCCATTCCGGAGTTCCCGGTGGGAGGATTCGCTTCGAGGTGTAGGGTGCCGAGAACGGACACGCCTGCGGGGTTCGTCGACCCATCTGGCCGAGGAGGCCCTAGCTGCTTCGACGAGCCACGGCTAGTGAAGCGCCTTGCATTTTCACGTATCCTTTCTTCCTCCTTCTCTTCTCCTCACTCCTCACCAAGCAGCAGAGGTGAAGCCGTCGGCCCGATGGTCGAGGATGACTGGAAGCAGGTGGTCGGCCTCGTCCACGTCTTCCTGCTGCTGAGTCGACCCAATAGCTTCCAGGTGCCCTTTAAAGTGGCAGAACTTCCACACTCCAGCCATCCCAAAAGATCCAGAAGAACTCCGCCTTGCTGTTCTTGTTAGGGAGTGGTCTGATCGTTTGTAGACCATCGGCAAGCATGCTACGTGGCCAGTAGGCTGTCAGCGATGTTTACTGTTGCTTGCATGGGCGCATCTTCAGGAAGGATCCCAAACAGGGCCGAAAGACCAAGTTCAAGATAGAGGGCCCTACTACTACTTGGACGGCCCCCCAGAAGCTATTGGAGCCTGAAGCCTTCCCAGACCACGCAGTTGGTCCTCCCCTCCCCTCCTCCACTTCTTTTTTATCTCCCTCAAAAGAGCCTGGAGTGAGAGAAGGAGGACGCCATTTCTCGATTGCAGTCGCTAAGAGTTGAGCTGCTTCGCTCCTGAGACGGGGTTGTAGGCTCTGCCCTTTGCCCTCTTCTCTACATCACGAACCAGGACCATTGCCGGATGGACCTCCTCCATGACTTTGTTAACTCCTGGACCTCCTCCGGCTCCTTCTATTCGTTAGATGGTAGGCATGCTCAAGACGGACCGCTTTCAAAGCACAGGGCCAGGAAAACCAAAGGTGAGTCGAGAATCGGGAAAGTTACGGTCATCCCAAAGATGCAGATCGCTTCACAGGGATTTTAGCTCGCCATCGTTGGCAATCTTCGCTCCAATAAGCCCTCTTTTTCCCGAGGTTCCTCTTCCAAAGCGCCTACTTCCCACAATCTCGGAAAGGGAAAGGCCATTCCCCTCGAACAGAAGTGATCTTCCTTCACTTTCTTTTCCCCCTTCCCCACCCGTCCTTCCCTTTTGGCCTCTTCAGCCGCGCGCCGTCTCATAGGTGGGTGTGGGAGTGTGGTCACTCTCGCTTGGAGAGTGCTTTCGTGCAGGTGGCGCTGCTCTTGCATGTTGACATTGCTGCTCTAGAGAGCACGAGGAGACCTCCGAGACAGCGTCCACCTTCGCTCATCCTGTGGGAGAATAGCCGGCAGCAGAACCAACCGTTCCTCTACCGCATCCCACCCAACTCCCTTCACTGAAGCAGAAGAGGGATCACTCACTCCTCACACCTTCAGCAGTAGCCTCCCCAAGCTTCTGGGAGTCAACCGTCAATGAGTGAAAGGACTCACGTGGGGAATCGTTCCAGGCAGACTCCATGGGAAACAGGCATCTTCGAAAATCCACTCTCGAATATCTGCTTCTTTCGTGGCTGTAGTCAGGATTTTTTGCCACCCACTGCCTCCCCACTGCCTTCTCTCTAGTCGCCTGTCTCCCTCGAAAGAAGCACTTCAAACTACCGCCTCTGCAACGGCGCCTTCCTTCATCCCATTTAGAAAAACGAGTGAAGGGTAAAAAGGGAGAGATTGCCAGAGCCAGAGACTGGAAATCTCGGTGGTGTATCGATGACCCGATAACGATGACCTCTTCGCAAGTGGTTTCCAGGACCTCAAATCGCTACTGCCCCACAGCTTGGGATGTACCGGCAGTGCTCAGCGGATTGCAGCGCGAACCCCGTTCGAAGGACACGTCGCTTCCCCACCTTCCCCTACAAAACCTTCCGCGCAAACATCACCCTCTGGTTTCCGGGACTCCGATCCCTGGAAAAGGCCCTGTCAGTACGCCTGCCCCTCCCACGTCAGGGCTGACCTTGGAGGACCTCTTGCCCTGTCTTTCCTTCTCTCCCCTCTCCCCTCCCCCGAGGAGACCATCCTTCTTTTCTTCCCCCTTCCCGTTCCGCCGATCACAAGACCACCTATCGATCAGGCACGCTGCGAGAAGCGCCCTCCTTTCTCCGTCTCTTCCCCCCATCGCCTCACATCGGGAAGGATTTCAGGTTCCCCGGCGCGTGCGCGCACCTGGCGTGTGCCCCGCCTGTTCGAGAGGGATCGTCCCCGAGTTCTCACGAGCCGCGCCTTCTCCTTTCCCCTTTCCGTCCGTCCGGAGAAAAGGAGGAGGAGGGAGGGGAAAGGGGAGAGAGAGAGAGCAAGGGAAGTCATCACAAGACGGCGGCAGAGGGAAATGCCACAGGATGATCGCTGCCGCTTCCAGTGAAGATCTGTGAAAGCCCAAACGAAGCCTCTGCGTCCGCTGGCCCCACTCGCTCCTCCATGGGGTGGAATGGGCAGTAGCTGGCATGCTTATCACAGCCCCTAGGACCTTCCTTTCTGGAAGCGCGCGTGAGGGAAGGAGTCGGCCGACTCTCTGGTCGAAGGAACCCGCCAGGGCAACCAGGAAGGAGGACGACGGAAGGTCGGGAGAGGAGGAGCGGAGCATCCCTTAGAAAACTCCCCTCCCCCCCCTTCCATTCCCTCTGGTATCCAAGGGGAAATACCAACCGTCCACCATCCTGCTGAGTGGGAGGGCTCAAAGAAAGGGATGCGGGACTTCACCACCTGTCTCCCTTCCGTCTCGCTTCCCCCCACTGGAAGATGGAGCGCGAGCCCACACTCAGGAATGCTGCCGCTCCTTCCGCGAGGAGCCCCTGTGAGGAAAGTCCATCCCAGGTGCAGCAATCGCTCCGCCCTCCCCCCTTCTTTCCCTCTCTGAGTTCTCAGAAGTTGGGGAAAAGGGGAGGAGAGGGGTCGTCCCTCTAGGGAGCTGCTTAGCAGGGGTTGCCACGCCTAGCTGGTCGGTCGGGGGCCGCGGAGCTTCCAGGTCGCGTGTGCGACGTGCGACTGTTCCTGACTTCCCTACCTCTCCCCGCCCTCATGAATAGGCGCCGTTCCCCTAGCGGCTGCCAGCGGGAGGGTGTGGTGAGTTCGTTGAGCTTCCTGCCGCCTCTTTCAGACATCGGACTCTCCCGCCGCCCAGTCCCGACTGCTCCAGAGCTGCGCACGACGAGAAGTGCGGTGGTGGAGGAAGCAGGGGGGAGGGGACGCGGGATGGAAAGAGGAAGAACGCTGCAAAGGACGGGAGGCGACGACTGTTCTCAGAAGCGCGTCCCCCTCTCCTCCCTCGTCCCGTCGTCTTCGGGAGGCCACACTTCCGTCCCTCATAACACTTCAAGGTCGCAAGCAGGGGGAATGGCAGAGGGAGGAAGGGCAACGCACGGTATGGGAATCTCCTCTGGCATCAGGGAGGCTGGGGACGAGATCCCCGACGAGGGGTAGGGGGACGGACTGGAAGGCAGCGGAAGAGTGGGGAGCGCGCCAAGAGAGCGGGGCTCGACGACTGAGAAACGAAAGCGAACAGGCGCGCGCCATTTCCCGGGGCGGGGAAGTTCAAGGTCACGCAACCCTACAGCCGCCGCCGCTGCCGCCGTCGGTCGCTGCGCAGAGGCAACAGCGCGACCGCCAGCGGATTTTCGGGTGTCAACGAACCAGGCGGGAAACAGGAAGCCGTAAGTCACTTTGGAGAAGGGAGAGAAGGATGGAAGAGAAGGGGGGGGGGGAACCCGGAGAGCTAGATGCATGCCACCGCACTCGGGGGCGACGGGAGGTGGTGGCGGGGGAGGACAAGAAGGGATGAAGGAAAGAGGAGGAAGGGGAAGCAGCGGCTCGTGATTGCTGTCCCTCCGCGCGCACCGAAGGGAGCCACGAGCTGGTTTGCCATGGTGGTGTCCGCTCGCTCGTCTTCCTACTTGCCTCCAGCGTGGACCCGAGCTTCCGGTCTCGCGGGGAGAAAAAGTCTCGAATGGGAAGAGACTGGATGCGCGCCGTGGGTGGAGGGGTCCGCCTAAGTCTCAACCTGGGGTGTCTTGCATTCTAGGGCGCGATGCAAGATGCCAGAGCCGCCAGGCGGCGGCTGGCAGCATGCACCAGTCATCTCGAACTTTCTTGGGCGCCCACCCGTGAGAGCCACTTCC
The DNA here is from genome assembly GCA_036172245.1 of Raillietiella orientalis. NCBI lineage: Eukaryota > Metazoa > Arthropoda > Ichthyostraca > Raillietiellida > Raillietiellidae > Raillietiella > Raillietiella orientalis. The sequence goes on from JAYWIR010000015.1 coordinate 3,242,720, forward strand.
TAACTTGCCCCTCCCTTCCTCTCCCCCCATTTTTTTTTGTGTGTGCGTGCACTCGTGTGATTTCACGAGATCCAGTAGCAGCCGAGTGTTCTTCCAGGAGGCGTCGCTTCGACACAAGCGCGCCGCGCAGAGGGAGGAGATGTAGGAGTGGAAGAAAATTGCTAGGAAAGATCGAAGGCTCTCCCTTCCGGAAATGAGCCCCGGAGCGCAGGAGGTCCGAGGAGAGATGGTCTTCACGCCGGAAGCTCCTTCAGCCTTTCCCACTTTTCAAGGTCCACGACCGGAATTTCTCCGTTACTCAAGGAGCCGGGACTGGACTGTGCGTCCACCATCCGTCCAGTCACTTCTACATGGTGGGAGGGATACAGTGTCCCCGCATGCCTGTCCTTTTCTTTCCCGTCTCTAAGGGAAGACTCCGGAAGAAATAGCGTATCAGGCGTAGGACTGTAGTCCCACCCATCCCTCTCCGCTGCCCACCTGCCTTCCGCGCGAGGAGGGAAGGGTTTTGGGGACAAGCGCTGGCGTAGCTCCTCTCCCAGATGGAAGCTGCTGAGGAAAACCTCCAGGCAGTGAGCCACCTCAGAATGGCTCCTGCTCAAAAAGTCGCTCCTCCGCTCTGCTTTTCCTACAGTTCTTCCTCTGGAGGTTCTCCCTCACGATGTGTCTCGGGCGGAAAAGCTCGCGACCCGAAGGAACTTCCCGTTCCTTCCGAATCCTCAACTGCTTGACGCCATTCCACCACTAATTGGACTCCTCCCCTTGTGTCGGCTGTAAACCATAATCTGAGGTCCCCTCCACGGCTCTCTTCGGCACTTCTGGCTGCTCTTCGTACGGAGCAGAGGAAGGAGGAGGTGTGGGGAGGTGTGCTCCTCGTTCCGTAGCCTGCGCCCTCTGTACCATGGAAGAGGAAAGAGGGAGGATCGGGAAAAGGGAGATCTGGCACGAGCATCTGGCGGTGGTGTGAAGGCAGCGCGAAGGCGACATCGAAAGGGCCGTCCTCACGCACTTCTGAAGCGAAGCAGTGGAGGGAGAACGGCGCTGATGTCTGCCTGGATCCGATCGCCTTGGAGCGTGCCGGGAAGGAAGAAGAGACGGGTATGGCAAGAGGGAGGAGCTCTCCTTGGTGTTGCGACGACATCTTGCCACTTCTCTAGCCCATCCCACCCTCAGAGAGTGAGAATGGCGGCCGCCACCCCAGTACGGACGGGGAGTGAGGGTGGTGTCCCGCTGCAAGACCTCTTCCGAGGAGGAAGAGGTCTTGCCACTGCGGGAGACAACCGGAATTTCTTTGCCGAAGGGAGGATTTCAGGAAGGAGGCAATCCTCAGGAGAGGGAAGCAAAGGGTGAAGGCATCACTGGGGAGGGGAGGAGAGTCACAGGACCTGCAAGGCCAAGAGACTGCTTGGGGGCAGCCGCCTCAGGAGAGATGAACTCCAGTGCATGGGAGGGTCGGATGCCCAGGAACTCCTGTTGCTTCTAAACAATAAAGCCCCACTGGTCTCTTCGGCAGTTTCGTCTCTTTCACTCTTTTCCCTTCCCCCTCATTCTTTGACTCGCCGATCACCTCATCCCGATAGCCGCCCCACGTTCCTGGTTGTGGCACCATTAGGTCAGTTTCCTCGTAAAGTCTGCATCAAGCGGAAGTCACTGCTTCAAGGAGAGGTGCTGTAAGGAGGACCGAGAAGGATGAACCTTAGGAGGTTCCGGTAAACCGGAAAGAAGGTAGAGAAGCAGAGCGTCCCTCGGGGATATGCAGAAGAGCCACTGGACGTCTTCGCGAAGAGACTTACGTGCTGCCAGAGGTTGCAGCCTTTCGGAAACAGCATCACCCCAGTGGAGCAGCCTTCAGAATACTCCCGAGAACTCCTCAAAGCGGTTTCCGGAATACCGGAAGGTGAGGCGCTACATCGACCCAGCAGTGAGTTCGGCACTCTCGACGCAGCAGCAGAGCCTCGAAGATGCACTGCTATCGATCGCGGTTCGCCAGAGTCATGTCGATGGCTTCAGGGGCGCGCGAGGCGACCTTCGTCGCTCCGTGCGAGGAAGAGCAGCCGCAGGCGCAGAGGTTCTTGCACCACTACGGCGCCTTCAGCGCCCCCCCGAAGTCTGCCCGTCTTGTGGCAAGCGGGTCGGATGGTCGGCTCTCCTCAAAGTAAAGTTCCACCGTCCGTAAGGGCGCCATTTTCTCTCTTCTTCGTGTTCCTTGGGAGGTCATTTTCCTGAGCGGTTTCGGGACGAAATCCTCTTCAGACCTTCAAGCGCAGCAGCCGCTGGGGGATGCGAGGCTGTGCCTCTTCCTGCAGAAACTTTTCGTATGCCGCAGCATTCCTGGGTCCCCTTCAGCACACGGAAGAAAGAAACAACCACGCTCGAGCTGACAACAAGAGCGGGAAAGTCTTCAAAAGGAAGGAGGAGGGAGAGGAGACGAAGAGACTGTAAATCTGTGGTAATCCCACGAGATGAGTGCGAAGAAGGAAACGAACGCTGAGCATCCGAGGAAGAACGAAGGAAAGGGAGGAGAGACTGCCGAGATTAGCGGCGGGTGAAACCCCGAATCCTCCGCTCATCGGAGATGCTAATCAGTCTCAGAGATGTCTTTCTTCGCCGGATGAAGGCTTCTTCCCACAGATCAAAAATCCCGAAAGCATCCGATCACTCCATCTTTCCTCTCTTTGGGAACGCAACGCACGAAAGTGCTCCCCCTTGATTAAATTTCCCTGCAGTCCCGAAGGTGAGATTACGAACCATTTTTAATGACGGTTTCCGGGAATAATCCCGGATGACAAATGGTAATAAACGACGAGTTGCGTACGATGACTTGGCCCCGCGCGTTCGCTCCCCGAGAGAGCCGCCGCATCTCATCGCCGGAGATCCCTGAAGCTGGCACCGCCGGATGAGGAAAGGGGAAAGAAAGGTGGGAGTCGAAAGGGAAGGCGGGCGAGGAGAAGGCGATTTTCGCCACGTTCCCTTCTCTCACCCTCCCTGCCTGCTCCCGAGGAACCCAGGCGGGGTCTCCGTTCGGTGACCCGCACAAGGAGCACCGAGGGCCCGGACAGCGGCCCTTTCCGCCCGTTCCGATCGCTGACCTCGCGCGGCACGCTCCCGCGCTCTCTCCCGACCCCGTAGCGAGCTCAGTGCGTCTGCGGCGGCAGCGATCGTTGGGGGTGTCGGTCCGATTCCCCTCGTCTCCCTCTTTGCCGCCGCCGCGCGCGCCAGCTTTTTCGACTCGGGGAGCCGCGCTCGCTGATTTGTGGCCGGGAGCCTTCGCCTTTCTCACCGCCCGGGAAAACGATCGCTTCTGGCTCGCGGGGGGACTTCCGCCTGAAGAGGTGCGGTGAAGTTTCTCCAGGGAGGAAGGGAAGCGGGGCGGAGGAAGGGGGGGGGGGCTGACTGAGCATCACGGCTCCTTTTTGCTGCCCGCCGCTGGCGGGGCATTGCGCCGGTCAACAATACCCGTCGCGAACCCGCACCCTTCATTTGATTTGCGGATTACGCGCCACCTATCAATGCCGACCTTCGGTCTCCCAGAGCTGCCAGGGAGAGGCTCGGCGGGCGTCGTCGACTTTGAATCGCAACAAACACAAAGCCATCCTTATTAGCACTAAATCACTCTCCTCTCACTCGGCATCCCTGATTCTTTCGCACCTTCCTTTGTTGGCGTCAGCTTCGAGTTTTGATAGGAGCGATTTTTCGATGGATACCCTTTTCCCGAAGTCCGAAAGAGAGGCCCGGAATGGGCCCGCGCTCCCGCTGCCATTATCTAAATGGCATTTCTCAACTTGTTCCTTCTTGTCACTCGTGAACTATGGCTTTTCGATTTTCCGTCGGATCCGCCGCCGGGTTTTCCCGCTTGCTGGCTGCTGCTGCCCTCTCCGGGCTTATCTTCGCCTGCATTCGGATCAGCCGCTGCCGGCATGGAAAGAAAGAGAGAAAAAAAGAAAGAAGGAAAACGCTCGATTCTGCTTCTCGAGGTGTCCAGAGAAAGGAGCCAGCAGACTGGCGCGCTCACCCTTTCCCCTACCCCCCGGTCTCAGTTCCCAGGCTTTCCTTCTGCTCCTCCCGGCGCGGTGCTTTCCTACCTTCCGATCTTGAGTTGGTTTCACACCTTATAGGGGCGCTCGACTGCCTCCTCGAGAAACTGCACCGAAACTCCGGCACGGAGTGTTCCTCCTACTGCCGGCCCGCTGCACTTATCTACCCATCTTTCGATCCGTGTTGTCGCTGTGCAACGGGCTCTTCCGCTGCTCTGACTCTCAGCTCAGACTTGGCCCCCCTTCCGCCCTCTCCACAGGTAGCCTTCCTCCACAATACTAAACTCTTGAAGATCCTCCAGGAGTGCTCGAGATAAGAGAGGTTCGACGACGAAAGAGCTTCTTTATCCGGGACTTGCTGGCATCCGCGTATCGGTGGCAGCAGCGAGTGCTCCGCCTGCGCGCGCTGTCTTCACATCCCAACCGCCTCGGCGTTTTCAACACCCTTCTCGACCTCCCCCACCGTGCCGGTTTGGGCGAGATCAGAGCGAAGCTGAAGGACGCTCGGCCGCACCGGGAGGACATCGGTCGCTCTTTGCTCAAAGAGGAAGCAGCATGGGAAAGGAAGGCAGAGGCCCTCCTTTCTGCCCCCGAGCGCCCCGGCTTGGATGGGTCCCTTCCTCCGCTTTCGCCCTTGCCTGCTCGTCAGAAACCGGGTGACGTCGCGAGGACACAGCTGCTCCTGACTTTTTCCAGGTAGACCTCTGGAGATCCTCGCGCGCCTACAGCGATGGCAAGCTCTGGAGAAGATGAAGGCCGAGGAGTCTGCTCTGAGTGATGTTTCCTCTTCCTCCCGCATTCCTCTTGAGGGTTTCCTTGTTAGCATGAGCGTCGCAGCGGGAGATGCTTGGTTTGATGGGGGAGCGCGGAGCTGCGCGAGCCAGCGACTCCATTTCGAACGGCGGCGCTGTTTCTGGTTCCTGACAGCTAGCGATGTATGAAGCTTTTAATCGCTGTGCAGAGAGCTAACCGTGGTATTTATTCACCATGACGACAGCTGAAGCATTCGTTAGCGCGGATGCTCGGTTTCGATTCCCCGTGAATCCTCGACGGAGCCAGCGAGCCGAGCAATCGTGCCTTCTCCCAATGCTGAGACACGCCGATGAGCTGTACTGAGACGGGGAATGCTGAGGGATGAACATCGGTCCTCGAGCCCTGGAGCATAACGGAGGACCACGGAAGGAAGTACGTACGAGCAGGCGATGCTCCCTGAAACCGCTAACGGCATTTCTTTGCCTCTCCTCACCATCAAGTCGCTGTCTGAAGGGAGTTTTTTCTCTCTCCCTTCGAACTTTTCCCTTCTCCGGGAATTTTTCCCAATGAAAGGCTTCCGATGACCGGTACGGAGGCTCTGCACAAATATCATTCCCAGATGGCGCTCGCAAGCATTTCATGGCTCACACCAGCCAGTACTGTGGAGAGAGATGCAACCAACCGCATTGCATGCCTGTTTCCTTGGAAACGCAGTGCTGTTCTCCGTGCGCTTCCAGCTTTCCCGTTCCCTCTCTGATGTCCCGTTGCTGGCGATTCTCGCGTCCCTTCCCTCTCTACTGCAGCGGAGACTTCGAGACTTCACACTTCGTCTCGGGAAGGAAGCTGGGGAACTGCAGCCACAGACTTTTCGAATGGTATTTGGGCACAGCTTGTTTTCTCGATTCTTTGATTGCATGCGGCTGACTCGCTTGGCAGCGGCCCGCGGTCAGCTACTTCTAAAAATCGCAGAGCCTACGATTTGGTAGCAGACTCGACTTGGCTCCAGCTGTACGGAGAATGCGTCTCCCTCCTCTTATCAACTGGCAAAGGAATCCACAATCACAGTCATCTCATAGCAACTTCTCACATCACAAAGGGCTGAGAAAGCACGACTTTTGCCCAAGTGCTTTTCCTACCTTTGCTTGTTGCCTTGGTTTCGGAAAGCTGTCGGAAATCATCTGATTTATCTTCAGCCGAGCAACATGCTTCAGGTGGAAGTCCTGAAGCTGCTCCCGATCTTCAGGGAACCCATTCAAAATAAACAGGTACGAAATTTTTGAGATTTTCGAGCATATATACATATGTATACATATGTATGTATATATGTGTGTATTTGTGTGTGTGTGTGTGTGTGTGTGTGTGTGTGTGTGTGCGTGCGTGCATGTGTGTGTGTGCGTATGCGTGCGCATTACATACATTCATTGATACATGTGATCATTGATACATTTGATCTAAGAATGCAACGCTATCGCTTTATTCATCGATGATTCTTAAGCCAAAGATTCCAGTGATGTTCAATCTCATGTGCTCCTGATGACCATCCACTTCATATTGCACTCCAGGCGTGTTGCACTATGGGCTTGTTGATACGCCCAGCACTCTGACCGAGAAGTTCAAAGAGGCACTTCTAAAGGCTCTGGGATCAGCAGTTGCCGATGGAAGCTCTCGGTCGACATGCCTGTGCCGGAGTGCCTGCTTCACAGCCTCTCTGAAATCAGATCAAGAAATCTTCCATCCGGAGAGGCACGCTAACGTCCACAAGCTCCCCCAGAGGGAAACATCGCAGAATTGCGTGAATCACGCACCAGTTTCTCGGGGATTCTACCCTCCTAATGCAGAGGCTGATGACTTTCTCTTTACTTGGAGGGTTCAGGAAACGAGACAGGTGCAAACTACGTCACCTCCAAGCGTGCCAAAGAGCATCTGTTCTGTACCGAGTTTGCTCTGTTGATGCGACGACAGGAGTCTCTTTCAAAGTCCGTTCTTTGATTCTGATGGGGATTTAGCGCCGAACCTCTCTTATCTCGAGCACTCCTGGAGGATCTTCAGGAGTTTCGTGTTGTGGAGGAAGGCCTATCTGTGGAGAGCATCCACCTGGAGAACATTCCGGGTTCTGCTAGGCTGAGAGACAACTGCAGCATGGAACTGTGGATCAAGAAAGAGAGAGAGAGAGGAAGATGCAGAAAGCAATGCTGCAGCTGTGGTGATTTGCAGGAAGAAGAAATGCCAGAGATTGATGACACCGGCGCTTCCTTTCGAAAGCTATTTTTGCCATACCTCAACAGAAACGTGGGCACACTTGTCCGAGTGACCAACAACACGCTGGGTACACAGAACCTCTTAGGGACCCCCTCTGCGTGCAGCAGCACCATCTCCACAAGGAGGAATCGGCTCGTAAAATCTCGCTGCTGGTTTTTCGAATGCTTGCAAGTGCTCGGATCTTTTCCAGGGCAGAGATTCGGAAGTCATGGGGATTGGGGAACAGCGGAGTATCGAAAATTCCATCCGTAAAGTGCAACCTGTTCAGTCACATTTTACGTCACATTCCTCCTGTGGTTGTGCACTCCTGTTGCTGAACAATAAGAACACGAGTGAGCCTTGAATCTTCCAAACTTCTTCCGCAGAGCTAGGATGGATAGCAGGAAAGTCAGAGAACACAGAAGTGAGATGAAAGAATTTCTCTTGCACGCAATTTCGCGACAGCGTGCCGACAGCGAGTCTGATCTCTTTCGCATGCCTCCGGAAGCTACTCTTCAGCCCGAGGTCCGGAAGAGACGCTTGGAAAGAGATGATGTTTGAGCGATTTCAGACCCTGTTTGGGATGAAGACGCTTCGAAGGATGTCGAATCAACTCCGAAGCTCTATGAACTTCGTTGACTATGACGAATAGAAGAGCAAATGCTATATTTCTTACGCAGCATCCATCTTCAACAAGTTGCCGCACAAAGCTGCATTGCCATCCTTGAATCTCGTTGCATTTGGCAGACGAAGAAAGAAGACTCAAGCTATAGAGTTGCAGCTGCCTGTCTGTAGAACGGAAACGAGGTTTCTGCTGATGTGCTTCCTCCCGCACTCATTTGTGGAGGAGACCTTTGTTGGTCCGTGAGGGAATATGGACAGATTCACAAGGAGATTCACAAGACTTGACCGGCTACGCACCGCTTCATATGCGTCCCATCATCGCCTTGAGCAGTATCCTCGAAGCTGGCTGCTCTTCAGCATCAACCAGAGTATCGCCTGACTGCAAAAGATCTGTGGGAGACCGGAGAGCAATCCGACATGGCAAATCCTTCCAGCACATCCGTAAAAATCCTTGCTAACACCTTCGAAATCCTTTCGACGCCTCAGTCGCGACTCGAGCGCGCATCTTTCAAAACCCCTTGGAGAGCTCCTCTGGAATCTGTCATCACTTTCGGTCGAAGCGGAGCTCGTGGTGGTCAGTCACGGAGTTTTTCCAAAGCTCCATCCTCTGCTCGCTTCCATTCTGTTCAATTTTCGTCAGAGTTTCTGGAAGCGCTTTGTTTTCTTCAGGGAGAATCTGGGTCACGGATTCTCAAGGGTCAGATCGTGGTCAGGCTTCGAATTTTCCAATGGAAGCGGCCGGTTCCCCCAGCCGTTGTTCAGCTGAAGTTTCGTGATGCATCGGTTCGCTCCACCTTGGACGGATCGGTGGCAGGCGAGTCGAGACCGCCCCGCGCACAGCAGCTCGGCTGGACCCGAGACGTCGATGCCTCGGCTTTGGCCGAGGGCTCCTGCCACCCCGTGCAAGTTCCTCGAGAGACGGCGGTCTCAGTCTCGGACCACCGCCTCCAGAGGAACTTACACTGGGCAAGCGTTCACGGTAATCTTCTCGAAGAAGATTAGCCACTAGCTATCTTCCTCTGAGTGCTGTTGCCTTCTCGGATATCCTGGGTTTGGGACTCGACCCTCGCGCGATTCTCTCAGGGGGAAGATTTCACCCCGTCAAGCCCTGTATCCGACCGCGAACTCTCCACCCATGCCCCTGCCCTTTTCAGATAGACTCTCCAATTCCACGCATCCACGCTCGATCGAGGGGGGGGGGGGTTGCGTGGAGATCTGTTTGCCTCTGCATGGAGGAGATGGCGAGGATGCGTTTTCCTTCCCATCTCTCGACTACGGAAAGATCTGGCTGGCGTGAGGGAAGCTGCCAGCTCCTAAGAGCTGGGATCCCCATTTGCATCCGAGTTGACCGGGAACTTCACCGTTTCTCTGCAGCTTCCTCGTCGTCTGACCTCGCAAGATCATCATCTATCACTCAGCAGATCACGTAGTATCCAATTTCGTGTCCCCCTACAATGAATGCTTCTCCCCTACTTTGATGAATGGTTCAGTCATGAAAGACATCCAAAGTTGATTCATCTGTTCCTCGTTTTTGCACGCACTCTTGTTTTTGCCGAACCGTCCTGCGGGTTTCGATCTGCGCTGCTCATCTTATTCTTGCAGCTTTAAAAATGCAGCAGCTCTCCGTTCCCATTCCGCGTACCCCTTCCATCATGCTTCTGGGCATCCCAGGTATCCAAAGAGAGAGGAGGTGAATCTGAGCTCTGCGACGCTGCTGCCGCGTACTCTTTCTCCGGAGCGGTCCTGCCTTCTCTGCACATTGCTGATCTTCATATTCATGGAGCAGATTCCTCTGTGATCTCCGATGCTGGTTCCTGATTGATAGGAAGGCCGAGGAGAGCTCTCCTTCCTGAGAACTAATCAGCTGACTCTGCTCGCCTCTTCCTCCTCCGAAAGTACGTATCCCCCGTTGTAGGAAGCGAACGGCAACGAGCAGCCCAATCAATGAAGCTGCGTACAGCGCCGGTAGTCCCGTCGGGAGCACGGAGAGGAGCCAACGGCTCGGTGGTAGTGTCAAATCCTCTCAAATATGCCTGTGATCCTTGGAGTGATTCCAGGTCCCTTTATTTTCGTTCCGGATAACCCATCGTCGTCTTCGGGCGGGCAAGAACGCGAGAAGCTTCCGTGAAGAGGAGGAGGAGGAGAGGTGCCAGAAGAAACACAGACAACACAGGCAAATTCCTGCTTCCCAATACTTTGAAGAGAGAGGAAGAAGGGATCGGAACACCGGAATTCGGAGCTCTTTGTCTGGAGTGGTTGCGAGGATGCGTCTGGTGCAGTGGCTGCAGCCTCGCGTGCTGCTGGTGCCCCCGCAGCCGCGGGTCGCATCGCCGCTGCGCCGGGGACACGCGAAGGACGGAGCTCTTTCCTTGCTTCCGGTAGCTGGCCGAGTACCAGGAGTGGGGCCGGAGGCTTTTCGGGAGTCTCAGTGAAAGCAGCCGCCTGCGAGGCAACTCGCCCTCGGCCCACATGAACTCTGAGAAGACAGGCACGTTCCGGACGGATGGAACGCCCCTGAACGGCGAGGAGGGGGGGGGGGAGGAATGATGACGTAAACACGCTTCCCACTGAGAAGGATCCATGCGTCGGGAAGTTAGGGTGCCCCACGAACGGAGACTCCGTGAGCACCAGCGTGGAAACTCGGGCAGATGCCACGCGCAAGAAATAACCACGCTCGACACGAGTGTTCAGCAGACATCAAGAGATCTCAGATAACCGGAAAGATTCCATTCATCCGGAGGTGCACGCTCGCTTCCCGCTTCCCGTTTTCCAGGCAGCGCTTCCCCCCCGTGATTTAGTGCCTTGTGTTTTTCCCATCAGCGTCTCCTTGTCTCCTGAGTAAATTAACTGATCTGCCGTTATGCTTATTTGGTACTGTGGGTCCGGGACACTTATCTAGCTCGTGCTGATTGCGTATCAGGGACTGGAAGGAGCAGGAAGAGGCGTAAGCGGCAAGGGAGAAGAGAGCTGCGGATAAGGGAGTCGTCGTCGACACACTACGAAGAGGTGACCAGGACTCCCGCGAATCTCCCGAAAGAGGGCGGATAGGCCGAGGGGAGGCCCCAGCAGGGGGAAGGTCGCTGGAGAAAATTACTCCTCGGGTTGTTTTTCTCCATCCTCGGAGCAAAAAGAGGTGGTGACGACCCCGCTCGTCGAGATGGAAGGGGGTGCCGAGAGGGCGAGGGTGGGAGGAGAGGAGATGGGCGCCGGCGGTAGCGGCCGCTTCTTTCTCAGCGACCACACGGTCAGTTTTCCGCTTCGTCTTCCCCTTGCGAAGAGAAGAGCTGCCGCTTCTCCTCGCCTCCTCACCGCTCCGTGGCTGAGAGCCGCCGTCGCCGCTCCGCTGAGAGCGAAAGAGGGAGCACCACGCCCTCCGGATGGCGCCAAGGAAGCTCTCTTCTCGAACGAGCGTGGAATGGGAACCCTCGTCGCCGCCGCCGCCGCCGCACGGCGGGCACTGGAAGCGAAATCGACGGGCGAAATGGGCTATAATAGCACCATTTGGAAAGGCGCTATTGTTCTTGAGGTGGGGGAGGAGGGGGGGAGGAGGCTGGGAGGAGGCTGGGTGGGTGATTAATTCAAGGCAGAGCGCAACCCGAAAATATTTGAGCGAACGGACGACTTGGGAGGCAACTGTAATCAACGGGAGAAAGGAATCTCGCACGGGAAAGCGGGACCCGGAATTAAATCATTAACCTCCGCCAGGTGATTTCGAACTTGGAATTCCGCATCCGGAGGGGGGGAGGAGGAGGAGGGGGAGGAGGAGGAGGAGGAGGAGGTGCGCGCATCCCTACCAACTGCGGCGTTTCCTTTTCTCCGCGGATGGAGAGAGAGAGGGAGAAGAAAGTGCTGCGGAATTTCCAGGCGACCCGCCGCAATCAGGTCCAAAGGCACTCTTTGCCGATGCTACAGGAGATACTATTAATAGAGGAGCGAAGAAGGAGGAGGGGGGCGCTTGCATGGGAAGCCAACCCCACTCGTTCCGTGGCAGATCAACAGCCACTTCCATCAATGGCATCCTTCGGAGGTTCCTCCCGGAGGGATCCACCTTGCTGCCCCGGATCTGCTTCCGCGATCTTTCCTTTCCTTCTTCTCCTCCTTCCTCGTTTATCTTCCCATCGGCGGCACCATCCGCGTCCGGAGTCGAGTGATAAGAATGATAATTGCTCCCGTGATTCGCGCTCTTCGGAATTTCGGCCAGGACTGACTCGTCGGAAGGGGGAAAAAAAAAAAGGTTGGCCATTATTTTTGCAATCTCCTTTCCCAAATTGCGAACTTTCCCCGAGCTAACAGCTTCCTCCAGCGTGCCATCGACCGCGGAGGCGGCGGCGGCGGTGGAAGAAGCAGGCAAAGATTCCGGCTGCGACGGCAAACGCAAAATCAGGGTGGAGGGGGAGAGGGGAGGGAGAGTAAGAAAGCAAGGAGAGATAGGTGCGGGACCGCACCTATACGCTTCCTCCCGAAGACGCGTTTACGAAGACGGATGGAATCGGCTGGTAGGAGGCGGTCGTTGAGACGCTCGGGCTGCAGCAGGCGGAGCGAGGCCGAGAGAGAAAATGCACTTTTCGGGAATTCCTTCCCGGAGGAGCGATTCCGCCTCCTGAAGAGTGCCCGCGCGATCCGCGAAGGATGCTTCGGGATGTCAACGTCAGAAAGCCCGGGAGCGCATGGAGAAAGTGGAACGGGTTGAGAGCACGATCCCTCTGCACTTGTTCCTCATCCTCATTGGCCGTGCGTCTCATTTGGTGCACAGTCCACGAGGACTGAGTCGCTTCTTTCCTAGCTGTGTGTGATCTGAGGAGCCGGCTGGAGCCTTCCTCGATTCCAGAAAAACTGCTTTTGGAAACTCATCAGGGTTTCAACAGACTGATCATCAGGACCACGTATTCTTGCATTCCGGTCACTAGAAGTCAAGCTGAAGTCTCATGATCGGATTCTTCTTCAGCATCCGAAAGGAGCGACGTGCACCCATCCCTGGAGTCAGCAGCAGATTCGTTCCTCATCGGCTTGTGTGCCCGTTCGCTGCTTCCTACAGTAGCCAGCAGCAGCAGTTGAAGCCAGTGGTCATCCTCTTGCAACGTGACCCGGCTGCCTGGTGGCCGGACAGCTCGCCTTGCTCAAAATTTTCCTTCTCTGCTCGAATCTACCGCTGCCTGCTGCTCCCGGAAGAGGCGCTATCTGTCCTCAGCTGGTCCAGCACGTTCTCGTTCTCGACTTCCAGGTTCAGGAGAGGAACCTGTCACAAGCGGCGATCTCTGCGTGTCTTCCCTCCGACGCTGAGGACCAGCCACCGCGAATTCCAGGCTCCGGTTCCCTCTTTTTGGATGGCCGTTGGTAGCGTAATCACCATGGTAATAGCGCGCGCAAGCGATCCAGCGAAAGGGCAGTGCGAGGCCTCCTGCTTCCAATCGCAGTGCTTTCGAGAGAAATCTCCGCTTATTCCCCTTCCGGTGCTTTGGCTGCAGCTTCCAACAGCCATTCCTTCGCCGGTAATTGGTTTTCACGAGTTTCTCATTAGCTCAGCTTGATAGAATGTTCTTGTTGTTGTTGCTGCTGCTGCTGCTGCTCGAAGCGCTTCCGTTATAAATCGCCGAAGCCAGGCATCCCCCATTCCAATTAAAAAAGCTAAGCGCTAATGACAAACACTCGAAGAGATTTCCCTCCAGAAGCCTCCCGTAAATAATCGTCATAAATTTAGGTCTCCTGGAAAAAGTGTGATCCTGATTCCCCTTTTAGAACGGTGACGCCATCTCCCGATTTGGACTCCCCCCCTAAACCCAAGCTGATGTTCCCTTGGCTGACTCTTCGCAAGAGGCAAGGAAAAGTGGGGAACGGTTCTCCCGTGCTTCCTCATGAGGGGTACCCGGCACACGAGGAGAGAGCTCCTTCGTTCGATTCCTCCGCGGTGCTGTCCGTCGACAACGCAAGAAAAGCAAGAGCACCAAGAACTCCTCAGGAAACGCGAAACCGAAGGCCATTCCGGAAAACAGAGTCTGCCCAACTGGGGGGTCTGCACTCCGTGACCGGTACTGTGGAAGCTTTCATCTCTTATGGGGATGCACACTGGAGCCTGCCATCGACCTACCGACCGAAATGGAGTGAAGCAGCGTTCTCTAATCCATCGTGGCTTCCAGATTCCTTGAACCCCTTCTACACGTCTGTGTGTGGCGAGGACGATGGCTGCGTTAGCTGGTCTTCCCGTAAGAACGGCTGCTGCGTTTTAAGAGGATTTAAGAATCCATTCGTGAACAACGACTGGTAACTGACGTCTCTTCCTTTCAGTTGCAAAAAAAAAAAAAGAACTCTTTCAGGGTAGAGGGACTTTGGAAGCAAGTAGAATTCTCCTTATCAAAAGGCCGCTTCCCATTCTCCGTGGCACATTCATGGCTCCCATTCCGCCGTGCTCTCGAAAGGAATTTCGGAGGTACTCTGCCCCATGGAGCTCTCGTCTCACACGAAGGTCAACTGATCAAGTGACCCACTTCTGGAATCCTTCAGATTTATTCAGAACCCTGAACATTCCTCTGCTCCTCCTCTAACCGAGATTCTCACCAACTCTTCTTTCCTCAAGCGGCGAAGCTTGTGTTTCCCTGAGATAAGAGGGGCAGTTACAATCTGTTTCACCAGAAGGAAGAAATGAGGTCTCATGGAAGATTCTGTGTTAATGTTGGGAAGTGGTTGTTAGTCCCTGGTCTTTTTCCTCGTCTAACGCTACTGTCCCTTCGGGATTGTGAAGGGCGGAGAGAAACACGTGCCTATCGCCAGACCTCAGACTTCTTTTATTCTTTTGTTCATACAGTCTCTCGTTTTTTACAATCCTTCTGGTGTTCTTGAATCTCACTAGCTTGCGACATCCGTTCATGCCGATCATTCCTTTTCACCACTTAAATCCAAACATGGCAAAATTCCAGCAAAGGTAAATTTCTTGAAGTTGGTCTCGGAGTCCGGTTGGGCAAGACAAGCAGACCACTCCGCGTCCGGCTCCAGAAAACATCGTTCGCAGACGAGCTCCACTTTTCTTTTCCAGAGTCGGAAGACTTGTTGCAGCTTCTAAGCAATCTCGGCAGAAGGCAGGTCGTTTTCAAGTAGAAAACGAAGGGGACCTGGGCTTTATATCCAAATGTCCAGACCAAATAGCTGAGACGTCGCTAGGATTAGCCGAGAAACCTGGGTAGAGGTGAATGCCACAAGGGTTTGCATCCGTTGCTTCTTGGCGAGTCTTAAGGGAGCTTCTCGAGACCTCGAGACATCGCGAGGAAGACGAAGAAGTTCTTTTTCATCCTTCTTGCAGGGTGCGAGAGTGAAGAGGATGATGGGTTGAGCCGAAAAAGTTTTTTTGGACCCCGGTTAAAAATCGACTTCCCAGGAGCAACAGGGGCGGCCTGCACGTTTTCTCGAAACGCACAGTGTAGATTAAACGGACCTGCAGTTTCCTGGAACATTTCATAGCATGGCAGGAAAGCCACAATGCTGGCAAAGGAAAAAAACAATAAATGGGCACCGTGACTTCGAGCGTCTTCGCAGGTCTTCTGATAGATGACATCGTGATTGGAATGAAATGATTCGTTAGCTGCTTAGAAGGTAGTCTCTCGGTCTGCTGGCAACTGATGGAAGTTTCCTTGGACAAGGGGATCCAACGTAATCTTAAACGAAAGACTTCTTTCCTTGAGTTGGAATGAGTGGGGAAGAATTCGTGTTCTGGACGAACTGGAGCATGCACCTTACTTATTTACTCTTCAGCTGCCATGCTTCTCCGATGGAGCAGAGAGGAAGTGGTTCTTCATATAACGACCTTTTCCTTTCGGTGCAGGCATTCGTTTTTCATGGATTTATTGCAACAGCAATTGGTTATTTACAGGATGGCAAAGCGTATGCTCTTTCGAGGAGAGCAGAGAAGAGACAACTTTCGTAGCTCTCTTCATCTGACAGGAACCGCTAAGAGCGCTCTCACTTTTCCATCCTAGAAGAACAGGAAGAACAATAATTTCACCATGCAGAGCAGTGGAATTTTTCCGAACCATGACAACCCCTTTCATCAAGAGAAACTGGTACTCAGTTTCCCATTAACATGGCTGCGTTTCGAGTCGCGGAGTTCGTGACGGAGCTGGCCTTGATCCAGTGCACACCTCCATTGAGAGCCCAGAAGTGACATGTTCCTGCTAAAAAAAGCTCCTCCGCTGTTCAATCCTGCTTTCAATCAGGACAGCAAGTCGACAGCGCTTACGAACCCATCGATTGCCTTGCCCGGGCCCATGCTGCATCGGATCCTTGCACCAGCTTTCAAGAATCGCCCGTTTCATAAGCATCTCCGAAGAGGCATCGTGTTTCACCTTTTCGTACGGTCGGAGCTTCTCTTTCCAGTCCTTTGGGAACGCAGGCGTGAGGGAAGAGCAGTTGCAAAGGGTTTCTGGAATAGTGAAGACAGACATTATCCCGAGAACACTCCAGTGCACCCTGAGATGCTAATCGGATGGTGACAACGGCGATCCCTGATGAAGTCCATCAGTTAGTTCGTGAGCACATGCACGGCTGTCGAACAGAATCATAGGAAGGATGATTCCTCCAGATATCCGTTACCGCATTACACGCACACGCAAGGATCTAGCAGGTTGCTGCAGCGCCAATGATGTTGCATGTGTCGATGCTGCCGCTGTCTTCATCGACGGTGTGATGTTCTCAAAATCATGGATTCCACTCCGATCACGTGTGTTTCTACAAAAGATGAACAAGGGTTCCGAAAAGAATCCAAAAAGTGGACGCAAACTCAGGAAGCAAGCTAGGAAATTCCGTTTCGCTTGAGTGGCGCGAGCCAGGGAAGTGGTCACGGCATGGTGGACGCTGTTGCGTGTGGAGGACCGGGTGGGGGAATTTTTTTTTTTTCTTCAACGCAAGGACGGAAGACTGATCAGGCACTTTCTAATAGATCTGGGATTTTTCCAGATAGGTCAATCTAGAAGGACTGGTCTTCACTCTAACGTAAGTTTTCATTTTCTCATCCTGCGAAGACTGAAGAATGCATTCCATCTCAGCTTAAACGAAATTCAAGCTTCCGTTGAGGAAACGAGTGTGAAGATCCTTCTACTTTACTGATGCTCCTTCTTTCATATCTGCACTTCATTCATCAAATGCTGATGGGCATCGGGAACTTACTGTTCTCACCGAAGAGTGCCTTCTGCAAGACATCGCCGCCTCATCAGGAGGTAAACAGCTTGAATATCGTCAGCTGGTTGCCCAAGGAGACCAGAGGTACATCCCAATGATCACCCATTGCACATGAAGAAGGCAGTTGCTGTAGGATGTAAAGACAGAATTGTGCTGTCTTGTGATGAGTAGCAGCACCCGAGACAAAATCTCTAAGTGACCTATCAAAACGCTGATACTTGACCGAGCGAGATGAACCGAAAATTTGCCACAGAAATGCTATCTTTTCGAAACACTTTCTTTGCTCACTCATCTGTCTTTGCCACCAGCAGGGAGGCAAAAGTGCACTACCGTAGGAAAAGGGATGCCCACGGAAGAAAACAAACATTTCGGGAAGAGGAAAAAATCAGTCTTCCTTCTCGAACCGTCCGTTTCTAGTGATGAAACGTGGCTGATTTTTTTTTTTTTCCCGGAACAGACGGACAGTGAGAGAATTGCTTGAGTTACCAGCCAACCTTTATGTCGCAGACGTCAGGTGAAGCGAGAGAGAGAGGGAGATTGTTTTCTGAGGTCTCACAGATGCGTTCCTAATCCGTGTTTCTAAAATAATGAAAAGTCTCAAGAAGCTGCGATTGAAAGACGACCAAAACTCTCTCCGGCTGGTGACAACGATTTCCATAAACTCCTGTTTCTTGCGGTCAGTGCTGGTGAACTCTTGATTGGCTCATGCCCTGTCGTTCCCATCTTACGCCGCATTTTTGTATGCGTGAGGGATCGCTTTCGGAGTCCTCAAGGATGCCAGAAGCCATCTTTCCTCTTTCCACCCATACATGCTTTCTGCTGACTCGAGTGAAGTCTTCCCATTATTTTGAAAAGAAATGAAGGCTCATCGTTCGAGCTACTGACTTCTTCCTGATAAAGGCAAGTGAAAAATTTTTCAGGCTCTGCTGTAGTTGTATCTCGAATATACTTCCGCAAGACATTTTCTCGTTCCTTTAACAAATGTCGCCGTCTTGCACTGGAGGTTTTTGCACCCACACGTACACTTCCAAATTCACAGCCTCGGTAGAGAGGAAGTGAACTCTACCTCTCAAGTTCTGGCACTTATCTACAAATAGTTTACGGACCACCTGAAGCTCATTTCCCAAACAGTACGGCGCATATTCTCCTGTTGGCTCAAATTTCGTCTTCATTGAGCGTCCTACTGCCCACGGATGTTGAGTTTTTCGGGTCCAGCTCTCAGTTTCGGTGGCATCTTCCCTACCTTGTTTGCCGGAATTCTTGATCTGCTTTCTTTGTGACGAACGGGCGGCATTTCTTGACTTTCATCTTAGCCAAAAGGCTGAGAAGCAACCATATTCCTCGCTGAAACTTTTATGGATTACTGGTGCTGTTGTTGCCGTTTTGACTGCCCAGACAAATGCTTGTATTCTTCCACGGACATCCCTCTTCCTACCATAGTGCATTTTCTGCCTCCCTGATGGTGGCAAAGATACGTTTTGATTCGTCAACTTTTTGATCCGTCTTCCTCAGTCTCTCTGGCGGTGCTCACACTCCAACGCAAAAGCGGCGCGTGATGAAGTTCACCTTCCCTTACAACACCAATTTTTTCCCAAACGACATCTGTCCCTTCAGCATCTCCTTATCTGATAAGTGATCTTTTCGCTTTCTTTATTCTTATTTAGTACGGTTTATGAGAAGGCAGCTCACATTTTCCTACTCCTCTTGGATTCCATCGAACGATTCTTCAGAAGAATCCATTCCAACAGTCAAGCACTTTTCGAGCACTGCACTCTAGGCTGCAGAATCTTCTCTCGAAACTTCTTGCTCGCATCTCCAGAGGAAAGTTCTGCAGCGCATCTTGCCCACTTGTGGCTTTTGTAACCGCCATTATTTCCAACGGTTTCTGATACCGGTGCTGGTGTCGTTTCTGAAGTTCTTGCAGCTGTTGAGGAAGAGAATTCGTATCACAGAAAATGAATGCCATCAGATTAAAAACATGAATTGCTAAGTCGACCAGGTGCAGCAGCCGAGGTGACCAGCCAAGGAGCCACCTGCCCCAAGGAAGGAGAGTTCGATACTGCAGCGATGGTGACTGCGCTCTGCCAAAGATTCTTGCTTGGGTAATTTCATTCGTTGGTAAGGGAAAGTCCCCCTTAGTAGGATGAGACATGCAAATATCCTGAAGGATGCTATATTAGTTTGAGGGTAGTAGAAAGAATAAAGTAGGAGAGCAATTTTATCAAGGGTTTTGTTTGAACTTTGTGAACTTCAGCAGCCTATTGAACTCTTAGGTTGCCTTCTGACGTTTCTTCTCTGTAGTACGAGAACGAGGAGTCGAAGTTCAAGGGAACAAAAAACGGTGGCTCCATTTTCATGGTGCTATTCCGTGGAGAAAAATTCCTTCTACCCTAATGACGAAGACACTGAACATCTTCGCATTGCTTCTGAGAGCCACAACTCGGCAAATGGCTTCCAACCACCTGATTGCCATGGTGAGCTTGCATCAGTCTGCACCTTTTGGACCGGCAGCGTCTATTGTCCCTTTCCTCCTGCGGATCAGGTGGCACTCCAAGAGTACTTTCGGCAACTTTCGACTTACCTGGAATTTCCAGTGCCTCTCGAAATGAACCAGAGCACGTGGGTGAATCTCCCATGAGGAAAGAGGCAGTAGGAAGAATTCGTTCGCCGAATCCGGTCGGCATTTGGCTTGCCAAAGGTGATGTGTGTGACAGGGAACAGTCTGAGGATGTCAGAAGGAGTCCCAGCATACTTTCCCTCATCGCAACTCACTTCTCCTGCTGCAGGAAAAATGCCTCCTGCTTCTCCACTCGGACGACTTTCGAGAGGAAGAGATTTCCATGGGAACGACCTCTTCTCTGTGAGTTTCGAAGTCTGTAGGGCCGTTTATTGGATCCTGCGATCCCGAAAAAGCAACGCACTCTCTGTCGGGGTTCTTCTCAAGGTGAGTGAAACTTTTTCCCAAAAAGGAAAAAATGACGTCCACCGAGCATCCGGGAAGGACAGGAAGGGTGGTGCACAGTGGTTGCCTAGACGAAACCCACATTACTTGGGATGCGAAGGACACAGATGGTGTCGCAGCAAACTTGAGGCCAAGGAGATTTATTGTAGATTTGACTGTGAGAAACTCTAATTTTAGAGGACTTTTCTGGAGCATCAATCTTCCACTGCAACCCGGGAATGGGAAACAGATTTTCGGAGAGCTCAGATGTTTTCCACTATTGTAAACAAATGTAGTCCAGGAAAACAGATCCGGGTCTTCTGCTTAGGTTCCTGGGAAAAAGAATGCAAACTTGGTACAAGATAACTCATCCTTCTCCAGGAAGAGCATATAAGAGAAACGTCCCTGTTTTCTAGCCATACCACCGGCCTGCGTTTGTTGCAGCTGGAGAAAGGGAGGATGAAAAGCCAGGATCCAAGGAACAGGTGCACTCGCCGTGCATCCTGAAAAACTTCCTCAGTTGGTTCCAGCCACTGCTTTCGCAGATGCAAAGCTGGAGGATCCACCAACAAGGGAGGGTATCCAGGTGGAACCGACGGCTTGTGTGAGGCAACCGAAGCTACTGACGTGCTCTGACGCCGACGGAGGCCATCTCGTCATTAATCATCATTGGATGGTCCGCCTGGTCAACAGCTCTCCGTTCTGCAGCGCAGCTGCACAAATATTTAATTAATGGCTCTGCGCAACTTACCGTTCCTTTTCAAAGGAACCGTTCATCTTCAGGGCATTGGCACCCGGAGACCAGGTTACCGCAAGCTGAATACAAGCACTCCCGAATCCAGGTTGAGAGAAACAGGAATCACGAATTTTTCCTTCCTGAGAGCAAACAGGGCTGAGAGGACTGAGTTATCCAGAAAAACGCCAAGGCACTTCGCTTACCACAGCTTGTAGGTTCGGGACACGCATGGCGTCTAGGAGTCTTCGAGTCCGGCGGCTTTCCCCCTATCTTCCTTTCCTCCCCCCCCCCTCTCCCCACGCACTCCGTTCAGCCGTTTCTCGGAATGCTTTGTGCACGATGTCACAAGAGCGCGGCTCGCGCGACTTTCGCCTATGCGGGATAACACGTGGAACACTGGACACCAAAGAGATGTCGAGGATCTCGCCGTCTCTCCCATCCGGGAAAACACCCTCCATGCTTCGTAGGGGGAAGTCGGAATGGGGGAGGAGGAGGAGATGCAGAGGCTGTGCACGGGAAACATTAAGGAGAGCTTCTCCGTCCAAGAGGGAAGCGAGACTCTTCCTTTGTCGCTCCGTGCAAGAAGCACGGACGAAAGTTGACGGGTGATCACAGCGACTGCCCCGAGGGGAAACCGGAATGGCCGTCCGGACTGTTCAGCTCCCGAGTCACGCCGTCGAGACATGACGCACTTTTCGCCTGCCTCAGATGCGATGAAAGGAGGAGAGCGCGTGGAGCCGCGAGGAAAGGACACGTTCCATTGAACAAGGCGCGAAGACGCACCGAAAATGGAACAGAAAAACGGTCGGAAAGATGTTGCCGCTGCCACGATGGCATTTTTCACGGGCACGGCAGCCGCCACCTGACCGAAGCGCCACACCTCGACTGTCGACAGCCCGGGAGCATGCGCAGATATGCAGGAGGAGAGTGCCATGGTCAGAAGAGACGAAAGGTGTCCAAAAGGTTTTTCAGACGTGCTCAGTTTCGTCTGAATGCGCTGAGCATTCTTTGGGGATTCCTTCGGGGTGTCCATCCATTAAGGGGTATGGTCGAGATCTTATGTGGAGGGTGGGCTTGGATACGCCTCTAGGCTTTCGATAACCATATAATTCGTGAACTTTTTGTAGATCTGAGGTCAGGGCGAGCACCTGAGGGCAAGGAATAAAGGTGACTCTGATGTGCAGCCGAACGCACCTCTATCAAAGAGAATCAGCAAAAGAAGGTTTTCTTCTTGCGTCTTGCCGATTGCTGTGAGCGCACTTGTTCTTCCACTCTGTGTTCCCTTTCCCCACGCCTCAGAAGCCTCTCTGATCCACTTTCCACTCTGATCCAAAAGCACACGACCAGGATGCTGGCATCTGCTGACCGCTCAAACTCGCTTCTTCTTCCGAAAGATCAGCTTGTCTTTCCCAGTGCTCCGGAAGCTACAGCAGATGGGTTTGCTTCTTGGTCTTTTCCAGAGTTTTCCCACTCCAGCCTGTTGAGCTCCTTCGCTTCAAATGGATTGATGCGCGCCTGAAAGAACCGTTCACCCGCACTGGAGCACGTGGCGCGTTTCCTGCATCCGTTGCTAGGAAGCAAGTCTGGAGTGCCGCACTCAAATCTCAAGGAGGGTGACGATTCTTCTCTTCCGCCTCCGGATCGAGGTGGATCTCCGAAAACGTTCCTACCTCCGTTGCCATCGTTCCCCTTTACCCGAGAGAGCAAACTTGCGGACAGGGACGATCTCTTCACGACGGTGCCACTGCACAGAGGGAAAGCTTTCATTAGCCTCTCTCAGCACACCGGATTCCGGGATTCAGATCTTCCTGGCTCGTTTCCTAAAAAGTGGAAGGAAAACATTACGGAGAGCTGAGTCCACTTGGATGTCTTCGGTGGATTGGAAACGCCCCTCGCTTGGCAAGAACGTCTGTTCGCTGTCCCCCACCAGCGGCCAGATTCCCTCCCACTTCATGGTCCAGCCTGCGATGGTTGGGTCACGCGACTGGCAGGCACGCAGCAGGGAAGTTGGCGCGAGCACTCGACTCAAGGCATCGGCAGTGCCGGCACCCATGGCCAGGGGCATCGGACTACAATCTTTGCCAAGGATTCACGTGCCCGAGGAGCCTTTCGACGTTGACCTGCAGGTACGAGGAAAGAGCCTCAACAGCGGCATCGTTTTGCGCTTCGAGCTGAGCTGCACCTCACGTCGCATGCGTTTCCCCACCACGTCTTTCACTTCTGGCGGAGCTCCACGGCAACGACGGAAGGAGTAAGGAGGAAGATGCCTCGAGCGCAGGAGCCTCGGTAGGACGAGCCCCCGCGGATGCAAACCCCCAGTCCGCTCGCGTCCCGATCACGCACGTGTCGCCTTCAGAGTTCCCTCCTTCCTTAGAGGAAGCCTCACGGATCATTTCTCGATGTCCCCCTCGAACTCTTGCGAGTCTCCACAGCATGGGACCCCCACCGCTCTTGCAAAGATGCACTGAGGGGCTTTCTAAGAGACAGGGTCAGGAAGAGTGGTCCCCGCCAGTCTGAGGTTTTCCTCTCTGCTAAGCCTCTCGTCGAGGGAAGAGTGCCTGCAGTTGGGAATGGGTGGGGTTTGGCTCCGCACCCTCACCTGTAACTCATCGAACGCGTGGTCTTGAGAAGGGACCACATGCAGCTGGTCCCCGCAAGCAGTCTCGGTCGCCATGGACCCTCCCCCCCTTCTCTGTGGTACACAATGCGAGAGCAATGCAAGCAGAAAGACCAAGGCACTCGTTTTAATTTCCTTTATTCCTTTTAATAGGGTAGGGTGGGGAGCAGGAGCAGAACATGGATGCGAAGATCTCGCCTTCGGCTACCGTCGTGGTTGTCCTCGAGGTCCTCGAAAAGTGGAACGACGGGGTCTTCCAGGTCGATTCCGCGCCTCTCTCTCCTCCTAACTGGAGCGCGGGGATGTCCTCGTTCCCGGGAACTTCCTCGACGACTGAGACAGTAACAGTCTGGAACTCTCGCGCAGGCGCCTCTCAGCAAGTGGTCCTCCAGGCCGCGGAGCTTTCGACTCCCTCGGCTTCCGGGAGCCTCCTCGGTCGTTCCCTTCTTGGGAGGAGATCGGGCTGCGGCCTCGCAAGATGGTTTGGCGGTGCTCGTCGCTCCATCCTTCCTCCCGGCGGAAGGAGGAAAAAAACTCCAAGATAAAGCGCGGGATGCTGAGCCGGCGTGGCTTTACTCCCTGACCGCGCCGCGTCACACGAGCTGCCGCTGCACCTGCAATCCAAATGGCGCCATCCTGTTCCCGACTCGAGAAGTTCCGCACCCGCATCCGGGATGAGCCCCCCTTTCTTGAGGTTTTTCCGTGACCTTCCACTCTCCTGGCCGTCCTCGAGTGGGAGGACGAGCTTCGTCCTCACGTCGGCGATGCGCCTCCGGGAGCTGCACGGGACTCCCCTTTAGTATCCACTCCACCCCTGTTTTGCCCCCTACCCTGCTTCTTCCTTTCTGGTCTCCTCTGAGCTCCCCCGAAGGGCGGCGTTCTTCAATCAGCGCTGACAGCTTTCTCTCATCTCAGCTGCCTTCTCGGCCCGGACGGATCACGAACTCCGTGACCCTCCGCGACGCGCCCCGGTCGCCCGGCCGCCCCCGCTGACTGCTGTGACTGGAGACCAGCAGCCTCACGTTCCGCGGACCCGTTCGTTCCGAGTGCTCTCTGCCCCCCCCCCCCCCCCCCCCCCCGTCCTTCCTTGGAGCAGGCTTCAACGTTTCACTGCTCCCGTCTTCCTGCGTCTTGCCATGGGGCGGCGGCGGGGGAGTGAGGGGAAACCAGAAGGAAGAAGAGGAGGGAGAGAAAAAAAAAGGAGGGGGATGAGGAGGAGAGGGAGAAGCGGGGGCGGACGGACGACTGTTCCTGGGTGGCCGCCTCCGCTGCGCGGCGGCAGCTTCCGGTAAGCCGAGAGGAGAGGAGGGGGTCGACAATATGCCTCACGTGATGCAGCAGCCGCCTCCACCGCTAAGAGAGAGGGACGGTCGGTCCCTCCCCACCTCTCTGAGGAGCCGCCGCCGCCGCCGCCGCCGCTGCCGGCTTTTCCCCCTTCCCTCCTCTCCCCCCCCCCTCCTCCTCCTCCTCCTCCTTCTCACCTCCGTCCGTCGCCGCCGTCGGAGAAAAGTGACTGACAGCTCGAGTTATGCAAGAAAAGGCCGAATCTGCACGGCTCGGTGACTCAGCGCTGTCGTGCCGTGACGAGGCGAGGCGACCCAGAATTTTCCTCCCCCCCTCCCCCCTCCTTTCTTTTCGTATGCGCGCGGCCTCCTCCCCCGCACACCTTCCTCTACCTCGTGCGCGCTCGCGCGCGTTCTCGCTCTCCTTCCTTGACCCTCCTCCCCCTCTCCCCTTTCCCTCCACCTCCCGTTTTTTTTTTTTTTTTTTTTTTTTTCTTCCTTTTCCCCTTCTTTGCTTTCCGCCTTGCTCCTTCACGCATGCACGCCGTTTCCGCGCTTCGAGAGGCCCAGTTCGCTGAATGCGCGGCGGCGGTGACGTCACTGCGGTCGTCGCTACCGCCGCCGTCTGCGGGAAGGGGAAGGTCCGCCGAGACCGCTCCACGCCGCTCGTCCCACAGCCGAGCCTCTCTCTCAGTGCGCACGCCGCCTCTGGTCGGGACGCGGGATCCGCACGGTCCTGAGGCGGGGGAGGGGGAAGGAGAAGATGGACAGAGGTGCATTTGAAAGCGCCGGTCCAAGAGGGAAGTAGCAGCCCTTGACCTGGGCACCTCCCGCGAGCGCAGCCGCAGCGCCGCAAGGATGAATGAAGATCCCCCTCGCTGCCGCTTTCCCCGCCCCACCCACGAAACATTCCCTCTTTTTTTTTTCCCGCTTCTGGAAGCGTCCCGCTACTTGAAGGCTCGATTCCCTGAGCGGCGCGTCCCGCCGGAAGAAGAGAGAAACGTCGTGTCCAATAAGATCGACCGCATCTTTCGTGTTTTATTCTTTTGGCCATCCACATGAATAGGGGTGGGGCGTGCAGGAGGATGGGGGGGGAAGGAAGGTGGATATCGAAGTGGTGGCGAGACCCCTCTTCCGTTGGTGCTGCCGCCTCCTTGCTTTTTCTTCTTCCCCTTGCCCCTTCGGGTGGCGCTTTTCCTCCTTCCGCCGCGGATGACGACGGCGTTGTTTGGGGGAATGGGGGAGGGGGGGAAGAGGTCTGTTGGGATAAGGCGGATGCAGCGAAGCAGCAGCAGCTATCCCGAGTGCTGCAGAAGGGGGGGGGGGGGGGGGAGACGGGCTCCAACCGGGACTGTGCGGGGGAAGGGGGGGACGCACGCACACATCCAGGAGGAGTGGTGATGTCGCTGAGGCCCGCGCGCGCTACCCGACGCGACGGAACGGGTACGGGAGTGGTGACGACGGAAGAACGAGAAACGGGAGGAAAAAGAACGAATTTTTTTTTTCTTTTTTCTTTCTTTCCTTTTTTTTTTTTTTTAAGAAAAAAAAAAAAAAAAAGAGGAGCCGATCGCGATTCACGGTGTGCCCACAGAGGAGCGCAGGGAACGGAGAGGGCGCGGGGAACGAAAAAAAAAAAAAAATGGAAGGAGGAAGAGGACCTCATATGTACTTGCTGGACAGCTGCTTGGCCAGTTCCGTGTACTTCAAGAATTTCGAATGGGGGCTCTCCTCTTCGCTAGCTTCCGTGGGGCTCTTGCACGCCTTGTGGTGGCTGCTGGTGGCGGTGCCGTTTGCAGAAGAGCAGGAGGAGGACGACGAGGAGGAAGAGGAGGGGACAGGAGGGGCGGTGCCTGCGGCGTCCGGGGGGTGCGTGTCCTTGACAAAGTGGATCTTGGACAGGTGGTGCCGGTACGCCCCCTTGGAGATGAACGGCGTATCACAGAAAGCGCACTTCATGATGGAATCGTTGACGACGGCGTCGTTGCATGCCCAGCTGAAGGCCAGGATGGAGCCCGGGACAGAGGGCGCCACCCCCGGACAGCCGCCGCTGACGGGAGAGACGCCTCTGGCGGTGCCCCCGGTGGTGGCACCCGGGCGTGATGATATGTGGCCGTCGGTCTTCTCGCAGAGCTTCTGAAGGGCGGCGAGCGGGTGGAACCGAGGACCGGAAGAGGAGGAGGAGGAGGAGGAGGAGGGGACAGCCTTCCCAGAAGACGGTGACGTGTCCGCTGCCGCGGTCACCGCAGGGGAGGAGGAACCGGCACGGGAGCAGTTGCAGGGAGAGGAGTAAACGAGGCGCGGCAGCATGGACGTCGTCGCCTGAGCTTCCGACGAAGGCGATGAGGAGAGCTCCATTGGCAACGGGGGGGGACCGCCGCTCGTCGCCTTGGCGACGATGGCCTGCTGCTGCGACTCCACTGGGTCTCCTCCGAAGGACGGGGCATCCCTCCTGGGCAGCGGGGCAGGAGACGACGCCGAACCTGCGCTATCACACGCCTCCGCTTCTTCCCGAGAGCTGCACCTCGGGGCGAGGTGGTACTCCGTTCTGGCGGAGCGGGAAATATGAGGAGGATGCTGTTTCTTGTCTTCGGAGGCCGGCTGACTGTCTTCTTCTTCGGCGTCGTCGTCGGCGCTTTCCAGCTCACTGATCACCAGCTTGGGGGAGACGGGGGACGAAGAGGAGGCCGGGTGGGAGGACAGGGGGGTCTCGGAAGCCGGCGCGTGTAGCGTCCGCCTCCAAGCGGCGCCGCGCTGCTGCTGCTGCGGCACTTTCCTGCAGCTGAGGTCGGAGCTACCACTGGACTCGCTGGCGCTCCGATGGCGGTAGGAGGAGGAGAAAGGGGACGGGCCGACCGAGTCGTAGAAGGGAGCGCCGACTGCTCCGTGGGAGTCGGCTAGTGGCTTGCTGTAGTCCACGGACTCGTCGATGCCGAGTCGCTGCAGGATGCTGGAGCCGATGGGTCCCCGACCGCCGCTCCTCGCCTTCCCGCTGACGTCGAAGCTCTTCTCGATGAGCTGCTCGATGGCGTTCAGCACGGAGGACGTGCTGCTATCCGCCAGCTCCGGACGCAGGGGCTCGTCTACTGCAGCCGCCGTCTCCCCGCCGCTGCCACTGTCCTCCGCCTTGGAGAGATCGGCTGCAGCCGCAGCGGCTGCTGCGGCGACGGCAGCGGCAGGACAGCACTCCTTGGCCTTCCGCGAAGATAACAGGTCTGCGGCGGGCGTCGCAGGATCTGTGGCAGCTGCCACCACGGGGACCCTCTTGCCGACGCACCTCCGGATGTGGTCCACGAAGACGTGAAAGTCGATCCTGTCCCCGCACTTCTCGCATCTTATCTTCCCGCTTCCGTCGTAGGAGCGCTGGACGTCCCCGTTCCTGAACTCGTTTTGGGCGCGCTCCATCTCCAGGAGCTTCCTGACGGGCAGGGACTTTGGCTTCCTCTTTTCCTTCGACGGTTTCCTCCGACTGTTGTTCTCTGAGATCGATTTCATGATGTGCTCCTTGTAGTGGGAGTTCTTCACCATGTGGCTGCTCAGCTCTTTCAGGCTGCTGAAGGCCTTGTCGCAAACCTTGCACGTGAGCACGGCATTCACGTGGCTCTGGTTGTTCCTCTTGTCTTCTGGGGACTTCCAGGAGATAATCTGCTCCTGGGAGATGATGTTGGTGTAGTGCTGGGTTTGCTGCATGTGCGTCGTCATGTCGGCCAGGCTCGTGAAGCTTTGGCCACACCACATGCACTTAAGGATCTGCTTGGTTTGCTCCACCCCTTTCCCCAGCCACACGTCCTGCCCCCTGACCAGCTTCCTGGGAAGGGGCATGTTGTCTTTGAGGAGGGACATACTGTCCGGAGGGGTCTTCAGGGCAGCTGGCTTGCCGGTCGTCGCATGCTGGGGTGGCACCGCCGCCGCTGCCGCCGCGGCCGCGGCCGAGAGGATGTTGCAGTGCTTCGCCTCCTTCATGTGGACGGTGAGGTTGGCGAGGGACGTGAAGCTCTGCTTGCACCAGACGCATTTGAGGATGTCGCGCGTGTTCTGCTCGTGCAGGCCCTTTGACAGCCAGTGGTTCTGCCAGGAGTTCAGCGGGGAGGAGAACGCGGAGCGGAAGACGCTGCCGTCGCAGCCGCCGCCGCTCATCCTGCTCAGTTCCTGCATCCTTTCTAGAGCCTTGCTGGACTCGCTGGGCGTCGGCACTTTGGGGTAGTCGACGAAGCTCGAGGTGACCGCTGCCGGCGGCGTCAGCAGGAAGGGATTGTTCAGGGCGGCGAGGTCAGCAGCGGACGCCGCCGCGAAGTTGGCCACCAGCGATCCCCAAGAAGAAGGAAAGGACGCCGTTCGGGAGTCCGTCACGGGCATTTTATTGTCGCATACGAGGGAGGGGGCGAAGGGGGAGACGCCTCCGCATCGTCTCTTCTTGGGAACGGACAGGTCCAGGGGGTCGTCCCCGCAGCCGCCGCCGCTGCCGCCGCCGTCGGTCAGGTCCGCGACCGGCAGGGCCGCAGCGAGTGGGGAGGAGGAGGAGGCTGCTTCACTTTTCACTAGCCTGTTCTTGCGCACGCTGAAGTCTAGAGGGATGGTGCCGTCTGAGGCAGCAGGAGAGACGGGCGGAGTGGACTGCATTTCGGAGGCGGGGGAGGCGGCGCTGTTGCCCGAGCGCACAGCCGGCGGCAGCGGCGGCGAGCCCTTGGCGTCGTGGGGGGCGCGCCCGTCCGGGGATTCGCAGGCCGCGGTCGAGCGGTCGGTCTCCGAGCTCTCGAAAGATCTACGGGACGGGGACGATCACTCGTGACCGCAGTCCCGGCACCGACCGGCCGAGCTCACCTCTGGCTCTTCAGCTCGCTGCTTTCCGGCGTTCTCGGGCGGGAGAGCTCCGAAACGGCGACGCTGCACCTGGCAGCGGCCGCTTCCTCTCTGTCGCTAAGGTAAGTCTTTTCGTCTACAGCATCTTCTACTGGAACGAAAGAGGGGGGGTCACTCGTGAGCGCGGAGACCTCCTCCGCAGCTTGCCCCGCCCTTCCCCGAAACCTTCCTTTGACCCTCCCTCCCCTGCACAAAAAGATAACAATCAAACTCGATACGAAGCTTCACACATTCCAAAAAATAGAAGGGAAGGGGGGAGGAAACCAAAAAGTCCCTGTTTTTAGATCTTCAGAGACGAAGATTCCATCGGGAGTCCTCCTCACTGGGAAGGCCCTGCACATAGTCGCGCCATGCAAGCAACGGGTCAGGGAAGGTGAGCGCGCGCAGAGGCACTGGGGGCGAGGGTTCAACTCCCACGAGGTCGGCCGCGAACCGGGAGGCCGCGGTTGCAGAGCGTCGGAGAGCCATCGGAAATTTCAGAGACGAACGAACGATGGCGGCATCTTCCGAGTTCCTTGTTTTTTTTTTCTGCTCCCCAGTTCCTGTTCCTCCTCTCGAGGAGAAACGACGAGACAAAGAAAAGGACGAGGGAGAAAGCGAAGTCCCCGAGGATCGAGAAAGATGAGGAAGGAGTGGAGAAGTCAGGTGAGAGGAGAACCGGCGGCGGAATGCGTGGTGCCGTCTGTGCCTTCCGTGGGGAACGACGCGTCGGGAAGAAGAAAATCCTGCGAGGCCTCCAGCCGACAAAGCCGCGACTCCCGCGGACGACCTCGCGCTGCCGATTCCCAGAGGACAATCCAGGACAGGCCCACAACGAGACTTCGTTCCCAACCCTCAAGCTCTTCTCCGAAGGAGCCGCAGCTCCGCTTCTCTCGGCTTCCTTCGGGAGAGCTCCAGATTTTCCGGGGAGGCGTGGCCGCCAGGTCCGACGCGACAGACTTGCCCTACCCCGTTCCCTCCCCTTCCTCGGTCCCTCGGGTCGGCAGTCGAAAGGGGGACGGCGTAGGGGTAGTCAGAAATGGGCGACATAGGGGAATCCCGCCCATGTTCCCATGTACAGAGCTCCTCTGCCGAAAGCTAGATCTATGCGGTTTCTCGGTCGGGAGTTCAACACCTTCCTTCCTACGAAAGGCGCGGATCTCCCCCGTCCTGCACCCACTCCGATTCGGCAGATGAGCGTTCCAGATCCGCGGGGGATGCACGCGGGACTTCCCTTGAAGCAATGAAGGAGAGCATGACCCATAAAACGGAAAGCTCCAGAAAAAGACGCTGCCGACAACGCCACTGTAGCGGTATGAGCACACGGACCGACCCCCACGCATCCTCCCGTCCACTGCGGTCTTCCAGCGTCCCGCATCCAAGCCTGCTTGGGGGCGAAAGAGATGGTCTAAACGATGGGAGTCGGAGCGCTCCCGGAAGAACGACCAGTTCCCGCGCCGGTCCCTTACTCGGGCCCGATGGAGGAGGCGGCTTTCCGGAACGGCCTGCCGCGGGCGAGGTAGACGCTTCTGGGAGACGGAAGCCCGACGGCCCTCCCATCTCCCGGTGCCACTGCTGCGACCAGAACACCACGAGGGGCGAGGTTCTCTGCCGAGCAATCCTTCCGTTCTCCGGTCCTTCCTCGGTGTTCTCCCCTGTTCCAGGTTCCTGATTTCTGGCCAGGGTCCGAGGCAAGAAACCCTCCCATCCGCCCGCACGCGCTTGCAGAGTCGATCCCGCCTCCGCCGCTAGATGTCAGACACAAATGTTCTTCCTCTGCCGCCGCCGCCTGCTCGGGAACGGCGGCGGCTCCGCGCCTTCTCCTCTGGGTTCGAGGAACCGCTCCGGCGTTCGATAATGATGTCATCACTCCAGCGCCGTCATCTGACAATGACGCTGGCGCGGGAACGAGTAGAGGAAGACGAAAGCGGAGATCGGGCGCGCGGGAGGCGGAGAAGACGGCGAGCATCTGCGCGAGGCAGTGGCTGATGCTGCCGATGAGAGTACAGCCAGGATTCAGCGAGGGTGTTTGCACCAGATCTTGCGGGACGGAGGCAGAAGATCCAGGAGTCGCGCGTCGTTTCCTCGTCGGCATTTTTTCCCGTGTGGTGGGAGTAAGTGGGGGTGGGTGGGTGGGAACACAACGAGGGAAACAAAGGCAGAAGAAACAGCTCCTGGATCCTCAGCCGGGGCCGGCTCCAGTCAGCCTCGTTCGGGAGCGCGCGCGTGGGAGCGATCCGGGCGCGGGGCCACGCGAAGACCACCCACCACCCGCTCCAGGCCGAGCAGTCTCTCTCCCTTTCCTTAACACCGGAGAGAAGGGCGGCGGGACTGGGCGTGGGCAGCAGGATGCGGAGCGCCTCCCGTTCGGTTTCCGGAGTGGCCCATCGCGGCGCGGTGTTGGCGCCCCCACGAATCCGGTCGTCCGTGGACAGGAGCTGCGAGGGTGAGGCGCTCGAGGGAGTGAACGCGTTTGCCAGCGTCCGGCGGTTTCCTGCAGCATCGGAACCGCGGGTTTCTGAGCTTCCGTGGCAGACAGACATCTCGTCTCAGCGGCAGCGATTAGGCGAAGAGGATTGGAAGGTGGGGGTCGGGTGGGTGCAACGTGGGAGTGGAGTGGGGTGGGGGAAGCAGAACTTCAGGTGATGCCGGGGTTAGGGGCATGCTAATCGCTCCTGGCACTACCGAGGAAAGTCTCGAGCTCCAAGTCGCTATCGTTCCCCACGGCAACGAGAGGCAGAGGAAGGCAAGGACGCCGACCGGCTTGGAAGGTGCATCAGGATGCGACGAGAGGAGGCAGCGCTCCTCATCAGGAGGAAGGAAAAAAGGGAGGAGGGGAAGGCACGCACTCACTGGATGCTCTTGACGCATTCGGGACGAAGGCGGGTCGTGTGACTCGCGTGTCCTTGTCGTGAAGGGCCAAGACTGGATCGCCTTCGTCATTGCCGGCAGCAGCAGCAGCAGCAGTGATCAAAGATATCTGCTGCTCCCGAATCCAGGAACTGCTCTGATTCTGATGTGCTGTTATTGTATCCGCGCTGTCATCCTCGTCTACTTCGTACTGTCACTATTGTTATCATTGTTGTTGCTATAGTTACCCCATTCATCACGGTTACGCCATCATTATACGTGTTAACAGCGCTGCTCCTGTTGATCGGGAGAGAATCCTTTTCCGGGATTCCTTGTTTTCGACCCATCCCCGAACGCTCTCGACTTCCAATCGTGCATCTCTCTCGCGCGCCCTACCCGCTCACTCGACACGCCGCCGAATGGACGTCTCCCGAAACGCAGTGGATGGAGGGTTCCCGTCCACTTCACTTTCCCAGCGAAATTGCATTTTTTAATTAAAGTCGTAAAAAATAGCCTGGATTTTCCTGAAGCTAATGCGGGAGCCGAGAGGAAAAGATGAGCAGGAACGAGCCCGGTTTCCATGGCAACGGGGGAATCTCCGAAATGACAGCAGTCATTCAGGGACATCAGTTGAAAATCAATGCTCTGTCCAGCAAGCGCGGCTCAATAAGCCATTTGCTGGTGAATTGCATGCTTATCAAAAAATGCAATCACATGATTCATCCGGGAAAGATACAGAAGAGGCTGCTGCATTCGGAATGCAGACGCGTTCGCAGCCTCTTCTTACTCTGCTTTCTCACTTGTCGGATCGAATTAAAGCGCGAGCCACTCGGTGCGGACAGGACGGACGGACGGCTGGCTGGCTGGCTGGGCTCGGTCGGAGGACGAGGAGAGACGTGGCGTCAGCGGCAGAAGTCCCGACAAGAACTTTCCTACGTCTTGATTTTCTCACGAACAAGGTCGGATGGGAGGAGGAGGGTGAAACGGAGGTGCAGGAGCTGCAGCAGCGACGCGGGCTCAGGGTACGAGGTTGCATCGGCGGGCGCAAGACCGAATCACCGTGGCGTCACGACCGCCACAACCACCGCCACAACCACCGCCACCACCAGCAGCAGCAGCAGACACGCAGGAAAAAAAGATGCATCCTCCTCCCAGCTACGAGAAGGTCGTAAAAAGGTTGGCCGGTATGGTGTCGCACTACCATCGGCCAGGAAGCCCCCAGCTTCATTAGCGGATTTATCGCCCGCTTAATTGAGAAGATAAAAGCTGGCGCGCGCAAACTTTACTGCGCCGATAGAACGTCTCGCAAGCACTCGTGTGTGTGTGTGTGTGTGTGTGTGGTGTGTTTGTATGTATGTGGAAGAAGCACTCTCGTCCTCTTATAATCCCCCCAGGAGGGGACGAAGCGCAGTGGATGCGCCTTCTCTTCATCCTCGCCGTCACACGTCCAACATGCATGCGTATGCGAGCAGCGCATGCATGTACACATATGTACACACGAACATGCGCTGCGCATGCACGAACGGTCG
The DNA here is from genome assembly GCA_036172245.1 of Raillietiella orientalis. NCBI lineage: Eukaryota > Metazoa > Arthropoda > Ichthyostraca > Raillietiellida > Raillietiellidae > Raillietiella > Raillietiella orientalis. The sequence continues at coordinate 3,276,320 of JAYWIR010000015.1, forward strand.
GATGGATTGCCGCAGTCGAGGCCACGCGGCAAACTGACCGACTGCATCCGCTGTCCGTACGGGAATCCGGAATTTTCTTCCGCACGGCACGACCGACCCACCCGTCTCATCTCATTTCTATTTTTAATTTTTTTCCTCTTTGGCAAAAAAAAAAAAAAAAAAAAAAAAGAGGAGAAAAAAGAGAAAAGGAAAAAAAAAAAGGAAGAGAAACAGGAAACAGGAAACAGGCACAGGTCGGTAGAGATTGAGCGGGCGAACAATGCGCGCCGAAACAATTCATTGTTGAAAGTTTTCATTGTTGGAACAACCAGAAACACAAACAAACAAACAAGAACAACAAAGTACGACTGACTCACTATTCATCTTCTTCGGGCAGTCCTGCTTCCTTCGAGGCATTTTTTGTGGACACGTAACTTTCTTCCTGTGGAAAGTCATGAGTGGTCATCAGCGACCTTTCATGACGTAACCAAACACTGCTGGCAAACAGTAGGTCATGATTTCCCGATTTTTCCGCTCGAGAATTCACGATTGCCAAAGCGGAATCCAAGAATCCGGCGGCGACGCAGGGGGAGCGAAATCCACGGTGCACACACACGCGACGTCAATCGCGTCAGGTTCGATTGGGTTGCTTCCCGACTCGTCACTTCGTTTTCAACCGGTGACCTTGATTCGGGAAAAATTTTCTTTCTTTCTTTCGTGTGTGTGTGTGTGTTTTTTTTTTTTTTTTTTTTTTGGCCTCCCTCTTTTTTATTCTCGTCCTCCTGCGGAAACCATGAGACGGGAACGGACACACGTCGCTCGCGAAGGGAGTAGTAGTAGATCGTGGAAGGAAGGGAGACGGAAACAGATCTCAAGGGGGGAGGTAGGGCCGGGGGGGGGGAGGGAGGGAGGGAAGAGGAGGAGGAGACAACAACGCAAAAAAAAAAAAAATAATAATAAAAATAAAGAAAAAACAACTAACCAAAAAACGAAAGGAAAAAAAACCTGTTGCCCGCCTGCTTGAAACCACCACCACCTCCACCACCACCACTCACAGAGGCACAGCCAGCTTCCCGTGCAGGACGGCACCGCGGATTCGTGGACGAGCGCCAGACGTACACATTACGAATTGCGTCAATCTTCACACTAACCGCTTGTCACTCGTTCATGTCTCATTCATCCTTGTGTCATGACGTCATTGACGAAAGGGAGGAGGAAGCCTGCGCGCATCTACCACTCCGCACGTACGGTCCCGGCGAGCGAATGACATGCGGAGTGATGGAACGGAGTGTTCGCTGACGAGGAGATTGAAAGTGTCATGGCTGCATGCTAAGAGCATGGCGATGGAGCCGGTTGCTGCTGCTGCTGCGTGGATCAATGTCCCTCTCTCCGGCGGCGGGCGGGCGGGCGGGCGGGCGGGCGGCGGCGGCGGCGGCGGCGGCGGCGGCAGCGAGCGAGCGAGCGAGCAAGCGAGCGGACAAGCGCAGGAAAGCTCCTCGGATGCGAGCGCGCGCGCACGCACACACGCACACGCACACGCACTCACACACCCACACGGAGTCGTGCACTACTTCTTACTGCAGCGAAGACAAGCGTCTTCTTGAGAGAGAGCTGGGAGGAGGAAGAAGAGGAGGAGAGGGAGCGGAAAGGGACAGTGGGGTGCACCGTGCGGGCGGGCGGTGGAGGAAGAGAGGAGGAGCGGAGGGACGGAGGGGGGAGGGGGAAGGAGGGAGGGGAAGAGACGATACAAAAGAAAAAATGGGTCGTCCATCGGACCAACGCGACCGCACGCGCGTGCTCCTTCGGTGCGGCGGTGCGGTGCGGTGCGAGCGGAGGGGGGTTGAAAGGGATGCGCGCGCACTTACGAGCAAACACCGAGAAAACGTGCGAATCCGAAAGGGGGATGCATATATTCTTCCTCCTCCCATCCCCCCGAGCGTCGAGATTTCTCTCGCTCCCCTCCCCCTCCTTGCGCGTGCGTCCATGTGAGTTTTCGTTTTGTGTTCACGCCGTTTTGCATGGCGGCGGCTCGCCAATGACGAATGCCGAGCGGCGCACAAACGACCCGCTGCGGCTTCGAGACGACAACAACCCCTTGATCCCCTTCCTTCTCCCCTAAATAGTCTGCTGATTTGAAAAAAGAAAGCAAAAAAAAAAAATACTACTACTACTACTACTAGTAAGTCAAACAGAAGAAGACAAAGATAAACTCTTGACAACCTGCGGGCACACAGAAGCTTTTCCTGTTGCAGTACCGTTAAGGATCAGTTGACGTGATCCCCGTTGGCGAAGACCACACGGACGGACGCTCTTCGGTAGCATTTCTCTCCTCTTTTCTGTACTTTTTTTTAAAAAAAATTCCCGCTCTCTCCCTTTCTCGCTTCACATGTGGACTCGCCTCCTCCGCTTGGCACGGGAGGGTTGATCCTTCTGCTCTTCGACCCTTCCCTCACCCCCCCCGCTTCCCCCTTGCTCGCATTCAGCACAGACATGGAAGAGGGTCGGGTCTCCTCTCCATCGGCACGCCTGTCTGCTGATAGCTCGACGCGCATGCGCGGCGAGCTATCAGTCCGCTTGCTTCCGCTGCCATCCACGTGCCTTGGACCCTCCGAAATAAATCGCCCGTCTTTTAGCCTTCGAAGAATGCCAGCAGCAGTGTAACATGCAAGGGAAAATGGACGCAAAGATGCGTAGAGACTTTTCTGGAGTCTGGAGTCACGGAAAGGAGTTCCCCGTGCTCTGGCAAAATACTCTAGAGGAATTCGGTGGTGCATTCAGCCATCCGGATCTGTTAGAAAACAGGAGAGCAAACGAGACCGTAGGAGAAAGGAGACCGTTACTGAGACAAATGCTGGACTCGTGAGAACAAAATGCCTTTACCCTTCGAGCAATCTGATGCCTGCTGTCTCTCACCTCTTCCTCTTCGTTCAGATATGTAGGACCTCTTCCTGAGGAAACTTCCATCTCCTGACACTGCCCTCCTAGGTCTACCTTTGCCAAGTTGGTCTCACCCTCGCCTTTTCAGGACCTGCGCGTCCTGCTCGCGAGCGGATCGGCTCTTGCATCCTTCCGTGACGACATCCTGATCGCGACAGCGGAGGCGGCCAACTCTTTACGTGCCTCCTTCACAGCTCTCACGCCAACTTTTCACTCCTTCGGGACTTCTGTTGGTCCTGGGCGCCGCCTGCGGCCTTGCTACATCGGGTGCGTCCCCTCGGAGTCACGAAGGGAATCCCTGGTTCTCCCTTTCGTGGACAATTTGAAACCACACAGCTCGGTATCCTCCCTGCCCGCCTTGACGCTCCTACTGTCGCTCGTATTCCCACCCTACTCTTCTTGTCTGTGCTCCTGCTTAATGTTTCTTGTCGAGTCCATTGCTGGGATTCTGCCTCCGATCGGCAGAGCGCGACGCAGCCTTCCGACTGCAAGCCATCGGTCCGCTGTCTTGTGTTCGCTTTTTTCTCTCCTGGTCTCTTTACTCCTTTCCGGTGGTCCAGGCTTCCAGATGAAGACGTAACGCCTCGTGGACCAAGGAGACGTCTGGAAGTTCAATGGGAGGGGTGGTGGTTCTATCGGTGGACGAACGGTCGAGGGGAGGTGATCTAAAAGTCCTTGTTGCCGTAGGGGCCCAACAGTGAGCCGAAGCCAACAGTCGAGCTCAGTTATGTCGGGGTCATCCCTTTCTGGATCAGCTATCTAAAAGCGAAAGGAGATATGAACAAGAGCATGGATGATCAGCATGAGCGCCCTTTCTGGTCCGATTCGCAACAGTACCCTGATGCTGCAAGCAGCCTGGATGATCCAAAGACTCCTCCGTAGTAGTTCCTCCGGTTGATTGATTGGCTGCTGATAAAGTTTCTCGGACTCTTCTTCTTGTTGTTGTCTATCCACAACTTCATGCAGTCCACTTACGCATCCTGGCAGTTACCGTTCAGGGTGAGAAGCAGCATCGGGGGAACTCCAGCTGGACACAGGGTAGTCAGGCGGAACATGAGCGCCCCAATCTTTTTCTCGTTAAACATAGGTTTTCGCATGCTGCCGCAGCAGATTTACCATGACAGACTTACAGGGAAGAGGCTGGATCCTCCCTTATCGAGATGCTTCTTCACAGAATCAGCAGCTGCTGCTGCGTCTCTTTCATCTCTGTGAAACTTTCTCAAGGCTTTCTTTGATCTCAAATCTGGGAAAGAGTCGCTCAGGAGGACTGGAAAGCTCTTCAGCCGTGCTTGCTGAGGGCGGGCTTGAGTTGGGGAGGCGCCCTCACCGAACTCCCATCGGAACTTAACGAGAGGACAGAAAATATCAAGGGGCTAGGTAATATATATTCACGTGATATGGATGTTGTACTACTCAGAGCGAACATCGGAATCCGGAAGCTGTTTTCGGCCTCTATCCTCAGAGGGAAGGAAAGGTCTAGAGAGCGGTAAGCTGGAAGCACAGGAGTCGCTGCTGCCTCTGGATTTGACCGAGGGTTTTGAAGGATCTCAGGGTCCAGTTTCTTCGAGCTGCTTCGTCCTCCTTCAGAGCAAAGAGTTGCAAAAGAGATGACGTTTGCTGTCACATCACTGGAGGCATAGAAAGAAAGTGATTTGAGCAAGCGCCCACGAAAAGATGCGTTCCAGAACAGATGCGATTGTCGGGCCACGCAGCGCTGACACTGCCTCTCTGAGACAAAGGAAACAGTCTTCATCTGTGGTTTATTGCACATTCATCTTCATCCGTCACTTTTGGCAGACTAAGGGTGCTGTTTTTCCGCACCGACACAACCGGAGGTCCAGCGGCTTTGACCCGATCCTCGGGAAGAAACCTGGCTTCCCCGCCTCTCTGAGTTCCTGACTGGAGTTTGAACTTTCAAATTCCGCTTTTGTCTCCGCTAGCCGCAGGGAAGGGCGCGGCATTTCCAACTAGACCGGCAGAAGAATCTCCTTCCTCATCTCCATCTCCTTGCTCTTCCCTGAAGTTGCTTCAAAGCTTCGCAGGGAGATCCCGTTTGGTTTCCCTTGGATGAAAGAGGACTCCAAACCCATTGGGGTTCTCACACCGGAAAAGGAGCAATTTTCACTTAGGTCCGCTGCAGCTTCCAGAATTCGAAACCGAAAGGAGAAAATTCTTCCCTTCCAGAGCTTTAGGGGAGACTGCCTGCTGCTCCTTGGGTACTCATAGGATCCTTTCAGTCACTTCATACCAGCACTGGAGCTTAAATTTGGTGGTTGTGGAAGGATACCGATGCATCCTGGAGACGCCCTATGTGCCCTCTTTCTTTGGTTAGTGGTGATAAAGAATTTATCCTAAGGTTTTCTTTTTCTGGTGGTCTCTTTCATGGTTTTTCCTGTTATGATATGGATATCGTTGAGCCATGTCCGATTCTCTTAAATTCGAACCCACCTGGAATATCTATTTTGGCAGTAGCCGTAGGTCCTCACGGACGCACGGCAGTTCCATGAGATAGAGTGCTGCTGCTAGCGCTCGATAAAGCAGCTGCTCAAGAGGGTACAGTCGTTCTCTTTTACGGCACGAAGAAACTCCTCCACACAGGTCTTTAGCAGGAAAGCGAAACGTCGTGGGGTCCTTTCTTCAATTCGCTCGGTTTGTTTTTTCTCAGTCTACTCTTCAATTCAAAGGTTCACGGCTTCTCACCATCGCGATTCATGAAGGAAATCTTCAAGACTTTCTCTTTCGCAACCATGGAACTTTCAATATTTGCTCGAGATGCTTTCAAAAGTTTCAAGAGTGCTATTTAAGGGTCTCTAAATTCTCAAAGGATAACGTGCCTGGATGCTGTTTGGTAATCACAAAGGGAATCATTAATGTTGATACGCTTCCTTTTGCTTGAGACAACCTTGCCGAAGGTTCCCAGTTATCCACATTCCAGAAACTCCGAGGAAACTCCCGTGCTGGTAGTTCGAGTGGACGAGAGAATTCAAGGACAGTGCGTTTGGTTCTCTCGTCCCTCCTCCTCACGTTGGTGTTCTCTGAAAACCGTCCGCCATCACATGGCTCCCTTCGAGATTCCTGCTGCTTCAAAGGATACCTTTTGATTGCCGTTGACCAACCGATGACTAGATTGAGACTGGAAGAACGACGACAGCGATCTACGGCTCATCCTTTCAGAAAGTATCCACTCAGGAGTGTTACCTACGGAGATGGAATGCATTTAGGCGTTCCTCTCAGACACTCTGCTGCTGCCTTGATCTAAGCGACCACTTCCTTCAGAGGAGAACCTTCTTCCAGTGCGAGCGGCAAGTGGTTTCCATGACTGCACCGCTGCCTTCAAAGATGTGTTCAGAGATAAGAACGAGAAGGCAACTAATGCTGAAGAGATGTCGGAGATTTTACTCAAGAAAACACCCCAACTGCTCTCTAAATGAAGGCCGTTTATAGATGCCCTGGACCGAAAGCAGAAACTAGAATGATGAAACTGCATGGGTTTTGGAGCTGACATCGTCGTCTCGTTCTGCCTTCTTCATCTCTCCTGCGACAGAAGCAGAGTGGCTCTCTAAACATGGAGCACAGATCTCGGCAGGGCACCTCAACATTTCATCTCTACATCTCTTTTTTCTCGTCTCTACATTTCTGCGCCAAGATCAGCTGAGTGTCCCATTCCCAGGATGTACTCGAGTCCTATCCTAGTCGAACTCACATAGCTGGCATCCCAAATCAGGTATTCCGTGTTTTAGGACCTCATACTCTCCCGGTCTCCCTTTTTCTCCCCCTTTTCGTTGTCCTGTGCATGGAATGCAAGAAGGAAAACTGCTCCTTTTTGATGGGTATTGAGATCTCCGAGCTCCTCTTGCATCTATATCAAAAACCTTCAAACAAATGCCAGCCTTCCGCCATTCCTGAGGTCCTGAGGAGTTCCTCTCCATTTCTCGAAGAGCCCCTTCCAGGAAAAAAGGTTGCCAAGCCCCTCCAAACCTCTTCAGGGTTCCCGGATGTGTTGCCTTATATTGGATCCGAGGAGAAGGAAAGATGGGGAAGAGTGGGAGGGAGCGAAAGGAAGAGGAGGGGGTCATCAACGCTCACCTAGAAAATGCCGAGCTTGTTTAGCCTTTTTCTCCAGGAAAAGCGCAACGAGAGGGGAGATAGAGAGGGAGAGGTGAAGATGACCTTCGCTGATTCCTCTAGCACTTCTGACATGCCAAACATCCTCCTTCTTGCTTAAGTGGTGTAGAAAGAAGCTGCTTTATCTTCCGAAACCGAAAAGGAAAAGAAAGAAATGGACTCTCTCCATGTGGGACTCCCGAAGCCACGTCTCCGAAATGGGAGACGTTCATGGGTCCATTGGTGGCCGTCACCTCGTCAGCATCAAGAGTTAGTGACTTGACTCTTCCTATTGAGGTCCTCGTCAGCTGCTGCCTCTTCCAGTACTGCCAAGAAGCAGGCAGGTCCTCGAGACGTGCTCGAGAGCGCGAAGAGCCTGCAGGCGGCGGGAACATGCAGCGGCGAGAGGGCTCTTCTCCAGCCTTTGATCTTTTCTTCAATGTGCTTCTCTTCGGAGGATGCAGCCGAAGAGCTTTGGTTCCTGTACACATATGTTTATCGGAAGATCTGAAAGGCGTACTGGGTTGCAAGCCAATCCGAAATAGGAGAGAAGGGGGAAGACTCTCTGGATCCTCCGCAGCTCCTCCATGCTCCTCCCTTTGCTCTGCATTCACCAGAGGAAACTCCCTTTAGTCTGGAAGATAGTGAAAGACCGTTCTTCGCGCCGACCTCCGCTCGTGGAGAGCCTGCTCCTCGTCCCCCTTCTTCCACTCTCTTCAATTTTCGCTGTCGCCTCTTCGCGTACACCCAGAGCTGTATCGCCCTGGAAACGAGACGCTCGCAGTGAAGCATCTGTGCAAAAGAGCTGGCCTTCGTGCCATTCCCAAGAACCCTGTGGGCCTCGTTTCAGGATGCAGGAAAAATTTCCCTCCTTGGTTGCGATGGAGGGGAGCGCGGGCTTCGTGGTCATGCAGTCGGACGATAGAGTAGCACGCAAGATTCTCGTCGCGGTGGCCCGCCTTGCCCCCCGGGAGGGGGGGGTGTAGTTGCAAAACCCAGACGGTTTCGGCTGAAGTTATTGGTCGGTCTTGCTCTCTTCTTACTCCCTCGAATGTTCCCGCCGTTCCCTGGAAGCCTCCTTCCGCACTTCTGCCTGCACCTCCGTCCCGTTGCCGGAGAGGTTCGCCTTGGCTTTCTCTTCCCTCTTGTCCCGTAGCTCGTTCGGCCCGCCTCTGCGTCCGGCCGCTGGGGTGAGGTCGCAGCAGGGATGACTTCCTCATTAGGGCTGGCCGGCGGGGTTGGACGTTTTCTCAAACGGCCTTCATCCTTGGGCATGATTCTGATTGTCTTGTCATCCCGAGTGCTTCTTCTGGGTTCCCAGCACCGGAACCTAGTTCTCTCTTAAAGAGGAAGAATCATCAGGACCAGAAGGACTTCCTCCGGTCAGTCCTACCAAAGATTTTCTGGGAAGGAGGACAATTTTGACGCAACTTCCGTGCATCGGAACTGCAGCAACCGACGAACGCATCGGCCCTTTGGTCCTACAAGAGTTCCTGGTTGAACGCTCACTACCAAGCTCATCGTAGACTGAGTGGTTCGTGACCTCCTCTCTTGCGAATACCTTGTCATCCTGGGGCTTTTACCGCTACTGGATGACCCTTCAGAAGCACGAGCAGCGCTCAACCACCTCTCCTCTCCCTTTTTCTCCCTTTTCTCGCCTCCCTTCTCGACCGTAACTCGGGAGTAGCAGAAGGCATTTACGCAACGCTCCCGTCGGCAGAAGCACGAAGAGGCCGATGAGCCGGTTATCATGGAGAGGAGAGGCCAGAAATCCTTGGGTGTACCTGGAGTCGGTCCGGACTCGCCCTCATTCCAAAGATGGAGGTTTCTTGTGCCTCGGAGGAATAGTCGCGTGACACGATTCCTGGCGTCTCCTTCCCCTCATTCGGACAATCATCCCTTTCCTCACTTGTGTCCTTGCCCACTTCCTGTTCATCCTCCTCCTTCATTCTTGACACCATCAGGAAGTCTGCTCTATAAGGGAAAGGACCGCGGATCGAGTGATCTCCCGCTCGACACTGCTTGCGACGCCTCACAGCCCTTCCCGACAGCATACCCTCCAGGATGTCTCCAGGTTTGGGAAAACTCGGAGGCGATTTCCAACACGGAAGCGGTGGCCAGCCTTCCATGGACGCGGTCGCCAACGCGCTGCGTGTGTCTCATGAAGGAAGCGGAAAAGCAGCTCCCGGAAACACCTCGCGTGGCGGGAGAGGGCCGTTCTGCCCCCAGATAGGGAGCAGAGGAGGCAGCTGCCCCTGCCACTTCCCTGCGATCGCCACGACATCCTCCGGGACTGCCCAGGCGTCCCGTTCGGAGGAGCCTAGCTTCTTCCATGGCCACCGGGTTTTCCCAAACCGGGAGACATCTTGGAGAGGACAACCTCCTTCTCGACGCCTACGTGTCAGTGCCTCCTTCGAGCCACAGAAGTTTGCAGCTCCTTTTCCACTCCGAGGAGAGCTTTTGGAAAGACTACGGGAAGGATTCTGTGGATGAGGGTCGGAGTCGCGCGAACCTCCACTCCCTTTTTGCTACTGCTGTTCGAGTATCTTGGATTGCGGCGGGGACCCGAGACAATTCGAGTAGATAGCCTCAGCAGAGGCTGTGTCCCTATTTCTCCTCCCATTTTCGTATCGCCCCCGCCCAATCGCGGCGGAGGCAGCTTTCCGTTCTCCCTGCCGATGGAGGAGGCGAACAGAGAATGCTGGAAATCGAGGAAGGGACTTTTCACTGTGCCTCCCAGCGCTTTTCCTGGTCGTCGCCGGTGATCGTTGAGCACGAGCGGCATGAGAAGTAACAGGATGGCCCCTATCACTCCACATGGTACCTCCAAGAGGAACCTGTGGCGCTCTAGCTGGGATCCAGGAGAATGCTGGTCTTCTCGGGGTCTCAGGAGATCGAATGCACTGAGGAGCTCGAGAGACGCTCTATTGAGAGAGTGGAAAAATGACAAGGACGGAAGACTTCTCTGAAAAAAAAGGGAGCTGAAGGAGAGGATGCGAAGAGGATCGAGAAAGGGGGGAAATAGAGATGGAGCGAGGAAAAGGGTAAGATCCCTCCAGATACCTGGGACGGATCTTCAGATGGCCGGAGACGATCGTTTCGTGCTACAGGAACGTGGAGACCGTGCGAAATCCTGTGCCGATTAAGCAGAAGGGAGCGAAAGAAGGGAGGAGGTGAGCATGCCTTATCCCCGTCACGTCAAGGGAGAGTTTCCCTGCCACGGGCAAGCACACGTCCCGGTTTAAGAATGAGTCCAGGAAAGGAAAGGAAACCCATGATGGGGACAGGGAACGAGAGGGATCCGAAAATCTCGGCTATCCCTCTCGCTCGAGGGACTTCGAGAGGTGGGTGAGTTTGCTCCTGCCCCCCAGGATGATCGAGGCTTCCCTCAGTGGCTTTTGCGTGCTCCGACGGGAGCACCTCCCCCTCTTTTCCGAACTCCCCTTCGACAGAAAAAAAAAGCAGAAGGACGGGAGGTGGCAGGGGTGTGAACGGGAGGGGGGCAAACGCTGGTCCCCCATCCCCTCTGCGGTGGGGAGCGCCGGAGCCTCCACATCCACTTGGTGTATTCCTCGAGCGATGGCTGAGTCGCGGTCGGTTTCCTTCTTCTCTCGAGTGACACCGCCACCTGAACGGAAGTCCCCAGAGACGTGACCCGTCCTCCCCCTCCTCTCACTCGCGGAGCTGCCGCCCGCGGGCGCACGAGCCTTCCGGCTTCGGAAAGAACGTCGACGTCTTTCCCCTTTCCTCGGGAACGCGGCGTCGTTCCGTACGTCGGAGTCGCGATCCCCTTGCGTGCCTCCGCGGGCGAGAGCGTTCCGCCCGCGAACCTCTCATTCGTGATCGAACTCCCCTCTCGGGCGGGAAGAAGAGACCCCCTTCCCCCTCCGCTGCGGGCTCCGAGCTTGTTCCCTTTATCATCTTCGGGAAGAGTTCCCGAACGCGGGCGTCGATGGTCCTCGCCATCACTGCTGCCTCCAGCAGTCTTAGGGCCGAGGGGTCCGCTCTCTCCCGGACTCTTCCCTTGCAAGAGAAGAGCGGCAGTCACGGCAGGCTGGGGAGCGAGGGCGGTGTCCCTGCCTGCTCCGGGGCTCGGGACGGGTGGGGTTGCATGGACGCGCTTTCGGGTGGACGGGCGTTTCCCCCCTCTCGTGTCGTCTCTCAGGCGCGGCGACGGAGAGTCTCGAGGTGTGCGCTTGAGCAGTATTTCACTCGCCGTCGTCCAGGAAACCGCTCTGGCAGGGGAAGCGGATGGGAGGGAGGGGGGATCCGTTTTCTCGGGGCCCGGTGCTCTCTGGGAGCCGCCTCTGCTCGGGAACGGGGGGCACGCAACCTCCGAATACCCGTCCCTTCCTCGCGCATGAGCGTTCTTGGAGGATTTCCGTCCTCCTCCGTTGCTGCCGGCTGCTGCTACCGCTCCTCTCCTCCCGCTGACTGAAACGCCACCTCTTGAATGGCAAGCCACGGAGGAGGCGAAAAACCACCACTACAGCAGCAACAAAAAACAAAAAGAGAGTTACGGGCGAGGAGGGGGAGAGACTGAGACAGAGAGAGAAAGAGAAAGAGAGATCCGAAACAACAACAACACAGAAAAAAAAGACGAAAAAAAGAAAAAGAAAGAAAAAAAAAAAGAAAAAAAGGAGACGCGTGTCGTTTCCGCCAGATCGATCCACTTCTTGGCAGATAGCATCAGATAGGATTGCATTTCCCATTACCGACTGCCTGGAAGAGATTCCTCCGCGATCGGCCGGAAGTGCGCGTTTAAATGCTGCGTGCTCATTCCGATGAAAATTGGGAAAAAGTTGACTCGACCTGGAACTGCAACAAAATCGTGATAGATGATCCGCTGAGGGAAGATGACGCGATCCATCCTTCATCTGCTGCACGGAGAGAACATAAGAATACATAAATAAATACATAAATACATAAATACGAAAGGGAGAGAGAGAGAGAGATAGAAATCGAGATTTGGCGCTCTTTACTAAACGGTGAGGAGCGGCTCCCCACGCGCTCATCAGGGATGGTAGGAGGAGACCTCCGTTCCATATTCTTCGCCTTCCTGGGAAAGGGAAACGCGGACAGTCGCACGGCGCTGTCGGTTGGAACGCGCGCCATCACCGGAAATGCGGTTTTGTATTTTTTTTTCCTCTCTCTCTCCCTTGTTAATCGATCGGCAAAATGCGGACCATTGAAATTCATCTCGGAGCTGCTTGTTTGCCTCCTCTGCAGCACATCTGCGTCGCTGTTTCTTCTTGCACAAGAAGAATGGAAAGGCTTCCAATCCCTTCTATTCTCTCTTCTCAAACGATGTTCCCGTGAAGAGAGGATCTGAATCTGCCATGCTCCTCGGGAAACCGTTTCCTCCTGGAAGTGTCTGAGGAGTTCCCCTCGGAAGCCATCCGCGGGCACGGCTTCCCGAAGTTCAGTCTATCGACCACTTCTGCTTATTTATTTGCGGTCGATGACCTTGAGCATCCGAGTCCACGTCGCCCTCCTAGGCCGTCTCTCGAGCCCTTCTCGGAGCTTCCTCGACCGTCCAACGTGAGCCCGGGTCAACACACCTGATCACTTGGACAAAATAGCCTCTCGGGTAGACTGAAAATGCTTTAGCTCTTCGCGGCAACGCATGAATTTGTGCAGCGATTACGGCATCAGGAGCTACATCAGCTCCCAGCTCCATAGCTGCAGGGTGCCAGAGGCCGGATGCCACAGTTACCCTGCGTCGTGGTCGCCTGGCATCATAATTGCCAGACACGAAAGCTGCCAGACACCGTCGTGTGTACACACAAAATGGTCCAGTGTACTGATGCTGCATGGTACCTGCGATTCAGGAGCGAGAGAGTCGTATCGTTGTGAAGGTCTGGCTCCCTTACGAATAAGCGAGTCTCATCTACTAATGTACTTGTACATAGTAGTTGCACCCGGCAGTGTGCTATTTTCGTATAGACAATGCACGTTTCAAGTTACAGCAGCTTTCAGTATACTGTTTGAAAACGGATGCAATGCATCCGTTGCATATACCACATTGTTTGCCATAGCAACCCGTGATGAGCATGTGACACCTTCTGAAGGTTTCTTTGATGCAGTATCTACAGAATAATGAGAACGATGATCCGTGCATTCATATAAGGTCATACGCATGGGACTACATATGCACACCATGCACAAATATTCATCGTTTATGATCTTCCACTGCATACTATTTTCGTACCCAACTCGCGTTCACTATGATGAGTGATAGTGATGATATCCATGCAGTGCTTTCTTCTAAGTAAGAAGGAAATGCACACATCCGTGGCTTCTAAGAGGTTTGCTTGTTCCTCTGGTCTTCTCCTCTGACGTTTCATTGAGCATTTGGGAAGCGTACGAAAGATTGCAGCTGAACGCTGAACCAATGGATGTCAAAGAAAACTTCATCCATTACGAAGCAGTCCTCAAGCATCCTAAAATTCCGTTGGTACCCGAATGGTTGCAGGCTACCATGTGATATACCATGTAAACTGTGAAACCGTACCACTAAGTGCGTAGTACGCGTACGCGTGATGGGATGCTGCCATAACTGTATGTCACGTGGTCTAAAATCAGGTCCAGTAAATACACCTATGGATGCGGAAATTTATCACAATCAAGTATATTTATATACAACTGCAAACATTGTACGGTGGAAATGTGAATAGAGGTGCCCTTCGTGATCACGAGCTACCACGACGGGATGCCTCTCACACTTCACTGACCGTTCCGACAGTTCCGAGTTCCTCACTCGAGGGTTTTGGAGACCCTCCCTATGAGTCCCCTTCCTGTCTCAAACCGAATCCGCTCCCATCGTCAGCCGATCGCCACCGGCGTGTTTTTCCAAAGTTCTCAAACTATCTTTCACGCCGTCGTTTTCGGCGAGAGCTTTCCGGGTCTCCGTTGCTGCAGAGACCGGGACGGGAGGGTCACAGGTCACTTTCCCGGTCATCCGGCACCTTCTCATGCTCATGGCGTTTCCAAGATACGGCAGAGATGAATTGGCTTCACCGACGCCTTACAGGAGGGAACGAGAATCGAAAGCATCTGGGAAGAGTTTGGAGTTCAAACTCATGGACCGACAGAGACCGTAGCAGCATCTGTCGATCTCCATCCGTTTCCGGAGGAGGGAGGAGCCTTCCGGCCGGAGAGCTGACGCATCACCGGTCGCACTGTCCTTGAAATTCAGGGAGCGGTCGTGCAGAAGAATAAGGAAACAGAAAGATGTTCTCGGAAAAACCCCAGATGCCAGTCCTCCTGAGACGCCTCGGACATGATGTTATACACGTATTCCAGAGGTCTTTTCGAGTTTTCCAATCCAGGACCATTAACTCCAAGATTAAAAACTCCATAGCAAGGCACAAGGAGATGCACCCATCAGATTCCTGTCGATTAGGATTTTCATCTGCCAGCGGCAGCCCAAGACCCTGAGGTTTTCCTGCCAAGAGCTTCCGGAGAGGCTGCCGACCCTGAGGCTGCAGCCCGGATTCTGCCTTTGGTAGAGGGCAAAGAACATGCTTCTTTCTCCTGTGGTCTCACGGCAGCGAAAGTTGAGAAGATGCGGAGATGCAGTCCGAGAACCTTTTTCCTGTGGTCATCTTCCGAGTTAGCCTGAAGTTTCTACCAAGAATCAGCCTCGTCACATTGGAAGATGCACCTTGACAAAGGCACGGACTCTTCAGCTGTGAATGATGCTATGAGTAAGAGAATAACTAGAAAGGTTAGAACCAAGGCAAAGAGGTAGTCAGGTGTGTCAGTCAAAGGAACCTGATGTAACCTTATCGCTTATTTCCAATGGAGAGCAGGAGAGAAGAAGCAAAAGAGCTCCGCGGCAGCGGAAGAACAGGCGTTCCTGCTTCCCTCTTCGATGGCAAGGATGCCTTCTCCTTCACCATCGAATGACTGAAAGGGTTCGCCCAGGTTCACATCCGCATGCAGGGAGTCCCGCTCTGGAGGTGCTTCGCAACGATGTTGCTGCTGAAGCTCCCTCTCCCACGAGAGCTCGCGACAGATCGAAGACCCGTGAGGTGCCACCATCTTCCGTTGCGTAGGGGATGTCCATCAGCTCTGGCGCTTGCCCGATTGCGCCGCCGGTTCGGTGCCGCGCGGGAAGCGCCGTCTCTCGCACTCCCTTGCCTACGCGGAAGGCGTCTCCCGCTCTCAAGAACGCGGCGAGCTGCGCGACGCCCCTGCTGCCACCGCCGCATCAGGTGCATCTCGAAGGCCTGCAGCGCGTTGGGCTGCAGAAACACTTCCGGTGAAGCCCTGGTTTCTTTCTGCTCGCGATCGGCTGCGGCCGCCCGCCAGCCGACTCTCCGGTCCCCCTGAAGGAGTTCTCCAGCACGCTCCGGCAATTCCGAGACACACGAACCGAATTCCTGACCTCGAAGCCACGCCACTTCTCGCTTCCTGCGAGACGCTGGGAGGCAGGAGGCGTGCAGGTTCGAAAATCGTGGCGCCTCGCACTCTTCACGAACGGATCGATCGTCCCCGTAGGTAGAATGTCCTCGCATGTTTCTGTAGGTGTTGTGCGCAATAGGTCCGCGGCAGGCAGAGAGATCCTGAAGGAAGGGGAAGGGGGAGCCATTTCTCCATGGTCATGCGCCGGGGCAGGCACGCGCTCTCCGCGCGTTCTTTTTGTAAACAAGTCGACATTTGAGCACAGGCGCCTGGGCTTCTTCCTCCGCGGGGGCAGGATAGACGAGAGGAGCGGTTGGATGCTGGTGCTCTGGGCCCAAGCCCTGGAGGGCAACAGCCGCCCAAGTCAGCTTGCGCCGTGCGCCGGAGCGAGCGAAAGTGCCCGGTGGCCGGCTCAGGGACAACGACGGGACCCATGGCTTCGGAATCTGCTCAGGCGAGCCTCCCGCTCCCCTCCACGCAAAAAAAGGGAGCCGATGGAGGGAGGAACTTTACCAGAAAATTTCCGGGGACAGGTTCCCTGCCTCGCGTCCTTCTCCTTGCGTGACAGCAGCTCGCCTGTTGCTGAAAGCGGTGCCGCGCCTCCTCCCGAAGCACCGCGCGGACCCTCCAGCCGGGGTTTCCTGGAGGTAGCCGACCCGGGCTTCCCCACCGCAACCCTCCCTCCCCCTAACTCCGGCCAAGGGCTGCTCCCCTTCCCTTTCGTTAGGACGCATCCCCATGCGACGAGGGAGTCTGCCTGAGCGATCCTCACACGCGGAGGGACTCAAGCAGCTGGGATGGTTCCGGCCGGGGAACGCTCCCCGGCCGGAGAGTTTCGACGCGGATTCGGGTCGGGTGCATCCCTGACGGCAGCAGCCGCGGCACCGCCCTCTGCCCTGCACTTCCCCCTCTACCCCAGGAAAAAGCCACCAGCAGGCGCGATCGCACGAAGCTGCCTCCCGGAGCGCCTTTCCCAGCTGATCGCCTCGCCTGCCGCGCCTTCTTCGCCCGAGTGCGTCTCCCGCCGAACGAGGGGAGCGGCCGTCGAAAAATTCCGTTGATCGCCAGGAGAGTTGGGTCGGTGGGCGCGGCGGGTTTGCGGGTGGCTGCCGCGCGAGCGCGCGGAAGCGAGGGGAAGACACCTCGCCTCAACGCACCGGGACCCACGAGCTCGTCTTTTGCCCCGAATGGTTGTGTCGGGCAGGAGGAGCAGGGGGCGCGAGCCCTTCCGTAGCAGCAGCCGCACACAAACCGGGAATGAAACTTAAAACTCTGAGAAAGATGCGCGTCTAGACGGTTTCAGGACGCATCCTGAGGATCAGCGCCGCGGCAAAAGCTCGCTCTGGAGGGTGGCGAGCATTCATTTTTGCAATTTCTAAGCGGGCCCCCTTCCCCCCTCCCCAACGCTTTTGCTAATCGGCAAGAATTTTTGCGAGTTTCGCGGCCCACAAGAGTAATTGAATTTAATCAGCCTCCGTACCCATCTTTGGGTACGAAGGCCTCACGAAAGCTCTCGGTGTTCATGAGATCAATAATCTTCCTGACAAGTAATGCAGCCATTAAAACTGTCTGCAGCGCAATATTTGCTTTTCGGGAGATGAACTCATCTCGATCCGGCACAATAAGTGAGACGGACGCTCTCATACGGGAAGCGGAACTCCCAGTTCGATCAAAACGCATTTGGAACGGAATCAAATTTTCGAATTTGTGAAAACGGACCGAATTTCATCCCGGGGGTTCGAACTGCCTTTTCGTTGCGCGCGCGGGATGGAAGGCTCCACTGTTCCCGAGACAGCAGTCGATTTTTTGAGAACTTAAAATGTGTGTGTGGTGTGGTGTGTGTGTGTTTGGTGAAGGGCGGATGAGTCATCGGTCGTGCATTTGATCCTCAATGATCCGGAAACCCACCCAATTGGATCCTTCATACTGCGGCATCTGCGTGAGGAGCTGCTGCGAGCCTCATCTTCTTGCCTGCTGCTGGAGCGGTGCGACCCGACACGCACCTAGCTCGCGCTAGCTCCACCTTTTTCGGGATCTACGCGATCCACGGTCCCGAGAAAACCGGCAAAGCATCCTGGGAAGGATTTCTTCCCGACGAAGGATGCAACGTCCCGAAAGCACTGGACTGCGCGCTCCAGTACTCCGTCCCTCCTCATTCCCTCACCCCCTTTCGGGAAAAGCTGACCAGCCTGCAATGGGTTCCGTACCGAAGCGGAAAGACGAGCGAAAGTTCTTTGTACTTCACTTTGAGAGGTGGAAGTCTCCACGACGACGCTCCGCGCGCAATCTCGAAGCATCCGCGGACGCGGAGCGGTGGGAAGATGAAAGGCGGGCTCGGAGAACTTTCGAGATCCTCCTCGCTCCAGAAGACCGTTCCATGACTAAATCACGCGTCCACGAGTTTAAGCCTCGGTGGAGGAGAGAGGTTTCTGCACGCGGCCCGAGAGCAAGACGGACCTTCACCAACGACGGCACGGAGGCAGTCCCAAACTTCTTGGTCACATCCCGGGTTGTTCTCCTCGAGCAGAGGGGAAGGAGAGCGCAGAGTCCATCCCGTTCTCATCAGCAGTTCCCAGAACTGCGCCGGAAAAATGCATCTGCAGCGAAAGCAAGCCTCGATCTTCTACTACATCCAGGAATAAGACAGATCGCGGTTTGTCCTTGCGTGGAGGACAAAGAACAATCGCGCCGACGGAGATGAGGAGTCAGTGGCAGAAAAGATGGACTTCTGGATCAGCAGCTCCTTCCCCCCGCCAACTGCAACGAGGCTGCGAGAGGGCTCATCTGCATAGGATCCGAAGCAAGATTGTTTCAAGAGGAAAATGACGCTACTTACGGAGGGGAGCGGCGCACGTTACGGAAGAGGATGTGTCGCTGCAAAAACAGGGATCAGCAGCAGCGAGGAACCAACGAGAAGCCCGAAAAGGAGGGATTCGAACCGACTCGCACCGGTTGCTGCCAGGTCGGTACTCCGCGGAGGGGAACGCCATTTCCTCCTCTCTCCCTCTTCCTCCTCCTCTTCCTCCTGCGCGCCTTCTTGCACCGGAGAGCGTCCACACGGATTTCGGGAACATGCACTGCAGGGCAGAGTTCGGTTCCCCGGACGGAAGAGCAAAGCGGAAACCCGGATAGGTTTGGTGCTGACCGCTCACCGAGCTTCGGTGTCGATTCAAGCCTGGGGGTGACAGCGGCTGCTTGTTCACTTAAAGTGTTTAATGGTCTGTTTTGTTCACGTGGTACCATTTCCCCATTGGGCATCGTTTATTGATTGTTTCTGGGTCTGATGCCCTCCATTTCCATGAGATGCGAATCACGAAAAGCTTTAATGAGGAGAACGTAATGTATCTTTTTTTATTTTGTACACATGTCTATCGGATGGGATGCCTGGGACAGATTGCGGGATACGCTACAGTGGCTCCTTGAGTGAAATATGCATGTGTTTGAAGCAGAATGAAAAGCGTTCCCATGGAACACACACACACACACACACACACACACACACACATAAGCGGCGCAGTTTTATAGATCACTCAATGGTGCCATCGACTCAGAGAAAGGATCCTTGATTGGTTCCATGTCTTTACCGGGCATCTTCTAAAAAAAATTCTAGGCGAGGGAAACAAAGAAACAAAGCTGGAAGTTCACCAGAGGAAGATCAGAGTTTCCTTGAGCAAGCACATCGCAAGGATTGCGGAACAGCAGCACCTGTGGAAGCTCCGAGAAAGTTGCAACCCCCAACAACGGTCGCTCGGCGTACGTAGCCAGGACTCAACCGCTCCGCACGCAGGGAAATTCCAAACGTGAGAATCCGCGAGGAACTCCCCTCTGACTCGTGGCAGGAGGAAAGCGGGTCCAACGAGTCTTTCTACGTTTTTCCGGAGCCAGGAAATGAGGGGATCACAGGGTGCATTCTTCGCCAGCTGAACTCATTTTTGCTGCTGGAAAGGACAATGGGGAAAAGAATGCATGGCAAAGAAGGCAGGTAAGGTGACCAACTCGCTGACCTCATCTCATCCACGATGACGAAGCACTCGTGAGTCGAATCAGCACCTCGTAGAAGCCGCCGTAGAAGGAATTTACGGAAGTGATCCAGGAAGGCCATGGTTCAAACAAGCATATTCAGATTCGTCATTTCTGGGGAAGAACTCGTCCGTGGCAGGTGTTCGAGAGTGAAGGTGTACAGGAGGCGGCGTTGTATGCGGGTACTCCGCGGTTCCAACCCTCAGTCTTCTCTCGACATCAAGGCTGAGTTTTTGAGCCGCGCATGACTTTTTGTGCTGCGCGGGTTTAAAGGTCAATGGTTTACTGGGAACTCGAATTCTCAGGTAGGATATTTCTGCCGTTTGGAAGGTGAACGAAAGGTGAGGACCACTGCTTTTTCCGAGTAAATGATAGGAGACGCGTACAAGAAGGGATTTCCAGAGGACAATGAGGCACGTAAGGTGGCTTCGAATCCATGGAGACTAAGAAAGGAGAATCAAGAATATAGCGCATAACCCTCACTACGGCTAGGAAGTACTTTGCAATGGGATACGGTAGAGTCTTCCAAGCCTTCCAAGCCTTCCAAGGCCGAAAGAAGCTCAGCAGGCAGAGTCGGAAAGCTGACTTTCCAAAAGATATCAAGTTCTGTTCCAGGAAACAGCCCTCGTAGGCCACCGAAAATGTAAAGGGGTTTTTTGGTCCAGAAGGCGCAGCAGCTTAACTAAGCGCTGAATCTCATAATCAGTTTCATTCGGAATCTGCTTGCTCCCATGTTAAAACGGGCCAACCCACCACGAAGAGTCCGAGAGCTAAAATCTAAGAGGTCACCTTACATCACCTATGGGAACGTCTTTCAAGGAATGTGGGAAAGAGGAGCAAAGTGTTTCTTCACATGTTGCGGGCATCATGGAGCTTCCACACCGATGAAGGTATCGCTGCCGGACACCTAACAGAAACTAAAGCTCAAAAGACGAAAGCACAAGACAAGTCATTTTCGTCACTGGCGCCATTATAAACCCTAGATTTAGCACTGACGCTGACATGAAAATGGACAGTAGTTTGGATAGGAATCTTTTATTTCATCTGGGATGCCGAGAGCAAAATATACAGATGCCAAACGGGCATCAGTAAATTCTTCTCTATCTCAGCCTCTCTGCCAAAACGGGTTCAACAGAAATGTGCATTGCTTTTTGTTTCCTTTTATCCCCTCCCATTTACAGATGCGCTCGGCCTCGTGATAAAAAGGTTTTTAAATATCCCTTTTCTCTCACAGGAACAGGGATTGCTTCACGCAGGATACTGTTTCTGTCTCAAATCAAGAAGATCAGCAGAAATGGAGGCATTCTACAGAGTCCATTCCAAAATGACATGTGGCGAAATTCTCGAGTTAAGATTCAGGTCTTTCTCAGCGAAGGGCGCTTCTTTTTGATGTAAAGGCCGTTGAAGCATGAGGCGTGATTGATAATCTCTCGTTGCTATTTCACTCTGGATTCTCTGCTCTAAGACTGTGCAGACTTTTCGAGATGCAAAGACTTCTCAAGGCGACCTAATTCAAAAACATCTTCCATGAGGAATTTTCTCAGTCATGAAAAACAAGCAAGGAGTGCAATGGTTGCAAGACGGCACCAAATACCAGGTGTGCTTTAGAACCGGTGCAGTCTCTGTTTCGTGATGTCGACAAGCTGATATCTCGAGGAGTAGCCGTTTCTCTGTGAGGAGGCACGTTTTCAGCAGCTGGAATAAAGCAGACGAGGGATGCTTTTGGTACTTCCGCAGGAGATCTTTGGGAATGTAAAGTTTTCCGATAGTAACTCGAATCACTAAACGGGGTGACTTCTGCTGACCGTCAGGTTCATCTCTCTCAAATAAAAATTTGGTCTCAACTGACCAAATTCTGCCGTTGAGCTTTGCTGGATCCTCGGTTTGGAGAATTGGTCCGCTCGATCAAAACCAGGCAACGGAGATGAACCGATATCTCTTTTTTTTTGAAACCAAAAATAGAAATTCCAAATGGATGAAGCCTTTTGTTCTTATCCTTGGAACATCACGAACGCTGATGTCTCTGTCCTAGAAGTAACTTCTATGCAACCGCATCCCAACGGGGACATTTGCTGCACTAGACAACTTGGATTCTTCAGTGTTTCTCATGAGCTAACGGATCAGGAAGCGTTCTCACTACATGTACACCGAAATCTATCGTATACCTTCTGAGCTTCTGAGGTGGCAACCTTGTCAGTAAGTACATTCTGTTTCCTCGTTCTGGGACGCGGATGTAGTGATTAGAACGGAACCGACCTCTTCGCTATGCAATGGTTTCTGGTCCGCTCCTCGTGAACAAATTTCACCAGCAGCCAATGTACCAAAACCATCATGCAATTGTAGGACGCTGTAAAAAAAAAAAAAAAAAAAAAAAAAAAAAAAAAATTGCCATAAACAAATCCAAAGCACAAAGAACTTTGAAGCATGAAGCCCTTCCATCAAGAAGACTCTTAAGATGAAAGAGAATGTTACTGTCTGTATCTTCATGTTTCTGGAATCAAAGGAAATTTCAACTTGCTCTCTCCCTGTTACGACTTTTGGTGATGTAGCGAAACAGAAATGGAAACCCTTCCTGTTTCCGGGAAACGAAAGTTTTTTGTTTTCAATTATTCAGCTGAGGGATATTCAGGACAGCGCACAACCAACATGAAACCCGATTTCGGAAACCCATTTGAAGAAGAGGACAAACTTCTCAAGGCTTTGTTCGTTTCTCCAGGCTTTCTCTCTCCACGAGAAGCTTCGGCTTTCATCATTCGATACTCTTTGTTTACCTTGAAAGAACTGGCTGATCACAGCGTTTGCTTGCTCCACACTAACATCGTAGTGATGGCGGCTCAGAGATCGTAGCTGCTATCTTAATGTCCGGGGATGTTTACCTGATGTGGCGTTTCGTTTAGGCCCGCAATTCGGAGGAAACTCGTTTGTTCTCAAAAGGAGCCCTTTGTCAGATCACCCTCCTAAATACTTTCCGTCCTTGCCCATGATCAAAGCACTGCAGAGCATCTTATGAGAAGAAAAATTCATTGCCATTTACAGCTTCCTCTCGCAACAACTTTGGCTAGAAAGCGTCCACAACGATCCTAATGTTTCTCACGGCAGTTCGAAATGATAGTTTGCATACCGGGGTCATGTTCATCACTCATCATCTTTGGAAAAACTCGCTCAAAAGTAATCGATCGGACGAGTATCCTCAAAGTCAACCGCTAAAGGTTCAGTGATCTCGTAAAGAGATTCCATTTGATTTCAGCATGAAGTGCAAATGGAGATAAAAATTTCTGCTCCTTCTGTGGAGCCTCGGTTCTTCTCGAAACCCGCCAAAATCGTAACATCCGTCCTTGACTTCCACTGCTAAGAGCGCTCTTGTCGCCTAGAAGGAAGATGGCTGCTGCCACGACGTGAATTCAACTCCCGTGTTCGCAAAGCAGTCAGAGTTTGTCTCCCAATGGTCGAATGGAAATTTCCCTGACAAAGAGTTGCTATCATGGGGCAAACTATTTGCTTTCGGAGCTCTTCAAAGACCTGCTGAAAGGTTCAAAGAAACTGACTAAGACCACAAGTAGGCAGCTTGCATGTGCCACACCGTGAGACACAGCTAGATGATGTCAAAATAACATGACTTTTGGCACAATACCACAGGAGCATGAGGCAGTTCCGAGAAACGTGCAAGAGAGAGTTAGCTTCCCTGCAAGTATTGCACGAAAGAAATCCGAGATGACTTATTCTCAAGCTGAGTGCTTGGAATGGAAGTACACTTCAAGAGAAAGAATTTCTGATGATCCCAATGCATTTATTTGTTTCTGGTCAAATCATTTCGCTAGTTGAAAATACAACCCACTTTGTGCAAACTGATGCTTCGATCAAAGTCAGCCTCCGACCACCGCCATGAGGTTCTGAAAGTCCTTACTTTTTCTACAATGTGTTAAAGGGTTTGGAAGCCCTGGATCAGCATTTCAGCAGGGTGCTTCTCGTAGAATAGAGAAAGAGGCATGTGGTTCTTCCTCCAGTTACATGCACAGTGACCTTATTGTACCTGAGCTGCTTTTGTTCCTCCAGTCTTCTCTTGGCCAAGTCGATTGAAACGAACAAACTATTAGCTCATTTAAAAGGAAAATGTAGCATTTGATGTTTACTCCGCAGTCAACGTCTTCTTCTGCACCAGCAGAAAGAACTGTCACATGTTCCTGGTAACCAAAATCGAGAAATGCCAAGGGTTCTTATGGAATTTAGAGAGAAAAATATGTATCGATGAAGACATTTGAGTTTTGCAAAAGAAACTGACCAAAACCGAAAAGATTGAGAAGGGACGAAGACATGTGGTGAAAGAACTTTCCTTGGTCATTTCCTGTTCGGTATCCGTGGTGGCTCTTACTGGAAGGGCAATCCCATCCAACCAATTTTTTTTGTTTTGAAAATAGGAGTCCTTCCAAGCGAAAGATGCCGACTTTGCAGAAGTCTGATGCCTGTGGCACGGCCTTGAAGTGGTGGATCTACGGAAAGCAAAATCTTTGTAGGGTACTTCCAAACCCATCAGAGAGTGATGGTGTCGGGCCGTCTGTGCCCTCTCGGCTTTGACGACCCTCTCACGTCAAAAGTCGCCATTTACATGAGCACGCCGCCTGGAGAACAGGAAGATCCCCACCGCTTCCTACTGCTGACCCCGGCACCAGCTTACTTGGTTTCCTACTGGGCAAAGGAGCTTTGGATTCTTTTCAAGGACATCCGATTCGCAGAAGAAACTCCCGTTTCCTTTGTCGGCACAAATTTTGATATGCCAAAAGGCCGAGAAGCTTTCGCGGGCCATTCCTCTGCACATGGAACGCGGAGGCAAAAAGGTTTCATTTTAGGACCTTTCTCTGATGACACTAAAGATATCATTGAGTCATCATCGAGTCTCCCTTAAAGAAATGCTCTTTCTCGACTAGATTCCAGCTGATTACTATAGAAAACAGAAAAGGCAATTTGCAGTTAGGGGCGCGTTATCCCGAAATCGATCCACGTATTGAGCCGCTCCAAAATCGGGTACTGTGGTTTCCCGACTGGCACAAATCAGATGGAACTTTCGGGTGAGCAGTTCAGCAGAAATCCATCACGGAATTTGGGGGGAAGAGGTCTAGAAGGCGAACTTAAGAGCAGCCATTTGTCTTGGAGATGCTTTAAAGCGTGCGGAAATCGGACTACCCGGGTCACTCGATCTTCCGTTTCCGAAGAACACCTCAAAAGCAAACAAGGTAGCGGAAGCAACTCAGATAAGCGGACTTCGGAGGAATATTCGACATTGGTTGAAGACTTTGCCATTTCTTTCTGCGGGAGGGGAGGGGGGGGGAAGAAAATCCATGCTTGAAAATTCAGATTCATTCCGGATTTCGTCTTGTCGCGGAGACGCTACAAAAAGCTCGACCACCTCTCGTGCGGCAGTTCGCTTTTAAGTATCAACGCTGCTTCACTGCTGACTGTCTACGCTGGAGCTCAGTTCTTCTACAGTATTCGTTTCTGACGTACACAGATGCTTCCTTTCCTCGAATCCCTCAAGAGCTCTGAGTCCTCCGATGCTTCCGGTTACCCTGACTCAGGAACTCAACGTAACATTGAGCATCTACAGCACCGTACGACTTTCCCACAACTCTTAAAGACAGCGGACCGGCTGGTACGAGAGCGCTGCTACGGCAGCGGTACACTCGAAGGGTCAGCAGCGGATTCTGCAAACGGCTTTCGGACAACAACGACCGTGCCCATACAGCCGCTCATAGCTCCAAAATGGAGAACACAGCCAGGAGATCACCAGAGCGCAAAAAGTGGAAATTCTGCTTATCCAAAACAGAAGAGGAGGGAGCATTGGAGAGTAGAGGCCGATATAGCTGGTGGCTTCCATTTCGTCGGAAAGCACATACTGTCTTGGGAGCAACCTTCCATGTGGGCTGCATCAAGGGACCATAGAAAGTAGAGGAGCAGGGAGCAGGATGCTCAAAAAGGTTCAGTACAAAACATGAAGGACAGAGAGAGGTTGTGCCCTCCAGCATCAGGTGGGTGGATAGTAAATGATTCCTCGTTGCCCAAATTGTTTATAGTTTGCGAAAAAGCTGTAGGCAGAAACTCTCCAGAAATATTCTATCAATTACGATGACGAATCACACCAGTTTCCAAGCTGCTGCCTCAGACGACAAACGGGAATTGAGTTCACTCCCAGTCGAAAGGACTTGTCCCGGGGCCCGGCGCGAACCTCCATTGGTAAGAATTCCAGGGAAACGAATGGAGGGAAGGCTGGGAAGAATTTGAGGACAAAGGGGTAGCTGCAAGATTAGCCGCATCTCGGCACGTTTTCAGTATTAAGTTGATGAGCAGCACCCTGCGTGCCCTGACTACGATTCGGGTGCTGATCAACCCAAAGACAATATTTTCCGTACCCTCAGGCGTTTCTCTAGTATGCTGACACGACAATTGCATTTAATCCGGCCGAGAGTTTCGAAATATCGCAAGCATGGCGGACGGATCGCTGAGCTCGGGACTGGCAAAGGCATCCCTACAGTACAGCTCCCTTCATGGGAATGGAAAGAGATTTTCGAATCTTTGTCGTAGTGTGAAACGCACCATCGAGGTGAAGAGTGTGGAACCCGAGTAAACGTCAGCAAACTGCCGATGCCATTCTCCTCTTGCTGCATCTAAGAGAACGATTTGCTTCTGTTCCAATCAGCATGGAGGAATTCGAGAATTTTCCTTTGCAGTGGTTCCAAACAAACACCTTTTACGAACGGAAGCACCATACTGACCACTCTCGGTTCCAGGAATTATTTGGAAGCGTCCTATTTGGAAGCAAGAGGAGCCCACCATAAAGTGACGTTGTTGTACGTGACACGAGAAAAGTGACCTGCAAAGGTGGACTAGAGAAATTCCTGGGAGTGACTCCTATCGCAGAATGTACCACTGTTGTTTGTTGCTCTTTCATTACGCTTATGCGTGGACATCAAGCACTGAGTTTTTGATCTCTTGAAAGACTAAGAGAGAGGGTCATCCTCTAGGAGCCCTTACCAAAGTTTCTTCCCAGAGTCTTTGGAGTGCTTAACCAAGGTTCTTGGGCAGCGGGATATGACTTCGTCAAACCAATTCAGTGCTTGAAAGCGCAGAGAGGAGCCAGATCTTCTGAAGCCAACTAATCGACTTTCAGCTCCAGCGGATTTTCATAAATTCGGAAATTTACGTTCCTCTTTTTTCGAGCTTGGGCAAACTTCTTTCTACCAGCAGATGCCGGTCAGAAGATCCAGCGCTCGTCATAGGGAGTTCGATCACATGCTTCATCCTGTCTGCCTCTCTTTATCTGTCATGCGTTTCGAAACGATGCGCGGTGAAAGTGGTGAATTTGAGTCCCTCTTCATTGCCTCTTGCAACGACCTGAGAAAGGTCCGAATGTGCAGAGAGCTTCGCTGTGTTCTTCATAGTCCATCATCTTTCTTGTCCATCTCCTTTCGATTTCACTTTTCATAGCATTTTCTTTGTCGGACAGTCAGGTCAGCAGGCGAAATCCAATCGAGCAGTTTTGTGATTAATAACAAGCAGAAAGTAAACTGCTTCCCCTTATTTGACATCACCTCATTTCTATCCTCCCTGCCTCCTTCGCGACATTTCGTCCTCAAACGGGAGCTCTAAGCTTTCCCAGATTGGAGCAATGAGAGTCACCTGCCACGGACTTCGTTCTTTGGGTCACACATCAAATCTTGGTATGTACAATCAAACTACCAGACCAACCATCTCTGGAGCTCCATTCCTGATTCTTGAGTGATCCTTGAGTGAAATCTGAGTCTCCAATTTGAGGTGAAATAGAAGGAAGGCATCCCAGCAGTCATCCGAACAATTCTTTTCGCATAGCCCTATTGCTATAATTCAAGTACTAAACAATGCGCGGTCATCTTGGAGCACCCAGATTCCAGTTTTCTTCTCATCTTTCATTTGAAATGCGCTATCTTGTATCTGGAGAACGCTGCTACTCCAACGATATGCATGTGCAAATCTCGTGGCAGGTGAGAGAGCTCGAAAGACGCAGCTTGCAGGAAGCGACTTCACTCGTCACTTTACTGAAGACGCTTTCTTCAGGAGTGTCGCCGTCCAATAGAAGACCCACTGTTGTGTGTTCCTACCACTCTCAACTTCAACATCCTTATGGTGACTCCCTCAAGAGATTTCAACTGCTCTTCCATCACTATCTTTCACCGATATCTACGTATCCATGGAAGATAGTGACGTTTTTCATCTCATTGACCTGCTTCGTTACTTTGCTTGTGTTTCGTTAGACACCGTCTCTATAAGATGCTCATTCTCTATGGTTTCACTATCCGGAATTTCAGTTCTTGTTCAGAGCTTTTCCAGTGGCCTGCCTGTGGCCTCCAGAGTCCACCTCACCATCTTGTGCGGATGCTGAATAGCCAAATTGCGGCAGATTTCGCGTTCGGAGCAGATGGAGGCAATCCTTCTCTTCCAGTCTCTTTTTAGTCCCGAATTCCTTTTGGAATGTCCCTCTCTCTCGCTCGGAAGATGTTTGTTCACCAGAGACAGATTTCTTCATTCACTGCTCTCAAGGTAAATATTCAAGACTCTCTTCAATGGCTGCATCCTGATCGAATGTTTTTGATCTGAAGAGCATCTCGAGAATTCGTTTGTCATGCCGGACTTTTGCATAGCATTATATGGAAGTTCTCTTGGTGCTTGTCATGCCTCTTCCATCTGTTGGGATGGAGATGGTTGAAATCGTGTGTGGGCACCTCTGAATGGCATTTTCGTAGCATCACCCGGGCAGTCAAAAAGCCTTCCTTATAACGTCTCCCTTAGAAATCTTAATGTCGCTGAAAGAAAAAAAAAAAAGACTTTTTCGTTGCACGACATCAAGATTAGAACAAGAAAAAATACCAAGGGTCAAGAATTGCGAGATGAGAGACTTCAGTTCATCAGACGTCACTCACGTTCATTCTGTTTGATCATCACGCCGTTGAGATCAAAGAACAAAGTCGTCATGTGAGGACCAACAGATCCAGCTGCAACGACCTCTGAAAGAAAAAAAAAAAAAACAGTAGGTGGTTTACTATACTTAGAGATTTCAATTAGGGCTTTTCGAAGGACGAGAAGGTGCAAGGCGATGCCGAAACGAGCCACAAAATGTTCCGGGATGAATGGATCATCGACAATGGGAGTGCTGGAGTTCCAAAGAGCAAACAGCCTCGGTTGTTAAGGTCTTTGCGGTAAGTAATGCTGGCACAATTTCGTAGATGGATTCTCTACTTGCACGCTCAATGTTTCAGAGAAAATGCAGAAACATCTGAGATGGAGGGATTCATTCAGTGAGGTTCATTCCCTGAAATGCCCCAAGTGAAATATGGATGCTAAAAGCGAATGATGGAAGAAATAGATAGGGTTCAGGATCATTGCCGATGATTTCTCCAAAGTTCCATCATAGAGCGAAGGATCCGTAGTGGTTGGTGCGTAGCCACTGTTGTCACTGTTGCACTCGAGCATGAGGCTTTCCTGAAACAGTAAACGGGAACAATCTTCGATCCCACCGTGCCTCCGGACTTCCAGATTCTGCTTCTCACGTGCTTCTCCATCCCATCTTCGCTGGACGGCGCAAAGGAAGGAAAGAGGGGGAGGACGCAGAGAGCTTCCGGAGAGTTTGTAAAAACAAAAGTCTCCGGGAGATGCGATCCACTAGCGATGTACCATGGGACGTCGTCGAATGGAAGTGCACCATTTGCATCGGGGAATTTCGGCACAACACGGGCACGACTCGGTGCTTTCGAAGCAAATCACGAAGGAGGGGGGGGGGGCGTCCATTGCCTTCCTTTTCATGAGGAAGGTGCATCATCCGATTTGATTATCAGCGGAGTTTCAATCCCGCAGCGCGCCGTTCCCTTGTGCGTGGCGATCTGGAAGCATTCCCCTCCGGAGGGAGACTGAAGACACCGCTGATTTTCGGAAGGGAACCCTTGGAGAAGGTAGTGTCTAAGATTTTGCGGAGGTTTAGATGAAGACTGTCAAGCGTAACACTTTCCTTTCCTCTCTTTTTTTTTGTCATTGATGATAGCATGAGGCAGAGTGAGAGGAAAATGGCGGGCTAAAGAAGATGCGTGGGGTGCTTGAGTGCTCGCAACGGCCCTCTCATTCCGTGTTTCGAAGGCTCATGCGAAGATCAGGAAAAGCTAGGAAAAAAAAAGAAAAAAGGAAGAGACTGAAACGGCTGCTGTGACCAGGGACCCGAGTAGAGAAAGGAGGTTCAGAGCACCCGAGGAGCTTTTTCTAATCACGGAATCCATGTGCTCACACACCAGATACGTGATTCTCAGCGTGCCGATGCACTTACTGGTGCACATTAAGACACGTACGGCGCTCATGCGCTGAATCTGTGAATGAGCAAGATCAATTTTGCTCTACCTTGATCCTGGGTGGATGAACGCCAGTGCCACCACCAACAGTCATCACGTTGCTTAGCACTGCGTGCACTGGTCCAATTGCAGTGCGCGCATGCATAAGGAGATGCTGAGTAACAGCCACCACTAGAGAAGTAGAAAAAAAAAAAAAAAAAAACAGCAGTTGAAAGAACGAGGGGGAGGCCAGGAAAGGGAATGGGATTCAGACTGCTGCTCGGAAACTGGAGCGCTTACCGCTCGGTCCAAAATGAGAAGACTTTCTTCTTCCGGACGCACGATGATTTTTGGCTTAGCCGATCTGCGATGATGGTCCTCTGAACCATAATCGCCTTAGTAGTTTATTTTTGTGAAATTTTCAGGCTCCCTGACACCCCCTTTTCCCTCCCTCCCCACGGGTCCGGCGGTTTCCCTTTTTTAAGAAAAGGTTCTTCTTCCACATGTTCGCCTTGTTTACTGTTCGCCTTTCGTTTGCAACCTCCTGACTCAGTTCCACTCCATCTCGAGGCATTGCGAAGATGAAAAATGACATGGGTTCGGTAGCTGAATGGGACATCCCGAGCATGGGGGAGTCCTCTGAGCGCTCTGAAAAATGGTCCTGAACCGTGGAAGAGCTCGCCGGAGTCTGGAAGTGCAGCCTCTTTCCGCGTGCAGCTGCGAAGGCTTTCGGAAGTCTCCAAGATGAGGAGCGAGGAAAAATAGAAAGATTTCGAGGGAGATGTACATTGGATGAACAGAAGGGATCCATACTCTCTTGAACACCGTCCCCCTCTCCCAGAAGTAGTTGTCAAGGCTCCCGCCACGCTGCTCCTAGCTGTTTCGTGTTTTCGCTTTCGTTTTAGACGAGCCAGGATCACTCGATGTTTCAAGAGGGGTTGCTGAAAAACCCTCATGAACAGTCACGAAGAGCTATGGGAAGCCTTCTGCATCCATGTTCAGACACTCAGGAGGGGAAGGATCCCGGCCATTTCTGCTGCAAAGCACAGGAGACACCCCAGCGAGCGAGTTCCGAAGAGCTGCTGCCTATGCGGCTACTGTATCATTTCCTTAGATCGGCCAAGGTCAGCCCAATCCGTTGCACCGTCATACTCGCCACCTCTTCGGAAAGGCTTATGGAGATGGGAACGCATGCCAGCAGATTGGTTTCCGGCTCGTTTCTACGCAACCACCTCTGCACCCGACGGGGCTGCTTTGGGAGACGTTCGTTCCAATGCCTGGCATACTGCTCACTCCTTCCCTCCCCTTCAGAAGCAACCGTCCGAGGGCATCGTCTCGTCACCTGTCCAAAGAAGGCGACTTGAGCAATTCGTGATGGCGAGCGCTCGGGGCGACTTCGGTGTCCCAACGGAAAGCTCCAGCAGAATCATCGGAACGGTCCGCCTCGACAGGAAGTGCCTGCCCGCCCGACTTCATACTTCCAGAAGGGCACCGCCAAGCTCCAGGAGAAAAATGTCAGAAGCAGCGGAGCGGCCATAAGAAAAGTGGAAGGGGAGCGCGCGAGCGAAGAAGGGGAAACGTCCCGGAAAGACATCCCTCGGTATTCCCGGAGTTAGGGTGGCGGCGGGCTCCCTGCCGAAGAAGCCGAACCTCTGGCACTGTCCTTATCGAGAAGGCGGGGAAGAGGGTGGGGTATGTGTGCGCAGAGGGAGCGGACGTTCTCGGAAAAACAACTCATCTCTGTGTACACAACCGGCGTCCTGGGATCGCCACCAGTGCCTTCGGTGCTTGTTTGCCCGGTCTCTCGCAAAGAGCTGTCTGTTGCTGTCTCCGGTTCATTGACACCGTTCTCACCTGGATGCGTTTCCGTTCGCTGGCAGTTTCCGCACCTTCCATTATTGTTCTGCTTGACGTGAACCGATAAAAAGTGACTTGCGCAACGCAAAAGCATGTCACGTCGACATCGATGTGCGCGCGAGCAGCCTGTTGTTATCTTCTTCATCGGCAGGCTGAGAATGTCGCATCTCGCTCGGTTTGCACGAGAGGTGTGCGCGCGCGCGCATGCTGCTCGGCGCTACCACGCACAGCCTCCTCCGCGTGTGGTGGAAAATGAGGCCAGCGCCGAGTACCAAGAGGAAAAGAGTGAAAGGCTCTGCAGCGGAGCACACACGGCGGAGCGAGACGCGACGGTGGGTTGTCCATGACGACAGGTAAACCGCCGGACGGAACAGGCCCCTGTCCCTGATGGGAAACTTCTTCGATGCCTTCCCAATTTGCCCCGCTAACGCTCTCTCGCACCGCACCGAGCGTTCCCGTTGCTTGGCAGCCTTTTCCGGCCGAACCCAGGATGCTGCTTCTTTTGTTTCCCGGAGAAGGAGAGGACGGAAAAGAGGGAAAAAATGGGGGAAGGGGGGGGGGGAAGGAAGAGAAAGGTCGATTCTTCCTCTCTCCTGATCAGAGCTGCCGCCGTTGTCGCCTCCGCTGCTGCTGCTGCTGCTGCTGGAGCGGTGTGCTTTTTTCTTCCCTGCGCGCGCTGCCGGCTCGAGCGCGAAATGCTGCTATCGCGCGCGGCAGCGGCTCCGAGATAACAGCCGCAATTTCTCCAATTCTCTGGAGCAGCTGAAGCAAATCGGCCGCGTTCCTTGAAAATGCACGTCGCCATTTCCCACAGTCTGAAAAATCACCCCTGCATTCTCGCAGTCCGGAGAGAGGCCCGCATCCCAAAATATTATATCGGGAAACATTGACTGATGTCAATCGATCATCTCTATGGACTTATCGACTGACGGCCTCATTAATGAGGGCAGAAACTCTGGCTGGCGGAGAAGAGCGGCAGCACGACCGCGAGACTTCAGCAAATCCTCTCCCCCCTGGTCGAGCCAAGTCCGTCGCACCTGCGCTTTTTTTTTTTTTTTCTTTCGTCCATCTTCCTCTCCCTCCGCCTCCTCCCCGAAAGCACCTCGTGACGCCGGACTGATCTCGAAGCGGGCGCATGGACGGACGGGAGAGAGCCCTGGTTATTCTTTTGGCGTTCCCAGAGGGTCAGGATCGGCTCAGGGAGTACGGTAGGGAATAGGGTACGTCGGATTTTCCGGTCAGGATGTGGGAGCGCAACCGTGCCGCCAGTCAGCCATTCGGAGTCCCCCACCCCGGTCTTTCTGAGACGAAGCAGGAGATCCCGGCCGGTTCTGCCGGAGACATCGGATAAGAGCAGCGAAACTTTGCAGTAATGCTTTCCTGCCAGGAGGAAGATCAAGGGAATTGAGATCAGAGGGATGGAGATGGGAAGCAAGACTCCCGAAGCGTATGCAGGCGTAATGTGACGGCTTCTTTTGCAGTAAATCTCCTGGCCACTCTTCGAGATGGCTCTCTTTCTTTCCTTCTTCTTTCTTCCTTTTTTTTTTTTTTCTATTGTTTGTCTTCGAATTTGCCAACGTCGAGCACCTCGCGCGTCCTGCAGGCAGTAGTCCGCGGCGTTGGGAGCGGAGCGACAACGGCAGCAACGGCGGCGGGCGCCGACGCGCTCCCCCCCCCCTATCCAGGAAAAGTCAGGGCAAGCGCCTCCGACGAGCCTTCCTCCTCGACGAGGGAAGATGTGGCACCTGCAGAACGTGGGCGGTTCAGGATGGCAGCGGAGACGGTCGGAAATGCGGGGCAGCCTCGCAGGCTGCCGCCGGTGATGGCTTCCTTCGAAGCATCCGGTTCCGCCTTCGAGGCGGGCAGAGAAAGCCTGGAAGTTCGGAACGGGCATCGCCGGGACGCGCACCGTTCATCGAGGGAGGTCCGGAGGGAGGCTGCGAGACTATCGGCCACGCGCTGAGAGGTCATAAGGAGGGCTGGCGTCGAAAAAAAAGGCGAATGGTTGCTCGGAGATGAGGTGAAGCAGAGTTCCCTCCCTCACCCACCAAACTGTGGGTCTACAGAGGGGACAATCTAAAGGGTGCCGGAAGCTTCCAAGTGCCCTCATAGCAAGGCAGCATCGCGTCTCCCTCTCATGCTTCTTCAAAGACCAGACCCTGCCTCCGACTCACGGGTTCAGCGGCTCCATCGCTAGTGGCGCCATCATATCTGTCAAACCAGATCGGTCGCTGATACCCCTAGCTTCCCGGAGACTTTGAGTGCCATAAAGTTGGTCCTCTGCATCCTTTGATTGTCTATAAGATAACGAATTGCCGTTCTCTCCCAGATCAAGGGAGGCTCGTGGAGCTCACATCCAGAGAAGAACCACTTCCCTAGGAGGCAGACCCTGGTTTCCACATGCTAGAGAGCTGCCGGCCTGTCTCTTAAATGTCTTTTGGGAGAGTGCATCCTGATCTTTCGGCGTGTTTGCAGAATCATCTTGTTATCATCGCCGTTCTTATCTCATTAGAAATCGAGGCTGTGCACTCTCACAGATTATCTATGCACTCTCTAAGACAAGAAGAAGACTTTCGAGTGTAAAGACTCCCCGAAGAACATCTCAGGACTGTTCTCATCAGCTCTTCTTCTCTCGATAGAAACGACTTTCCAGCTACGCTGAAGTTCCTTTCGTTCCTCTCCGGATGCTCCACATCTCTTTTCCAGTCATTACCCTCTGCAGCCGATTCAGATGTTCCCGGAACGCCGTAGGGAGATCAAGGGTTCTAGGGGTAGTTCATTTCTGATGGAGGAATGGAGTTCTTTCCTTGAGAGTTCAACCTAGCAACGGTTCGCTTTTAATCTGCAAGGACATTTCTCGCTCTCTGAAAGAGAAGACGAGAGCTGTGGTGCTTTTCCACTCGGTCTTTGCGTGAGCGTTTTATCAAGGTCAGTAGGCAAAAGGCAGCACGCGACCATCGCAGGAGTCTTCGAGTCCTTGCAGCAAGAGGTCAGTCGGCTCGGAGCTGGGCTGCTGCAAAGACCACCATGGTGCAGGAGAGAGCAAAAGAAATGAATGAAGCGGGAGAAAAAGATGGAGGACGAGGGAAAAGGAAGCACCAGCCTGCTGCACTACTTCTTAAACTACAGCCTGCCCGTGATCCCGTAAACGCGCTCTCCGCTCCGATATTCACGTGGGGTCATCTGGTCTCTCTCCTAAGCATGGAAGAGGTTCTTAGGTAGTATGCCCAGGACTGCTGGTGCCACTGCATCTCGCAGTGAGCCGGCAGCATGGCGCGTTGGGACCACTGTAGTAAACGAAGGCTCGTCATGACGTCCCAGAAACGTCCCTGGTGTAGCAGGGTTACCTCCACACATTGCCAACCACTTTCGAGGGCATCGCAGTCCGGCAGCAGACGAGAGAGCGGTCCCGTTTCCCCTCACCTGATGCATGGCTTCGGAGGAAAACTTTCCCTCTTCCGAGAGTGCCCGCTTTCGTTGCGCGAGAAACTGCAATGCAAGAAGAGAGCCTCCGTGCGCTGCGACTTGGAAGGGAAGGTCTGGGAGAAGGTGCTTTGTGTGCTGCCCCCCCGAATGCCTCGAGAGCATCCAGGACTAGAGTCTAAGCCTGTGTTAGAATTCCAAAAGCTAAATCATGCTTGAGTTGGGCTTCGAGATTTCCATGGACCGAACTTTCCCTTCTGTCACTTCCGCGATAGAAGAGGAAACTTTCCTTGACTGTGCGGTAGAGGAAGATTTCCCGTGAGTTCTTCGTAACAAAAATGAAAGAGTGGAAGAGAAGGAAGAGGGGAGGGGGGAAAGGAAGGTAACAGGCAGAGCGTCGGTGAGCGCACCGATGTGGAGATATGGACGTGGTTCCTCACATAGACACGGAGATGTGGACTCGTTTTCTCGCTCTCCCTCCCCCTGTAGAAGCCCGCAACTGTATAATCGAAGAATTGGAATCCGGGAAATATGAGAACATGGGGAGAGGGAGAGACAATTGCAACTCTTTAGAGACCAAGGAATCTTTGTCGAAGACGGAACAAAGGAGAGGCTCACACGGTCACGCCTAGCTTCAAAAAGCCGAGTGGGGAACCAAAGGACCATCAAAGAAATCTCTTGGTTTTCATTGGCTGAGTACGCGGACCACCCTATCCATTTTTGCATTCTTGGTACTGCGTGCCTTTCCCTCAGCATACTGGTGACATTTTTGGCTCCAGAAAACGCGTCATCCTTGCATGGTCATTCATTCATCTTTCTCATCCCGGTCACCCACGACCGAGAGTCCGGAAAACTCCACTGAAGGTTGCATTGCCTAGCGACCCAGTCAACTTTCATCCTATGGACAGCAAGATCCCCTTCCTCTCTTCCACAGTCGGACCCACCTAAAATTTCAGGACTTCTCGTGCCGTCAGTCGGCGACGCTCTACTCGGCGACTCAACTCGAGCAATCGGCTCGGAAGGTAAGTGCACAACGTCGTTCTCAGCTTCCTGCGACCTTCCGCATGCGAGTACAGATACTGCCGTCTCCGTCCCTTTCATGTTGTGCCATTCCATCAGTTTCGGCGCGCGCCAACCTCCCTTCCCCTCCCTTCCCACTTACTCTCTCTCATACCTGCTGCTCTTCCTGCTTGCAACTATCTCTCTCTCTTGGAAGGTTTCCCGTTTCTTGCAGACGAGTTGCCGCTTAAGAGCTGCGATCTCGAGTATTCTCCTCTCTAGAGTCGCTTGCCTCGGAAAGAGCTTCGCTTCTTCAGCTTCACCACTCCCCATTCCAGATTTTCGCTACTGAAAGCAAAGAACTAAACGCATCCGACGTCTTCCTCCTGCTGCCGGTGCCTTTGAAGCCTGAGGCAAGCTCCAGAAAGAAGACAGCGGAGTTCCTGTCCCTACTAACGTTTCAGATCCTCAGCTCTTCCGGGATGCTCTTGGAAAAAGGGACGCTTCGTCCCTTCGTCCTTTCCTCTTCCTTCGCGTTTCCATGGCTTCGTACATCGCTCCAGATTGGCGAGTAAGTGCGGTAGCGATCGTCGCAGATGCCTCTCTCTCCGCTCATGCGCATCTCCCGCACAAGACATCGAGAGCGGTCATCTTTCCGCCGCAGCAGTAGCAGCAGTGCATCCGAGTTTTCCCTAGGCAGGCGTCCTCGGACGTTTCCCCTCGCCGTCCCGCGGCGCCGAGACGCGCAGCTTTCGCTGACAGTCCTCGCTCGAGGTCACCTGCCCCCTTCTAGTCGCTGTCCGGTCTCCTCCTCCTTCAGCTCTCTGTGTCTTCGAAGACGGCTGATCGCGCGTGCTGATTCTGAGAAGCGCGTTGTCGCAGTTCCTTCGACGCAGCAAAAAAATCAACCCTCCCTTTCTCCTTCCCTTTCCACCATCGATCCACCTCCGCGAAGGACTTCAGGAAGACTTGAACTTCCACGAGGAATTCTCCAGCTGCCAAGGGAACCATTCGTAAGCAACGGGTCGAGGATCTTGACATCCGAGTACCCTTGACGCTACTACAGTCGGGAAACTCCTAGAGGCAGTGGAAGAAGGGGGGGGGGGGGGTGTTCCTTTGGTTCCCAAAGTCGTCGAAGGCCACGAACTTCTTCCCTGTTAGATAAAGGGGGGTGGGAGAGGTGTGAGGTCGGCATAGGGGTAGGAATAGGAAGAGGAGGAAGAAGGGAGGAAGGGGGAAGGAGGAGGAAGGGGGAAGGAGGAGGAAGGGAGGAAGGGGAGAGGAAGTAAAAGAGACTTCCATCGCTCGGTAACTCAGGAACAGTTCCATGACATTCAAGGAAGCATCCCCTCCACCACCGCTCCTTCCTTCCTCCTCAACTTCTTAGGGGAGACGCTTTCCGAGGTGACCTTTAGGGGCTGCGGTGGAGCAAAGGTATGAGGCGTTGGATAGGAAGGAATGGGTGAGAGGGGAAAGGAGAGTGCAAGTCCTGAAGGAAGAGAAGTCGGATGCTAAGCGTAACGAGGCTGGCTGTACCTCTCCTCTCCTCTGGAGTGTCGGGAGGAGAGCACTGGCAGGAAAGACGTCGACGGGAGATGACCTCTGGAAGGGTTCTCGGCTTAGGATACCTGTGGGAGAACTTCCTAGAGGGGCGTGGAGGCTGCACCAATGATGGACTTCGCAAGCTTAAAGGAGGAGCTGTTCAAAAAAGGGAAATGAAGGATGATATCCGCCGAATGGCATTTGTCCCTTCCAGCAGGAACATCTCGGAGAGTCTCCACTCATGTTTTTGGACCAGCGCAAGCCGCTTGCTCTCCTCACTCCCCCCCCCTCCCTTCCCTTCCATGGCTTCTGCTGGTGTCGCTTCCTTTCATCGTTGCAACCTTCTGCAGATTAGTGGTGGAAAAGGAGAAGGAGGAGGAGGAAAGACAGAGGTCTTTAGAAAGCGTGGATTCTGCGTGCGAGGCCGAAGGGCTGCAGACTGCATCGCAACACCCGTGCAGCAGCCCTGGTCTGCCCCAAGGGGGACCGTGAGCGGTGGGAGACGGAAAGAACGGGGGGTGGGGTGCAGCGCCTCTGTCCTGCAAGGACGAGATAGGCATGGCCAGCTGCAGCAGTGAGGACACACCCTGCTCCCTGCAAGTAAAGCACCGTTTGGGACGGGCTCGGGCAACGTTTCGGGGCTGCAGAATCTGGGAGAGGGTGCGAACCATGGGAACGGTGGCGGCACTGGGTGATGTGGGGGTGCTCCACTTCTCTACGAGAGGGTCGAAGCGGCTCATCATCTCTCTCCAGGAGGAGGACGAGATGATGCTCACTGCTTTGGCCACCCCCTCCTTCGGTATCCTCCCCAATACAATGCCCTCTCCGACTGCTCCCTTCCTCCTCCTCCTTGTTTCCTGCTGAGACCACCCGTCCGAGACTGCCTAGGATGGGCACCGCTGCGCTGCCGCTGCTTGCACTCAGCAGAAGTAGCAGCAGCCACGGGGGCAGAGCAGGGCGTTCGGTTTTCACTCTTTTGTTGTTATTCTTGCTGTTTTACTTTCTTTACGTTCAGGAGCGTGCGCATGAGCGACAGATCTTGCGTGCGTGCGTGCGTGCGTGTATGTGTGCATGCGTGTTTTTTTTCCCCCTTTTCTTTTCCTCCCCTCTCCCCCCTCCTCCTCTGCCCTCTGCCGCCGCGCTGACCGCATCAATCAGGATGGGGCGGCTGACAGCAGCGAGAGCACGGGAGGTGGAGGAGGCGGGTGACGCTCGGGAGGAGGAGCGACACGGGAAAGTAAAAAGGGGAGATAAATCAGTCCGGAGACGGGAATCCCATCCCGGGCTCGGCGCGCATCTGTTCGTCTGACTCCCCTCGAGCTGCAGCCGAGATTTACGTGCCGGGCTTCCCGGAACGGATGCTGAGGGGGAGGGGGTTGAGAATGGGGGCCCTCCAAGGGCGCGGCCCGAAGCCGAAAAGCGCTTCCTTTCCTCTCTTTCCCGTTCCCGCGCCCCTTCCTCGAGGGAGGAGGGAGGGAGCCTCAGGGAAGATTGGAAGGGAAAAGGGGAATCGACTCGTGCCGCCATTACTCCGCCCGCGGCCGGAGTCCACGAGCAGCCGCAGTCGCTTCCTTTCTGCGTCGGCGCCGACGGGCCAAGGGACCGGGAGCAGAGCTACAAGGAGCGGGCGTGGGCTGCCAGGTCCCTGCCGGAGGCGGCAGAGAGAGGCAGAGACGCGGTGATTGACGGGAGCGCGCGTCTCGGGCAGCCGCTGCCGCCTCAGGGCTCCGCGCGCCGGCAGGTGACACTTGTCGCTCGGTAGCGCCCGCGCACCGGCGGGGGCAGCTCTAAGGGGGAGGAAGAGAGGGACAGGGCGCGCGCGCGCGCGCTTGCTGTTCGCGGGGAGTATGGCAGGAAGGTTTTCGGAAGCAGAAGGAGAGGACCTGGAGGGCAGGAGGCAGGAGACGTATAAAGGTGCACTCGCGACAAGTAACGGCCTCGTGCGGACGCATTTCTTTCAGCGACGGTGGCGGCGCCCTGCGAAGGTCACGAAGAAAAGTGAGCTAGAGGGCATGAAGGGAGGGACAGTTTGATCAGTAGCCTCGGAATAAGGAGCATCATGGCGGAAAGAGACCTCTGGCACATGTCCTGGAGCATTCCTGAAGCCGATCAGAGGAACATTCCAGTCTAAGAACCGTGCCGGAAACCCACGCAGGTCACGGCCCCTTGCAAGCGACTGTGCAAGGGGGTCACAGGGAAAGAAGTCGTCTTTTTTTTGGTGAAAAACCCTTCTTCCTTCTTTCCTTCCTTTTGCTGCTCCCCTCCAGGAGGAAAAGGGACACGCCCTCTTCCGTGAGCTTCCAAAGGACGCTTCCTTTGCTTCTCATCCTGGGGAGACTGGGAGCAAACCCTCCTAGTGGCGACGGCAGCGGCATGCGAGCGAATGCGTCCTGTCCTGGGATCTCCCGTGCCGCCCCTTTCCGGGGTGGTCCAATCGCTGAGACCCTGGACGCGGCTTCCGTGCAGCCGCGCGAGCATTGCGGGGGGTAGAGGATAATCCCCAGAACTATCCCTCGAAGGGAGGTCCTGACACTCCATCGTTGGAAGAAACGGGCGGAGTCCGGTGGGAGTGCACGGAGGAGAGGATTCGGAATATCCTCTTGGGAAGGGGAGGAGCATCTCCAGTCTCCCCTCCGGAGGTTCTGCCTTTTAGCATCCGGTATTGGTCCAGCGCCCCAGGCCTCCACGGCAAGGAGATGCTCTGTCTCCTTGGGTTTGCACAGATTCACACCAGAGATTCCCAGCTCCCCACTGGGATCCTCTGACCTTCACCCATCTTCCCTTCACCCTTGGAGCCCGCAAAGGTGCTTCGCTCTTCAACCGAATCCAGAATCTCAGGAAGAGGGAGGAGCGGAGAAGGAAGCTGCACGTTGCTCGAACGCTGCACAACGCTCAGAAGTCACAGCAGAGATCTGGGGTATGAGGAAGCTGGATGCTTCGTCTTAGAGGTCCTCATCTCTCCCTTCCCCTACTCTTCCTAAAGGAACTTATCCTTTCGTCGGCCATCTCGATTCCCAGCTTTTTTGGAGGTGACGTTGAAAGTTCTGGAGATCTTTTATCCTCCCTTCCAGTTTGGAAGCATTTGCGAGGTCCTCTTTCCTCCGTCCTCTTCCAGACGTGGGGGACATCCGGTTTCCGTCTTCATCCAGCTTGGGGTCCCTTGGCCCGGGAACATTCCTGTGTCCCGTTCCGCGGACGGAACCCCTTCTCTCTTCTGCTCCTCATCCAGTGCGCTCTGAAGGATCCCTTCTCTCCTCAGTCACGTTTGGACGCCGGCAAGCTCGATGTTTTTCCCGCCATTCTCCCCCTTTCTTTTCCAGGTCCTGTAGACGCGGTGTAGCTCACGGGGGAGTGCAGAGCGTTCCGGAGCTCCCAGTGCTCTCTCGATCATTTCCAATCGCAGACTGGGAAAGACAAAAAGAAAAAGGAATCTAAGAGAAGGGAGAAGAACGGAGGGCGGAGGAAATCCTTTACCCCACTCCCTCTTTTTTTCATTCTGTCTCTTCCTGCCCTCCTGCTCTGCCAGAGTCACCACCGCGACCCGCTGAAGGAAATGCGTGTCTTGCGGGCAACCCCGATGTCACTCCGTCGTAACACGGCGGCGCATGAGCGGTTCTTCCCTTCTCTCTCCTTTCTCCTCTTCCTCCCTCCCGGGAGTCGCGTACGCGCGCGCACGCGTGCAGGATGTGCGTCTCTGTGCGGAGAGAGTGCCCACGTCGCTCCCTTGCGGCTTGCGCACACACCCGCTGGGGAGGAAAGGATGGGGCAAATAAGGAGGAGGGGAAGGGGGAGGGAAGAGAAGCAGACGAAGCGTAGAATCCGTCGCCGCCATTGCGGGGCTTCTCGAAGGCAAGGGGGCAGAGAGGTGGATGGGTGGGTGAAGAAGGAAGGGGACGGACGGAGAATGAAGTCCCTCCCCAATATCCCTCCCGAAGCCTCCACATGAGGGCGTCGCCGCCCCCATAGCCCCATTTCCTCCCTCTTGGCGCCTCGCGGAGAATGCTCCATTCTTTTCTGCAGACTGGACCCGCCCCATCCTCACCCCAGTCACTCACCACTTCCATCCAAGACTGAGGCGAGCGCTTTGCAGCCTGAGGCATCCCTTGTAGCTCTCGGATTCTCCAGAGAATCATCCTTCCCCCTCCTCCATCCTTCTTTCCCGCCGCGCACCTCGGAGTCCAGCCGAACTCCGCTCCCTTTCACCTCTGCCCTCTTTGCCCTCCCAAATTCCCATCTCAGCTCTGAGCTCCTCTCCCGTTTCCCAATGCGCCGAAGGACCTTCTCTTGTCCTCCTTGACAATGCCGCTCACCTGGGTCGCTCCTCCTCTCCGTTCTCCTCTTCCCTCTGTGGACCAGGTTCGCACTCACCACCACGCGAAGACCCAAGGGAGTGGAACCAAACGACAGGGAAGGGAAGAGAAGGAGTGAGAGAGAGGGGGCAAAGGATAGAGGATCCGCCTGTAGAAACGCAGCATCCGATCCGAACCCGAGGAGGCCTCCCTCTTCCTCGGCAGCCTCTCGAAGGAGAAATTGCCCGCGCCGGAGGCAGTAAATCTCGGAGACGGTAGAGAGGGAAGAGAGTCAACCTGGGGGGGAATCCGTCTGGAGGGAGAGCCAGACGTAAATCACCGCCCCTCCTGACAGCCGCAGACGGACCAGCTCGCGCATCCTCCCGAGCTCCGACCACGATGGCAGTGGCAGCACCGGCGGCGCGGGAGAGGGGAGGAGGAAGGAAGTCAAGAAGAGCCGGAAGAAAGGGCAGGGCAGGTGGACGACCCCGACCTTGCCCCTCCAGTCGCTTTCCTTCTTCCTGTTCCGGCCTCCTCCCTCTCTTCTCTTTCTCCTCCCACTGGGCATCTCCCGAGAGAAAGTGCACGCGGGGCGAGGGAAGCACCAGCAGCAGTACCTCTGGCGATCCCCGAGCTCTTTCCAAACGCCTAGGGGAATTCTCCAGACTCTTCTTGAGGCGAAGAGCAGCATCTTCGTCGTCAGGATCCGCGCGGTTCCGAGTCGCGAGCGAACGAATCTCGCGTCCCTGTGGAGGGAGAGCCCGTGAGGAGGGACAAGGACCAAAGACGCGCGGTGGAAGCGCAAAGAGAAGAACAAAGGAGGGGAGGAGGAGAGGTGTCAAGAGAACGAAAGGGGCACCCCAGAGAAGCACCTATGGGGATGAAGGGGGACTCGTTGTCCGGCTACGCGCATCTCTCGAGTCCCGCCTCCAGAAGCATTTCCTCTTCAGTCCACCACCCTCGCTCTCTGAAGCATCGCTCGGGATTGTTGGGGGGTCCGTTCGTACGAGAGCGACTGCAACCGCCCCAGGGTCTTTCCAGAACAACCGCGGATACAGGGGAGGACAGGCACCTTGATTTTTGTGACGTCATCGAAACGCAGCGTTGGTTTCTTGCGGTCCCATTCTCGCTTTCCACTTTCCCTCCGGGTGAAAGAGCACGACAGATCTGGAGCACGAGGGCTCTGAAGATGAGGGAGGAGCGATTTGAGAGGGAGGAGGGAGGAGGCCGGAGGCAGAGAACGACTTCCTGTAAGTGGGAGCTGCGGCTGCAGAGGGGGCATCCGATCCTGCGCGGCAGCACGAAGAAGGAAGGCACCAGGCGAAAGGACAGCACGTGGGGCGATGACAGCAGTCACGGCCTCCCGGCTGGAACAGGGGATGAGCGGCGAGGTCCCGGAAATCTGCGAGCAAGAGAGCCTCTCCTCGAGTGCCTCAGGGTTTCTCCCTTCCCTCCATCCGAATTGCTGCTGTGTCAGATATTAGGGTCTCCAAAATCCAAATTCAACTACTGCGACCCTCCCCCGCGCACCCGGGAAGCCCTTCCGGAGAGGTGAGGAGACGGGAAGCGCGACTATGCTCTTCCCAGAGGTTTCCTCTGGGCGGTCCACGCCACCACCTCCTCGGAGAGGACTACCGACTCTGGAGAAAGGGAGTGAGTTGACCAATTCGGAACCGAGGCAGCCATCCCTCCTGGAGAAGAGTTCTTGGCAGCGCCCAGAAGAGACCCCCCGAGGGTGCACTCCAAGTCCCCTTGTGCGTGAGGGCCGCCAGTGTTCGGGGAGAAGAGTACTGAAGGAGGAGAAGGGTCTCGGGAGACGCGTGGGGTAAAGACAATGGAGCATCTGACACACAGGGGAAGAGTCCATCGACCCAGGAGGGTTTGAAAGACCACTTAGAATGAAAACTCCTGGTCCCGAGGGAGCCCCTCTCTATCTCCAAGAGAGAGAAGCTACGTCTTTCTCCCGAGCACGCCCGTCCTTCCGATTAAAGGGCTCCTCTTTAAGAGGGAGGAGTTTCTTGAAAAACATCCCTGAAGAAGGGAATCAAAAAATTTTCGTGGGGAGCAGGGAATCTCTGGTGTGAATCTGTGCAAACCCAAGG
Organism: Raillietiella orientalis; assembly: GCA_036172245.1. Taxonomy (NCBI): domain Eukaryota; kingdom Metazoa; phylum Arthropoda; class Ichthyostraca; order Raillietiellida; family Raillietiellidae; genus Raillietiella; species Raillietiella orientalis. Next base: position 3,320,318 of record JAYWIR010000015.1, read on the forward strand.
AGACAGAGCATCTCCTTGCCGTGGAGGCCTGGGGCGCTGGACCAATACCGGATGCTAAAAGGCAGAACCTCCGGAGGGGAGACTGGAGATGCTCCTCCCCTTCCCAAGAGGATATTCCGAATCCTCTCCTCCGTGCACTCCCACCGGACTCCGCCCGTTTCTTCCAACGATGGAGTGTCAGGACCTCCCTTCGAGGGATAGTTCTGGGGATTATCCTCTACCCCCCGCAATGCTCGCGCGGCTGCACGGAAGCCGCGTCCAGGGTCTCAGCGATTGGACCACCCCGGAAAGGGGCGGCACGGGGAGATCCCAGGACAGGACGCATTCGCTCGCATGCCGCTGCCGTCGCCACTAGGAGGGTTTGCTCCCAGTCTCCCCAGGATGAGAAGCAAAGGAAGCGTCCTTTGGAAGCTCACGGAAGAGGGCGTGTCCCTTTTCCTCCTGGAGGGGAGCAGCAAAAGGAAGGAAGGAATAATAAGAAGAAAATGCTGAAGAAGACGAAACGGAGGAAGAGGAGTCCATGATCGGGCCAATGAAGAAAAACTGGAAGAGAAGGTGGCAACGAACAGTGGCAACTGAGGCTATTCCGGGAGCGCCTGCATGTCGGTCCTCTTCGAGAAGGCGTTCCTCAGCTGTCTCGGAAGGCGGCTCCAGCGAAAGTCCACCGAAAAAGGATAGTCTTCCTTCTGCTCTTGCATCATGATTTCCCAGAAGTCCTTGATTCCTCGTGACCAGATTCCATGTGGTAAAGTGCTGAGCTTTCCGGTTGCTCTGGAGACACGCAGGCGCTGGAGTGTATTCGGTCCGTGCACTCTCAGGGAAAGAGGAGGTAAACTAAAGGAAAACGAGGAAGGGAGAACGGGGGAAACCAGGAGGGATCTCCAGAAGGAAGCTACGCCGAAGAGAAAGAAGGAATGGCCTGCCTGTCTTCGCCTCTACGCTTGGGCGGCGGCGGCGATCATACAGGAGACGCGGCTGCCATCCTTCCACGGGGGCGCCGCCGTCCAGACAAACGAACGCCGGCGCGCGCCCCGATTCCCTCTGACGTTCTCCGGGGAGCAGTTGCTTGGCAGCGACACCTCACAACCCGCGGCGGCTTCCTAAAAGGCGGCCCTTAAAGGGATGCAAAACGCCGGCAAGAGCGTCTGTGGCCGCCCTCGCGCTACGCCCTAGGGAGAGCCCTCTCCGCGACTGCTCAGCGCGAAACCGGTGACCCGATCGGACGGGGAGTCTTCCTCCTCTCGCGTCGGCGGGTGCGCCAGAGGGAGAAGTCCCGTCGACGGCGCTGTCGTCGGTTCTTGCTGCACGGCCGTGATGTGCCCTCAGCCGAGAGAGAGGAGGCGCTGACGCGAACCAGGGAACGGGGAGAAGGGAGGGAGGGGGAGAGGGGAGGGGAGGAATCGATCCTCCCCCTCGCTCCTCTCCCGGCTCCCGGATGAACGACTGGCATTACCACGGCTAGCCATGCTCTGAGATGAAGTTGTGCAAAATAATTCCGTACCCCGATCCATCAGGCAGCGTTGTCAGCCGCGTACGTTGATCGATTGTACCACTCCTTCGTGCTGCAGACAGGCCATAATTAAAGAAGAAATATCCTCCGTACGATTCATAATTAAAATGAGCGAATGTCGCCGTGGTAACCCGAGCGTAAAGACAAAGTACTTCCCAGAGAGTTTCTTCCAGCCGTGCCTGCAGCCGCCGTCGCTTCGACCACGATCCAGCAGACCTCTTTCGAAGAGCGGGGACCGTGATGGATTCCGGAGAGACGCGCGCGCGCGCGTCTATCTCCCTACCTCACTCTCCCCCTCTCCTGCTCTGAAGGATTCCTTCAAAAAATCACAGATCAATAAGCATGCATAATCTCGTGTGCGAAGGAGATTGTAGCCGTGGTAACGAGCGGGATTTAGGAAACGGGGTTTTCGCAAACACACCCGATTGTTTGAACAAAGAAATTAAAAAAGGAGAGAGGAGAGAGGGAGAAAGGAGAATAATCCAGAATCATGGCGAAATGGTCTTCTCCTCAGGAACTGATCAAGGAGGCAGGAATGGTGGGAAGAAGAAATCATTGCGGGCATTTATCAGTCCTCAGACGGCAGAATTTTCCGCGTCTGCGTGAGATCAGCCTTACCAGAATATGAAATGCTAATTTCGAGGCGCAGCATCCATTATGGCCCGCGTCATCTGAGACCATCAGTTAAAAGGGAGCGGACAAGTAAATTTCCCGCGTCTTAGAGCGGTCCTCCGTCGGCTGGTGCGCCAGCACTCTGCTGCGGAAGACGCATCGCGAGAACTTCCTCCTCCTCGCGAGGGCACTCAGGCACGTCGCGGGATTGCTGTCGGTGGCTGTTCCCGCAGATACTCCAGAGCGGAGATGAAAACATAATTCCCTGATATTTCATGCAGCACTCATGGGAAAGAAGTGTCATTCAAGTCAGGAGATAATCAATACATCCCCCCCCCCCCGTCATCCAGACTCACGCTTCGTCTGGTTTTTGCGAGTTAATAAACGGAAGTTCAAAGCAAAGCGGAGAACAAAAAAAAAAGATAAAAAATAAAAAAGGAGGCGGATGCCGCCGCAGTGCTCGAGGACCAGAGGAGTCTGCGATCCGAGAGTCGATGAGGTGCGCACACACAAAGATGATGAGGAGGAAGCGTTTAAGAAACGCGTGCGTTTCAACGGTTCCATTTTTCACCCCCGTTTTTCGTCTGGCAGGAGTGACACGCCTGCTCCTAGAAATAGAAACATCTCGTTGGATCGGATGTGCATCCGGGTGGAGACTGCGGACGACGACGAAGAGGGAAATCTGGAGGACCACCCGAACGATGCAGAAGCCCCCGAAGACTCTCCCTGGATCGTCGTCGTTTCGCTCCCTCCCTCCTTATTCCTCCCCCCCCCTCCCCGGAAGAGTGTTTCCCTGCACAGCCCGTCAGGTTTCCTTCCAGCGCGCGCGTGCGTGGATGAGGAGCTCTCCAGCCGGCGCGTTCCTAAGAACTCGAGGGTTTTGAAAAATTAGGGAACCCTGGATGAATCAGTCAAGATGGCCGAGGTTTGAGACGGAACAGAGCAGCGTAATTCAACTGCATTAATTCAATGACTCTGGTTGTCACTCCAATAATGCGTGCTACCAAGGAGAAGAAGAAGAAAGAAAAAAAATAAAAATAAAAAGGAGAGAGCGGGCTCAACTGGCATCCACTGTCTCGCAGCGGACCCTATCCATCAGCCTTCGTTCCTGGTTATTAACGTAACGATGCAGCATCGTGACAGCACGTCGTCGTGCACAGCAAGGGAACACGACAGGAACAAAAAGGAGCGCTTGCCAAGCGTTGCTAGCGGTTGAGTGGGAATTGCCAGTCGTTCCTTGTCGCCGTCGTCTCCCGCGACATGGTTCCCTGAGGAAGGGGAGAGCGGAGGGAGAAGCGAAGGCTCTCACTTTTCGCCACCAAGCAGCTTACCTGCCGAATCCTCCGTGGAAGGATATCTCGCTGCAGCTGAACGCCACCTCTTTGTGTCGCGACGGAATCGACCCTGGAGGGGTGGCGGCTCCCCTCGAGCGGCTTCGAGGCGACACACGCTGCGACTGCGTCCGCGGTCTCTCCAGGCGGACCCTGCCGCATGTGGCAACGGGAGTCTACGAGAAGAATTTCTTGGAGGAAGTGGGTGAGGTTCCCATCGGGAGTGCAGAACGATTCGATAGGAGAGCACACTTACCTTCAGGAAGCTGCTCTCGGAGGGTGGAAACAGAATGCCACCACCGTTTGAGCTCACGAAACGCTTGACGGTGCTTGATTGACACTGCACCCCGCAGGAATCTTGACCAGAGAGAAAGCACCTCAAAGATACAGCCGAGGTATCCCAAAGCGCATTTCTGTGAGTAGGCCCTCCCCAAAAGGGAGATGTAACTCTCGCTCTGAGCGTTCAGCGATCTAAAAGTCTGAGTCTTTCACACCTCGTCCTCCTGACACGTGAGGGAACGGGCCTCACGGGAGAAGCAAGATTGGTCTGTAGCAGGCGAGATACTCGGTATACAAGAAGCATCCAATCGAGGCGGTGTCGGAGTTGTGGGAAGAGCAGTAAAAGGAATCTCTTCCCGTTCCCTTCAGCAGCTTGTACCCCTTGTGAGGTGCCACTCCAGCAAGCGCAGCGGCTTCCTTCCACGAGATGTCCATGGATTTTGGACAGGATAGCTGTCTCTCCCAAAGAGAAAAACACCTGAGAACTGAGGAGCAGAACAGTGCGACTTTGGGTCAGATCGATGAAACCGCTGAAGGGCATCGACGAGGATCCAAAATTCGTACTCGAAACAAGCAGATCCTTTGAGAGCATCTTCCTCTTTCAGGATTTGGCTCAAACAACAGGGAAGAAAGGAAAAAGAGAGAAAGGACAGAGTCAGCAGATGAGATGCTGAGAAGCAACAACGGCTGAGGTCCAAGTTTCCTGCTGCTGAATTTCGAGATGCTGTTTCTCTAAGTAATTGGGAACTTCTATGCATTCTTAGCTCTGCGTTCCCCTGCAAAGGAGACCGAAAGTGACTCCTGGAGGTTTCTTCTTAATCGAGAAGACCAGTGCAAGAGAACTAGGCTGGGACTGAATCGAAGGAGAGGTGCACCTTAGCTGATATGCGAATCAACGCCATGCAATGGAAAATGAGAATCCTTCTAGAGGCAACTCAAGATCATCTCTTAATGAAGCACAGCGAGGGCTTCCGAGAGATGCTTCCCGTAAGCAGTAGGTTTTCTACTCATCAGTCTTCCTTCTACAAGAGAGCTCACGTCCACGGGAAAGTCTCATTAGGCCTCCTGAAAAAACCCTGTTTCTGGACAACGTTCTTTACGTAGGAGCTACGAAATGTAACGCCCGCGACGCCTCAAACCCGCCTTGCTGACTCTTCTTTCTGAACAAACCATCAGTCCCGAGTAACTTCCAGCTCCGTTTCATTACCGATAATTCTGGGGATCGATGCTGGGATTGCGCCGTGATCATCACACTGAGACGAAGAAACAAAGCGGATCTGATGACTTCGGCTGTTTCGCGTCGAAGAAGCCATATTCAACTTGGGTCAAGGACAGGAAAGATTTCGCAGTATAAAGTCATCCGAGTTTATGAGGGTATCTACTATCGGATGCATCAGGCAGTGGCAGTCATGTTCTTTATAGTCGCTGCAGTTGTCAGATCGTAGAGGCTGCCGAGCGTGCAGGACTCTTTAGAAAAAAAAAAAAAAAAAAATGATCAAGAGAGAAAGAAAACTCCTTTGGGAAGCAGACACCGTTATCGCCAGAGTTTTCCAGGCAGTTTCGCTGGCCGGCATTCAGTTGTCCTTCTGAACCCTGTGGTGAACTGACCTCTAAAGACGGGATACCTGATTCAAGAAATACAGTTTGACAACTTTCGTGTGTAAACAAGCTTCCTACTCTTCCTTTGGTGCAGATGACGACGACGATCTTTTCTTCTGGGGAGAAATAGAGTATCAAATGGGGTGGCGGTGCATTTTCAAGTGAGGATTCTTCACCCTGTTTCTACGAAAATCCCTGAAGAGCAAAATATGGCTCCGAAAACATTCAAGTGGCTTCGTCTTTTTCCAAGTCTTTTTCCTTGGAGATTCTGAAAACCATGTATTAAGCATGCGTGCGATGCTCAACAGTGATAGCTCAGGCACCACTAAGATCTGAGAGAGACCAGCATTTACCCATACAGTCTTTTTTGAAACTCAGGGACTTTGCTCATGAAAGCTGCTGTTAACATCCTTCCACATGGGAGGATGCATGTCTGTGTGTAAGCGAACCTAGCAGCTCTCCAGTATGATTCCATACGTGCCGCTGGATGAACTTTTTCGTCGGAGATGCGTAACTGAACCTGAGCTTCGGAAGCTCGCTCCAATCTGGGGACCTTATCTGGCGGTTGAACTCTCTTTACTGAAGGGTTGCGCTGCTTCGGCTGCCACTGTTCTGGAGACTGTGTCTTCAGCCTCCAGTCTACAGATCGCTTCCTGAAAATATTCTGCTGTACATGGCTTCCCCTTTGTGCCGCTTTTGCAGGCTGGAACCGATACTCACTCTCGATAAATGCAATCACTAAAGATATCAATCAGCCTGGCTGCTGTTTCCTTTCAGATTCCTAAATTACGCGAGAGCTTGATCATTTTTTTTTCCCTAAATTCTTTGTTCTCCAGGGATCTGTTGCGAAAGCATTCACTTTTCACTTTTGAGTTCTGAACTTTAATTATGTCATCCGTAGTCTGCAATCTTTGCCTTCTGGAGGCATCCGATATCCCGTTCAGAAGTCTCGGAATGCCATCAGAATTCCGATTCCTTTGAAGCTGACTACTGCTATTCATCTTAATACAGTTTTGATCCTCCTACATATGAGCTTACCAAGAGATCTGACTTATCCATTCTTTTCAAAATTCCCGAGAGCAAATGCATATACTTTTCAGATTTCTTGTTAAGAATCCTTCATTTCCTTTGTTCCTCCCATCTATCGAGCTGCTCTGCATCTCCACTGACGAATCTGCTTCAATGGTCTCTTCCAGTCGCTGGGGTTTGCAGCTGCTGCTTCAGGTTGCGCCCTTGTGTTTGCTGACCTCGAATGCTTCCGAGGAGCTTCTCTCTAAGAGTAGGGCCCAGTCTTTTGCAGGAGCATCCCATGAGGTGACATTTCCTACCACATCTTCAATTTTCGTCAAACACTGTGATCAACCGAAGCACCAGATGCGAAAGAAATCTCTTTTTCCGCCATTCTCTGTCTTCTCTGAGCAGCGATTTCAACACCAAACGCAAGCACCAAAGATTATGGATGATCTGTTGTTAAGAGGTAGACAGAAGAGGAGCGAAGGAACTATAGAAGCCTCGGAGCACCTCCAGCAATTTCATGGAGAGATCTGCTGCTGTATGAAAAGAGAGTCCCCGTGGCTGCTTTAGCGCCTCTAAAAGTCAAAATCAGCTGTGGATTATGTGTGTTCAAAGTGATCCAGAGGAAAGTAGATGTAGAAGAAACCATCTATTGAGCTGCCTTCGTCTCTTCTGAGTTCCAAATGTATGAAAGCACGGATTCAATGGAAGGCAACGTGCAGCTTCAGCAGCCTGAAAAGGAAGCATACTCGGCTTTCCTTTCGTCATACGTTCGTCCAAGGACTTTCAGTAGAGGAAAACATTTCTTCTCAGGACGTTCCAAAGTCTTTATGGTGGGCCATTCCACCTTCCTGATGACATCATGCCGGAGTGCAGTTCGCAGTGATACGAAACCGATGCATGGAGTCACTTTGATGTCTTTTTTCAAGATCCGAAAGACCTCCAGCTGAAATCACTGCGAAATAGAGGACAAGCCTAAAATCAAGAGAACAAGAGTCTGACCTCGCAGTTAAAATGGCTACCTTTGAGGAAAGTTCCGCAGTGATAACCATGGAATCGACGGGTTGTTGAATAGTTGACCAATTGGTGAGATTAGTGCTTTTAGTTGGTGGGTTCCGCTTGGTCAGTTCAAGAACTCCGAGAACTGGATTTTTGATTTAGGAAGAAATGATCGCCTGCGGACATCCTTAAAGAGCAGTTCGCGCTCATAAAACTTGTGCTATGCATGGCACTGATGAACAACCTGAATGCCCTGAAGAGTACTGCTTTTCTCTTCGACATTTCTCGAGCATGCGATCTGAATACGCTGCTGTAAATTTGCACCAGGTGAAAGCCGTGAGCATTTTCTCGAATATGATGCCAAATTATTCCTTCTCTGTTCGAAATCTGTCAGGACTACAGCTTTCACTTTCTCGTTCTTCCACAGCCTCCAAAGACTGATCCCAAATGATTTCTTTCGTCTTTGCGATGCGTAATTTTCGTCCAACTCCAAAACGCATCTCCCCGTCTAGAAGAGACCCTAGGAAAAATTCCTCTCAATCCGCCATGTTCTTGGAAACCTCCCTCCGTTCCTGGTAGCTCGTGAAAGCTTTCCATCATATCGTCAAATAAAATGTTTGTGACACAGGAGGCACCATCAGCTGATGCACAACGGCCAAGCACTGCAGCCTGGTTCATGCATGGTCTGACGGAGGATTCCATGTTTTTTTTTTTTTCCTTTTTTTTTTCTTTTTTTTGCGTGTGTATACGTTTCTTGTTTCCTAGTGCGGCGTTTGAGGTATTTGCTCAAGATTGTCAAGGACATGCACTTGGGATGTGTGGAGCTGTTCGTGACATGATTCTGAAACGACTAGAAAATGATCTTGAAATACCTCACACGCTTTAATTGGCAAACGCCTTAGGTGTATGAGTGTATGGAAATCTCTGGCTTTGCACTGTTCCAGTGGATAACAGATGAAAAAAAATTACAAGGAGGTTTCCTAGTGAGAGAGGACACCGGAAGGATGGTGGCATTTTGGAAGAACTTTTTACGTACGCTTGCGGGGAACTCTTGAGCATTTTTTTTTTTTTCTTTTCCTATTATCAAACAAGGGGTGCCAACGTCTGAGTAGCGATTCGTTCCTTTGTGAAGACATTCGGACTCCGAAGCATCGGGCCAGTCAGAGGAGGCTGCCATTGCGGATGTTATGACAACTGTGAATTCTGCCCAAAGTCACTCTTAGCTTCGAGTTGCTCAAGATATTTTCTCGAGCTCTATCAGCACTATGCAGACTGAAAACGCACGCCGTTGGGCTCCGCGTTCCAGAGCAAATCTCCAATCCAGATGTTTCAATTCCAATTTTGTGTGTGCGTATCCATCCCAGTGAGTTTTCCTCCCCGAAATTAGGGACTCTTTTTAAAGAGAATTCGAGGACATGGAGTCCTTTCGGCTGCATCCAATATCGATCTTTGGACAGCATGAAACGATGCTTTGCATTTTATCTTCAGTTACTCCATGCAGTTGCCTAACTGTTTAAAAACAGTGGTTCACTCTCGTGATTCCAAATGGGGCTTGTTTTTGCGTCCAATTTAGCCTTTTATCATCTTTTATGCGACGACTCCTTTGCAATACTTTAGTGTTGTTTTTCCCCCGATTTTTTTCAGCAGGGTGGGCCATTGAAAAGATTATAGGGTTGTTCTGCATTTCGAATTCCTAAGCATCTCTTGGTTTGGAGAGGACCGATGTTTGCTGCTTGTAACTTACACTATTGCAGTTGTTTTCGTGGTTGCTTGCCGCAGTGTGTTGCTGATGAGCAGGCAAGGAAGGAGATTGAATTTCCAGCGCTTCTGCATGTCAGACAAACAGGTTTCACGCTTTGAGAGTTTGAATTTTCTCTAAGAGAAGACGGAAGCCCACATGAGCCACTGGGTTCAGCCGATCCACGACTTATTTGCCACAAAGAACCAAACAGACCACGCCTGCGTTTGTGGTTCTTTCGACCGGACCTTCGTCTTTTTCAAAATGACTCGCACTTTCATTCCCCCGACGAATTGGCACCGGCGATTGAAATTTCAGTCTTCAGCTTCCCTCTTTCTTAGATCCCCCTGAATTTCTTGACAACAAATCGCTCTTTCATGCGTCATGTGTCCGAAACACACTTTCCTTACGCTTTGGCGAGGGAAACCGTTATTTGCATTTTTCGTTGTTTCCACGGAGTAGGAAGCCACGGTACAAAAGTTTCTACCAAGTACTGCGTCTTATTGAAATTCCTCCTGGTACTTTGGGAGTGCAGTTCTTTCAATTCAGCCTTTTCCTTCACGTTTCAGGGATTGGGCCTGTTTGCCTGCATACTGAACGGTCATTAAAAGAAATCAGATGCCATTACAATAGCAGAAATCATATGTTCGGAAAATGGAAGAGCCTGTGCTCCAAATCTTTGCCTCCGACACGTGGGAAGCCCTCTATTTCGTCCTCAGGGACGTTCTGCTTAAGCAGTGGAAGTCATCGTCAGTGCTAAAATTTATGTTTCACCGGCATTGTGTCTTGCAGAATGCAGAAAACACGTGCTATTTTAATGCCCTTTTCCCTCCTGTCACCCTAACTTCGAAGGGAAAGACTTTGTCTTTTATAAATATATCTTTAGTGTGAAGTAACTGTTGTTACAAAGTTGCTCTTTCTGCGGAATTTTTCACACGTTGGTGCTATGGTTACCAGCACTTGGTATCCTGATTAATCAACCCGGTGTTTGCATCAGTGATGTGATGTGTTTGCTGGTCACATTCGAATGTCATCTTCCGGAAGACAAAACCAACAACCTCTTAGCTAATGGCTTGTGCATGTGGAGTTCAGAGCAGCTTTTTGTATGTCATTTGTGTGCCGTTACTACCGAGACATGTGCAAAGGACTTCTCGCTAATTGACGTGAACGTAATTTTCATGATAAACAAATTGATAAATGAGAGCCGATTGACCTCAAAAGAGCTCGGAAGCGTTTAGATCTCGAAGGAAAGTCATGACTTGGATTTTTTGTTTTTCTCAGAACCGGTTCCATCAACCAAAAACTTTGCGAGTCCCCTCTACAGGGATGTGAAAGAGCACGGCATTTCATCTGCAGATGATATGTCCCATGGGGTGACTTTCCATAAGCTGCACACGTTGGAGGTGTGACCTGCAAAACTGTAACGGATAAGGAGTCCTGGTTTAGTGTGCATTCTTTAGTAACCAGGCAGGGAGACGGCGCGCGATAAGCAGATGGTGCAGTGATCACGTCATGTTGCATGCTTCCAAAACCTCTACACTAAGGTCGTCTCTATCCCTGCTGAAATAGATCTGACCTATTAAGATTCAATCGCACTGGAACGAAAGCTGAATGCTTGCCTGTGCAGAAATGCAATTCAAGAACATTCTCGTATGCCTTCTAGCAGTACGACTTCCCCGAACATTCTATCATATGTGATAAAGCGCAGCATCCTGAAAGGGCACTTTTTTTTTTTTTTTTTAGCATTCTTTTGTATTTACGTCGCGTGTCTGCTTTTATCTGCGCTTTTGTTCAATAGGGGTGCTCACTGCAAACTGATTTTGCAAGACGCAGTTAATTCAGAGGATTCTCTCTTTCCAAAAGATTCAAAGAGACATTCTACTTTTCGAATAGGCTTTTGTGGATGCAGGAGTTCTCATCCGCGGTTTAATAGCTCCTCGTTGACCACTTGGCTCTCAGTTTACGAAGACAACTATGGCATCGCCTAATATGCGTTCCTTCAAGCTCAGACATCTTGTTGATCCATCTTTCCTCTGCAGTGCTCAGCAGTGAGCCCTCAAAGAAGGCGCTAGTTCTAGATCAGAGAGCCCAATTTGGGGTTGGTCACTTCTAAAAGTAGGTGTTCGTTTCAAAGCCGGGAGACCTAGGTCTTTGCTACGCTCCAAGTGCTCCAAGCTGCCGTTCATGGACGCAGTAAGGGTTCGAGAACTTCTGCTTCTACCGTGCGCAAATAAGTGCTGTCGATCAAAGAATGCATCATTTCGGATTTTTCCCTTCTCATAAGAGGCTCATCGATTGCTACTGCACTGCCAGTTTGGTTCCAAAAGTACCTCGAATCTCTGCATCTCACCCAGAGTTGGTGTTTCTTGCCGAAGTTCATCTGGTTCTCCAAATGGATGGAAAGAAGCTGACTTGGTTACGTTAGATTTCAAGCTTCCAAGATAAGGCGGATGATTCATGCACTTGTCAAGTCTCTGGAAAGAATCTGTTGATCTTCGGTGAAGAACACGGTGGTAGCAAATCAATTTTGGACTCGGTGGCAAGCACGCTGGCCGCTTTCAATCTCGAAACGACAAAGAGGAAAAGGTGGCCGCTTTCACCCAAAACGACCACCAATATCGGAGACAAAGTTCCATTTTCATGGTTTTTCTGAACCAGGGTTGTCTCGGAAGACACCGAGGGAGACAGCTTTTGGTGTTTCCGATTGCATTTTTTGCTTCTCTCCAGACGCTCGATCAGATAAGCTTATGAGGAACTCGAGACAACGTGCGCAGTCTTGCAGGATGATTAGCTTGCAGCATGATGACGACAGCGGCATCAGTGAAATCCTGAAGAGTTAAATGTCCACGTGAGTCTTTCACAAGAACAGGTTTCCCTCATTGTGCTCCATTCCACCATTTCCATCCGTCTTCAGGTCAAGAGTCTCGACTGAAGCAGCTTCCCTTCACAATGCTAGCCAGAACGATGGTGCACTCTGACATCTTTAAGATTGATGCGTTTGTTTCCATGCATCGCATCGCGACGTTACTCTTTGTAAGCTACAAGAATGGATGTGGCGTGGAGCTTTGTGACCTGCTGCAGTCGAAACGCGGGATCATGGACAGGATGAACAGACATTCGCTTGCAAGAGTTCTAGGAGGATTCGTGAAGAGCTGGGTGCTGAGAAGACGAAAAAATGACTCGGGGATTTCTCATACCAATCTATAAGATAAACCTGATTTTGAGAAGAGCTACTCCTTGGATAGAGCAGCTCAGATCAACAACCAAAAGAGGATTCTGGAGATGATCTTTGCTGCTGTTGTCTCTTCGCTCTCAGTTGACGTCTCCATATTCGATCCACGGGCCGAACCTTGTTGGTAGCTCAACTGATGACCTGTGTCTAATCGCCATCATCACTTCTCCTAAGCTGACCTTCATTCATCTCTAGGAGGAGGACATTAAGGCCGGAATAAGTGCTTTGTCGATGCCGTGCTCTACAGAATTCGAAAATAAGGAACGGTTGGGGGTTGAAAAACGGTTCTTCGTGATCGCTTACGGGAACAATGATCCCGAACGATTTGCGCTATCGGGATACCGTAGCGTAAGAGGTCATGAATTCAGGAGTCTCTTTCCGTATCGCAAGAACGTGGTTGCAAGCCGATGTCAAGTTTCGCGAAAAGGGCTCCAGAAAGTTTCGGAATTCCTTGAAATGAATGCACGATTAGGTGATATTTCCAATCAACCTAGGCAAGCAATCTAAGGAGTTGTCTCTCCGTCGGCAGCAGCCGCTCAGAAAAATTTTGATGATTCTTTCTATTCTTGATGAATAAGGTCAGGCGCAGCAGCTGAATAAAGAAAAGTTATTCATCCTTGAATCCGACGTTTCCGAAAGAGCAGCTCATGAACTGTTATGAGTCATATCGCTGCAAGGCAGCTGCCGGATGAAGACCTGGTTTTGGGCCTGCGTGACGTATTGCGGAACATCTCGCACTTCGGCTCCAGGCAAAGATGCGAAGAAACATGTTCTTGAAATCCATCTGAGATTGCAGTGCCTTGCTTCCTTCATCGATTGCAAGACTTATCCAAGCAAGGAAAGACCGTATTTTCGTCCTTGGCTCTCCCCAAAGACTTCTCCTCACACACTCAAGGGATCTTCGAAAACAGATGGGTTGCAATCGAGAAGACGGACAAGAATGTGCGTAGAAGCTCCATTATCGGCTGATGCGGAGCAAGAGGGTGGTTGGCAGTCAGCATTTTTATCTTCCGGCATTTCAGAGAGAAGTTACGAGCACTCGGCGAAGCCGCTTCTCGGGAAACGCATCCTCTGAGCAGCTGATCTTCACCGAATCGCACCGATCGATTATCAGTCATGGGAAGAGCTCCGCAGGAAACCGAGGTCCAAAGCGCACCTGAATTCCTCGTTTTATGGAAACCTTCAAGAGCCAACTGGTACGCACACCGCGCTTAATTGTACTTAATTACTGCTGCCGGAAAGATCGATGGCAGACTTTCAGCTCGGGAAGCGCGTTTCCAGGGTGCACTTCGGGATTCTAGTATGATGTAAAGGTAGCGAAACAGGGAGGAGGATCTTTCAGTTTTGCCGCTACGGCGCACCGGGTATCTGTCGCTCCGTTTTCATAGCCAATAAAAGAGAGACAGGGAGGATTGGTACCAGTGCGACGTTGACTAATGCGGTTCGCAAACTCCTCCACGTCTTCCTAAAAAAATTCTTTCTGCATGGCTGACTCTGCGCTGCTGACATTTGCCAATCGCCTTTGTCAATATGACTGCACGGCTGCAGAAATTCATTATCGCTATTTGGAGCGTTCGGAAACAAAGGAAGCCCAAAAGGAAAAAGGAGAAGAGAGCTATTCGGGGTGAGGTCATGAAGATCAATAACTGAGGATTGTCGGGTATCAATCAAACGATTGGGAAAAGGAAGACGTCTCGGATGTCTGTTTTATTGGCGCCGGGGCTTCCAGGACTCGTCTTGCCTCCTTCTCACATCCGGCGAGTTGAATAGGAACGGTGACGTCATCTTCCGAGAGAAAAATTTTTCGAACCGCTTCATCGGGATAATAAGTCGAGTTACCGGCACCTTTCATGCGAGATCAAGTGATGAAAGGATGGATTTTCAAAAATAGATGCGGATGCTGGTATAAAAAAGGAGATTTCTCGCGCTGCTCAGACAGAAATACCAGCGATCTTTACTCTCGAAAATGCTATAGATATGTACAGATGGATATCCATATCGATCTTTGTCACTTCATGTGCCACCTTCGTGTCTCCTGAACACGGTGATTCTTCCAACACCTCTAAACCGAGGTAATTGGTTACCGATGAAATGCATGCTCTTGAAAGATGGGAAGGTCCTAGAGTTCTTCCTTCAAAATTGACAGCCCAGGTGCATAGTTCTTAGCTCTGCATTCTAAAAGAGGGAGTTGATCGTCCATCTCAATAGAGAAGGACGCCGAAACACTCTGCTCCCAATCAGCACCAGCTAGCTACACATCCTCCAAGTTCTCGAATCCACTTCTTGTGATTTTGGATTTGTTGCACTATTCTCTTGGCCCGAGCATACTGTTGTCTCCGATGGCCTCCAGGGGATCTTCCGTTAGCTGGCCTCTCACGGTTCGTTTACATCCGAATACTCGAAAAATTTCGTTTGTACTTCAAACTGTTTGCACTCCGCCTCGGAATCGTCACTCCGACCGGCCTCTCTCTGGTTAAAGAGTCTGTGGCTCTCCTCCGAGTGTGGTTCGGCGTCGACTCCTGCGAAGCGAGCTCTCGGCGCGTGGCTCAGCCACTCACATCTTCTTCCCCTTTCTTGCTCTCTTCACACTCGCACTCTGGTTCGGCCCTTGTGTGGCGAGGCATCTGCTCCCAGAGTTGGCTCGCGACAAAGCCTGGGAGTTGGTTTTTACAATCTTCTCTCAACCTGGAACATCAACAAGAGAAGAGGGGACGTTGCTTGGATTTTCCTCCCAGAAACCTATAGAGGCAAAAAAATTTCCAGTGACGCAGTTTCGGAAACTCAGCAGGTGCTGGAGAACTAACACCCACTCACCATCCTCATTAACGTAGGAAGTGCCAACAGCCCAGCAAAGAGAACCCGCAGAGATTTCAACTTCTCTTCGATTTCTCGAGCGCTCGGCTTTCATCCTGATCAGGAAGTCAACCACGACGAAAAAACTGAAGACTTTAACGGTGAGCATTCTCTCTTTGGTCCATGGTAGTTTCATTTTAGCATCTTGCTGTTGGTGAACGGATGCTTCTCCTGAAGCATCTTCTTTCTCTTCTTGACATCACTTTGAAAGCATGGGGTTCATTTCACTTGTCGATGATGATGATGATGATGAATCATGTTTCATATCTGAGATTCAGGTACTTTTTTTTCCCTAAAATGACTTTTTAGGGAAAAAACCTCTCAATAACTTTTTTCTTTTTGAACCTTGCCATGCTCTTGTAGTGTAAAAAGGGTTTGCATTTGTTTCTGAACCCAGAAAATCGCTGGTTTAGAGCCAGTCGAGATGGAAGTCAAATCTTGGGAGTCGTTCCATGCAGTGAAGGCGAAACTGAGATAAGAGTGGCAAGGCAAATGATTGGTCTCTTTGTCAGCTGATCCTCTCGTCCTGGCAAGCCAACAGCCAGTGCAATCGAGTTATTTCTTTAGAATGAATAAAAAGTATAATGAGGAAGGGTCAGATGTCTTCCAGCTTCATGAGAAAGGGAATCTGAAGTTCAGGGATGGAATACAAGTAGAGTGAGAGACAATAAATAATAAATAAATGGGAACGTGATGGGTCGACGATCATGATAGTGATCATCCCTCCCGAGAGCTTGCGTCAGGAATGCCGAGGTGAAAGGGGACGAACTCTGCAGATACCACTGGTTAAGCTATCCGCAGTTGTCCTGAGGCTCCCTTGGTTTGGGCTATTTCTTTCCATTACGCATCAGAGCGATGAAGATTGCCAACGGATCTCTAGAATGAAGACAACGGTGTTTTCCAGGTTTGAGATTACCGTTGCTCACATGTGAAACGTACCAGCGAGGAGGAGGAAACTGGTCAGCTCAGAGAGGTACAGATTATACTCAGCATGTGCCCTTGGAAGAATGATTTCCAATGACCAGGTGAATCACTGCAAAATTCGGGATGATTTGTAGCAGAGTTTGGAGTTTCCCGGTTTCCAACATTTGTAAGCATCCCTTTTCTCTACTCTCATGTCTTCAAGAAGCTAAAAGGAATGCAGAAAGAAGGAAAGGAAAGGAGGGGATGCTCATGAAGTGCACGTTAAGAAACGTGTGGTCACTGGGAAGATCAAGAGTGTACACCCTTTTTGTGATACTCTTCAGATACTCTCCTTTTTAGTTGTATCTCTTAAAGGTAACTTGTGGGAACCGACAGGAACGATCCCTAAAGAGAAAACGGACAGCTTCTGTAACAGACTTTTGAGAGCTTTTACATCCAAGTGGAGGAAAATTTTCAATAGATATTTGATGGTTGCCGTACAATGACATAGCTAATGAAGCATTTAAAATGCAAAAGGCTCGTGGATTCATCCCGAGGCTCATCTGAAACTGAGAATTGTGCTTCATTCAACGGACCTTTCCTTCTTTGGTCCCCACCACAAGCAACCGTCATTCTTCAGCACCGTTGGTCTTTTAACTGTTTTGTTTACCTGTTGAACTAGTTTCACCGGACAAGTCAAGGAACCCACGAGGTCTTCCTTGAATATTTTCCTGTTGACACCCTTGCTAGTAATTGCAGCAGCGTCTAATCTGAGAGCAAACATCCACAAAGTCTAGAGTATTTTGAAAGAACAGCAAGAGCTCCTTAACAATCCAGGTCGTAGAAGAAATTGCATTGGAATTGCATCTAGTCTTGGATAGCATCCTTACTTGTATGCACGTTACATAGATCATGAAAGCGGAAGTGGCAACATCGTATCCCTATTCATTTTAGTCAATTGGCCTGCACTTCTTGGCCAGGACCTTGTGAAAAATTCTCCATGCAAATGGGAAAAGTCAGAGCTCCATGAGTTTCATGCTCCTGCGACACCTGTTTGAGGCTCCGTTACTGTAACCTTTCGTTACTGTAACCTTTGATAAGTCCAAAGTCTGCAATATCGAGAGACATCACTCTTGAATGACCTTGGAGAAACAAAAAAAAATGCTTTTCTTACTGAAAAGAAACCATTGGAATTGTTCCGTTGACAGTGATTTGCTAGAAGTGAACGTCGATAAAGCGGCATGGGTGGTGACCGACTGCACAGGAAGATGACCAATCACTTTCGAATTCTCGCAATCCGTGCTTTTCCATCAGTCTGAAGTACTGTCAGCTAGGAATTCTGCAGAGACATCTTTCCAACTTGAGGCATCTTGAGGCATCTCTTTTTGAGACTCTGGAACACCTGATGCTATGCTTCAAAGACGTGCAATGTGAACACATCGGCATGACCAAAACAGCCAAGCTCGGCCGAGCTCTCTTGTGAGACGAAGAGAGTTCAAGGAATGATGGCAGAAAAGAGGAGAGCGAGCATTCTGTATCATATTCATGGTGCTTCAGATAAGATGGCACCACAACAATTTGTTGTCTGCTCTCGTCCACGCCATGCGATGCTCCATGATCAGTGGGGATGAATGGTGATTCTCTAGCCCCTTTCTGCCAACCGATTTTCTCCATGATGTCATTTGGAGTTGGAGCAGTATCCATTGGCGCAGCATACGATACGAAAAAGTAATAGAGTGCAATCCCTCCCAAACTGGGTAACAGCAGTTTCAGGATGGTGCCTTCCTTTGGAACCCTCCAGAGGTATTCACCCTCTGCTTCGTCACACTCTCCCTAGTAGTCACTCACAAACCAACCAACTGCTTCCTATTCTGACTGTGAATTCCTCCAGGTAACCCACGAATGTCTTGAAGCCAGTCGAGCGAGTGTTCTCAGGACATCTTGAAGCTCTCAAAAAGTCAGATGCCTATTCTTAGGAGTCAGGCGGCATGGCAGACCCGAGAGAGGCCAGTCTAACAAGAGCCAAGTGTTTCATCTGCAGGTACAACTCTTAAGTTGATCAACCATTTAGCAGAGGGTTTCTCAGTTCTGCTCCTTTGATGAGGAACACTTCGACTTCGAGTATTCTGTGTCTGAAAGAATTTCCATGGTCTGTTGAAAGTGCTCGAAAGGCAGTCAGCAGTCTTCGTCTGATAAGCAGCGATTACAGCTTTGGATGCATCTCCCGCCATCTCTGACTTTCAGCAACTGCTTACTGGTCCTCACCCTATTACGGCACAGAAGGCAAAACTGCGAAGAGAGTTTCCTAAGTGCACGGATATTTTTGTCTCTCTTATTCAGAACATCGTCTGCTGTACTCTTTTCCGAGGAAAATCTCCAAGATATTCATCTGATAAGGAGTGTCTCGCTACCGCTGATAGCTTAGCAAGGAATGTTCTGGAACTAAGCTGATCTCCCTCAGCCTTTGCTTGGTGAGCCATGCATAGCATTTCCTCAATCAAACCGAGCGTCAGAGCCAGACGCTGCCCCTACACAGGGAAGGGGGAATAGGAGGAGGGGAGAGGATTGAAGGAAGGAAAGGAATGATCCTTTTCCTGTATGCTTCTCCTATTCAAAATACCGAAAACTCTTATCAGTTAAATCTTTTGAAGTGACCCTTCCTGTGAACGACAATTTCTAATTCGCAAATGCAAATTGCTTTCTCAATCCGCTCAGAGATCCTCTTTCAAGGACCTTTCTCAGGAGAATCCCGAAGAGTGTTCCGACAGTGTTCCCACTTGAGCGGACGCTCCAGGTTCGGCTACCCATCCCGTGACCGTCTGTCTTAGGCACGTGTCGGAGTCATGTTTGGCTTCTGGGGAAGGCGAGAGACTTGAGCGCCTACCCCCTCGGAAGCTTCCAGTCCCCCCTCGAAGTCCTTCTACGCCGAGACAAGGAGTTCCGAGGCATTTCACAGTGGCCACTAGCAGTCAGCAAATTTTCAGCCTCAGGATTCGCTGGTCGAGCGAGAGCCGACCAGGAAACGATACAACGAAGGGAATAAATCCCTTTCTACGGGGACGCGGGCTGTTGATTCAGGCTGTGAGTCTGCTTGTGCTTCAATACCCCAGGAGTTTTCCATGATTTCCACGAAGGCGGATCCAGAAGCATGGAACTCTCGTACACATGCGGCAGGCTTCCTCGATAACATGGTAGGGAAAACACATGGACCCTCTTAAGGTATGCGGACACTACTGTCTCGCAGCTCAGTCATCAGTCAGCTCTTCTACGGGAATCTTTGATGGCACCTGAGCGTTTTCTTGGATGCAAAGATTCAGGTGAGATCCTTCCAGATAACAGGATGTTAACAACAGGGAAATGCATTGGCTGGAAGGCATTTGCTGCCGCCTCCCTTCGGCTGTGCCACTGCCACCTTCTCTGTGTACAGTGCAGTGCTTAGTAGAAATATTGAGGGTCTACCCTATTTCCTACTTCTCAGGACAAAACTTCTACTCCATAACTTCTACTTCTATTCTGCACGGAACAAGCGTTTGGAATTCATTCTGCCATCGTGCACTGCTTTTGGTGTGTTATCATTCTACATCGAATGTCTCCAAGGTTTCTTTAGCGTATTGGCTACAATCCAAGAATTCGGCAGGATGAGAGCACAAGAAGAAGGCTCAGGAAGGAGGCGAGACCAAAGAATAAATGAAAACGGCTTTGAAATCCTCCTGAAAAGACTGTTTGGGACCATTTCCCATGCTCTCGAAGCACTGGAAGGATGGAATAGTGTCACTGGTCTCTGTATCTTTCTAGGTAAACCCTTCATCATCCTTCCATAGCAACCACCTTATTCGTTTTCAGGAATGACTTCATAGAGATCGGCCTCTTGGAGCCCGTGGCACAAAGCTCACTATCTTTCATCAACAAGACGCGGACAAGAGATCCTCATCCTTTCTGTTCCTCTCGAGAGAAAAAAGAACAACAAAGATTCAAGCATTCAGCTGGACTTTTCTTCATCGAAGGAGAGTAGCTGAACTCTGCTGTAAACGCTTGATGTCAGCCCTCGAAGAGCGCAGGGCACTTAACAGGTCTCGAATGGAGCACGAAGCTCAGGTGACCACGGTCACTGAGTAAGTAGTTAGAGAAGGCACTTTTTCCAATGCTGTGTTTGCACGTTGTGAACGAAATTCTGTCAAGGGATTGTACGCAGCTATTCTTTCTGCGACTCTGTTGCTAGGCAGCATCGGACGAGGAAATCGCCGCGTGGATTCCGTATTTCTTGAAGATTAACCCAAGAATCAAAAATACTGTACATTCTGAGGATGTTTCTAAATACCTCGGGATGTGCTTCACTCTCCTGTATGTTCTATCTCACAGTCTTCTACAACATTATAACTTCAGTGATTCTTGTGAAACGACGGGGAAATGTTAGTTTCACGATAGTCAAACTTGTAAATGAGAGGGTGAAGCATTCTTCCTTTGCTACTGGAGGAATCTGCTGGCAGCCAGCAGCCTTCAAGTGATCCGTGCTGAGCTTCAGATTCACGCAAAAGCAGAGCCCGGAGGCTTATTATGTGTTTCTTTCCAAAACACACAAAAGCATGTTTCTTCAGGCCTTGCCTACTGAATATCGTCAGCATGCTCGAAAGAGATGGGGAACCGTGAGTACCAGTGACCACTTCTTCAGACAGACTTCATCATTCAGACAGCGCACCTGTATACCTAAACAAACCGGTTTGGGTCACGCAATCGAAACAGACTCTTAAAAAAGTACCAAACCGTTCCTCAACTCAGTCTTTGAAGGCAAGTAAACTAAGCAGTGCTCCGTTTTGCGGGCACTTTCCCATTCTGCTTGCCCATTCTTTCGTGACTCCTTGTTTTGTCAGTGGATGTCAGAGGAGAAGAAGAATTTAAGGCATTACTACTTGAATCAGACCTGGATTAGTTGCATGTTTTGAATTGATGAATGGAGATGCTTGAGATATTTTTGACCTCTTGCACACTGCATCGAGGTCAGGGTTGTCTACGTAAATAGTAACAGGGTTCCAAAGGCTATTTTGCGCCATGATCTGCCGTAGACTTAGCACTATTTCATTATCATCTGTTGTTACCGTGAGAGTGCGAAATTGCAGTCTGCGATTCCCTCGTCCAGGCTCAAATAGGGATGACGTCCTACTTGCCAGATGCGCTGATTCTCAGGTCAGATGTCATCTATATGTCAAACGCCGAATGCATTTCTTTAAAAAACAAGAGCAGCCGAAAGCCATTAGAAAAATTCACTGACGGAGAATGACAGTGGCTTCTACTGAATTAAATCGAGCAAATCATCGTGAGAAGTCCCGGCTAAGCCTTCCTTGTTGTAATTAGAGAGGTCCGTAGACTGCGAAGCACCTGGAGTGGTCAGTGACTTCATCATCCAGTAAGAGAATGATAGTATAGAGCGGATCCAGTCAGCAACATTAAATGTGATCAGGATCATTGAAGAATTCTAAGATGACAAACGATGGAAACCTAACCAAGGAATGGATGAGGAGAACGAAGGTTCATCCAGCGATCTGCAAGGAGTCAGAAGGAGGTCATAGTAGGATTGACCATCGGATTGTGAAGATTCAGCCATTATTATTCTACCATTCTACCATTTTTTACCTGAAGAATGGTATTCTACCATTCTTCAGGTAAAGACACACAAAAAAAGTACCATTCTTGCGGTGACATCTCTATAGAACTCTTCCTTCTGCATCGCCAAAGTATAAAGGTGTGATTGCAGAACTCTCCAGATGGAGGGAATCTGCTAGAGATAGGAGATCGCATTTCATCTGAAAAGATATTCTCCTCTACTCTATACTTGTGGGTCACTTAGAGTGCCTCAGGCACGAACTGGATTCGTGCCTTCAATAAAAGTCTGAGCATCTAGTAGGAGGTATCCCGTAGCAGCCAGAATCTTCAAGTATCATAGTATGATCTCCATGGGATGAACTACCTTCTTCATGAAGTCGGAATGGGGAAATCAGGGAAGCTCCAAGATTTTCCATGCCACATGATGTAGAGGATTTCACCTTTCAGCATCATTAAGGCTCTCTGCAGATCTGTTGCAGTTCACTGACGGTATCTTTTCATGTCTTCGAGATGAAAAAAAAGTTTCGGTTCTTACCAAAAGGCAGCATGAAGTGCCAGCAGCAGGCAACGGGACTTTCAAGGACTCCTGGTTTCCTGCTCGATGCGCTGCTCTGTTTGCTTCTTTCTCGCCTCTGGTTTGGATTTGGAAACTCTCGTCTCAACCTCCTTCCTTGTGTTGTTATCCATTCCTGGGAAAGGCAAGGCACTCAGAGAGCAGTCTTGCTTTCTCAACTCGTGCTGATCGTCAATCTCCGAAGTGCTCTCGTTAGGGATGCAGAATATCTCGAGATACCGGAAGAAGCCGTTTTTCTGAAGTGTTTCGAATTTCGTTTCCAAGAGATGACGAACAAAAAAAGCACGGAGAGGAAGAACCCGGCGAAATCGAATCGAGCAAGTGAAGAGAAAGTGAACAGCCCAAGCGTATTTGGCCATTTTTCCCATCCACCGAGATCTTCTCTAAGACTAACGAAGGCTGCCGACTATGAAGTCATGCTATTGACGGCCTCTTCGTTCGCAACCGGCCCAGAAAAGCAAGAAATCTGCCCCTTTTTGTTTGCTCGTCTGCTGATCTCATTATTTCGTCGGAAAGCCAAAGTGGAGCTCGGCAGAACGGAAGATCTCCGGTGATACGGTGGTCACCAGTCTACAGGCTATTCAGGAAAGTGGATTTCGGAAAGCCTTCTCCGAGTGGGTGAATCCATCCAGGTGCTTGCAGAGAACTCTCTCCCAAGATGTGGAGGATGAAACGCGCAGTTGGAAATTCCTGTTGCAAGCTGGACGATTAAAAGGATACCTATAGAGAAAACCAATGTTTACAAAATATGAAATGTTAGGGGTACGGGTACGTTAATGTTGTGGACAAATTTGAGGGTGACGTTTATGATTATTGGACCGATGGGAGGGGTGAACTAAGCTGTGGTTTCATGTGAGAAATGGCTTCGAGTATCATCATAGGGTAGGTAGAATAGGAGGAACCAAGAAGTGGGAATGCCGCGGGGTACGTAAAAAGGGATTTCGGAGATATGGAATGATGAGGCATAAGAGGGAAAGATGAGTGTGGATAGTAAGATAGTTAAAGGGATTGCAATGAAGGGTTACAAAGTAAAGGAGAATACTGAAGGAAAACATCGTTTTTAGTCAACTTCTCACATCCTTTTATCACTTTAGAAAGCCCAGATCTACTCGTGGTTTCTGACTTGCTGGATTTTAGAGATCAAAGCAGTATCTAGAGAATCCCGGGTAACGGGGAATCTCTTTAGAACACCATTTGCTCCGCAATTTCGAGCTTCCTTTCTCCTGTCGGTTTGTTCCTTCGACTTCAGAGTCCAGTTTTTCTCCAGTCTTCTGCAGTAGTAATCCAAATTCATTCGTTCAAGAAACCGTGTAGAATTGAATAAATAAAGACCTAGAATACTGACTTTCAACGACAGATCCGAAGATGAGAATCTCCACAGATACCGCCGTTGTGATTCTGAAAGGGGAAAGATTTTGTGCGAGTTTTGTCTGTTACTGTCTTTTCAAGAGTTTTCAAGGATGCTCTTTGTCTGAACCATTCTTCACTCGCTACCGTACCTCTTCATTCTACCGTAGGATTTTAAAGGAAACGCAGAAAAAAACACTTCAGTGATGGCAACGAATCCGATTGACTTCGTAACTCTCTTAAGTGTCGTCTTCCAAGCCATCTCGAACAGCATCCATTAACATTTTCTACATTTAATAAAATGGCACTTCCCTCTGCACGAAAGGTTAGCGGTCCTCAGTCTTCAGTCTCCGCTCGCTTGTGTTTTCAATCCCACTTTGTGATTGAGAAACGAACCACGAGGATATCCATGAAAAAGGTTCTACGGCTGGTCACCCAGAATGAGAAGGAGCATCTGATTGAGCGATGGACGGAAGAATTGTAGGATCCGAGTGAAATATTTGGGAAAGAAATCACCACTCCCGTCCTCAGTAGTGCACTGATATCTTGCTTGCAGTAAACATGTCATCAGAATTTCGACAGTATTTGAGATCATAAAAAAAAAAATAGTGTTTTGAGCCTTCTATGACCAGTTTTCTGAAGATGGCCTCGACAGATCCCTAAAACTAGGCAGTTCTCGATTTAATTCTGGGTCCAAGAATCCAAGAATTGATTCAAAAATGGAGAGAAGAAGAAAAAAAGGCAGCAATGAAGCTCTTTCTTCTGATTTTTAAAGAGCACGTGAAGCTGAAGAGACGACTTGCACAGAAGACTGAAAAAATCTTTTGAAAAGGATGAAAATTTCTGGAATTTTAGAGCTCATCTAGCTACTCATATTGTTTCTAAGATGACAGAAATGACATCTTTGACTTCAGTGATGAATCAAGCAGGTGGAAATGCAAAGAGACTTTGTGGTAGTCCAATAATGTGCTTCAAGACCATTCATCTGGCTCACATCTTGCTAGAAATGTACCGAAGCGGGCCTCTGATCTTCCAAGAAGCTTCAAGAGGAAGCGGTTGTGGACCCAAGATGCCACCGGTCCTGATAGCGTTTGGAAAAAAAGGATCAAGGTACTATCATTATTTTCCAAAAATGAAACCTCATGTTGGAACTGCTCTCGGAAAAGGAAGTGGTTAAGAAGGATGCGCAACAAGGCAACGAACTGAAGAAAGTATGATGGAGATAATCGTTGTTATCGGGGCAGAGAGAGGGACTATGAAAGCTCCAAGGAAGATAACAAAACCAAACTACGCACTTGTTGCAAGAGATCCTCGATAGAAGCTTGATGATTATCTGAGGAAGAACGAGTAACATGTGTCTGTGTGAGCGATCTACAGAACTGGACTAGCAGCCACTCAAGATCAGGATCAAACTGAGAGGATCAAACGCTCATGCAATGCTCAAATAGGAAGCAATGGAAAACTCAAAATCAGCAATCGCCGATGAATTCTGTTTCCTTCCAATCTTTAACTCTGTTGCCTTTAGCAAGTCTTTGTGTCTTCTCTGTTGGAAAGATTCGAACGAGGGCTGAATCCATCTGTCTCTCAGTATCCAAGGTGCATTGGGACGCGATGATACTTTTCATGCACGCAGTTCTGCAGATGAGAGGCCTACACTCCGTGGATCCACAGGTGGGCAACTGTAGAAGGAAATTGCATTTATGCATACTATTGAGCAGGAAAAGGTGGTTCACCACGGAGCTTCGTTGTTTGCCATTCTGAAAGAATGAAAAAGATTGACAAGATGATTTGGGGAAAGGTTGCAGCCAAAGATGGATGAAACGCCGACAGAATGTGATGCAAACTCCGTGCGGCGTTTCGAAAGGTTGGATGGTGAGTGATGTCAACTACGTGTCTCGCACTCGAGAGGCCATCCGACCTCGGCACAGAATCCTCTTGCGATAGTGGTGCTCTGCAGATTGGATTCTTTTATCTACGAGTGGAAGAGGGAAAGATAAGCCTGCCTGTTACAGGCATAGGCACAGGATATCTTGCAGGGACGCCTCGTTCAGCTTAGTGGGTGTATTCTTGCATTCTGCACAATATACAGAAAAGGCAGCGACCTTTGAAATTAGGAGCGTGGGCCATCTCATACACGCACAGCGTGGACAGGAGATGCTTCCATTTCTCGTGCCCATTTTACAGATCGAAGAAGCAAAGCGAAGCAAAGAACATCTTGACTTCTGGTGCTGATACACGGAAGCACGCGGAAAGAAAGCTGAAGCGATGAGAAAGTTTATCTCCTGAGAAAGAGCAGCTCCAGGTGAGGAGACCGCCATCACGGTTGCAACACTTAAGAATCTGCCAGCTGGAGAGAAATACAACGGTTTACATCCATGTAAAAGGATGTACATGTCTTTTGGAAACTTTCTTTTTCTCTTCACTTGCTGAAAAAAAAATAGGAGATGGAAGAACAGAAAATTCCTTCTACTTTTGGTGATGCAGCAGAAGGTGGAGTTTCGATCGGACTTTACTCTGCAACCCACAATATTTCAAATTTCCTGCTGCTTGAGGCTTCCATTCCTCGGCATGGCTCGAGGACTTTGTAATTACAACTTGGAATACGTTTTTGAAATGAGATTTGTAAACATCTATCTTCTATCTGTGCACATCCGAATATCACTCTTCCTCCTAAATGACAGTCCTCACGCCCACAGTCTTTTAAAAAATTTCTGGGATTACCGTTTTATCTCTCGGGTATGGAGACTGATGACCGCTCTAAATCAAAATGCCTTTGATTCTGACAAAAATGGCTTGGAGCTTTTCATTCTAATAACTGCTGCAAATGGCAATCGTAGAAAATCGATGCTCCCTTCGCTCCACTAGTAGCACGCTAATTATTGAGCAGCTCCAGGCTCCTGGATCACGAGGATTAATCTATGGTTCTTTCCGTTTTCTAATTCCCGAGAGCAGTCGCCCTGGTTTTCCGTTCCTCATCGTGATAGCGAGGACTTCGACAGGTCTACCGGAGGCCACATCCACAGCGTACGATTCCCATCCTTCCCCACGGTTTCTTCTGCTTCCAAAAGACAATCTTTCCACTTCACTGTGGAGGGTGGTTCCTGGAGTCCTTCGGGGGTCCATTCCCCAAAGGGTGTTTCCCTTTCTTAGTAAAAGAACTGCTCATATTATTGATCTCCCTCACCATCATCTCGGCTGTCGAGCATCTTGGGAGCTTTCATCGACTTTGCCGGAACAGGAGGATGTTGCTTATCTATTTCAACGAGTGGATTCCTTGAAGACCACCGACAAGCCATCGCACAAGCATCGCACTATCATTGATCCATCACACAAGCTGGCAGTAGAGCTGCATAATGCAAACGCAGTGCTGTCGTCCCGAGGTGAGACGTTCCTCTGATAACACCGCTTGCCGCAGCTGACATAGCATCTTCCTCAAAGTCGCAAATGTGTCGCGCGTGGAAGTGGGGCATGCGAGAGTGTTACTGGTTGAATCTTCCGGTGCGTGCGATCCGTGGGGCACGAAACCTAACACGCTCGAGTCATGGATTCCCACGACGGTGCGAGAAGCCCTCGTGGGCATTCACCACCCAGTTTATGCCTCACCAGGGTGTACGAGGAAATCCTGCTTCCTCAAGAGGGACAGCGATGTGCTTGCGATGGACAGCCGGTTCTAAAAAGGGAGGAAGCCGAGCGACTCGAAAAGCTGACACTTATGTAAGGGTGCACGGAACGCCCAGCTGGTGAGCATTCCGATACGGCACCAACCGAGAGCCCCACGGCGCAAAGAGCAAAACAAGATCAGGAGATGCAAATGAATGGCGCGCAAATGAATAATTCAAAGAGTGCTTCAGAAATCATTTTCGAGCCAGAGTGTCGCAACATCGTCTTGTGGATGGAGACAAGGCTCTCTGCCGTTTAGACGCGATGCCGCCGTCTCACTGACAAAGGCGATCAAGGTCAGATCCCGCTCTTCAGTCGAGAGAGAATACGAGGAAAGCACCACCCCTACTGGTCAAAAGAGGGTTTGACGAAACTCTCCACGGGTGCGTCTTGCATTCCCGGGCGACACGCCGGAGACATTTGGAGCGGGCAGCAGACTCTCATCAGTGGGCGCAGTGCTGCTGGCGATATTCCCCGCTCCGAAGGGTCCGGGTCTCCCTGAGACTCTTAGCAGTGAAGAAGGGACGAGGGAACGAAGGAAGCACATGCACGAAATCAAGGTTTCTCACGAAAAGACAAGGCTCCGGTACTTCAAAACACAGTGGAACTTTGAAGGAGGAGGAACTCGGCATTGGTCCGGAGCGGAAGCACACAGGCAAAAAGGCGTCGTCGTCAGGAGAGCAGGGATTCTTCGGATTGGAGCCCGCAAATGACCTCGCGGAATCCAACCAAAACGATGAGAGAATCAGCATCGTTTCGCGGTTTCCTTCGAGGAAGTAATGAAGCTCCTCCGAAATGCTTCTCCAGGTTCCCGAAAGATCAAACAGGAAAGGATGCCGCCGGCGGAAACCGCCCCTCGAAAGATTGCTTTGCGTTCAAAGCCTAGGTGAGCAGATGAAGATCGGAAGAAATAAAGCAGACTAAAATAAATTTCGAGATCCTTGTGAAGTGAAACTCGGGATGGGATTCAGAAAGGGGAACGCTAACAATGACCCAAATCCTCCAGAGGAACCCGGGGATGAAAGAAGATGATGAGAATGGATGACAGGAATACAATGAGTCTCATTCAAAGCTCTCCGTTCTAAACAAATGAGATGATCCGAATAAAGGGTGACTGAGCTCCCAAAGCTAATGGCTCTAATTAAGCTAATCTAAGACAAAAAGAGTCGACATACAATAGACAATCAAAAACGAAATGCGGATAAAAATGGACTATCTCTGCAGGCAAGATTTTGACATTTCCAACAGAAAGTTCACTAAGAAGAATCTTCATTCCTCCCATCAGTAGCAGAGTCTCTTTTTTGCTTTCAGGCGAGGATCGGTTCCTGATGGTTGCAACGGGAAGAAGGCGATTTTTACGTGCCGCGGTGAGCTGAAATTTTTCAAGTGTGAGAGGTAAAAGCAGGTGAAATGATGCCATGAAACTTCGCTTAAGAGACGAAAAGTGATGCTTTAGTGTTCCTTTTACATGAATTTGGGTGAAATTTTCTCCTGTGATTTTCGTAGAGTATAGCGGTGCTAATTTAAGGTAGGCAGGATCGAGGATCACTGATGACTGATTGATTACTATTGAAAAAAAGGCTGAGAAGACTGAGAAGATCTCAAGGTCTTTCTGCTGTTGTCAAGGAATAAGTTCAAGACACTTCTTCTACCAAGAAACCTGGACTGAAGTGGCGTTTCTGCCTGATCAAGGGTTGAGTGGACCCAAGTTGAGCTGCTAAAGCATTTAGGCGGCTTCCTCGGTCAACTTGCGTGAACGGAGATTACCTACTACCTATTGGAAGAAACCATGGGAACAACGAGGTTGTGCTATGGAGTCAAGAGCCAGTTGTCAATGAAATGCTTGGAAACCAACGAAACATTTGTAAGTGCCAATGGTGTTTCAAAGGTGAAAGTCGCTTGGGTGAATTCTCATAGGTGATCAAAGTACATCTTGTTTCCAGCTCCATCAACAGCTTTCTTTGAAGTTTGAGAATCCATGGAAACTTGCCGTGAGGTAGTAATAATTTGGCTTTTCTTTTTTTTTTTTTTTGGTGTTAGGTCCCTCGGTAGAGAGCAAGTGACCAAGTAGCATAGGGTTTTCAAGTATCGCCTTGCATTGAAGTCAGAAACAAAATCATCATCACCTGTCAGAATGTTTTAAAGCATGATTCAGGCATTGCTTACTCCCTTTGTGGAAAATGCTGAGGTCTGAAGATCAGTTGCAACGATTACATGCACGTCTTTTTCTCCGAAATTTCACAAATTTACTGGTAGCACATGCCGTGGTCATTCAGAACTGGGTCACAATCATTGATTCATTCCGATGGGAAAAAACAATTTTCGTTTCGCTAACAGCTCGATTTTTGTCAAACTTCACCGTCCAACGTCTCTTAAAGCAGCATCCGTTTATTTTCAGTGTCTCTCTATTAGATTGCAGTGAGAAATCTTCTGTGATCTCACTGGATAGACCTTACTGCTTCGGCCGATATCACTTTGCTGGCAACGTGGTGCCAAGTAACCGTGGTGATTTGGTCTCAATCTCGGCTTTGTTCTGCTGGGATTCTTTTCGATTTCCACCGCCCGCACTACTGCATTATAGTCTGTTACAGTTCTTTCATGGTACGCTACTTTTGTTCTGCCTTATTTGACTGTATAGAAATTAACTGCTTCTTTAAATGCCTTTCACTTCGTCTTTCTGCACAATAAGAACCCTTGCTGTCAACTTCTGCCATTCGGATAACTGAAGTCGAAAAAACATTTTCCAGGGGATACGGAGCTTCCATAAAAAAGAAAAAGAAAAAAAAAAAGTGAACTGACTACTGTTACAGACACAGAAGTGCTGTGCTGTTTTTCAATGTAAACAAATGCTACACAGAACATTTTCAGAGCATCCCCATTAGAAAAAATCAAGAGTGCATCCGCTCATCTTCCCTCTTGCAAGCGTCCGCATTCCTGCCTCCGAAGCTTAATTAAAAGCAAGACATTTGCTAGTGCTCCTCCTTCTCCTTCAAGAGAAACGCAACAAGATGATGCGTAAAAGGAGCCACGAACGATATCAAGGTTCCAGTTTCCTCGAGGAACCTCGTTCGGCTTATGCAGATGTTAGATCTGCAGACCAAAAAGCGTGGCTGTCACGATGACCATCGGCGGAAATCATTGAGCTATTCAAACAGGGAAATAAATTAGACAATTTCTCTGTGATTTATCTGTGTAATCATGATCACGAGAATATCCCAGCCACCGGCCATGTGCACAGGAAGACATTTCAAAGGGAAAGATTAGCTCGGAATTCAAACGGTCGTGTTATCTTTTCGCGATGATGATGACGATGAGGAGGACGGACTCGACAGGCACATGAAAGCGTTCAAATATAAAGGGAAGCCATGTGATCGTTTCTATCGCGAAATCACAGGAGCGCCTGCATCTCTGGATGACTAACTCTTCCCGAACAAAACACGTCAGGGGAAACTCAACCGGCGAACAAGAACTGACAACCAGGACTTCAGCAGTTTAGCGCTGGCACAAAATGTCTCATGAAATTCAAAACGACGAACGAGCGCTGATTTCTGCTTCTCCCTGATGGGAGCATACGCTTTCCAGGAATGCAGATCAACCCGAAATCATGTGCCTCGAATCCTGTGAACGCAGCGGTCCTCAAGATGATGTGCCAAGCTTATTGAAAGGAGCACGTTGTAGCAATAAATTACAAAAGAAAGTAAATGAAAGGCAGAAACAAAGAAAACGAGTAGTAGCGAAAAAGATATAAATAGACTGTACATATTCAGGGAAACAAACTGACTCCCGAATTGCAAGAGGTGAAAATTCGTAGCAGACCAAGCAAACATTGGGCACCATTCTGTATGGAACGAAAGACGCATCGGGAGAGATAAGGAATTCGGGAGAATGGAACATCATCTTCAACGATAGTGGAAGTGAAAGCAGATAAGACGCATTCTCGTAAGAGTCGGACACGTTAGCGTATTTGTGCGAAGGAAGTGTACGGCTTTTAAGCAAATTACTTGGAAGCCCCAAACGAGACCTGCAGAAGCCTTCCTTCAATGCCGGCTAATCGCTATCCTTTTTTGCACAGACTCTTCGATAATATCGTGTCCTTAAAACCAAACCCGAAAATCGTGGGAAAATCTGTTTGATTTCGATTCCAAGTCACAGAGCCATCGATGTATGATTTGTCCCCGGTGTTTTCCTCATGCTATGAGCATCCACAATTCTTCCGCTTATCCACAAAATCATCCAACTCCGTCTTTCAGAGACGCGATAATTAATCAGATTCTCTCGTTATTCTGGTTTCTGTCTCCCACAGGGAGATTCTGTTCAATAACTCGTTTGCATTGAATTCCGGATCAGCACACATGAGCAAGACGCCCGACGGACAAGAGAAACGTGAACGGTTGAAATGCATCCTTTGCTGAAACATGAGGAGGAAGGAAGAGCAGTTGCAAAAGTTGGGAAAAGGGCTCACGAGAAAGGCGCAGTCAGTCATCCTTTTGCATGGACCTAATGTGATATAAGGAGCAGCAACGGACCCGATGCTCTCTGTGGTATAAAATTCGAAAGCGAAACATCCAAAAAGGAAAACAAGAAGGAAATTTACCCTTCTATTCAAGTGCTGGCAATCGTCCTTTTCTGTTCCAGAAAGTTTGCTTTTCAGGACCTCTTTTCAGTTCCCAAACATAGAAGCCAGAACGTATACCAACTCTTTGGGCATCAAATCCGTCGCACTGTGATGTGGGATTTGAACGTAATGCAAGCAGCAGTCATACCAAAGAGTTGTCTCATGAAATGTTAAGAAAGACCACTGAAGGGTGAGCCATCAGGGGTCATCTGCTTAGCAGAGAGGGATCCGTGGAAAACTGCAAGCCAAACTCGGAAATGCTAACCTCATTATCCAATGAGCATCGTAAATGCAGAAGAGAGACGAAAATGAGGAATGTTGTTGGACTAGATTGCTGAAGAATTGCAGAAGGCAATTATATTTGGAAACTACTCACATCGGCAGAACCCCCATTCACTGGAAAATAAAAGATGGAAATGTTTCCGAATCTATAATCTTATTGCTAACACGCTCTGAGCATGTCAACTCATCTTGCTCTTCTGCACCGAATACACAAACAGTATCAGTGGCTTTCTTTTCCTCATGGACCGTTATTCCTAGCTTTCTTTGTCCCAAAACTAGCCAACACCTAAACAAAGGATGCTGAACGCGAATTCCAGCCAAAGCTCAAGATTCAAATTCAGCTTTAAGATTCTGTTGATCTTTTGTCAGAGTTACATGCAAACAACGGGACAGCGGGAGCAGACGTAGAACGGAAGCCAAAGACTCCTGATCTTGAGTCTTGGAGGATGGAAATAGTTGTACATTGTCATTAACTCTGCCTGTCACGAATCTTCACGCTCGGATTGCAGCAGCAGCAGCAACAGTTTCTGAATGAAATCATGCTCCGACTCGTAGCACAAGATCACCAAAAGAGACGAAATTTGGGAGCATAAATGATGCAGACAAGACCAGAGTAAATTAGACGCTTTTCTTGAATCTCGTCATTTCGTCTGCCTCTATTTGTAACTGTCCAATTGAATCCCCTTTTCCATTGCTCTCACTTTATGTGTTTGAAAAGGTCAGATTTTAAAGCCAAAAAGAACACTCAGAGATTAGAATATCTCCAGTCCAGTGCTGCTTTCCAAGCATGGGTGGAATCTGTATCGCGGCTATATATACACTGCCATTCCTTGAAGAAATTTCCAGTGCACTGCCAAAATGCTTCCAGGTTTCATCCACATGAACAGTACGAAGCTGTCATCTGAGTTCAGAAGGAGTCTGAAAGTTTTAACAACAGCGGATCCTAAGCTCCCAGAATACGTCTGGAAGACTCTCTACAAAGAAAAGGTGAGTTCGAAATAGCCACTTCCTCAGGGATGAAACTCCCATAGGCAGGACAGGGGCGCCTCTCGCGCGTTAGGAAGTGCATTTTTTCATATCCACATTCCTCCTGCTCTTCTTGTTCGTGGGCCGTACGTCAAGTTTCGTAAGCTACACATGGGGGCAAATCTTCAAAGTGGAAGCAGAACTTCAGGAAGAAACAGAGCTGACCCTTTCACCTACATTTTTCATTGCAAGAATTGACAGCAAGGACTATGATTGCGTGATTACAAGTGTATCTCGAAAAATGGGTAGCGGTAAATGAAACGTTAGTCATTTCTGATACCGGGAACGAAAGTCTCCTGCAGCGTTTGCTGGAAATCGAAAATCGGGAAAGTTCCCGAATAGGTACGACAGTCGAAATGAAGTGACCTCAAAGATCATACTCTCAAAGGATCATACGCTGACCAGATGGTATCAACTCATGATCGGATTCTTCCTCCTAATAAACGCACTTCCCGTAGCTCTCAGTATTCAAGGTGCCCGATAGAGTAACGAAGATGATTTGCGACAGCAAGTCGTCCATAACGAATCGTTGTGAGCCGATCCACGAGTGTACACTCTGCCTGTCGTTTATGACGAAACAGGATTAGATGAAAACAGAGCCCTTGAGCAGCGGTACTGCCACCCCCACTGTTCTGTGGCATCGGTCCCACCTTTGCTGTCAATGACTTGACGTTCTCAGAGCCTTGCCGGTATGGGTGGAGCATTTTGCGTCTCAAGGAGAGAGAAGTCCTGATCAGGAAGACTATTAAACGGAAATTCCTAGTTTCGATGTTTTTTTTATTCCTTTCATAGCGCAGTCTGTTTCCCTGAAGATCCTACTCAGCCCAAAGAATCGACAAGAGCAGTGAATAAGCAAAAAGGCAAAAGAAGGTGCTTGGGCTACATGGCGATCGCCGTTCTGTAGTTTTTTCTCAAGGAACCAGAGGGAATTCCTTAAATGGAGTTCCCATCAATAAGGATCCAGATCAACTTTCCTTTGCCTTCAAAGTCCTATAAACTTCAGAAAGATTCGAGCAGAAATTCGACTCGGAGAGAAGCTAAACATTAATCCACAGGTCCAAACGGAGAGCACTTTGGAATAAGCCAAAGCACAAGACAGCTCGACTTTAGCTTCACTTCTTTGAGATTCCACTTCCTGAAGTCTCGTGCTGGAGAAGAGAGACTGCGACGCCAAAGGCAGCAAGAGGCAGCAATCATTTAAGCCACTGGATCGAATCCCTTTTTCAAAAGCAAAGCATAACTGCAAGAATACTTTGAATTCTCATGCAATCCCACGACTCCTACGAACGACAAAGTCAACCCGAATCCTCACATGGGGAAACGAAAATGGAAAGTCCCTGTGGACAGGGAGCGGAGTTTCGTGGTCCCCATGTTTCCTTTACCCGCGTTTGCCGGAAGCTATTTCGCTCCTCTCCCTTTAGCGAGTGTCAAGGATTGCATCCAACCTCTCTCGAAAGTTCCTTCGCTCGTTGGTTCCCGGGCTGCGGAAGAAACGAAACACCCTTTTCGAGCAGTCGGATCAAGGAATGTTGCAGAATTTTGAATTGGGATACTCTCTGACAACTAAATTGTTTTTCTCGCGATTCTCCCTGTTTCCAGGTCAAAAGTGGATCCTAACGGAAGATTGCAGTTCACGTCACGGGACCATAATCTTTCCCAGAAGTTCAAGACAACCTAGGAAGCCATCAATTACGCCAGAGAGAAATATATTGAAAATTGCTTTACATCTTTGAAATTTGGACCATGTCTGCGCTGGCAATGCAATCGAGAGGCCATTAACACGAAAGCTGTCATCAGACTGTGTTGCAGGCCATGAAGTAACCATGCATTTGGATTTCTCCACATGTTTCGGTGATCAGCTCGTTTGCAGCTTTGGTGCTGCCGGGAAATTCGTTCTTCAGCGATGGAAGGATTCCTCGAATTGCAAAAAGTCACCAGGTTTTCGAGACGATGCGAAGTACCCAGAATATACGAAATCCTGGACGCTGAAAATCAGATGCCTTCCTCAGCAGCCTCCACACCACACCGAGAGCAGCAAAGAATTTCGGGTGGACACGAGGCTTAGTCCTGTCCAAGAAGAAGAGAGTCAACTCTCGACTGCTGTATCCGATTGCTTCACGAAGTCACTCGCCCATGTAATGACTCAGACATCCAAAGCAGGCAAAAACCCTGCCATCAAAAATGTCGCGTTCGCACTGGAGTTGCCATTGAGAACAAAACTGAGGCTCTTGGAAAGGTAGGAGGCTGCCAGCGCCGAAACGCTCGGCCAATCTGAGCGGATCACTGCTTCTGTGAGTTCCGGTCTCGAAGAAACGGCAGACTGAAAAGGAAAACCACGTGCGCGTGCGGCTTTTTCCCTAGTTCAGTCAGGGGGGGCAGCTGCTCCCTTCGTGGGACCGTCAGCCTTGGAAAACTTCTAGACTTGCGTGCCTTAATCTTCGATTTTCGATTTATCATGTTTACAATATTAAGAGTTTCACAGCCCCGGGTTTTCTCTCGCCGAGGTCGGTGTCCGATCTCCTTAGCCTCGAAGCTCCCTGCGAAGTGCTCTGCTAAATTCCCGTGAAAAATCTTCTTGCTTCCAGGAATTATTTTCCGTGCACTGGAGAGTTTCGAGCTTCCTGGCTGACTGCAAGCAGTGTCACTGCAGTTTAAGAAATAACTCAAAAAACGCGTGTCCTAGAAATAACGCCATCTCGTCGTATTGTTCCTTCCTCAAAAGTTTCCCAAGATGAATGGGGCCATAATTCCCTATTTTCCTTACAAATCTGTTCCAGAAAAGGACAATAAGATCGACTAACTGGACATAACCATTCGATCTTTGGAGGAAAGGTATGTGTGACTCTCAAGCTGAATATGTTTGAGAATGCAAGTTGAATTTCAAGGGTTCTCGGTAGCCATAAATTTGTTTACCACAAAGATGGGACACAGAAGTGGGTGAGAAAAAGGACTTCCTTCGTTAATTTGTTTTCCCCCCATTTCAAACGTGGCAAAGTGAGTGAAAATGACGCAGAAAAATGGGGGAGTATTATCTTAAGAAAATGTTAAATATGGGAGCCGACTACTTGGAACAAAGGACATAAATCCCATTCATTGCTTCATTCGCCGTTTGCTTCCAAGGCTGGAACTATAATGAAAATGAGGAGAAATAATCCTCGAGAATTTGTTGTTGAGCCGACTCAGTGTTTCTGGAAGTGGAATGTCCGGTATCTTTGAAACACTCAGCGCCCTGATTCATGATCCTTAGCTTTCCAGAATGATCCTAATGGATGTACTCCTCGGACTTCGTTCTCAGTGCTTCTTGAGCAGCTGTGTGATGGAGAGCTGGAAGGCTGACATTTGGTGTGGAGAGCGCTCTCAGAGGTGCTCAGCTCAATAGAATTCACCAGCAGATGATTACAGCAGTTTCGATCTGGTTCAAGCCGCCTCAGCTTTCGTCCACCAGGAGATTGAAGGACAGCACAGGATCGAAAATGATCCCGTCTCCCTTCCTCTCATACTCGCATTTGGGGATGAATCAAGTTGTTTGCTTCCGGAACTGCTTCTTCTAGGAAACAGTCCTCCATAATCATGGCATGTCAATAAATGCTATCTATCACTGTGTGAAATCTGCCTGTGATGGCTTGAAGGGAAAGCTGACGTATGATTGATGACACGAAGCAGAGTTG
Source organism: Raillietiella orientalis (assembly GCA_036172245.1). Classification (NCBI taxonomy): domain Eukaryota; kingdom Metazoa; phylum Arthropoda; class Ichthyostraca; order Raillietiellida; family Raillietiellidae; genus Raillietiella; species Raillietiella orientalis. The sequence continues at coordinate 3,357,158 of JAYWIR010000015.1, forward strand.
CTATTTGATCTTCATGTTCTGGACCCCTGAGATTAATGCACTATTTCCACTGGTTCTTTTCATTTGTGGAACGAGCTTTATGCGTCGGAAAGTCAACGGCGGTGAAGAGGATGTCGGAAAATTCAAAGTGACTGTTGTGTGATCCACGGAGAGGAGTCTTTGAACTTTGCTTTCCTCGGGAAGTTCGCTCGTTTCAGAATACATCTGCGCCTCCCTCCTGATGCCTTTCCAGGATTATTAAAGCTCAAGTGTTCCTTTGTTAATTGCGGCATTCGGCTTAACTGATTAGTTCCAGTTCATCTTCGCAATCGTGTATTGAGTGGATGGTAACGAAGTAGTCTTAGGTATGTGGCAGGAAATTTTAAAGAAAACTTATGGTGAGCGTTCTTGGCGCGCAAATTTTCCTGCTTCGTGCCATTCTGCTCTTCATTCTTCCATGTAATTTGCAAAGTCCATCAAAGGCACGGGCATTTTCGAGCATAAATGTAGCAACAAAGTGCCTTAATTGCAATCAATTCCTTCTGCTCTCCTTTCCTACCATCTCAGTTTCCTTTCGCGAAAATTGGTGTTTTTAGTTCGGAGATTTCGCCGAATTTCATTTTATTCCGCGCGGTTTTTGCCTTCTGGGAATATCAGCCTGAAGACAGAAATTCCACTTCGAGTGAAAGCAGACTCTTGGATGAGACGGAACTGATTTATTAAAACTCTGCAGCCGAATCGCCCCGTGTAAAACCCAGCCGTTCGGGTAGAAACCAAGTTCGCCATATGCTGGTTTCCCCGAGGAATGGGCACGTCACCTTAGGGAAAGGCGGTGATCTCTTCACGGAGGAGGCGCCCTGCACTTCTCCAGAAAACGCCAACTCTGCGGTAATGCAGAACTTATAAGCAAGCTCGTCCCTTGGTAATGGCGAGATTTAATCATTGCTGCGCACCATTTTGTGATGGATGGAATGGTTCGATTGATGTCTGATGCATTCCGGCGTCAAGGGTAGGAAAGGGAGGAGAAGTACGCGCGAAGACCCCTTTTATGAAGGTGCGGCACAGATAGCAACAGCTTGAGGAGACGCGGAGCATTCGCGTTTCCAAGGCGATTGCCTTGCGTTCGACGCGCGAGTAGTCATTAAGCCGATTGTCTGAAAAGCTTTCCACAGTTCAGCCCATTTACAGCTCATTTACATTTCTGAGCCTCAAGGAATTCTTCGACCATTCCTATCCTGCGATCAGAAATATGTCCTTCGGAGGTGTGGATGTGGATGTCATGGCAGCAAATGCCAAGTGCGTGTCAGATGGACGGTTCTGTTTTATCCTCTCGTTGCTTTCTTCAGCGGCTCATGAAGTCCCCGAAAATGCCAATTGAGCTTCTTTGCGATTGCTATAAAGTGACATGGGGTCATCTTCTGTTAATGTCAGCCTGCACGTTTCTGATGAGAACATCGCTGAAATCGACCGTTCATCATCATCCTGGAAGCTCTTGCGAAAACAAGGCCTTTTTATTCTTTTCCATCCTCTGCTTCCTCCAGATTGTTCGGCAAGGAAGAGTTTTCTCGAAACCTGAATCAAACAAGATGAGAGTCCTTCATTAACACAAAAGCGTTTTTCCTCCAAAATCCTTCTCTTAATTCCTCTATTAGTGTTTAATTCCTCTATCTAAGTTTATTTCCTCCTCTGCATCCATTTTTTTCGTAAGGAACCAAGATGAGCGCGATCGATGCTTATGTTTCAGGAGACTGAGGATGAAATGGGTGAAAAATTATTTGAAACTCCCCGTTGGAGATGACAAAGCGGTTGCAGGAGATGAACCAGAGACTGTTGGAAGCAATGAGTAGAACACATGAAGGAGGAAGGTTGGAGCGTTTTTTATTAGACATTGCGCGAGGTTTGCAGTAAAAGTGATGACGTTGCTTTCCTTTCGAGGGAGAGCAGAAATACACATGTAATACACATGTACTTGACGTTGTGCCATCCACAGTGCTGGTCCCTCTTGCACAAGAACACCATGCACAAAGTGCCGTCAGCCTTCTGCGCTTTGCTTGAAAAATTGAACTCGGGAAGGAAGAAGAGGTGGAGATCCCCACCATATTTTCCCGGAAGCATCTGCTGAAGAAAGGATGCGTCTCCTCCCTGTGGATTTCCCGACGTAGTGAGAGACTCTTTTCCAGAGCAGATGGAAAGATGGCTTCGCAACAGTAATCTGGAAGGCGCTAGGAAGGAATCAGTTTGGGAGGGCCGGGGTTGAAGCAGGGAAAGCTCCACATTGGTAATGAAGAGGTAGAAAGAAAGGAGGTTTCTCTTTCGTAAAGACGACCGTGGAGGCTGAGGAAAAATTTGCATCTAGGCAAATGGGTGAGATATAGAAGGAGGGAATAGATCCTGGGAATGAGCAGAGGAATTGCTGTGCTTGATTCTGTAAAGGTTGGAGGCAGGGAATTTATAGAAACGGATGCTGCTCCGAGAGAAGAGTCATCGAGGAAAGAGCGAAGCATCAGAAAGAAGGTCAAATTTCCAAAGCTCAGGCACAAATAAGAGGTAGGCGGGTTGAAATCCAACGATTGGGTATGGAGGTTTCCTTGGATGAAGGGTCGAATATTGAAGGGAGAGATCCTTGACATGGACGACTAAGAGCGGCTCCCTGAGTAGCAAAGGAAAGCTGAAGTAGCGAAAGGTTCCCACTCAAGCAAGGAAAAAGACAAATAAAACGACAAGGCACTGCCCGACGTCTCAGCTGGAATCTCATGCTTCAATGACGCAATGCCTGGATGGACGAGGCGCTTCCGGCGACAGTATGAAACAATTGGCCTTTCTCACCTGTGCCGGATTCTTCCTTCTCCACGGTCAGCTTTGGGATGCTGCAGAGATAACAAACTGTCAATACAAACGAGAGGTTCCTCGTGGCTTCAGCCGAGAAATGGAAATCGCCAAGTGAAGCTCCTTCCGAAAGATGCGATGCAGGCAGCACCAAACCAGCAAATCATTACTACTCCTTTTCATGCTGTCAGAGCGGCTGCAAATTGTTGGCAAATCCAAAGCAGGCACAATGGATCCTCTGTGAATTGATGGATGATTCTTTGAAAAGCTGGAATGCGCCAACATTAACATTCCAGCTTTTCAGAGAATGGCCTGTCAGAAGTAATCAAAGAAATTTATAATTAGTGCAGAGCAACTTTTTTTTTTTTTTTTTTCTCTACCTCGAGATTTATTCCCAGCGCAACCCTTTAACGTGATGTGATGCTGCGAGACAATCGTGAAAGCAAAATGTTATTTCTTCCTCTGAGGAATCTCAGGTGGATGCTCGAGGAAGGCATTTTTCTTATTCACGGAGAGCGGAAAATCGGAGGCTCTCTGGAAAAAAAGCCGTCTCAGACGGGGAGGCTTTCGGGAACAAAAAAGTTCGCTGCGGCGCACTGCGGTCTTCGGCACCCTCGTATTCCAAGCGCCTGCAGCTGAGGAGGTACTTGGGAGCGCAATAAGGCGAAAGCCAGGTTCCCGATCTCGAGGAGGGCCCAGCGGCTCCCTCCTCAGTGCACAGGCGAGACCCCGCGCCCACGAAAGCGACGATCCGAATTTTCCTCGCTGGTAGCACTGAGGACCGGACCGGAGGAAACTGCCGTCTTTGCGTCACCGACCAAGCCCCCTCTAGCGGCCACGAATCGTTTCGCCACGTGTGATCCCGCGCCGAGGTGCACCAGCTGCAGGTCTCTCCCCTCTGGATACAACGGCGTGCGAATTCTCGCGCTTCTTGGATTCGATCCTCTCCACCATCTTCGAAAGCCTCCTTGGTGCTTTCTTTCCACTTCTTCTTCACCTTTGCCCTTTCCATGGGAAAGGGTTTTTCTCTTTCTTAGGTTTGCTGGGTCTTTTGCCGTTCATGATGATTGGTGCGGTGCGATCTCTCCATCGGAATCATTCCCGGAATGACTAGATCTTTTCAAGGGGAAAAACGGAAAGCAAAAAATTGAAAAAAGGAGGGCTCGAGGGGAGAAGACGCATCCCAGATCCCTTGCGAAACTCCCTAGCTGCTTCTTGAGCTCTTGGGACAGGTTTCATTCTGGGCAGAGCAAGAGAATGGTTCTGGAGGAGGAGGAACAGCGCTGCTCCGCCGGCAGTGAGCTAGAGGTTGGTTCGTCGAGGCAGGCTCAACCAGATCGAAAGCTCCAGGATGTCTCGCCAGCACGGGATGGTGGGGCATCTTGCCCCTAACTCACATCGAGGGAGGGTGACCTCACACTCTCCTCACTTTCCTCCTGCGAATGCGCTCGAAAAGAGCCGAACCGTTCTGGATGTCAAGGTGACCGCGTTTCCTGCAGTGCCGGCGAATGCCATGCATCCGTCCATATGAATGAGGGTGCTTTGACAGAAGGGATCATCCACGTATCCATCAAAGGGGAGATGCTTGCCGGAAGCAGCAACGCTTTAATGAGGGTCGGGAGAAAGGGTGTGTGAGAGGAAGGGGAAGGCACAACGAGAAGAGGAACAACTCGGTACGTGCGTGGTGCACTCACCCGCACGCGTAAGCTCGTCATAGCCGAGCCAGTGTTGCCAGCAGACTCGGATCGACTTGTAGGGGAAGACGGCCGGAATTCCCCTGTCCTCTTCGGTCAGTCGGTTCTACCTGCTGCCGGCGAGCACGCGTTCCGCTCGGATGTTTCAGATCGTGTGCGCATGGCTGCTTAACGCTGGCTCGCTGCGATTCTGCATCATAAAACGCTCCATCTTCTTCCGAATAATTTATTTTTTCCTCTCCGGGCGAGTATCAATAAATTTCACAGCGAGCCCGTGGATTTAGCCTTCCCTTTATGATTTCTTCCTTTATTGAGGATTTTAGTTAATGCCCGAGCCGCAGAAAACGCGCGCTCGAAGAGTCTGTCATGGGGACCCCGCCATCCGCGGAGATAGTGAAAGATGCTTGCCATTTTCCGTTCGTCAATCAATCAAACTTCCCATTTGGTGACTTCGTGAACCTTCCGAGATCACAATGGGAAGGACTCGAGTTCAATCACAGTTTTGTCATGTAAATACCTAGGAGCCGGATACGTGTCAAGGAGACGGATGTACTGGAACTTCGGCTTTTGCCTCGGAGGCTGCGTGGATCTGTAAAAACTTCAAGTCAAGAAGAGCATGGATTGTTTCCGAGCAGCTGAGGAAAAACGAGAGGCTCGTGGTGGTTTCTGGGGACACTTGGAATGGAGCACACATCGCTTCCAGCCAGAGATGGAAACCGGCGTGTGCTCGTGCGTCAACTCGACTTCCCACTGCCCATGCCCTAAACTGCCGATCCGCAAGTTTCGCGTGCATGTGAGATTACATGAGCGTCAGCACTCCCGTTGCCAGCATTTTTGCGAACTGCCTTTTTTTTTTTTTTTCGTGCGTGTGTGTTTTTTTGGTTAAGAGCACTGCTGCGTGGTGGGGCAGCCGTCGCCCCACCGGCACGCAAAGCACTTGAGGACAAGTCCACATGTCCATCCGGAAAAATAAGGAGCCGCGAAGAAGGCGCCGCGACGAACATCGCAATCCTTCCTTCACTACGATCTGCTTGCAGAACTGGTTTACAAGTTTGCAGAAAGACAGGCATCCTCATCAGCTGGAGGGAGGAAGTTCTTGGAAGACCACGCGCGCAGAAGAATTCCTCGCACAGGGCTGGGGACATCCGGGTCTCGAAATCAGCGAAGGCGTTCTGCACCCGTGCACTTGCATCCTGCCTCAAGAACTCAGGGATGTGCATCCATTTCCGCGGAGGCCGCGAAAGGCGAGCCTGACCTCTGAGGAGCGGGTCAAACCATCTGAACGGAAGGACGCATGCGATCCTGCCCTGACGACTGAGAGGCAGGGACGCCTCTTCGAGGAACAAGAAGGTTCAGAATGAGAGCAGTCTCGGAATCTGGGAGCCTTCCTGGCCGCAAGCAGCCGTCCCCGTGACCACGACAATTTGGAAAAGCAGTCAAGTGTGGCTCTCTTCGCTACCTCGTTCCTAGAACTTTAGCAATTACCATGTCGCGCTATCATAAGGACATCAATTGAAAGCCTTATATATGTAAATGTGAACAAGAGCATTTGCATTCTTTAATGGAGAAGCTGGTCAGAAGTAGCCACCAGTTGGGGCCGCGAGAGATCGGAATGACCCGTGCATGTTGATGGTAGTGCCAACGATGCGATCGTGTTGACACCGACGGTGCTCCGCTCCACAAAAGGCACCACAGAAGCGCAGGTACAAAATAACTGGGCTTCCACCGGACTTTTTCTCCACCACACGTCGTCGGCTGCTGCTCGAAATCAACCGCATCGCCAACGTTCATGCTGAGCTGTCACGAGCTCGTTGCACGTGCGCTTCCCAAGCAACGACGAGTTCAGATTTCTGGAAAGTTCCGTCCACACATTACACTTCGTGTTCGCTGCTTTGCCAGCTAACGACCGTTTGCGAACGGGCCGAGTAGCGCTGCAGAGGTTTCGGCTGCTGCCAGCGGCGTTCCTAAAGGCGTGCTGTCGGTCGGCGCGAGGTTGTTTTCAAAACACAGCGCCGTCGAAGGGCAAACAGCATCATCGCTGCAAGAAGGAAGAGCGGGTGCTGGGAGAAAACTGCTGCCCTTTGAGGAAGCCTCGGTACATTTTCTAGGACGTAGGCTGCAGGAAACGCGGTGCCTGAGAGTGCAATCCTCCTTGCTTACCTTCCTTTATCCTTTACTGCCGACCCAGTTCAAGCCGAGGAAGCCATTGGGGAAGATTCCTCTGTCGGTTGTCAGGTGCAAGTACGTTTCCTGAGTTCCGAGAGTGCTCCAGGCGAGAGGCCTGATAGAGAGCAAATCGATGGCGATCGAGCGAACCCGAAAAGAAGCGTACGAGTATGAAACGAAGGAATCGATTCTCCGGAGCAGTCTACTGTCCTGCTGGTGCTCTGCCGTCAGTACAGGAGGAGCGACCTTCCCCACCCCCGCTCATGCATCCGGGCTTCGGAAGGAACACCTCAAACCTCCCTGTTCCTAGTTTATTCGAGTTGCAGAAAAACAGAAATGTTAGCAAAGGGAGATCCACACAGCTGGTTCTGGAATAGTGGAAAAAAAAAAGAAAAAAGAAAAAAGGAACACACACGCACGATTCATTACAAGCCCTTTTAACAGTGCTTCATTTCTTTCTGACAGTTTTATTTCAATGACCACAACATCTATCATGCACCGATTGACATTGATGCCTTCCCAGTAATGTCATCGCTTACCAATGCATCAACTGGGTCCTGCATCAGCAATTTTTGCATAGATGAGGCTGAATCAGGGGAGATTAAAGGCTTTCTGTTCTCTTCAAAGTGATGGATGGTCTCGGACTGGAACCACCAGCAATAGCTTGAAGGAGTTGGCCTTACAAAGGCAACGTCTCGGCGCTCCCACGTCCTCGACGATGAGCGAACGAGATGCTTATTTCCAGGTATTCGGCTTGCGCACCTGCTTCGCGTTGGGGGCGGGAAGCGATTGGGGAAGGGACGAACGCTCGGTTGCCGCAGATTTGTCTCAGGCGCGGTGGTACAAACAGCTCGCAGGATCAGATCGTTCACGGGAAAAAAAGGGGAGCTATTTTCATCCCGTGAGCGTCCGTGGATAAGCACTCGTGTGCGGGACTCGACATGGAACTCTGGAATTCCTGGTCGTGGAGCGTCAGGGGAAGGCTCACCGCTTGCACTTCTCCTCTCTTCCTTTGAGGGAGGTGCACTGAGCAGGACCACTGCTCGAGGCACGGTACAAACAGCGAGGAACCAAAGTTCCGCTCGCACGGCGAGGTCTCTCCGTATGCAAGTGCAGATACGACGACGAGGATACTTCGAGCCCGTAATCCTCTTCCCGCATGCACCGCTGATGCCCAAACCACCGACGGGTAATTCTCCAAATCGCCAATGGACCCGTTTTTTTTCTCACTTCTCTGCGTATCCCGAACGCTTCTGGCGCAACGTGTCCATTTTGGTTGTGAGTCACGGAATGACGTGCACTCGGCCATCAGCCCCGTTTGTGGTGGAGTCCTCTTGCCCAAAGTCGAGGGAGGCATCCCCGCTCAGCTGCCGTTTCCTCTCCTTTTCCTCCATGGCTCCAGAAGCTCTTCAGCCTGAGAGAGAACGCACTGGCTTGCGTCGCCCACGGGAGGAGGGGCTGCCGTTTCAGTTTTGGTTGCGAGCGTCGTGACTCCAAGTCCGCAACATCCTCTCTTTAAAAAACGAAAGAGGCTCCTCTGCTCGAGATCTCGAACGAGGTCTCCATCCTGTCTGAATCACGCGTCCTTATGAAATCTTTTTCTTCCTTTTACACTCTGAGCATTACAGACGTCCTTTGCTCTTGAGAGCAGTCGAACCATAGCTTGGATCCAAATCTTTCCCATCCAGTGGATGTTTTCCACTGATGGCAGAATTCATTGGATTCTTGCTTCTCGAAACACTTCGTTGTCGGTACGACCTCTGCCCAAGGTCTCCTCTGAATTCAAAACTTTGCAGTTCATCCAAGAAGTTCCCGAGTCCCTCTCGTGATCTTTGCTAGGCACACAACAAACAGATGCAGCATGTGAACTCATATAAATCTTTAGATGTGAGCGGACTGATCAACGGGAGCTTTCCAAGAGAAACGGATCATCCTTCGTAGTCATCACGCATCATCCCTCTTAACTTATTGGCAAGTCACAATCAATCACTTTGAAATTGACTACAAGAGTCTTTCAAGTGCACTTTGAGAACAGTCCATTTTTCCTCTCAAAACATCTCTTGCTGTCGTTTCATCCATCATCGTGTCACCAATTTGGATGGCTGCAACGGGAGCTCGTGGTTCCAAAAGCAAAACTTATCTAGGATGTGGTGTTACATTGGTGTTTCCCTGGAACGAGAATTCCTGTGGACAATCCCCATGCCGGTTTTGGAAATTTTCGGCATGCTTTTGGAATAAGTTCTGCATCTTTTTGTTCTGCCTCTCAAACGGATGCGATGAGTAGCCGAAACTTCTGTCATCGTAGTCCCACTGAAAGCAGCGTCCGCCTGTTCTTTTATTTGCTGATGGAGCCGAATGGAAGTCCATCATAATTTTCTTTTCCCACCGCAGAAACGGATGATGACTCCAGCAAGACAACTCCAGTAGCTCTGCTCAACAAGATCACTTTTTCAGCATTTCTGATGATTCAACCTTCACTTGAAGGGCATCCAGAGGTCTGGTGTGAAGTGATCGTTCCTCCCATTTTATGGGACACGTGCAAGATGTCTCATTATTTTCTCAATAAGACTGCTGAGACGCTTTTGGGACACTCGTCAGCTTCCGTCATCGCATACTGCAGTGACATCAGATGAAGAGAGTCTGCAACTGCCGTCGTCTGGCAGGAACATCATCACCAGGATCGACGCCCAGTTGTGCAGGAATTTCTTTGAGCGTGAAAATCGATAGTTTCCAGAGATGGCGTCTAATGTTGCTTGCTGTAGGTCACGCAAAGTGTACCAATTTGATCTCTCGATTTGTCACTTCGCTCTGAGGGATGTCCACGTAATTGCATTTCATGCAAGAGACCACCGATGTTCACGGGACGAGGGACGCTTTGCAGCGCAACCTCGCGACCCGTCTCGGTCTCCATCGCAACGCACGCAGCTTTGTTGCCAACGACGAAGGCGTGAGATCTCTACCCCTCACTTCGATCTGGGCTTGGTTTTCCTGAGTATGGGGCCCTACATGGGATCTCCTCGATGCTTTGCAGATGGAATTTTTTTGTTTTTTCCTTTTTTGTCACACCTGACGTCAAGGGCGCCGACCGAGAGAGAAAGGGAGCCAGAGAGGCCCGGGAAAGGCGAAGTTCCCGCGTGGTTGCTTCGTGTTGTGTCACCATGAACTCCAGTCTCTGTGCGTTATCTGCAGTTTATTGATGAGGAAATTCCAAGAGTGATGCGTTTTTGATTAAGAACAACCCAAATGTTTGCTTCGGTGAAATCTTCCGGGTTTTCATATATAAAAGAACATGGTCGGATGGTGATGGATGGTAAAAGTTTCCCGGGGAAAGCTGACGTCTCTTCAAGACGATAAAACAGCTGCTTTCCTGGAGACAGTTCGAGAAGAATGATGCAACTTTCAGCAGAGGCGCTGTCTTTTCGCAGCCAATTATTTTCATCTCCAGGTCGAATCATTCTATCGGGTTCAACTTCTTTCCAAGCGATGATCAAAAATGCGGTCCAGGAACAGTCTGTGGGAACAGTCGCTCTTCGGTTTGCTTTTCTGAAAGCCCTGAGACTTTCAAAAATGAAAACGGGAACTATAAAACTCCTCCTAAGTGCACTGAGGCGTACCTCCCCTGTGTCCGAATGCAAAGGCGGCTAAGAGCGACTGCGCAGAGTCCTCGAGAGTTAATGGTGAACTTGGCTACGGTTGTCTCTTCGAACGCACCTCGGAGATTGGAAGCAGGGGACCATTTTCAACACCTTGATCAGATTTCTCAACCTGCCCAGCCTCGTTGTCGTGGGTTAAGGGCGTTCCTCATCGTGGTCTTGTCTTCACTACTACGCTGGGGATCCATGCTCCCCAGAGTTTCGATCACAGCTGCTTCTTCCAATCCTCCACTTTTTCAGAATTCTCTGGAAGTCTCATTGGAAGTTCTCCGCCCATTGGTGAGCTACTCGCTTCTGCGAGGGTTCATACAACATCTAGATTGCATCGAATCGTTGCAGCATTTAGATTTCTTCACTCAAGTTCTTGGATTCTTCGTAGGAGAATAGGGTCAGAGACGGTTCATTTTCTGCTAATCTTTCTTCTGATCTTTCCAAAAGGCACCTCCAACGAGTGAGAAATTGCTTCCTATTTATGCGTAGGCAGTGCCAAGGAAGCAAACGTTGAAAACTGTGCGATGGGTGTTGCTCCTCGAAGAACGGTCTTTGTCAGGAGGGCGCATCTCCACAGTCTTTCATTCAGTACCAGAGGCTTTCGTCACTTGTCCACGTTCTCTAGGCTTGAGCTGGACCGAAGGCTGGCAGAGACATGCCTGTGTACATTCGCGATCGCCCGTAGGGAGGGCACGCTAGGCGGGTGCATCCAATGGATGTTTCGGCAGTGTAGGATGCTGGAGGACGCCACCCATCAAGTCCAGAGGGTCGGTTCTTCGTTTCGCTGATGGAGGACTACCATCAGAGCGATCGTCGCAGGTTGTCTAAGATCATGGGATTCGGCAAACGGCGAACTATCAAGGGAAAGCAACGGACTAAGCAATAGACAGATTGCATTAGGAAACTGCATTAGGAAGGAGTTGCTGTGATCCAGAATGCCATGCATCATGTAGACTTACTGGAAGCACAAGTTGGACTGCCAGAAGAAATGTTCTTGTGAGGCCACTGTCCCGAGTGGAGGATGAAGATGCGAAGAGGACAGCAATGAAGAGTCTTGTGATCATTGGTTGCATCCTAAGCAGGTCAATTTATGAAACGCAAGCGCCAACGAATCCTTTGTATCTCCTTCTTGACGTCTGCCTTGACTGCTTTCGAATAGTTAGCGCACGTAAGCTATTAAGACGCATTTGTTCCCCTTTTGAGGACGAGGTCAAGTCGCAGCGACTGCGCTCCGGTTGTCTTCTGGTAGCTGTGCGGGATCTCCTGTTTTCGAGGTACGGTCTCCAGTTCTCGGTGGTAAAAGTGGCCAAAAGTGGGGAAAAGAAAGAAAGAAAACAACACTCCGCAGAGGATTGGTATCCTAAGCATGCGTGTTGGCTGATCTTCGTCCTCGGGAGTTCCCTGCTCCCAAAAATAAAAGGAAAAGCAGGAGTACTTAGCAGAGGTTAATACTTAGAGTTCCTGTAGCTGGGTCGCTAGGGACTGTTGGGTGCCCAGACATCACTGCTCACGGCGAGCTCACGTCTGGACTTGTTTCCATGTCGACACGCACTGGAAATGCGACTGATGGTCACCACCCTTGCTGAAAAACAAATAAAACAGAGTGACTCTCCTGGATGGCAAAAGCAAGGATAGAAACACCCCAGTGGTGAACCTTCTTTGCTCATGTGCGGTAAAGTTTTGAAAGCCAAGTCTTTTCCATCTTTTCATCTTTCTTTACCCTCAATGAACCACTCTGCTTGAAGCTCTGCGACTGCGGGTCCTACTTCAGGAGGGCGTGAGAAGCGAGCATCGCGACTTGATTTTCCGATTTGCTACCCTCGGTCTTCCCACTTCCAATCGATGGAGAGATGGCAGACTTTTCGACTCCGACCAGTAGAAAATCCTCGAATTCATTGGGTTCCCCACCCCGTTGCACTGAGGAGTTTATTATGAAAAACTAACAAAAGGTTACATGATTAAAGAACACGGAACCTGCAGAGATGCCGGTTAGACGACCGGCGAGGATCGGCTCGATAACGAGGGAAAAGGGATAAATAAAAAGGAAGAAAATAAATAAAGATAATTTACAAAAATTCTTTGGCGGATTCGGGAAGGGATCACATCTCGTTTCATGGAGTTTTCTGGATTCTTTCGAGGATGCTGGAAAGTTCTGTTGCACTCGTATTCCAAGTCATTGATGGGACGTGCGCCTGACCCCAAGACCTGTTTTATTGTTTGTCATCGGGATTCGGGATTCTCAGCTCCAAAACGAGCAGGATGGCAATTTCCGACCCTGTCCTCTAGTGCCGCATTGCCCAAAGCGTCTTGTGGCGTCGTCTTGGCCCTCATCTTCCTAACTGATGCGAGGTCTTTTACAGCCAAGGTCAATTCAATCTGGGGGAACTCGTGTATGTGATGAGCTCCCCAGGGCACTTCCCGCCCTGCGCAGTCGCCCCTAAGAATCATACGAGAGAATGTCTGTGTTCTTACCGAAATACCTTTGTTTCTTTCCGCCTCTTCCGTCTTTCCGAAACTCCCTAGGGAATCCCTGGATGCAGATTTTAAACGCCCTTTCGCTCAGCCGATCGAGCAGTGCTCCCTGACTCACGGAAAAATTTGAGATCTTCGAGAAAGGACGATTAGCCCAAACTAGGAGGGAAGAGCTTTGAAGACTAGACCTCCTTTTACCTCCTTTCTCATCCCAAACGCGAACGCTCAAAAAATTCTGTAATAACTCCTTGTCATCCAGCAGCTGAGAGGAAATCAGGAAGGAACCTGTTATATGTAAAGGAAACGAAGGCAAGCAGACGGTTTCAGGCAGAGCGGTCTCGTCGGGTCTCAGGGATTTCAGCTTTTCAAGGATCTCTCGTCGCATTTCCTAGGGATGGAGCTGGAGCCAACAGGACATCCGAGTGCACACGTAGATGACCCACGGAATGTCTACGCCACCCCTGACGAGAGAAGAGCGCTTTCCGAAGAATGAGCTAGATTATCCTTAAAGGTTGATCGACTAGTCGGAAAGCCTATCATCCATACAGCCAGTGGCGCACCAGATGCACAAAGGTTCATACCTTTGTGCATACCGACGAGAAAACGGCTGTGGAGTTCTCCTTCTCAAGATGACAATCGCTCCAAGACATGAACTTCTTAGGTTTTCCCCTATGAAGCTACAAAGAAGGGTTTCCGCGCATTCCTGTGCGAAGCCAAGCAGTCTTTTTCCGCTCTGTTTTTCTCCTCCCGAGAAACGGCAGCTCAAGCATCTTTCCATGATTCGCACTCTGCCTGACCGTTCAGCAGTACAAGAGATCTTGCATCTGCTGTCCACGACCAGCCCCACCGAATGACCCGGGATGTGTGTCTCTATTGGTGGAGATTCCCAAGTCTAGAAAAGGGGCAAAAGTGACATGACACGGCCATCACACTTCACACAACCTTTTTTCCTCTCTCTGTTTTCCTTCATCCTTGCTCTTTGTTCCCGTTTCTTCCCTTCTCCTCCCTCTTCCGTTATGTTCAAGTTCTCCACTATGGATTTTCAAGTAAGGATCCTTGTAGAACACGTTGGGATGCTACGATTTAGGGGACGATGAATGTGTGACCTGATGTCCATGTTCAGCCCTTATGTGGCTGTTCAACCACCTCCTTACATCCAGGAAAGCTCCAGAGGAGGACTGTGATTCAACGAGTGAAGTTGCTGCGACTTCTTTTGTGGCCATTACAGGTGCACAGAAAGGAACATGCCAAAGATGGAACCAAAAGCACATCAGAACTTCTATGGACCGTCGATGGTGCTTTCTGGAAGGTGCTTCTTCCCAAGAATAATGAATAAGAAGGGGAGGGCACAGACAATCGAAGATTCGTTTTTGCAAAAGAGTTCCAGATGAAGAAATGCAACGCAGGCATTCAGTAAGAAGGTTCTGTTGAAGAACATGGTGCAACTCGAACGAAAGACTGTGAATTAGGGAGGCCAAACCTGGTGAGCCACTGGGTTTGCTTGTGGCATTGGCGTTTTCGCTAGCATTACTCTATCTGGGATACTCATATCCCATCAAGGAGCATTCCATCAAGAGAATGCCATCAAAATAACCTTACAATCCAATTGAAAATAAGGATCACCTCAAGACGCTTCGCATAGGTCTCCTGCTTTTGCAACGATAATTCATATTATTCAGAGGGTAATACGACTCACAGGATAATATCTGCGATTATCAAGGCTGCTTGGTGAAGCATCCGGACTCCAAGGTGGAGGCATCTGATCTCACAGTGCAACAGTCCGTTGTCTGAGTAGCAAATCAGTTGATGCCATTTCAGATTGTTCGTTCCATCACTGTAGCTTCCTAGTCTTCAAGGCAAGAGAAGATCAGCCTACCACCCCAAGAGGAAGGATTTATTAAATCCGAGAAAAAGGGTTGCTGCTGTTGAGTAGGATCTGCAATTTTCTAAAATGGCATCGAACTCTTCCGGATTTTTCTTTGGAAGACGGTTTGTTTACCAACAACAAAAGCAACAATAACAAAATCATTCCTCAACCTCTCGGACTCATCTCAGTCTTATGGTAGCTTCTTCCCAAGAAAGCTTTCAGCATTTCATGGTGAAACTCGTCACAAGATAATTAAAGAGCCTTAGAAGACAATGAAAGAAGCAGTCGAGAGATTCATCTTCCGCTTCGGGTTTGTGATCTTCGGCTTTGCCTGCATCTGATAGAGAGAACGTTTATAAGCGAAAAAATTCAGCGAGTGGTTTGCGACTCTTATGGGACACTCGATAGCATTCCTAACTGTGTAGAACTTTTGGAGCTTCCTCTCAAATAGAGAGAAAGTCCACTCCGTTGCGGATTCTCCTTTTCACGTGAATACTTGCACAGAAGAATCAAAGACGGCCTCTTAGAAGGAGACAAAGCAAGCACGAGAATCGACACTGTTTGGAAAGCAGAAGTCCCCGGAAGAGCCTGGAGCGGTAGCAATGCAAAGAAATGGAGAGAATTTCCGAATGAGGATGCGGACTTCCTGCGATGAAGAAGAGTACGGTTTGGGACATCTTCGACAGGAACGTGGACGTGAAAAATGATAAGTCACATCTCCATTTCTTCTAGTTTTTCGAAAAATCCTTTTTGGCGTAACAGACCTTTCCCTGCGTGGCACTTCGGTGAGGTTGAAACGAGGATGTAGGAAGATTGAGATGAACGTAATCCATCTGTGAGGATTTCAAGCAGAAAAGCGAACCTGGATAGATGGAGATTCCCGGTCCCGTCGCCATAGTTTCCAGCTTTCTTCTCCAGTGAAACACGGAACGAAAACGGTGTTATTTGTATGAATTGAAATTCACAGGGATGGAATGCAACAGACTTTTGTTGCTTACACTTTATGATGCAGGAAACTTTTCTGCTCTGAGAGCCGGTGCGGGCGACACTTTCCATGCAGCTTCAGGCTCCCTGTGCGATGTTCATACAAATGCTCAAAGCCCTCGACGGGCTGGGAGCGCGGAAGGGCTACATCTTAGGAGGTGCCACTAAGCAGCTCTTCATCTCGAGCTCGGCAAGAGTAAAAACGAGGTACTTTCGGGAATAGCAGACTGGGGATGACACCTTGCTGAAAAACGAGGAGTTGCTTCCGAGGGAAGAGGCTCGCCCGAATCAGTCGATCTCTGTGTACTGTCGTCATCTGAGAAGATCTCAGTAGTCGCAGCTGAAAAGGATACTTTCTCGGATCTTTAAAAAGCGAATGGCGTTTCTCGAAGGATTTCGGGAGGAAATTTTCTCCAGGGATGAAAAGGGGCATTTGCTCAAGCCGGCGGCTCCGAGACTCACCAGAAGCGCTTCCTCGATTCTGATTCGTGCTTTAGGGAGCTCAATTTCCTTTCTTTATTATATGGGAGAGGACTGGATTTACGGGATAGAAACAAAGTGGAGAAGGCGATCTCATGGATCATTTTGGCAGAGCGGGAGGAAGCGAAAGCAGCAGAGTCGGCCCGAAGTGATCCACCGATTAGGTTTCAAGGTAGGGAGTTGCATTTTTATCACTAATGAAAGGACATCATTGGATTCTGTATCACTGTCGTTTCACTTTCGCTTTCAGCCAGCGGTGCTTTTCGACTGCCGTGGAGCTCCTTCTCAAATGCTGCAGAGAACACTCGCCTCACTCTCTGGAGGAAAACGAAAACGCTATGAGAGTAGTAAATGAGCATTCTGGATACGAAGACGGTTCGACAAGAAGCTGCAGACCATCAGGGGAGCTTCACATACGTATCGAAGATGGGAAATATTCTGTCAGAAGATTCCAATGTAGCGTGATGAAGATCAAAATGCTCCATATTATATTTTGACTGAGAGAAGCTCCACTGTCGACATGGAATGTGTGTAAATCCCTCTTCCATCTAGGGAAACCACTTGTCACACATCTGAAAAGCTACACACCACAAATAGTCTTTTGAACCGCGTTACACTTCCAAGAACCCGGCAGATCGTTGGGTACAAACCAAGGATTTCTCGCTCTCTACTGATGCTATTGTGTCTGCATCCCCAGTTGGTTCAGTCAGCTAAACTCCCGATAAGACCTTTGCATGAGGATTTTTTCGTGTGTGTGCCGATAAATCTTTAATTCTTGGGTATCAGAATTTTATGTTGAATGAGCCTCAAAAATCTCTGTTCTGTAAGCTTTAATGGATCATAGATGAAAACAGTTTTCACTCCCAAATTTTATTTGAAGTGCTTTTTGGCTCCTGATCATTGTGAAGCAGAAGCATGAAAACTAATTTACTCGGCCCTTGTAGAGCAGCAAGATGGAGATGTTAGAAACGAGGAATTTTCCTTACAAATATTTCGCTCCTTTTCTTGAAAGTGCAGATGTTGAGTCTCCATTTGTTCCAGAATAGGAAGAAGTCATCAGAAAGATCTTCAGGTCTTTGCCTACTGCATAGGAAGACTAGATTGAAATTCTTCCATGTGCTGTTGATGTGCGTCTATTTAATTTCATTTAGATTCTAGTCTTTGAGAAACTGGCGATGAGTTGGCCAAAGAAGTGCAGCTTTCATCAGATGAATCCAGCTTTCGTTCGAAGAGGAAGAATCGAAATATGCGTCGTTCATGGTTCATCATCTTTCATGGAGTTTTTTCTCATTTCTCCGCATCTCCATGCGTTCTGAGTCTTAAGCTAATTTTCTGTGAAGGCTTTCCCGAGAAATGTTCCTTCTCGTGGTCTTGGTAATTCGCTCGATTGAGCATGCCACTTTGCTTCGGATGCGGAGATCAGCACCTCATCCCTCTTCTGGGAATCTCTCTTCTTGGAAAACGAGCGAAAGATCTGTTTGTTGACATGCAAAGCCTGTTTTCATGGGAAGCAGGCTTCGGAAGTAAATCGGAGCCGAAGTGATCCAGAGGAGCAGCCTGACGAGCTCAGAGTGCTCACAAGAGGCATAAGACCTGGGAGGAAGGAGGAAAACCAGCAAAAAATGCCTCAGAGATGCAGCCCGTAGAAACTACTCATAGGAAAATGGCTATGGAAAGTGGAATCCTGCCACTCTCCAGAATGATTTTTTATAACGTTTCTTTAAAATTCCACGATCTTCATGGAGTTCCTGAGCCTCACTCTGTAAAGTCGTTATTTCCTCATTCTTCGGTCATGTGTGGTCATCACCTTCCGTTCATCCATCCACTAATCCCGACGAATTCAACGCAAATCTTGTGGAATCTATGCATGTACTCGGACTTTGCAAGAACTCACAGTCTAGAACTTCCGTCGATCCGCTGCTAACCTGGAACCCAAAAGACTTCCACTAACCATCCATCGGTGTTCATCATATCACCGTTCAGAAATTCAAGAGGCGCACTGGCTGCTTGGGATGACGGCAAGTGGACAAAATGCAAACGCAAACACGGGTCGAGGTTTGTTTTCTTGAAGGCAGTCCAGAAAGAGATCTGTGCATCCTCCACGCCATCCCTCACCGACTCCAAACGAAAACGAAAACGTCGATTCCTTTCGCTCTCACGACGACAGGTCGTAGACGGGTACGCTGCCCGACGTGTTTCGCGTTCCATTGGCTCCGTGCACAGTCTCTGACGGCTGCATCCGCTTCGCCGAGCATCACGAGGAAGGATACGTCACGCTGCTGCTGGAGCAATACGGCCACTTCCAGCTTCTAATGCAGGTACCTATATCTCTGACAATCTCAGACGGTTCCCTGTCAGTAGGAGCGGTCCTGAGGTATCACATCCAGCTGCACAGTAGAGTACCACACAGCGTGTTCGCAATCATCTGCGCAGCAGGTAAACACCATGGCAACAATGCACCCGTCATTTTGAATCAATTATGGAGGGGAGCGCGCGGATGGCGGCACAATGTATCAACGGGAAATTCCCGTACGAATTGATTCGGATAACCAGCATCCATATAAGTACAGCAAAGCATAAAAGTCACTCCCAGACTCAATTAGTCAACAGCGAGATCTCTTCCCGTGAGTGGCATGGAAGAAGACGCCGGATACTTTTCGGGGGGTCTCTTCGTTCTGGGGGCTGAGAGTTCGGTCAGATGAAGGGAAAGTCGTTCTGATGAAACATCGCAACGACCACAGACGGGATGTCATGACTTAAGCAATTGGGAAGTGGATCGTACGAGAGCACCAACCCACCACCAACACTATTGGATTGTGAACTGAGAGGGGGGAGGGGAACTCCACTGCGAGATACAGCACGATGCGCAGAACCAGATGGGATGAGCAGGAATGCTCTTTGTCAGGAGACTGTGATCCTCTGTCTCCGTCCTTCGCGTCTACTCTTCGATTCAGGAGCCAACCCTATTTCTGAGGAAAACCCTCAAATTCCGCTTCAGACCGCAGTGTGTTCCCGATCTTGCCACAAACGTCCCTTCGGGAAGGATGCCGATGGCTGCTCCGGAAATTACGAGCTCAACTCCTTGTTTCCGCTACCAGAATTCTTTGTGCCATCCGCGATTTCAATTTTGAAATTTGCAGCCAGAAAAGGGGGGGACTGACTTGATCCTTCATTTTTCCGAACTTTGAAAATCACGGGCACACGGGGCTGGATTTGGAAAACAGGATGTTTAGAAAATTCACAAGTGATCCCAAGTATGAAACGAGCAATCATTTGGGTTACTACTTTCAAGCAGAAGTTTGGGGCACGGTGCTTCCTATGAAGAGGGATTTCTCCCCGGCCACTAGGAAGATGCCACTAATTTGGCGATGCATGCAGACATTATCCGAGTGGATGCACCCTTTCTGATTAATAGCTGGGCTCCATATGTGCCCTTCGGTCAAAATCGGATTCCAAATTCAACTGTTCACTTTCCTAACATTCTACTAATATCATCTTCCTATCTTGACTTTCTAACTGTGTGTGGTCTCGGCCGTTTGCAGGTAAGATGGATTCCGCTCAAACCAACTGCTCGGGAACTCAGAACATCCTTTTAATCAAGGCACACCCATCGGATCGCACGTCGAAATAGCATACTTTTCGAAAAATAGCATACAATGTAATGCGAATTCCTCAATCTGGAAGTAGCTTTCTGGAACCTCTCCGAGATAATTCAGCACCATTCTCCTCTTGCCCTGGTGCAACCGAGCACACTTCCCTGGTGTTCGAAAAATAGCTCCACTGTTCAGTTCTTCCATACTACTGTGATAAGAGTTTCCAGACCCCCGAAACATTCAATGAGCTGCTGCTGCCAATAGCAACGGCTTTCCATTTTGGACTCTCGGCTGTCTTTTTGGAAGAAATTGATCCTTTTCTTAAATGCACAAACTCCAACCGATAAGCCTTCTCGAACCGGTTGTTCGGTGTACGTCTGTGTGCTTTACAAAGCAAAGATCGCCAGTCCAACCAGCGTGCCTCTCTGGGGTGTTGCGGTTTCGGGCGCGGTACTGTTACAGCTTCCGATCCCAGGGAGCTTCGGGAGAGCGGAATTTCCAGATTCAAGTCAATGTTTCTTGTCCACAGCTATTCAAGACACGGGAATGCGCAGTTGTGCGCACTGTGCATTTCTATGTACTTTGCCAAATCCTACAAGATGTGCTCTCGAGGAGCTCACTGGAAGTGATCTGCACTCATTTTTTCAACAGAGCGTCTCACTAGAATCGCCATCAGTCAGTCGCCATCTCGCATTTCCTCCATTGCTGAGCAGTTCTTGATTTGCAAACGTTGAATTGTCAACGATTTGTTTTTGTTTTTTTTTCCTTTTGATCGAACCTTCATCTCCATAATCTTCTTCGAAAAGATTTCCTTCCTTCAGCGCTCCTCGGTCTCAAAGCTGGCAAGTTGCAATTATCTTGCATCATCCTTGATGCGATCAGTCTGGAAGGGATTCCACGTAGGCTGGTTCATCGAAGTTTCCGGAAACCTTTTGCTCTTCACCCCGAGTTCGATGCAATAAATGAAATTCGCCATATATCCAGAAATCCAGATCACCCACGGCCATACACGTCACTGCTGAGACATTCTGGTGGTCATCGGAGGGCGCTCACAGTAAAACATGCAACGAATTCCTTTACAAACAGAGCAAACTGGTCGTGGTACAACCCAAAGTCAGCAGCAGTTCAGGTAATGAAATTTCAGAAACTCTGTTCATGCGGAATTGGCCGTCAGAGCTGATTAATTCTCCACCTCATTCAAGAAACTCAAGGAAAAGTGGCCCAGTCAAGTGCATAGAGTCTCTTTGCCACTCTTAACGAGTAGTCCAATCTACGAAATCCCTTGCTTTCATTCCAGCGTTGCATAGTAAATATGAAGTCCTACCAGGATGGACTCTTTTTTCTTTTTTCCTTCTCTTGGGAAGAACAAACTTGGAATTCCTGCTTGGCATTAGGGATGAAGAGGCTCAACAGACTTCGTTACAGAGCTCTGGCCAGTTCATCATGTTGAGAATCTGGAAAATCATTCGATGTAAATTGCAACTCTGAGATTCGTTTCAGATATGCTTTCAGAAGGCGTTCGGAGATGTCTTGATCATTTTTTTAGACAGAATTCACTTAGAAGATGAAACGCTTTTTACATCACATTTGTTGTTCCTAAGAGTAAGCAGGTGAATTCCCAGAAACATCGCTCAAGGAGACTGACTCCAGGTGGGCGACCTGAGATACATTGGCTAACAATCTGCATGCAAAGTGCAATGTGTGCAGTGTGACCATCGTAACTCTCTACTGTCTCCTTGGAATGGTGGCAGCTCCAAGCTACCCCGAAAGGGACTATCCTCATGGTTACTTTCTTTCTGCAAATCCCGAAGAGGTGGTCGTACATGACGACATCTGAGGAGAAACTTGCCAGCATCCTGAAAAGGGAGCAGTTCGTGACACCTTACGCTGCTCCTCCATTCATAAAGACGTCTACTTCTTTGCATCTTCATGTTTTCTCTCCCTTTCCAGCTTCTCGAAGCAGACTTCGTTGGACAGCCTTCTGCTTAGCATTAGAGCAACACTCGTCGGGGCATTCAGAGTTCCACTATGGGTAAGTGACTTTTTTCTTCTATATGACCTCTTATTTGTGAATGCTATTTTACAATGGACGTCCCGGTGTCACCGGGTGCAATAAAGGTACTCTTAGAGAGAGCCACGCCCTTAGACAGTCACGTAAACTCGTGAGAAAAATTCGAATTTCAGAGCCCGTATGCTGATCAAAGCGAGAAAACCAACTTTTCATCTACTCGAAAGGAGCCTCAGCGCCAAAGATTTAATATCTCTATCCACAGAGTTTCGTCGATAGAACATTGCCGGATACACTTCCAGTTCTCAAGAGCTCCTGGATCCAACGCGTGCCAGGCGAGATGTCAGCCCTGAAGAGCTCGTCACACTATTCCATCACGCGATCTCTTAATTTTGAGATCATGTCAAGGCGATCTCGCTCCTCTTGCTGCTCCTCGACGTTCGATCCCAGTGCAGATACAAATATCGAGGAAACTGTGATGTCCTTTTTCTTTTGATACGCAGCTTCCAGTAAAAACACGTCAGAAATTACATACGAATTCTTCTCACTATATCAACCAATTCTCAATCTACAAGTCACATTTAACGTGCCCTCTAAACTCGAATTCTAGTCGAACATGGGAGTGCTTTCATAGATACCCACGGTGTTCTTTAGTCACCGGAGATTCAAAGGGACCTTTTCCATTAAACTCTGCGCCCATTTTCTGGAACTCTTTGAATTGCTCGGATTGGAAGCCCTACAAAAGTCCTTTCTCCTTACAATGTTGTTTTTACGAAGTTACTTCTGCCAAGTATATGGAACTTCGGATGCCTTTCCAAACTATCAGGATCCGGACCGAAAGACGCGGGCACTTTGATGGCCGCTTAGGATCCGTGGGCACTGTTCTTAGTTTTCATTTGAATCAGACACCTCGCGCCACTTGCGGCTTCTAAAGCAGTGGCCTAGGTTGAAACTGGATCCAGCTAATCTCCAATTTTGCTCCAAGGTCGTCTGATTTTTCTCTCTCGCTCCATGGCATATGTTTCTGGATTGCATTTCGTGGTGAGAATCTTGGAGTTTTCTCAGCTTCAGCTCGGATTTTTCTTCCTTCGGCAGTCTCAGTAGACGGAAAGCCTACTTCACAAACTCCTGTCAAAACCCTTCTTTTCTTTTCTTGCAATTTTTTTTTTTGGTTTTTTTCAGGAGTTTGGAGACATGGTTTCTTGGCATGCAAATGCTTTGGCCTGCTGGGAGCTGATTTCTTGATGGTAGCGTTGGCTGATCCTATCCTGTAAAGTTCAAGCTGGTCGGCATTTCCCGTTGAAACCAGTAGGGGTGGGCCATTCACGATGACTTCTGCTAAACCCGCAGTAATCTACAGTCAGTCATGTGGTTTCCAGGGTTCAAATGAACGCCGAGCACGAAGCTACTGCATGGCATCATTGTGGATTCGTTTCGTATCCAGCGTTTGAAGCTGCCAGATGCAAGATTGCATTCCTGTGAGAGCGGCCAATCAGAAAATGCTGTTCACTGTGCTTGCATCTCGACTGCTTCGATTATGCATATTGCCTGGTTGGCAAGACAGGAAGGACAACACTGCTTTCGGCATTATTGGAGGAGTCCTTCTATTTTCACTGCGTGAAACCCTACGGCAACGCACTGGAGATCTGGAATCTGCATACATCATCTATCCAGAAATGATGTCATGTCTAATGGGGGGGGGGATGATTTCTTTTGACGCTGAAAATCTTTGATTCTGATGGAAAGGACCACTGATCTATTTCGGCATGATTCGAGAAGCACGGAAGCAACAGGCTGACTTGCTTTTGTGAGATTGGTCTTTGAGGAAGCATCTCAAGAATATCATTCCTCGCGAAGGGTTACGCGACAGAAATCGAGGAAGACATTTTTCCAGGAAAGTTCTCAAAATTTTTTCTTTCATTCGGATCGGAAAAGAGCGATCGAATGTCGATACCAAGAGAACGGATGAAGATGCCTGCTACTGAGTAGGCATCGATAGCATCTCAACGCAATCTGCTAAACCCATCGAGACTAAAACGACTCAGTACTTCAAAGGAATCGAAGCAAGTTTCATAGATCACAAAGTTTCCCTATATAATAACAATAATTCGTCATTGATTAAGGGATGCAAGAAGCAAAGCTTGTGACTTTTGGCTGGAGCACTGTTGCAAAAGACTTCCACACATATGTGAATGACACACCAAGTCTTGGTCGTCTTTTGCGGGAATAATCGACGCAAACTGTTATCTTATAAAGTTGTCGAAAACATTATCTGTGAGAGGAGGAATTGACGGAATTACTTGCAACCAGACGAACAAGGCACTTTGCAATTCCTCCCGAACTAGCTAGCTTCTTTAATATCTTTGTCAACACGAAAAGTGTATGTATAAGAGGAAAAGTAACCCTGCAGCGGAAAGCCTGCACTACGGTTCCGAACGGCCCTCGGGGAACCATGGATCCCATTACGATAGCCTACTCCAGTTTTAGACAGCCAGAGAGCAGGATGCACCTTGTTTGCAGGGGCAATCGTGGCGGAAACTTTTCAAGGCTCGTGTCCAATTTGCTGGAGGTCCAGCCATGGACAAATGCGAAAAGGAAATCTCTTCGGTTTTCATAACCAGATAGTACCCAGGAAGAACCAACCCCTCTGCGGAGCGACCTCGAAGCAAAACCACTGCAAAAGCGTAGCGCACAAATTGCCTAGCGCGTCCAAGTGCATCGCTCATCGAGCTCAGGTGTGTGCAGAATAGGGAGCGCGAGAAGTTGAGGAGACCTAAGAAAAACCAAAGAGTCTTTCGCCTAGCGAATTCTGGAACTGCTCCTTCAGAAAGTGCTCCTCGGGTTTCAAGCTTCAGTGCACCGGTTCAGAGGATTTCCTGCACCAGAGAGAAAACAAGCAAAAGCCCCTCGGTCCACGGGATTACGCTGAAGCTTTCAGAAGTTTTATCATTTCTTTTTCAACCCTGTGGCATGCTTTTCCTCGAAAAGATTCGTTCCGTCAACAAGGGAAGGTCACTGGATTGCTTTCCGAACCTGACACAATGATTGGAGTGCTCGTTGTTTGCAGATCTTGATGAGAAGCATCGAATCCATTAATCTAATGAAGGTTCTTGTCTTTGATTTCTTTAGGTCGACATTCTTTCACATCTTCATTAGGAAGCCGATGAATTTCGTAAAAGCAACTTTGAATTTCAGTCTGCTTCCAGATCAAACATCGCATCAGAGGCAACCGGAAAGGAATCGGTGGGAGGCTGATGCATTTTCGTTGGTAATGAAAAGATTAGAAAATTTGGAGCTGAAGAAGAGAATGCTTCGAGTACACATTTACTAGCCTACACCTGAGTGTGCGGTGAAAGGACACCTGAGAACATCCCCTGAGTTCACAGGTGATGTTTTCAGGTGTTCCCCAACTGCCAGCTTTCGGTGTGCTTTTTGCAGAGACGGAGGACCACCGAGGGCCGTTTTTTGCAAAGTACTACAATCTGCACACGAGTTGACTGGGAACCTCCCCCCCTTCCCTCCTGGAAAAAAACAAGAAAAGGAAACGTGTCCTTACGTGGTGATTGTGCCAACATCGGATGAGAAATTTTTTGCCTCTTCAATGCAACCGGGCAGTGTGAAGGGCAGGCGTCTGGAACCGCTTGTTCGGCTGCGTCCTGCGCGCATCCACTTAGCTATCCCTCCCTGCGTCGAACATCTGTCCGCATACCTAAGAATCCCCTCCGAGAAGCTGCGACGTCCCGAGCAATCCTTGAGTATCTCCTAGGCTCCGCAGCATTCCTCCCCTGCCATGCCATTCAGTCAGGTGCTGCGGACCCGTTCCCTTGCCGGCGCCTGTTCCCGCCGCGTGTCGTCATCCTCGAGCGCCATCATCGCGCTGATCCCTCAGCATCCCCCAGGAACACATCTACCAAGTCGGAGACCAAGCTCCCGTGGCCGCTCTTCTCATTCGTTCCTTCATCTCCAGCTCCGCATGCCCCTTCCGCGTTTCCCCTTCCGCAAGATTGCCTCGGTTCCATGTGAGCGGGAGTCTGGGAACGATTCCCGCTCCCCCTTCAGGATCCGAGAGAATTCACGCGCCCGCTCTTGAAATTGCGGAGCTCCGGGCAACTTCAGGAACAGGGATGTCTTTCACCGAGGCTTGGCTTTGCATCTGAAAGACAAATTGCTCTGAGTTGAAACTTGACATTTGCTTCTTCCACGTGCTGCCTCTCTGTAAAAGAAGCGCGCGACACCTGATATATGCAGCGGCTGAAACGTGCAACTTTTCCGTGTCCTTGGCAATTACAGATGACATCTTTGATAAACACAAGAATTGAAAACTTGGGGCCGAGCATGATAGGGCTGACTCTAAGATTAGAACGCCGCTGAACGCTTCCGATTCAATGAGATTAGGATCCGTTCGAGAATTCCCCGGATCCGTTCCCGGCTGATTGCCCGCGTGCACGATGTCCCCGCGCCGCTTCCCGATCTAAGCGTCTCCTGCCGGAAGCGAAGGTGGCGGAAGCGCCGCGCAGTGCCTCCAGCACGCACGTATCGAGCAGCATGGGGGGGGGGGGGGGGGCAACGGGATCGGCGACTGCCCACTCTTGTCCTAGGAGCGCCTTTGGCGTTCCCCCCGTCCGTCTGCAAATTCGGGTTCTCACTGGAAACCGGCACTGTACCTTCCTGCATGCAGGCCGACAGAAGAGGACCGTGAGGAAGCCCTTCGCGCCGTCCACGTGCCACGTCCACACGCTAATCATTCTGTAAACGAAGGCTTTTCCTTCCGTCAGCAAATAACTAAATACCCGCACCTTTCGGGAGAGAGAGAGAGAGAGAGAGAGAGGGAGGGAGATGGGGGAGAAAAACAAGGCCGCGAAAGACGAGGTGTGGTGCGAGCAACCGCGTGCAGTAAAAGCAGATTACAGAGCTCTCTGGGATATCCCCAGAGGAAAGTACCCGGAAACTTAGAAAAATGCCATGCTGGCGCCGGTGCCGCGATTGTTTACCTACGCCAAGAACCGGCTCTCTCGAAACGCCTGCTCTGAGCATCTTCAATCCTTGATTCGTCACCGCAGAGAAGCGAAACGTCATGGGTCGATCAGATTCGTATCAAAGAGCTTATTGATCCTCCTCTTTTCAGGAACACGTCGACCCTGCTCATCGCGTGCGTGGCCATAGTGTGTCACAGACGCGGAGGAGCGGGCTCCATTCATGCGTTCCTCTCACCTGCAACGGGACTGCTACATTCACTTCATCAACAACTCAGAAACGCAGGAACCAGAGATTTTATGAGGAACCACGAAGTGGCTGCTGTCGCTACCTATCCATTCTACGCAGGGATTCTCAAATCCCAGCGGCGGATGCTGGTTTCAATCAACCACGGCATCTTGCAAAAATGAAGATGCCTGCAAGTCCGGCGTTCATGAAGGATGTGATGCCTGAAACCGGGAGATAAGGAAAAAAGGGAGAAGAAAGTCTCCCGAAAATTTTCTGGAGAATCCAGGAGGAGACTCTCGAAACTGGGAGCACGCAAATGCAAAATTCGCCTTCTTCGAAGGTGCTGAAGGTTCTTAAGATAAGGAGATTGTCCTGAGCAAGGCATGGAGGTGCATTCAGCACTTGACCGGCTCCAGGAGCCTTGCAATTATCGATTCTCATCCTGAAAGTCATCCCGCGAGAAGTGACGCACTCGAAGGAACGGTGGCAAAATCGGTATGTGGGCTTAACCTTGAGTGACTGACACAGAGCCAGCAGAAAAAGACCACGAATTCTGACTGGATTGGACAGCTCGAGATGATCGTGGAGCCTGAAGGATCCAGCATTTCCCTCCAGCTTGGGATTCCCGAGGGTATTTGATAACCATTTGGTCCATCCATTGCTCATTTGCATTTTCAGAGCAGGTGCTCTGTCGCACTTCCCAACGAATCGACAACTCTTGGAAAAGCCTTGGAAAGTACCAAACTTACGGAGACTGAATATTCAGTCCATCTTGGAAACCTCACGATAATGCTGAGGCGTAGTTTTACGACGGCCTACCCACTTCCTCTGGCAAGTTATGCAAAGCTGAATTCCAGAGGTGGTTCTCGACTTTTTCTGAATGCACATCACAAAAAAAACCTCAAGGAAGACAAGAAGATGGTGCGGTATCCTCCATTGAAAGGAATGCTATCTTCTCAGTCAAAATCCACTTTCCTGTTTGCTGTCCGTGCAGCACGAAAGCTGATTTTCATTTGAATTCGGTAAGTCCCTCAAGAAATGTGGCACTGATTGGTTTCCGATGAAAATCTTCGGCTGTACCTACTCATTGCAGATCCTTTCCTGACCGGCGCGAACACCGCGCGCATTATGTTCATACTCAGAGTTTACCGGAACACTCGTGAACGTGGAAGACCAGCGGTCAGAACCGGAAAACCACGATGATGCCAACAACGCCTCTCAGAGTGATCACACGAGAACGTTCGTGCTTGTTGCGGAGGAGACTTGCAGATGAATTTCCTTCTCTTTCTGAAGACTTAAGCATGTCTTTGCGAATGCCGATGAGTTTTCGAGTGGTCCAAAATTGAACTCCAGAAAGTACTTGCCATCCAACCTCCCAAGGCCCTTCCACAGACCACTAAAAGCACATAGAAAAGTTACGGACCGCAATCCTCAGGATGCTTCCACACTTTGCAATCACTTTAATGTAGCAGCAAGCTGCTTTTCCTGATGACCCACCGAATTCTTTTTCCGTGGTACCTACTGATGCTGCATTTCTCCAGTTCCCATTTAAAGGAAAAATCACTTTTCAGTCAGAGATACAATTTCTTTGAAAGTGTTCCAGATCTCGGAACCCAACTCACGTTCGAGATTAGTGATTTTTTTTGCAGATTTGTGAATGATTTATCTGTGAAGTAGCTGGAAGAGCACGACGGACCTCGCAAAGATTTGGAGGATCAGCAATATCTTGAGATCATCCCAGATATTCCTTTAAAACAAATCGGGTGCTTCGGTAACTTCCTACTTAATCAGCAAAATTAGCATGTGGCTGCGCTCATTCTTCATATAATATTTCACGATAACGTTATCCTGTGAATAAGGGGAAATGTCATCTCCCTCATTACCGAAAGGACACGAGAATGGGAGTGCCAGGACCAGTTTTCCATCAAATCGAGAATGGCTTTTTATACTAATGCTCTAATTAGAACTTGTCATTATCAGTGATTCCGCTAAAGATGCTAATGTCTTTTCGCATTAGTGGTGTGCGATTTCACCGGGGCGCTTTCGCGAAGAAAAAATCTTTCCGAAGAATGCGGAGAAGACCCCTGAAAACGTCATGAGTATTTTTCAGATCTCCCGTGAAGAATGCTATTGGTGTGGATCAAAATGACAAAAGCAAAGACATTTCTTGCAGGCTCACGTGGGTGTCGAGAGCTTTGTCGCCGTTTCGCGGCCTGACCCGCAGCATGTCATCAGCTGGTGAACCCATCGATTGCCTAGGCTCGCGAAGCTGGGATAGCAGTTGTCATCCCTTGACTGCGTTTCGCCTTTTCCTTTGTTTCCCAGTTGTACTCGCGCGTGCTTTCCGGCCTGCATCTGCAAGGTACCTGGACCTCTCTGCTTTTGATCTGCTAATCGCAAAGAGCTCAGCCACATGCGGGTACCTGAAAGTCTCCGTTCTCCACAGCGCAAATACAAGACTGGCAAATATGGGCAGCAGTAGGAAAGAAAACATCGTGGTCCAAAGAGTTTTCATTAATCCGTAAGTGTTCATCTCCCTGATTCAAACAGGAGAGTTCGCTTACCTCGTTAAGAAATGAACAAGCGTGTTGAGCTGCCTTACTTTCAAGGAGAGCCCCTGCTTGTGACCTCTTTGTGTTTTTCCGTGTTTCCGCACGACACATGTGCAAACACGCCAATCGGCTTCTTAAAGATCGTATGCTGTTCTGGATGCTGAAGTATCAGCTCCATTCTTTCAAAGCGACATCTTTGAACAGCTAGAAGATCCGATTTATGGTTGCATCCTCCCCTCGCATCTTCATCTTTTTCTTTTTAAGGGAATCGCAGGGAGTTCAGCTTTCGGAGGTGCTCTCAAGTGCCTTCCTTCAATGGATTGCCGTCATCTGAAATGAAATGCTATCCCCATGCCGAACTCCGAGCTCCAAGACCATGAGCGATTCATTGAGTCATCAAGAAGAGGAGAACTGGACTTCGTATGCCACTTCGAGGACCCTGCAGCAGCGAAGGAGTGTCCGAGACTTCCCAAGGAGAGCAAATATCGAGGACTGGCTTTCCATTAAGGAGTGACAGCCTCGGTATGTCTACTTGCCGTAGGATCCCTGGGAGCCTGGCAGCGGAACAAGGAACAGCAGGGTGCTGAAAAAGTTGAAGACTCTTCTGAAGCAAGTGGAGTACTTCAGGAAGGACGTGATATGTTCGAACACCCAACACCTTCTGCTGCATGCATCGGCTGGACCACAGGCATCAATGAGCATCACTCAGAAGAACAGCGCCTCTTCTCGAAGGTCATGGGAAAACATAAATACTCCAAAAATGGTGGAACATTCCTCCATCGCTTCTTTTCACCATCCCGCTAACCAGTGGTTATGAAAAGCCATTGTGAGAAAAATCGTCAAAAATCTCATCCACAATTCACTCCGTGAGCTCATTACCAGAGGATGAGACCCAGTTTCCAAAAATGTATAACTGATTGAGAAAGGATGCTCTGTCTGACGAATGAATCCATTTCCATTCTCCGAGACCATTTGCCACGATTTTAAAGCCAAATTGCTCGCCAGATGAACCCAGCATTTTGAACAGAAATTCCGGAGAGATCCAGTGGAAACGGGAGATACTCAGATTTTATTCATGGTGACCTAAGAAGGTCTTCCCGAAATCTCGAAGCAGAAGGTGAGATCTTGGCATCATCTGAAAGTATTCAAAGGTCGATTCTTCCGACACTGCTCGACTTCTCAGGAAACATCCTTGGGCGGTGGTTAGCATTCTGTCTTTGCAAGGCTTGTTTCTTGCCGTCTCTCACTTGCTCCCCTTCTAAGAGATGACACTGGTCAGCGTTTGTTCTTGGCCTGTTCTTCCCGAAGACACGAAATCTCTGGTTCCACTTTCTCTTCGCGCTTTTCCGCAGCTGCTTCCACCAGGGCACTGTCTTTTTAGATGAAATTCCGAACGAAGGATCTACTGTTTTTTAAGTACACCAGCGATCTGTACGTAAGGAGAACGCTCCAAGGCCACATCTCCCGAGAAAAGATGGCCGATGACTCTCCATCATCCATGGCTCTTCGCTTTCTGAGGGAACAAATCAAAGGAAATTGGAGAGGAAGAACGGCGCGAGAGAGATCCGAGGAGGCAGAGCACGAGAATGGCTGCACAGAATTACCGCATTATCGGAATTAAAGCGATAGGGAATCGATAAACACTCGCGATTTATCGGCACTCCCAATCACATGCGAAGAAACTTTGAAACAGCAGTTTGCTCCAGAAAGTTTCGAAAGTAAATTTCATTACTCAGGAGAGCGGGAAGATTAAGAGGGGAAAGTTTCTCCTAAATGCCTTTAAAAGAAGACATGGCACTGAATTGAAAATCAACAGGGCTGTTCCACGGAACGTGCGCTCCCTATCTGGAGCACATGATGAGGAACGCTCAGAAATGGTCGTTTCCGTGAGTGAGCTTTGGATCTGCTTCTGAGGAATCTACGAGAAGGACAATCTAGCAGAAGGATCCGTGATAAACGTCAGGAAGGAAAGAGTGCCAAAAGACTGTTCTCACTTTCCTGCCATCTTCGCTCTGAGTAGGAGCAAACCTCAT
This sequence comes from Raillietiella orientalis, assembly GCA_036172245.1. Lineage (NCBI taxonomy): Eukaryota > Metazoa > Arthropoda > Ichthyostraca > Raillietiellida > Raillietiellidae > Raillietiella > Raillietiella orientalis. Next base: position 3,388,658 of record JAYWIR010000015.1, read on the forward strand.
TTTCCTGCTCCTCACGGAGTCTTCTTGGCGGTGAAGTGAATCCCAGTCCAGGAAGGAAATTATCACGGTGCTCTGAAGCTTCCGTGTTCTCCCAGCCTATTCCAGGAACACCAACGCCAGATAGTTTCTCTTGCGCACTCTATGCCATCTATAAGCAATCGGCATCCGACTGAAAGGCAGTCGCCTGACTTCCTTCTCCTGCGATCGCTCAAAGCAGCACGACGCAGAGATTCTCCGAGCGATGTTGGAAGGTCATTCAATAATTCCATGACTTGTGCCCACCTCTCTCTTGTATGATCATTGGTTCAAGGACCATTTGTCTCTTTAGTGCACGGAAAGGTGTCGCAAAGATATGACTGACTAATCCATTTCTATTGGTCTGTTGGGATTTTTAGGTGTTCCAAATAATCACGTAGAGAAACTATGGATTCATCTCACAAGATTAGAAGATATTGTACCTCAGCGAGATACCAAAGAAGAAATTCAGTTTTGTTCTCCAGCATGTACCGGAAGGCTTAGAGACGCTTGAGGATTTATTTAATCCTTGGAATTTCACTTCACGTCACCGAGCCCCTTGATTCTTCAGCAATGTTTGTTGTGATGCACTTTACGACTGGACCTAGCTGATACACTTTCGTTCATTGGCATGGCATTTGAGATGGTGTGATTCTCTGATAAGAAACAGCTGCCTGCCCTCTTAAGAACCTTGGTTTGCTGCTCTTCAGCTCATCAAGAAACTGATTTTGTTCTACGGGTTGACATGAACAAAGAAGCATTCGTAGGGACATAATGAATCTCGAGTGTCATGGAGAGCAGCAACACATTTTCGCTATCGCATTTGAAGAGGGACGCACTGAAAAAGTACTTTTTTTCTGAGAGCAGCTGTGAGGACCACCACCATGTCGAGGCCAAAGGTGGGAGCCTTTGTTTTCCGATTTCTGTGGTCCTGAGCGCCGTCTTCCATGCTTCTCTCCTTCTTAGGTAATCAATGCCTTTTTAGGCACCGGTTGTTTTAGGAATGATCGAGGAACCGTTAGCTGCACAAAAAGCCACTGAGAGACTCTTCACGGAGTTGCTTTCCGCTGCGTAAGAGTTGATGCGAAGGGCAGCTTGGGAAACGTGGAAAAGGAAACCAGCTTCCGCTCTCTATTAGCAAGCCACTATTGGTGTAATTGCCCAATCTTTTGAGATCTCAGACTCTGTGTTTAACAACGCTTCCGTTAGCTTTCATCGCAGCATCTGAGAGCTTCCGTGTCCTCAAGCGATTCCGACAAAAGATCCGCAGGTTTTTCTCTCCCCAAAAAAGCCGCGATAAATTTGACCCCTGGAAAACCATTGATCTTTACTGCCATGCTTTTCTGATTCAAACTTTGGATGCATAAAAATCAACACGGACAACCCAACAGTTCATAGTGCGTAATCTCCGTCCAGCAAGCAATCAAGAGAGATATGCAGTGTCGGAACACAAAGCATTGAATGATCATTTCAATTTCTCGTACTTCTTCTCAAGTTTTCAGCCATCCATCTATCGTTAAAGCACTGTTCCTAATTCCAGAGACGTTGCTGAAGACATAGCTGGTAGCTAGTGCTGGGAGCCCATTGGCTCGTTAAACGGAGTCCATATTTTTCGTGCCATGGAAGAGAGCTAATTTAATCGAATCTGTTTCCCCTTGGAGAAATTTTGAACCAACTCTAACGCGCTGGTACTTTGGAGAATGTAGAACAATGGCTACCCCTAATGAAAGGCAGGGCATCAACCCAGTAAGTTCCTTCACTGTGCGGCATTGCCGTAGACTTTGCACGGCAGCATCTGCTTGACCACCATCTCACTGAAAACCAAGGAATTCCGAGTTTTTCACGTTTTTCCAATGCCCTTGAAACGCGTGTCGTTTTCGACAAGTATTTTAACGAATGTGCTCTTGCAACAGCTCTGGTACGCAAAGAAACAGGATGACCAGGTGTTTCCTGCCCTTTTCCCGTCCACCACTGAATGTTCCAACTTTAAAATTCTAGGGAACCTCTTGCTGTAAGAACATGAATAAAAACGCAATAAGGAGTTCCTGCTCATTCCTTTTTTTCTTAGAAAAAAAAAAAAAAACTTTGGTCCATGACTCCTCTTTCACTAGATATTTCTTCATGACTCTTAGCCTATAAACAAAATTGACGTGCCCTGTTCCTTTCTTTGAAGGAGATTCTCTCCACATACAGCTGGTTCATTAGTCATCTTGTCCGCCTCATAGAATCAAAAACTAAAAGTAAAGTAATGAAGCAATTCGTGGGAGAAGCACTCGCCTTATTCCTCCAGAAATTTGCTGCAAGAACAAATAAAAATCAGCTTTATATGACAGCTCCGTTTTCCGCGTTATACATCATTGTAAATGCTTTTCGATGCTGGCTGATATTTCAGCTGCTCTCTGTACCCGCCATCCTCTTAAACTGGTTCCTGAATTCGTATGATTTGCCAATTAATCCTCAAAGATTAGTGTGGACGATCCTCCTTTAAGAATCTCGGATTAGAATTTTGCTCACTGTTCCATTCGCATGGCGACAGCAATTACCATCTATCGTGGCTCGGTAGAATCATCATTTGGTCTCAATATTGTTTCCTACAATAACAGCATGCAAAGGAACAACCAAACAGGTCAAGAAATGAAGAATATAAACGGCTAACGGGAAATGTAAGGGCGAAGGAACTGTTTGTGCCAAAGTGATGTGCCTTCTCAGCATGAGACCCAAGCGCCTTCAGTGCCACTTTAGCTTCTCAAGGAACCCAAAACGAAACTTGGCAAAATTCAGAAGACCATGTCTTTAGGGGGTTGTGCCTCCACTATCAGCAACTCAACAGCGCCACTGCAGCGAGACTTTCAGGTCGCTTGAAGACTGAAGTCAAGATCACTCAAAGATGCAGGTACTTAGCATCATTTCCACTCGAACCGATGACTCAAAAGCATAATTTTTACCTTTCTTCCTTATCCTTTCCTGCGACAAACAAATACTGGAGGCGAATTCTTCTGTAGCACTGAATTGCTGCTGCAATATTTCTTTCCAAAATGGAAATATCTACAGAACTGTATTATAAATCACAAGAATAGCAAGAGAGATCAGGAAACAGGATGGAAGATCCCCGGGTTCTTATCGACGAAGAGACAGGGACCTCTGATTTGATTATTCCAAGTCGCATCAAAAAGCTGATTCATTGCTGTTTGCCTTTTATCAAATCGCTTGGATTCCAATAAACTTGAAAAATCAATAGGGATTTCGGTCTCTCCATTCTCGGAGAACCTAGGATTTCGCCAAGTGAACTCAAATGTAGGGACCATGAAGCAGGAGAAAACGTTCTCGAGTATGCAGCGTCCGCGAGATCAAAGACAAAGGAGCAATTAGGAGGAAATATTTTCTCCAATCTCTGCATCAGAAACAAGTGCTTCTAATGAATATTGGTCTCTTCGAGAAGGTGAGATTCTTCGGTGAAAGTCCGTTTCCACGAGAAATGACCATCTCCACGAACCTGAGTGCACTCTGGAAATGCCTTAGGAAGCGGAGTCGCCGACCGAAAGCCCAGACTGATCTCTTCCTCAACAAAAAATATGCTAATGTAACAATCTGGACCTTGTGATTAATCTGCTGTTTCATAAATCTGTTTCATTAACTTGTTTATGTGCAAAATGTACTTTATGCCTATGTAAATTTTTACACACAAAGTGCGTGCGTTCACAAATACCCCTTTCTAGGAAAAAGTTGATCAGAAATGAAACTCGTCGCCAGTGTTTAAAATATTGAAGTTGTGTGCTTGTTGTTTCTCTAAGAAGATGATGTCCTTCTGCGAGACGAGATCTCGAAGAGTGCATCACCCGGTGGCTTTTCACATCTACGCTGCGTCTGGCCAGAACGGCGCTCCGTTTGACTTTGGAGCTGATTTTCCTCTCCAGAAATTCCATCCGTTTCCTTCTTAGCAGCTGCTTCTTTGAGAAACTCATCTCTCGTGCTGTCTCTTCCTTCATCTTAAGCACATTACCACTGGAAGGGTATCCTTAGAGTCCCCATGTTTGCTGAGATATGAGAGACACCTGGGAAGGAGCTTTTTTGAGGCACGAAATCGAAGATGCTACAGCAACCTTACATATTTGCTTTTCTGTTGAGTAGCAAACTCATCTGCTTTAGAGACACTTACTGTTTACACGATGCTCAGATAGACAAAAGGTTTCTGCTAACAAGGTCAAATGCAAACGCTCCTCGAGATGTTTAATTTAGCAGAGAAAAACCTATACGCAGATGTGACCACATGCAGATATGACCACTGTGCATTCCTCCCGGATGATGATGAGTTTCTTCTTTAGCAGAATCAGAAACATGAAGATTCGGGAGTAGCCATGATACGATTCAAGTCCGTTTGCAGAATTTCGCGGAGCACAGCCGTGGATGATTTTTCCTCTGATCGAGGTGACATCACTTGACCCAGTTCATTGACTGGATTTCTGATATTTCTCCGTGTTGAGATCTGGATTGTTTTTGGCAGCTGAGGATATATCATCGAGAACTCGAATCTTCTGGGGCCGATCTTGGAAACAGCGCGAATCGGCTCCTGCTAGAGATCAGACAGAATCAACCTGCAAAAAACAGGAGAATGTGTTAGTCAATTTTACCCTAGGGTGGTAGTTGGCTCCTCTTTCCAGATACAGCCACCGTTTTGTATCGGATCGGGGTCCGGATTGGTCTTCGGTACTGGTAGTGACCACTTCACGTTGGTCTGGATACATTTTCTCATCTGACGAAGCCCCATCTTGCTTGATTTGTCGCTAAAGTAGGAATGCGTTGTCCATTTGTTTGATTTTCTTGCAGGATTTCATCGTTCCTGATGAAGTACTCAGTAAGCATCTCAAATGCTGAAGCCCGAAGTAACAAAAGGCATGCCAGGTGATGCATGGAGGAATTCAAGGGATGAAGATTGAACTCAGGTGGACCGCATTCGAACTGAGGAATTCTCCTGCTTTTCTTTGTTTTTTTGGGGGGAAAGGCTTCCATCAGCCTGCATTTCGCCATCCAGAAGAGCTCATACACTGGTCTAATCGGTCTTATTTTGCAACTGAACTCACCTCGTGAACTGCAGTCTTCCATTTCCAGGGAAGGCATCAACAACTGGATGTTTCCCTTTTTTTTTTTTTTATTTTACACGAGAAGCTCGGCATCCTGGTGTATTCCCAGTGTCAAGGCGGAATTGCTGCCGAAGCGAATGTGAATCAGTGATCAAAATCAAATGCTTAGTCATTCACTGTCTTCGTGAAGGACTTCTCCTAAGGACGTGATTCTTCGTCAGAGGATGTTTTTCGTTGGATTTAGCATCGAGACGCTACGGTGAACCATCTCTGTGAGAAGTTTGCTACTTGCAGAAAGCAACCCGAACACCTCCTGCGTTTTCTGAGGACAAAAGCAAACCGATAGTTCGCGAGTTCGTTTCCTTTCGATAGCATCTGCTGAAAGAGTAAGGTTATTCCTCTCGATCCTGCGTGGCGGCTACGGAGAACGCAAATTCGAGGGTGGCAGTCTGCAAGCCAACTTGTTGTGGGATTGTCTCCACTCTTTTCTTGCTTCCCGACCGTGGATGTTTGTTTGGACCAAAGCAAGAGACGTTTGGATTTCAACACCCGTGTCCTCAAAACTTCACCTCGGCAAAACATGCCGCTGCAACTTGCACCGAGGGCGTTCGACCTTTTCCAGGAAATTCCTGCTCTCTCTCTCACTAGGGCACATAAAATGGAGCGACACGAAGACACCGCTCATTTCCTTCGAGTCCACTTCGAGAACGTGACTGCCTTTAATGTTGGAAGCACAGTTGTCTGGAGCTTGAGAGTCACTCGAGACAAACACATCGTCATACGTTTTCATTCTCTTGGATATTCTCGCAGACCAATAAATGTCGTTCCCAAGTTCTTCAGCTTGATACGTTTCGAGTCCCCATTCCTAGAAGCGGTCTGTAAATACATGTGCCTGAGCCCACGGTTATCTGTTTCTTGTCGTTGGGGCGAATCTTATTCGTATGGGGGGTTAAGATGCACGTTTGCTGGTGGTGCAGCCTTGAGGATTTGAACGTGCTGCGTTCCAGAAGCTTTCCCCTAAGCAGACTGAAGTCTGCTTAGGGGAAAGCTTGAGGAATTGAAGCAGTTGAGGAGCTTCCTGAATACCACTTTTTTTCCTTGTTTTTGGTAGAGCATGAAGATGAATGAGAAGGAAGGGTCCTCTTGCGCGGTAAGGCTTCCATGAGGTGCGCCAAAAGGTGTTCAGAGTTCGGCGCATGAGGCACTTCAGAATTTTCGGCGACTTGTACAAGACATTCCGTTTTGGATACGAGACCTGCATACGTGAGATCAGTAACTCCCTGCAGTCCCGTCCTAATATGCACTCTTCCACATTTCGCAAGCTTTGCCTTTCGAAAGAAAGATGAGAAATTTCATAAAATACTGTCGGGTGGAAAAATTAATTTCTCTTCCGGGAGATCCAAAGGTGACGTCCCGAACCTCATGAAGTGAGATAACGTTGCGACATCTATGTCACAAACGTCTAATCTCGCACTCAAGCACTCAGGGAGACAGCGGCATTTTAATCGCAGTACACTAGGTATACGAGTAAACGGGATTCCATCCTCTAGACGGAGACGAGGCCGTGTACATCTCAGGGGTTTCAGAACAAGTGGACATAGATGTCACAGTCAGTTCGACGATAATTCGTCCATCCCGCAGTTGCGAGGCACAGAGTATGTGAGAAACAGAAAAGAAATTCGAGCATCCATGACCCGGGGAAGCATACTGACGCTGATGGGGGGAAAGAGCCAATGCTATACCGGAGGAATTGCAGCAGCTCCCGCATTCGAATATCTGGCAAAGTGACCTCCTCTACCTTTCACGCCTGATGTACTTCCGAGATGCTGTTGGCATTTTCAATCAAGCTGAAAAGTGAGTCTGTTAAAAGGGTACGACAGTCAAACAAGCCAAACTCCGGATGCCCTTTAATTCAAAGTATGCGTACACGAAACATCATCTAATGATCTGGCTTGGCTCACGTTGCTGCTCCTCGAACTGAGGATCAGATCAAAGTGTGAATGTAGTCTTTGGACTCTCGGTCCACGCCGTCACGAAATAATCACTCCAGCAGAACCAATGCTGGCGCTCTGCCTGTTTCCCCTATTTTGAAATCTGTTTGATTCCTCAGCTGATGCGGATGCCACTCCACACGCACTTGTTTGCAACCGTTTGCACTTTGTGCTTTGCCGAAGTCTGAACGCTGAACTTTACACGCGCAGCTGGACTCCAGAAAGTCTTGAGCTTCTCGTACATGCGGAGGAAAACAAGTTTCTCCATGCGGACTCATCCTCGGATCATCCGGAAAGAGTTTGTGGCCTCAGCCAAGATAATCCACACGTGATCACCTTCGAAACGCCCTCAAAGATTCTTCCTCTAGTGAAGGCTCCACTTCAAAGAGATTTTTCAACAACTGTCCCCATATTCCTCAGGGGATGGACATTCCAAACAGCACCCTCCTGCTCTGCATTTTTCTTCTCTGGAGGATTTTTAAAACCATTCGGTGGAAAAATTCCGGTCCAACACTTGAGGCACGGTGACCTTCAAACACACGGATTTTTCTGACTGGAAACGCAGGGTTGTCGCTCGACGGGTTTTTCTGCACTAGCTCGCCTGAATTTCACCCGGAAGCGCTCCTGCTTCGCTGACTTTCTGGAGCACTCCCAGGGATTGCTGCTCTAGAAGAACTGAGAATTTGGTGCACCTGCTCTGACCTTGCTTTCATTCCATCAGTGGCGCCATCGAACCTCCGCCAGGCTGTTTAGCAACGCTATCAAAGCAGCGTTCCTGCGGTGATATCAAAATTGTCGGGAGCAGGAACAGAGATTCTGGCTACGTGACCAGCATCTAACCTAATTTTGATAAACGAACATCAAGGTCAAGCGAGCCCCCGAAAATAAGCTGAACTCCACAGAGGCGACTAATTGATCCAAAGACCTAGCAACAGTCTGCATCTGCAGTTCGTCTATTCCTTTTCTTTCCCATTCCAAAAGCACCTGCGAAGCATTGCAATGTGATCTTCGTTGGAACAGTGAAACTGCATGCAGTGATTTTTCTGAAATACTCGATGGAAACTCTCCCTCTTGAATGTCTGCTTCCCTATAAGCCCAGTCCCGGACTTTAGCTTTCAAATTTGTCCTTGGAATTCATCGAATTCGGCAGCGTGCTCAGCACTATGACGGTCCAAGACTTTGGTCACTTGACGAGAACACGGTGGTGTCTGACAAATAGAATGCCTGGTTCCTTTCTCGGTACAACGAAAAGCTGAAAGCTGCCTGTGTTTTCTTGAAATCACCCAACCCATTCCTCCCACTCTTTGATTTATAATTGCATAAGTGGTTCCAAACCTGTTTTGAATCCTGCGAAAATAAGTTCTGGAAAATTATCTTTAAGAGCTTTCCTTTTCCTGATCGTGCAACTTCATTTTAGCATGGAAAAAAAATGAAACGGAAGTATTCGGGCAACATGCAGAGAGCAGGCTGGACACCAAAGAAAAGTTAACGTACTATAAATGTACTCTTGGCAGGCAGCGCAGTGCTAAGTACAACTCAAAATAATAGGAACTTATATCGAGCTGCTTTTTGCTGTGTGCCAATCACACCCTCAGTGGTCTCACCACGCAAGAATTTGTTTTCGTCTTCAAGCAGCGTTTTTTTTTTTTGTTGTTGTTGTTTGTTTTCATCTCAAGAGCTCGATGTCTTGGAGTTCGGCTCAAAACGGTGAGCATGACTTTCGTATCCTGCGTTCACTTGTGGGCCACAGATCTTTCTGGATGCGCAGTGCATCAGTCGCAATGCTGCTGCAAAATGATCCGTGCCCGGCGCTTGAAGTCGTGTCAGATGCCAGCTTGTGAGAAGGATGGACCGATTCTTCCACCTAAAATGTATTAATGCCATGAAGACTGCAATTACAGACTTGGGATTCCGTTACCAATAACAACAAAGCAGCTGCCTGCACGGTGAGATGATCTTTATGCTTGCGAACTCCAATGCCAATGAACCATTTATTTGGAGTCTCTATAAGGGCATCCTTCATTCAAGTTCGACCCTTGAGTTTCTCCACCTTATTTGATTCCCGGATCACAGAGATGGACTGAAGTTTCCTCCATCTTCTTTGTGGTGGAAATTGGCAATCCTTCATGAATAACCTGCTTCCCTTTGAAGAATGTTTCCCGCCAGTTTTGTTTCCTTGTCTTCGATCCTGCAATCGTCGCGTTCCGAATGCATCCAGAGTCACGTCGTCTGCATTTTCTTTTGATCATTTCCTCTCCTGAAAGCATGCCTAGGAATTTTCCTTCATCTTTGATGTATATGGCTGTTCCTAATCACTTTGCGAATGTCATCTCAATTCCTCCTCCGACGTCTGCATAGATGTTTCTTGCCATTTAAAATGAATGATGTTCATCATCATCCCTGTCCCTTTGCAGATGAACTTAGACAAACAAAATGGAATGCATCTGAACCTCTCCGAAGATTTCGGAAAGGAACGTTTGAGATGCAATTTCTTTCCAGAAAGTCCTGCATCCTTTCTGTGGTCTGAAGCCTTGGGAACCAGCTGCGCACTTGGTCCCTCTGCAGCCCAATGCTGGCGAAAAATCCTTGCTTTACGCTCGAGCACCCCGAGGAGAACTTCAGTTCCTTGGACGTTCTGATTTCTTTTCCCCTCCATAAAGAATGTCAGTCATTAGCTGCTAGCATGCTCGTGCCAGCTGACCAATTTCCTGCCTGGATATTGTTCTGGCGTTCAGTCCTGCCTCAAGCGTGCGGCAGAAGTCCCTCTCTCCTGACATGCTCCCTTTCCAGCTTGCATCTATTCAAGTATGGTGTTGATTTCTAGATTCACGTCCATCCACCGAGCCAATTTCGCGAGTGCTTCCCTGTTGGGAGGAATGGGTTTGGAATTCCCATGCTTCGTTTGGTGCCCACGAAAGCTATTTCCGTTCTTTCTTCCATGTGCCAAATCAGAACGATTCCTTGGAACAGATCGGATTTGCTTCTTTCATTCGAATCATCGAAGTGAATCCAAGTGGTTGTCTGCGATCCCTGTATCCAGTATTTATGGGACGAGACGGATCCAGATAGAGTTCCGAATGTGCATTCAGTTCGCCAGCTGAATGATATCCGACGCTATTCTTCACGTGCTCCAAGGCCGTCTCGAAGTAAATTTGAAAAATTGCTCGAGTTGAGACCAATGGGGAGGAGTGTTCCCATTGGCCAGTCTCACCACTCGCACCACCGCTGCGCAGCCAAAAGTCGCTTCTAATTGTCGATTGCTTTGCCATAAATAAGTCCCGATCAGGAATCAGTGGGATTTCCATTATGCAGAGGGAGGGGGAACAAAGCGAACCCACGCCAGAAAGCAAGAGGTGCGAAGAGAAGAAGGCCCCGACAAAAAGTCACACGGGGGTGCGAGCACGCGTCCCGGGCAGGGGGAACGCCGCTGACCCGGGGGGATTACACATTGCGGGCGAGAGAGATGGCCCGAGTCAGCACAGCAGCAGCATCCCGAAACGTCGGAAGACGGAAGACGAAATTTCGAGTACCAGGCAAAGAAAGGAAAAAAAAAGCTGCGGACGTCCTCGCTGCGGGTACGCTCGCAGAAGAACGATGCCAGGCCGAAGACAATTAAGTTTCCCGCCTCTAGTCGTCACGAACGCATTCGCTTTTATTCGAATGGGAGCTGTAATTCTTCTCACAAGCTAGATTAATCCTCGCAGCACGAACACCTATTTTCCGCGAGATATTAAAAGTTGACATGATGGACGTAAACACAAGAGGAACAAACGCACATCCGAGATACAGTTTCCTCACCTCGCGCCTCGGGCGGCTGTTTGGAAAGCATGCAACGAAAGAAAGAGGTGATGGATATGCAATGATCAGTTCCTCTCTCTCCCACTCTTTCCTTTTTTTTCCAGCTTGTGGAGACCCATTACTGTGTGATTGGTGTTGTCCATGAGAAGATCTCGGTTAACATCTCTTTACTGCCTGCTGTAATTTTGGGTGTAGTTTCCAGCCATCCTCAAAATGCAAGTGGACTGACTGATCATGCATCTCAATCATTCTCCTGCGTTTGAAGTAGAATTCGGAAAGAGCTTTCTGTAATGAGAGTATATGGTGTATTTTTTTTTTTTTTTCCATTTCTTCCCTTGACCGAGCTTCCCTTGACCATTCGGAATTCGCAGCCTCCGACTCCTTCCCACCTGGAACGGCATGATGCATGCCGATGATGCACCGTGCGTCTCGGATGATGCTGAGTCTCGGAAGTTTTGCATCACCAAAGGCTCGCGGGCTCGAAATCCTCGCGTGCACGCATTCCAGCACAGAAGCACACACGTTGATAGGAAGTAGCAAAGGCATCATCACTTGTTTCATTATTTTGTGAGTCTTTCGCAGAGAGAACGTTCGTGCGTACTGTCTCCCTCCTTCCTTCCATTTAGCGTGTGGTCTTCATCGAAAAGCCTTAGAATCCCAGGAATAAAGGAAGGCTGCTCCACGTTCGAGTTCTCGCAAGCAGCCCTGTTGAGAAGAGCAAAAGATGGCTGCTTTCTCTCGCTCTTCACTGATGCCTGGACGTTCTCAGATAAGAGTATTCACTCCACAAGGAGACAGACCCTCTAGTGGTGACCTTGCTTGCAAGCATCTCTTCCAGTCCACTCTCGGCAGATAGAGGAAAAGGGCATCTCGTAGAACGAAAATAACCCTCGCCGGATTTCAAACTGAACTGAAAGGGGCGGTAGCAGTGACTTTGAGTTTTGCAAGACTTTGGAGAAATCAGGAAGGCTTCCTTTCCTTTATGCACTTCAGGATGTATAACAAAGCATACACACGTATTTACTTGCAGAAATATTATACTTACACACATGTGTATGTATGTAAGTTTCAGTCTATTCTTGATATAAGATAATGCTCGTAGGCATATGTATGCGTGTTAACATGCGTGATTGCATTACAAACACCATATTCATGTGTGCACATCCTCTCTTGATCGAAAGACGAAATTTCACTTGATTTGCATAAATTTGAGATGTGGTGATGAAAAGGCATCTTGTGCGTGATCTGGAGGCCACGGCAACTAATGTACCCTGCACAGAGTGCAACCCTATGAACCCATTTTGTAAAGACGCAAATTCGCCTATTCACCAATGCAGAGGAATGGAGTTGTTTCAAACAGTACGAGAAAGGAATTCCACTGCTTATCGCGGATGGGAGCGCAGCTGCTAGATGGAAGAGCATCAGATGGCTTCCTGAAATAGGCAGACTCCAGATCTAGGAAAGACGAAGTTTCCTTTTGAATCTTCCTCTCTTAGGGTCATGATTTCCGCTTCGAAGAGCCCAGGTCGCTGTGGGAAGAGAGCGTGGTGCTCTGAAGATCTCGTGGATAGTCAGCAGATTTCTTCGCCCTTCTTCAGCTCTCAGTGTTTTTCCTAATTGGACCTATTTGTGCTTGTGCTTCACTCGTATTGGTTTAGGAGTGACAACACGTTTCTTCCATCACTGGCACCTCGGGTACATTTCTTGAAATGGCATCTCTTGAACATGGCAAAGTGTGTCTGTAGACGACGTAGAACCACGAAACGTTCCAGGATGCTTTCAAAAAAAAAAAAAAAACACTGATGTGTTGATGACAAAATATAGATGCAGTTTCGGAATCCCATTCCCTCCTGAATGCTGATGTGAACTGTGGATTCGAAGGGAGTGTGGACTAGCGGGCAAATTTCTTGTAACAGAAAACCCACTTCCCCTGTACTTGCAACATAGAGGGAGGTTATCGGCCACTCTAAACGGTGGTCTTTGGGAAAATTGTTTCAGTTGGTGCTGACCACTGTCGTAATTGAAAACCACTACTGTACTTGAGCAACCATACGTCAAATTTGTGCTAGTCTTAACGTCAAGATTTGTATACGATCTTCTGACTTCATACAGCTGACTTTGCAAAATCGACAGGGAATGTGAGCTTTGATCCTGATGTCGATTTCAAAGATCATGCTGCAATGTGCCACTGTAATGGAAAGTTTCTGGAGGAGGTGAATTTTTCAGATGCACATTCACTTTATGCAAACCGATTGCGGGGAAGATGGGAGGTAGATGAAAGAGAAGTGTAGCAGTGCCTTTGCGGTGACTCCAAGCCTTAGACGATGTTGTGCATGGGTTTCCATGGCAATTCGTTAGGTTTTTGTCTCTTCATAGGCGCAAGAATGCACCGAAAACAGGAAGAGGCAGGTTGATTGCAGCCTTGAGGATAGTTGAGGTGAGGTTTGTACTTTCCAGTTTGGAAACCACCTTGGCACTCGTTCCTAATCAAATTCCATGCTTGGGTCATCCGAGAATACACAGGGAGGCTCTTGTTAAGCATCAACAGACACTGCATCCCGCCAGTTTTGATCTCACTCACCTTCAGTAGCATTCACTGAAATGTCTTCCGGCATTCTCCCGGGGAATCAGGCAAGGAGTAAAGAGTAGCACTGTGCAAAAATTGTTCTCAAGAGGTGCAGCTGGGAACATGTGGAAAGAACTTGACCAATTTGCTCTGTCTGCTCGGACAGATGCGCGCTCGAACCACGCAGAAACAAACAAGAACCTTGACCGACCCATCTGACCTAAGGAACAACTCTTTTTGTTACCGAGAAAATGCCGTTGAGACGAACAATCCTGAAAAATGTTCCTTTCAGCGTGACTCGCATCAGATCTTCACATCTTAGCAAGGTGGTTGAGGCTGGAGTCATCAATAATGAGCATGGGCATGGCGTGCTCACTGTCATCAGGAATGTGAGAGAGGGTGAGCGAGATAGTTCTTCGGCTACAGAGTGAATGGGATGGCTTCCATGCAGCATACTTATGAGTGCATCAAAGCAATGGGAAGGGACGTGCAGGTGGAAGTATCGGAAGGTCCAAGCGCCGAGAGCAGACTCTGTGAAGAGGAGAACTTTGAGAACCGCTTTCATCTTTTCGAAAGTGCTGTTGAGCTGACCTGTGCTCACTTCATCCCTTGGGTCCTGTCAAGCGGTCTCCCACGTTATTCTAATTGCAGCATCTTAGCTGCCAGGGAAGTTTTAGATTTCCTCTTGAGTAAATCCAACTTTGGTTACTCGTAAAGATACGAAATTAACGATGCAGGGAAGAATTTCGTCCTCCTTGCTCTTCCTTTCCTGAGCTTTCCTCTCAGGAGGTTTACGAATTTTCTTCCACCTTCGCTTTAAGTGAATTCGAGAAGAATTTCTTCGGAATCACAGAATTTTGCGCAGGATCATTTCACAAAGGTCCTTTGCTTCAAAGGGCAGTTCCGAAAAGGTTCCAAGCAAAATCTCCAGATCCGAATTTCTGGAAAATTTAGGATGCTGGAAATGCCCTCTTCTGAAAACGCCCTCTGCCGATCCGCTCTCCTTGCGAAATTTCTCGAAAATTTCCATCATCCGAAGGCATTGTTTTCGCCAAAGAAATCGTAAGTTATTCCTCTATCTGCATCTGCGTCCCTCTCCTAGGAAACTTATCTGCATGCTCCCGGTTGCCGAGTACATGACCCAACTCCCTAGGAGAGTTCCCAACGGTTTGCCGATAACCGTTATACGACAGCTCGCGCTCGACTGATTTGCAAAACAGTCAGTTCGCCTGAACGCCTCCGTTAGCCGTCCCTCATTTCTTCCGATTTCAGATCCAGGTCCTCTACTGGATCTCCTCTCATTGGGGCTTATTTATTCCTTTACTTTACCTTATTAGCTTATTTATTTTCGTTTTTTCTAAGCGATTTACCGGGAAAAGCTCTAATCGATTAAGGGACCACGGTAATGAGAGAAACCTGGAAATTCCGAGAAGGACTCTGGAGAACGAACTGCATCTTAAGTATGGCAGCCAACTTTCGGGACTGGGTATCTGGTTGAAGATAAATGAAGCATCGAATAGGTAGACCGGCAAGATCAAGAATGACAGTCCCTCGGGCAGAGATTTCTGGATGGGCGAGACATCTGGCGAGGAAGCAACGAACGACGAGCAGACGAGAAAGAGAACGGTGCTGCGAAGACGAGACGTCGGACGAGTGAAAGGCGTGAAGGGCAGACTTCGCGAAGAGCAGCACGGAGGCATCAGTGAAGTTTTCAGCGGCGATGAGTCCTCGTGAAGCACGCAGAACGTTCCAGCATTTCATCAAGGAATCAGTGAAAACGCTTCCTTTCTTTGCACGAGGAGAGCCGTCTATGTATGAAAGAGGAGTGAGTGAAAGTGGGAGCGAGCTCGTGGCGCAGGACCGAAAAAGATGAGTACCAGCTGATCGGCAGTCTACGAAAACTCAGCGAAAGCGAGACCATAAAAAAAAAATTTTTTCCTTCGAAAGCACATCTTTTGGAGAGGATTTTCACCTTCCCGAATAGCGAGTGAGGGCATCTTCCCAAATGGAAGATTTTCTCGAGTGTTTCCCGCTTGCCCCGCGCCTCCAGGAAGGCAGAAACTGTTTATTCCAGAGCCCAGAAGCGATTACTTGGTGGGGTCCCTGCGCACAGGCATGAGTCCGTGCAAAGCCTTAATTCTTCCTGTCTTCGACCGAGGAATCATCGGCTGGGTGTTTGTACGCTCATCCGCATGCGATGAGGAGCCCAGCCCATCGTCACGCTCAAGCATTCTCTGCTCCACTGCTGCAAAAACACCGCATATTTACGGCAAAGTGGTAAAGAATGTTTGCCAAGCATCCTCGAGATTTATCAGCCGCTTGTCTTTGAACGATGATTTCATGAGCCCAATTCATAAATTTCCACAGTCAGGTTAAGGATTTTTTTTTTTTTTTTTTTTTTTTCGCCTTCGCTCTTTGTTGATTGAATGTGACCAAAGCAGAATTAATTTTTCCCGAAGGAATGTTTACTGCTTCCTGATGCATTCCAGCTTCCTCTCTGATGTTTTCGATCGTTCATCTACGGAGCCTCAAAGGACTGACATCCTTAAATTGCGAATAGCTGCAGCTAATTGAACTCTATTCGCTTCCCAGAGCATTTTTCTTAGCGAGGAGGTTCCTCAAGATTCAGGGAAACCTTATCCCACGCATGCCTCGACGTTACCACTTGAACAGCTGCTCCGTTCCTGTGGACTGTTCCCGCTGCATTCCATCCACCGCATGCAGGTAGAGTGACTGCCTTTGCCTCCTGGAACCACCAGAGTGCGCCTGCATTGCGGAAGTCCAAGTGCATGCGATCGTGTTCTTGGTGTGTTTGACTTCCGCTGCAGCGTGCTGGCACACCTCTTAGCAGCACGCTTCGTCTGTTTGCCTTCTAATCTCGCGAGGCGCCCTCGCATAGCTCTCTAAGAAGAAAAACTTTCATGTTCTACCTCCCATCCGTTTCCGACTGTCACACAACGTACTGACCCTTTTCTCCTGAGGAAGCCATCTGAAGAATTCCTACCACTTTTTCCGTTTTCCTTTTCACAGAAAGGCGAAGAGAGCTCTGAACTCGGCATGTCTGAATCTTCGAGGTCCATTCCTCATCCTCATGAGCATCGGGACACCTGGCTGGTTTCATTTCATTCAGCTGTAACTTTTTTCATGGCTTGCTTTTACCTCTTCCGTTCTCTTCAGCAGCGCTTCCCTCGGTCACGGAGCTTTCTTCGGGGCAGCGGTAGATACCTGGCCTGTTTTCAGTTGATTTGGAGGATTTTCAGCAATAACTTAAGGATTATACTCTTCTCTCTGGATTAAGCGTCCACGAGGCTGTCATGAGAGAACGATTTGATGTAGCAGGAAGCACTGACATCGCTTTTACTGGCTTGCATCAAATGAAGGGGGTGGTGGTGCGACTTTGCTCAGAGATCTCAAGAGAATGAAAACGATGCTAGAAGCATGAAAACTCAAGGGCACTGCAAACCATTTCGTCTTCAGTAGTTTTTGAGACAGCAGGAGCGGGATTGCTGTGTCTCCAACACTTTGGGGACAGTTTTTCTAGGCGAAAATGGAAGTGACGCAGCACCTGGGTCGCTGAACTGAGACGTGTGACAAAATCTGTTTGCGTTTGCTGCTCGAGACGGGACTCAGAAAGCGGAATAACAACCACAACAGGTTCTTGGTTCTCTTATTAGGGAGGACGTGAAGTCTGAAAACAATCTGAAAGTCGAGAAAAAGCAGCTGCTGAGGAATTGGGACTTTCGACCACCAGATTTATAGATCCAAACGTCAGAGAAGGTGCCACCTACTGGCCATGGAAGAAGCAGAAACTCTTGAAACATGAGAGCTCGCCAGTGCTAATTTTTTTCGAGGTCAGCACACTGATGTTTAACTACGCCTGCTATTACCTGGCCTCTGGTTATTTGGAATAAAATGCACGAGTTGATGCTTTAGACAGAGTGAGAGGAGGGGATAAGGTAAGATCGGGAACAATAAACAAGATCTGCCCACTTTTTATTTTATTTTTCTGGATTTATGAAAACTCTCGGAGTGGTCAGAAAGCATGTCCAAGTTTTTTGTTTGCTCTGGTCAAGATTTTGAACTCAAACTTCATTCTCTTTCTGGGAAACCTTTCTTCATTTAGATCGTTCATGATGAACATCATCCATGATCTCATGCCTGCTCCAGTGATGAGTGGAGACCAATGCAGTTCCCTTGTTTTGTCATTTACTTTTGCATGGAAACTACCGAAATTCACTCCAGTAGCATGGTGGAGGATTTTTCGACCAAGAGACTTCATCTGCCTCAAGCTTCCTCGTCAGATCATTCCGACCAACTCAGTCGAATTCATGTGCATGGCAATTCTTGGTTTGCCGGTATATCTGGTCATTTTGCAGCTCTTCTCTCACCATTTTGATGAGTAGGTGCAATCCCCTGACTCCATGATTCCTTCTTGAATTATTATCTGCTCCATCAACATGAAAAGTTCGATCTTTTCCTTTGAACGTCTCCAAGAATTGATGGAGATCTCAATCAGTGGATGCCTTCTCTTGTTATGGAGTGGAATTGTAGGTTGCTTAATACAGTCCATGTGTACTCCTATTCTATTAGCAAAGCCCCATAATCTGTCCCAAATGAGGCCATGTTTCATTTTATCTGAGAACACAGAATATTCCTACAAGCCTCACATCTGCAAATTCATGAGCCCATGGAAAGCTCCAAGGGAATTTTTTCTCTTGGTATCTTTGGACAGTTCCTTTGTGCTGGATTAAAAGGTTTAAGGAATAATGGTATAATAGTTCCTTGAAATCTCTGAGTACTGTTTTTTCCTGTAAAGAAAATCAACGGGCTTTTCGCAGGCAGTTTCAATCATCGAGTTCCTGAGGACTCCTCGGCGCTGATTGAAACGTTTCCGGCTTCGAATGCGTCATTTATGGCGTTCTGAAAGCTGCAAAAAGTCTGCACTCCAAGGTGCTGCTGCATCCCATCATCACACGCTGATAGCAGGTAGCAAAAGCATCATCACTTGTTTCATTATTTTGTGAGTCTTTCGCAGAGAGAACGTTCGTGCGTACTGTCTCCCTCCTTCCTTCCATTTATCGTGTAGTCTTCACGCGGATTTGAGTCTGCAGGGCTCGAAACCCAGCTTCACCACTTCTCTCTGCATTTCATCCTTCTCTTTGGCTGTTCAGACGCTTTTGGAAAAACTTGAAATCCTCCTCTGGATCTATTTTATTTTGTTTTTTTTTTCGGAATTTTCTAGAGATCCTCCTCTACCTACGAACTTCACTTTCTTTTGTGCGGCAGCGTTCGACTCATCTTGAGATTTTGGCCAAACTGCCCTGAGCGGGAGCATTCCACGTCACATCTTTCAGCGTTCATTTGAACTGATGGCTTTTGTAACTGGAGCTCCATCTACTTATCCACATGACGATATCTCCGGTAGGATATCTGCCTCTGATCCAGGTTTTTATTTCCTTCCATTTCCACCTTCGTCTTCAGAACGAATTTGGCTCCATTCCCCGCATCTTCAGGAAATTTAGATTGAGATTCATCTGTTGTAAGCTTTGGCTGCTTAACAACTTTATCTTTGCATTGATGGACATTCCTTGTTTCCTCTTATCGATGCATTTGGCCGGATATTCTCTCGTCAACAGCTACAAATCTGTTTATCAATCTACCTTGCACCATCCAGCTAAGCGAGAAATCAGTGCATCGCTCCAGAGAGGGGAACTCGGGAGATATTGAGGTGTCCGAAACGACCAGTTGGAGTTCAGTCCTGTTCGTCCAGAAGAGATTGCAAGAAGATTCTCGAGGGAAGCTGACATTATGAGCGACCTCTGAGGAGGAAATGATGAAAGCATTTAGACGGAAATGGACGAGAGGTATCCCCCGGAAACATCCTGGAATTTCCTCCTTGCGTGCGCATCTTTGGTTTTTGTGGCACGAGAGACTTCACCCTCTTTGCGGAACAAGAAGTGTTGATCCGCAATTCTGAGCAGCATCACTCTTAAATCAGGATGAATGGAACGGGCATTACCGTTAAACAAACCGAATCCTTGTCTTGTTCAAATAGGGCATGGACTTGCCGGAACCCATTGTGCATCCATGGAAACGACTGCGCTGCGCGAGAAAGTCTCACGTCCGCCGTGAGATGCCGACGAGAAACGGCGGCGGATCTTTCTCAGCTCGAGAATAGGAAGAGAGCGGATCCGAAGTGGCGATCCTGTCGTGCATTCTATGTGCATTGGATCTTCCTGTCCCTCGATCTTCCTGACCTCTCCACATCCTCAAAATACTTCATGCGAGTGATTGCGCGCGTTCTCGAGTCCTTTCGGGATGCTCCCGTTCCATCCTTGCTTGCTGCGCACGTGCTGAGCGCGAGATCAGGATGAGACAATTCCAGCCGAAAGCCACGCACGATGACACGTGGATCTCGAAGCGCCGGACCCCTCGGTCACGGCCTCCCTTAGCATGCCTTCCTTCCAGATCCCTGAAATTTGTCCACTGAGATGAAAGCCTCGTCCTCTTTCCGCTGCCTCATGATGGCGTCGCCCGCGCCTGTCCTCGAGCGTCTTCTCTGTGCAGTTCCTGACTGCAACCTCATCTTACTGATGCTTGCAGCAGCTGTCGAGGGGGCTCGCTCGTCTGTTGGGAAGGAAACTCAGCCTACTCTTTGAATTTACCGCTTTCGCAGCTGCGCTCATCCTTTGTCACACCCTGCAATCCATCCGGATGGTGATCCATGGGTAACCAATCTTCGTGGCAAAAGTCTCCTCGGTTTCCGTCGGTGCTTTGTTTGTGCTGCACGAATCTTCTTCCAGAGAAACTCACATCTTACACAATCCTCTGGGTTCCAGCAAAGCACTGAGTTTCTTGGATCTTCTCCTTTCGTTTCCGAGGGTCAACCGAGACGATTTGAACTTTTCATCTCCAGTTCGCCCAACTATTTCAAACATTTCCTAACCCTCTGGCAGGTGCCGTAGTCAGCAGTGGGATATATGATGTGGAAGGCTGATCCATCCACGTGATCTGGGGGAGTTCCAAGAGCCTCTACTAAATCTCTTTCAAACGTCTTCCTTTTTTGTTTTTTTGTTTTTTTCACGAGATGAAAAAATCATCGAGCTCAGAGCTAAAGCTTTTCTTCAGCATATTTCCGCTGGGGTTCCACGGACAGATGGTCCAGACGCTGTTTGGGTCAGACTCCTGCTTTCTTCATCCAAAGCTCCTCCAGCTTCACAGCTTCTGCTGCGACCTGATGAATCCTCGTAGATCATGCTGACGGTTGTGCTCACGTGCCTCCGGTTCGCTCTCGGAACGTCAGTGTTGATCCCATCCTTCCTGCCCTCGAAGGGGCTGCAAACCCACGCCACGCCAGCACAAACGCCAGGGCAACTCGGGATCCACAGGCCACGTATCGTTTCCAGCCAGAGATGCGATTTAATTTATGTGCCGCTCATTACCTTCGAAGTTCCCCGTTGATGAGGTTTGCCAGAAAGT
Source organism: Raillietiella orientalis (assembly GCA_036172245.1). Lineage (NCBI taxonomy): Eukaryota > Metazoa > Arthropoda > Ichthyostraca > Raillietiellida > Raillietiellidae > Raillietiella > Raillietiella orientalis. The sequence continues at coordinate 3,409,585 of JAYWIR010000015.1, forward strand.
GTGCTGCGTTCAAGTTTCAATCATCGTAAATAGGGACGCGTGACCTTTGTGTGGCTCACACGTCCGAACCTCAAACGAAACGCATCTCGTTGCCGAAACCTCGCGTGGACACTCCGTTTTCCCATACGTCCAAATTGCATTCCCTGTATGTGCACAGCGCATTCTTTGATCTCCCAGCCATTCATCTCGAATTCTGAAAACCTGGAATCACGTAGGGAAACAGCAAAAAAAAAAAAAAATTTTGAATTCATTTGCTCGCGTCGAAGTCGATTTTCCTCCCCCCTTGCATGTTTTCGCTGCTGTGGCTGCTGTTGCTGTTGCTCGGTTGCTGTTGTTGTTGTTGTTGTGCCCCGGTTAGCTCCTCGTATGCCTCTGGGTGGTTTGCCCCCTTGGAAATAAAATGCTCATTCGGCAAGCTTGCTGAGTGATGTTTTCTCAACGTTGCCACGAGAACCGGAGGTCACGCGGGTACACCCTATTTGTTTGTTTAGCCCATTCATCCTGGATTTCCCCAAATATGCGAGCATGTTCCGTGTGGCCCGACAAGAGCTGGTGGCACATCATAGAAACATTAGAAGAGATGCATTCGAAGATCGAAATGATCCTCAAACAAGGAGACCGCGGTGACTCGAGGAAGCTCGTAATAGCTGCATCCCTGACACTGGCTTCACCCAGATTCGATAGCGTGGGAATTTTCAAACGAAAGCGCATTTACGGTCATTGGTAAAAAAAAAACAGGAAGGAGAAGGAACAGCGCATGCTGACAAGGGTGCTGAGACTCCAGGGTCTGAGATCCCGATGTAGAGTCCCAACGCATCAGACAGTAATCCATGATGAAGTATCTGCTGCATCTTTCCTCCTTTTTCGCATCGTGACATACCGGCTCTTTAAGCCTGACGGGTCAGGATCTCAAGGGCATGTGGGAAGACAGGGCACTGCAATCCCTAAGAAAAGCAGCCTCCCAGCTGCGTCTGCACGCAAGGGAAGCTTCTCCAAGTAGGGAGCGAAGGCAGAGAAGTTGCAGGGGTCCATGAAGGAAAATTCGAGCTCTCTGCTAGATGACACCGACAGGAGCAATCTGCAAAGTCATCCCATTCAGGGCATCCTGGATGAGCATCCAATCAGATCAAGGGCACAAGGAGGCTTTGTTAGAACGTCCGAGGAGGATTTCCTCTGCATCACTGGTGACGGCGTATGCAAGTGTTCCGGTCACAGATGAGGCACCTGCACAGCCGACGCATGAACGTGGAGGAAGCCAGTCTCAGGTGCTGGTGTTAGATCCTTCCATTCTATTTCCATGGTTGTAGTGGATGCAGGTGGGAAAGAAGAGGGAAGACCTACAAGTTGTAATTGTAAGGATAGTATCGTACGGTTTTTAAGAGCAAATACGAAAAATGCAATCCGGCAGTGCCTGCGGTGTATCTGTGAACGATTTTGCAGGTCCATGGATTTCTTATGAACCCTGAGGTTTCCCGTAACGTAATGACGTAATTTTTGCTAATGGTGGTACCCCTTTGTGATAATGCTACTGCTGTTATCGTAACGACGCTCCGAATCATGATTAGCATGTCACTATGACGCCACTGATTCTTACTTCCTTTTTTCCATCGGCATCATCAAATGAGAAACGTCACCGCTAAAAATATTATCGCCGACGCTGCTTTAATTACTATTCAGGCTGTTTGCTCTATATATCATTTGTTGTTTCTGTGTCCAGTGACGTCTCTGTTGATGATTATTTACACTGTTGCTTCACCGTTCAGGAGACAATCATGATGACTCTCGCCGCTTCGTCGAAGAGATGTTATGGAATGAACGGAGGCTTCTGTGGATGCGTTCTGTAAAGCATGGAGCTGCTACGTGTGAATGCATGCACTGCGCCTCGATCATTTCTTAGAAAGAAGCCGGGCTCTGGGAACAAGGAAGCACGAAACTAAGACTTCAGGCTGCTGGGGCGGAGGAACCCATCTGCAGACCAGCCCGCCCTCGCGAAGAAGTGCCCGGCAGCCGTTTTCCCCGTGGGGAACGAAAGGCCAGCTGCCAGGGCAAGCAAATCTTCATTAAGGTATTTCTCTTTCGTTAAAGGCATCATCTAGGATTCTGCAAGTGGAGATGTGAAGCAAGAGAGTTCGAAGAAAAATCGTGCTGTTGATCAGAATACAAAAAGGATCGAAATGGAAAGCGAGCTGCTGGACTCCTTGCAAATCCTAGTCTCCAAAGCAGAAAGATCCTGAGATTGGATGCGAAGGAAGCGCTTACTAGGTGGTCAAGTAGGGATGGTCGCAAGACAGACACCAAGCATAGGTCATGGGGGCTTGAAAAGAAAAGGCCAGATAGACTTTGCTTGACGAGCTCCGCGGTTGTGCAACCAATGGTCCAGATAAACCACCATTTGTGAACTCTTGTAGCCACTTTCTTAGAATAAAGCCATACTGAGAGCAGAGCTTTACAACATTTGAGTCGGACACAGAAGAGCTTCAGAGGAGGAGCAGTTGTAGGCACATTTCTTTCCTTCCTACTGGAGTGTACGCAAAATGAGTAAGGATTGCCGCGTCTGAGAACTCTGTCAGAAAATGCTCTATCAGTTCATCAAAGAGTAGAATGTGATTCATCAGTGTCATTACCAAGGAGTCGTTAAGATTATTATCGCGAGTTTGCGGATTTGCATTTTATCTCTTGATTTTTGTTTGCGAAACGATAAGAGTTGGCTGAGACGAACCGCGGGAAAGCAGCCATACGACGTGTTTTCCCAATGATGAAGCTTAATGATGCATATTGGATGGCGTGGAAATACCACCTAAAAAATCGGAAACAAGGATCATGCCGTTTTCTCCGAATGAGATCCTTTTGACGAATTTAAGAGAAGAGCCGATTCTCGTGAGGATCTCTAATTAGACTGCAACGATCTTCTTATGAGCATGCATGCACAAGGAGTCGGAAACAAAAGTAGCAAACTTCAGCAATATACCTGGCTCTACAGGCAGGAACCAATCAATCACTTGCAGAAGTTTTCGAAATCATTTCCTCGTGTGATTGAATGAGACTGCACGTTTTCTTCTCTCCACTCTTTACCTCGGCATCCGCGACCTCTTAGGAGGAACTTGGTCTTCCGCCTTCATAATAGGTCGTCAAAAACCCCCGAGAACATCTGCGAGCTTACTCGTTGTCTCGCCACTGTCTCCATTCGGCTTCCTTCAAAGAGGCCATATTTAGCCAGATTACCAGCGCTGGAATAGGTGACAGCCGATCATTGGTTAACCTTGGATAGCACTTGCTGGTCAGTTATCCTTCCGTGTTTCAAGTAACATCAGAACACTTTGCTCAGACTGCATGAGAGCCAATAGAAAGTCTCACGCTTAGAAGAAGTCTTCTTCTGCGGAGCACACTTCCATCGTCTGGCTTGTTATTTCTCTTTCCGTTCAAGTTTTCAGTCATTCGAACGTTTCTAAACAGTGAAGGATTAGTGGAAACTCCGTCGATGCCCACTGCATGAATCCATCCTGATGCCAGGAGGCAGATCATAAAAATTCATCTCTCGTAAATTAGAGGTGCTTTCCACGATTATACTTCCGTTCTCTCGGTCCTTTTATTCATCTCCTTCAATGAAGAAACAGCAATCAAAAGAATGGCACAGTGAGTGAAGTCCAGAAAGCCTGCCATCCCGGTGAAGCCAAACGAAGCAGAAACAAACAGTGAACGGCTGTCGTCAGCACCAACTCTTTGTGCGTGCCTCATCTCCAAAACTCTGAAAGTTGCTGTTAGAACATCAACAACCTTTTCCCTTCCGGAGCTAAAATCCTGATTTGCTTGCGTCAACTGGACACTTCGCGCCCTTCATGACGACGTTTGCAAAGTTACGATAAGTGAGCCATCAAATACTCAGGCAATTTATTCTTCCTGAAATAACAACGTTGAACACCTCTGCCCTTGATGCATTTCCTTTGATCCATCTCCAAAGAGATAGGAGCGTCCTCAAGAGGAGTTTGCTTTTGTATCGCTGAACTGACTCGAACCACGGTGGATTACGAAAGCCGTGACCCTACGTCTGATGCCCAGTTCTGCAGCTGTCTGTATCCTAACCTCCCTGTTTTTGCTGTTGTGCTTTACAGCTAAGCAGGCTCCAGCGGACAACAAAAAACAACAGTTGTATTAACAGCGACTCAAGAGACAGACAGATGAGTGACCCAATGCACGCGTGTTTTTTTTTTTTTCCTTTTTCTCGAAGAAAAAAACACGTCAGTTAATCTTTTGGCTTCTACTGCTTGAATTTACAAATGCCTCCATTGCTGATGCACATTTGTCTACCCACTGCAACCTGAAACGAGAGTCGTACCATCGAAGCATCCACTCGAATGCTTGCTTTGAGCGGCAAATCGCGAAGAGGAAGCTAGATCCTATCTTACTGCAATAATTCTATTGAATTTTTTCTTTCTAAAAAAAAACCCAAAACGGAAGGCTCTCTGGTGCGTCAGGAACAAGCAGTGGTGCCTCGTGACATGCACACGAGCCCTTGGAAGAGAAAGAATCCCGCACCAGGACCGCGAACAGATCGGAGAAAAGTCGTTTTCCATCTGCCACAAGTCCAGCATCATAAATTCCAGTAAGCGACACTGACAGATAACAAACAGACCACAAAGGATCATGGGAATGGTGACGAAGCGATAAGCTCAAGGGAAAAAGACTGACTTCTTGGCAACGACAGAATCGTCTGGCATGCCGCACATCGTTTGGATAACACAAAGAAAAGTCAGACGAGAGGCGCTTCCTCGTGGTTCTTGAGAGCCCTTCCAAGAAAGGATACTGGCATATGCGGCTTCTGGCATCGATCAGCATAGGAGATTGACAACAGCAAAGGTAACTTTGGATCGCTAGGAACAGTGGAGAATTCGAAGAATCATTCACAACAGGAAAGACCTTCCATTGAAGATGTCATTTCATTTCCTCATTTTCCTTGACGTTTCGGATGTTTTCTGAACCCGTGAATTCTAACAGAACGTTGGCGACAGCAAATTTATTTCACAGACCATTTAATAGATCGATCTGGCACAGCTTTCTTAAAACCGTGATCCTCATCGGTTCCTAAGAGCGCCACACAGACAAAACGAACCTTTCCATTGCATTTTGCAGCTGAATGGATGGATATGGCTGAAACATTATTGTCTTCCTTCCCTTTACATTTTTTCCTATCACCCAAAGAAGAACGAAGCAAACCAACAAAACTCTTATGCCTCAACAGCAAACTGTGCCACAAACTATGAAATCCGAATGATGGTCGCAACTGGAATGCTGAGTGATTGCTCAGCGGAGTATGGAGCTCCAGATGAAAGACAACCTCGTATACCAAGGAAATGAAATCCTAATGGCATCAGGAGCGAGATGGTTGAACAGGGCATCCTAAGGAGTGCAAAGACTCGCCTATTGAGTGCAAGCATCAAGAGGGTATTTTCTTCCTGAGAGGGAAGCTGTGCTTTCGGTTTGGTGACAGTGCAAGGTTAGGTAAAACATGCATCCTAATGTTTTAAGGATTTGAATCCAATCTGAAGAGTAGGTCACAGCCGTGAACTACAGGAACGAGATCTGAATGAAGTGATCTGGGAAAAGCAGCATGTCTATCTTCTCTTTCAATCATTTCATCAAGGTGTCTTAACAGATTGGTTCGGATGCATTTTTTCTATACCGTTGAACCTGAAGGTGATCGAGACGTTATATGGGGATAGGAAACCAAGGAATGATATCAAATGAATCCTTCAACTGCCTTCTTTAACAGCAAGGCCACATAACCATGCTCCCACCTAACTCGCGATGTGAGGGTTCTCAGATAGTTTCATTTGAGTTTCATTCATTGCATAGTAGAAAATGACTACCAACATCCGACAAAAAGGACCCCGTTGCTTCATCTTTCCTGTTTTTACTGACGAGAGAGCTTCTGCATCTCCTCACAATACAAAAATCTCTTCAGCAATCTTCGAAGTAAAGCAACCTGATGATTAAAAGCGTTTCGTACCTCTTGAGCAAGAAGGATCAGAGAATGGTAGCTGCAACCTTCCTCTAAAGGATGTAACCAGAAGATTCGAATATTCTTTTTTCCTGGGTTCTGGGGATTTGCCCAGAGAGATCGGAAGTCGTTGATTCCCTGGTCGTCTACAGACTGGACATTTCTTCTATGAAATTTGTATTCATGTTTTCGTCATTTACAGTTGACATTTGATGGAGGCAAAATTAGCTAATGGTGGATTATTCTTCGCCATTTATATCCACCGTTGCATCACTTTTTCCATGCCTCCATCCAGACTAGACCTTAGCCAGAGGCGGGTTGATTCTCGCGGCTGTGGTCTAACCAATGAGTCAATAAGCACCTCATGAATTCTGGTTCTTAGAATACATCAACCTTCTTCTCAGTCACTCCACCTGGCTCCGAAGAATTTCAGTCTACTTCAACACCTCATATTCCTAGAGTCCTCAGAGCTATTCCTCGAGAAATGTGTCTATAGAGCTGAAGGAGAGCTGGAATTAAGCCTTGACACTCTCCAAAGTCCTCAGCTGCCGATGAAGACCTCAAAACTCAGTGGTTAGCAGATTAGTGTTTAGGACTACTTTTTCGATCCACAACTCCTTCCCGTTCATTCCTGCTAAGATCAAAGCCTGCCTTTGGCCAATGCAGTGGTCTTTGGAATGAGAACAGAGGATCAACCCGCTGCCTTGACAAGACGATGGAACGCATGAGTGGATGTGCTGATCTTGCAGAAGCATCAGCTGTGCCGATGACTTCCTCGAAGCAGGGACAAATTGGGAAAAATTTTCCCCAGCGTTTATACATCCTTTCAGGATGGAGCAGGTAGGAGTAGAAGCTCCCAACAAGAACTTTCTTGTCACAAGGGAACAACTTTACTCAGATCATCAAGGACCTCCAGGTGAAACTCTATCTGCGCAAGTAGGCAAGAGTCACTGCAGTCGTTCTTGGAGTGACCAACTCGGCAAAAGCTAGCAGGGAAGAAGAGAGGTAACTAGGGCATATCTCTCGGAATACAACATTTTTTTCGGTTGCTTCCTTTGAAAAGTTTTCCCTTCAACTTACAAACTGTGAGAATTTGTTGCTGATGTCCGTAAGTCAAGTTGTTTAAAAGTCCTTTGCAAGTAAACCGACTATCCAGTTTAATGGAGAATAACTTCCTCTTCTAAGTCGATCCCATTGAAGCAGAAATCCGTGTGGTGGCATTGTCATCATCACCTAGGGCTCTCTCCCCATCCAATAATTGGGAGCTCGACAGCAGATACCTGCTTGCAGGGAACTAGTCTAAGCAGAAGGAAGACAACCGCGACCGGTCTTCGTCCATCTAGTCCAAGGAAAGAAGAATCTCTGCTGTGTTTGACAATTTTGAATCTGCTGTGGGGTTGTTCTCTTTGGAAGAGCAGAAAGTCATATTTTCTCCCTAGGTGGCCAAGTCGCTCCTCCAAAGATTAACTCTTCTCATCTTTTCCGACTCCTTCAGTCTGGCAACCATGGAGACAAAAGATGCAAACTTTTTCCGAAGTTAGCGGCACCCTAGTCAACACATAACACTGCTATCCTCATTCTCCTAAGGGAGAAATAAGAGCAGGTATAGTGTGCTGCCTCACGAAGTCTCCCCACTGCAAGTAGGTTCTCTGAGTTTTCGAGACTTCAGAGAGAAGGCGAAGGCTCGACCCTTCTCTTTCAAAGTGCCGACCGGACAGACGTGCGATTCTTCCTCCGCAGTCTGGACTTCCCCAGTAGAGCCACGCTTACGGAGGATGCCCCATCATCCAAGGCTCTCGAAAGAAGAGAATCCACTGGGGAGCAATCGGGAATCTCCATTTCCAAACAGGAGAGGCTTTTCACTTATCCTAGAATCTCCCGAACTCAAGGGGGGGAGCACCTCCCTTCAGAAACGCACAGGGTACCCCCTAGGGGCTTTCCGATGCCGGAAGCGAGCAAGCTTCTTCCCGACCTTGCTGGTAGCTGCGGTCGCTTGGGGATGGCAGCACAGCCAGAGTCCGAGATGCTTGCAAAAGAGAGGAGGAACCAGGATGAGCTCAAGGAAGGTGAAGCGGAGGCCGATCACGAGTTTTCGGACGTGGGGACGAAACTTCACCTCCGAGAAGCAGGGAAAGAACAAGGAGGCGGGAATTCGTAGCCTCAGCTCCTGCAGGGTCACCACCTCCCCCGTCTTGCCGTCGTCTGCACGGTGAGCGAAGTAACGAAGGAGTATCTGAAAACGAGGAGGTCCGGAAGGGCCTGGGGACGCTCCCCTCCAGAGCTTCAATGGAGTCCAAGGACTAGCGTGCAAACAAGAGCACGCAGACTCTTCCGCTTCCGGGACCAGAGTCCCATCCCTGTTTCTGTTGGCCGAAGGGAAGTGCTGCGTATACTAGGCGTTTCTGTTGATGCTATTTCTTCAATAACCTCCTTAACTGCAGAGCAACTCGGAAATCATATGCTTCGAATCTCAGAGAAAGGTCCGGTCTCTGATCTGAACCTCAGGAGTATCTGGTTCCGACCAGGGTGGGCGCATGCACGGAGTGCTAATCGAGACTGCTGGCCGAAAGAAGCCGCTTGCGGCCACTAGGGATGGGTCCATTCGTCTGCGTTGCTGACGATGGAATGAATGTGACGGCCTCTGATCTTGGGTCCAGGGCAGGGACGAGAGATCAGGAGAAGGCAGGGACTTCCGGATAAGCCCTCTCCTTCCTGCCTTCGTGGTTTCTGGAAAGAGGGGACGCAGATGGCGGGGCGTTGCAGTGATCGAGTCTTCCACTCATGTGACCAGCTCATGTGACCACTCCTCGACCACTCTCGAGCCACCGGAGCTTTTCCAGTGGCTCGAGAGCCACTTCCTGCAACACGCGGATCCAAGGAAGAAACACATGCTGCCGACTGGAAAACGGACAAACGGCCTGGACATCCCGGGGAAAAAAATTCTTTCTCTTGCTATCTGCAGCTGAAGCGCCTGTCCGGGAGGGAGACGGAAGACACAGCACCATTTTCAGGCAAGCTGCATTTCTCTCTCGATTTCCGAGGGCTGCCACTGCACGCTCTATGGTCTCCCCGGCAGCTGGGAAGAAGGGATCATCCAAGTGATATTTCGACACGGCCCCCTGCGCAATTTGAGCTCGCATTCCGGATTCCACCGACCTTCCCTCACTCATTTCAAGTATCCTGGACTCCCAGTTCTGTTGCTCTTGCCCAGGGCAACAGCGCACACTTTCGTCTGATCGTCTCGTGGGCGTTCACCACCGTGACGAAGCTTCCCAGGCAACGCCCCGGTTGCACAAGAGCCACCGGGTGTTGTAGTACCGACTTCGTGGTGACAGGAGGCAACCACGGATGCGTCTTTTTTCTCCTTCTTCTTATTCTCTACTAGCAAAAAAGGAACTCGTTATCCCTTTGTAGAGGACCATCACTTGAGCCCTCCATCTCTCGCACAGGCCCCGGGGAACTGCGGGCTGGAGGCACGCGGGAGGAAGATGCACACATCACTAGAGACCCAAGGAAACAGCAGCCGGCTGCAGTCTCTGCAGCGTATGGTGACTTTTGGAAACTTTAGCTTTTTCCTTCTCGGCGCCAGGAAGCAATTCCTATGGATCAAGCAAAGAAAGGGCGTAGCCTTTCGTCAGCAACCGAAGCTTTGCCTTCCCTACCACAGATGGCAGGGTTCCAGATTCCGGAGAAACGGATGTTGTGTAGAGAATCCGTTCGCAGCCGTCATGCTTGCCTCCTGCCCATCACTCACGCAGCCTCGGAGTGAATTTCCGAACGCAGGAGTGGATCTCATTCCGTGCACGGTACTCGGGGCCAGCATCATGCCTCATCATGCAATCCACCCACGCATCTTGGATGCAGACCAGGAAATCGGAGAAGGTCAAGAACGCCGGTCTGCACGGGAAATGCACCGGTCAACTTTCTTGCACGAGGAAGGCCATTTTTCTTCCGCTGCTCCGGGGAGACACCTCGCGGACGCGGCGGCATGGGGTCGGCGGGAGGGTACAGACCGTTGCCTCCGCCGCCGCCGCCGTCGCCTGGCGCTCCTGTGCCATGTGCACACAGACGGCGAGACGGGCAATGAAGCAGCCAAGATAGGCGCTTCGATTTTCCTCGCTTTATTTGTCGGAAGTCCCCGTGCGGTTGACAAATTCTTTCGGGAGATCTTCGTCGGGATGGCGCGTTCCTCAAACGGGAAAAGCACAAAAAGGAAGAACCAAAAAAAAAAGGAAGCAAAGCGAAAAAACGAGGGAGCGGAACCAGAAGGGAAAACGTCTGAGGCGAGCAGCGGCATCCGCTCCATCCCCGCTGCTGAACCTCCGTCCCTGCCGGCTGCCACTCTGCCACAGGAAGACCCTCAACCCACGAGGCGCAGTCAGCGGAACAGGTAAAAAGCGAGGAGGGCTCGAAAGCCGGGAAAGCACGCGCGTCGCATTCCCGAATTCCAGATGGTTCCAGTTCGCCATCTCGATGCGGAGATATCCATCTTATTTTTCATCTTCGAAATAAAAGGGGACGAGCATCCCTGCTCGTTTTCATTTTCTTCGGAAATTGCTTCACGCTCTTGTTTATGAATACCAAACGTGAAATATTATCGTGGTTCGCATTGAAGCCGTCGGATGGACGGACGATTTCATTCGGAGAAAGGAAAGGAAAGGCAGTAGAGGAAAAAAAAAAAAAAAAAAATCAAGGAAAAAAGGGAACGGAAAATAAATGTTGATAGAAAAGAATAACCTTAAATCTTTCCGGGGGTTGAGCGACGGTTGAAGCCAGCGTAAGTTATTATAGAAACTGTCACACTTACAGGATTTAGTGACTCCTATTTAGCTCTGGTGGATGTGTCGCTAGGGCTGATGGACATGCGGTCGTGAAGAATGACGTGCCCGCTAATACAACGGCTCCCGCGAAGCGCCATACATCACCTTTATTGCCGATATTTTCTCCGCTTCCCTTTATTAAGCATTTGCATTGCTTGTCATCCCATATTTCATAGAATCATCGCCATCTAATTACGAAGGCTTCCTCGGCAGCGAAATTGCTGTTGCGAATTATCTGCCAGGCGAGACAGGATGCTGGATAGCAGGCAACCAATCCCTACCCGGGAATCGCGCTTTCATGTCTGAAAGAGTCCGGCGCTTCCCTCCCCTCCAAGAAGCGAAGCGAGCGCTGCTGACGCAGAAGCGGATCTTCCAGCCTTTCCACGGCATCAGGAGGCGACACATCTCAACGCAGCTTCCTAATTAAGATAGAGCATCCTTTATTGATCGGAAAGATGTGCACATCAGATCGGACAGCGTTTGTCAGCGGGGCTGAGAGCGAAAAGCCGCGGAAAGCCGGATGTCTCTCGGGCGCCCGCTACGGCGGTGCAGCTGCCGGGGTATCCTCGCCGTGATCCCTGCTTGTTCCCACGTAGGCTGAAGCCAGGCTCTCGGGGAAGGGGAGGGAGGGGAGGAGGAAGGTAGGCCGCTGGTCATCGTTCATGCCTGCCTCGGGGCCTGCAGACTGCTCCGCCTCGACCAGGGCTGCTCTCGTTTTCTGTAGACATCTTTCCGTGGACAGATCCCAGTTCTTCCTTGCAGACTCGGAAGCTCCCTTCTGGTCTTCCTGAAGAGGGCGGCATCCGGGCAGCTGCTCTCCGAGCCAGGCAAGCTCCCCCTTCTTCAACTCTGAACACCTGTGGATCGGACACGTGAGACCACACCCGCCGGATCCGTCTTCCCTCGACGGGAAGTCGTGCACGCGCTCGTGCGAAAGACGCCCTGCTTTTATCGAAATTCGATGGCTCGGAAATCGCAGCTTCTCGGGAAGACGAGAAACGTTTCGCCTCCAGGGAAAGCGAAAGCACCTCTCTCCGAAGTGCTGCCGGGACGCGGGCGTGCTTTCGGCGAAAGGCGCAGAAGCGGTGTCCTCGTGGAGGGCGGCGCAGCGGATCCCCGCTCTACCACCTGGAACCACGACGAGGGATCGGGGCAGAGCAGGGACGGGAAGCGGCAACAGGAAACAGGAGGAGGAGAGCGATAAAAGCAAGTCTGGCGTGAGGCGCGCCCCCGCTCCGCGTGTGCTCTGCTCGCCTGCTCGTCTGCGGATTTCTTGCCTCCGCAAAGCGCCATCACGAACCCACAGCTGGGAAAGCTGCCTTCCGAGGGAATCGTTATTGATCCGAAGAGATTCCTGCTTGTTTGTTTGCTTTTCTGACCATCGAGGGGTCATAATTTGTTTTGATGCATCCTCTCCAGCTTTCTGTACCTGGCGCTATCTCGGCCTTATTGCCAGGTTTCGTGTTTTTGAGCGACCATTTACGTAATTGTGAAAGCACAAGAAGGAAAATACAAGAAGGAGGAGGAGGAAAAGACGAGGCTTTTGCTGGCAATTAACAACCAGAAACCGATTATTAGATTGACAGCGAAATGCAATGAATCACACACGATGGACCGCGGGAAAAGGACCGTCTTCCTTGTTGTAATGGCCATCCTTTTTCCCGTAGTGCTAAATTATGATTACTGGGAAAACCAATGAATTTGAAAGGGAGCTGCAGCACCGGTCTCAGTGGCTCTCTGCGCGTTTTTATTGATCACAGCTTTCGTGCATCCCACACTTCAGATGAACTCCAAATTCGCCTGGCTCCTTCGGCTCGGTGAGGAAGGGACGCACCGGTATTTCGAGAGGGTCAGCGCGGACTTTGTCCGCCTCGGGATCGCGCGTCGCATGCGCTTGCGTTCTCCGCCATTTTGCTGATTTTCCACGCGCGAGTGCTCCATCACACGAGTGTGAACGCACGCCGCGCGGTTTAGGAACGCGGCGTGCCTTTCCTGGATAACCGTAACGTGTGCTCATGCGTGTGCATTCACGGCACGAGCAAGTCTTCACTCGGGATACACAGGGAATCCATCCATTCATTCCAAGGAGAGGAGGGTATCAGCAGCTGTAGGGATGAGTTGAACGAAGAATCTTGAAGTCACGTGCTGCAACTGCACTTGTCAGAGTCAGCGCCCGATGCTGAGACCTAGGTTTATCTTCCTCAGAACTACGGAAAATCCCCCGGAGATCGTCGAAACATCCTGGATGAAAACTTTCGTGGAGTACTCATGAGTCCGTCCTCCGAAGCACCCAAGGAACAGAGCTGTTCCGAGGGCTGACAGTTCCCGGAATTGGACAGAATGGAATGAAACCGACGTGAGAGGCGCCAAGCCTTCGCCCAGAGATCTTCGCAGGTTTCGTTTTGCGGCAGTTGTGTTCCATCTGTTTTCCTCCTCAGCTTCCGGCGATCACATGCTTCCGCCTCGTCGGAGCAGTTCCACGCGGAAACCACTCTAGACACTTGAGCAAACGCCTTAAACTCCAAGGTCGTCGAAACGAACTGGACTGAACCACTCAAGCAAACGATTTTTTGCCACGCTCCTTATGGATTCTCCGTTCTCCTATATTCCCTTCGAGCCCGAATACTTCTGAAGTTTATTCCATTTTCTGCATCATTCGTCCATCCGAGGCAATGGACCAGGTTCCTCTTTCATCCATGGATGAGAACCGGCTCTACTTTTCTGTTTCTTCCAGTTCTCGAGAGTTTTCCATTCCTTTTCCATCTCCATTTCCCCCGAATGTTCCGCCAGGTGGAAATTTTTCCAAAGATCTGATTCGAAGTTCGTTCTCCCTCTGTTCCTCGAGTCCGACCTCAATTCTCATGATTCTTCGACTGGGGAACAGTTCCGTGGGAGCCTCGGTTTAGAGAATTCTTCTCGGTTTGGCCATTTGTCTTCCCGGTTCCCGCATATGTGAATGACTTCAAAGAGCTCCCTTCACTTCATGCGACCTGGAACACTTCCCTTCCTTCCCTAAGAGAAGAAAGGCACAATGATAAAGAGAAGTATAGATTCTAGATCTAGTTCTCTTTATCGGGAGTCTCTAGCATCGGCAGCAGAACTTTTGGTCTCAAAATCCGCAAGTTTCTCCAAACTTTCCGCGTTGAGAAGGAAAAAGAATAGTGGGGAATAAGAATCCGGAAGACACAAGACGAACTCGTTTATCACACTTTTCCCTCACTGAAGAGGATGAACGCCACAAGTGAAAACCAGAGTCGCTTAGCCGCCATGCAGGATCGCACGATGCAAACGGGCTATCTGAGGTTCGTAGAAGTAGAAGCTCGAGGGGCTCTAAGTCGAGGAAAGCTGTTGACCTTCACCGTTCGCTCCGGGATTCACCGTCCAGAAAGAAAGCTGATTCCATGTGGGTTGGAACTGAAAAACTTCTTGTAGCTCATTTTTGTGCTGCAGAAGAAGAAGTGATTTTCAGTACGGGGATTTGAAACGGCAGGAATCGGAAGGGTGATGAAAAAGGAACGAAAAGGAAGGGTGCAAGACCACAGGGAACACGAAAGAGTGGAAAGCGCACTGTTCCAAGATTTTGTTTTCACAGATACCATTCCTGGGGGATGAAATCTTAGATAGGCGGCCATTACCACGCCCTGGGTGCCTTCTAGAGTACAAGTCTCCCTCAGCGTTTGCAAGATGCCTGCAGGCCAGTTGGACCGATCGAGAAATCCAAAGTCCTTAAAGTATGGATGGGATAGAGCATCACAGAGTGATTTCCGATGCTCAAAAATCTGAGCAGCTCGGAAAGTTAAGGAACACAGTAATGAGAGCTTGAAAAACAACAGACTGTTTTTTTTTTTTTCATGCAGATGGGAAAAGGAAATCACTGACGACACCCATATTTATTTAAAATAACTCATTTTAACACGACAAATTCAATAAATTAATGCAAGGAAAAGAGTTCACCGATCGTGTAATTCCAAAGGAGAAAAAGCGAATAAAGTTGCCTTACCAACCATAGATGCTGTAGACATGCTAGAGCCTGAGGAACCACATGAACTGGTTAATCAATCTACAATCAGAAAATGGAAAAAAAGAAATTAATCAGGATGAATAAATCTCTTTCATGGCGCTTTGTTATACAGCATCTGTCAGACTACGCACAACGAGAGCCAGAGCAAGATGCTACGCCATATCGAAGTGATTGCAGTTTGATGCACAGCTGAATGCATCTTGGAAGAAACCACAGAGAGACGATATCTAATACACCACCAATGAAGCAGATTTGTAGTGCTGCTACATCAGAGATGGGATACAAATTTGCTTGTATCTTTAGTGCCGCCTCAGAATCCCAGCGCCAGCTCCATCTCCAGGATGTCAGTAAAAGCTGGGCGCCTCCCAGCTATTTGTAATTTGGATTTGGCTCTGTCCAGTTCTCATGCGCAAACTTCAAGCAGAATTCTGCTGACTTCGAATAAGCATCCGCACATCTGAGACGAAAGGGTGATTCCATAACTTAAATGATATATTAATCTAGACAGGCTACTGCAGGATCTTTGGAAAACCTTCTTGAAAGTCTTTTCTAGTATACCACAACGAAACTTATCCTAGTTTCCGCCGAAATGATTAGAAGTAAGAAGATTTCGTCGCTGGCATCTTCCTTGATTTGGCTCCTTACGAATTCTCTCGAAAATGAAGCTAGAAGAAGCTATGGCGTCTTCACGGATCCCTGTTCCGTTGAAACGGAAGTCCTGAATTGAGAGCATTTCCTTCCGTTTCAGAATAGCCACCTGACCTCTCCCTTTCTACTCAGACAACATGAGGACGAAAACTGGCAGAAGACATCGGAAGGATGGAATCTCTTTCTGATCTGACTTCCCAATGAAAGCTCAACCATAACTCACCTTTCAATCCTATTATGCAATTGTGCCAAATGAAACCTAAACAAGATACCCAGTGGACCTTCGAGATCGATCTTATCACTTCTCACAAAGCAGTCTCGCACTCAGCTGTGTGGAACACAGGTGATCAGTTAAGCAAGAGAAAACTCTTGCTTAACTGATGTTTTCTCTATCCCATAAGGATACTCAGCTGAGCATATAGCGAGAAGGAGGAAGCTCCCCAATAAGACGAAAGCTGAAGAAATATGTTCAACATGGGAACATTTCCTAATGCAATGTGCTGAGCTGATCGCCTGCTCCTTAGACTTCGTGCGTACCACTCAGGAGGAGTAAGGGGCTACGTTTGCGTGGACACCGTCAAAGGAGTCAATGTGCAATGAGAATCGGCAGGAATTCCTCATGAGTTTCGTGACTGACAATCACAAACATTCTGGCCAAGCCCACCAACGTTCATGCGGGGAATCACCAGTCTGATTTCACTCTTAAAAAGCAGTTCTTGGTGCCTGCTTTCGCTCTTGGTATTATTGCTTCTCCCACCAGTTTCCCACCAGGAATATGACACGAGTAGGTGGGTTGGCAATAACTTTTTCTTTCAAAATGCTGAAAACGAACGTTGAGATGCCACGAACACCACTGAACGCAAATATGAGTCAGAAAATTGAGCATCAGCCCAAGTTGTCGACTGGGCTCAAACTTCTTGTCCAGAGTTAGGTAGTAGGTCGATGCAGATGATATACAGCTTTCCAAAAAGAAACTCCTAATGATTATTTAAGGAATGTTCTTTTGTACTGCCTGTACTTGAGGGTTTCCGACTGGACCTTTTCCTAGAAATAGCTTAAGCTCTTCGGTATCTGAAAGGAAGGCAATGACGAAAATGGAGAAAATGTGAGTGGATCCTGTCGTCACTTGGAAGGTTCCGACTACGACGACTAGGACTGAAAAGTACCCACATCAACAACATGGTTTTCGCAGTCTCCTGCTACAAGGAACGAACTTGGGATGCTGTGTACTCCCCGCGTATGTGGTTAGGTGATCAACAGGTTCTCAAGAGGTCGTTCAGTTTGAAGAACTTTCCCTCATCGGGGAAAGACAGATTTCTGCTTTTCCATGCTCATGAGCAGCCATGAGCTGGTGCCCATGATGGATTGTTTTTCAGGATCAAAGGATCCTTTTCTGAGAGATAATGTGGTTGCACTGAGACCTCTGAGTGAACACCAACTCATGAAGTTCCTTACACGCATTCACCACACAAAGGCTTCCGAGGGTGGATCTTGTAAAACCCAAAAGAGGGGACACGTCTGCTCCCATTCGAAGCTGTTTTTTGAAGTTTCAATGGAAATGAAATTGAGGAAATGACGATGACAGGAATTTTGTGCTAAGGGGCAAGATTTTATCACAGAATTTCATACGACTTGACAACATTGATCCATTTAAACAAACGATACCAGAAAAACTACTGCTGCTTGGTTACCCTGTTGTCATTTCAACATGAACACATCAAAGGTGAAAAAATGGATTGACGACAGCCTCCTCTTTACAGCTCACAGCCATCTGAAAGATAAGTGATCGTTACGATCTCATCTTGACAAACATTAAAATAAAATCCTCTTAAAGTTCCGAGGGCTCGAAAAGAAATGTATAAACCTCAGGCACCCCTAGAGTGCTAGGCATGCATTGGCTGGCTTCATGTTCTTCAGTTAAATTCTGAAGTTACGAGTGATCGCCACTCCAGGAACTGTGGTGTCGAACACTGGCTTCAGATATTCCACAGATATCCCTGTTATCATGCACTGGTAGTAGCAGCGGAGTTTCGATCGAAAGATGGTAAAGTCATTCTCGAGATCACGGAGGATCCCTAATGCAGCGAGTTTTCAAGAGAAAACAAAAAGGTGTTAATGCCAAGTGGTGTCTGGACACTAATTGGCATTAACACCGGACACCCTGTCAAGTTCTGAGAACCAAATGAATCAAAGATCCCCGCTCTTTACGGGTGAAGCCATGGGTGTCAAGCTGGTTAAATCACATTAAGCAACTCCTTCGGTTAGTCATAGATTCAGCAGGAGTTTGAAAACGAAGAGGACCCAGTTCACCATCCAAAGCTGAACCCTCACTTCAAGTTCGGTTTTGCTTTCCAAATAGACATCACACTGCTCTCGGAATGATAGAAATGTCTGATCCAAGAGAACAGAAGTTGCACTTTGCAAGCGCGAAAAGAATCTCGCTGCTGTCGTCAAAAAACCTTCAGCTGCCGAAAACATGCAGCAAGCTCTGGCTTCCTTGCTCATTGAGAGAAGGCTCTTGATTCGGCTCCTTCTTCCAATGAGAAAATTTTATCCCAGGTATAGAGGGGGAAGCAGTCACTGCATCTTGGTTTGACAGCGGAAAGCGGAAGATGCAGGCTTCTCTTCTGTCCTTTCTTTCTTTCTTCTTATCTAAAGACATCACAAGATGCACCCTCTTTTATCTATCCGGAAGAAATCCTCCTGGATAGCAGAAAAAAAGACTACTCTGGAAGAGAATGCAAATTGCACGGATACTGGTTGCATCTTCCTAAAAATATAGAGTTCCTCCTGCTATCAGGGAAGAAAGCACTGGAAATGTTCGACAGCTATTCAAGGCTACTCTTCAGAAGTGCCATCCCGAGAGCTTGGGAATTCTTGAGTGAAAGTGAGGAACTAGTGAGAGTTAAACCACTCTTCAGTCATCCATCGTGGATTACCTTTGCTTAATGGATTTAGCAGAGACGTCTGGTGATGTTTACGTCAGCCCAACCGATCTCCATGTTCAGATACGCACGGAGGAGTCAAGGTCATGAAAGGCAATCTCATATAAAAGTAGTCATTCAGCTCTGTGGCCAAATCCACCACGTTGTTTCCTTTGCTTTCCTCTTCCGGAGGTTACCTGCTCTGCTTCAGTGGCTCATACATGCTTAATGTGACTAACGCAAAAAGTTCGCCGGAGCTCAAGCGTACGCAAGGAAGACTCACAGGTGGGGAAAAAATGCCTACTGACTACCACATGGTTACTCCCACTAAAGAAAGGAGCAACGGACTCCTGTTCTCGACAAAGCAATGTGTGTTCAAGAGATTACGAAAGCGCTGAAATTACCGAAAAAGTCATCGTTTTATTTTTCCCTTAGGCGCTTCAACATTTTTGCACAGGTGCTTCACATTTAGGAGCGAACGCAGTGCCGGCTGCTCACCTTTTTCGATCATTTCCTTCTCCATCTGCCGGTAATCTTTTTTGACACGGTGGAAGTCCCGTGCGTCCTTCTTCCTCACTCGCATTTATTATGAAGGAACTCGGAGAGCCATGCTGGACACCTGAAATCCAAGTCTGGAGCCAATATCACTTCTGTTCCTCAAAGCTTTTTAGCATCGAACGAACCACTTGAGATTTTGCGCTAACAAATCTCTCAGACACTCTGCCTGAATTTTTCATGGATTTCGAAAGTAGGCTATGAATACTCTCGGACTCATGTCATCCTGTTAGCTGGTGGGCGTTGGACTCCTAGAGAGCACAACAGAAAACAAAGTTGCAGAAGAGTAATGAGCATGGCTCAGAGCTTGATGGAAGTGCTGCAAGTGCTCGCAGAAGAAAATCCAGAATGCAATCAACAGCTAAAATGTCACCTTTGGCGCATCTGAGTGACATCGTCATAAGCGTGACCAAGAGGGAAACCCTGGTGATTTATCGGCTGCTTGGCCGCATGCGGATGACTGCGTATCCTATTCCGAAATCCCGATCCAGAGGTAGGTTCTAGAGGAAGAAAACTGAGAAAGTGCCGCAGGCAGTCAGGAGAACGTGATGCAGCCGAGTTGAGACCTTGGGAAACTTAACAGAACCTCCAGAGCCAGGAAGAAGGGGTAGCTGACACGCTTTTCAACCATCTGAAATGGCGCATCGTTTTCAGTTAGGATTCTTCGCTTCGTCCATGTGCAACCGAGCGGATTCGGGGAGCCTTCTTTTCTCGGGAGGTCCCACTGCCTCCCAAGGATTGTTATTTTCCCTGAGCATGTTACCTCCACGACATGTACTTCTTGAGTGGCGGGAGGGATGCAGTTTACACGCCTAAACATCGTAGGAGCGGTCCCAGAGGTTGTGTGTGCATTTCTGCTGCAGTGTCCATTCGTTCTTCCGCGTCCTTGCTGAGACCATCCTTTCCCGACGAAGGCCCTAGGTTGTTTATTTACCAGCTCTTGCCTCATCCTGATGTGCCTCCGCAAAATTTGGAAAACAAGACTCTCACTTCTCAATGGAATGCTTCCGCCCGTAACAAGGCGGCAATTAGTGGTTCGGGAATGGCGGTTTTCTCAAAACAGGGTTTGCCCTTCGTCCTACGCATAGACACATTCCAAAAGGCTTTCCTAATTTATACTCTACCGTAAACTCCTCCGTGCCCAGAGTACCTAATGACTCTCACACACGTTGATGTGTACTCATCTAAACCTCAAGAGCACCACCACTTTGGCGATGTCTCTTCACCCGCACCATCTATGAGCAAGCAGAAGAAGCGCTGCCGCGTTCTCGCCGTCTCGTGGAAAGAGGGTCTCTGTAAGACTTGCCCTCGGAGCGACGCGGGGTGGGAGTGGGGGGGTCATGTACTGCGTTAGGGGGAGGACAAATTCCCCCTAACGCAGTACAATCGGGGATCGATGACTGCAGGAACACTCAGCTGTCTGTCCCGCATCCTTTGCGTGCCTAATGAGTGATTCAAGTCGACAGAGACACTCTGCTGGCAAGGGAAATTACAAAATGGCTTCCTTCAAAAGCACACATAAACGTACACACACAAAGAAAGATGAAAAAAGAAAAAGAGATATTCCCACGCGCACGCGCACATCTTGCATTAAATACAGGGGTTAAATTCTCTTTGAGTGACTACAGGGCTGAGTTTCTTGAGACAACAGTCAAGGCACGGGAGCTCTTCGGCTGGAGATGCTGGGGTGTAGCCACATAAACAAAGCAGATAAATAGGCCACAGTCCGGACTAACTGTATGTAAATCACGTTACAAGAATTGTGGAATTTCGCAGGATAGTTGGGAGGTGGAAGGGCAGGAGAAAAATCACCTCGTCTGCATTGAGAGGAAAGCTTGGATCCCGTTGCAGCTTTCCTGCACGCGAACTGGAATTCAGCAGGCGATTCGGTCGAATTGCTCAGCAAACGTCAGTAACTCCATCCTATCTGATGCCTGGGAATGCACTCCGGATGCAGATTTCTGTCACGGGAAAGCGTACTTTCAGTTCGGAGGCAGATCAAACGCACGCGGCCCCTGTTTCCTGAAATCCGTCTTCCCGGTGCGCTTTCTCTGGATGTGGTGCGACAGCGAACTCTACGGGAGACTGCTGCCACACGAGGTCTTGTGCGTAGGAGTCTTTGAGCGCTCGCAGGCTCCAGCTTCCGCACCAAGGGATTTTCCAGATCGCCCACAAGAGTGCAGCGCGAGCGCGGTTGAATCCTCGCAGCTCGTAAATCAGGACTCGCATGAAAGAGGCCCTCTGATGACTCGCTGGCAGATCGTAAGCAAGCTGCCGCATCCGGTCGGATTCTCAGCAAGCAGATTCGTACTTTGCTCGGAGGCGGCGTCAAGAGCGTGCTCCAAGCTCTGCAGTGTGTGCCACGGGCGCAGGAAGCTTGGCGGGGAGTCTCATTAGCGAATTTTATTGTGGCCATGGCTGAACTAGAAAGGACACTGGAGTTGGAAAGAGAGAGGAAAGAGAGAGGAAGGTTTAGGGAAACCAGGAGAAACCAACTCCTACTTCCCCTTGTAATGATGCTTGAGCAAACCGTTGCTGGTCCGAAAGACGTCACAAAAATGCCAAATGGATACGTCATGCTGATGAGATTTGATAAGACGATGGTTTTGCTGGGGGCGCTCTTCAATTGCGCACCCTTTGTAGGCAAATGGTGTTTGCTTTGGTACAGGTGCTACGGCTCCTCGCAGGGTTTCACAAAGCAGCTGCGTCCAAGTGGCAAGCCATCCTGCAGCTAGAATTACTTGGGAAAAGGAGCTGGGTGTCCAATTTAAAGAGAGTCATCTGAAGACAATGCGGGGAAAAGCTCCCTGCCTTTGGTTGCGTGCTTGCTCGTGCTGGAAAGCCAAAAATCTCACTCGAAAGAGAGCGAAGCATCACATCGAGCACCAGGCTGAAGAACGAGACATGCGAACATGGAAAAGCCGGGAAAGCCTTCAGAACTTCACTGATTATTCCAGACAACTCTCAGAAGCCCACGCGCTTGTCCAGTGTCCACGTCTCGTTGCGAAAGGATGAAGCCGCAAGCACGCCTACACGAATCTGACAACGAATGTGAAGATGGTGGTAGTCACCGTGGAACATCCCTCCAAATCAAGGAAAAAGTACTGACCATTCTCTCATCATCAGGCAAGGATCCTTCACTAAAGCTTCAGCGCTTTTCACGCTGCTCCATTGCTCCCTCCTCTGAATTCGAGGTAAAGGGATCTGCTACTTCTTCGAATCAGTCCAACTCCGAACCTTTGTCGCAGATCAGTTGGAGAGAGATCGTGATCGTTCTGTTTGGAAGTTGCTTCCTTTTCCAGAGAAATCGGAAACCACGGAGAGTAGGTACCCTCACAGGAGCACAGCTCTGACTTGCTTGATCTGCGTCAGATCATGCTCAAGAATTCCCACATGCTAATTGCCGTCGATGTCCAAAAAAAGATCCGCAGCCGAAAGCTGCGGAGCAGCGGAAAGCAATGATCAGATCTGAAGCTCTGGGATAGCTGATGACGAGAGGAAGTGGATGAGCGGCATATAAAACATCCTTGATTTCCGCAGCGAAAGGATGCAACGTGAGAACAGATGCAAGGGATTAGTTCACGAATAGTTCAGCTTCACCCGGGGCTCCTCAGCTCTCCGCTAATTTGCTCTCTTTTCTTCCAGCCCTCATTATTAATAACACTGCTGATTCCAATATCTGCGCGTGAAGTGACATGCTGGCACTCGGTGATGCAGCGCAGGCAGCCTACGTCTCTAGCATGCCATGGGGAGTATAGATTGTTCTAGACGTCAAAGAAAGATGGCATGCAGAACCTCAGCATGTTTTTAGATGAAAGCACGCGATTCTGATCCAACGAGCTCACAAACGTTTTCAAATAGGGAGCAACGGGGTCACGTCGCGTTTCACAGTACTTGGGAGTAGCGAAGAGATTGGAAATGAGGAGGTGAAGAAGAGAAAAATGTGGATCGAGTGTGCCGATGCTTGAGAAAGACAGCGAAGTTTGCGTTCTCGCTGAAAGCGGGCATTTCTGACACCCTTGGAAGGAACCAGAAAAAGAGTAGGAGTTATTTTTTTTTATCTAGAGATAAGATTATATCATCAGGAATGTTTCAGGAAAGGAAACTGTGGCATTTCTGCATCAAGCGCGGAAATACAAAAGCGCGGAATCAGGCAATGAACGCAACTACAGTCTCTGGTGCTGACAGCAGCCAGTGATCCTGATATAATGCTTTGGCAAGAGCTGCTGCGTCCTGTATCCACAGGGAATATTGGCTGCCATCTCTCGAGCGATCTTCCCAGCAAAACTTCCATTGCACGATTCGTCGTGTTTCCGGAAACTCGAAATTTTCCAAAATCACCGAATCCCGTCGAAGTCGCCTCCCAGACATGAATTCCTTGCAGAAAATGACCGGTTCAGTCCTTTCTTTATAAACTTTGCTTGAACTGACCTTC
The DNA here is from genome assembly GCA_036172245.1 of Raillietiella orientalis. Lineage (NCBI taxonomy): Eukaryota > Metazoa > Arthropoda > Ichthyostraca > Raillietiellida > Raillietiellidae > Raillietiella > Raillietiella orientalis. Next base: position 3,432,983 of record JAYWIR010000015.1, read on the forward strand.
ACTTCGGAAGTAACGCGGTTAAGCAGTCGTATCCCGTACCAAATTTCCTACTCTGCACAGATGCCTGTGTGAATACATGGATCTTCAGACAAGGATAGAAGTTTAAAAGGGTAGAGTATCTAGATGTCAAGTGAAACATAATTGGGGATGTATCTTCGTACGATTACTCCCAATAGTCCTCATCGGTATGAGAGCAAGAAAGGAAACGAACAGGGAAAGGAGAATTACGTATGACTCGGGAGAAACCTAAAGTCCACATTCATTCAGAGAAGGATTCTGGGATGTCTCCCACAGATAATGAAGGTGAAAGAAGAGTCCCGTGATCGCCTACGACGCTGCTTCTTCACAAATGCCACCGCAGCTACCACTTTAATTTGGTTCAGTGCTGCCGATCCTGTCTGAAGAGCTCCTGCATGCCATTAACCGAGTGGCAAGGATTCTGCAAGGACTCAACCGCTCTCTGAGGATTTTGCTCCTTAAAGCATAGAGTTGCACGTCGCGCCGGAAGAGACTCAATGCAGTTGCAGCAAGACTGCTTTCTGGAACGGAAAAGCAGGGACTCTCCATCACGAAGTCCGTGAGATCTAGAGGTTCTCATGGTGTTTCAAAAAATTCCTTCGAGTGCTCTGGTGCACAAGAGGGGATAGTTTCGAGTGTAACCACCATTATGTGCTATGCCCTGGGTGATTCCTGTGGTCGTAATACAAACTTTCCTTCCACTTATGTCGGCTAAGCACTGTCCTGAACTCCATTGAAATTGAACATGGGCCTCCATGAACAGGGCATTCCTCATGAATGTTGGAAAATTCTCTTCACTTCAAGATAGTGCAAGTATCGTCCAAACCCACCGTGATGAACACTTTAATAGAGAGTGAAGGAGACACCATGATTCTCAACCGCATTCAATACTCTCCCGTCTCCGTCTTTTGACATTTTAGAACCTTCATTCCTTTGCAGCTTTTCCATAGAGGTCAAAACCAAGAACATCTCTTTGTTCTCAAGTTCTTGCTAGCATCCTTAAAGGGTAAGGCACGAAAATGCTAACTTTTATTTAGAGATCTGAGACTTTGTAAGAAGAGGTCAGAGCGAGAACTGGAGAAGAATGCGGGAGCAACGACGGTCTGGCTGATGGAACAGTTGTCATGTTTCTCCAGTTTCCATCTCTCGAGAGGAAGAAACCAGAAGAGGAAACTTTTCTACTCTCAGGGACTAAATTCACGCTCAGGGAAGAAAAAGGACGTCACTGGATCAAAGATTCGAAAGAGATACAGCGAGATGCTTGGATAGGAGACCGCCGCTGGGAAGCTCAGATGCCGTAGACACTGTTTTACCACCTTCGCTGTGGGAAAGCAACACAGGACGGAGGCGAATGATCTGATCAGAAGTCGTCGCTTCGAGAAGAATTCTTCTCTGGAAATCACTTTGTTCACATCCAAAGCATGCCTCTCGACCATCCCAACTCCTACCTTTAGTCTCCTGGCAATGCTACAGCAGGCGGTCGGGAGTGGCCTCTATTTTGTTTGTCTTTGACTGTTGCAATCTGGCAGAGAAGCATCTGTTCCTAAACTGCTCTCCCTTTCCGTTTCCAGCAACAATCTTGCTTTTTTTCAAGGATGTAGTAGTAAAGGGGATGTACTGGAACTTATTGGGTGCATCAATATTAATTCACCCAATTCCTGTCCATAGTGATGTCGATTTCGTGGAGCCACCGCGAAGCACTAATTCTCCCTTCAGGATATGGCATCAAAGCACAGAAATAGGAAAAAAAATGTGTGCGTTCTGCATTTGTTTTCGCTGCAGGGCCACTATGGGTTCGTACTTCTCGGGTTACTTACTTCTGGTTGCTTACTCCCCCTGAGGGAGGGCATTGCCGCGGCTAGGGAAGTTTTCTTCGCCCACGCACACGTGGTGGGCTGCACGATGACCTCCTGCAGGAAGCGGCTGTTGTAGGAGTGCAGCAGTCGCTGCCGCATCTCTGGGCTCGCTTCATTGTTCTCGGCCCATATGCCTGATTGCGTTTCCTGCAACCAGGCACCGTCGTTCACGGGCCGGCAGAAGATCTAGTGGTTGGTCCCGGTCAGCTTGACCACTCGCCGAAGCTCCAGTCAGCAGCATGACACGTTGCGCCTGCGCCGCCGCGCCAGGGACGAAGACAGTCCCGCGTAGCCGGTGGCTCCCTTGACCAGCTATTGTGCAGGCTCGCACCAGTTTGTGATCCAAAACTTCGCTGCTAGGCCTGCTCAGCAAGGACAGAAACCTCGCGTAGAACAGAAAGGGAAAAGCCGACTTGATCCAGATTTTCAGTACGAATACGGACCGCGAAAGCTTTTTCACGGAGAGCTCCTGCCGTGAATCTTGCTCTTCTCGTACTTCAAATGTCCTCTGGAACACGATTCGAAGTGCCATCGTTTATTGCTGACCAAGAATCTTCCGGACAAATCCAAATGCCTTTCTTTTTAGCTAGTGAATCTTTTTTCCGATCCTCTGGAGAAGATCAGCATTCGTTAGGGGGAGAAGGGAAAAGCATGCAAAAGAGGAGTTTGGCTCTTCCGAGTGAAGGAGAGGCTGGCATTCATGAGTTCTTCTTCCTCCCTTTGAAATTCGTCTGCTATCGTGAAATTTAAAAGTGAGCCTCTGATCTCTTGAGAATTTGAGAGAAGAACTGCTCAGTCTTCCGAAGTCACCGGTGATGTGTCCTTAAAGTCACCATCCTCACCACAAGACATCTTTCATGGAAACAGCATCCGTGAAATGAAAGGTCCGGCTAAGACAGAAACTCAATCAGGTCACTAGAAAACTTCGAGTCCGCAGCTCCTCGGTACATGTAAGCACCATGGACAAAAGAATCGTTAAGCTTCAGGAGCAACATGAATACACGGATATAAGAAAAAAAAACAAAAGCACTCAAACAAGGACACTTGTTTGCGTCAGAGACTCCCTGGCGCCTCTGATGTAGAACCGTTGAAAGTGAGGACGATTCCCAAGAGAGGCCGAACGAAGCATCCACTTCATAAGAAGCCTCACTTCCAACATCTGGTGCTTTGTTGCTCTTCCTAGGAAGGGATGGGACCTCTCTGAACATGCTCGTGGACCGCGAATTTTGGAAGCAGGGTTTGGCCCAAACCTGTGGAGATCTTCTCCTCAAGAAATCCCAGACCGTCACCATCTGTAGACTTTCCGTTAAACTAACGCCTTGCTCTACCTTTTCCGCGAAAAATTCTCGAAACTTCTCCCCTTCCCTCGGAACTCTGGGATCTGTAAACCGTGGCAGAGGCCTTTGCCCAAGTGCTCCTCTGGGGAATAGAGCTCTGAAAACACCCGTCTCCAGGTACCCAGCTCGTGTTCCGAGTGATCCCGTTTTGCGCTGACGGAACACTTGCCCATGGTCAAGTTCTTGACCATGGGCAAGTGTTCTTCTTGACGCACTTCTTCCCAATCAAGCAGTCAGATGGTACAATCCGTTTTGCGATCGCCAAGGGAAAATCTGGTGACGAGAGAAGGAGCTATTACCAGGAAAATTCAGTAGAACATTTCTCATGAGTTGCCAAAGGATTCGATACCTTTTGTAGATGACCTCTTTGCTGAACGACGCTCTGGATAATGCTCTCCTATTGTCGGAATTTAATTGCCTCGAGAGGTCGAAACAGAGAGAGAGATGCTAGGATCATGATTTTTTGGAATGAAGGATCTCTTCGATTGCTGCTGCAACAAAAGAAGAATTCATTCTTTCTTCTCTCCTTTTCTTTTCTTGAAAACTCCCTCGGTCTTCTAGAAAGGCTACCTCCGTCTACTTCTGCTAGCCACTCTAGGTGGGATCCGATTGTAGAGTCTAGTGTTGTTCTAGAAGGCTCCTAAAACCATCATCTGCATCCATCGGGGAATGGTAGAGGGAATTATGCTCTCAGACGGGGTTCGAGGTGACACTCAGAAGCAAGAACTGCCCATCTCGGAAACTTTCGTTGGATGCTGAAAGGGTGGCTTCCCCCTTCTGGCTAGCACGCCGAGCGTGCATTTCCTTGAACAGGAACACCTTCAGGTGTTTCTGGTGACCCCAATTGATGTTGAGCATCCGTTGGATGTCCGTCCTCACGCATCGGGATCCGAGACTATGTTATCCGGTTGCTTCACGGTGCTTCTGTTTCACGGCAATGAAGAGAAAATAAAATAAGAACAGGTAGAAGAGGAAAGCTGTTCGTGAGACACACGCACGGATTCCAAACCCCAGAGTGACACGTATATCCACGAGAGGGTCAAGGGACGGCCTCCGAAAAAGCCGAAAGAGAAAGCAATGTTCGTAGGATTGCTGGATTCCGTGGCGAGAGTCTAACGGTGCTCAAGTAGAAGCAAGACAAGGGCGAGCAATGGTCCCTGAGATTCCAGCGATTCTCTTAACAGGAAAGTAAGAATCACGTATCCAGCAGTGATGAGAGGAAGGGCCTCTTTGTATCGTCTGCTTGGAATGTCAATGAACTAAGCAACGATGGCAAGGAAAGGCGCTGCGAAGACCTCGTACTCCTTCAGGAAGTTCTCAAGATGTCCGAAACGGAGGTGCGCGCTCAGGGTACGGTGCGATTCCTTGCACACATGCGGAATCGTGTTTTTCGTACACGCAACTCTCGCGGGTGCAATGAGCAGCGTCCGTTTCGAGAGTGCTTGTCCAGCGAGCCAACTTGTGCCATGGATCTCGCCGTGACGAATGATTATGCTTATGGTCAACGACGAACACGCGAACTCGCTTGTTTGGCTGAGCTCGGGACAAGCCAACTGACCAAACGCAGGTTCTGGTGCGGTGCAAATGACACCAGGAAACCTCAAACTCGGCCTGTCACCCTATCATGCCCGATGAAGAGGCCATTGCGGGTAGGTGGAAGAGTGGCGCTTACTGGCGCATCCGACCAACTTGCTCAACGGCGAGCCTGAAATGAATGACTCTGTTGACCGCTGGTGTTCGCTAGGGAGAAAAAGAAGCGAGGAGAGATCGATCCTGTCTGGCCATTCCAGGAACGAGATCGAGCCGTATTCTTTTAAGAAGGAGACTCTGATGAATGTGTGCAGGTCATTGGGAGATTGGCTCGGTCATCCGGAAACCGCGAAGAGACCCCATGCTGTTCTCCATGGCTTTGTTATCTCCAGTCTGGAGGACTGGGAACAATTCTAGGAGTTGGTCAGACAGTCCCGCGTCCAGTATCCATCACATCTTCTACTCCAAGATTTCGGAGATGGCATCGAGAAACATACGTATCTTTTTACAGGTGCGAAACTAGTGCAGACGTCCGGATGTGCTCTGGTCGGCCGAATTCAAGGCCAGGGTCGAACGACAGGTTTGACAATTCTGCATTGCATGTCTTCTGGACGATCAAGGACTGGAAGGTTCGGCTCCAGCAGAGGTGAAGAAAATCGCTCATAACTTTTACTCCTCGCTGTACGCGAAGGACCTATCGGTCGTTTCCAACTTTTCCCCGCAGAATTGAGCCCCCTGGTGCATAAACTTACGATACTGATCCGGGAGAGAGGCGAGGTGTCGTTTCCTTACAGTCAGAGAAAGTTCGTGTCTCTTCCCTTAAGAAGACACGCGCAGCTTGAACTGGCGTTCGATCACCTTGGTGAACTCTGGAGTCAAGATGCTTCCAAAACTGTGGGCTATGCGTCTGAGGCAGGATGAGAGCAGTCCTACGCTAATCCAGGGGGGAACATGGAATATAACCTGTTCTTTGTGCAGAACTGGTTTGAGGTGCGAAAGAAGGTCGCGATGGAGTGTTGCAGGATCAATGAGGATGGAAAAAGTACGAATTTGAAAAGCCAGAAAGCAAGCGAAATGCCGGGAGCCTTGACTATGGCGGTCGATCTCCAAAAGGAGTTCGACTGCGGTAAACTGGCAACTCCTAGAGCTCCTGGAACTCTTTAATCTCCCGCCTGTACCCGCTCTTGCTTTGGTGCGGCGCGTTCATGAAAGATCATGAACATTACTTTTAATGGTTGACATGTGTTGACCACCGAAAGGTGTGTCAGCGCGGAGAGAAAGGACAACAACCTATACATTCCAGTAATTTGTTTGAGTTAGTGCCCCACGCATACGAGAGAATTCAGACCTTCTGCTCCTCATGTCCACCTCGGCGGCGTCTCCCAAGGAACTCTTCTGAAAGCTACGCCGGAGAGCGGACATGATCGTGAACAGTAAGAAACCGAGGGTCATTCCTGTAGGTGCGGCATGGAGAGGACAACTGGACCGGATCCGCTTTGAGGTTCCCGTAGGCAGCGGGTGAAATACCTTAGAGTGAGGATAGACTTAAAAGACTTCTGCCCTGCAGAATTCTTCTAACACTGACTGACTCAAGAAGGGCTAAAATGAACCTGCCTCTGTTTCAAGGTATTTCTCGCCGGAACGAATCTCCATCTGGAACTCTTCGTCTCTCCCCCCCCCCCCACACACACCAATCCGGATGCTTTTCTCTTCATCCCGCCATACGAGGAGAACCGTGACGCCTCATGTGGAGAGCACTGTGGGGCTCCGCGACGCCGAATGTTTGCCTAAAACACCTTGTTGCAGGACTCGGCACCCTCGCGCTGAATCAGGTGCAACTACAGTCCAAGTTTAGAACGATGGACTCCGTGGTGTCTTCCAGCTCGTGAAATCCTGAGACACGCTGTCGGTTTCGAGGGATTGCCATTCTCTCGTAACGGAGACTGCATGAAGTCACTAGGTTCCTGCAGAGGCAGATCTCTGCCTTCCGAGAGGAACATCAATGGGTCTCATGCCACTTCCCAAACTACAGCGCCTGGGGCAGGAGGCAGTGGGCATCTGGATCCGCATCACGAGCACCAACAACTCTATGATTCATCCCATTCATAGCCCATTAGCAGTAACCTTGGAGGAAAGGAAATGGAATTAGAAGTGGCCCCGAGCCATGGCCGCTCCCTTCAGCTCTGGTCCAGGAATTCGGGGACCTTCGGAGCACGTTCAAGAGTCTCGCGGCTGTTCAAGCCGAAGGCACTCCCAAACAGCTGCTGAGACTCTGCTTCACGCGGGACGCGCCTTCGCCAGCTTCCCCGATCGCATTCTTGTATTGTGTCAGGAGGATCGTGGAATTCCGGAAGACTCAGGGGGTTTGCTGCCAAAGAAGACCATACGCCTCAACCCCACAATGATGAGGGATGTGACACGATTGTTCATCCAAAATGACGAAGTCAAGGAGGGCACTGCCTGCATCGAGCACGGGGTACAGAAGATATGGCGCTGTGACCAAGAAAACCTTCCTTTTTTATTTATTCGTATGTTGTCCTCTTCACCAATACCCTCCCTGCCCTTCTGTGTACCCAGCCTGCAAGTCAGTAGTTTTCTTTTCTCCTGATGTTTTCGAGCACCCCAGTGGATTCATCAATCCGTGTTTCTTGTTAATTTTCTTTTTGAGGGAGGAAAGGAGGGGGAAGTAAACGCCCCTGCATGATTTCATCCCGATTTCTGTGTCATTTATTTGAAACAAATCAGTCAATCAAACAATTCTTGCAGTCAGATACTGAAATATGTCGGGAAGAATGGGAAATACCCTCAGTGAACACAACTAGGGAGAGTTAGGGAGATAGGAGAGAAAATAATAAATGAGTAAATAAACAGACGACGGGATACACCACCTCATAGTATGCGACGTGATTCTCGAGAATCTGCGTCGGACTAAAAAGGTAAGGAAGGGAGAAGGGTCACTGCGTACATTTACTTTGCTGCATTACAGAGGCGGTCGTACGCAGAGGGCTGTTTGAAATATCAAAAATATGCTGCTGCTACTTTGGGATGCTACCTTGTTGTTCTTGCTAATGCTGTAGGAGTCGAAAGTTTTCCGTTTTCATCGCCTATGCAGAATAGAATCTCATCAACAACACGACGTCCAACTTCCTTGAGCAATGTAGCAGAAGTAATGAGCTCTGGTGGTATATCCTGAGTACACTCTGTAATGGCGGTACAACCTGCTGGAATAGAACTGTTTTCTGTGCGCTGAATAATGTCACAATCAACTGAAGAGTGTCTGCACTTGGCAAATAGCTAGTTTGCTCTGTAAAAGCTTTTACATCTTTCATAGCGTGGAGATCTAGGGCCATGAGCCAAAACTTTTTCGACCCTATGGCTACTTTCCCAGTTAGAGTCTCCACTCACAATCCTTCGAAGACTCCCTACAACCCGACTTCCCAGATGGAGTCATTTCATCGCCCTTCGCATATAGGCACTGGCAATTACAAATTGCTTTCCAGGACGTCGGTCACTCTCTTCCTTCACCCTCGCGGCGGCTAGCACATGGCGGAAAATCGCCAAAGCAGCAACCAGTACACCTATAGACGTGCACATTACTCTAAAGAGGTCCTGTAGAACAGTAGCCGTAATTGGAGTTCCTTCACGATGTGCTACCATCCCTGACCTAGTCTTTTGCATTAAAGCAGCACGTGCGGAAGTGTTTCCTCTGTCCTAAAGTGGGGCATTCCTTGAGAACTCTCCCCGCTTAGGTGTGGGAGCCCAGCTCCTCGTTTCGGAGGAGTGCCCAGTAAACCAGGAAGAAATCATTTTGCTGGCACCGGAGAAAAAACACGGAGGCGTCGACCAGAAAGCATGGTATCTCACAGCTCTCCCAGGAAATCTCCAGAGATTCCATCCATCTTTTGGAACGACCTGGAGCTAGAACTTTTCAAGCAGCCTAGTTCTCCAGGAGAGAGGTTTACTACTGGCGAATGACCTTGCTGACTCCGGAGATACGACAGATCACCTCCCACGCTCCAGAAGCATCCTCTTCCTCCTGAACCATCCCATCGATGAAACAGTAAATGCATGGAGTCCCGAATGGTTACATGCTGAAATCTGGATCCAGTATTCCTGCAAGAGGAAGTTTCCTCAGGCGGCAGGTGGCGTTACTGTTCGAAGAACTGGACATCTCACCCGCATCCAGGTTTCCAATAATTCCTGCCTTTAAGCATCCCTGCTGAGTGGGAGACAGGATAGCCAGTGGTGTTCCTCCACTAGCAGCTCACTCGGGAGGAGTGGATGAACCTAACTGCGTCCTCGTCCGAGGTTGCGTGAGAGGACGGATTCCTTAGCAGTTTTCTGCATTCTTATAAAAGACCAGTAGCGACCTCATAGAGAGATCACTGTGGTTGGCCTAGGAGGATAGGAATCCTTTTGGGTTCTTATCTGTTTCTCTGTCTTCGTTCCAACTTTTTTTTTCTTTTCGGGTTATCCTTTTTCGGTTTGCTAAGTACTGAAGAACCGTTCGCCCCTGAGGGAGCTCACAAATCTCTTTAGCACTGCTCTTCCACTCCATCCGGGGGTTCGTGTCACTCTTCAAGTTATAGAGGGTAACCTCCGAGGGACCACCTTATGAACCCACGAAGGCTTTCCTCTTCCATTATTTCTTCTCCTTAGGGAAGTAAGAAAAGATCGCCTTTTGGAATTTCTTCTCCGAACGGAACCCGCACGGGAATCGCTCCTGGTTTTTTCCTTCTCTGAGGAGAATCCCGAAAGGACGCTTCCCAATTTCTCTGGAGGGTCGAATGAAGCAGCACACTTCTTGACACTCTGGAGAGGCATCCTCAATCAATCAGCTCACAGTATTCGATGACGGGTTTCCCCCGAAGGGAGTGGGGATACGTCTCCATTTTTACAACCGGAGGTGAACTCTGAAGGGAACCGGCTCTTTGATTCCTGGAAGGATCCCCGGATGTGACCATCCGGGGATCCTTCCAGGAATCAAAGAGCTTTTTTCAACTTTTAATGCCGGCCACTCATCGGAGGAATCCCGGAGTTTCCGGCTTCTACGAGTGTCGCACCCAAATAGGTCAACCAACCAGCATTATCTTGCGGGAAGGGAACTCGAAACGTTCCCATTTCTCAGCATCAGCCCTTCCTCAGGCAGAATTTGAACCCGCAGAGCTCTGTGCAACGCGCGGGGACCGCAGCCATACAGTCGCTAACGCGAGCTAAGCAAACTTTACACCAAGTTCTTTGCCGTAGGTAATGGCATGGAAATTGGACCCACAGCATCCTCGAACATCCCGATGCCCTTTCGCGAAGCAATGCTACAAACTAAAGAAATTCCTTCCCAAATTCGATCAGGACTCAAAAGCTGCACGTATCTCATGATTTTTTTCCCAAGTATGCTACCATGATATTTCACAGGTGAGGTATTCACGGAAAACTGTACGAATGCAGGGTAGATCCACAAACAGATCAACAGTCTCTATGAGATCGGTAAAGGCAGAGTCCTTGTGAGCCGAGATGTATGTGACCAAAGGAACTTGAATTCGTAGCATGAAAGAAATTTTCGGAAAATCTTCTAGCTGAGATTTTGTCCAACTCTGTGTCCAACAAGACGAAATTCTCCCATATAAGAGATCTCTGAAATTCATATCTTCTAAAGTCGATGATTATTAATCGTTGAAAAGCTCATTCAGCAACAGTGGCACTTGATGTGAGGAGAGTGAAACGGAAAGTGAGCGAGGGAAGCTGACTCGCTCTATTGATGTTCCAAATGAGACTTCTCACTTATTGAGACCTCCGTCATCACTGACCCTCTCTCGAGGAGTAAAGGAGAGGAAAGGATGCTTTAAGCGGAGTGAAAGACACGCCATCTCACAGCCAGCATTTCTTTTCCAATCATCTGATTCATAGAGATGCACTGATGCAGCACCAGCTGATGTATTACCAGGACAAACAGGGACAAACTGAAGAACAATACATTCATTACCAAATGGACGTGTTTAGTTCCTGTGTGGATGTGTCCTCGGGGAAGCCGATCAAAATTCGAGCCATAACTATTTCCTCGTAAGGAGTCGTCTCCCCTCTCTCATATATCAAGTGAAGGACCTCACTCGTTCCAGATAGCACTGTAGTCAGGCAGGAATAAGCGCTAGGTCGACTTTCGATCAGGATTCCGGACGACCAGGTTTTTCCCTCGTCAAAACTCCACCGGAGATGAAGATTTGTCCCTTGTTCAAGAAGCACTCAATTTACTAATGGGACGGTTCCCATATCCCACTTACTTAGGAAAGGGTGAGCAGGATTAGAAAAAAACAAGGATCCGTTCAAGGACAGAAATCCTGCAGCAACAGCAGGATCGACGAGCGTTCGGGACATTTCCAGGAACTCCATAGGGAACGTCTCAGTTCCATCGTAGCTCCTCAGGATCATACGGCAGTTGCAATGGAAGTGATTCTCATTCCTCACATTCACAATCACAGATCCGTCCGGCATCTCAGCGATCTGCAATGATTGAAAGATTTCAAAAGGGAAGCGGATGAACATCCCTCCCCAAAAATAAAAGGAAAAGACTTTCTGATGAGTTAGGGGATCTACTTTCAGCCTGGACTACTTTTCCATTTCCTTGATCCTTCATCATTAACCGCTCAGGAAAGGAAGACGAGAAAAAATCCTGCTCTTGTAAGGAAAAAAGACCTTCGGCTCTGTGTCGAACGTAAGCACCATCAGCTCATCTCTGGTTCCCGGAGGCATACAAGCAAGTTTTTGACCATGTGTCAATGGATCATGCAGCACCCTTGACAGAGAGGATCCACGGAGGACATCCGAGTTCGATCCCTCCCATACAAAGGCAGAAGATTCAAAGAGAGAGAAGCTCTAGGATTAAAGGAATCTTCGAATCCAAGCAGAGGTGAAGACCGTCCAAGAATTGGCTCTCAAGGTTGTGAACGGAAGGAAACAAAAGTACTGGATCGAGGGTGAAGCATCACGTAAACCAGAATCTGTATAAGCACCCTCAAGAACTTCGGAATCAGAAATCGATGACTCCTAAATCAGATACTGCAGGAACGTTTTCTCGCCATCTCCAGCAATTCGGGTCCTTTCTGACAACAAAGAGCGGAATCTCTCTTAACAAGAAATGATCATTACAAGGATTACAAAAGGAAGAGAGGACGTGAAGAGAAGTTCCAAAGCAGCCCCAGAAGACTGGCAGAAAGGATGCTTTGCTCTTAACGCTCTGCAGTCCGAAGCTCCCAAAGACCTTTTATCAACAACCTCACTTGTGTCCTCCATTTAAATCGAGCCGATCAAATTTCTCTCTCCCGAAGACGCAGCTGTTTTCCTTGACACAGAGATAAAAGGAAGGTCTCAGAGCGCAGGAGGCTGTTCTCTGTATGGACTCCAGGATCTCCCTTTCCTCCTTTCTGCGCGTGGCATGCGGCGTCAAGGAGGAAAAAAGGGGGATGGGAAAGAAAGGGCTGACATTGTCAATAGAAGCAGTAAACGAGGATGCTGAGTGCGACAGCAGAGCGGCGCAAGCCGCCTGCAAGCCTGCATTGTTCTCTCTCTGCTCCCTCAACTCAAGGGGCTCGGGAGATGCTGATGAACGTACCCCAACAGAGCCCTGACTTACCCTGGTCACTGAGGGAATCGCTTCAATGAATTTACACGACTCTTTTCTGCTTAGCCGTTCCGAGCGCATCCGTTACCTGGTTTTCGTCAGGAGAAAAGTCCTTCCAGATTTTTTTTTGGCCATACGGGATGCTTTTGACGCTCCCGGAGTACCTCCAATTTTTGCCGTGGTCATCGCTGACAATGCAGAAAACTCCATTTTCCTCCAGAGTGGAATGTCCGCAGACTATAAGGCGGCCCTTATGAGGCAGAAGTTTCTTCTAGGAACGCGGACGAAAGGATTGTATTCTGCTCTTTCGTCTCAGGCTACCTGTATTCCGTATCCCGGACCGGGAGCAAACATTTTCGTCCCTATCTGGAGGGAAACATTGACAGGGGAGCTCCAGCTCCGTCCGTCGTCGTCGGAGAAGATGAGGAGCGTGCTAGAAACGTTGCAGTTCACGTGGTGGGCACAGACGACGAATACCAAAAAGATGCGTTCCGTTTCTTCGTCGATGACTACGCTACCCAGATTGAAGCCATCCACCAGATTGATATCTCTGTAGATCTCCACAGCTTCATCCCATGTTTGACCTATGGTTATTTGGACTTCTCATCGGATCCACTCTCCAAGAAAGGATGCTTACGTTACCTCCGTCTCCAGATCTCCTCATCTGCAGCTCCTTCGTCCCGATGTCGCTGCAGCTATACATCCTCGCTTCCACGAAAGCCAGTAGACTTCCTTTGCTAGTGAAAGTAGCAATTGGAACTCTGTAGCAGGACACACCCTTATCCCCTGCTGACCAGAGAACATGCTTGTCTTTGATTCTTGCTTCCATCTGAAACAACATACATGATGATATTAGAATCCTTCAAGCCGAATCTATTTTATTTTTGTATCTTATAAAGTAATGCAACCTCAACGATGTTTGCTGATTGCTTTCCTATTCCCACCACCAATGGTCTTTCACTCTCCATCTCAGGTCTTCCATTTTGGTCTACGCGTCCCTTGCGCGGACTCGTTGTGACGAAACATAGGTACTCACGAGGCTCAACGGATCGGGAACTCTTCTTACTCCGGAAGCTTCCCAGCTCCACCCATCCTTAGACACTCACTTCTCCAGGAGCAGATCCCAAAGACTGCCATTCTGTGCCCTCCTCCTAAGGATTCAGGCTTCGTACAGGGTGGAGCTTGTCGGATAATCGAAGCTGGCGTCCCTGGGTGGACTATGTTCTCAGAGAGAGAGAGTCTACATAGGAATCCTAGGGGATCGCTTCTTGGCACGAATCCCGATGAACATATCTTTCTCTAACAGGCAACCCGAAGAAGGGATCACATGTCCCGACCACCTCGTCACTGCAACCCTCCAACAAAAGTGATGCCATTCGAATAACTCTATCGCTCCTATCCAACATCTGCTGTTTTGCATGGGAATCCCATGCACCTCCATACCCACAGCACAGGACGGTACACATCGACGTGGCTTCCGGAGAGAGTTGGTAGGACCAGGGTTTAGTTTCGTGCGAAAACAGCGGATTCCTCGCGAGTCTCCTCTTGTTTCAAACACTGGATGGAACAGATCCCTTTCCCAGAGAGCGAAATTCAAGCTAAATCGCTCCTGTAATTTCCCATAGGAACTACCTTTACTATCCACCTAACTAGTTGGTATGTTCCATCTCGTTCCCGTTCCACTTTTTCACACTTTCCTTCTACAGAAACACTCATTTAGTTGGGTCTTGGTCCGAGTAGTCTGGCAGATTGTGGCTTTCCTGAGACAGCACTATGAGGGTCTACTTTTTCCCTTGGATATGTAATCTTGGGTACCTAACCTTAAATAACTTCGACTGACACGTCACTTTCTGGCAAACGTAGGGAGCAGAAGATTAACAAATTCTCCGTTTCCTCCTCAGAACAAACGGTGGGAGGGGGAAAAGAAGTTTTTCGCTGTTCACAGACTAGGCACTTTACAGATGCAAGAAAGATTTTCCTCGATTCTGTTTCTCCTCAAGTTCCGTCGAGCTCGAGCCTCGATAGGAGAGCACCTGAGAATAGTCGACCTTTCTTCGTGTCTTGGCATCGCGTACAAGCTGGCTGCCTACTTTTTTCCTACACTCTGACTACACGACTTTGTGTGTGCTACAGCTGCAATGAACTTTTTGGCGTGAGCGAGCGACTACCTTTCAGGCAAGAGAGCACTCGGGACCCATTCCCTATCCTACTGCGCAAAGCAAAGCACTTGAAAAGTTGAAGAACTTTCCGGGAGTCAAGCGTAAACGCGGTTCCCTGGAAGAAACGAAACTTTTGTGACCAAAAGAGGCTCCATCAATCAAAGAGGCTGAAAGATGGGGATTTGTTAGTAAGGATCCCTCGTCATCCTAGGTGCTCATCTCTTGTCGATCTGGTCTCCCACATGCCCTTGTTTGCGTTATTTCAGCATCATCATATAAAATCTCGAAGACAAATTTCTGCTGATTCTTAAGAGAGGATCGAGGGAAAATTCGGAAGTCACCGTGGCAGATCCTGGACTTGCAGGCTTATGAAACACGAATAACTGGAGGGCTAAAGTGCTCAATTTTTATTAGCTTGCTCGACACAAGACTCCATGCATTGGCTCTTTGTTTCTTTTAAGAGCTAATGAAGGGAACGTATTTGACCTCTCTGTCACTGGATACCTTCTTTGTTTACCTCTTCGATTCTCTAAATTCATAGGCAGCACGTTCTGCTCCTCCCTCAGTAGAATTTTGGATGTCCCCTCGTATTTTTGTCGTCGTGGAAGACTGAGGATGGAAATGTTGCTCAGAGATTCCCTTCAAACGCAATCGAAGCCACCGGCACCAAGCTGCAATGGACACTGAAGGGAGACTTCTGATCCCTTTAGGAGGCAACTGGTTCATTCGGAACTGAGAGTTTGTTATCTAAGATGCTTCGATCCGAGCACATTCCTTCCAGCGATGGCCGACATCTCCGAAATGTGATGCTTCAGGAACGGTACGTCAGAGGTCGAGGTAATCTGTTGCTGCGCTTGCGGTCAAGTCTTCCCAACGTTCGTACATTTGCGTGTGTCGATTCTGGTTCCATGTTTGAACGGCTGAATTGTTACTCCAGTCCTTACGACTGTCCTTACGACTGTCCTTACGAACCGAACCAGATCTTCGTGTACTTCTCCTCGTGTTTCTCCTTCCACCCTTTAGAAGAATGCCTACATAGCCTCCTCGCAAGGGATGTCATCGAGCTCTCCTCTTGGAATATTTTTCCGACCCGTCTTCAGCTTCAAAAAAAAGTGCTTTTTCTCTCTCAGCCTTGTCCTTCCGTTCACTGAACGAAACGCATTCTGCAAGAAAGGAGCTGCCACGGTTCCCTTGGGTCGAAGTATCACCTGGACTGTGGTCCTCTGATGTTCAGAGGGATTCTGTGATAGAAATCCCTTCCGGCATGAACTTGCCGGTGGAACTTTCAGTGGCCACTGGGCGGAAGGTGCAGAACCATTACTCGTGATGGGCATGAAGAGCTGTCGGTGTGCTCCCGCCCTTTATTCGCACACGCACACCCAGGGCAACATGCAGCGCTGTCAGCAATGCGTATTTTTAGGCACAGGGACTCTAACTGCCAGGTTTGCTTCCCAGAAACTGGTAGCAGCCCACTTTCGGAAGAATCTGCGACATTCCTCATGGTCTCCAAGGTAGAAAAAAAGATGCAAGGTTGGACATGCAGCTACACGCGAAGAGCTCAGGAAAAAGAATCCGGGCACGACACGCGTTCGCGTGCTTCCAAGATCCCATCCTCTCAGTTTTACGGTTCTCAGCTTTTGGTTTCGCGCGCTTCGGAAAAGGCGGTGATGCACTCACCTGTGTGGATTGCGAGGTCACCGAATGCAGCGTGGAAGGCACGCAAAGAAGAAAAAGGAACAGAGCTCCCATCTTTGTTTCAGCACCTTGCAAATATCCAAGAACTTGCGCCTTTCGGTATCCAGGACTCGTCTTCCTTCAAGTTTCACTGATGACTGATGGAAACAAATGAGGGACTTTGATGTTTCATTTCAGCTCGACATGCACATCGAAAAGTGGTTCCCGTAGGAAAAAGAACATGGGCGAACAAAGGTGCACTTATTTGACTCACGTTGCGGAGTCAAATAAGAGAGTACTGCGGTTCGTGAAATCTCAGATTCTGTTTTCTAACAAATGAGGGACCTTGAAAAAGGGTTGCCTGCAAGTCCCACCCGTCTCCTGGCTTTTTTCCAAATGCGTGCACAGTTCATGATCGCCCATGTCTCCTGATAAACTGCATCTCCGTGGAACGGATGAGATGTCTCTCGCCTTCTCGCCCTCTCTATATCAGTTTACAAGATGATCAGCATCCTTATAAGTGACGTCATCACTTATAACCATGCTGCTGATTGGGAGAGAGTTTTCTGACAGTCATTAGAAAGCTCGTGTTTCCCTTTCGATGAGGACCCGTTTGCTTCCTGATGAGACGGGAAAGGAACCTTCTGGAGCGTTCTTCCGGTTCAACATGGAAGATGGCTTTTGTGCAGCAGTATTCTGCGAAGAAAAATGCTGAATAGCTCTTTGTAACCCGGCTCATTGTCAACAGCACACGCAATTCTTCTTCTGTTTAACTCCATCCACCCGGAGGAAAGGTGGATGTACAAGAACAAGCGAAAAATAAACAAAAACTAGCATGACTGATCTGAGGAATGGAGGTCTCATCGGTTTGCTCTCGATCCAGCCCTCTCACTTCCCATTTTTGCCACTGTGAGAGTGAATCTTTTCTGCATAGTTGGAGCGAGACTACTTTCTGGAGCGATGGATCGTGATGCCACGGGCCAGAAGTGTACCTTCGGTATTTCCTGAAGTGCCGCCAGAAAGAAGAGCTACCACGATACTGTGAACATAGCACAAGAAATAAAGACCTAGAGAGTTCCACAGGGTGTCGTCTAAACATGAGAGCTCTGCAACTTTCCTATTGCGATAACGGCAGAGCATTCCAGCAAGAGGCAAAAGGTCTTTTCCATTCTACCTCACCTCATACAGCTCAGGAAGATGTCCTCGCTGGTCTATGGGTAACGGCTGCTCATTACAAAAGAATCTTCAGTGAAAGAAAGTATGGTGAAGTCAAAGGAGTAGCATGTACCCCTGTCCAAACACAATTAGGGTCGCAAATTCGTTTCGATAAAGCTCCGAAAGATGTTACTACCAGATCTTACTACCCAATCCAGTCCTTGGATTCGTGGCAAGATGGCATCTACTCTATCTGAACAATCGTGCATCCGTTGGAAGTTTCGCTGCACCAGCCCACCGGTTAGCTACTGTTGTTGTTGGCCCAGATAATAAGCTCACCTCACACCAATCTACTTCTTGGAGTTTCCAACTCCCATAGTAAACCCTTTGATTTCAATTCTCTCAGATCGAAATAACGAGTCTGTACAAAATTTGTGGCATCAATATGCTCGTTGGTGTTTCAGTAAGCCTTGCCACTGGAGCATGGTTCTCTGCAGTCAAATTTAATTGTGAAAAATAAAGATTGATACATTACATAAGCATTCTTTCAAGAGAACTGAAGAGCAGGCAATGATTTTGATGATTATCACCAAGTGCGATTTCGTATACTGCACTTCGAGATTAGCTGGTACTTGCAGAACATACCCAACGGACTGCACGGGATGCTGATCATGTTAACTGTGTCATATGTCCCGCTTACAGGAGTGACAAGAACATTTGCACTCTTCTGTTTACATACAAAGTGTTCTTACTGGAAGGTACCCGCACTTCGTCTTGATGCATTTCCGCAAATACTATGACATGATTCAGATGAATCCTCCGAATGGAGAGACGAATTCTGTTTGCACCACATGGCATTTCACGTTTTGCACAGAAACATAGAGACTTGTGTACACACCTCGAAGAATGCAGTTTTACTTTCAAATAAAAAGTACGGTCAGAACATAAAAGTATGCAGCTTCGTCGGTGTCAAGATCAGTCGTCACAACTTGAAAGCTCAGTCAGCACAAATACCATTGGATTAAGAAATTGGAAAGATGCCCCGAGAGCAACTCCAAAGAACTCTCGTAATATGTACTTCAACTTCTTGTACGATACATACGAAAGACAAAGCTGCGACTAATAGAGAGCAGATTTGCAGACTTATTTCCTTGGGTCCATCATTAAGAGAGCGAGACCCTTCCCAGGCAACTAACAAGGTGACACTCTTTCAGACTGATAATCGTAAGTCGCGTCTATGTCTCCATGGCTTCTTGCATTCGCGTACTATAGTTAGTGGCCTGAAGGAGATCCAGGATGCCTCTCTAGCAAAGATATCGTGGGGCGCATCTGGGAAGCTTCATTCTGCAATAGTTACGCGGTAGTAGGAACATCAGTCCCTTGCAGCTCGATGGACTAGTGTGACCTCATGTCTGAGGAGGAAGGTCGCTGAATGACACTGATGCTTGTTTCAGCATTGTTCCATGAAGACCAGTGCTTCGAAATCACAGCTGCAACTTTGTTAGCTTCGAAGTTTCGAAGTTCTTAGTGATGCGAATGTTCTCTTCTA
This sequence comes from Raillietiella orientalis, assembly GCA_036172245.1. Lineage (NCBI taxonomy): Eukaryota > Metazoa > Arthropoda > Ichthyostraca > Raillietiellida > Raillietiellidae > Raillietiella > Raillietiella orientalis. The sequence goes on from JAYWIR010000015.1 coordinate 3,451,873, forward strand.
CAGAATTCTCATGGAACTGGCATCGCAAGCAATACTGAAATTCCTTCATGATGAACAAGAGCATTATGCGTCGATCTTGAAGGGGAATAGAGGGCAGAGCTTCGCGTTTCTCGTTCTCATTTACATTTGCACTGAGCAAAACTACAACAGTGTCCATGGTCCAATCATATCCCACACCCTACACTTTATGAAGGATAAACCAGTCATACGAGGTGTCCCGGTGCTGATGTGATTCGGTGACGTGAGCCGACTCCTAGAGGAATGTTTGCCACTAAGGAAAAAGTGTCAGTGAAAGGAATGGATAAGACCACAGAAGATGGAACAGCTTAGACAGCGCTTAATCTTGATGCAAGAAAACATGCCTATTCACTTGAGGAGCTGAAGATGGATATGCAGTGAAAAACCAGACATGGTCCTGACGATAAGAGGGAAACACCCAAGTGACGATTTTCTTGAAAAAACGAGTATTATGAGATTGTAGCAGTAGCTGCAATAAGTAAACTGCACAACGGAAAGAGCTGAAAATTTTTGGATCCAATGATTCTTTTTTTTTTTTTGGCAGCTGGAACTTCACTTGAATCTGCTTGAAAGCATGACATGTCCAAAGACTTAGCTCTATAAAACTTTTAAAATCCTGAGGCCAATCTCAAGCTTACATAAGAAAGGAAAAAGCAACAGTGAGAAAACAACTAAAGCAACAAAACGAAGGCTCACATACACCAAAAGCATTCGTTCAAGGCATAAATTGTTCAGAACGCTTTCTTGAGAACTGTGTCTGTGGTTTCTGATTCTCAAGGACTCCCACAGACAAAAGATGTTTCTTCCTCTGTCCTCATTCTCACCTGCACTTGATTCCCTGACGTTTTTGACACGATATTCTCAGTAGTGACTGCATAGCTACAAGACACATCCTCCCTTAACATCTGCTGACAAACGGAGCAGTCAAAGCTTCCTCGTTCCTGACAAATCACAAGCTCACTGGAACACAGAGCTGCTGTCATCATGAAAGAGTCAAAATCTGTGTGCCGAATTCCTGAGGTCTCCCTTAAAGCAGTTTGAAGACCTCTAGGCTTCATATGCATGCCGAGCGCTCCTAAATGGCAATGGAGCATTTGATAGGATAGGATAGACGCTGTGTAGCGGACTTGAGTTTGGGAATCCCAGGTACGAAGTGCCACAATTTTCGAACAAAGATACCACAAAGATATCCGGCAATTTTGAGCATTTAAGTATGTGTTGGTTTGGAAGATCGGAAAAAAACCTTGCGAGCACTTGATCGTTCGATTTGAGGGATCCCTAATCAAAAAATAAGGATGCATAAGATGGTGTCCATGCATGAGACCCAGTATTTGCAAAATGGTAAAAAGGAAATGATGCGAAATGAAAGATCATACAAAAGTTGAGGTATAGACTTGTGAAAGTATCTGCGCTAGCTGTGTACCTCTACCTTGAGAAAACCTCAAAAAAGACTCTGTCAAATACATGCAAGTCAAATGAATCCTAAATCTCGATGAATCTGCCTTCATTCCTTCTGTCATTAATCTGAGGATTTCAAGCAGAGAGCATGAGCATCTGGAGAGAGATTTTGACCTCTCGTGCACTTATTCAGTTGGCTGCTTCATCCACTGACTCATTCACTGCAGTCTCTTTGACATTCGTATGCCAAAAGAACGGTTAAGCAAACCACAGCAGTATTGTCGGGCAAGAAGATTACTCTTGTGACAGTAATCAAGCAGGTTTTGCATCACACTCAAACCGAGCTGCTATGATTTTCTAATTCATTAGCTATTCGATTTGGTTTTTATTTTTGTTTCCCCCTTGCAAAGCATCCAACTGGAGATTTTCCATTTACCAATCTAATTTACAGATTAGGCCTCACAGCATCTCCTGATAGCTTGTACGGTGTGATTTCTATAAAAATTCTGTTCTATGAGTAGAGGTTTGTTGCTTTCCTCCCCATCTTGAAAATCTTATTTGAATTCTTTTCTACCTACTGTCAAGGAGCCCACACGAAAATCGACCTGCGTCCTCTTGTCTTCTGGAATTTCTAATTCTCTTTTAGTTTCTCCAGAGGGGTAGATCTTCCATCATTCAAATCAACAATTTGTTTGCTTGGAGCCACAAATGGCTTCCGCAAAATCTAAAGATATCTTTTTCCATAGTAAATGGCACTTTCATATCTGATCACTCTTCATGCAAATTCACGACTCCTGTTTATCTAGTGTCACAAACAAAGCCTGATGCAAGCTCGCCGAATCAAATGCTGCGATGCAAGAATTGAAGCTGGATTATCAGATCTGCCGATTCTAATGGAGACTACCATTGCACTGCGTATGATGAATTCAGCAGAAAACTTCCTGTTTGCATCTGCTCCTCAGATGGGACATGTCAAAAGCAGTCATAAGTGGCGTTTTTATCTTTGTGTTAGCTGCTCGTTGAAAATTGATGGATACTTCCAATGCAGCTAGTTTCAAATTCATTGCCTAGTTCGAAAACCGGGATGAAAGTAGGACATCCTTGAAAAAGTAGCAAAAATGCAAAATAAGCCCTCCTGATTATTTAGGATGAGACTTGCAGAAATTACAGGTTATTTTATTACAATGCTCTTTGCACGATTAGCTGGCACTCTTGTAAGCTTGCAGATAATTCACGATGCAATGGCGTCTGTTAATTGATTAGTTTCTGTTGCGTTACGGTTCAATTGGTGAGAAATTAATGGAGTTTTCTACAAATTGTGGAGCACTAAAACAACAGAAGCCTACTCAAAAAAAATTGTGATAAATATTATGCACAAACCCCTTCTAAAAAACTTAAGAAGAAGGAGAAGTCCAGTGGGAACTCTGACGTCGTCCAACGAAATTATTGAAAACATGAGCGTACTGCATTTCCATTTATCCTGCAATACTGTCTTGGAATTATGTTATTATCAAATATGGGGAAATAAGGCATTTGAATACTTTAAAAATGGGTGCATAAGTTAATAATTAACATCCCTGTTACAAGAAAACATTTGAAAATAAGGTTATGTTTCATTGTACTATGAATCATTTCATTTCTCATGAAAAACTAAGAGATAATTGTCATTTATCCTTGGTGGCAGTTAATTAAATCCTGAAATAATTGAAGTGATCTTTTCAAAAGTACTCTTTGTTTTCTCCTTAGACAAGATTACTGTTTCTTTTATGATACTAACAGTAATTCTGCCAATATAACAAGACTATGCAAATATTTGAACTGAATATCGATATGTTATTGGCAATGTTTGCACGAGAGAATAATGCCAGCTATCTTTATTCGATGTTTCTCGATCACATACTTCCCGTTACGGAATATAGGCGCAGTTAAGAGAATAATGTAGGAGGTAGTGATTCTCATTCATGTGTTAAAAGAACCTTTGTTACCAACTGTTTCGAGAATTCTTGTAGACTGTATTCTCCAAATACCCTTGTGCTAAATATTTGATTGATTTAAGATGAGTCATTTCAATCATCGTTAATCGATTATTTAGATTCCTTAGTTTCAGCTGTTCTTATATCAGGAATTCTGTTTGCTTCATACAAATTCTAATTATTCTCATGTTAATGAATTATTTTGGCATATCAGATTTAATACAAGCATGTTTAGTACTGCCTATTGATGTTTTATGGGATCAATGTAGGGTTTCAGTATTTTTATGACAGCCTATGATAGGTATGTGCTTCTTGCAGCAACCTGAAATTTTATTTCAATTCTACACATTTTTATCCAAGTATTGTTCATTTTTGTAACTGCGGTTTGCGTTTTCAGTTTTATTTATGGTTAGAACTTCTCTCTGTAAGAGTGAATTTGTTGATATTAGTGATGAAGAGTAATAGGATGACTTTGCATTTAAGCACACTATCGTTCTTACATGTTTCGGAGCCTTTGATGTGTATGATGAGCACTTAACATCCAAACTGAACATCAAAATGTGTGAATTCAAATTGTTGAAAATAGCAGCTGCTGCAAACCAATCTGCACCACCAAATAATGAGTATAATATTTCATAAAGGACTCCTGGGATAAATCAATGAAAAATGTTTCATCCATTTATTTTTATTAAACAGTTGCTGTTGGGCTTTTGGGTAGCGTTTTTTGTTCGCCTTTGTGATAGCATTGTATAGACATGAATTTTTGTTGTTCAAGGGTTGTTAGGTCATTTAGTGTCAGACAATTTTGAGTGTTCTGGAGTGTCTTTGAATTTAGAAAGACTCACCAGTTATATGGTCAATGATTACATTTACAGATAGATGAAGCCTTTTGCTGTTTTTTTTCTTGGTAGCTGTCTTTGTTGTTATGGCTTAAGCTTATCAAATCCAGCTATTTTATGTTGCATTACTGAGATTGAGTTGATATGGTACATTAGGCTGAGCATCTTAGAATGTATATTTGCTGGTTCCTTACATATGAACTTCAACAATTATGTTTAAATAGAAAGTATCCTTATGTATGATAATATGCTGTAAGCCACAAAAATGTCTTTAAATTGTTAAGCCTACTGAAATTCATTTGTGCTGATGAGTTGCTCTATCACTGATTGGTAAGCAAATGTAAATAAGCTATTAGAATGTAATTTAATTTTCAGTTAACTACACAGAACTGACTGAATCCTTTAGTAGTAGCACAATAGGGATCTAGGAATTGTGGTTAGGTTGCCTTTACTGGAATTGCTAAACTGTGCAAAATCATAAATACATTCATTTGCCACAGTTAAAAGTTCATAAGTATTACTGCTACTCTTTAGTGCCGTATGTTTACATTTCACTGAAGGAAATTAAATGAATGTAGCAAATATATGATGGGCAGTTTATCTCAAACGAAAATTATGGGAATGCAAATGGCACAAGAATGGTTTGTATTTTGATTCTACTGACATTGTTTGGTCCTTTTACTGTTCAGATTGGTGGACTTCTCAAGACATTATAAATTGCATAAAGGAAATCTAGAGTTAAATTTCTTAGAAGTATGAGTTTTATGAAAAAAAAGTTTAATAAAAAGAATTCTGTGCAAGTTGTTAGAACTGTTGATTTAGTTGTAGCATATATTAATGGGGTCTTTGTTCTTTGAGTTTATGCCTTATTGTGTTTTAAGATTTACATTAATTGTTTTTGTGTATTTTCTTTCTTTTTTTTTAGAAAGCCATGATTTCAGGAAATGCCAGTATAGAATGTACAGATGCTTTTGTTTATTAAGTGTTGAAGTCCAGTATGAAACATTATTTATTGAGATCCTTGTTCGCAAATCTTTTCTAAATAGTGTCGATATAACATTAATTGGCTTAACAAATTAACAAATTAATCATCATTCACAGTAGTTGGGTTAGAGCTCAATTGCTAATTATAACAAAGATGTCATTGACATGGATTAAAATGCAGAGAAAGAAATAATGTTTCAGTTCCATCCTATTGTTCCATATTGCATTACAAATTATTTGATTGCAGTGTTTTGGTGAAAATATACCTTTGCAAGTGTATGCTCAGATATTTACTTGCTAAGTGTTGCAGACAAAAACTCCAGAATTTTTTGTGCTTGCTTAGATTGTATTTTCGATTGTTTGTTTTGGGGGGGGGGGAGGGGGTTGGTATTTCTTTTTGAGGCATGTTACATGAAAGTTTATACGTGATGTGTATATATCTTACAATTTTTTCTTATACTTTTCCGCATGTTATAGTACCAACTAAGCTATTTCAGATGTGCCCATCATGGCTTCAGTTTTGGAAAAAATGCCTTATCTATTAATGTGTTTCCTAGTTAGCTTTCAAAAAGTTCATTTTAAGTTGACCTAAGATGACATGAATGCAAGATCGTTAAGCATAAGGCCATTAAGGATCATTAAGCATTGTTGTTCCTCCATTTGAGAGCAATGTTTGCATATTTTCATTCTCAGATTTTGGATTAATGGTTTCATCAAGGCGATGTGTTTTTTTTTTTCCATTGAGAAAGTGTTTTGCTAATTTGTTTATGAAATTATTTGTCTGCCAATCTTGATACCATCAGCTGAATTTGTTAAAACTGGTACTCTTTAATAGTTTCAGTTCCTCGTTTCACACTCCACTCATTCATTACTTTAGGGCATAAGGGTTACAGTTTCGAAGATTCCTCATGAAACAAGAAAGAAGATTCGAAACATCTACATGATTTAGAGTGCATCAATTTCTTGGTTTCCTGTGTTACGTCTACCCTTCTCACTAAGCCTTTTTAGTCCACGTTCATTTTCTTGTGATTGGAAAAATGTAACATATAGGTGAGATTGGAATATGATTGGCCTCGTGGTAGCCATTCTTTAAAAAATTGGTTTCCTGGAGAAGTGCCATCTTTTGTCTCGTCTGTTTCGGAAAGTGCGAGGTAGGTGTATGCATGCAAGAAGTGTTCAATGCGTTATTATGCACTGCAATATGAGCTGGTTTTGATCATGCAGTACCATAACGAAAAGCCAGGGTTGCTTCTGTAGCTCTTCATGTGGAGCAAATGTAGCATTGATAGAAAAATGTGAGACTTATTGTGCAGAGTTCAGGTGCAAGAAGGACCTAAGTGGCAGTGGAAAGCGACTAAAAATTCATTCATTGGCTATCCCATAGAACATGAATGTGTTGGTCTGTTGTTGTTTAGGCACTCACAATAACACTGCTTTTGTGAACTTTGTATTTTTGCGAGAAAATTGTTGCGCCATGTTCTTGCCATTTTCTTTTCTATTCAAATAAATGAAGCTCGTGTTTACAATCAATATAATTTCCGTGCACGAACACGAGTGGTATGAATATCTATCGACACAGCAGTAGGTAGAGAAAAATACTGAAAGGTACCCTTCCAGTAAGACGATTTAGGCCTTGTGTCCGCATTTTGTTCCAAGCATCGAGTTGTTTTTTGCCTTTATGTCATCTCTCCTGTCGTTATCCTTGCACTTCCCAAAGGCGTGATTTCTCATGAAGCCCATGAATAACTGAATGAATAACTCATTTAGAAGAGGGAAAGCATGTAATAAGCAGTCCATTCATCTGTTTGGATCTGCGTATGCAGGTAGTAATTCAGTTCAAAACTCTTGAGCTCATCTTAATTTGAATTTTCAAAATTTTAATCGTATATATATCATGAAATAGTAAGTGTCTTGAGTCTCCCTCTCCACACACAGTTGCCCATACCCAAGTAATCAATTCATAACTCAGTAAACTTGCCAGTGGAGAAATTCATCCAGGTTTGGAGAGGGTCTGTAGCTGCCAAATACCAACCCATGAAAGATAGTAAATGCAATTTCTAGTCTCCCTTTTGCTTGACTGTTTGCATTTTTTCCACCGAAAAAGGTGAAAATGAAATGTGTGGGAACATGCTGGAAGTTCCTTATTGATTGGACTGGTTTATTCCTGTTTGATAAGCAACCAACTCTGCACAACTTTACCAAAATTTATTGGATCGACTGTGAGGCGTTCTTTTATAGCCTTTTGAATTCTTGGCCTTATTGTCTTTGGAAGATTTGGTAAATCCCTTTTAGTAACGTTCTTTAGAGACTTAATTTTATAACGTTCTGGTCCCACTTAATATCTTCAAAATTAACTATTTCTGCACCTTCAACATCACCCTCATCAGAAATTTTGGAGACTAAAAAATCCTCCATTTCAAGCTCAGTTGCTTGTCTGAGTAGTTTTTCTGCTAGTTCTTGAGCTGCAAGTGAGAGTCCTAGCCCTATAGTTTCCATTACTTGGGATCTATAATGTGCTTTTTTTGCTAAAACATTTTGCTGCTTTTGTACTACAGATCCTAGTTAACTATATTTCCCTTTTAGTACTTCAATAGATACCCAAGTTTAGTTTGATCCCTCACTAAGGATTTCATATTTTTCTACTTTTCTTTGATAAAAGATTTGAATTTCCTTCAAAATTAATTGACCTTAATCAAGAGTACATAAAAGATTGATCTGATGTGAAACCAGATTCGATGTATCTATTGACAAGTATTTGAGCGCTTTAAAAGTAGGGAAGACAGTCTAAGTGTGCACCCAATGAAATACGTAAGTATTGAAGTATTGAAATACGGAAGTACAGTAAGAAGGATAACATACCTAAAGAACCTGGTGATATAGTGAACTCTGATAATACATCTTCACCCTTCCCTATACAAGAAAGTATACAGCGAATTCGTATACCAGGACCCTAAATTCAAAGTTGCCTTATATTAAACTCAATAAACTCACGTAAGGCGGAAGCAGTCATGCACGGAATGTAAAAGAGTTCGCCAATTGTGATGAAAATCTTTTCTCATGCTGCATCAACTGATCCTCGACATTCATACGTGACTTAGCAATTGTATGTCCAGTCTAGAGATACATCAAGCTTTTCTTTTGCCAAGAAGTTTTGAACATGTATCTACTAAGTGAGGAATCAATGTTTCATGGTAAGAATTAGCTTTTTGTTTTGATCACGCTATGAGGGAAGAAACCGTATCACTGGAGGTTGTTTCCATTGCTCCGTCATCCGATGTCTTCAGATGACTGCTCTGCTGACTTCATGGATCTATTCCAGAAACTTTCTAGAAATTTGAGATTGTAATAACTAGACAAGCAATAGAATGCACTTGTAGATATTCATCGTTGTACCTTCCGATAGAAGTGTACACAGATGGAGTTGGTTTTTTTCCCTGCTTAAGAAAATTGTCATTCACTGAATCTGATGATTTTTTCTTTCCAACAGCGGGTGAGCTCAAATTATTAATCGGGAGCACTTTTTCAAAGTCTCGTGTGTTACCTGAGTCTTGGTGCTCCTTACTCACTTTCAAACCATGCCGTTTGGGTGCATGTTGCAGCAACACGATCTTCTTACAGTCGTTTTGCGTTTGAACGCACGGACGCAATGCGGAGAGTCAACCGGAGACGAAGTACTGAACCTCTCCATATATATCGTCCGTGTTCATTTTAAATCCTGGTGGAGCTCTTCCATACGTATTCCAATATAATTTCATTTTGCTATCGAAAGGATTGATATATAGTAAGTGCACACAAGTGTTGTGGCCGGGGCTATTCCCAATACGTTAAGACAAACAAAAAACAAGGACTGGAAGAGAGAGGGTAACTAAGACATCTTAGATTGTGGCCCGTTCCGGCAATAGGAACGTGTCACCGCTAAATGGTGCGGAAACCATTTCTGCTTTCTGGAAAAGTGTGAAGTGTTTTTCATGCACTCTTCAAGAAAGGGAACAAGGACTATTTTTCTCGAGTCGGTGACCCGGAGTAGCAGCGCTCCGAATGTCGTTGACTCGAAGAGTTCGTTGAACCACTTTTAGGTGCATTTTCCTGGGTTTTTGGAATTTTTGTAGGTGACCACCGTAATTAGCCAGGATGGGCAAAAAGTCACGGCCCATAAGGAACCCTCCCGTCACTGCATTGGTCGCAAGAAAGGAGCCAGGATAGCTCCAGCAAGAAACATGAGAAAGTCCCTCTTCCATCTGCATTCGTGGAGCTGGAGTCCCCCGTTGGCAGCGGTGGCCAACGCGGAGACCCCAGCAAGCGATACGGGCGTGCATATTATAGCCAAAGGGAGTACCCTCCCCTTGGCTATAAGTCCTCTTTCGGCTACAGGGTAGATCGCCCACCCTTAGAGATTGCAGTACGCGAGTTGCATACCGAATTTATGGTCGGTGCAAACGAGGAAGGCTTGGATTCCCTGATCACGTTAGGCGGTAGTAACGCATGGGAAGTTGGGGAGTTCCTGCAAAAATGCAGAGCTTCGGAGTTGAACATCCGAGGGCGAAAGGTTCTTCCACGGAGGATTGCTCATTTGTCCTCCACCTGAAAGCATTGTGTCGCACAACCACACGCGACGTAATCGAAGCCGTACACGAATACATCACCGTTCAAGCCGTGGTGGGAGCCTCACCCTGTTAAAGGAATCAGCTTCTGTGTGCAGTTTTTCACCCGGTCACACCGGAACATTTATGTAGGCCAGCTGGGGACACAGTTCCCAAAACAAAAACAAAAAAAAAAAGTTCAAGGGGAGCGTTTACAAGTCGGTTCACAGGATAGTCCAGAGTGGCAGGGTGGTGACAAGGGTCTATGCTGTTGGACGTTCCTGGCTCCATATAAAGTGGGGTGGCTCCCTCTCGCGTCTTGGCGGAGAACCCGCAAAAACTTCCCCAGACTGGAAGTCTGCGGTAAAATTGTAAACCTCTGGTATATGAGTTGAAAATATGCGGCGATGCGGTAAGGAGTCCGTTCAGGAGGCACACAGATGGAGTTGAGCATGCATCGACCACACTGAGGCTGGGACGCCGGGCAATGTAAGGAGCAGGAGAAAGAATTCTGATTGTCGGACCAGGTAAAGAGCCTGGCTATGCACTTCGGCTATGCAGCAGTGTCGTAGAACTTGTAGAAAGAAATTCTGGGGAAAACAAGACAGGTAGATATCAAGTACAGCCCCTGGTATTTTCAACGATGAACCAGAGGGCTAAACTGTGAAACGGCGATCTAATTCCCTGTTACGTGTTCCCGTGGCCTGCCGAATGGACAAGAATACCTGTATGGGAGTAGAACAGCTGCGGCGCAAAGTACCATGAGAGGAACTCAAACCTAGGGTGGGGACTCAAGCTTTTGTGTAGCCTGAGAGAATTCCTAGCTTTGTTTTCGCTATTGAGAATGCTCACAAATGTAACCATAGTGTGCAGACTTGGAACAGCGGCAGCTGCGGTCTGGGTTTACGGAAAGGAGATAGGTCACACGCGCTGTTTTGTCTTGCGCTGCCATTTTGCTGTGAATGTAGCTGCTCCTTCTTCCTTTGCTCACGTCCGAACTGATGGATTTTGAGGCGCACGCAGTGCTCTTCTGCTTCCGTTGCAACCGTCGTGTTTCCTTATTGTTTCAGATTTCCAAGGCAACGAATGACGTTTGGGAGCGACGGACAGCAAAGACCTCTGAGGAGCTGCAACGTAGACTGTTGGCGGACAATGGGACACCTTAGATCCTGCACTGGCCAAGTCTGTTCCATGGTGTCCGAATCGGACCAAGAATTCACACAGCTCTCCCAAGAGTTGCACTTGAGGGCCACATAGTGCAACACGTGTGTGCCCTGAGCAGCACGCTTGCGTTTTGATGAGTAATAGTTCACAAACGCATTCTCTTCCACGGAAACCTTGAATAGACTCATGCTATTCAGGCAGTAGGGAGGCAGAATCGAAGGTCATGATGGCAGATAGGAAAAACCATATGAGGCCCTAGGAGAGATGTCCCAGCAACAGGAAAAAATAAAACCCTTCTGGTGATCGCCATTCATTCCACTGAGGACACAACCACGGAAAAAGGGGGAGAATAAAGTCTCAAGAGACATACAGAGGGGGGAAGGTATGAACCGACCTCAAGGTAAGACTGATGCCGGATTAAGGATCCAAATAGGGAAAGGAACGGAAAAAGATGTGACAGCTTATCACAACCGTTTTTCTAGCTTATCACTCGGCCATTGTCCTGAGACTCGGTACACTTTCGCGTGCCAGTTTGTGCCACATTGTAACTTAGCACGATGAGCACTCCATGTAAACAAGGTGAGGGGCAGCAGTTGGCAGGTAAGTAACGGGGTCGTTTGTGTGAAGACGCGAAGCTCTACAATAGTAAACGGGAAGCCGGAGTCCTGCATAAGAGGGGTCCTCGAAGGCACTCACATACCTCCGGCAGTCAACGGATGGTTGCTGGCATTCTCACTCGCCCCGATGTCTTTGCCGGCTATTCAATTAGATCCGATGACCACATCCGGGTGCGTTGTTCTTCAGACGAACTGTGACTTAAGAACGCCTTCGACTACGAACGCCAAAGGTGCAAACTCGGTAACTTCTCTGCCGATATCTCTCTGCATTGGGGAGCGTATAGTCTATGAGGGGAAGTAGGGAAGAGGCTGCGCAAGGGAAAACGGTGAGCCACTGTATGGGCCTCCCCTATTTCGCTTCTCGGTGCTCAGAAAGCTTTCAGCAGCCTCCTTAGATCACGTTGCAGCGTTTCCTTATCAACGCGAACAGGTAAACCTGGTGCATTGGTTCACTGAACTCGGATTGCGCTTCAAGATTAATGTCAAAAAATCGAAACTTTTGTCCATTTGTCCACCATTTGTCCTCAGCATCCTGACGAAGCAGTTTCCGAGTGACGGACTGCTCCATCCTATACCGGAGAATCCACATTGGAGACACCTCGATGGCTAAAGTCCAGTGATGGGAGATCTGGAGAAGCAGAAAACAAGTACAGCCAAATCGACCTCAGCTTCGAACAGGACAACTTGTGGAGCGGCGTGCTGCTTCCCAAAATCCTACACGGAGTGGGCTTTTTATACCCAATGAGGCAGGGACTAGGACGTCTGCCAAGGGTCGAACGCAATCAGGATGTGGAGCAACTATCGATTTCGGGTAAAGCTCACACACACCTGTCCTCCGAGGGACGGAGATGGCATCGGAACGAAGTCTATTGAGTAGACGATCCAGCTCGCCAACTGGGATGGAAAACACGAAGAGCTGAGATGCATGGTCTTAGGTTTCTTTGAAGGCTTACAGAAAGTCGCTGCACAGATCCGGCGTCATGATGACACCTCAGCTGACGATAAAGGTCAGTGGACGGACCTCGACCCTATATGGCCAAGTAAAAGAAATCTGGACAAAAATAAAATCTAAACATTAACTGGCTCCGAGTTTTACCTGGATGCAGAGAGCTCTGAGATATGAAAAATAAGCCTTGGTGATTCCTAGAATCATCTTAGTCTCGTAAGTAGCGAAGCAGTGGATCCACCAGAGGTTGCAACTAAAGCTACGACACTAGCAACAGTTTGCAACGAGCAGAAATTGTCGCGAGATGAGACTGTTCCAGTTAATGAAGCAGATTTTCACCCGGTTACCCCGGTTGTTTATTTAATAAAAATAAACAAAGTTAGGGCCATATTTCCGGAAATAAAAACAAAAAAAAGGGTTCAGCGACATGCAGACCGTCTTCTTGGGCAGTCCGAAGCAGAAGGGAACAAAAATAAATAAATAAAGGGTGGATGGGGGACAAAGGTCTTTGGCTTGAGACGCTTCTTGCTCAGTAATGGCACAGGAGAGATCTCGGACTTTTCTTCCAGGTGAGGTCACCTCGAAGCCGTCCTCATAAAAGTGGTTGCCATGAGGGTAGCCTCCTTTCCCTGTGCCCCAGACTCCAGCACGTGGTGGGCTCTGGTAATGGAGCGAATGCAACATGCTGTCTCAATCACGGCGCTTGTCGCAACTCCGCCTTGCGCGAAGAATCGCCGAAGTCCCTGGCAGTCTTCAGTGTGCAGAAGCTCTGAAGTCAGACTCCGCAAAACTTCCTGGAGGGCAACGCAGCTCAATAAGAGATGAAGGAAGGAATCAATCTCTTCACACCATAAACAGTGGGAGGACGTGGCTTTCCGCAAACCAAGTTGCTACGCTGGTTGTACTGGAAACCCCAGCATGAAAGCAGCAGCACACCGAGTTTCCACCTACGGAGTTGTTTATGCACGAAGGAAGTACTGCAAGTTCTTCATCGAAACAGCTCCAAATTGATTTTGAGTTTAGCTGTTGACGGTCCAATTGTGTTGACATCTGGACCGTTGGACCACCAATTTCCATGGTGAATGATGTCTCACCTCTGCTACTTTCTGCCCGGGTGACTCTTTCTCCTCTTGATGAGGAGTTCATATGAAGATAAAGATTCGGAGAGTCTTGATATCCATTGTCTGATGTTCGAACGGCTCCTAGCACTAAATTTACTCAAATTATTTGATCTAAATATGATCTTTTTTTGAAGTTAATTTGCATTTGGCGAATATTATCATCTGGATTTTGCCATTTCATGTCATTCGTTTCATTAGATGGATTAGACTGAGGCAGAGGATTAACATTATTTGTCTGGTTCATCATATCACGTCTTGTAGGTACAGTGTTATTAATTAGTTGTCGTGTTGTGGTCGGCTTGGAGTATTTCCTCTCTACCCCCCTCTCCTGTCTCTGTGACCTAGTGTTTTGAGTAGACAGGGTGCTGAAGTTAATTGTTATATGACCACTATGTAATATATGACATGACCGTTGTTACATGACATTGTTATATGGCAACAGCTTCTATATTTGTCAAAGAAGTAACGCAGTTATTACTTCTGATCGAAGTCAAGAGCAAATGTCGTTGTATCTATCTACTGAATCAGGACATGGGGCAATTTGATGACATTTTGTGCTGTCATGACTTCTACATTTGCATGAAGGGACTAACTCGGGAAAGACATTTTTCCGTTTTCAGCATCAGAAGGGAACAGAAAATGCGACCATGTTCAATCCAATGTCTGTGTTTCTTTGGACTGCTCTCAGCTCTCTCACGAGTCAAAAAGGCACTCGGTTCTCGCAATCTTTCGGGGGCTGTCACTGATGAGAACTGGTTCTGCTCATCAAATATTCTCAGAATTCACCTTATTGCTCCTTCGGCACGATTGTGGATGTATCTGAATACGCACCATGATGACCATTCTTATTATTACTAATGGGTGATGGTTGCATGGATCCTTCCTTCGACAATCGTGATGAAAGCAAAGCGAATGTTACCGGCTAATCCTTCATTCTCCCTCTGTTCATGGGATGCACATTCAACTTCCACGATGAGACTTTTGCTTCAAATTTCTGGTTTGCCGCCTTATCTTTCAAGCTGCTTTGCTCTACACATTTAGAATGCGGACTTCTAACTGAAACTGTTCTACTGCATCATTAGCTGTTCTACTGCATCATTAGTCTGGTCTGATGTTCTCTCCACGTGGATACTGTCCAAGATTTTAGATACTGCAATTCCTTCCATAGAAGACGAAGGTGTTGATTGATATTATTGGAATGAAGAATTCAGTAGATGTTGGCTGAGAATGCAACCACTGATACAATGCACTAACCCTAGTGATGCCGGTCATGTGAAAGGGTTTCACACGTAAGAAAGGAGAGATGCAATCTATCAGGAAACCACTTCCTGACGGGAAGTGTCAAAAGTAGCTTGCGGCAGTGGAACCCGAATCAAAGGCATCGACCTGATAGGTTGACCAACAAGAGAGGCATGCGCTTTCACAAAGAGGATCCTGTAGTATCAATAAAGCATTGCTGAGAACATGAGAGAAATGCGTTCATTTTTATCCTAAGAAAACATTATCGTTATACATACATACAACATCATTATATGGAAACTCATTCCAGTCTGAATTTATGTGCGTAATTTTGATGATGAAACTCCACAGCCTGAAAGGAAATCATCAAGATGACTTCTGGAAGCATTAACTCATCTAAACTATCATGCGCAGTTCTGGAAAATGTTGTGCAGTCTCTATGATCTTTTGGCAACAGTTTGCCCACACAGCTTAGAAAGTAACCGTTCTTTAGAAAGAAACGCAGGTGACACCTCCTAACATTTCTTAGAACATCAGCAATTGTAGACCTTCCCATGCTTGCTTGCGAGCACCTGTGACAGTCGGTCAAGCAGAAATTCCGGAGCCGCACATATGTCTTGCCAACAACTTGCCTGGGGATATACACGACTTGCCTTCTCAGACCTGCCTAAGTAGTCGGTAAGAAATATGATTGGGATTGGACTCGCAAAAGCCTACAAGCGACGAAAGAATCATAATCCAAGGCACCTGGTCGAGCTTGCTGTTCTTGGTGCCTCTTTGCTCATCTTCATCCTGGATGTCCCGGCCAATTTATTTGTAGCAAACCAATCAAATGCCACAAAATGTCGGACTGCATCTGAGTTGGGTCGAAAGAGCTCGATCCTCACGCTGGGAATTTCTTGGAAGAGGGTGGAGCGTAGATTGGGGGACCAGCATTATGTCATTAGCTCTTCAACTCTTGAGAGTCTTGAGAACCTGTGCCTTGGAGGAAATGGCGATGTTGTTGTCGGTGAGTCCCAAGCGTTTTCCGCGATTGTTCTGAGGCTTCTTCTTCTGTATCCCTCAAGATGAAACCAAATCGAATGACACTTATTATAAGGACGGTGGCGAACACGGAATAGTCCCTGATGCAGACTACTTGACTATCCGTTCTCGTTGCCATCGTTTTTCTCAGGTTTTCATCGAGAAAGCAACTGGTGAAGCCTTTTCCAATGGAGGTGTCTGAAAGCATCTTTAGGAACGTTTCATGCCTTTAAAGGTGCATTCCCGTTGACTCTGCATCCTTGCTCATTCGAATAACTCGTGACTATGGGGCCTCTATGATGCTGCAGCAAGCAAACTTCTAGAGGGTACTCTTCATGGAGGTGTGATCCTGCTGCTCGTAAAGCGGTATGCCACAGTGCACCACCGGTGCAAGATCCCAGTACACCAAAAGGAAGATTGAAGCGTCCGCGATGGAAACTCTCAAAGCCGAATACTCCTTAAAGAGTGTTAATAAGTCTTCTCAACCTCTATGCACCCTGGATGCCTGGCGCGCATCTCTGCTGATACCAGTCGCAACAGGCACTTGATCTCTGTATCCTCAAATCCTGACATGGTGCCTCCCATGCCGCACAAGTCTGTCTTCCTCTGCTCAGATTCAGGAAGGATAGCACGGCATCGGCAGATATGAGGATGGACATGAGTTTGTGTCTCGTCCAGAAGTTGTCATCCCTGACTGGCGAATGCAACTCCTATTAGAGACGCTGGGTCATTGCAAGCAAATCCGCGCGTTCAATGCCATCGGCATTCCTGTTTTAAGAAGTTATTTTCCAGTAGCACTGCAATTATGAATAGGCGAATAGTCCAACTCAGATTCACTATGAGCCGCCATTTGCGTGGGAGTGAAGAAAAAAGTGAAGTAAGAGGAAACGGTTGGTTTTCATCCGTTTCTTTTTCTTTTTTTTTTTTTTTGAAATTCTAGATTATTCCGACTGTTTTCCTTTTAATAGTGGATGACTTCACATTCGTGACGTCCACAGTAAGATTTTATGCGTGGGGGGCCTCGGTTTTGGCAAATGGCAAAATCGAAGGAAAAGAGGTTTCTGTCGACTATTCAAGCTTGCTGAATGCTTGCATACTTCAGAGAAGTCTATGCTGCTGCTAACCATAAGGGCGGAACTAACAAAGCCAACAGAATGTTTAAATGTTCAGTGGAGGTTTCACACGCAAATTGGAAGGAACACATAACTGTTTTCCAGTGCACTCCAAGACTGCGAGAAGAGAAACCATCCACTTTTTTTACCGGCATCGTGCTGTAAAGCATTTGCACACTTCGGTTATCTGTCACCAACTGTCTAACAAGAAGAAAGGATATCTTTCTCAAATCAATATCCAGTTCGAGATGGCTGACTCATTGGTCCATTCCTTCCCCATTAAAATGCTGACATGTTTCCTGAGGTATGCTGATGGTAATACCTTTGTAGCGGGTGTGGTGAATCATTGAACCCATATTACTATCAACCAAGTCATTGAGTAAGGAAGCAGAAGAGTGTTTTCCTTAGCAAATGCAACTATCAGGTGCCCTTTCAAATGAAGTAGCTGTCATGTATAAACACATTCTTTGAGTGTGATGGGCTCCTCCTTCACGTGGAAATCAAACTCCAGCAGCTTCCCAAATTGGTCGATGGATTTATGGGTTACCCTAAATTTTATACTTCTTATTATGGCGGTCCTATCTCAATTCGAAATCCCTATTAATTGTTCAGCTGATACAGAAGCGATGTGAGCTTTAAGTCTATGTGTGAGAGAAGTGGTGTAATGCTCCGCTAAAAGTCCATACTCTTCGTCTCTTAGACATGATGTTTCTGTTCGTAAAGCCCTCAGCATGCCGTGTGTTGCAAGAAAAGTACCCATATAGCAGGGTTCATGGACCACGCTCCCTTCCCAAGTAAAAGTGCTCTTATTTTGCTCTCATTTCCCATAAATCAGTGCAGGTAACACGCGGCATGGCTGCTGCTGCGCGATTCGAATCGGAAAGATAAACATTAGCAGCGTCCACTAGTCATTCGGGATCATTTTATCTCAAAAACTATAAATCCTGATCCACGATATCTTTGGTCTGTGGTATTCCGTTTTAGAGCCTGCAATTATGGATGGTTCATAAGAGGGTATTGCGACTTCATTGGAAAATGTGCTGGTGTTGCACAATACATCTCATGGGTGTCTGCAGCCATCGAGAATAATTTTCTGGAATTTCCAAGTACTCGCGATTTTCCCTTCTGAAATCATCAGAAACGAATTGCAGAAAGTGTCCAAATCACTATTCATAGGATTGTAACACTGGTGATGCTCCCGCAGCTGTTACAAAAATCGTACTGTACACGCAGCCATATTTGGCAAAGTGAAGATTGTTCTTGCACCGTTCGTTTGAACTTTTGCATCAGTCCATTCTCCATACAAATCATCAACCTTGTGGCAGTTTTCATTCTGTTGCTGAGGGTAACGGGAAAAATTCGCTTTTTTTTTTTTGGCGTTGCTCTTCGTCTTCATGACGACCAAAGTTGCAGATTTCATCCCCGCTCGAAACTGACCACACACTTGTAAAGTAACGTCTCCACATTTCAATGGCGGCTCTTACGCGCGTGATGTTCCAGAAAAGTCCTAGGGAGAAGAGATCTGAACGGGCGCGGGATCATCTGCTCTTACTGCTGCATCCTTGGAACTTCAGGATAGAAGTAAAGAGGCGCAACAGAGTCCAAGTTTCCATCAAAGTGTTCCTGGTGAAGAAGTGCAATTTACAAAGAACAGAAAGTTTGTTGCCTTGTCTGCAAAACGCAGTAGGTGGACTGACGAATAACTACGAATGTGTGACGTGAATAGGTGCGACAGAGGAGAAATGGATGACTGAGTACCCACGGTGTAGCGCCAGGAACAGTCCAGGTCAACTCGTAGGTACCAACCAGGAAGAAAATTGCATTAGTAATTATTTAAGATTTTGTTAGTATGTGTGTTGGTAGTAACGGTTAAATGTAAAAGTTGAATCGGAGAGCGGAGGGCAGCTTTCAGAATTCGTGGAATTAGTAGACACTGCATTGAATGCTAGTAGAATTAGTTTTGCTTTTTAGAAACAACCTTGTTAGTGTGTTCTTCTCTGTCTTCAACAGTAGTCATCTGCAGGATCTGACGATGGATCCACAGAGCGAGTGTTGAGCCATCGAATTCCTTCGTATTGCTTCGGGTTGATGAGAGTCGAGTATCAAAATCACTCCAAGAATGTTGGTATCTGTAAAAACGTAGAAAGATGATCTTCAGGGTTTTTTCTTCTTCCTGCGTTCGAATCATTCCGAAGAGCAAAATTGCGAGCATGGTGCTGTGATCCATGTACAGACGAACTCCGCATGGAGATCGTTGGCCTCGAGTTTCAGGTACTCGGTTCCATCGCTCCCTCCCTCCCCAAATGCTCATCTGGAGGAATGTTTCGAATCTCCTTCTGTATCCGCTCCACATCTTCTGTGCCCATTCCACCTATGCATCGCACAACCAGATGTCTTTTTGCGACCTAGAGCCTGAGCAGCAGCACGGGCTGATCCCTGAGTATGCAATGAGTCCGTGGTCACTCTGCGGATGAACTTCAAGCCGATTTGGCCGGATGCTGCTACTAAGCAGAAAATGGTAAACGGTCCATACAGTTCGGAAGGGTTGCTGAAAAGGAAAATCCGAGCGCATCATCTAATTCGTGTCCTCGCCCTATGCTTTTAAGAACTGTCGCTTGTTTTCAATTGGGACTGGGATGAAGAAGAAATTGCCTGTTTCATTTCGTCAAAGCTGCTGATCGGGAACTGAAACCATTGCCAAGATACATCAGGAGGTGGCTGAGCGTGTGAGGATCACTATGACTTCTCAGCTTAGTAATACTGAGGTGCATCGACACCAAAAAACACCCCCATGAAGAAAGTGCAATCAAAAACTCTGAGCCTATCAGTGGAGTCGATTATTTAATTTTGCAATTTATATTAAGACTGTACGCCCGGTAGTAGAGGTAGCGCACAGAAAAACCGCTCTGTGGACTCGCCTGGCCTTCGCGCCCCTCCCGACGCGCTGTCAGCCCTCAGGGCAAGTGATGACAGCTGCCTACCGGTGAGGTGGGTCGCCTGCACCATCGTAGGAGCAACCCGACCCATGGGCGGATGGAAGGCTAGCGAGCTGGCGGACACCGCCACGCCTCGCAACATCCCGACGGGACTCCTTCGGTGGAGCGAATATTTGAGTGTGCCCCCCGAAGAACTTGTGGTCCCTCCCTCCTGTTTGAACACTTCCCCATTTCTTGGAAGCAGGATGTCATCATGCTGGTGCATGCAACCAGCGGACGAACCGTGTTTCCGGGGGGAGTTGTCTCCCCGAACTGTAAACGGTGCGGGGACGTGGAAACGCTGCCGCACCTCCTCTTGGACTGCGGTGTCCTCCAAGGACTGTGGAGGAGGCTGCACTCAGCTCTCCTGCTCCAGGGGGACACCGCAAGGGATTTGATGCTCCCCTTCACTCCAGGCGACCTGTCCTTAGGTGCTGTCATCGCAACGGTCTGTTGCACCCGCGCCATCGACAAGGCCCACCGAGAGCTGGAGAAGCTGGCGATTCGTCGACAGGCCACCGGAATAGCCGGCGTGAACATGGCGTCGGCTGCCGAGTGGGCCCATCTTCCAGAGGACGTTAGGAGCTAGATCACCGACATCCATAGCCAGTTCTGAAGGAAAGGAACGGCCCAAACCAAAGACCCCTGGCCCCTCCCCTCCCATATCTTTATTTCTATTTTTTTATATGTGTATTTGTGGTCCCCTCCCTCCCTTTCGGCTCACCGATCTGCGTGTCGGGGATTCCCCCCTTTGTTTTCTCTGTGTCCTTTGTCCGGGAACTCTGTTCCTGGATAGTTTAGCAATAAACGCCCCGGCGCACCCGGGTGAGAAACAGAAAAACCGCTCTGAAACCTGGAAACGGACTTGTTTTAACCACAGAGGAATGGCAGCAAAATTCCATCGTGTTGCTTTTCTACGCAACATGATAGAATTCTTCAAACAGAAGAATTTTGTGAATCTTGAGATCTGTTTTTGTATTCAAGTATTTCGTAGACTCCACAGTGCAGTAGTGACCACGTGACCAAGACTACACTCGTGCGCATATCACAAAGATAATCCCTATACACACGCATGAAGAAAGAAAACTGGGAGCAAAAGGTGGAGGATGCACAGAATAAAGTAATTACAAGGTGGGCGAAATAAAATTGCGCGCAATTACTCAAATATGATCTCGGAAAATTTTATTCATCGGTGGATGCAGAACTCCTGAACTCGTGATTTTACAGGTCTCGCAGCAAGATTTGTGGGGACTCAGCTGTCCTTTTTGCATGTACATACCTTGCGCCTTCTGGATAAGTAATGGAAGCTCTGCGGTACTGCTCCTGCTGCAGAGGCGGGCTACCGTGGTCCTCAAAGAGCCCGTCTTCGTAAGGAGGCTGCAAGAGGCGGTCGTGAAAAAAGACTCGGACGAAAGGGCGGGTACTTGGATTGAGCCACTTCTCTGTGGGTAACACGTTGAGGGCATGTGGGGCGTCGCGTCGCTGTCACCATACGACGCCAAAGAGGAACTGACCCCACTCGCGTACAAAGGGCTCGTCGGGATGAGTATTCATGATTGTTTCAAACTTCAGCATTCTGGATATCGCATATTCATTGACATGGTGTACAAGAAGGCTAATTAGCGTCCAGGCAAAACAAACCTGTATTTCATCCAGGCTCAGTTCAAAGAAAAAAGTTTTAGTTTGAGTTACAAGAAGCTTTTAATGGAAGACAAGAAAAGCCTTTTATTATTGTGAGTTATTCATATTTACGAGTTCTTTATTAATAAGGAGAAAAAACGCTTAATAATAATGAGGTGACATGTGATAAATTCTTTTTATAAAGAGAAAAAAGAGACGGATTCATTTGCCATGAGGTACAGTCCCATAGGTGTACATCATCATGCGAGATAGATCATAACAGGACTCGCTGACAACGGACGCTCCAGAGATTTTCGAGTGGAAATATCTGTATCACAGAAGTACTGAGGATCCCGATTCTCAGATCCAGGAATCCGTGCTCCAGATCACCTGTGCGCCTAATGAAACACTCCAAGGGCTATTCGAATAGGGATGAATCCGATCGAAAAATAAGTGGATCGGGGAAAAAGATGGCCTCGTTGATTTGTTCCACAGGGAAGAATCCCAAGGATGTTTTTGTTGCTTAGAGGTAATTCCAGTCAAGGTTTGAGAGCACCTCCAGCCTTCCAGGAGACAGAGCTGAATCTTGATGTGACCGTAGATCTCATAATCAAGACGTAGAGGAGATGTTCTTTTGGAGAAGAAGAAGAAGAAGAAAACTATTCACTTGCAACACAAGCATGAATTCGCTGTGATAGAAGGAAAGCGAAAATCAGTGATTCTTCTAAAGTGACCAGCTCTTGAAGGGCGTGGCGCTCGAACTCTCGCGTGTCTACACGGCACTGCGAAAACAAGCACTCGCCATTTTTGGCGACCTGCGTTTACGAACCAAAGCGCTCTCCATTTCGTTGGCTGTGTGAATCGGAATTCCTAAGGAACACACGACAAAGGCAGCACAACGAACTGCTGACTTGGCTTCTTGCTGGGCAGTGACTCACTGCACTTTAAGGTTGCCTGCGAGGACTTAATTGCACAACACCACTGACAAAATTACTCAAGCAAGCTGTGGATTTATTTGGAAGAGTGGTTTGTTGTCGTTGTTTCCTTGAACTGCTGGATATTCTAGACTGAACAAGCAAGCTGCTTTGGAGTACTTGCTAACTCAGCTAATGCATTAAAAGAGCAAATGTGTAGGCCATTTTTTTTTTTTTTTTTTTTCATCTCCGCCCCTACGATATTCCTGCGATTTAATGGGAAGAGGACACGTGGATCTTTACGAGAATTCGGCCCAGTCCCATATCTGTCCTCAATATAAGGAAATTCCCATCACAAAAATCTACTCTTTAAGCAAATTAAAGACCATCATGCGTTGAAATGGATTTCAGCAAAAGCAACACTGACGAGGATGTTCATATAGAAAGGTTACGTCTGTTTAGCGAACGCTCTTTAAAGCACCTCTGTTTCTGCAAATTGCTGCTTTGGTGGAATGCAGAATGCTCAGCAGCTTGCGAAAGAAAGAAAAAAAGCAGCAGACTGCATTCAATTCAATGACCACATTCTCAAAAAAAAAAAAAAACATGCAGTGGAAAGCATCAAGCAAGGCTTTCCATTTTCCTTGGCTCGGGGCGATCCCTCCACAGCAAATTGATGGGCACAAGAATTCGACACAGCAGCCCCAATAGCACCCATGATGCATCTACTCTGAAAAAGTTCACTTTATTTTGTCTGAAAAATGAAATGCCGCCATTCGAGACTGAGCTGAAAGGAGGAGGAACTTGGAAACTGAGCTTACCATACTTATTGTCCGGGCAATACGGAGGAAGAACGGAGAGCGACTCTGCTCAGAAACCTCACATACAAACCACGGTAGTGCACGATAGGCTAATAGTGCGGTTGGACGATGCCCTAAATAGGGAGAGGCCTAAATACGTCGAGACTAACCAACAGTCCTTGCCTTTTGCAAGGAAAATAACACGGGCCGCTCCGTCGAGCATGAGAAAAGTAAAATACCATCGACGACAGCACCGACTCCGCCGAGACCAAAAGCGACGTAGGCGATGAAAAATCTGCTGGGAGCAAGTCGTGTTCCCCTCCCAAGCAGAAAAAGATGACCAATCTGCCAATCCGATGGCCTACTCCCTGACGACCTCCAACAGCATTAAAATCGCTTCCTGGAACGACAGTGGGATGCCGAACCAGGAGAAAAGAAGACGTATCACGCACATCATCCAGTATGACAATATCTCTACCATGGAAACCCAGGAGACAAGACACCAAGTCTGCTTGGAATTAGAACAGCGATTGAGCGGCCAGCTGCTCGTGAGCCCAGACGAGAGGAAGATGAAGGGGGTGGAGATTCTCGTGCAGAAACAGCTCGCGCACACCATCCTGGGAACCATGGCTCGGCTGCATCGTCGAACTTCGCATGTCCTGGTCCAGAAGCGTTCACCTGCTACTGATAGAACTACTGGAAGAACCACACCGGGGAAAACAACAGTGTGTGGAAGCGGTGCAGAATCTTCTGCACAGCAAGGCCACACCGAAGGACATCTTTCTCGTCATAGGTGACTTCAGGGTCCTGGACGCCATCTTCCAGGGTTCCAATGCCCGAAGTAGGACGTTGTATCGGCAGCTGTCCGACCACTTCGGACTGTTGTGGCTAAATGCCGATCGATTCCTTCCTGAACAGTCAAGAACTCGCCAGCCACATCCAGGGATTGTGCGACACTTAGACTCTGCTGTTGGACCATCCCGTGCTACGGTTCACCTTGGAAACCGCACATCCTCGGAAGCAGACAGGCACAAGGACAGCACCGCTCGCCACACCCATCTGGTACGAAACACTGTCCAGCCACCAGCAACTCGTCGAGACGATCCTGAGGGACACTACCATCAGCCGGGTCGACGACCAAGACAGGCTGAAACATATGATCGATCACCTTGGAGTAGTGTTCTGCAGTTTGCAGTTTGAAAGCAGGAAGATGAGACAGGAAGTGCACTGAGAGCTCAGTATCGAGGATCGCTCCCTCTTAAGGTACTGGGAACAGTACGAGAGGCAGTACGTCATCGGCAACGTGAAAGGCGAGATCGGTGTGCAAAAAAATAAAAGCATCGCCACCGACATCTTCGCTATTGGCTGTAGACAGAAGGTTAGGCACACGCCGGAAGAGATCACGGGGACGTTCCAAGACCACTACGCCACTTTCCTCCAACGTCAAGATATGTGCCCGATTAAACAGCAAGTCATCCTGAAGCGAAAACCTGTGCACACTCGGATAGAAGAACTGAACACGCACATCTTCGCAGGAGTCAGAATGGCATTCGTGGAACTGCGCGGAGATGTGGCGGCGGGTGCCGACTGTGCTCCCATCTCGCACCACCAGAGGTACTTGCACGCCTACATGCGTCTGTTGGAGAATTGAGCATCAGAACTAGAGTAGAAGGAAAGCTCCCGGAGTCGTTCCACGGAAGTAGGAGGCGGCTGCTGCCGAAAAGTGGCGATTTCAAGAAAGTCATACGGTGGCTGCCCATATCCATCTTGAACACGGATGCCAAATGGTTGGCAAACATCTGGACCAGCCGTCCGAAGAAGGTCCTGCCGTCCTTGATTTTCTGCGACGCAGGCATGCGCCGTGCCCGGTGGCGCATGCCTGACAGCGTGAAGTGCTCCCAGGCCACCATCGGCTATAGCCGGTGCGTCGACCCGAACCTGATGCTGGCCTTCACGAACATGGAGAAGGCATTCTATACTCTGGACCTCAGTTCTTCCTGGAGTACGTGCAGATGACCCTCAGAAACGCGCACTTCCGAATAAACGGACACGAGACGGAGGCGATCCAGACAAAAAGGGTAGTCTTCTCGACGGAAGACTCCCTAAGTCCAATGCTGTTCGTGAACTGTATGAAAGATGTGCTGTCGATGGCGACCGAAAATTCCGCCTCCAAGGAATCACAATGGGAGACGGAAATCTGACCCACCTAGCATAGTCTAGCACCTAGTCCTTCTCTTCCTAGAAGATGAGAAGGATCAGCACGCATTTCTGGAAGTAGTCGAATCAGTACAAAAAGGACTGAGCCTGAAGATCAACGCCCAGAAGTCCCAACTGTCACCCATCAGAATCCTGAATCTTTCCACATTAACTGAAATGGGATTCCGCGTATTAGAAGTAATAAAGTACCTGGGGATCCGCATCGGGGAAGGCTCGACCTCGCAAACGTCGCGGACAGAAATCCTGAGGAAATCCAAAGAAGCAACGAAGCGTGAACTTCAGCATGGAGCAGAGGGTCAACTTGTGGAACGGAGTCCTCCTTCCCAAGGTGGTCTTTGGAGCAGCCTTCTGTCGACTGGATAAAGAAAGGAGGATGGAAGTAGAGCAGCTTGAACAGCAGATTCTCTGGAGAGAGCGTAAGTCACGGGTTCGGCTGAAAGTCTCATGCTGCACGCGAGAGGAAGGCGGAACCGGGATGAAGTCGCTGGATCAAGCCATGGAACACATGGATGCGCAACTCCTGGATCTCACCTTGAATTGGGAGGAATGGTCTTATGCGGCACAGAGAGCTTACGCAAAGTTCTTCAACAACTCGAGTGACCTGATGTCAGCATTTATAGGCAAATATGGAAAATGGATTGGCATTGACCCCACGTGGGAGAGGAAGCAAGGAATAGTGACCACTCGCCAATTCAAAATCGTTCCAGGAAGCAGGGAACTTTGTCAGGAAGAACTGGTAATGGTTATCCTGGACTGTATTTTATACTGGCTCCCCGGGAGACCTGGAAGTGGATATTCCAAAGTCCAGGAGTCGCCATCCGCGACGGCGATTAATTTGCTACAAGTGGTCACTACTACAGAATGCAACTGAATCGCTATACAATAAGGATGATGGAAAAATTCACCCACAAGAATCGGGAACTTTGTAAGAAGCTGAGAACAAAATGCATGATGAATCATCAGGAGAAGCAACATCGAAGAAGTCACGACTACCCAAAGAAAGATATCACCCTCAAAAGAGCTGCGAACCTCTGCGGACAACCTCTGCTAGCGGATGGACAAACAATCTGGAGAAGCGACCTAACACCGAACACTCAAGATGGTGGTAGGTCGCTTCGGGATGTTGCTCCTCATGTTCCACCACACAGGTATCCTGAGTGGATCCAGAGAATACATTGAAGAAGCAACTCCCAGACGGAAATCTGCAAGTCGTGTGGAGACAGGGAGACCCAACTCCACGTGCTCGCCTGCCCGACATCACGCCACGACTGGAAAACCATGAAGGCGGTGACGAACCTGCAGACGCCGGCAAATATGAAGATCAGGGATGTCAGGGATGTTCTAAGGGAACGGGAACGTTTCTCGATACAATCCTATGGTTCGCACTACCATCACCCTCTTCATCACGAGCATCACGTGATCAGAAGAGCCAAAATGCGGACCTCCGGCAGAATAGTGCCTGCGATTGAAATCCTAAAAGGAGTAATCCAAAGAGAAATCTGGATCAGGAACTCTGGCAGGGTACCAAGCTGGACGCACAGCCGAATCTTGAAGAAGATTTGAGTATGTTATCCAAATGAAGAGAATGCCTGCCCGCTCCCTAGTGACCCCATTTGGGGAGACAGGATCTCAATGGTGGAAGCAGCTGTGTAAAAAGTGCCCTTTTCAGTGTTGTGATTGCAAAAGGTTGAAAATGAATCCACCCCACCGCTTGTCGGTCCGGGGTCCCCACTGGAGACTGAGCCGAAAAGTGAACATTCGGTGGTTATGCACAGAGTGCTCTGAAGATTGCTGATGATGCACAGATTACTCTGAAGCTCGAGTTTAAGTTTTTGGGATGCCGTGTCTTGGTAACGCGTTTTACAGGTTTGCTATTTGCAAGCAATGAACAGCCATGCAGAAAAGCAAGACTTTGTGTCTGCAGTACAGTTTGCACACAAAATAGTTTGGCTGTTAAATATTGGATTCACTCGATTTACATTTTCTTCTGCTTGAAGATATTTCAGTTTCTGTGGCATACAGCTTGACCGACGGTGCTTCTTTTAGAAACTAAATACGGAATCATGGAGAAACCAACAGTCACTCGAAAATGCAATGGCCGTGATCTCATTGCAGATGATATTGTCAATATACAGACCTAGAATGAAGTCCAGATTTTTTTTTTTCTTTTTTGGCATTACGTTATAAGAGTCGCTAGCGCAATAGAGTCGTCTGCACAGATGTATTGCTACGTTACTTCCGCATGGAAAGACATCGAAAAGATGAGATATAAAAAGAATTTTATACTCGACTTTACAGATAATTGCACTCAATACTGCTGAAGAAAACAGAACGAAGTTATTAGATTCCGATTCAAAGACTAGAGGCAGTAGAAAATAGTGTGCTTGACTAACTCCTTAACTCTGTATGTCTTGAATCTTCTTCAAGGTTTCGAGGGAAAATAACGGGAAGTTGATAAACTTTCCATCATCCGACTTCGGAAAGATTAGACCTGCACAGAAAGTTCTCATCCATTGATTTTAATGTGAGCACAATACGAAAAAAAAAAATATTCTTGACCTCAGTGTCGCTAATCTTCAGGGATTATAAAGCTGAAGTCACTCTAAAAGAACGGAATCCCTCAGCGGTCTCAAAACCCGGAACTGTGAAGGGATCAAGAAAACAGAGCCTGAAATATGATAGCAGAATACAATAAGCACTGCTGATTGTAACTCGAGATGCCATTCTGGGAGCGATTCCCATCACAGCTGAACATGCCGATTAAACGAAAGGTATGTCTTTTCAAGCTTTAAGAAAGGCTATCACGGTTTTTTCCGTATCTTTGTCTCTGAAACACACACAGATGGGGGTGCCCAGTTGCCCTAGACTGATGCCAAACTTTTTGTTCTCACCAACGGATCCTCTTGCACGCTTTTCAGCAGGCAGTTGTGCTTGTAGTTATGGTGCAGCTTCAGATACGAAGAAAATAAAGAAAATACGCTGTTATTCCAAGCAAGATTCAATGAGCGGCTTTCGAACAGTAGTAGGGTATTCGGTTATAAACTTCAAAATAGAAATTTCGCTAAATTTTTTTTCCACTGTGTGCGCTTCCTATTTAAGGAAATACGACAGATGAGTTTCTGAAGCTTTTTTTGGAGATCTCGAGAGCAATACTGTAAGAAGTCTTCAAGATCTCTGCAAAAACATCCGTGCATCTGTTGCTTTTCTTGGGGTTCGTTTCAGAAGCTCCTGGGCAACATGCACTTGTCCAAATTATTCTGACAGACGTCCTGTACGATCGAATCGGTCAAAATTGTATTAATCAAATTAATCATGTGCTCTGAGCTCGTTCCTTGCATTTCACTTCTAATGCTGCCATCTACAATTCGTTCGGAAAAACAGACTTCAAAGCACTCCCCGACATCTGCCAGAGAACAAACAAATCACATGGGCAATGATTTCGGTAAGTTGGAACCTGAAGTCCACGAGCACTATAAATGGGGGTATAGAATAACGAAACATTTATGTAACCAATTAACACGGATTGTAATCGAGAAACTTCTTTCCAACAAGGTTTGTCGCTTACTAATTTGAGTTCATAATCTGTAGCAGCGCGGATTGGTTCCTCCATGTCTTTGGAAATAAGTCCAAGCACATTTTTTAAATGCACTCAACCTCCCTACTATGGTTATTCCGAGTGTAAATTTTTCACAAGTATGCATTTTTCTATATACATTAAGCTTGCCTTCCATCCACATCAGATTATTCATTCCACCATCCCCATTCCAAACAACATTCATTCTTAGAACAGCACTGCTGGACAACGTCAGCATCATAAAGATGATGATTATCGACGTCATAGTGCGATTTTTATGTTTGCTAATTACAGATAGAATTCCGAAAATCTTTGAAGATGAAATAATCGCTCCAAACCAACGGTTTCTTTTCATTGTCGTGTTTTATCTTACCATCCGTGTTTTGATCATCGGCATACTCTGCTTCTCGTGCACCATTCAGAAGTGCATTGGCGCCAAAGTACTCTGGAATTTCATGCAATGGCTTTCTCGTAGATTTGCATTGATTTGTGTCACTCGAAATCAGCTTCATCCAACCCGAAGATGCTCGAGTGAGTCACTGCATATCGACTTCGGATTCAAACAAGATGGAAATGAACGCAGATGGGAGCCGCGAGATATTCCTCCTTGATCTTTACCGAATCTGAGTTGATCATTTTGCGGTAAAACTTCAACTTTTGAATCAAGGCGCATCAAACTCTCATCCCATGTAGTCCACGCTCAGCTTCCTCCATCATTCACGCGAACATCCCTGGCAACTGCCGCATGGGAAACCAGCAACACAGCTTTTTTCTTCATCTCGACGAGAATTTTCGACCTCCAGCCTTTCGAATTTTCGACCTTTCGAAGAGTCGAAAAAGAGCTTCCCCGATCTCAAGTTCCCTTGCACAGGGACATTGCAAGTGTTAAAGGAAAGGTGCTCAACATGATAGCTCCCACAGGGTCCGCATCAGTCATTAGGGATTTGAACCAGAAAAGTGTGAACGATCGTGCGCGTTTAGTAGAAAATGAATCTGCGGAGCAGCAGTGGACAATTAGCGACCCGCGGGACAAGTGTGACCAGCACAGTCGCTTTTGTGTGTGTGTGTGTGTGTGTGTAGACCATGAGTTTCTTTTTTAGATGGGAGCTAGCCTCCTATTTAGGAATTAGTTTAGGGATGATCTACAAGTTCAAAGGGATATACAGGACATTTCAAATCTGTGGGGGGAAACCTCTTGAAACGTCAAATACTGGTCAGTGGGTGAGCGGAAATTCATCTAATGAGCACTGGCAGTTTCAGCCTGCTCGTCTATCCTAGAATTGCCCTTCACAGAAGTGAATGGTAATCCTCTATGCTCGACTGGCCATGGATCTGTTGCAGCATTGGAGAAATGCCACGTGGAGGAGCATCTCATCAAAAGCAGAAGGCTCTCGAAATCTAGAGTGCAACAGCAGCTAATGGCAAAACCTCAAACCGAAAATCCCAGTACCGTGTGTGAAGCCGCGTGGTTGGGCAGATGACTGGTAAGCATCGGAGGACACATTTGGAAGGAGGTGGACGCCTTGCGACGGCTCCCATGGTCTCAAGTTCGGGTAAGGTCAATCCGTTCAGAAAAGTCGGTTCGCTTTCGGAAAAGCGTATCTGCAACTGATGAGAGGACGGAGAATTTGATCGATTGCGTATCAGAAAAGGGCAAAGTTCTCCTTTTCTTCTCCTTACTACCTGATGAGGCAATCAATGACGACGAATCCTTCTCAACTTCTGCCAACTTCGACGAGAGGGGTGCAAAACAAAAGGACGTTTTCTGATGATTTACTTTTATTAAAATCAAGTACCAACACGGGGAAAGAGTTACCACCAAAACTGAACTTGCCATTGAAGCAGCCAGCGGTGGTGGCTACAGGGGCCCCGTGGGAAACAGTGCATTTCGTAGCTTCGCTACAAGAAAAAGAAGAGTTTAATTCGAGATTTCATCATCGCTGTCAGGATTATTGTACACCAAGAACAGCTCTGTGTTCAGTGCTTGAGAGCTTCCGTTCAGTGGTGTCTGTTACGACTCTCCTTGTGCAAGTTTCATGGGGGTCAAATTCCTTCAGGTCTCAACTGTGGTTTGCTCAGGATGATTCCAGGAGATTCCCATCTGAATAAGTGGCATCGCGCGAGTGTCTCTCCCATTATGTCCAACTTTCTCAACAAAAATGATTTGGTAAAGCGTTTCCGGGGTCTCATCTAAGGGATGAAGTTGTTTGTGAATGGAATGGGAAATCCATGTCCTGGAATAGAGGAACGACTGGCACTTATCTAGAGCATCTATTCCTCGTAGGTATCGTTGCTCCTTTGTAATCACGGGGACGGACAAACTTCAGAACGTCAGGATGTCAATCCACTCGCTCGATTTCAGTATCACCGCCTTCCAGGCAGAACTCGGAATTGCGGGAAAAAAGCAGGCAAACAGCGCGTCTCTCTGCGCTACAGTCTATAGACCCGGGATCTCGAGTGGTGAAATGTGGGAAGGAATGTCAGAAGCTCGGAGGGTTCGGGAACAAAGCAGCCATTTTTGAGGAAACGAAGGAGAGTCGCAGCTACTCGCTACTTCGCTCCCAGCGAAAATTCCCTCACACTTTCAGCGTGCTTTTAATAGGGTTACAAACTGACGATTCACTCTTAACTAAAGTCAGCTCACTCCTAGCAACTGAATTTTACAGGAATTGCGTCCCAGGGGAAGCCCATCCTCCCGTATAATGGCATTCCTTGAAGCTCTGTTTGGAACGACACATTTCTGCAAGTCTGTTATCAAAGTGATGGCTGCAAAATGTGAAAATAGGAGTACTTCCTGAGGAATCCTCTCCGAGGAATTTCGCAAAGATACATTTCTATCCAGCTATGACTGTGGGCAGTCAGTGGGTGAAAATTAATATTTCATGTCACCTTGGGCGAACGATCTTTTTGCTTATAGGTTATAAGGAAAGAAGAGTGACTCTAGAAGCATACATGATAAGTTTAAATCAATGATTTGTTGTTTCAATAAATACTTTCACATGTGTGAAAGATGAACCTTGCATATTCGAAAACACGTCGGATCTACTCGAGAAAAACGAATTTCCAATAGCCAATTTCCATGAAGCGGATAATTTGATCCAATTGGGAATCAGCTGATTACTAAGGTCTTACTTCAAGTTACCATCATCTTCCTTTCCCTCCGTAATTGCCTGGTTCAGTGCGTCATGATTTCTGTTTAAGAAAAGAACTTTTTATCTTTCTACCCTCTCTTTCATTTCCCCTCGAGCTCATTTCCAGTACTGACAACTCGGGCAGGAGAGCTGATCTAACAGTTGCACTAAGGGAGGTAAGAAAAAAAGAAAGAAAGAAAATTAGCGAGCAAACTATCTGCAGGGAATTTCGAATCCGGGAAGCTGGAGTTTTCTGGATCCGAAGCAGCTCAGCACGTTTGCTGACCGGACTGCGTTCTGCCTCGCATTCTGTAAAGGTCATTTCCGGAATACGAGGCTGCTCGCAGCTGCTCCAGAGTCCTTCCCGCTATGCTGAAAGTGAAAATCTGAGACTGCTTTCTTTCTACACATTCCTGAAATAACTGATTTCAGCGTTTCCCACACTGCAATTTCCGGATTACACGATGAAACGCCGGTTCGCAAATGTATGGGAAACTGACTATTCAGTGCATCTGCCTGCCCGTCTGCGAAAATCTACAGGCATCATCAGTATCGAGCGAATTCATCCCGGAGCGAAATCATGTAGGATTCCTTCAAATTTCCTCTTCTTGTTCGAATCTACTTGCCTGCCCTTCAAATTGCAGGGGCATTTTCTGAGCTTTCGAGCTTTCTTATCCGCCCTGCGAAAGGGCGGATCAGAATCCCATTGAGACCTGTGAACTCCGCGCAATTGGAGGATGCTTCAGTACCACGAATTCGTGTTCGATGCCTGGACACGGATCTCACGAGGATGAATCAGCAGCGCTGAAACGAGGGAGTGGCAGTCCGCTTCCCGAGCCAAGAAGGCTAACCAAAGATGATTCAACCCTAAACGCTCTCAACCGCCCGGGTGGAAAAGCTTCCATTTCCCTGCTTCTGCAGCAGTGGCTGCTGCCACAAAGGTTGCTGAGAGCAATCTCGAAATTTGCCGAAATGAATTCCGAAACTTTGACTGCTTAGTGCATGCGAATTTTTTGATTGCCATAGTCATCACCTAGGCAACCCCGCTGTGGCATGCTCACTTGAAAGAGACATTGGCAGTTTATTCATGAGAAGCAGCGATTTGCCCCTTTACTTGGGATCTGTCGCAAGGCAGCAGCCACGCAGATGTTTGGCTAAAGGGAAGAAATCTTGTCCTAAAGTTTGATGATCAGCAGCCACGCTGTTCGCTTCAAATTCTTTGGTTCTGACTTTCGTGTTACTTAGCGTTTATTGGTCTGTGTCCTAAATCTCATAGAGCCTCACAAAAGGCGAACTACTACTCCAAATCCCGTAATCCAGCCTTCTCGATATCAAGCACTCGAAGTTTTTAGTCTTTGAGTATCCAGAGAATGTTGTTTTCATACACATTTGTGTAAGCAGATGGACTTTCGGAGGCATCACTGGTGCTCTCAAGCATTAGCAGCTGAAACATGCTGGAATGAAAACATGGAGGGGATAAAACAGGGTGCATCAAAGTTGCTCACAAGTGCTGACCTCGTGTGCTAATGTGGTGGTCTGGCGAGATGGCCTCGTCTTCAGGTTCCTGATAATGGAAAGCATTCATCTTTTCGAGAGATTCCACTCTTTGCCTACCGCTATATCAATTTGCAAATGCTTTTTTCTGAGCACAAGGAAAGCGCACCTAAGTTTCCTTCTCCAATTCTTCTTGGTGTTTGGATCCAGCTCCACTGGCTTAATCTTCCTCTGAAACAAAACCATCGTACTCCAGGCTCTCTGTTTTCATTTTTGGTGAATGATGATGCTCGAGTCTTCTAAATCGCTCTTGGCCTTCTACATTGGAGCCACCATTCCGTCTACTATTCCGATCTGTAGTCACCAAGCGCATCTTTCAGCACAGATTTAGGGGGTTTCTTTGTGTTCCACAAGGGTTTTCGCAGGATATTTCCATTTCTGGGAGCGAAGCAAGCGAAACCCAAGGGATGGAAGAGAGAAGCCGTGAAAGTGTTCGACACTGTGTCCTGGCCTGTTTCTTTGCAATAAGTTGTTGTACCCCAAAACTTTTCCATTGGCAGATGTACTTAGGATAAAATCAATGGGGAGATTTCGATTCCTTTATCCAATCGATGTTCTGCAACAAAAACTGAAAATTCCTCGGATTAGACACCTTGGTTACTTGCAGACTTCGTGTTCTTCTTCGGAGCCTATCTCTGGGCAAAAGAAGATCCTTTGTTCTGTCTTATCTCCAACCAAGATTAACGGGGCATTGAGTCTCTACCAAGATTCTCTTCATTGGAAAAGCAGAAAGAGAACTCACCACTCGTGAATTAGAAGCCACCGTATTGTCCAATGAGCCTCCTTCATAGAGTCTTTACCTCAGGAAGAGCAGCTCCCAGATCTTTAGGTCTAAAAAAGACACTATGGACGATGTACTGTAATTAAATCGTGGGGATGAAATGCAGCTTGATCGATTGTGTCATTATCTAGAAAAAGATCGTTCATGTGTACAAGAACCACGATTTTAGATATTTGGAGAAAGCCTGGTGTCTTCATGATGTACGAAACTCGGAAAGACAACAGTTCTCAAAAAACTATTAAAGGAAAAAAGTTTCGACGGAATCCAGACTGAAAATTATGACTGGTTCCCTAAAAATTCTCGATGGAGAGTCTTTGAACGAAAAAATCTTGGGTCCAATAACATCAGCGTTTAGGAAGCTTTTAGTGTGGTGGCTGCGCAGAGCACCATCTATTTGATGGAAATTCCTCCTAAAGGCTGCAGAAACACTCAAAAGTACTTATCTCTTCATGGACAGCAACAAACCAGCTTCGAGAGAATTTTTCGACGTTCCATTGGTTCGGAGATGCACCTTCTGCTACAGGGGAACCCTACAAGTTTTATCGACGGTTTTGTCCCATATCATGAGGCATCATCCACTTCCTTTTTTGCCTTCGTGCCCTTAACAAAAGTTTCCCCTCATCCGACTGATAGGACAGGACATGGGTCTGTAATCTCATCGATAGCGATCTCATCGGCTCTGAGAGGAGCGCTAGCATCCCGCCTTCACGCTGAGGAGAATTAGCCGGATGTGTCTCAAGAGCAGCATCCAACATGATCGCGGTTGGCAGAAGTTTCTTACAGGTCCATCCTTTGGAAAGGCCTCGAACTTTGACATCAGGTGGGAACGGAGGATTTCTATTTCAACTATTGTGTGCTTTTGATTTTGACTTTCCAACTGACATTCCTGGGATGATCATGAGAACAAAGCCTTGAGCTCTATTGCTTTGAGCAGCGGTAGAAGCCCGAGATATTGCCATCCCGTGATTTTCCTGAGCAGGTCCCTTGATGGAGGACACGGATTGCCTTCACCAGCACTCCTCATACCTCATACGGATTTCCGGTGAAAGACGGAAACCTGATCTTTCCGTTCTTCTACTGTTCTACCTTTTCAGTTCTTCTACTGCTCCTTTCCAGGGGTACGTTCGCTTTTGGTAATGGCGACTACAACAGAAATGTCAGTTCTGATGTCTTGAAAGAAGAAGAAGATTCCCTATTTCTGCAATTTCCCTAGAAGCGATCTCCCTCAGGAAGACCTTTCTGGATTGCTCACAAGAGTTGCCATCAGCGAAATTCTATAACATGGTAAGAGCTGTAAACCTCATCGAGTCCTCGTTTCTGGACAGCATCCTCTAGGAGGCTGGAAATGGAATCGTGGGAAGCTGCTTCCTGACCATCAAAGCATTTTCCACTTTTTGGACCACACTCGGTCTTATTGGAATGCATTTCTTGAACTCTCAATAGCAAAAGCGGGTTCTCACTCGTCATTTCATCTCGCGAGGTCCCTACTCAAATCAACTCGTTACATGATTAGGAACCAACAGCTCTCTCCTCACGAGCCAGATCCGGGATTAGTTTCTCATCTCCCACCAGTCCAAATTCCCAAGACAACCTCTCTCCTCGCGCAGCCAGGAGGAGTTCATCCTATGAGTCTCTTCGAGAGTTTCTGAGTACAAAGAAGACATCTTATTACTTTATTTGAAAGAATTTTAGTGAAATGTCGTGGATCATGGTCTGATCCAAGCTTTCAGCTGGTAACTGATAGCTTCGTGATCGAGTTGAGGAGCTCAATGTCCTCATATCCCGCTATCATGCACCCGTATGTTTTCTGTGCCCTTTCTTAGTGACTAGTTTCAGAACCTCTTTTAAGATGGCGCGCCTGAGGAGTTTTTGCTTGATGATTCGCAGCACATCCTCATTCTGGATCGCCTCTCAAAGAGATGCATTAGGTGGCCTCGGAAGTATTCACCTCTGGAAGACTCGTTTTCCCGAGCACATCTCAAATTCCTTGATGCGGACTGATGACGTCAGAGGGCAGGCCTCATTGAGAGTACTACCAACGGGAAGCTCTCCGTGAGGCCAGAGACAGGAAAAGAACTGGGAAAAAGAAGATGGTAAGAAAATCGGAAATCGGACTTTGTAATTACGAAGAAGGCTTTGTCTTCGATTTTCCCCAAGTCCCACAAGGGGTAGGGTAAATTTATTTATCTTCTATAAACTACAATTCACTATTTTTAAACATTTTTATTTAGAAAAATTGTTTGGGGTTTCATAAGTTTCTGTACTTCAGGGTGGGTTCCTTGGTGTTGTTGCCTGAGCGTCGTCCTCAGTCCTCTTCAGGATGTAACGGTACGTCCAGGCCTGGAGTCTTTCACAATCCCTGATGCCGATCTCCTTCTGGATTAATCCTTGTAGAATCTCCATCGGGGGTGCGGCTCTCCTGGCTTTCCTCATCTTCCACTACCGCACAAGTATGGCGGTGATGAAGAGAGCAATGGTTGTTCTCACCATCGGGTTGTAGCAGGGAACATTACCAGTTCCTTGAAACATCCCGGCAAGTATTTCCATCACCGAGGTGGTGGTCATTCCTATGATCCTTTTCAGGATCAACCAGTCTCGGAGCAATGTGGGGCACATCAGGACGTGTAGTCTCGTATCCGTGTCTCCACATGCCTGGCAGTCTTCATCTTCACGTTTTCCAGTAAAGTATTTCAATCTGGACCCGCTCAAGATTCCTCCATGATAGAACATCAGGGGGTTGTCCTAGGTGTCCGACGGAAGGTCACTCCTCCATAGAGTCTTGCCAATCGCTAACAGGTTGATCCTGTCACTCCCGTAGAGATCGGCGGCTTCCTGGAGGGCACTGATATCCTTATCATCTTCGGTTATTAGTTTTTGGAGGTTTTGCTTGTTCACCCTGGACCAGGCGAAGTCCCTGTGGTTTTCCCACACTTCGCGTGTCCTATGGGTGAATCTTCCTAACATCATCTCTATATACTGAAGTACTCGAGAATGATGTAGGTATCCTCCACTTCTCCATTCCTGGATACGTTGTGTGGTAACTCTGAACCGCTGGTAGATCCAGCTACTTGTGTCCAGAGGCACTTGAAGCATCCAAGGGATCACCAGGATGGATTCTTCCTTCCAGAGCTCCCTGCTTTTCGGCACGATCTTCATCTTGTGCTTGCGCACCAGCCATTGCTTCCTCCTCCAGGTAGGGTCGATGTTGATCCATTCTCCTGCTCGGTCTAGCAGCGCAGTCATCAGGCCTTTCGAGTTGTTCAATAACAACGCGTAGGCCCTATGCGCCGCGTACGGCCAGTCATACCAGTGAGTAGCGATACCCAGGATCTGTCGCGTGGTCCATGATCAATCATGGACCACGCGACATGATTGGTCCTGTGATCCATGATTTCCACGGAATGTACAAGCGACTTCATCCCGGAACCGCCCTCTTCCTTGGGACGACACAAGGGTTTTAATCTCACCCTGGAACGATCATTCCCCCAGAGGGTCTTCCTTTGCAGCTTTTCCACTTCTCTGGTAATGTCCTTGTTCAATCTGTGGAAGGCCGCTCCGAAGAGTATCTTTGGAAGGAGTACTCCATTCCAAAGATTGGCCTTCCTCTTCATGCCAAAGTCCAGTGAAGTGTACTTTGCTGCTTCTTTTGCCGTTTTCTCTAGGATTCCTGTCCACAATAGTTTCGACGCGGAGTCGTCACCAATGTGAACTCCTAGATATTTGGCGTGGTCCACTGTTCGGAATCCACTTCCCATGAGCATGGAGAGGTCCAGGATTCCGATAGGCAAGAGTTGGCTCTTCTGGGCATTGATTTTCATTTTCAAGCCCAATCCCATTTCCATTAGCTTGATCACATTCAGGAACGCTTTCTGCTCTCGTTCCCCCTTAATAAAGAAAACGAGGTCATCCGCGTAGGCCAGGTGTGTGAGCTTCTGACCGTCAGTGGCAATTCCGTGCAGATGTCCGCTTCTCTCGATGAAAGAGGACAGTGCCTTCATGTAGATGACGAACAGCATTGGACTTGGTGAGTCGCCTTGGCGGACTCCCCCGTTCCATCCTTATAGCTGCCGTCTCTTCACCCTTAATCCCAATTCGGAAGTACTGCTTCCGGAGTATCATCCTCACGAAGTTCCTGAAGTATTCCGGAAGGCCCAGCTTTTCCAGAATCTTCAGCAGCATCCTATGATCGATAGTATCAAAGGGGACCACGCCGACTTCCCCTATAACATTTCGGAAGACGTACCGACTCTCGTACGGTTCGTAGTACCTTGAGAGTGAGCGATCTTGAGTGTTTAGCTCCTGGTACGCTTCCTGCCTCAGCCTCTTATCTCCGAACTGCATATTGCAGAACAAATGGACCCTATGCTTCACACTGTCCCAGTCGGCGACTCTTGGGATAGTTACATCTCGCAGAATAGCCTCTATGACTTCCTGGTGACGGGGATGGCGGGCATGCAGATGAGCGCCGCCCTGGTAGCCTTGTTCTGCCGAGGATTTTCTGTTCGGAGGGAGAATCGCACCAACGGATGATCGGACAGCAAAGTCCGCATGTCACGCAATGCTTGTATGCGGTTTTCGATTTACGAACTGCGCAGGACATGGTCGACCGGCTTGTGGCTAGCTGTTCGCCACGGAAGTCCGAAATCGTCGGACTTTGCCTTCTATCCATTCTGCTTGGATGGACATTCCGCTGCCCTCCGATGCCAAGCGTCGCTTCTTTCCCGAATTTGGTCTCCAAAAATGAAGCTCAAGCATTTGAGTTTCATGCTGTCTTTTTTGGCTTCTTCCGAGAGGTTCATTTTTATATTCTCGAGAAAAGATTTCCTCGGGGGGAGTGATAGAGTTCTTCGCATCCTCCTCGCGAGGAGCTTTTGGAAACCTGGAGATTCCGACAGGTGCAGAATCCACCACCTTTGATGAGGAACACATTTTTCCTCCCTCTAAACTTTCATTGCCATTATTCTGATTTCTTTTTCACTACATTGCGTGATGAACATTTACAGAAGACTCTTGTTTTCGTGCTGAAGAATTTTCAAGCCACAACGAACTCAATGCGTCACCAGCTTTTATGTGTGAAGCACAGGTTTCTCGGCTTTGGAAGCAAAGAAAACCCCCAACTTTTTATGTGAGAAATAGAAGGCAAGCTGGTGAGAAGCAGAGCCAGAGCCATGGACCATGTTGATGCAAGATGAACTCTTGAAGCGGTGACTTTTCTATATAAGAGTTTAAAGAATAAAAGTTAATGCTGCTTTGCGCATCTCGAACTGAATCATCAGTATGATCTCTGTTTAGTGTCTGTACTGAAGTCAAATGATTGCAAGGAGAACAGTAACCATGGTGTTTGTAACTCGAATAAAGGAAAGGATGTTGGCTGGTAAGTGTCGTGAAGTATGGTGGATGAAAGTGCATGGCAATTTTTCCGTCTCTAGGTGGGGGAAGGCTGTCACGGATGGAGCCCCAGTGCTCGAACAAGGAGACCTCCAATGGTGCCCTCGCAAGCTGTTGTGGAAACCCCAAAAAACGTGAGGATGGTCTCTAGATGACGGTGCTTTCCATCTCAGGCGAATCCCAAGCTGAGGTGGAACGAAGTGCGTGGCAGCAAAGAGAAACACTGCAAGTGAAAAATGAAATTCTGGCGCGTAGAAAGGTTGGGTTTCACATCGATTGCCTCCTGAATAAGGAATAATGGAATGGGAATATTGTAAAAGTGTCAGTATCACTGATTTAATGACTCCACCAAGGTGCAAACGACGCAGCAAAAGTAGAGCGAGAAAGAAAAGTGACTCGAAGGTCTCGTGCACCGCCGCTGTAGAGCAGGGGCTGTTTTCATTGCCATCCTGCATGTTTAGCAAGTGGCAAGGGGGCTATCAGCCAAGGACACAAGTTTACGGACTGCAGGTGATAAATCTTCCGAGAAGGGAGCTTTTCAGCGCGTTTTTAGACATCAGCGAGGAATTCTTCTTGTGAGCAGAGAAGAATTCTGATTTTTTTGCACATGAAAGAAAAGGAGAATGTACCTACAGGAATTTCATTGCAAGTACGCACCAAACTAGGAAACTCCAGGAAAAAGCACAGGATGTTGGTGCTGAGCTGCTCTGTTAGAATAATACCAGCTCCATTAAATGGAGTAATGGATGAGAAGACATGCATCAAGCTCCGGTGCTCCCCATGATGGTTAAAATCCTGCTGGGCCTCCTGAAGATTTGATCTCTTTTTTTTGTTTTGACTACAAAGGGAACTCGGAACAGCTTCATCTTCTTAGATAGGATTTGCTTTAGGGTTCTTCCAAACAGTCTTCGAAAATAAGAATATTTCGCAAATATCGCATTCCAGAAAGATACTGCTTTATTTTACCCAATCTCGGTTGGGCTCTCGATATACACACACTGAGTTTAAGGATCTCCAAAGTTTGAGGAACGGCCAAGTCAGCTTCATATGAGCACCGATATTTTTCTGAAACTGTGCTCCTTATTCATTCTAATGCACATCTATGATTAGCAGAGAATTCTTTCTAGAAGGGATGATAGATCTCCCCCACCGTAGTCTAGTTGCAGATACTGAAAGCTTCTCGTGTTTGCCCTTGCATCCATATTGGTCAAACGGGAAAAAAATAATAATAATAATTTCCCCTTTGAAACTCCTTAGGAATACTTTGATCCCCAAAACTTGATCTTTGATACCTCCTGAGAAACTGCCAGAGCACACTGACCCTTCTCACCCTATAAGAACGACTTCCACTGCTCCAGTTCAACTTTGCTTTTTGTAAGGCATATATCTGAAATAGCCGACATTTCAGCAATCGTTTTCTGGTTTATCGAACAGCCATTTCCCACAATCCATTTCACATCAGTAAAAGAACCTCCATGGCTGCTGCATGAACCCAAACAAAAGGGCAAACGAAATGAAAAACATGCAAATATGTAATCCAATATATTGGAAATTTCCACCAAAAGGTTCACGGCCTGCTTGGAACTGTTCCTGAAACCTGATTTTTTTTTAGACGGAGGTGTTTCAACCTCTGAAGAGAAGCACATCGAGTCAGACAGCACGTGCCACTACCGCCCTGTTATCGCATCAAAAGGCAGGGCACGGTGTCAAACACATTACCCAATCTCAGCCTGCAATCCAGTTTCAAGAGCACAGGGAAGAATCGCCCATGTCTTTGCAGTTCCATAACCCAAAAACGTCCTTTCGAAACCGGTTATGGTAGGCGGACCCTAGGATGGTCAATATCCAAAGTGTCACGCGTACATAATTTAGAGTAAGAAGACATAGAATTATAGCACGAATAGATTTCCTGTCATGTACACATAAAATGTGAATTTTTTTTTTGGCTCTGAAAAGCAAGGAAAGTACGAATTCTCTCCTTCATCCTTTCATCATACACAGGAAAATGATGCAATTTTCTAATTACTCTACAGCGATGCATTTTCTTGTGCACGAATCTTTTTCTCAGATCATGGATACCCATCTGTGCTGATTTTCCCTTCAGAGGTTACATTGTGTGACTTTTAAAGGAGGAAAGGGATTAATTCTTCAAAAACCTTGATTTTCTGCTTCTTCAAAGTATCGATTACAAATGTCTTTTATTCTCGGACTGTGGTCATGCTTTCTAATGGCTTTCTTAGTCACAGCTCTTCTTGACCTTTTGTTTCGAATAAAAAAAAAAAACTGCCCTTTCGCACCCTTCATTGCGATTCTTTCATGCCTTCATCTTGTACAGATAATGTAATCCAACCTTCTTCAAGCACGGAAACGGCAATTTTCATTGCTGCTTTCGGAGTACACATAACGACGATCTGCATGATAATCAACTGTAAAGAATCTTTTAAATACTGGAATTGCACTGAAGACATAATGAGGGAACAATCAAACAAGCGTTATAAGGAACCTTAAGAAGCACAAAGTTTTCTTTGATAGATCGGATTGGTTTCCAATTTTCTCTCGTTTGGGGAGGGGGGGGGCAGATTACTTTTTATGACTAGAATAAAGTGTGATTCTTCTATCGTAAAGATTAGATACTCAGTGTTTTTCCAGGTCCTCAGAGTGAAAAAGCAGAAAGCAATGAGCAGTTACTCCACTCCAAGAAAATTCTACCTGCTAGAAAATTCTGGCAGCACGTTACCCAGAAAGCACTGATCAGCTTCATCATGAATGCATCTGTTATATCCCTTATGCTCCTTATAGCTTCTTGGATCCAGTGCTTAGTTGGGGATGAAGTTCAGTCATCTGCATCGAATGATGAGATTTCCCAATAAATTACAGAAACGCAGCACTACTGCATTCGTCTCCACATTTTGGCATGGAATAATCACAATTTTGCACCCTGGCTTGGAAGATAACCTTAAAGTCGTCGTTTCCAGGCATCGGATACCTCAGCGTTGTTCGAGATGCTAGCCCTGACTTCTGTGCAGCTGAATTGAAATTTTTTCCTAATGAGAGGAGAATGAGTGGGAATGAGAAGAGCATTCACCGCAGCTGAAACTGCGTGTGCATCGTGCTGTTGCCAAGTTACTCACTTCCGCCATCCGCTTTCGTCAAAAAGTCTCCCGGATAAAGAGGATGCAAGAGTAGAGAATTTTCACCACGAAACTTCGAGAAGGTCACTGTCTGAATGTGGTCCGTATCGCACGGCAAGAAGGCTTCTCTCAGATGAAAGAGCCTCCGATGGAGTTTCCTGAGATCCGTAAGAAGCTGTCTCTGCAAAATCTGCCCATTTAGAGCTGAAAGCCATCAGCGGACAATGACAGGCATTTGTGGACAACTCTCCGCGAACATCGTGGAAAGCTCTCATCCAAAGTATGCGATAAGTCGCGAATGAGGGAGAACCCAAGATTTAAAAAATTGAACCACCAGCACTCAAGTGAATTCACATGCGAGCTCCCGAGTTCAGTGAATTCAGCTGGTCCACCATGAAACTCTGTGTGGCATTCAAAGTCCACTTCGTAGTTCCATACCATCAAGAAACAAAATTAAGAAGGAATGGAATACCGTGAACACGGACCCGTGGATGTTCGAGCAGAAGACAAAGCGCAGTTACTAACTCGGGGAAGGTTCCATAATCCCTTCTTTAGTATGCACTTTTATCCATTGATTCAACAGGATCAAAGGACACACCAAAAAGTTCTAAACTTGTCAGTGCGGCCTTGGCCCTACAAAGTGCTGTGCTTGTTTCTTGCACACACCAATTCGTGTTAGTTATTTTTAGACTATTTACAACCTGAAAGCACCAGAAAAAACGAGCAAAAACTGTTTTGAGACAAAATGAGCAGCTCCGAGAATGCATCACAAATGAGTGATGGCAGACTCTCTTGAACCACAGTTCCAGAGCACATTTCGACTCTCCTTGTATCTTATCTGAGTCAATTTCTTGAATAGGGACTGACAAATCGTCCGATCAATCATAGAACTGTAGGACCTTTCATCATCCAAGTTGGAAAGTAGAGGGAAGCTGACACCCTTCGCCTTTAGAAAAACAAACTACTTCCCCCTCACTCTAAGGGAAGTCCTACGAATCAGCTGGCAAGGAAACGAGAGATCTCACTCACATGCCTGCTGAAGGACCCTAAACACATGGAGGTAGCTCAGAATTCTTGCGACAGAAATCTCACTCCTTCCATTGCTTAATGATTAAAGCAACAAAAAAAATCTTTTCACACCTGTACACAGGTCCCCAGCCTTTTATGATTATCCAAAATCCACAACAGGGTCATCCATGCATAAAATGATATATTACAAAGTATGGGAAAGTGTTGATAAGAGAATCATCAATCTTGAAAGTGGGATTACGATTTCAGGACTCACATGTGCAAATAAAGTACAGGATGTAGGATGATTATTTATTTTTATTTTTTTAATGATCTGAAGTCTCAT
The DNA here is from genome assembly GCA_036172245.1 of Raillietiella orientalis. NCBI lineage: Eukaryota > Metazoa > Arthropoda > Ichthyostraca > Raillietiellida > Raillietiellidae > Raillietiella > Raillietiella orientalis. The sequence goes on from JAYWIR010000015.1 coordinate 3,496,323, forward strand.
TTTTCTTCTTTATTAAAATCAGCTGATACCATTAAGAATGAAAAATTAATTGATCTACTCATACCAATCCAAAGAATAATTCTCACAGACCTTACTAATCCACTCCAGCAAAGGAATAGCTATGTCATCCTTCACATGAGAGGACGGCAGCATTCACCGGAGTTCTATATTGCTAACATTATTAACAAGCACCAAAATGACCCGAGATGACTCCCAGAATTGGTGACAGTCCCTCCCCTACTCTTCCCGCACCCACACGAACTTTCCCGCTCACCTCCAGATAGACTGAAATTAACCATGCAACATGCACCATGGCATTAATTTCAACTAAGGTGAGAACACCACCAAGTGCTGCTAAGGCCGCCGATTCTGGTCTCATCATGGGTGTCAACAGATGAAGGCTATCTCCAAGAAATCTCCGATCCTTCAGAAATGATTGCCATCACTACCGATTCCGCGATTCCACCTCAGGAAACAAACCGTGTTGTTGCATGAGCACCGGAAACTTGAAATGATGCTTGCTTGAAGTGATCATAAAACGTTTGCATAAAACTGATCTTTTTTTTTTTATTTGCAAAGTGATTTTAGGCAGCAACACGTTCGTTAGATGCCTCTTAATGGTATGCAGAGAAGTTGATGTCTTAATAAGTGTGATCACTGTTTCATTGCGGCTATGCATTCGAGTCAGCTTCTTTGCTACTTTCGTTTTTCCTTCCTGAACAAAAAAAAAAACAAAGTCTTTCCGTTTTTCATTTCTTTCTTCGAACAGTAGACTCAAATTATCTCGTTCTGCCACTATGATATTTGATTTCGCATTGACTTCCTTCCGGTCATTTCGTCTTACATGAGATGACCCATTTACATGGAACTCAATTGAGATTCATGCCCCCTCTCTACCGTAGTTTTCCGTGAATGCAGCTTTCGGTTCCAACTTGTCATCAACTCTATTCTATTTGCATCAGACAGATAGATGGTCAAGAACATCAAAGTGCAAAAGCCTTTGAAATTCTACTGTCATTGAATCTCCTATTTAGATTCTCTCAATTCATATATGCGTGAATGGGAAGTGGAAATCCGTCCTTCTTCGCTTTCAGCTTCTTTTGGGGGGGGTTCGCTGAGTACTTCAAGAACCAGCGTCCCACCCAGCTCTTTGAGACTGTTCTCCACCCCACCCGAGGGTACGTGCTTTAATTTTGCAAGATACCGGGAGGGGCCGCCTCTCAAGCCTGGGGAGGCATCCCCGAAGGGAACCTCCCAACCCTGGTTGTCTCCGAAGGGAACCCGGAAGAGAATCCTTCCCTTCTTTACTCTCTCCGGACGGACCCCGAAGGAGTCCGTTCCATGTTTTCTTCTCAGAAGGGAACCCGCAAGGGAACCACTCCTGTTTACTCCTCTGAAGAGAACGCTTCCGAAATTCAGAAGGGCTCTCTCCCGGAAGAAAGCAGCACTCTTCTCTGGAACTCTAGAGATGTGGAGACGCACCTACTCTACGGAGCGTTCTCCCCAAAAGGGAGTCCTCTCCTATTCACAACCGGAGGGGAACTTCCACTCCTTGATTCCTGGAAGGGACCCAAAGGTCGACTGCCGTTGTGGGACCTCGTCGGGGGCATACAGTTTGAACCACTACTGGGCGCCGCCACGGAAATGATGACGCATTTCCAGAAATTATTCGACCAAGCCGACCTACCCATCAACCTGGCAAATGTGCCTCGGTATTTTACAGCAGCCCGAACCTCCAAAGGCATAAGGGATGTGGACATCCGGGTTAAGGAAGGAAAAATCCCTTGTATTGCCTTATCACAGGCATACAAATACTTGGGAAAACCCTTCGGTATGAAGGTCTTCAACATACAACCGAGTAAGGAAGACATCTCTGCCAGAAAGGGAGTATCATACTTGAGAGTGAACTCTCAGGATGGCAGAAAATGGACGCAATGAAAACCTTCTTCTATCCCCGCCTAGTTCACTACGGGAGGCTGGGAACTCACCGGAAGGACGAATGGCAGTATGTCGACGAGCAAGTAAGGAAGAAGTTATAGAAGGCCCTTCACCTACCATCCTGGGCAGCTAACGAGTATCTGTACGGAGAGAGAACGAAAGGCTGCCTAGGACTAATGAAGCTAGTTCAAGAGTCCGATGCCTTCATCGTGGACAGCTGCTTCAAACTGCTTACGTCGGCAGACAAAGCAGTAAGTAAACTAGCGAAAACAACCCTGGATGAAATCTTCCAAAAAAGCATCAAGAAGCCCCGACAGATGATAATCTCGGAGAATTCATGAAGGGGAAGAAGATCACAAAGCCCGGATGGGATATTGAGAGCCTCTGGTCGAAAGGAAAGAAGGTCTCTAGAAGAATGAAAGCCCGCTGGGAGTTTCGGCAAGGAGAACCCAGAATCACGGTGGATGGAATACTCTTCACCAGCAGTGCAAGAAGACGGCTCGCCTCCGGCGTAAGAGCATTTCAGCGAGAACACGCATGGCAATCCCTCATTGAAAACCACGTTAGTCAAGGGAAGGCCATGCAGTGTGTGGGCATGCATCACTCTTTAAGCTTCTTCCATACAAACGGAATCCACCTAAGATACCAAGACCACAGGTTCATCCATGCGGCAAGACTGAACCTTCTGCCACTAAACGTCGGACCAACGAAGAAGGTTCATGAAGGGATTTGTCGGCGTTGCGGAACCGAAGATGAGACTTTATCACACGTGCTCAACAGATGTAAAAAGCACGCGCCTCTGACGATGCAGCGCCATGATGCTATCCTGGAAATTATCAAGAAGGCCGCAATGGATGAAGCCAAATGGACTCTGGTATCAAGCAATCGCAGAGTGCCAGGAACCACCTCCATCCTAAAACCAGACCTGGTTTTAGAAAAAAGCGGCCGAGTAGGTGTGCTGGACATCTCCTGCCCATTTGAAAAGGGAAAGGAGGCGTTCACCATATCTAGGAAAATAAAGGAAGCCAGAGATACCAGGATGTCTCCATGCAACTCGGAAACACTGGGAAAATAACGAAAGTGCAGGTGATCCTTGTCGGCCCACTTGGAGCATGGGATTCTGAAAACGACAACGTTCTGCAATACCTAGGAATCCCGAAGAAGCTGATAAGGCTACGGCAGCGGATGATAGCCACCTGCATCCGCTTCTCAAGCAGCATTTATGCAACGCATGTAAGAAGAAAAAATGCAGCCCAACCAGATGACCTGGACAATGCTCTCACCCCGGAAGAGAGCACCGAGGAACCGTGAAGAACACGGAGGAAAGAACATTCGCGAAAGATTCTCCAGAGCCATTCCAGAAACAGTAATCCAAAATGCTAAATAAAACTTCTATTTGAATCAGACAGTTAGATGCTGAAGAACATCAAAGTGCAGAAGCCTTTGAAATTCTACTGTCAATGAATCTCCTATTTAGATTAATGTCCCAATTCACGTATTCATTAATGGGAAGTGAGCTGTATTTAGAAAGAGATACATGAATCTTGTTCCAGTTTTTCATATATTAATCTAAGAGGAGTTTGAAAATTGAGCATCATGAGAAATTGTGTAAACTCTCGAGATCACTGCAAAAGCTCGGAATTAAAAATTCACTTGGATACCAGGAGGGAACGGTCTTGAAGATGTGCAGGTCAAGAGACCCACTGACGAAGAGAGACTTTTTATGAAGTAAGAGTTTGTCTTTGATTTAAGCCAATGATTAGGATTGCAAGAGATTCCTGATAGATCAGGAGCGTATGGCACATTCGAGATTTCCTAAAGCTTCTTTGGCTGCTTCGAATTCTGGTCTCAGATTCCCAGGATAAGAAGGAATAAGCATCCATCTAGTTAGATTATGTGGGACGAATTTTTGAAATTCCAGTTTGAGTTTGTGATCGATAGATCACTCTGGAATTTATCGTGACTGTCAACCAACTATCGGTGACAGGATTTTCTTTGATCTTTGAAATGCATTTACGCCTGTTTTTTTTTTTGGGGTACTTGAGATTACAGGCGAGTGGTTGAGAATTCTTTTTTATACTTGGATGTCGGTAGTCTACTAAGACTCAGTTTAATACAAATTTCTTGAAAGGTTGATACCATCTGGAAAATGCAATGAGTCAATATATATAACACATTATGACGTTTTCCAAGAAAACTTATCAAAAATCATGCAAAGTTTTTTTTTTCTTTCTTTTCTTTTTACACTGCTATGCTGAAAGAAAACCTGGAAATCACCATTGTGGGAAAACAACGCAGTGAAATCAGATAATGAAAATGTGGAAGCCATAAAAGCTGCTCTTCAACATTTATGCCTTTTAAATATACTACTAAATAGAGTTTCTTCGAAGTATGATTCTACTGGTGGAAGCCGACTCTTCTCGTGCCACGTCGCTAAGATTCAACTAGAGCATGTGACGGTGCTATGCATCAGATCTCAATTGCATTTTTACGCTTCGTCATTCGTAATGACTGTCCTCAATTAATGCTGAATTATAAGCTCCGGAAGTTTGGATCCAAAATGAAGGGTCGTCAACTTTAGAAGTGCTCCCTGTACACGATCACGACAAGAACTCGGTATACTCGGTAGCATACATCGAGTTTGCGGTCAGAAAGGCGATCGCCAGCCGAGAACCGGTTGCCAGGAGATGGATGTCAGTTTTTTCGAGTGTGGATGTTAGTTAATTTTTTTCTAAACTTCACTTTTACCCACTTGAGTGGGTCATGTAGGTTTTTATGAGCAGCTCCCTAGCATTAATCAAAAGCTAAATGTGAACTGATGACTAAATCAAACGCTGCAGCTCATCGAGGGATCGAAAGAAGTACGAATGGAGCTGTTCGACTCGGGGACTTCCTTGCTAATCCCACCGGATGTGCTGGAGCGTTTTTCCTAGAAAGCCTCAAAGAACAAGCAAACAAAACCACGCTTTTTTTTTTCTTACGCAAACTACAGGCGGGAATTCTCTTTCTGCAGCTTCCGAAAGCTGTTTCACAAAGGGCCAGATGTGACGTCATAATGAATTCGTTCATCATCTTGTTGCTGTCATCTCGCGAAAATTTCACGTTTCATAAACAAGGAACCACTGTGTGAAACCCATCAAAAGAATATCTAATTCTTCGCTTACTGTGATTTATGAAACGTGTGGGAAAACACTCTGCTGAGAATTCCTCGCATCCTTCAGAACACCATTCCAGTCTCGCGTCCCTTTCCTAGCCTGTCATCCTTTGATTCATTTGCTGTAAAAATACTGAGACCTTCGGGACTCATGAATGCAAACCTTGTACGGAGAAGAGCGGCGTCTTTAGACTCAATGATGAGGAACATCCTTAGGTTTTCGGTGGCGGTTTCCTCAAAAAGTAATTGGGATGTCTTACTCCTATGAAAAGTACCTGAAGCTTTGTCCCCTTTGGAACACTTAAGGACTGTCTTATAACCGTTTCCAACAAGGCCATAATATTATAACTGACCACAACTCTCATTGCTCCATAAGGGATTCTACTGTTGTAGCTTTCATTTCGATTGCTTTCGTCATTTACACATTTATGAAGTTCATGCGATGATGTGGCTTTCCATTCTATTCCGTTCCTTGAGGCTCTGCTATCCATTTTAAGCGAAACGATCGTGTCCACCGCATTCTGTTCCAGCGCAGTGCATGATTTCTTTCACCCTTCCGCATCTTCCAGCTTCCTGTGAAGACACCAACTTTTATCAAAGTTTCCCGCAGCTACTGAATTGTCTTTTTCTGGATGCGAAAAAAGTTGCTTGTTCCACTGGACCACGGCAGGGAATCTTGATTCAAATAGCTGCCATTTGTTTGGCATCTCTTGGACTCTTTTGAACTACCAAACGCACGGTCCCTGTAATTTTCTCTTTTTTTTTTTTTTTTTGAAGGGCAGATAAAACAGCAGAAAAAGAGACACCCGCTCAAAAATAAGTGGAGATGGAATTCAATCAAGAAACTACTACCTCTGATTAGTTGAACACGAGGGAAGTTTATATTGGATTATGTAGGCTGAGTCGTAAGAAGCTGATCTTTCATAATAAAATCCCAATAACGCAATTACAGTGTCATTTGGCCTGCCCTGCTGGAAGTCAGTTCTCCTTTCAAAAGCTGAAAACAAAGGGTTTAGCAGGTCGTATTATGGCAAATAGAATTAGTTCCACATTGGAGTTGCTTTCATTGCTCTCATCCTTCTGAATGGTTTTTGGAATGATCCGACTCCAGCAGACTCCTTGTCCTCGTTTTGGATGATATTGTGCATCCCACACTTTGGTTTCCCTGATCGCATCCAGCATCAGACAAAGCGTCAGCCGCTGGCATTGAACCTAATCACTCCTTTGAACTCCTCTGGGCTGTTTTTTCGTTCTCTAATTTCGCTGTGATTTGTGGATCTTTCAAGGGCATCACGTGTTTGGAAACCCGCATTTGAATACAATTTTTTTTTTTACCCTTCTTCCATGTGAATGACCTTCAGCCTTGTAATTGCTTCAGTCGGTGATGTCACGACTTTCGATGAAATGGAATCCCATACTTTCAGTTCCATTTGAGTCATTCGTATCTCCTTAAACTGAAGTGTTCACGAAAGGAGGCATGTAAAAAACACTTTCAGGGATCTCAGGGATCTCTAGGTCAATAGGAGCAAGCACTTGTATTTCAGGGCAACTTTTTTTTTATTTTCCTCAGCCTTGTGTTCTTCCCAGGAATATTCCATTTGCTAAATATGTTGGCGAAATTCCCAGCCGTATCAAAAAGTGAGGATTACAGAAAATTCTTTGGAAGGTAATTATACCACGGTGATAATAACGGTATTAGTGGCAACACGTGCCGCTCGCACCTTACATGATGTCAGTGATGTAGATGATGAGCACTTCTTCCACGAAACCAAATTCACAAAGATTATCCGAAGGAGAATTCGTTGGTTTTTCAAGTTTCGCCGACAAATAGCAGCATGGATGCAAAGGGTGCTCCTGTTACCATAGGGAACTGCGCTGAAGGTGACCAAAATCCGACCGTTGATGCCCGAGATGAGAGTTGCACAAGACGTGGACCTGCCATGAGACCAGAATTGGGTATATCTTGGAAACGATGTTGGGACAGAATCGAGGTCGAATCTTGCTAAACGGACGAGTGACCTTTGTCCAAAAGAGCGAACCCTTGTCATTTTCCAAACGAACCCTTAATGAGAACAAAGTCGATTCCATGTTGAGAAGGAAAAGAAGAAAAAAAAACTTTTGTCCTTGTCATCCGTGTGGTTAATAGTCAGTTTTGCAGTCCTCAGGAAAACTTAGCACAGCGGGTCGCTATTGTCCAATGAAGGGCTGCTTTTCTATTTCTTCCGATTCTTCATTTTTTTTTTTTTTTCTTTTCCAAATGGTTGCTCACTTTCTACTAGCACTATAAATGAGCAAGGAAGGAATAGGTTTTCATCATATGGACCAACAGACGAAATGCCCTGATGAAGGCCGATAAGCCAAATAGCAAAGTTCACGACAATTTCGGACATCTTCCGTGTTCGTTTTCTATTGCACTCCAGCATTTGGAATTTGAATTCTGGATCCCGAAACCCTGGATTCTGGAGGATTGCTGGAAAGCTTTTTCTTCCTCATTTATGAAAAGGAATTCGGCCTCGGCACCGAGGAGAACGCGAGATCGATCGATTTTTGATTAAAAGTCCACAGAAAATTTCCATTTCAAAACGTTTTTTTTTTTTTTTTTTTCAGATAGACTTCTCACTGGAAATGAAATTTTTTTCCCCATATCCTAATCAGTTCCTTCGTGAAGAAGCATTCGGCTTTTTCTTCACATTTTATCCTTCCTCTTCTCGGAAGAAAACCACAGAGCTTTTTTTTTCTTTTTGAGCAAGCATGCATTGAAGGATCGAGTTGGGAGCTGGAATAGGATGCCGAGGGGAAAGATGGAAACATCATGATTTCATCTGTGTCCGTCGTGCCGAATCCTCAGAATTCCACTGGGGGCTGAAGTGTTGTCTTTTTTTTTTTTTTTTTTTTCCATAAGGAAACTTAAGTCTCGAATATAAGTATAACCGCGGTAACTTTACGCATGAAAGATGACGCCAATGATAATTATCATGTAATGAAAGCAGCAATGACAGAACGTGTATCATTGCAATATCTGCATACTGCCGTGGTAAAGGGTCTTCCATCAGTTGATTTCGAAGAGGACAGTTAAATCCGTGGAGGATATGATATGATAAGGACTTAAGTGGCGAGTCAAATCATGGGTGGAAATCCAAAAATAAAAAATGGCACTGGGTGCAACCACCAAGACGTAGTTAGAAGAGATATGGATGATTTTCTCGGACATGCTCTGGACCATTTATGGCTGATTGAAAGCCTGGTTCGTCTGGATGCTCTGACCAGTTCAAGGGGAACTAAAAATAAAAATTCCAGTGTAATCCCAGCCAAAAGAGCAAGAATCTGCTGATTTGCTCGCAGTGTTGGAGTCTGCATTAGCTTGGAATTATCTCATGACGAAAGGTCAAAGGGGTCTCTCAGTGAACGTTGACAGAGAGGCGTTTCACAAAGATCTTCATCACTGGCACGAGAGCCAATCAGCTATCTTGAGGAGACGTGGATACTTTCCCCTTGGTCTTCATGAGGAGCAACTGGAAATTGTGAGTAAAAGGAGTTTTGCACACAAGGTGGATATTTTTCTTGGAAAAGTGCTTATAGGATGGAGCATACATAGAGGTGCTTCGGAGGGAGAAAGCTTACATTTCATAGCTACCTCCAGAGTATTGACAGCCCAATCATTACTCATTCTTAAAAAACCAGAGGTGCCGCACGCTAACAACACTTTTCGTGTTTCCTTTCAGATGGCGTTGCGCAATAGAGCACTCTCTCAGCTCCTGGGGGGGAAGAATGCAAGAGAAAAAACAGTTGTGCATTCCTGGTTTTCTAGAGCAAATCTGATCTCGCTCTCTTCACAGGCTTCACAAACACACTCAAGAGGACAGCGTCCATTTCTTGCGGATGGAAGCTCGCATTACTATCGAGTTGGTTGCAAACAAACAAATGTGCTAATTTGGGAGAACTATGGCATAACGTAGGACTGATCTAGTAGAATAATGGCACGGGAAGCAAAATGAGGAGCATCTTGAACTTCTAGAGACCTTTGAGACCTGAATCTCCAAGAGGGAGCTCCAAGGAGTGGACTAGCCTCCATGCACCAGCAGAGGTGCAATTTAAAAGCTAATCGATATTGTCCAAAACGTTGCTTCAGACCGGTGGACTTCACTTTTTTGAGAATCGAAAATAAATACAGGAAATATGAGTCATCTCCGAAGAACCAAGTGCATCACCTTGCCTGACTTTGAACACAAGTGGATTAAGGGATGAGTTTGAAAATTTTGCTTCTGGGCGTTTGCAGAGCAGTTGAGGTTGCCGTGTTTTCACCTCTACTGCACGCAGTATCTGAGACCGAGCGCATTTCTTGAGCTCCAAAGACACTTCTTTCCTTGAAGCTGAGCATCCATTTTTTCTCACCGGAAGAAGGATAATTTTAGGGAAACCTCAAATTTCATAATTCTCCTTCAGCATTCAGGAGTTGGCTGCATATCCTTCTCTGATTCATTGGCAGCAACTAATGGTTTGGAAGGATCGTTGGATGATCTCACTTCAAGATCCAACGCTTCTAAGCGGCCGAAGAGCAGCTCAAGGGTCATTTGGCTTCTTATCCAATAAAGGATTTCTAGAAACCGTATCTTGGCTCTTCCCAAGTCGCTCTGTTTTTCTACGTTGAGATTCTTATCTTGTCTATTCCCAATCTCACCTTCTTGTCTTCCTGCGTCCTCAGCACCACAAGCAAAACATCCTCTGTCCTTCTCTCCCTAACAGCTGAAGGCTCATTGTGACCTCTCTTGAGCGATTATAAATAACACGCACTGCTGTAAAGATCTCTTCTTCCCAGTGCTTTTCCAAATCTTTTCATTACACCAGAAGATACTCTTTGCTTCCATCCACCGGAGTGCAGCATACCTGTAGGAAATTTCTGCCATGTGTGCCCGACTGCATAGGGATGACATCCCTCCGAAGTCTCTTCTAGTGCATGATGACAGAAGGCAACTCGGAGTTGTCCACGCCCGATGGAAGTTTGGGATCCAGAAAGGGTGTACGGAATCAAGCAGAAGAGTCCGAAGTTATCCGTGAAAGCGGAAAGCAATACGGAGTTCAGCATAAAATATTGGAAAATTTACCCAGAACTTCAAAGTGTCGTACAACAGACCTTTTGATAAAGAAAGTCAACGCAGAAGTGGATGAAGACACCTGAAAGGAAAGTACTCTGCTAGCACACACGAACTCGGTTTTCATTCCTTACAGGAAGCAGTTCATTGAAAAATTTACGAAAGAAACGTCCCAAAACCCATTTTGCTATCTTCACCCCCTCGGACTACAGCTTCTCTGAGTACCTCAAGAGCCGGTCGCGTGTCTCGCGGTGCATGTGGCTCTTTAACACTGTTCCACGCCACCCGCGGAGGGTGCGGGCTATTTCTTCTTTCTTTCCCCCAGAAGGGGGTCCCTCCCTATGAATCCAAGAAGGCTCGGAGTCCGTTCCTCTCACGCTTGGGGAGGAAGGATCGCACCTCTCACCCTGGTTGTCTCCGAAGGGAAACCCAGAAGGGAATCTCCTTCCTCCTTCTCTCCAGAGGGACCCCCTGGGAGGGGATGGGTCTCTCCATTTCATCTTCTCCGAAGGGAATCCGGAAAGGATCCTCTAGTAGGAATTTCTTCTCCAGAGGGAGCCCTCAAGGGAACCGCTCCTGTTCACTCCACTGAAGAGAACCCCGAAGGGACGCTTCCGAAACTCAGAAGGGGCGCTGCAGCTTCCCGCAGGAGGATCGCTCTCGCTTGCTTCCTTGCACTCTGTGAAGAGGCGACAGCTCGAAGGGTCCCCCCCGCAACAGAGGGTGGTCCGCTTCTTTAAATAACTGGAGAGGTGCCTGTGAAAGCTCCTTCTCCATCTTGAAATCGGAGGGGTCCCACCCGGTGTGGAGGGTCCGCTCTTTATTGCACGTCTGGAGGGGGAATTCCCCACTCTTTGATTCCTGGAAGAACCCGAAGGTCGACTCCCATTGTTCCGGCCTTCGTCGGGGCCTCCAGCTTTATCCACCGCCGGTGTCACGCCCGAATGATTAGGCCAACCAGCGCCGTTGCAGGAGAAACTCGGAACCCAACGACGCAATGGCGTCAGTTTCTGCCGGAGCATTCGAACCCGCGACGCATGGTGCCACGCGCGGAAGCCTTAACCACAAAACCTCGGACTACAGTGAATCACTCTATTCGACCGTACGCTTTCCATTTCGTGCCAATTTCCGCCTATGTTCCAGGGTACGGACGCGTACCTCTGTTTTTGCACCCCTGGCATGACCATAGGTTTTCAAAGTCGGAAGGGGATTATCTTGAGCTTGATTCCACCAGTCTGGCGCTCATCTCTCATTGTGTTTGATCGGATGGTGCAAACTCTTTTGCCTTTAGCTTTTCGGGCCTTATTAGCTCGAAACCAATGTAAAAATACGTGCGAGACTGACCAGCTGCGGAACGCACCTTTGCTATTTGTCTTCTTCACTATCCACTTTCTGTGCTGGAAACTGTTGTAGAAAAAAAAAGAGAAAGATAGCATCTTGTATTTTATTTCCTATGTTTACTTTCATTCTACTTCGTTTCGCATCCTATTCGGGATGCTCAGTCGGGAACACCTGTCCCTGCAAGCAGTTTTGAAATCTATAGGCAAAAGCTGCGTCAATCGATCGTCTGAATGGAGTGATAGAAAGATTCAGTACTTCGCTTGTGTCGGATCTTCGCGATTGTTTTTCATCTCTTCTTGCGTCAGAGCAAAACACTGTTTCCCTTCAGCAAGAGCAGCCTGCATCCCCGGAACTCAGATTTCCTCATCCGAAATTGTCAAGAGATTAGTGACTTTGTGTAAATTTCTTTTCATGCGATCTCCTGTCATAAAGTTCCTTAGCGGAGAAACATTTACATAAAAAAAAATTACGACTGCATTGGAGCTCACATGAGGCAGTCAAAATTGGGCTTCGACTCAAATCGACGTCGTCAGTCTCAGGAACAGCCTCCAGATACCCACGAAGGAAGGAGCAAGAAAACAAATCTCCCCAAAGAAATTAAAATGGAAACAAATTTTCGTTGGCATCGAGAATAGTGTTTGTTCATCCACAGGATTCACGAGAAATTCATCTGGAGAGCTCTCTCCATCTCGTCCGAAAGAATTCATATGAATGCTTCTCAGGTATCTGCCTCGCACGATTCATTCTCCTCAGATGAAGCTGCGGTCCTTGGCAACGGGTTCCCGAAAATAGATGCTGAGCATTCTGTTCAGCACACCTCGCTTCTGATGAAGAAGAGGGCATCTTAGAAATTCCCACACAATTCAGCCCTGCCTTGAGTCATAAGTCAGCGATCGGTTGATTTATCATTTGGATCGATGAGATCGGTGCAGCATTTACATGTTCAATCGGATGTTTGAAACTGCGAGGTGGAAGGGAACGACGTGACAAATCCTGCACACACCCTATTCCTGACAGGAGGCTTCGGGGAACTACCGCCCGAATCTGTGCGTTGTTTCTAGTGGCCTCAGAGGGTAGTGTTGAGCATCAGTAAACTATGTAGTAAGTGCAAAAAATCCTTTCTGCTGGTTCCTAGGAGATGGAAGAAAGAAACCTCTCATTAGACGACGACTAGAAAGGCATTTGTTTTCACTGCCATCTCCTACTGAAGAAACGGGATATCACCACTTGCTACAGAAAGCGCCTGTTGAAAATGCAACCAGAATGGGATTCTGATGTTCTCAAAATTCGCTTGCAGACCATCATCAGCTTTGTCCAGAAGATGCAATTCATCCACGCAAACCGTTTCTCATTTCGAGACGTGCGTTTCTTTCGTATTCCGAACGATCCAGCCAGCCAAAAATCCATTGGCAAGCTCGTATCACACAGTAAAGCACCCAAAGGTCATTGGATTTATTAAAAGGGAGCGGAAATAGCATCATGAGCACTATTAATAGGAAATTCCTCTTTCACGTTCCGTTGCCGCGATTTTCAGATTTGTGGGGAACCAAATGAGTCAGTGGATCCAAGTCACTAATTCATATGATTACGAATGGAAAGCGGCCCTTCTTCCGCTTGGGGAACTGACTCTCAAATTATCGATCCCAAAGCCTGCCAGCTTTCTGTTACGATTTCAAAGGGCCGATCCGATGGCTACCTCGAGACGTCAGGTATGCCTGAGGGTTCCCTGACTGAATCATCATAACAGAAGCAAAGCGCCTGAATCACTACCTCTCGTAACAGCAGACTTCATCCAACCCTAGTTAATGAAAAAGAGGCACAAGAGATGGAAACATAAGTGCTTACACGAGAAATAAAAGATGCTTGCCTGCTTAATTGTGTACTCACGCTGCAGTCTCTGTTGCCAGCTCCCCATTTGATCTCCTCAGAGCTCGATCAATAATAGGGATTACTGATGCTTCAACGGATCGAGAATTCAATCTCTTTGGGGGGGAAACATCAGGTATGTCTGTGAAGCTGAGAAGCTTACCTTCCACCATTCTCTCTTGCCCTCAGAAAGCCATTCCAGCTGCCAAATGCCTGAAGCCATCGTGGCCATGTGTAGCGGTTTGCACCTGCTGCATCTTTTGCTGCGGTGAAAATTTTCGATTAGAAAGTGAGGCAGAAAGCAGCCGTTGGAGCAGCTGCTCTCTCGTGACCAATCTCACGTACGCCACTGTATGCAAGAACAATAGAGTTCAGGTGCTCCACAGACACCTTTCGAGATGAATGTCAGGAAAATTTGACTCTAAATAGAGCACTCTTTTAATCTCTGGATGCTGGACACCTCCCGCGCCAGCAGCTCTCGCTCGAAAACGTTTAAAATTCCACTTTTCCGTAGAGCTTGCTTCCCGGTTTCCAAACATCATTTGCGAGTCCAGCATTTAGAAAGTGCAGCTCGTGCCAAACCTCGAAAGTCGTTTTTCATTTGTGTCTTTGCAATTTTCAAATATTCAACCGCTGTTTCCTTTTTTTTTCTTTTCTTTGAGATTAGCTAAGCCATAAAGAAAAACTGGCTTTCCCATCATCTCGGCATTGCCAAGATCGTTGCGCTCTCTTAACACGAAAGCAGTATAAGTGAACACAGTAGAAGTGACATTTCCACAAAAAGTTTTGACATTAGCAAACATTTCGACCTTGTTCCTTTTCAAGGAATCTGTTTGTTTTGTGCCTTCAGGGTGAGCGATGATTGATGATAGCATGCAGAGGATTTCATGCTTCTCAAGAATTGATGTTGGATGAGAAAAAACACAGGCAGGAAATGTTCTGTTAGCAGTGACCACAAAGGGATAATGCTTGAAGGCACCGACTTGAGCCACGAGGAACGCAGCTCTTCCGGAGATCAAGCAGAGGTCACGATAGTACGTCCGTAGAAACTTTGGAAATTTCGAGGTAACTTTGCAAGAAGGTGGAGTACCAAGCATTTTTCTTTCCTCTTTGTTTCAGAGAGCTGCAAGTTTTTTATTGCTCACCAGAATGTTAGGAAGAAAAATGCGCTCTACTACTTCCATGGTTCGGATTGTGTCGAATTTTAATAACGCGGAGGCATACTTGACAATCTTCTTAAATTGCAATCCACGGAATGCAATTTTGTAACTTTATCTCTCTTGCCCCTCAGTGACTGATATGGTAAGAAATGGAATTCTGAATTCTTAGCACATCAGAGTCCACCGCATTCCTCAAGCACATTAATCATTGCTGCTATTTTCTTGCTGATCGATTACTGGTCTGGGATTCATAATTTCAGATATATGCAATCACTGGAGCACATCTGTACTGACTGACTCTCGGCAATTTCATTTCAAGCATTACGTTGGTACCCTTTCACTTGCAAAATATGCTTGCTTCTTCGCTCTTCGCATCCATAGAGTGCCAAGATGTGCAGCATCAGGAGTTTTCCGTCGGTCTCCCACAAAAGCATAGCAGTTCATTCAACGGTTTGCAAAATCCTGCGGAATCTTAGAACGAACCCAGTATTTTGAAATGGCGGAATTTGGAGCGAATGATTTTCCCAGCGACCCATCATCACAGTTCCTCTTACGTCAGCAGGACTCTGCAAACAACCCTGGTGTCAGGGGGATGAAAGAAACTCCTGGTATCCAGACCTCTGAGTTCCTCAGCGGGATTTGTGAAAGGATGACGTCTCGAATTAAGAAAGGTTTCCGGAAGCACAGGGCTGCGCACTCTAAAAAACCATCTTTTTCTATATGAGAAGGGAGAAGCAGGATTTGGGGAGCTACCAGAGAAAACAGAGGCTACCGAAGAGGGATTGCAAAACATAGAACATTCCCATCTGAGACAGCCGCTTCCAGTGGTTCGTTGGGTATTTCTTCGTTCCAGTTCCACAACGGTCGGTGGAACTCCTGGATGCTACTGAATTTGAAGTACCCATTCCAAGGAGGAAGGCGCGAAATTAGGTTTTCCGTTTTCTGCCTAGGAAAAGGGCATCCCGTCTCCAGAAGTATTTGTCTCAAAGGTAGGGGGGACACTTGCTGCGACTGCATCCAAAAGAGAGTGTCCTTCAGCACATATTTGCTGACCAGCGAGAATTTTATGACAGACGAATGATTTCCACCGTGGAGTGTTCGAGATACCAGGAAGTGTCAGAGAGCACTCATTGTCAGCATTTCTTATCTTTAGTGATTCTAAGACGTTCCCTGCAATCCTTGGCTACGGGATTATGAGATTTGAAAGAAAAAGGCACCCTCTGGTGGGATTACTCTCTTCTTTCTTCTTCAGCTGCAAACCTGATCTGAGGTCTCGTTCTCAGATGGGATCTCCTCATTCGAATTCTCTTTACAATTTCTTTTTCCTTTTTTTCTCCTCCTCTTCCCTATTTCTGCCTGTCTACCGTTGATTTCTAGGTCACATTTTGAATGCCAAGTCTCAATCGGAGTGTTCCCTGCAGGGCTCTTGATCGTTGTCCCCAGCAAGTCATTTGCCAGATATTCAAATGCTCAGCCTCACAGGTGCACCGTTCTCAGTAGATCTGATTTGCCTATGCCAGGAGAAATACTTTGAGGTGTAGAACAGTTCTATCGGGAAGGCAACAAGTCAACTTGAGCTATGACTTGCTTCAGAATTCTTAGACTTTCAGTGCTTTCTATTGACACTGAAAGATACTCAAACTCCTTCCGTAGCAGCATTCAAACTTCGTTCCTTCAGAAAGGATATTCCTCCCACCCTTCCTCAATTAAGATTTCATTCTAGGAAAAGGTGCGGAGGATAAGGGGTGTGTATTCAGCTGGAACGTGCTGAAAGGATGGTGCGGCAATGGTTACAGATTTAAATCTTTATAGTAGACTTCGACACCTTTGTGAAGAGTCTTTTACAGCGATACGGTAAGGTGATTTCTAGTTCTACAAACAGCCACAGTCTCAGAACTAAGCAAAAGCCCCAAAAAGATTTAAAAAAAAAAAAAAACAGTGCATCTGGAAAAGAATTGATAGTAGAAAGAGTCCATCTAAGGTCTTTGCATTGCTTGTGGAAGAAAACATCTCTTAGTCTAAGTTTCCTTTTGGAAAGTGTTCCTTCTACTCACGCGTCTACTTTTGTGGAAACATCGGAAGCAAGAAAAGGAGTAACTGGAACCACAGATGTGAATCTTGAGGATTCGGTTCTTAATCGCATAATCCAAAGATCAAACAGTGCTCACGCCGAGCATATGGAAGACTAATACGAAATGCAGGTGAAAGAAAGGTGACTTGGTTGAAGGATGCAAAGTTTCATCTCTGAAAAAGCAAGGCTTGTGAAACCTAGAGTGCTGCTAAGAAACAGGAAAAAAAAATCCTTATCTGGCTTTGTTGCATCAGGATGGAACTAAAAGTGCCACCAATCGGATCGGCAAAATGTTTCATTTGGAGCAGAGAATAGAGTGGAACTCTCTCATTGTGTAAAGATGGTGATATGGAATCACTATAGCACATGGTACTTCTGAAAGGATGCAAAAGGTAAATGATGGGACTTAGAGACCATTGAGAAGGTTTCAGAAAATGCTTTGTTTCCTCGTCCATCCCGTGGAGAGTTTTTCTTTTCCGGGAAAATTCATTCAGCTTCTTTCCTTCTTCCTCCTGAAGAATGCATGCAGGAGTGAGCCAAAGACATTCCGGTCTCACACTTGCGGCTTTCGGTGGCAAAGACTGATAAAAAGAAGCCAATACAACCAACCTACTCTTTGGAACAAACAAGTCAAGTTGCTCCAGAGATTGGGTGATTGAGCTCAAACACAACAAAAGCACCGCTGATGGAAAGCGTTCGTGGTACTTCATATTTGATTCATTGTGAATTCTTCGTAGGCAATTCATGGTTGACTTCTGGTAGCTCATACTTCATGAGTAACTCACCGCATATCCTGTTGCATCCACAAATGCTGAAAGCACCGGATGCACTTTGAGTGACTCATCTCACATCTGGAGAAATAAAAAAACGATGATAAAACTGAGGTGAAATTTTCGAAACTCATGAAAGTCTATATCTCAACCCATTAAGACCACTGGATACTATCGTGAGACTTCTGGTAAACTTTTGGGTAAGAAAAACCAGAGACTTATTTCTGGAATCTATCAAAATGGTCTACTGCGAAATTCCCTATCCATGTAATTCATTTCAAACTCCGTTTTCTTCTTCGGATGCAAGCAGCTGCAAGGAGATTTCTAGGAAGAGAGCTGCTCCTTCAAATTTCGATTCACACATTCGGCATGCACTTGAGGGGATAACCGTGTGCACGTTCTCGTGCCTTTTACATATTCTGCACTCGAACTTACTTACTTACACTCATCAGTAGGGTGTGTGCAGATGCTCACGTTGCTCAGCTCTGTTCCTATGAATTCGGTTTTCTGTCAAGTAGATTGTAAATCCACATAGAGCCCCGTTTCCCCAGAGAACCATGGATTTTTTTGATCAGCAGATCAGCATATCAAACAAATCAGCAGTGTCACACGAAAGTATGAAAAATGATCTTCCAAAGCTGCAATCACATGTCTACCCCTTCCATTGCTTCGATCTCTTTCATTTCCTTTTTTTTTTTTATTGAAAAAACTCAGAGACCCCTGACGTCTAGATTCCTTCCCGCTGCCACTCGGTTCTTGAGGATCGAAGATTCTCAGAAAAGCCCTCTGCTCTTCAGTTAGCAGCCGGCTACCACGTTTTTGCCTTCTTTCGATCCTTTTGTCTCAGAATCTCATCGAGAACTCTGTCTTCATCATGTCGTCCCGACAATAATACTTCGCTGGTGGATATCAATCCGTGACCTTTTGAAAAGGCATTTTCGGAAATAAACTTTGTTTCATTGGGATGGAGATCATTTCTAGTTGCAGCAACAGATCCGTCACGATGCAAGGCACTTCCTTGCAGAGACGAGATTGAGATCGGTCGAACTGGACACGAAAGAACGCAAAACTCAAGTTTTCTATGGGAGCAAAGATCGGGAAATTTTGCCGAGACCGCAAGGTGATGACATGATCACAGAAGGAGCTGATTCCTAGGAGTACCCTAACTCCCATATTCTCCTCCAGTTTGAATGGTTGAGGCTACTCTTGGTGATTTCATAAAGAAGCAACCGCTCCTCAAGCAGAAGACTTCGTTTTTTCTAACGCTGCAACACCTGATGGTGTCCTCCGCCGCGCTTGTGGGTCCAAGCGCACCGTATCCTGAGAATCATCTTTTAGATGCTGGTAGTAAGCCCTTCGCCTGCTGAAGAACTTTCCTTCTCATTCCGACATGCCAGACCATTAGTTTCGAATGCATAAGTAAAAAAAATACGATAAATCAGGCATCTGCCTGCCTGAGAAGAGATGGTCCGAAATTCACCGAGGACATGACCAGGAAGAAAATGGGAGCGTGAGGAGGAATATTAGTGAATTAATAAATAAAGGGGGGGGGGGGCGGAATGGACCGGATTTACAGTGTTTATTATGATCTCCAAGAGACTGCGAGAGACAGAGAAGGGAGGGGAAGAGAACAGAGTGCTATCATAGGTGGTCGTCTAGTCTATCTACAACTTTCTCTTTCATTAGCTAAAGAATTTTCCGATGTGAATCCGAAGTGTCGACTGAGAAGTTCCTTGCTGGCTGAAAACAAGGACAAACAACCATCTCGATTGATTTGACATGTAAAGGGCTTTGAACACCTCCTTTACACACAGTTGAATATTTTCCAATGAGAAATTCACCTCATTCTCCATCCCTGACCTTTGGGAGGCCATTTTTAAATTGCTGCAATGGGTTTTTCTTCATTTTGTCTCGTTCTAAAGAATTCGCTTTCCTTTCGTCACCAAACCTTGAACCCTGAAGACCAGCTTGTTATTTGCGAGCTGCGGAAGTGCTGAGTTCCCACTTTGAGCGGCGAACCGCTCGCTCAGCTCTCGGCATGACACCCAGAACAACATCTTATACTGCGTCCTCCTACACGCAGAACCAAACTTCGACCAGGGCATCAAGAGTTCTGGGTTTGGAGGGTGGTAAAACTCACAGCTAGCTTTGGGTGAACTCTGCTGGCACTCTCGTTCCTGCCCTAACATGCAGAGGCTAACAAGTATATCAAAAAGTGCTCCCGTTTGAGCTCGGTGGCATCTCCGGAGTCCGGTGCTGATTTCACGAGAAGCTCATGCCTGCCAGCTGTGCAGGAACATCGCCTCTACCTCCAAGAGGATATCTTTTCCTTTTTTACATCTCTTCTTCTCCTAGAGCAAGAAAATGGAATCCTTTAGAAGGTTTCTTCAGGAGGATCGAATTCCTGTAGTCAAACTCAATTCAGTCGGCTAAGAAAGAAAGTACAGATCGCTTATAGCAGGGTGGAGCAAAAATGGGATTTCCTGAGGACACATTCGCACACGGATACCTCAGAGAATACTAAATGGCCCTCCCCAGAGGGGAAGGTGCGAAAAGAAATATGAGAGCTGGAAGTCAGGGTGGCTGCCATCGACCTGGCAAAGGAGACTCAAACCCATAAGGAAATCACTCGCTTCGTGGTCTGAGGGGAACAGCTCCCTGCTCTGTTCGCAACATCAAGGCAACGAATCTCCAGCCAGTAGCTGCTCTGGATGGAAAGCAATGCTGGGAAGGCGGTTCATCGGCAGCAACCGCCTCTCCAATGGAACAATCCATCGACCAGCAGATTTCGATGTCCAAGATCAAGAGGCAGTTACGAGATCTCTTCAGCAATTGATCCACCCGAGCTGCGACGTCCCAAAACGGATACTTTGCTGCATGAGGATTTCTCCAGTGCTGATCATCTGATACCAGCAGGTGATCTCAGGGATGCAGCTTTCCTCTTAAGAAAGCTGCAGAGCAAGGCATTTCGCTCCTTCTGAAATTCGACTGGTGCAGGCGAGGAAGCATACTCCAGAAGATTCTAGCTCCTGACTGCCTTATAAAGATGCAAAAGTTATATCTTCAGAATCTTACGAAATTTAAGCCAGTTTCAGCTTCACGTTGGACCTGTTCACAGAAAGTAGGAGAAGATTTTCAAGTTTGTCATTTTTTATGATGGTTTCGTAGCACCGACAACGTGGGAGCACGATAAGCATCTTCGAGTACCCATTTCAAATGCTGACCGCACATCTGCTCCTGTGAAAGTGAAATATTGCTATATTTAGAAAGTAATGGTTGAATATAATTTTGAAATGCCAGTAAATTAAGGCAAGGATAAAAAACCTGGTGACGAAATGTTTTTAATGATTGCGTAATGTGTAATTGATAGACATGAAAGTACATAAATATTTAATTTACTTCCATTAAGAAATAGCAACCAACGTACATTGTGTAACATAAATATATTTAATCAAACTGACCATTATTCAAGGAAATATATTCACATGGAATCTGGTATTTTACACAGCATTAATAATAATGTTTTTGTGAGCTAATTAAAAGTGTTTTCATTTATGAATAAAAACACGTTGTGACCCACAAATGGTCAGGGCATCAACAGGGAAGCAATAATCTGCAGCATAGCAAGGATTGGCGAAAGATGTAGACAAGTGCAACCTGTAAGAAGCATTAGATGATTGGATCAGGTGATTGCAATTTGATTTATGCCTTTACGATTGCATGTGCACACATTGCATGCAGTGGAAATTGCATATTGTGAAACAGGGCTGCAAAGTCACTTTGCAAATTATTGAAAAAATGTTGTCAAGTCATTTACTCGAAAATATTCGTTAATTAAATTTATTAATATCCATTAATCATTTGTTATATCAACTAATATTCATTAATATGAAATCAGTAGGTATTTATTGAAGTGCTTGAACTAAAATACTTATCCGATAATTGGAATTTGTTTTTCTTTATAACACATCCGTGGCTGTGAAGTGCACTTACTGGACAGCTGCCCTTCCCTGTAAGACACGAGATGCCCTCAAAAAAGAGGGCGGAGACCATTGGGTTCACTTCACCCAAGAAGATGGTTAGCTCCATCAAACGAGATGCCATACCGGAGAAACAGGGACAGATGAAATATTGAGGGTGACCCAAGGAAGAGTCACATAACAGAGAGCCCGAATGTGCCTCTAGACTGAAGCCTCATGTCCTCAACAATTCCAGGACAAGATGTGAAACAGAGATGCGACTGCGCTCATCCGGAAAGTCACGAGATTAACAAGAAAGGAGACGATGGAAGCATGGAAATATGGAGGCTGAGAAGATCAGGGTGCAGACTGAACCATGTGCTGCCATAGAAGAACTCTGTGCACAAATTTAGAGGATAAAACTGAAGCATTCGTGAGATCAACCAGAAAAAAGAAATCATCGAACTCTTTTTTTATGTTCGTTGACCGTTCTTGAACTGATGATGGTTTGCAGCGGTTCCGTCTGCAGGTTTTCCATCCTCTCCAGAACCCTTGACCCTTCTTGATACCGGACAAGGATTTTCGATTCTGCAGGCTCTGAGCCGATTTTGTTGCTTGAATGCACAAACAGCCAGGTAGCAGGAACGGTTGCCACGCGTCGCGCGTTTCCACGGGATGAATTCAGCAAAGCACCCAATTCTCGAGACGCAGTTGAGAAAACGTTCTCTGGCCAATCAGGAAAGCGCTCCTTTAATTCAAGAGAATTTGGACGTTGAGACTAAACTTGGACTTATTTCTCAGGGATTTAGCCACAGTTTGAATTCTATTAACATCACGCAAACGCGGAATGCACTGAGATATTCATTAGCAACGATAAGCTTCTTGTGATGTTTCGGCACGTGTTTTGACTTTTGGATCACTCGCAAGTCCGCGTGCTCATGTAAGCAGGGTTTTACACAGCAGACCCATGCTGCTTTCTGCAACGGAGTAGGCCTGGGTATTCTAGGCATAACTCATGTCTCACGGGGAAGCCCTTCCCGAAGATGATAGCTGAAAGGAACTCTTCTCGCCATCTCGAGATCTTTCTTGCTGGAAAAAGCGCTACTGCAACATCTAAGGAAGGCAACTACACTTCAAGTCACGTATTTCACAAGTCTGCTGCCTTGCTGGTAGCGGAAGATCACAAGTTGGCTGCTTCTCAGCACCTTAGGCAATTTGTTTGTGCATCGCGATCATTTTCTTCCCCCCTCCCCCCCATTTTTCAGGAACTTTGGACAGTTTCTGTTTACACAGTAAGCCTGTAAATTTTCACAGGGTGCCACGGGCCTAATGCACCAGTTCCATCGACCCTTGACGAGCATCCCAGCGAGGAAAAACGCGCCATGCGCTAACAAGTCTTGAACGGTGGAATACAACCGTTTAAGCATTTCCAGTTGTGGTGCAGCAAGCGTTTCCATGGACAACTGGACTGGTCCAGCGCTGGCCTGACTAACGCGATCGGCGGAACTATAAGATCCAACTGAAACTCAAATTTAGAGAACCTCTTTGATTCTCCTGCTTCCTGCTATTCTGATGGGATTCTCAATCGTGAATGACTGGGCAAGGTTCACACAGGATGGATCTTTCAGGTGAGTCTGAAGATTCTGGAGTTGACACTTGCAGAAGACATGCCGCACAGCATTACTTTATCACGTGGGGCTTTAGCCACCCTCCGGAGCCATTCCTAACCCAGAAACCAAGACATTTTAGTCCAATAACGAAAAATTCATGAAAAGTATCTTTTTTTGCAAAAGACATTTCGAACTGGCATCCCTGAGTCTCGAAAAATGGAGATGAAAAAAAAAAATAGAGATGAAGGCATTCGGTTCGGCGAGCAAGGATAATAGCACCCACGACCGATGCCGGGATTCCTGTAGGCAGCAAAAGCATTAAGGATGAATCGCTGCGTTTGAAGGAAACAAGAAAACGGAATGATTCTATGAAGAGAAGAGAAAAAAAGCTCCAGACTTTCAGTATGAAGGGTCACATCCACATCCAGGTGCGAGGACAAACCAATGTCGAATGACACCGCTCGAAAGAAAGTTGCTTTCTTCTACTCCTATTTATGCTTTCTATTGTATTGTTACTATTGAGGTCGCACCTGCTTCATATTGCCACTCTGAAGGGATCACCAACGTCCATGTCGATGCGCTGCTGGTATCAGATGAAGACACGTTCCATCGAAAGACCATCAGCTCCCATGTTCCGTACGTCCTCTCTTCACAACAGCGTGAGGACTATTCTCCCGTGTTGCCATCAGGATCTGCTGTCTTCGAAATATCACCTCTGAGGTGGCTTCCCAGTGTACGAAAACCCTGAAAATTCCTTCTTTCAAAGTGTTGGACGCTGAGGATGGCAATGTGAGCGCACGGTCCACATTAAAGAGCCGTGCATCTCTCATCAAAGAGCTCGATCCACTCCTGTGCTTGCAAATGATGCTCCGGAATGCAGCCAATGACCAGGAGATTGTCCGCCTGTCTGGCTGCCGTGTCCATTTGATTTTTCACTCGACTCTGCGGTCTCAAAAGAGTTTCTTCCATCTCCTGGCAGGGTTTCCTTTGTTTGCTTTTTTGTTGAAAAGTAAACACCCCGGGCTCGACCTGTTGGCGAGCTCGGCTCTCCGATCCCTGCGTTCCACTCACGTATTAGGGAGCCTTCAGTTCCCTTGGTCGCTCTCTCGCCGGATTCCATATTCCATGATCCTGGAGACCGATCCTACGGCGACTGTCCTGACGGATGCTGGAACTCATTCATAACCTAGGCGGAGAGCCAGTCCTTTGAAACTTCCCTCCTTTCCCTGCCTTGCCTCTTCTGGGACTTCAACAAGGGTTCCACTATTCCTGTTTTCTCGCCTCGCAGTGGAACCAAACCTGGTCGTGCTCTCTCCGTGGAGTGAAATTCCAGAAAGGATTGCTCGCCTCTCCCACCCCGGAATTGTTCCTTGCGAGGGTGCGCCCACCTGCTCGCTTTCTCTTGCATCTGGGGTGGTGTTTCTTGGGCCATGCGCTTTCCCAACAACGGGGTCTCGCAAGATGGCGCAGCAGCACGTTGCGCATGCCTTTCCACTTACGACATGTCGGAAGCTACGTGATCCCTCATCCCTACGCGGGTACGCGAGGGACCCAGAACTTTTGGAACTCCGTGAGGGAAGTTGGGGTGCCCGGCGGAGGGAGCAGAACGAGCGAGCACCTTGACGGCGTGTCATGCCGCTCCTCTGCGGGGTGATCATTCCGATGCCGCCGCTTCCCTTGAGGAGAGCGGAAGCGAAACCCCTGGGCCATGGAATCACCAGCTCGTTCGCCCCTTTCCTTCCGTTGAGGGCGCGCAAACTCAGGGAGGGCGCCCAAGAGTTTGTTTCGGCCTCTTTGCGCAGTTCTTCCCGTACATCCCTGCAGCCCTGCAATCTGCCTGACCTCAGGCTCCCGGGAGAAGGAACGAAGCTGCTGCATTCTCGTTGGAAGTCGGCCGGCACCGTTCGCTCACGCGGCGGTTCGCCTCGGGCGACGGGGCCAATCCCCTCCTCCCTCTCCCCACCCCCCCCTCGACTCCGCGTCTGACTCTGAAGCGCTTGGCTGGTGAGTCTGGGGCGATCCACTCCGCGGCGGCGAGCCATGCCGGACGAGCGGAACGTGGGCGTCAAGATCCGGCCCGTTCGTCGCCCGCTCATTGCCCCCGTCGGGCAAGGGAAGTCGAGGTGCGCCCGCACGGTGAAAGAGAATGGGGAACGAAGATGAATACCAGGAAAATATCCTACCTGGAACGGGGGATGGAAAGCAGGGGACCAGTTCCTCCCATCCCTTGCTCCAGGCATCCAGGGAACTCCCGTTAGGTACACTTCGCTGGAGCCTCGTCGGCTGCAGCGCACCGTCGGGAGGCTCTCCGTTCCCTTCTGCCACGCTTCCCGCAGACCATCCGGGAGAGAGGCTGCGGTGAGGAAGTGACCTCTTCAGCTTCCCTGCTTCGCTGGCAACCCCGCTCGAGCCCGAACGGTGGGAGAACGCATGCGGATCACCGCGCGGACGAGGGAAGGGAAAATCCGGCCGCTTCCGGTTCGTGAGCCGCGGACTTCGTCCTCCCCCAAAGCCGGAGGTGGTTCCTGAAGCGGACCCTGGGAACCGTGCTCTACGCACGGGTGAGGTGCCGAGCGGTTCGTCCGCCATTTTTTGCTTCGGGGTCCGGCCGGCAGGCGGCGCCGCCACGCTCCCCCTGCCAGCAGTTTCCGAAGCGCAAAGTTCCGAAAGACGTCAGAAGCCGAACGGAGAGATGAGCCGCGCCGCTCTCGGATCAGCAGCCATGCCGGCGGGAACCGATTATCACTCGCTTCCTCGCGGTCCGCCGTAGCACGTGACACCGCTTGTCTACAAGCGGCGCATGATGCAGAGCGTCCTGCAAAGTTCAGTTCCGCCGTGAACGGCCGGTGATAATCAGCGGGCAGGATTGCGATCCGGGAACCGGGAGAACCGCGAGGCGGTTTTTTCCGGCGCTCTGGAAGGAGGCGAGGACAGCAACGCGGATCGGATAACATTGTGCTGCGAGAGGAAGACGACAGCTCCTGGAAGATGGAAGATGTTTCTCGGTGCCTGTTTCTTCCTGAGCTGCATTCACGCCGCGGCTGCTGCAGGTAACGAGAAAAGGGAAGAGTTGCGCGCGTGTGTGCGTGCGTGGGAGGGGGAAGAAGATGGCTGTAGGGCTGTCGTCTGGAGTCGTAGTCGTGGCTTCCTCTTCCCGCCGCCGCCTGAGTGTGTCCGCGTGTGTGCACCGTCCTTGTCAGACCTCCGCGTCCCGTGGGACGTGCCGACACGGCGTGCTGCCGAAAAGTCCCTGGACGCAGAAAAGTCGGGAAACTCCCCCCTTCCCCTCCCTCCCCCCTCCCTTCCCGTTGTGTGTGCCCTGCTGCCCAGCGCCGCCTGAGTGCCCGCGGTGGCTCCGTACAAGAACCCAAGTGGCAGTGGCCAACAGCAAACAACAACAAGCGCCGCCAAGAATCACCACGCCGCCGCCTTCTTCCCCGAAGAATAGCTCTCTGGGGCTCTTGCGAAAGCGTGCGCGGGCGCGCGTTCCTGGCCGACGGCCGCCGAGGTAACGGCACCTGGCAGCGTCCGAAATTCGGTCCCCGGCTCTTTCTGCACCGATTCGAATGTACGTCTCTCTCCTTCTCTCTCCTCGGTTTACTCTCGGGAGTCCACCGGAGCGTTGCTGAAGGTCCTGCAATTCGAAAAACGGGATAGAATGGGAAGAACCAGCAGCAACGGGAGAAATCGCACAGCCAGCAGAGATTCCTTTCTCTCTCTCTCTCTCTTTTTTTTTTTTCCTTCTGTTTCCTCCTCTTTTTCCCGCGTAATGAGATTTTCGATGGCTGTCCAGTTTATTTCAAAACACTTTGTGCAATAAACGGCTCGTTCAGGCCGTGCTTTGCTCAATCGCTCGTGTTCGGAATGGACATTACGTGTTCGTGGAATTAGCCGCGGGGCGTGCATACGTATGTTCGATGGACCGTTCTCTCAACGCGCTCCAGCATCTAATAAAAGCATCGCGAGTTATTCCAGGTTCTCGGATTCCGATATTCTAATTTTGTGATTTCGAAATCCCGGCGATCGTCCGGTTTCCCGAGCGTGGGTGGAGTCACGCCGCGTTCGCTCTGACGTGCAACCATTTCCTCTTCCTCCTCCCTGTTGTCAGGGGAGCCGAACCTCATTCAAAATTTCGTGTTTCCCAACGAGTGGATGCACCACCGGGGAGAGAAAAAAAAAAAAAAAAATTCACGCGGGGCGTTGCGAAGGCGGGAGGAACGCGAGAGACCGTTCCTGGCAGGAGCACTTTCGTGCATCTCCGCTCGCGAAACGCCCGATGGGGACCGTCCTGCAAACCATCACCACCCCACCCTCCACCCCCTTGACCAGCCGGCACCATGGATGCAGTCCATGGTGCCTTCCGGATCGTCCCGGCGACGGAAACGCTCCGCTCGTAGTGCCTGCGACCGTCCCCTGTCGGAGGTGGCGACGCCTCGCGCTCGCTCCCGCTGCCGGGGAGGAGCGAGATGGCACGTGGCACTTCCTTTCGTCACATCTTGAGAGGCAGCGGCGAGCCGACGAAGGGAGGAGGCTCTCCCGGGGATCGCATGAGCACCTGGAATTGACCCGACCCGAGCGCTTCGCGCAGGACGAGAGGAGGAGTTTCGAAATCGAAAGTGCCCCACCAGCAGGTGGAGGAGGAGTCCCAAACTCCAATCGAGAGGAAGCTGATGATTCGTTGGTCCGGGCGTGTCGTCCAGGAGGGCTCCATCAGACGAGCAGGAGGCACAGGGCCTCCGGGATCGATTCCCTGAGCCATGGAGCCATCACGCACCATCAGCCATTTCCGCCAAATTCCTTTCGCCGCATCGGAGGCGCCATGAAAAGCAGACGATCTCAAGAATTCCTTGATCGGCACGCCCACGTGAGCGTGGGCGTGCCGATCAAGGAATGGTTGAAAGGAGGAAGAGGAGAGAGGGAGGATGCATGGCGATCGCGTCCTTGCGAGCTCACCTCGCGACACCTACACGTGGCTTCCGGAACCTGGAAGAAGGTCTTTCGGTCGGTCGCATGGCTCGCGGGAGTTCTGGCACTCTTTTCTTGGACTGTACACCTCTGGTGAGGTCATCTGGTCTTCCGAGTCTCCGTTTGCGTCCCCTCCCACGTCCTTCCGTGGTCAGCACGGCATGCACTTGCACTTTCGGTGGAATCTCAGGAGATGCGGGAGTCCTCCGGTGCTGGCACTCTTCCTTTCGGCTCTTCGACTGTGTAGAGAAGCCATCAATCACTTTCTCCCATTCGAATATCCTCTCGAGCATGCACATATACATACATGTACAATTTTAGTATATATACAGTTGGAGCGTGTACTCGTCAGTGGAGAATAAGTATGTACATATACATACGTATTCTCCACTGACGAGCTAGCGGAGTCGACAGGGTGAAATCATCGTCGTGGAGACTTGCAGCCGTTTCCTGCGCAGGGATCATGACCCCGTCGACTTTGCGCGCGGGACATTTCCTTGACTCCTCCCTCCTTCCCAGTCACTGGGAGCGTTTGGGAACTTGCGGACGGAGGTGTTCCGCGCTCGTACAGGCGTTGGGAGCGCACTCATCTCTGCTGCTCCTACGGGAGTTGTGCGAGCGCACCCCCCTCTTCCCCGTCCCTCTCTCCCTTTCGGCGTCCAGGTGGTTTCGTTCCGGAAAGGGAAAAGAAACTTCCCAGGCAGCTGCTCCCCTCGTGGCGTGCTCGCCAGCGAGCGACGCTGACTTGAGAGTGGCTCGTCCGGTCGAATCGGTGATGAAGAGCGCTGCAGGCGAGACGGCCGGGCGGCAACCCCACCTGTCTGGCAGGCACTCCCCCGCGAAGAGAGCCAGCGGAATCGTCATCCCAGGCTCCTCTCGCTCTCGCAGCCTCGGTGGGAGGGGGAAGAAGAGGAGAGGAGGAAAGAGGTAAAGCGCGTCGGTAAGGCGTCTTACCGAAGGCGTGGAGGCAGTGACCAGCGAACCTCGGGCCTCCTTTTCTGTTCCTCCGCTCTTGGCCGCACCTTGTCGTGACGCCTCCTGGCTTTCTCCCCTCCCCTTTTCGGAAAGGGGAAGGAAGGGGGCAGGCTCGCGCAGAAGCGGCCTTCTCCCTCCCCTCTCCTTGGGCTTAGGGGAGGAGGAAAGAACAGGAATACGCAGTCTCATTCCGGAGAGCCGCAAGAGAAAGAGAGAAGGGTGGGAGACTAGAAAGAAGCTCCCCCCACCGTGGCAGCAGAGGATGGGAAGACAAACTACGAAAGGGTGGGTGCATCTGAGCACGCGGGCGCCTCTCTCGAGCCCGCTGTCCGGCTGCTTAGGAGGCGGTCTCAGGCGCCACCGCAACGACACCTGGTCGTCCCGTTAGGCAGGCGGGGAGATCGCTGACCGCCGGTGACATTCACCTCCGGCGGCCGTTCGGCTCTGCGTGCTCTCGGGCGTCAGCGACGGCGGCGGCTTCGCCGATCCTCCCTGCGGCGGGCACTGGCAGCGGCGTGGCGGAACGCCGCCTGCGGGGCGAGGCGCTTGCCTTGCTGCTTCGCCTGGAGGAGGAGGGCGCAGCTGTCTCTTCTGATCAGGCGCTTCCAGGAGCATGCGCTCTCTCCCCCTCCCTATCGGAAAAGAAGGAGAGGGGATGGAGGAGGACCGCGCCTCGGAGATAAATTCCGCCTCGTCGATGCCCTCGGGCTGCCTGCTTGCCTAGGGGAGCGCTTCGAGGCAGCTGGGTGGGGAGAGCGACATCGCCTGCATGCTGCCTCAAATTTACCTCCCCATCGAGTTCCAGAAGGAGCCAAAGTCTCCTCCGCTGCCTTAGCTGCACCCCTGCCCGTTCCTCGCCGCCTCCGTGGTAACACCCCTTGCCTGAGGGTCGCTCCTGCTCTCCCTGGGAGTCTTCGATTTCTCGCCGAGTCGAGGGACAGGCGGCAACGTGA
This sequence comes from Raillietiella orientalis, assembly GCA_036172245.1. Taxonomy (NCBI): domain Eukaryota; kingdom Metazoa; phylum Arthropoda; class Ichthyostraca; order Raillietiellida; family Raillietiellidae; genus Raillietiella; species Raillietiella orientalis. Next base: position 3,526,175 of record JAYWIR010000015.1, read on the forward strand.
AGGACCTCCATTCTCATGGATGCCTCTCCCGGCACCAGCGCAATGGAACGAATGCTCTCTTCCTTATCCCCGCCCCCTGTTCCCCGGACCGAGATCCAAGGACTATCACGGTGCCTCGTAGCGTCGTGATTCTGCGCAGGGGGAGGGGAGCTAGTGGCTGACGCGGGTTCACCTCCGCTGGCCTGTTTTTGCAATAAGACGCCTGTTTCCTCGCTCGAAAGCGGAGCTTGCCGGTGGGAAGCTGCTTTGGACCGTGCACGCCCCTGCTCGAGGATCGTGCGTAGTCGGAACCATTCAAGAAATACCACCTCCGTCCTTCTCATTCCTTCTTGGCGAGGCTTACCTTCTCTTTGAGGGTCTTTGGGAGGCTTCGGGGTGCTCCGAGATTTCGCTACCCAGCCTGGTTCCCGACAAGGGCTCTCTCCGGCATCCCCGCAGCTCTGATGAGCAGCCAACCTAAACTTCCTCGAAGGAGCGCGCATCTTTATCGGTGCTCCCTTCTTCCCCTCTTCATTGCGTTCAGTGCGCCTCCGACGTCCGAGTAGATCAAAATTGCTGCAGAAGAAGCAGAGTCTGGGGCTTCTTTTCTTCTCCAAGAAATCCTCAATAACTGCTCCTTCCCATACCTCCCGAAAACGTGCGGTGGTCGAATGAAGAGAATGGTACCTTCGCCGGCGTGCCTAGGGGGGAGGCACAAATGGTGGCACTCTCCCGCTTTGTCCAAGAGAACTCCTGTGCCTGAGAGGGAGGGAACGAAGGAGTCCCGTGGCTGGACGGCTCCAGCGTAGGAGGGGATGGGAGGGAAGCTATAGGATGAAATGCGGACCCTTACTGCTACCAAGCAGCAGCAGCAATGCAGGATGCACGTCCTCTTGCTTGGAGGAGCCTAGCCGAGTAAAGTCGCGTCTCACAGGTGTACCATCGGCTCGCAGTGGATTCGTTTGGTCCAGAGGATCTCTCCAAAGGGAGTGGCTGCGCAGGTACGCGATCTCTGTGGCCAGGGCTTGCCGTGGCGGCGGCATCTCCTTCTTTCTGCTCTTCCCATTTCCCCCTTTCCCCTTTTTCGATCCCCTGCGGAATCATTCAAGGTCGCTGTTCTTGTTTCTTCTTCTCCTGCGGCGTGAAAAACCCTTCGGTCCCCAGGGACTCCATCTTCTGGGGAGCGAGGCTCGCCAAGGCACTACGTTCCCTTAGAACTTCTTCCTCCATTCCATTCCCTTCTCCGTCACCCAGCTGCTGAAGCGGCAGCTGTGCAGTCGAAGAACGACATGAAGCGAGGAAAGGGTGAAGATGCAGATCCAGCCCTCCTCGGAAGCAGTTAAGCCACGAAAACCGGAAGGCGTCCCTACCGGACTGTCACTCCCTATCAAGAAGGGACTTACACTTCTTTTCGCGGCTCTGAGTTCGGGGAGCAGCGGTTTCCGAAAGATGGAATCTGGATCACCAGCTTGCGTTCCCGAGTTCGAATGGTGCCACGAAGCACCAGCAGGCATGAGAGGGTACTTTTTGTGGGACCGGCTAGCGAGCACTGAAGGCGGTCTTTTGGGATGCTAAAGGGATCACCGAAGAGGAGGAAACCTCGAAAAGGAAGGCCGTCTCGGTTCTGAGAGAGAAACGCTCGAAGAACTTTGGCTCACAGCTTCGCGTGTTATGTGAGAAAGGTTGCAGTGTTGCCCGAGGGATTTCGAGAGGGTGCGCCACGCTGTTCCTGGAGTGGAGCCCCCGAAGTGGCGGATAACTCTTGACGGATGAAATGCGGACACCCGCGCCATTGTTTCCGTGCCACCTGTGGGCCCTCTGTATCAAGCTGGTGGGTGTGAACGGCAAGTGAAGGATAAGAGTGGATCTTTGCCTCCGGAGATTTTTTGACGAGGCTGCCAAGTCATCCATAAGGACGGGTTCCCAACGTGGACTGGTCCGCGGATGGAACCAACCGTGCATTAGCCACGCGCGGTTCCTCGCGTGCTCTGGAAGGAGACGGATAGGGACGCCCGTGTACTTCGGGAGGCAGGTCCATGGAAACCCCACGTAGTCGGGTGTTAGGGAGCCTTTGCTCAAGAGGATGGGGTCTGGGACTTCTTTGGCTTGGATGCGGGAGGCGAATGACGCTCACTGTGAGAGGTGGGACTCAGAGGAATGCGTGTTCTGTGCTGGTTCGCCATCTCAGCTTTCGACCGAATGCTCTACTGTCTCGTATGGGCGTCTCTGTCCACCATCCCTTTGACTGAGGGTGGTCTTGAGGTCCTAGAAGTCCTCACCATCACTCCTCTCTTCCCTCGAAGAGACTGCAAAGGAACCACAGAGCCTCAAGGCACCATCGTGCACGCAGCGGGCGCGCGGACGCCAGAGGAAGTGACTCCGGGAGGCGACCGGGAAGACCGGAAGCCCGTGAGAAGCGTCAACTTCCGACGCAGTGGAGGTTTCCGCACGCATCTCGATTACCCCCTTCCAGTGACCTATGCTGCCTTGGCGACCGTTAAGCTCCCCTCCAGCACCCCCTCCACCCTTCCCTCGCCTTGAAAATCACCAGGGGAGGAAAACCACCGGGGCGCCTCCTGTGCTCTCGGGGAGGAGCGTGAGTGGAAGATGCGCGCGCGCGTCTTCCCCTCCAGGGAGAGCGAACCTGCTCACAGCCCTGCCTTCTGTGCTCCAGGTCTGCAACTGAACGACTTCATCAGTCACTTCGAGCCGCTCTTTTATGACGTCAACGAGCTCAAGTGGCAGCAGCTGAGGAACAAGAGGGACGCCTCCGGGACCATCCGTCTACAGTTCGTGGCGCACCAGAAGTGAGTGGAGCCCTCCCGGATAGCTCCTGCCACTGCTGCTCCCCCCCCCATATCTTGAGCGATGCGCAGCGTGATCTCGTTCACCTTCTCTGTCCCCTCTGCTTGCGGTCGTTCCGGATGCTGTCCTGTGGCTCTGCCATCTGGACTCTCTTGACCTTGTCTAAGAGCAGCAACGATCCTCCTTCTGGCAACAAGAGAGACTCCCTGAAGCCTTCCTAGTCCTGGAAACAGGCGCGCATCCGCCGTTTTCTTCCTCCTCTAGAGAGCTTCCTTGCTTTCCGTGACCCGGGAAAGGTCACGCCGGAGTCCCCCCCCCTGGCCCCCTTGGGGAGGCACTGGGGTCTTCCTCTCTTCCGTTCCCTCAGCGCCCCGGCCGCCGTTCCGCGGCCACCGAGAGAGCACCTCTTCCTTCTCCTCCTCCCTGATCTTCCAGGCTGTTCCGCCTCCTCCTGCAGAGGGACAACTCCATCTTCACCAGGGACGCGGTCATCGAGAACCAGAAAGGCATCGTGAGCTTCCAGTTCACCTCTGTCCGGGGGAAGCTGGAAGGTAAGAACCTGCATCTCCCAGCCTCATGACTACCTGCACAGGGAGGGTGAAGGGAAACAAAGAGGCCTCGCCTCTCGCTCCTTCTTCCCTCCTACGAGCGCAGCCTCTCCTCCCGGGAGACTCTGACACAGCTGTTCTCTCCTTTCCAGACGAAGAGGACTCCTCCGTGCGAGGTCTCATCCTTCAGGACTGGCTCTTCGACGGCACTATCGCGACCAGGAACGGCATCTACCACGTCGAGCCCAGCTCCCGATACTTCTCCCGGGACCCCGGCTTCCACTCAGTCATCTACCGTTCGGAGCACATTTCGGGCCCCTGGAAGAACCTCCCCTGGGACCCGCACGACCTCCTCCTCCCCGTAGACCCTCCCCCTTCCTTGAAGGAAGCGTCCAGACGGCAGCGGCGCCTTGCAGTAGCCGCTTCCCTCCCACGTGATTCCCGCCAACGCCGCTTCGCCCACAGGCGACGCTCCTCCGAGAAGAACGCCAGGGACAAGACCACGTGCATGTTGTACCTGCAGGCCGACCACCTCTTCTACGAGAGGATGGGCAGCGAGGAGGCGTGCATCGAGTCCATGACGCGTCATGTGCAGAGGATCAACGACATCTACCGGACCACAGGTGAGTGGCTGGCCGCGCACGCGTGTCGCGAGGAGGGAGGGAGGGCAGGAGGAGAATGCGAGAGAGGGAGCGAGGCGCATCACCCTCTCACCTTTTTCCGCCTTCCCCTCTCCCTCCTGTTTTTCCGGCAGCTCTCCCGGCTGGCGGATCCCACTGGTGTCTGGTGCGCACTCCCTCCTGCGAGCTGTCCTAGGCGTTCTTTTTGCGGCGTCTCCCGGGGAAACGGGAAGCGAAAGACAAGGCCCTCCGCGCACGCCCGGGTCGCCCACTTGGCTGCTAGAAGGAACCATTCTAGAAGGAACCACTCTGGCCTATTTCCCTGAGAGAAAAGGAGAGGAGCTTTCTTGGAAGGGAAGGGAAGGGAGGAGCAGACATCGCAGAGGTGTAGGAGCTTCCCGTAGGCTCGCTGCACGCCCGTCGTCCCCTTTTCATCGCAGTCCGCCGCTGCCGTGAGAAATTACGACCTCTTCCGGCCATGCTGATCCCTCCCCCCTCTCGAAGGGAAGGCCGGCCTTCCCATACATGGAATGAGACGGAACAAGGGAGCACCGTGGGCTCCACATCCGGCGTTCTCTTCGGATGGGAGTAGTCCGCGGCTCGTTTCCGTGGTAGCCGCAGCTTCCTTGCCTCTGCCTGCGCCAGCAATGGTCCGGAAACGCTCAAGCGTTCCCTTCCAAGGCGGCACCGTCTGCACAGGGACAACAGGAAGGAGAGGTTTAAAGAGGCTCTATCGGCCACCCTCCTCAGCGGTCAGGAGAGCTCCCGGCCTTTGCCTCGAAGACGAAAGTCTCCTAAATGAGCCGCCTCCTGGCAGAAACGACCGCTGGATCTGCCGAGGAGGAGCGAGAACGACTCCCTCCCCTCCTTCTCCTCCTTCCCGCAGGTTGTCCGCCGCGAAAGCTCCCGTACTCCCGCTCTCGGTCTCCCTTCTAGACACCGGGAGCGGGGGAGGGGGAACTGGGGGAGGATCCATCTCGCACGGAGGAGTTCGTTTGGAAAGTGTCAGAATCTCCCAGGAGCAGAGGCAGAGTCCGGAAGAGGGAGAGGGGAGTGGACAGGCGTGGTCGCTTTGTTTTCCTGACCGCCCTCCGCCTGGGGCAGAAAAAGGAATAGCGCCAAATTCCTGCCTCCTGAGCGTTGGTGCTCCCCGAGTGCGTCTCCGTCCTGGAAAGGAAGGAAGGGTAGGAAGGGGAGAGAAAATGCCTTCAAGAAAACGAAGGATCCTAGCAGCAGCAGCTGCTACTGCGAGTGGCTTGGCAGCTCGTTTTTTTTTCGCTAAAACCCTTGGCAACGAGAGGCGATGCAGGCGATGAGACCTCTGCCCCTCCCGACAGCCGTGTAGCGCGGACCTGAGAGCGGAAACATCACGTAACGCGCCTCGGGCCGCAGAGCCCTCTTTTCCCTTTCACGGAGGGAGCTTTATGGCAGCCGCGAGGGTTCGAGAAGTCTTCCGAAGGGAAAGAGGGGGCGGAGAAGGGGGAGGGAAGCGAAAAAAAGAAAAGTAAGGAGAGGAAAAGTGAACGAGTGAAGGCAGATCCGAAGCCCTCGCTCTCCATGTGGAGCTCGGACCCGTGGAGAGACAGAAAAAATGAGCAGAGAAAAAGGAACCAATCACGACGACCCCCACGACCCTCCTCCTACTTCCCACACTTCCTACACAACGTGTTTGCCTCCCGTAGCCTTTTCCGCCGGTACAGATCACTCCAGTTGGAGCAAAGGATTCGGGAAAACAGCTCTGTCCGCATCCAGAAAAGAAAAAAACCTCCCTGTTACCTTGGTTACGTGGATTGCAAAATCATAATTTATTCTTCCTGCATTTATTTTCATCTCTTGTTCGGTTTCCTTGGAACGGCGGCGGTTTCGAACGCCCAATCACGACTTCCGAGTCTCTCAAGGAGTGCCTCAGCTGGCGATCTCGTGGCGACCGCAGAGGCGGCACTCTCGTCGTTCTCGTTCTCCTTGAAGAAAGCTTAGAATTCCTTTCGTAGAGTTCCGGAAGGGCGACGGGCCGCCGCGAGACTTCCGTGAAGAAGAGGCGCGTCGCCCGTGCGCACCTGCGGGCAGCCGCCAGCCACCCCCGGAAGGGTCCATCCTTCCGTCTGTCAAGTCCCCCGCTTCCGGCAGCGACCAGGCAGCAGGTTCCTTCGGTGGTGCCTCGCTTTCTTTCCGCCCCCGTTCCTTTCTATCCTCCGCCCCGGGTGTGGGTGGATAGACCTTCTCGGACTTGTACTGCTGGGCCGCGACATCCAGCGCCAGGGAGTAAACCCGCGTTCGTTCCCGAGGAAGGGGGGATGCATGGCAGCCTACAGCAGCCGGAAAAGAGACATCCCTTTCCGATGGTTCTAACTGCCTACGTTGCTTTCCTCAGGAAGAGTCTTGTCCGGGCTCTTTGAGGACCACCGTGGGGGCAGGAGAGCCATCTTCGGTCTTGCCTTCAGGGAGGAGGTGTCTTCCTGAGGAACCACCTCTTGGCGAACGCAACCGATGAAGCCACCAAGGTTTCACTGTCCCAGGTGGCACATGAATTGGCTCCCAGATGCTTCCTGGAAATTACCCTCCCCACAGAGCAAGCTCTCATCTCTTTCCGGTTTCTCCTACCGGTTCCCTTGCCTCCCGCCTTTCTGCTGCACCTCTACAGCGCCAGGGTTGTCCTCATTGCCATCACTCTGCCTCAGTCTCCTGCCTCTGGCCGTGGCCGACAGATTGCACCGTTGACTTTCCAGAGGGGGACCACAGAGAACATTTCTTCGCCGCCCCGATGCTTACGTCAGCCTCCTTCTGGAAGGCACGTCCGTCTGCCGAAAGCGCGAGCAGTTCGGATCGGATTTCCCCTTTTCTTCCACCACCCGGTTTTGCTGTGGACTGTTGCTCTTGCTGCAGCAGAGGACCATCTCGGCTACGAGAAGGGCTGCCCATCGTCACGCGAGCTGAGGTGGCGGCGCGGAGCGGCAAGCCAAGCATGAGATGGGCTGCAGGGGTCGCGAACGCGCTTTTGGTCTCCCCCTACGGATACACTGACGCCAGCGAGGCACAAGCCGTGGGCGTGTGCCCGCGAACCGGACGTACAGGGACTGAACGTCCAAGACCCGGAACACGCGGATGGACGCTATTCCCAGGGGAAGAGCGCCCGTCGTAGCCGAAAGCTCTTCTCTGCGGCTTATTGGTGGTGCAGAGCGGCGAGACGAGGCGGTCCGCGCGCGCGTCTGCCGTGGCCACTCTCCCCCTGACGGGTCGGGACTCGCTCGTGACCGAAGTAAGCGAGCTCCGCGGCGGTCCTCTCACACACCCTGGAGGCAAATAATGCTAGTGCCTTGGGCGTGTGGAGGGTGAAGGACAAAACGCTTCCCAAGTGTTGCGGTGCACAAAACCCTGGTGAAAACTGCACCTGAAGGTCCATTCTGGTTACCTGCACTTCCTCCGCGCTTGCCCAAGGGGGATACTGGAAAGAATGCTCACGAGCGAAGAAGTCGCTGCCAGTGACGGGGCTCCAGACTTTGCGGGGGAACATCCTCACGGTTCGCGAAGGGGACGGGGCTTACACGGGAGTTTGAAAGAAGGTCGCCGCTTCCTCGCCCTCAGTTCGGGGCATGGCGAACTCGGAGGCGCACATCTCCGTGAACCTTCCGGATCTTCTTTGGGAGGAGTCGGACTGCTTCTGAAGAGAGTCAGTTCCCCTGCACCTCGGGTTCCACGCGCCCCTTGAGGAAGGAAGCCTCGTCGAAGGAGGCGTGTCTGCTCCCTCCCCCTTCTTCTCGTCAGTGTTGTTGACCTGGATCTCCTTCACAAAGAGACCTTCACGACAGGGAAGACGCGATGGCATTTCCTGACACGAACGCGTTCTTGGAAATACCAGATTTCGTGACTTCTCGTGTGAACAGAAAGTCTCTGAAGATCTTCATAAACTCCTTGCTTCACTGCTGACAGTTCGGGGGATGCTTTGATGACCGCTACTAATTCTCAGATGGAACAACTCCTTCTCACATTCTCACCTACGGGTTCCCTCTTGACCCACGCTCGCTCCCGCTATCCCTTTATTAGCAGGTGAGCTTGGATTTTCCCGCTGCTCCAGCTTCACTGCGAAATTGTCGGATGCCTGCATTTTGTCGCCTCACATCATTTCTTTTCCTTGGACACACTTCCATCCTCCGGGAAGGATTGCTTTCATCCGGGTGTACGTTTGCTTATCCAAGAAACGAGCCTTGTGAAGTCATTTCTTGATGAAAAAAAAAGCACATTTCCATCACGTATCTTCCGCAGCTTCCTGTTTCAGTTTCTTTTTTTTTTTTTTTTTGCGTGTGTGTCCCCGCTGGTATTTCGGAACCGCCAAGATCGACCTTGAAGGAGACGGAGCATGCTTTGTCGAATCCTTGGAGGAACTCGCTTTTGATCAAAACGGAGGGGGGAGGGCTCTCGTCTCTAAATTTCGGCCGTTTCTTCGTTCTTCACGCCTCATCAGCAGCCTGGATTGGCTTCCCACAGTCATGTCGTGTCAGCGGCTGTCTCGAGCCTCCTCGGTGTGTCAGAGTCATGAGTCTCGGTGCGGCTGGAAGATCCTGCCGACCATGCCCAGCTGGGATTTTTGAATCTTCTAAATCTTTCCGATTTACCTCCGCCTATCCCCTCCGGACCGTGTCGCGTCTCAGCTCCCCTCCCCCGTGCGCCATCCATGTATGCGCTGGGCGTCTTCCTTTTCGACCGTCACGTCGACGTGATTTCGTTTGCCCTATGTCCAGTCGAGCTCTGCTCTTTGGTATACGATCGACCTTGCTGACCTATACGGGAACCTGCATCGGTTGCAACCACAGGTGCTTCGTGTTACTTCTCGTTGCCGTTCCTTGAGGCCGTAAGTCTTCTCGTTTGCTTTGAGCACCGGGATCGAATGGAAACTTGAATGACGCTGTGCAGCGTTATCACTACGAAAGCGGTGGCATGTGGCGCTTAGGCAAACGGAAGGTGGGCACCCGTCCCATCTGGGACTGCGTCACAGGCTATGTCTGAGCTGTCATTCCGATGCCTGGGATGATGTGCCCTCCCTTTTCTCGGTCTGCATAGCGATCTCATCGTTGGTGATGTCTCACCCCAACTAAGAATCTTCTTCGATGGCAGTCGATCCGTTCATCTGAAAACCTGATGAGTCTGGGGGGTTTATCACTTTCCCGAGAACGCGCTCCTGATAAATCACGTGACGGAGGTGGTGCGTATCTAGTACCAAATCATTCTCACTTGAAGATGCAGTCGTTGTGGGAAAAAACCCTCTAAGGCAAGCATCAATTTTCTAATTATAAAACAAATGCTCGCATCATCTTGCCCCGGCGTTCAGCCGCGTCGAAATGCATGGCTTCCGTGAAACCTGGAATGGAAGAGTTTCAAGCTGCGCGTGGATGCAACACATCGGTTGTCGCCTCCACCAACTTGCAATCTTCATTCGAAGGGGAATGTCCGGGCAGAGGAATGATCTGAATCCGAGTTTCGTGGAAGAACATTCCAGCAGTGATGCTGGCGACGAAATTCCTTGCTTATCCGGAACCTGAGAAATTGAAGGATTTTCTTGAAAGTCAGAAATGGGGACTCGTGGACAGTAGTCCCCCAAACAGCGCTCCTTCCTCAGTGATTCGGTCGGTATGTGAGGAAGACAGTATGTGGTTTTCTCACGCCTGATGAAAAAAAAAAAAAAATGATTTTGTTCCAACGGAAGGGAACTGGAAACACAGTGAAAACTTCATGCAAAGATGGCAGCAGCACTCTCTTGCAACATGTGCATGGCATTTTGCTGCTGACACGAACACCTTTGAACCATTTTCCTACCGACCTCTAGAATTAGAATCGCAGTGCACAAATACTCCTTAGCTGTGCATCCTCTGCTTTCTCGTGAGTTGCATACCACACGCTGTCTTCTTCAAAAGGAGCTCTCCTGGGATTTGGACCATGAAAGTAATTTGCTCGAAGAGAGTTATTCTGGGGATGAGTTTCCGGAAGGGACGTTCTTGGAGCAGTTCTGATGATTTGGATTAATCTGTACCATTTCCTTGACATAAATGCTTATACTCGAAAGCCCACAAATCTCCGAAAGATAAAGCAGATTCCAACAGTGGCTCAAGAAACAAAGTTACCTTACCTGGACTAACTAGGACACATGGAGAGAGACGCCTGAAATATCAGAGATGCCAAGAAAGTCCTTGGATTTACTTTGAGCGTCGTAAATACGGACTGTTCATGATCTCGTGAAGTGGATGAAAATAGGATTGGGAAGTCACTTTTATCTCTAGGCCAACTGAGTACAAAAAACCACGAGAGTTTGCAACGTCTCTCGTTTTCTTCTCACTGCAATCTGTGCAGGTCCAAAAAACACTTCAAAAGCAACAGAGAATCAAAGGAACCAGGAATTCATGCATGCATGTTATTGTTTTTATGTCTTCGTTTGTGCAGATTGCCAAAAGGAAAATGGGAGCATCGTGGAAAAGCAATAGTGAGCATTAATTTGAATGATAGTCCGAGACGCCTTACAGAATGGATCTTTGCTTTCTAAAAAGGAATCTCACTTATAAAAACTGAGCCATTGGGAAACCTTTTTTGAACCACACAAAAAGATGAGCCAAAAAGATGAGCTCTCTCAGTCCAAAGCGGAGTTTTCTTTTCAATCTCTCGTTTTCTTCTCATTGCAATACTATAAGTGGATAAGAAATATATTATCCGATTGCGGAGGTATGTGTGCTTCATTGACCGGCCATGTGGAACATTTGGGGATCATCGTTGCAGATTGCCGCACGAGGCTCCTCGGAACAGCAGCTGATACGATTATTTGTCCGTAAACGATCTCCATTTCTCCTTAATTTCATTATTTGCGCTCCATAACCCTCTCTGTTTTTATCGCGCTTAATGATTCGACTGGGATGAGGTGCCAGCACCAGGGTAAGTCGCGTATTTCCAATCTGTGCTAATGAAATGCTTACTCTTGATTCATGCCGGTGCACTGTCATCTAAACCTGTCGTCCCCATCACGTCGAGCATCACTTTGCAAAAACTTGCAAAATTCCGTGCTGGTGGACAAGTTTTTTTTTTTTTTTTTTATAGGAAGGTCAGGTTGTGCAGGGGCAAGTCGCGTAAGAGAGACTGAAATTGAGATACTTTCGTTTCTTAGAAACTTTTGTTTTTTTTTTCTCTTGCAGGCGGCGAGATAGGAAGCAGTGGAACGTTTTTTTTCTTCTTCTTCTTCTTCTTCTTCTTTTCTTTTTTCTTTTTTTGCACTGATCCGAATTCGTTGACTCGGGATTCCATTTCCTTCTGTTCCATCTTGAAGCCTACTCTTAACCTCACGCGCACTTGGATTGTCCTCCTACAGCCTGTGGCTCCATTCGAGAAGGGGCCATAAAAACCTTAGGCGCCTCGAAGAAGGAAAACATTATTGTTTTCCCGGAAAAATAAAATAAAATATTTCAGGAGAAAAACGGCACACTTTGCAAATGCATCTTCCACACATAAATCTTCGTTCCCGGATAACCAAGTCGACAGCTTCCCAGCAAAGATCCGCATGAGTAAAAGTTGAGAGCAACTTCTTTGTGCCGATCGAGATTAGCGTAGGCGATTTTCAAAAGGAACTCTGGGGAGGGGAAAATCGAGATTTTGAGAAAGGAATTGAGCAACTGACGGAGATCTTGTTTCTCTTATCCCACCCTCGCATTATCCGAAGACTCGTTGGCTCTTCGAGAGTTTTCGATTGTTTTTATCGTGACCGTTTCTGCCTTCGTAGGCAGAGCACCTTTTTGCAGAGAAAACACGTGACTTCGTGTGTCTGGCCCTCAGCTTTAAAAGAATGAAGATAACAGCAATAAGAGAAATCGCTTTCCTTGAGTAGACTTGATGACTTTTAAAGAGTGGTCTTTACCGGAAAGATGGTAAAGGTTCTTGCAGGAAAATGCTTCTGTTCTTGAAATGTATAAGACAGATAAGGAAGCGGCTAATTTTTTTAAGGGAATGATGGCAGGAGGCGCTGAGGCAGAAGAAGCTGTTATCATGTGTGGTAGGAAATAGTTGCGCGTTTCTCCTCTTTTCTTCGATTTTCTGCACCACTTTGGTGGTCGAAATGAATCTCATTCATTCTCGACTTAAGAGCAATCTGCACGCATGCCACCGTAAATTACAGCTGAAACTCGGGCTGATTCACATTATCCCGTACATGCAAATCCTCTCATGTACCAGTTTCCATCCCATGCTGTCGCAGCAACCGATTCGATTGGATCCCAATGCGAATCCAAACCTCGTTTCTTACAAACGCAACCGTCTCCCTGCTGTGATCATATAAAGCTTTGGGCAATCAAAATTCAGTGGACAACCCATCTTGCCTTGTCTCCCCTCGCAGTAGTTGGTTTAGGCGGTGACTTGCTCAGGAACCATTGTGACCGCATCTCTTGCATACAAGCGAGATGTGGAAGCGAGGAGACGGCAGATCCATGGATCAAAATGGGTTCTGTTTTAAGGAAACAGCGAAGGAGATGAATTTCTACACTCCCATTATGTGTGTTTGCCACAGCGAAGAACTTTGAGCAGTAATAGAAAAGCGCTGAGCAAGAATAGATGGATTCTGCATTGATTATCCACGGAAACACGAACCACTTTCGAGCTGATTAAGGATGACCAGACTTGGCCGTAAGCTGGTGCGGATGCAGATCACACTAATCCTGTGGCCGAGCCGCTGGAATATCAAGTAGTTTTGGGGGGACTCTCTCTCGAGCGAAAGTGGGCCGTTTGTACCGTGTCAAACATCAATTTGGATTTTTACTGATTTCCTGCCATCAACCGGTCCGCATAATCAGAGACCAGGGAAACGAATGTCGTCACTTCGGGCTGTCTTTTATGGTGCTGCTCGTTTTAGAATTACCAATGAGCAGTCGCTGATAACATTTGATGGGTACTAAATATCCTTTCTCTTCCCTTTGGATGGGCTCTGTATACAGATACGCAATTTTTTAATAAAGGTTGCAAGTTGGTCTCTTCTCCAGAAGGATCACATTTCATACAGCTTTGCACCGTGTTCTGTAGCAGAATCCCAGCTCCATGATTTTCGATTTTCCTCTAGACATATGTAAGAATGTGCAAACCTCTATCACCTCCTTAAAGTGTGGAATTTTGAAGAGGAATTGTCTCTTTGGTATTGGGAACCCATTTTCCCATTGAAACATAGATAAAGGCAAATGCTCTTACGACGGTAGTCCCTCGGGAAATGCTGTCAATGTTGATGCTTGAGGTTCGTGTTTTCTCCGTTCTTCTGCTTTCACGAAGGTTTGAGGGATTCTTTTCTGCAGCTTTTCAAGTCTGCAGTCATCTTTGTTTCTTCGCTTTGAGAAAGCTTTCCTCAGCTTCGTGCGAGTTTGGCATCCTCAAACAGCGGCAGTGGATCCTCTCGGTCCCGTTTCCAGTCCAGTGACCCGTCTGCTTTTCCCCCCACTTTTATCAACTGCATCTCTGTGATGATCAAATTCCTCGAACAGCATTTTGTGGGTTTGTCACTTCGACTTCTTGGTAATCGCACCTTTCACAGTCTGGAGCATGTATCATCTTATTCTTCCCTTCTGTGATTTCATCGTCTGGTGCCCTTGATACGATGCGATTTCTCATCTGCCAGATCATTCCGTAAGTTTCTAGAAAGCTTTGTTTCTGCGTTCGGCTGCGTAACTTTTGCAAGGCGCAGGTTTTGCTGAAGGCAAAAAGTAACCGTGAAAATCGAGTGCATCCAGCGAGTAAAGTGGGTCAGGCGGGTGGGAAAGAAGATTGCTGGTCTCTCACTTTCTTCGCAGTAGACACGGGGGTGAATTCGCTGCTTCCACCGAGGTGCCGGTCGCCTTTCCGTTTGTAGATGTTCGATGCCCGATTGTTCACACTGTGACCATCCGTCCATCTGTCCACTGGAGCCTTTTTGAACACTCCGCAACTCGGGGAAGCTTGGGAAAAATGGCGGATGGGGTTTTTGCCATCCTGCAAGGCAGCTTGGAAGTCGTTTGCTGCAGCGCAGCAAGAGCACACCGAAAAGACGAAGCGAGGAGATGTTTCTATGCGGGAACGTGTTAACGTCACGCGATTCGAAGAATACGTGGTTATTTATTGCGAGTCTAGAATTCCAGGATAGATTAGCAGGGCATTTGGAATCATTTCTTTCATTTTAGCAGCAAAATCAGGCATGTGTTAAGGCAACAGGCTTGTATACGATGTGAAGTTGTGCAGGGATAGCCAGGGAGCCTATTCGAAACGCCTATCCACATTCAAAACATGGAAGGTGAAATCAGTAACACATATCCAGGAGGGTCCATGGCGTATTACGTGTCCGTTTCGATCTGAGGAGGGTTACGTGGTTCTGATCTCGAGCGTGCAGATTCTATTTTCGCATCACACGAAGGAGCCTGTTGGGATTACATGATTGTGTAAGGACGTAAAGACATTTCACGCATTCAGGGCAGTTCCAAACTTGTAGTCAGGGTTTTCCCCCCTCGCTCGGAACTTTTCCTGGAGGGGAAATGAGATTTCATAGCTGACCAAGTGATGTAATTTCTCCTTTGGATGGAAAAAGCTGCTATATTTTGCATTGAGCTGCCATGCATCTCTTCCACACTACTCTGATTTGCTCAGCTCAAAGGTGTACAACGGATGGCAGTATTGAGGAAGGTTGCATTTGTGTCTTCGTGACCCAACACTTTTTCAGGTGCTCAGGTGCCCGTATTGAAGTATTCGCGAATCCTCGATATTGGTTTGACAGTGCTCTTCGGAAAGATGCAACCTCCTTCTGAACTTATGGTCAAAAAGCTACCTTGTTAGATGGCGTTGTTGTGAAGAGAAAATGAGATGAATGTAAAAAAAGGTGCCTTATTTGCAACCTGTTTCCGCGTTCTTCGTTAACCGTGTTTCGATGAGGCACGGCCGTTTTATGGAATGCACCAAAGTCTTTCGCATCTTTTCTCCTTTCCCCTCAAAACACGAGATGACTCTCGTGGTTTCTTTGGAAACTGAGCTTCCCACAGATCTTTCCCACTTCGTGAAGGAGCGTGACTTTGATCAGTATCTCTTGTAACGTCTCCTGCTGTTGTTTCGCAAGGAATAGGTTCCAAGAGTGGGATTCTGCAAGTAACACTACCTCTCTAGGATTTCAGGCATCGATAAAACATTAGAAGAACTTGAATGGCATTTTTTTTTTTTTTTTTTTTTTTTTTTTTTTTTTTTTTTTTTTTTTTTTTTTTTTTTTTACTGATATTTAGAGGAAAACCGAAAATCATGAAAGGATTCACACGGAAGCTGCAGAAGAGAACAGGGCGCAAAGTTGGATAAAATCTGATTCTTCTCACGAAGAGGCAGACTTGCAAACTTGCAAATGCTTCAACGAAATGGGATGCAGATTTCGCATGCGATTTGAATGTTCTATCGATATTTGGGGCAAGGCTATGGGCGGTTTCCCTTTTCGAGTTCTTCGATGACCGCGCCTTCTCTTCATGCGGTGAGACCAAGTCTCCAGCTTCATTCTCGCCTCGGCGTCTCTTGACAGATGTGTATAAGTAAGTTGTGGTACAGATTTGTGAAGGTCTATTCCTCTCTCCGTGGGTCAGCGCAAATGTTGGAAAATGTTGCGCTCACTTAATTTATAGACTTCGGCAAAAATACGTGTAGAATCGTTTTTACTCTTCCATAATGGACATCTCGAGTCTAAAATAACCTGTTCTAAACCCCATTACTACATTGCTGTGCAAGAGTGCATGTGAAAGAAGCGTGCTTCTTCCGTGCACAGTGCCCGAAGCAAACGTGTCATACTACATCTCCAGCCTGCCAAGGAGGGCTTTGAAATTTCTTCCCTATCACATTCCCTATCGGGTTTCTTTATTTTTTGTGTAGGATTCTAGTTACGTCATTAGGTAAATCTTTCCAAGAACATGAATTAGATTATCTACAAGCGACTGGTTGATAATTTGACTTTGATTGGAAATCAACTTCATTTCCGTACGCTCCACTGTTCCTTTCCCATCCTCGTTCAAACAAGATCCTCCCATTCACGTGCATCTTCTTCAGTCATCCCCTTCCTTCGCATTGGCGAGGCTTGCATTCTTGCATCCATCCTGTTTCGAGCACAAGCGGCCTCCCGCTCATGATATGGTAGTGTACGCTCCGCAGGTTTCTACCAGGGGGTCCATCGTCATGCCTGCACTCCTATCTGCGCTCCGCCCCTCACGAGTTGGGCGTTCATGGTCCGAGAGAACACATGGGGCAGGCGCCCAGCCGACAATCCGCACTCTTGGAAACCCACAGAGAAAGTTGCTTAGCCGCTGCTCTTTCGTCGGGAAAATCAAGTCTTCCTGGACCAGTCTCGTCTCCGCTGAGCTGCTTGGGCTTTGCCAGTGTCACGGTTCGCGAATCACCTCGCGTGCGGTCACTGTCATCCGTGAGCGTGCCACCGCGCTTGTGCTCCCTTTTTCGCCTTGCGTCTCCTCTGGAACCCTCGTTTCCGTGGCAACTGAAGAGTCTCATCCCTTTCTGTCCCGCATTTTCGATCTGCTCTAGGGGACTTTTGGAAGAGAACAGGTTGCCGAGAGAAGGGGTGTTCTCCGAGAACTGCAGATGGATTCATCTGCTATTGCTCTGCTCTCCACGTCCTGCACTCGAGCGAATCCCCGGAAAGAGACCTTTCTTGGTCCTTCCTTGATGGAAAAATGATTTGTTTTCCCGGTTTGTCTCACCAGGAAGTACCTGCGTCTTGCCTGGATGATGTTGCCTATCCTAATGCCCGTTTCTCCGAATCTCAGAGAACCCATCCCGTCACACTTTCAGGCACAGATGCATCCCCCTCCCTCTCCTTCGGTGCCTCTGCTTCAGGTGATAGGGAAAATTCCGCCTTTTGCATGCGTGTGGGGTACTCTCTGGATTTCGACCGGATGCGCGGTCTCGTCGGATAGGCAGCTGCTGATGCTTTGGAGACGGGGACGTCCGTCCGGGGATAGAGTCCGCGCCAGGAGCTCTTGACGGGAATTTCGTGGAAAGTGGGACTTTCGGAAACAAAAAGGGAAGATTTCCGATGGAGAAACAGGTTAGGGGGCAGCGAGGAAGCACCCCAGAATCAGGCAGGGCTTCTGAAGAAACTGGAGGTCATCTGCAGCGGAGCAGGGGAGAGACGTAAGAAAGTCAGGGAGGAGGCGAAGGGGGAGAGTCTCCACAGTCAGCCATTTTCAAGGGCGAAAAGATCCTTGAAATCCGAGGCGGAATTACCGGGCCGACTAATCCGAGTGTGGGAATCTTGCGAAAGCAGGCTCGGTGGGGTTCCTGGTCCAGAGACCGCGAAGAATTGCAGTGATCTGCGAAAAGACTTTCGAAATCAAAAGTGCCCGATCTCAGAATATCCGGAATGTGCGCGCGTGTGAGTCCTCTTTTTTCCTCACCCCTTCCGCTGCCATCGCTTCCTCTCTCGGAAGCTCGCAGGAAGAGGGCAGCACTTTCGTAGCATCCGATCGCTTTCCGTGCCTGCACCGAGAGTGCCCTTCCAGCGGAAGGGTTGCTGCAGTCTTCCTGCCTGAAGAACTCCCGCTCTGCGCGGGGCTGCAAGGCCACCGGGTCTTCGCTCCCTCCGCGGCCTCGCTCGAGGCGCGACCCTCCAGAGAGCAGCTTCCTTTCGTGAAATGGCAGAACTTCTGGTTCCCACGGTCCGCCCAGGATCAAGAAGGGCTCCTTTGGAGTCAGCAAATGGAGCGCGCGTCGCCAGGAAAGTTGTTGGCGAGTGGCATCGAGCCTATACCCAATATATCGTCCGGTTCTGGTAGAGGCATGGGGAGTTAGGATGGCGCAGGGGAAAGTCGGGTAACTATCCCAGGATGAGGCGAAAGCGCGCCCCCATCCGTGCCAAGGTCTCCTTCCTGCCCCTCCGTGACAGAATTCGTGGTCAGGAATGGCCTTCGAGAGCTGCGTGATGGTCCGTGATGGTTTCCGAGGTAACGCGCTCCTCCAGTGGCAGAGGGTGGGATGATGCACGAAACGCGCGTTGTGAGCGAGAGGGAGAGTAAGGGGCAGAAAGACAGATCGGAGTCGTCGAAGCGACACCATCCCTTTTTCGTCCCTGCATTCCGAAGCCCCTAGGTAGGACGCGGTCGTGGGAGGCTGCGGAGAAACGGGCAAGCGCCACTCACTCTGCACTGGCCCTGCTCCAAGGCGCCTCTTCCAACGTAAGTCGAGGTGAAAGTGGACATCAAGATTGGACTCGCTTTCGCTAAACTCCCCCTCCTGAGAGCCCTACTTCCCCTTGATCTCCCTTCCATGAGTGACTGCTGGGTGGAAGCACTCGGGAAGTAGGGGTCGCTCGCCCCAACTTCACGTGGGAGTCGCTATCCAAACCGAATAGCTTTTGTCTCGGTTTCGTTCCTGCGCTCCTGGTGCCGCCGCAGATGGAAGATGGGGCAGATCCAGTCGCCTCCTTGGTTACGAGCGCTGCCCGGAAAGGTGCCGCCCCCGCCGTGTCTCCAGCGTGTGCTGCTTGATCGGTGCGCGCGTGCGCGCCCCACTCTTGGTGGGCGGGGGCGAAGCACAGACCATCGAGGCAGACGTCGATCGGCCTCTTCATTTGCCCCAAGGGGTCTATCACCATTGATCTTCTACAGCCCTCAGAAGATCAGCATTCGGACATTCACTGAGAATTTTTTCTTTTTTTTTTGTTTTGGTTTGTGGAGGGGGATGAGGGAAGTGTCCACGGTCCGACGGCTGCAAATGGACATTCCGACTGCTCTGTGGGAGTTCCCAGGCGGTCAAGGCAGACTCTTCGCAGTCTCTAGCTGCAAGGCAAGGACTTAGACTTGAGACTTCCTTCCCATCACCTCGATCCCTGTACCCCCTTTATCTACCTCTTTCTCTTCCTCCTCCTCCTCCCCCCCCCATCGTCATTACATACTATTAAGCATCTTTTCTTCCTCATCCTCATCCTCTTCAAAGGCGGTGAAAAGATACTTTCGAGCAGAGGAAAACCGGCTCCTATCGATCCGAGATCAGGCGCAACATCCTCCACCTTTAGCGTCGCGAGTTCACTCTTAGACCTGCGAAGTCTCCGTGGCGACCGACTCAAGGACTTCACCTTCCGAGAAAGGCGCCCTGGGTGCGAGTGTGTCAGCTAGTCATTAGACTTGAAGCGTCGCCATGGAGTTATGCTTCACATCTGATGACGTCCGGGCATTGTGAGATCAGGGTATTTCGGGATCAGGAATATTTCCTTCCTGATTCAGAAATATCCTGATCACCCCATGATCCCAGTTTCAGAGGAATGGCGGTCGTCATGGTTCGCGGGGTAGGGAGGACTCGCATCCGCAATGAATGCTGTCGTGGCATCTTCTTATCCCTCCTCCGTGGAGCTGGAGCCGCACGCTCTACACTTCCTCCCGCCAAGAGCGAGACTCCCTCTCATTACCTCTGCTTGTGGTTCCTCTCATCCTTCTGCCTGTCCCGAGCTTCCCGTTCGCAGCATGCATCCCCGTGCCAGGAGGATAAAAACTGGCCTCTGCACCGAAGCTGCTGGGAGCTGCGGGAGCGGATCTCCGCCGCTCGGGTTACCTGCGAAATGCGATATCAGCTGGAAGTTCGAAAGTGGCGTTCCCTCCCTTCTCCCGTTCCGCAGTTCCCAGTGGATCGCTTACACCTTCGGCCAGATTCACCTGATCGTTGCCTAGCTACGGCAACGTGAGAGCGGGGAGCTGGTCGTCGAGCTTACCCTCGGAGTTCGTCTGCTGCGAGAATCCCGACTGTGGGAGGAAATCTGGGCGCTCTCGATCGGCTTTCCGGAACCGAGGGAAATGCTCCAGGAAGACCGTTCTCATTCGGCCTTTTCCTTCCTTCTGAAGTTCCTGTGCGCTCGCGTCTTCTCCTCGCCCCCCACGCCCCAACTCCCTTGACGTTGGCTTCCTCTCCTGACGAGCTCCCACCTCTGGAAGAGGGACTCTCACCCGCACACGGAGCAGGGCTTCGCCGTTTTCCTTTGCCTTGGATCCGAGACGCACATCTTCCGAGCCCCATGCATCCTCGCGCCGGCTCCAGCTTATCCTTACCATCGGCTCCTGTGATGTGGTGCATCGCTGCAACACCCCGGTGCTGAAGAGCCGTTGCTGGGTTCCGGGAAGCTGCACTTCCGAAGCTGAGGCCTCTCGTCCTCATGGGCAGCAGAGAAAAATGACGAAACCTTGCCAGCACCCCAGAGGGAGGGTTACATCCCTCCCCCAAAGAGGGGGAAAGACTGCGTGCCCAGTGCCCCTCCGCATCATGTCCAGTGCCTCGCTTTATTAGAGGGCGCCGGTCTCCCAGCTCGGGTTCCCGGCCTCATCCGTCCGGCAAAGCCTTCCCTCCCTTTCCGAGGCACGTTCTGGGACGGGAAGCTGAAAGGCTGGAACGATGAACCGCCTGTCCTCTCGACCACTCCCTCGTCATCCACCGCCCATCCGCCCGAAAAGCCATAATTTCGGGAGTCGAAAACTCTGCCTGCTTTTCAAGGGAAGCGGTGGCCTTTCAACCACGCGGGTCACGGTAGTGCGCTGGACGAGGCCGCTTTCGCGTGAGATGGGATTTCCATGTCCGGGCGCACCGTTCCTTTTGTTCCATTTCGCTTTTCGGTTTTCCCCGCCGGATGCACACCAGCCTGTATCCTGAAGCAGCCTCCCGATTTTCGAGCAGCTTGACTTTGAGACGGTACGTTGCGCTCCCTCCCCTTCCGCTGAGGATGAGCCGTCCGTGAAGAAATTATCCGAAGCGAAACTGCGCGGCGTCCTCTGAGCTAATCTTCGTCGAACCGATCAAACATCCGACGATGTCAGCTCAAGGAGGGAACCCTGCCCGGATGATTTTCCTCCGTTGTCCTTTGATCTGGGTTTTGTTTGCTCGGCGCGCGAGGAGCGCCAGCCAAGATAAACTCCCGGATCTGCTCTCCTGATCGCTCGTGCCGTTCTTCCATCTTTGACGTGCAGCAGAGGTCCCTAGGCCGGAGGAACTTCAGACGCGTCGCTTCTGCTTTGAGAAGGGATTTTTTTTCTTTTTTAAATTGAGACGCCGTCTGCCAGGTAGGGGCGGAACGAGTAGACTCCCAGCGGAATCGATCGCACCGCCCGCGCGTTTCCTCCCCCGCCTCGCAGAGCAGGATATCGATAGGAGGCGTTTGAGCAAGGGCTTCTTCTCGACGGGTTCCCGCATGCTCCTCCTCCTGGACCGCTTCCAGCCGAAAGCGGACGTCGGCAAGGTGGTCGGAGAAGCATCGAGCCGGCGGCCGGACAAGAGAGCGGGTCGGCGAACCGGTCCTCGGAGAGGCGACAGCGCGCTTTCGGAACAGGGCAGCCTTCCCCGAGGAACGCCGCAGGCACATAGGAAAGGTCAGCCTTCTCGACTCCAGCTTCCGCACAAGAAAGAGCGAGGGCGCTCGCTGGGAGGCTTAGCTGAGGTCGAGAATTCCCGTCACGAAGATGACGCTGCGGAAATTCGAGTTCTCTTCTTTTTTTTTTTTCCCCGCTTCTTCTGAATCGTAAACTGTTCTCGGCACCCCCTTTCTCAATCGCAGCTAGAGGCGCTTGGGGACATGTGCACCTCCGCGCGCCATCTTGAGGATTCCCCAAAATCCTCGAAATTTTTTTCTTCCTCTCCCCCCACCGAATGCTTTCCCATCTTTCCGAAAATCGGAGAACGGATTCCGACACGAAGATGGTATCGCAGGTCGCTCTGATTAAGAGAGAACGGTCTTCCCGACAAAAATCATCTTCCCAGCCTAGCTACGGGATTCCGCGACATCTGGAGCCCTTACGACAGGCACCCCATCATTGCACGCGGTGCTGGAGCGCCTTCTCCCGCCGCTAATTCACTCCCTGCTGTCCTTGCTGACATGGGAGATGGGGAGAGAGAGAAGGGCGTGCCCTCCTCGAGAAACTAGCCGGCCACTCATCTTCTCGGAGTGGACCTGGTGTTCGCAAGAAGCTGGAAAACGCCTCCCGCGTTGGCGGCATCGTAGCTGCGGTCTCCGCGCACAGAGGCTCCAAGCATTGCGGGTTCGAACCCCAACCGGGAAGGATCGACGCCGAGAATGAGAGGTGCGTCGTGGGTTCCAAGTCCCTCCCGCAGGATGACTCTGGTTGGCCCAGGAGTTTCGAGTGCAGCACCCGTAGAAGTCGAAATCCCCCAGATGCCCCCGTTGACAGGCCGAGATTCGAAGTTGACCCTCCGGTGTCCTTCCAGGAATCAAGAAGCACTTCGGAGTTCCCATCCGGTTGTGAAAATGGAGCCATATCATCGCATATTGGGGTTGGTTGATACCCCCTTGGGGGGGTTGCCTCTCCAGAGTGCAAGAAGCACGCTGCTCCCTTCGGGGAGAGTCCTTCAGAGAAACTGGGAAGCGTCCCTTCGGAGTTCTCTTCGGAGGAGGAAAGAAGGAGAGGTTCCCCTGTGGGTTCCCTTCGGAGAAGAAATAACGGAGGCCGCTCCCTCCAGGGGATCCCTCTGGAGAGAATAAGGAAGTGGTTCCCTTTGCGGTTCTCAACCAAGCGTGAGATAGAGTGGACTCCTTCCTCCTGAGAGCCCTGGACTCCGTCGGAGCTTACAGCCTATGACTTGAAGAATGACACGCACCCCCGGGTGATGTGGACAGGTCCAAAGAGCTGCTCTAAGGAGGCGAGTGGTTCTTCAGCACTTGGTGAACCAAAAAAAGAAAACCTGAAAACGAAAAGCAGGAAAGAAAACAGGGAAAGCAGAAGAATTCCCATCATCCAGAGTGGAAATACGGAGAGGAATGAAAATGAAGTGTGCGTGCTGCCCAATCGCGCCCGTCCGCCTTGGCGGAGGCGGGGGGAGGGGGGATGCTGATGTCGAAAGCCGGAAGGCGAGCCCGGACTTTCGTCTTCCTGAACTATGGACGCAGGAGCTTGGCCTCGCTGGACCGGAAGCACACGAAGTACGGAGAATCCCCGAGGACACTTTCAAAGGACATCAGATTGCCACAGACATTTCCCTCGCCCGTGGTTCCCCCGACGACCGAGAGCTCCGGTCCGCGTCCTCACCCTCCATTCCTCTTCCCTTCCAGTCCCTTCCCTCTCCTCATCCTCGAAAGTACCTCCCATAGGTTTACTCCTCGGCTCACGCTGATTTTGTCTCGTTTCGCCCCAAGCCGGCGCACTGCGAGCGCAGGTGGCGTGCTCCCAGGGGTGGGCGCAAAGGCCCCCTGCCAGCACCGCTTCGGTGCGAGAGTCGCGATGTGGGAACTCTTTCGCCGGCGAAAGGGAGAATCCCCAGCCAGCAGGCTCGAGGGGAAGGAGCAGACGGGGCAAGATGTTGACGACGATCGCACCCATGCGAGCAAGAGATCCTCTGCCTCGTGTACCCGGGCACTCTTCTTTGTCGGAAGAGGAGGATGAGGAGAGGCGTATGGGCCTCGCGAGCTGCGCTGGCTTCCGCCCACTTCCCTCCTCAGCGTGGGGCTTCTGCCTCCACTTTTATCCCGTTCTTGCGGGCCTATAGCGACGGTCTCGTTGCAGATTTCGACCGGGACGGGAAGGAAGATCACATCACCTTCATGATCAAGAGGATCAAAGTGTACACCACAGAGGCGCTGAGCAACTCGTCCTACAGGTTTCCGGGAAACTATGGAGTCGAGAAGTTCCTGGAGCTCTTCTCTGGTAAGGTCTCCCGAGCAGTGCTCCTCCAGGGCGATTCGCACGCCCAGGCAGCTCCGCCCTCCCCGCCCCCTTTCCTCCTCTTCCTCCTTCCCCTCCCTTCCTTCATTCTTCCCACAGTTCCGGTTCCGCTCTTCTTGCACCGAGATGCACCCACCCGTCGGCACTCCGCGTGGCGTTGCGGCAGCTCGGTCTATGGCTACGCCCCTCGGGACGTCCCTGGAGGAGCCCGGGAACCCCGAAGAATCGATCTTTTGCGAGCGTGACATGGACATGACCCTAGTCCGGCGAAGCCTCCGCGGCGCGTCCGCGAACAGCGACTGGGAGCACCCAGGGTCCCTTCCTCCCTCTTCCACGGAATCGGTCTCATCCTCTTGAGTCCGCGCGCAGCTCCTCCTGTCTCTGGAGGTCTCCGTGAAACCTTTCCGATCCCCCCACTCTGCGGCGCTTGCCCAGAGGGGCAAGAAAGCTCCATTCGCAGTAGAAACTGGAGCAACTGCTCGGAGGGACCGTGAAGATCCTGCGCTGGACCGCTCCTCGACGACCTTTTTCTTTATCTCCGGTCACCGCTGGGAAAGGCACGATGAGGGAGCACAGGGGAACATGGAGATCTCTGAAAGCCCAGTCTTCCGTTCGAAGGGTCTTTGGAGGTGTCTTCCGGATTCTGGATTCGATTCGAGACCTTGCCAGACCAGCCGCAGCAGCCGGGGATAGGATGTGTGTGAGATCATGGTCTTGGCCGAAGGGAGCACTGGGACGAGTTGAGTGAGAAAGAATGGATGAGCAAAAAGTGTTCCGTGCGGAACTTTCTGGAAGCCTTCAATGTCTTCCCTTCCTCAGAAGGGGGAAAAAAGCAATTTGTCCGTGTTCCCGGTGGTGGACACGACCGGGAGCTGCCACGCGGTCGGCTTTCCTCCGACCGCGTCGCCCTTGAACAGATCCGCTCGAGCCGCCGAAAGATCCGCTGGAGGGACACTCCCTCCGGCAGGAGCGGGCGATCTTCCTCTATGAGCATCCCTTGTGTCGTTGCGCTGGCCGTCTCTTCTTTCCTCCTGTTTCCTTCTCCCGGACCGTCTGGCCCTGCGGCGGTCACCCTGCACTCGTGGAAGGAGGACGGAGAGGAAAGGCGGAGCCACCGTCGCCGCTGCTGATGCGTGTTCCTCCCCTCTCCCGTAGAGGAGGACTACGACGACTTCTGCCTGGCCTACATGTTCACCTTCCGAGACTTCGAGGGAGGAACCCTGGGTCTCGCCTGGACAGGTGACATGAAAAATGCCGGAGGCGTCTGCGAGAAGAACGGGGTGAGTGGATGCCACCTTGGCTCTGGGTGATATGGCAGGGGATCGCCCTCCAGAGGGGAGGCGCAAGCAAGCGCGTGCCTGGGCGTGCTTCCGCCTCCTCTTCCCCTTCCCTTTCCTTCTTTCCATCGTGCCCAAACCCCGCTGCTGTTTCCCGCGATACTACTACAGGGGAAGTGCTCTGAAGAGGGAGTATGCAGGGCGGTCGAACTGCGTGGAGCGTGAGATCCCCGTGGACGCATAGCGCTCCCCCTCCCATCCACTCCCTACCCACCCTATCCATTCTTCTATACTGGTGGATATCCTTGGAAAAGGGTGTGAGCCTCCTTGCTCCGGTCCGCCTAGGAGCCCAGAGGGCTGCATCCCCGTATTGACTCGGCAGATAGCCGCGGAGATGAGTCTCTGCTTGAGGGTAGCCCCTCCCATTTGTTCCTCCCTTCGATTCACCCGCCTGACGATCTGTGAGGACTTTCCCATTCCGGAAATTCCGGACTCTCTTTCACCTCCCACCCCCCTTTCGCTCTGCGGAAAGGACGGAAACTGATCGGCGCTCGAGATCTGGCGCTGCAGGCGGTGTGATGTCATCGAACCGGACGATCTCCCAGCGGAAGCGGATCGGGGAGTGCCGCCCACCCAGAGTCGGCCGTGCCGAAGAGCCTCCCAGCTTGTCCGGGTTCAGCTACCCTCCTCCTCGCTCACTCAAATCCAACCATTCTCCCTCGCCGATCGGGATCAGTCCTTCTTTGAAGGAGACAGGGAGCAGCGTGCCCCAGGAACCCCTGGAGCAGCTCCAGGCTTCTTGTTCGCTCTCCTTCGGCCGCCCTAATTCATGGCACCCTTTTTTGACTTCCTTCACAGGAGAGGCAGCTCCCCATCCACTGATTCCAAAGGAGGGGCACTTCTGGACACGCCTGCTGAGGGAGACGGGCAGGGGGTCCTAGATGGGCAGGGAAGGTAGCGAGAGCGCTCGATACTTTGTGTGGATCCGCCCAAGTGGACCCTGCGATTGCTCTGGCTCGCCGTCGCTCTCAGCGGCGTCTTCATTCCCTCCAGGGGTCACCCGCGTGTCCGCCGTCGCCTGCCGCGGCCGCAGCCGCACGACGTCATCAGCGAGGCTCGACGCGCCTCGCGGCAAAGGGACTTCCCTGCCATCTTCCCACGGTCCGAGTTCATGCTGGTGGAACTCTTCGAAGAATCCCGGACGGGAGAGCTCTCTCGCTCCCCTCGGAGCCAATGCGACAGTTCGCCCTGCCACTGCATCCGTCAGGCGTCTGACCTCGCACCTCACCCTCAGCATTTGGGGGTCGCTGTTCACCCCAGCGGTGCCGCCGGGGTGAGCAGGCATCGCCATGCCTGCGACGTTTCCTCCAAGGGAGCTGTTCCCTTTGAAGACCGCTGTACCGCGGATTACTCGCTCATGGAGAACTGTTCGAGAGAATTGGGGGGGAAGGGAATGAAGGAGGCCCTCGATCCGGCTCCTGTGACTTTTTTGAGGAACAAATCCTGAATTCCCTCAGGGTCGCCCTCAATTCTCGGAACCCGAGGTCCTCGCTCGGCGGCGGCCGATCCTCCGTAAGGATCTGCCTCTCCCTGCTGGTTCGCTCCCTACGGGTGCTTCGCAAGACACCTTCCCCTGCCCTCCAGGCCTGATTGCCTTCGGCCAACTTGGGAGGTCTTCCGCTTCTCCCATAGCCTCGGTCTGGCTTTCCAGTTTCAGAAGTCTGGAGTTCGTTCTTTCGCTCCAAATTAACGCAGGTCAGGGAGCGGATCCGGGGGACCCGGATAGGGTCCAGACACCTCCAGAATCCATCCGGGACCCAGAACCAACCCAAACGCTCCAGAGAGCAGGTTCGGCCCTCCGCTCTCCCTCAACAGAGGGAGGGACGGCGTTCCAGCTATCCCGGCAGCGGCTTGCGCGGTGACTGCCCCACACCCGAGGCGTTTTGCCGGGGAATTTTCCGCTTCTCCCCTCTTCCTCCGTCCTCCTCGACCGAGGGGAAATGCTCCGTCGGAAAGATGACAGCTCCATCGAAAGTTTTCCCGCCAAGGACGGAGTAGTGCGACTGGCGGCGCAGCGGGGAGCCCCCGTCGCCGGGCGTGTCCGTCTACGAACCGCGAAGGGAAATCCCCTGCGTGGAACCTGCCAGAATCTCGGGAGATGCCCGCCTTTTACCTTGCTTTTCCAGCACTATCGAGGGAGCCTCAAGAGCCTCAACACCGGCATCGTCACCATGGTGAACTACGGGAAACCCGTCCCACCTGCCGTTTCCCACGTCACCTTGGCTCACGAGATTGGCCACAACTTCGGGTCCCCGGTGAGCACGCGCGCGCGCTTGCGAGGGGGAGGAAGGAAGTCTGCGGAGGACGCGCGAGCTCGCTTCAGTCGCTTCCTTAAAAGATCTGGGGGGAGGGGGGAATGCCGCCCGGCAAGAAGAGAGGCATGGGAGTGCTGACTGCCCCCTTTCCCTTCTCGCCCCCTTGGCTATGTCACATTCCTACGCCTTTCCCGCTCTCGCTCTTCGGTGCGCACGTCAGCCCCGACGACCGAGAAGAGAGAAGGGAGGCTGCCTCTGTCTGCTGAGGCAAGAGTCAGTGGCTGGGACGTTCCTCCCCGCCTACGTCCTCTCTCCGACCCGATCCAGCCATCCCGCGTCTTCGTGTTCTTGAAGAGGATCCCATCCTTCACTCCCTCCTACCGTTCTTCCGGCAGGAGAGAGAGAAGGCGAGCTCCCCTGTTCCTCCGCGGCAGCAGGTCCTCCTCCCCCACGCGCTGCCACTTCTGGTCGAAAGGAGGTAGCGACACTCGGCTGCCCGGAAGGTGCCACCTCTTGGAGGACGTTCGACCTCCTAAGAGGATAGCGTCCTTCTTGTTCTTCGGCTTCCTCCTTACGGAACTCTGCGCTTACCGACCCCTGGGGCGTTCGAAGTGCTCCCTCTTGTCTTCTGGTCTGCGGGATGCTCCCTGCTCCGGAGTGAAGAGGATGCTCATCAAAGGCCCCGGGCAAAGCAGCAGCGTCTCAGAGGAACCTTGAGGGTACATCCTTTCCCTGCCCTGGTCCCTGCCCTTGCACATTCTTCTAGGAAGATCTCGTGGCTTCGAGCGAGCTTGCACTGTCTGTTGCCCTCGCACATCAAGGTGGCGTCCTTGAATCTTTGCTTTTCAGCACGACCCGGAGCACAACAGAAGGTGTGTTCCTGGAGGTGAAGACGGGAACTACATTATGTTTGCGCGCGCCACCGCCGGAGACAAGAAGAACAACAACAAGTTTTCCCCCTGCAGCCTGGAAGCCATCGGTGTGGTGCTGGAGTCCAAGGCCAGGAGCAGCACTGGCTGCTTCAGCGGTAACGGAAGGCAGCCCCTGTCTGCCTCCTCCTTCCACAGGAGCCCTTCCTTCTCTCCCTCGCAGAGTCCCAGCTGTCCATCTGCGGCAATGGCGTCGTCGAGGAAGATGAAGAGTGCGACTGCGGCTGGGAGGAGGACTGTAAGGAGGACTGCTGCTACCCGATGAAGAAGTCTCCCGGACCCAAGGAGTTCCCCTGCAGGCTGAAGGCTCGGAAGGCGTGCAGCCCCTCTCAGGTAACTTCGCACATGAACGTAGCCACCCCACTGGACCCGGCACTCTCTCACTCTCCCCGTTTCCCTCATCCCTGGCCATGCTCACAGGGACCATGCTGCACTTCCGAATGCCGCCTGACGGTGGGCACCCTATGCAGGGAGGACAACGGATGCCGAGAGGCGAGCCGCTGTGACGGGACATCTCCCTTCTGCCCTCCCTCCGCGAACAAACCCAACCGCACCATCTGCCAGAAAGACTTCGTCTGCTTCCGAGGGGTAACAACAGATAGTGGGACGGGGAGGAGTGAGAAGTCACCCACGAGGGGCGTCTTTCCCTTCCCAGGAGTGCACGGGCTCCTTCTGCCTCGCCTACGGTCTGGAGTCCTGTCAGTGCAAGACCGCTCTGGGAGATCCTCCCACGAAGGCCTGTGAGCTGTGCTGTAAGCTCCCCGGGGAGAACCAAGAGTGTCGGTGAGTGTCGGAGGAGGGTTCCGCTCCCTATTTCCTTCCTTTCTCTTCCCACCGAGCCGGGTGCTCACGTGTCCCTTTCTTCCCTTCCGTCACCTCAGGTCTTCGTTCGAGTGGAACAGCCACCCTTTCGACGTGCCGGACATGTACTCCAAGCCGGGAACGCCGTGCAACGACTACAACGGCTACTGTGACGTCTTCCAGAGGTGCAGGGAGGTCGACCCGTCCGGGCCTCTGGCGACGCTGCGTAGGTTCTTCCTCTCCGACGGAAACTTCGCGACCCTCGGGGAGTGGATGCGGAACCACTGGCACGCCGTCCTCGCCGTCGTCGTCTTCCTGATCTTCTTCGGGGTACGTGCCAGGAGCAGCGCGAGTACCCTCAGGGAAATGACACCGACATCTCCTTCCCTTCCCTCTTTGCTTCGTCTTGCCCCCCTTAGTTCCTATCTTCCAAGCTGGCGCGCGCGAAGAGACGCAGGAACCCTTCCAGGAAAACCATCTACCATGCCCAGGATCCGCGGACCTACGAAGCCCCTGTGGGCCGGAAGCACACCGTGCACCCCACGGCGGTGCGAGTTCGGGTACCCCTGAAGAGTGCCACCTTGAGGGGAATGAAAGGCAAATTCGCGAAGACTCTGGAAGCGGTTAGGAGCTCCACTTTTCGGGAAAAGAGGGAGCGGAAGCAGTCCTCGAGGGAGAAGGACAACCGCCTTTCCGGAGGCCCGTGCTCCGCTGTCCAGGATCCCTCTGGAGACAGGAAGAACTTTGTGCATCCGACAACCGAGGTCTCCAGATTGAGGAACCGTCAGACTGCAGGGAAGAAGAAGAGGCACTTGCGGCGCGCTCGTAGAGGAATCTACGAAAGCGGGAAGCAGCAGGCGAAAGAGTCTGGAAAGGTGGCCATCACCGAGAAGGACGCCCTTCGGAAGAAACTCCTCAGCACGGCTCCCTGGGGCTTCTTAAAGTCGAGAAAGGAACCCAGAAGTGTCCTCAAGAAAAGAAAGTTTCTGAGGAGTTATTCGGATTCTTCCAGGGATGTAGGGAAGGAGGCAGGTGCCACGGCAGGTCGCCCGCCGCCATCAACGAGACGGACGTTTTTGACTCTGCCCAGGAAGGGCCTTCAGAAAGACCAGTGCACCCAGTGAACACGAGACACAACCGAACCTTCTCTCTCGAAGACGTGCCGCAGGGTTCGACCTCCGCTAGGGGCACGAAAGTCCCCAAAGTGCAACCAGGGAGAGAAATCCCCAAAGGGAACAGCCGAGCGCGCTGCTGTTTTTTCTGCTAAGGACGCTCCAGCGCCAGGATGACCTGTAGGCGCTCGGAAGGCAACCCACGGATCCGCAGCGATAGGTAGCTTCAGCCAAGGGACAAGCTTTCCCCCATCCAAAATACACGGATTCCCAGAAAGAAATCGAAGTGTTTCATCAATTCCTCCCAGTGCGCCGCTGCGCTTTCCTCTTAAGCGATCCCCCTTATCCTCGTGGCACTCCCAAAGCTCTCGGGAAAGGATAGAGAGGCCGAATCCCAGGCTGGCTAGCTAGGCTGGAATTTTAGGAAGAATCTCTTCTCCGAGCCCGCGCAGCGGAAAGGACTCCTGGATCGGGCAGAGACTTTAAAAAGGCTCGCAGGTGGCAGTGTGGGAAGGGGAGCCTTCTTCTTTTCGCCTAGCTAGAAGGAAATCTGGAAACTTCCCAACGGGAACCTTCTGTCATCAGTCTTCAGAATTCATTCTGAAGAATTTCTGGGACGTCCTCCCTAGAGACACCTAGTTCTCTGCTCCCCATAAACTATTGCGATGATCTGGAACAAGCATGCCGAAGCGCATAGAGCGTAGACTCCTCATAGAAGGGAGCCATCTTGAGAGTTTCCGTATATTTGGTGCTGGAATCAACCTTTGTGCTTAGGGAGCCATTGATTGAGCTCCTACGAAACCACACCTCATGCTATCGCAAAGATGGAGGAACCCCCTGGCCTCCGTCCTCTCTGCTCCCCACTTCCCGGCATTTTCTCGGCATCTGTCGTATTGGGCGGGGGAGGACAAGAAGGGGAAAGAATTCCCTCTGTAAAATGCTACTGGAGCGCGTGGGACTTCCGTGAGGCAAGCTGGGTGCATAGATGCCGTCGTTCTCTTGAGCTTCGTCTTGGCCATGCTCTTCATGGGATGCGCTTCTTAAGACGTTCTATTGCCTGAGGCAGCCGGAAACGGAATTCGAAGAATGACGTGTGTGTCCTCCCCCCGCCCCCGTTCTCAAGCTTAGGATCCTCCTGTCAGCTACAACAACGATACAGAGGAACCAAGTCGAGTTGCTCTAAGGCTATAGTGGGAGACCCACCCACTCACACCTTAGAATGTTCCTGTTCCGTGGATGAGGACAGTTTCCCACTCAGTCACGCGGGGTCACTTATTTAAAAAACAACCCTCTATAGCCCGAATTTTTTTTACGCCTATGAAAAAAATGTGTGTGATATGAAAGTAACAAAGATCAACTTCTAAATACAAATTACTAATGAATTCAGTAGTTCACATGATTTTATTATAACGAATATGTTTTGTAACTTTGGGGTTGCAACGGCGTACGACGGTTGCGCTTGTGCATATAAAAGCCTAAGTATGGAATTCCATGAAACAACCTATAAATTGACATTAAAACAAACAACCAAAGAATTGTTCTATTTCATTAGATGAAACACCTATGGGTTTTGCTGGATCACGTTGCAGTGCATATGTATTGGTATAGTCAACAATATTGCTTATAATTTCGTCATCAAATAATTTTTGGAAATAGGTCATAGGAGAGTAGGGTACTTCAGGATCTTTAATCTCAGGACAATTTCCTTTCCAAGGAAGATTTTCCGGAGGAGATACTGATTGCCAAGAAACTGTTTGTGATTTCAAATGTTCATCATCTGTTGATGATTCACCACTCAATTCTTCGTCGCTATCAATAATATTTATACATCGTCGGGTAAACTCTATTGGCTGATCTTCATCCGAGTCAGATTCTAATAAAGAATCCACGGATCTATAACTGCTAATGCTACTTTTTCTTACTACTCTTTTATTTTTGTATGCTTTGGTATTCACATTTTGGGCCTCTAGTATACAAAACTAAAACAAAAAAGGACACAAGCGTTATCGCAAATACACCGAATCCTACATATATTATATAGCTCATTGTGAGTTGAAAGTCACATAGCTATATCATGTGAAAATAATAGCAAATTGGTTGTTTAAATATGCAAACAAATAAGAGATTATTGATATACAGACCAAGAGTTATCACGTAGGCTTTTCTTGTTTATCAAAATGCCGATTGGACAAAAAATAATAACAAATGCACAGGATGGTTTGTACAACCTTTATCTGTACTTGACAAATGGCAAAAACATTCACCTCGATATCTCGGATCATAGTAGATATCCGTTACCAAGGAGACGTCATGCAGCAAGATGTATATGCCACCTTGAGGTCAAAAATTAAATATATCAATAAGATATCGATATATTAGTATATGATTTTCACACGGACCTATAAAAAATTAAATAGAAATTTGGGTACTCAGTTCCCAAAAAAAGGACAAAAAGTTCTAAGGGAAGGGTCAACGGCACGCAGACCCGATTCCAAAGTCCGAAGCGAAAGCGGGGAGGGGACAATACTAATATATATCATAATATAAAGGGAAAAAAAGACGCGGAGGGCAGGGGTCTTTGGCATGAGTAACGCTTCATCATTCCTAAAACCGGCAGTGGATGGTGGCGGTCTCCCTGGAGACTTCTTGCTTCAAGTGAGGCCAGTTCGCAGACGTCCTCATAAAGGCTGCTGACATGAGGGTCACTCGTTTCTCTGAACCCCGGACTTCAGCACATGCAGGACTGTGGTGATGGCGCGGTCCCCGCGAGGATGACCGATGGAACATCCCGGTGATCACTGCGCTTGCCGCTAGTCCTCCTAGAGCGAAGAGATGCCGCAGCAAGTCCGTAGCGATGTTCTCCGGGTGGAGCAGCCCTAAAACTAGCATTCTTCAGAAGCCCTCGAGGGCATCACAGTCATCACAGTACACGCTTCGGCTGTACATATACTAACTCTGGTCCATCAAGTGGTGCTGAAACGATTCCATTGCCCCGCACCTGGAACAGTCTAGGGATGCAACTCCTTGGAAAACCAGGTGTCTGCGCTGGTTGCGCCGGAATCCTCAGTGCGGAAATAGCAGAGCATCCCGTTTCCACTGCAGAGAGAGCACCGAAATGTTCGTGCACAAAGGAAGGATCACTAGTTTCTCGGAGGGCACACTGAGCAGTTTGCTCTACCGAAGCAGTTTCTTTAACCGGGAACAAGTGGTGTTTGTAGTCCAGACTTCCAGGAGTTTAGTGACTCCCGCGGGAGAACTCCCACACCGCCGGCCGGCAACTGTTAATGTTAGTCCTCAGGGCAGACAGTGCTGTGGCAAGGATTGTGACAGATATACAGAACCACTGCATCCAGTCCCTCAGAATTCCCTTCAATGCCTGCAGAGAAGAGCTCGCAGCGGGCGAAAATCTTCTGGTCGTACTTCTGTTGGCCCAGGACTCCACTGCCTTCTGCCGCCAGGCTTGCCAGCTGGTGTAGGAACGGTAGGAGATCCAGGAATGTCAAGTGCCTCAAGGGGAATTCGAATACCCCCATCCTGAGTCGGCTGCTTAGCAGCAACGTGAGAAGTCCTTCGCTGCCGGTGCTTTGAGGCGATTTGGCGCGCACCACACGGAAGTCCACAATTTGGCACGGTGTGCCAACTGGAGGAGCTGCACTTGTAGTCTGATTGTATTGATTTTTGCCTTGTCACTCTGGGACATTTATTTAAAGAATAAACCATAAGTCTGAGGGGAACAGTGTTCCCTGAATACAAGAGACTCCATAAGAAGTTCATTGGGGATGGCCACCGGTACGCAAGCCGGCTTCCTAAAAAGTAGGGAACGGAAGGGACGAGGAAATAAATGAATAAAAAATGAGGAACAGGGATCTCTGGTGCTCTTCGTTCCTCTCTTCGTAGAAGCGACTGTGTATGGTGGTGATCCCACTGCTGAATTCTATCAGATGAGGCCTCCTTGCAGCCGTCCTCATGAAGGCGACTGCCATGCTGGTGGTCTCCCTTCTCTTCAAACGTGATTCCAGCACATGTTGGACTGTTGCCATGGCGCGGATGCAGCAGATGATTGTGATCATCGCGCCCGTACTTCAGGTACCTAGGGGTGCCGATGGGGACATTCCCCCTACGGAAGTATGGTTCGACTACCTCCAGAAGTCAGAGTCGGTGCTCGGCCCGTTCCAAGAAGGCAACTTCCTGTTGCCGGAGCGGGGCTTCATTTGGAACAATTTTGTGGCCCCGTCCTCCGACCTCTGCTTTTTGTGTGCCCCGCTCCCCCCGGTGTAGTAAAACAGACGAAAGACCTCCTTTGAAAAGTCCTCTGGGGCAATGGGAGGTCCCGAGTCCGATTAAAAGACCTGTGTGCTCCTTGTCGCGACGGAGGACTTTGACTCCTGATGTTGAAGTGCATGGAAGTTCATTTGAACTTTCGAAGACTGTCCTTCGTGGCACAGAACTGGGCCACCCATTGGTGCGCCCCTGCATGTTTGCTCTCCCGGCTGGCGGTCGGTGACGAAGGACTCGCAACCCTGTTCACGTGTCACCACCGCCGGCTCCCATCCTGCGGCTTCCCTCTCCAGTGTATCGCTGCACTGGTGAGAGCGAACACGTGGATTCGCTGCCGCCCTGCAAATACTCCGGCCTGGCGGCAGAAGAAAGTGGGGACGTGGGCCCAGCTCATCCAGGTCCCGTCGGAAGTTACCCACTGCCGAGAGTTTCAGAAGAACAGCGGAAGAACATTGGAGGCGGCGGGTAATGAGCTGACCATATCGGCCTACCCAGCAGCTACCCCCTTCGACGCAGCAGTGCCCTCTGCTATCGAGGTACATGGCACCTGCCTACCGGCGAAGTGGGAGGTTTCCTGCGAGATCTCGGTCCGCAGGAAGTCTATTGGTGGCTGGACTCCGCGGCACCTGGTTGACGCAGCAACAGCAAGAACCGTCTCCCAAGGACTGAAACGTTGGGACAAACTCTTCTTCATTCAGTTTGAAGAGCTGGAAGTGCCCCCGTGTTTATGCATAGAAGCTGCTTCCCCTCAAGTGGCAGCAATCGGCGTTGCTGAGACTGCACTGAGGTCTTCCGTGCAATTTGCACCGGCACCACTGGACGAGGGGAAGTGCATCGCCGAACTGTGGCAGATGTGGAGAGAAGGAGACCTTCCCCACCTCATAGTGCAGTGGGTCGCTCTCCGAAACTTGTGGGAACGTTTCTCTGCGTCCCTTTCTCACTCCGTGGGCGATCTCAGAGACTCTTTGATGCTCCCCTTCGTGCGGGACGCCATAACGCCTGCAGCCGCAATCTCAGCGCTGTGCTGCGTGCGCGGTGTCGTCGTGGCGAAGTGCGACGCCGAGGGAGGCCAGAGCGAAGGGGGGCTGTCCCACACACCATCCGCTTCCTGCAGACAGCTTTGAGATGGTCTCACCTGGAAAGGGAGAAGGAGGAGCTCGCCGACATCCTTCAATGGATGCAAAGGTCTCGCCACGAAATGTGATCCCTTCCCTTCTCCCCAACTAATTTTGCTTTTTTTATTGTTTTTTTTTTGGTTGCTTCTCATAGTTGGTTTTCATTTTATATTTCTGTTTAATCCGCCTTTCCCTTCGTGGACCTGATGGACCTCTTCGGCTACTCCCCTTCTTTCTAGTGTAACAATGGGAATTGGTGGTCCATCGGCTCCATCGATTTTTGTAAGAGAATAAACTCCCTAGCGCATCCGGGTGTGAAATCATCGCGCCCACCCTCAGTCCTCCTTGAGTGAAGAAGCGCCTCAGCAGCCCGAAACGGTGGGTCCTGCGCTCGAAGGAGCGCCGAAGCGAGTCTCCGCTACATGTTTCCTGGGCACTGCAGCCCACCAGTCCTTAAACAGTTCGGGAAAGCAATTCCCTCGAAAACCAGGTGTCTGAGCTGGTTGCACCGGAATCCCCAGTGTAGAAGCAGCAGAACGTCCCGTTTCCAACAGAGAGGGAAAATGGGGGTGTGCGCATATAGGAAAGAGACCGCGAGTTCCTCGAGCAGCACACCAAGAACGTCACTCCACCGAAGGATTTTTTTGCTCTGGAAGAAACAATGGCGGCGTTCACCAACTCGTTCGTCTTGCTGCCGTCAAGGAGTTTTTTTACTCCTACAATGCTGCAGGAGATCTCTCAACCCGCCGGTTGACTTCTGTCCTTATTTGCCCTGAGGACAGACAGTGCTGTGGAAAGGAGTGTGATGGCTATCCAAGACCACTGTGTTCCATTCCTGCAGGAGATCTTCCAATGGCTTGCGTAGGAGATTCTTCAGCGTCCGCAGTTCCTCTGGACGCACTTCTGAAGTGACAACCCAGACTCCAGTGCCTTCTGTCGCCAAGCATTCCAGTTTTTGGAGAGGGAGGGAATCCATGGGTGAGCTTCCATAAGTGAGGACAGATGCCTCAGGAGATAGCCAAATCCAGTCCCCCCACGTAGGTTACGCGGCAGCTGCGAAAGTCCTACGCTTCCAGCGCATCACCAGAGGATGTGCGTGCCGTAACACACCAATGCCAAGTCCGCAATTTTCCACAAAGGGACAAAAGTCGGCTGCACCTGCAGTCCGATTTCGTTGAGGTTCAGAACGCTTAATCCAGCATTCTGGCGCAACGCAACCAAGTCTTTGAGGAGGATCCAGGACTTGCAGTGTCTCACAGAGCTTTCTTGAGAAGACGTTGGTCTTCACCGAAGGCGAAAGCGGGCAAACAAAAAAACAGGGAACGGAGATGGGAGCAGCAAGGGTGTTTCAAATAGCGGCCCGCTCCAGAAAGGACGGACTTGCCATCAAGGATGGGACCGACAGCCATCTCAGCCTTCTGAAGGCAGTCCGACCTCGGAACTGTTGCCCAACAGAATGCCAAAGTACTTGAGGCACGTGCCAGAATGAGGACAGTAGGAGGAGCACCTGTCATTTGACTTCCCAGATCGAACTCTATTAAAATCCCAAGTCAGATTCAAAGTTCTAGCCGTTTGACTCTTTGGCCTCTCTGTGTGTGCCATCTCTTTCCTTTACTCAAGGTTTCCGTCCGTCCTCAAACTGCTGACGAGAAGACTGTGATCCTTTTTTCGTCCAGATTTATATGCGAAAAGACACCTTTCACCTTTGAGGAGGTTTCATCACCTGAGATGGACGCTGTCACTCCTGCGAAGAGCTCAGTCGACTTAAGGAACACCAACTCCAGGGGAAAATAGCGATGTCGACGACAGCAGGCCTCATTTTATCAAACTTCATTCATTCCCACAGTCAACAAAGGATACAACTAAAAGAGGATGGATCTTTTTTTATGAAGATGGTTTCCTAGGGAAGCTTCGATTTTTGCAAACATGGAAACGTCGGGAGATATGCGATGTCAAAAGGAACTTCAAAAAACGTGTTTCCTGCGTTCATTATGGATGGTGAAGCACTCGCTCCAGAGTCTGTTTGCTACGATGCTTTCTAATACTAGAATGACGCTGGAAGAAATGTACAAAAAAATCGAGAAACTAAGAAAGTCATCAAAAAAATCAGTGGAGCAACAGGAAGAATGAAAAATTTCAATTGGCTCCAGGAAATTCAGTCGACTTTAGTTTTTCCTGCACTGTCACCTGAGATCAAGAGGGTACGATTTCCTCCAAGCCAGCAAAGACCGCATTTAAGTGCAATGGCTGTGCCACGCGAACCCCTGAGGGAATTTCTGCCATGAAATCGCACATCACATAACGCCAGTGCTTTTGTTATGCCTTTGGAAGATAGAATGGTCAGAGGTACAACTGGAATTGACCCATTCTGTGGAACTGATATTGTGCACTACGCCTTTTATGTACGCGTTACCATCCGCGAACTCGGTTGCCATGAGGCACATTTGCAAAACACAGAGGTGAACGCAGTTTTAAGTGGCAGCAGTTTTAACTAGCAGATGTTGCAGGGGAGTTGAGCACAACCAGAAGTTGCTGAGGAGTCTGTTGCTAACACTTTGTGAGCAGCTCACTTTGTGAGTACATCATCATGAACATCATGAGATCCGTAAAAAGTCAACTCATAGACGAAAATCTTATCCCAAAGCAGTGATTATGAACGAACCGAACCATCCAAACGCGCCCAAAGGCTAATTGTGTAATTGGAAACCGGTAATGCGATGCTTCTAGCGTTTGTGGCACGCTTGGTCAGAGTTCAGACGAAAGGATTGCGGAAGGGTTCTGTTTTCTCAAAACAACAGAGCTGAGCTCCGGAAACAGCTGTTCTCCTGCCCGGAGCAGAAACAAAAAATTGATTTGTTACGACCGGTGTTGTTTTAGTTTTCATTTTCAGTCATTCCCGATTCTTGCATTCATCCTTCTGCCTATGATGATTTCGACTATTTATGATGACGATTACTGTTCAAACTGTAATGCGGGCCACTCATACTCATTAAATCGGGCATTCAATCTTCTTCAAGAAATACCTCCAAGATTTTCGTGCACTTTGACCCAATCCGATAAACCTCTTTTGGCTACAAAAACTTTCCATCCTTCTGGGTAGGAAGCGTTGTCCTAGGTCATACTTTTCGTCTACGTACGTCGTGTGAGGTACGCATTCAGACTGGCGTGAAATGTCAGTATGGAATGAAGAAATGTGCCCCTACGTCATCTAGGGCAGCAGCACACAGTATCATGCAACCTGTGACGCCTGAGCGAGGATGCTGTAGAATTGCCCATGAGGAGAGAATGTTGGCACACGAACCAGTCCCGGAGAATGCAGTGCCGAAACGACCGCCTTTTCTGATATCCAGAAAAGGAAGGATCTGACCTGGCTCGAAAATCATCATCAGAAACACATGAAAGTTCCCGACAGCTCTATACACGAGTGATTCTCTTGGAGCTGTCCTGGGTTTATTTTTATTCTTTTTTCTAAGCCCTCTCTCCGAGATCAAGGCGAGTGATGCAGCAGATTGATGAAAGATATTTATGAAAGAGAGAAGCAAGCTAGAAGCAGGCAGAAGCAAGATATTTATGGAAAGGCGTTTCTAAGGAGTGAGATGAGTCTGAAAGTTGGATCCGCTTTGCAGTGGTCCACATTGTGTTCATGGAATCAAATTACGCACTCCACAGAGACGCTGCTTGCGATATCGACTGAAGACAGCTTGAAATGATATCAACAAATAGCAAGGAAGCATCCTAGGAAGATGAAACTGAATGTTCCTGAGTCATCAGACTGAAACTAATTGCCCATCGTGAGCTCTGCTTCTCGCATCTGAGATTATATTTTAGTTCCATGTAGCCCTTTTGACACCTTTCACCCTGTCCGACCAAGTGAACTGAATTCCTTAAAGATTCAGCAATCTCCTTTGCTCTTTCTCTTATCGGTTGCCAGCACAGGAAACTAGAAGCCTCTGTACTGTTGCGGGCTCATGTGGTCAAAATTCTTTTGCGTTCTTCAATGCAACACTCCTTGAGGCATTCTGTTTAATCTTTTTTCATCCTACAGTCCCTGTTTCGTAAACAAATATATTGACGTCCCTTGCTTCCAAATTCCAAGACTTCATTCCCATTTGGGGGAAATCCAATCGATGTGCGGCTGAGAATCCGGTGTCTTGCATTTCTTCCTGCCGTGACGGCGAGCATTCTTTACAGATTGCTAGTCATCATCCAGGCTGCTCCACTTGCTCACACAATTGAGGGACACAATCAAGAATGTAAGAAATCCAAGTCCTCTCCTTCTCTCCGATCTTATTCATTCAGGGATCATGTGGCAGCGGTTACCACATCACTGAAGTGTCTTGCGGATGAGAGGAGGGGTCATGCAGATACCTTGAACATCTCAGGAAAGTGATGAGCATTTTACCCTGCGAACATGGTTCTCTGCCATCTCTTTGGTGAAGAATCCTCCCCTAGCAGTGCTGGACGTT
Organism: Raillietiella orientalis; assembly: GCA_036172245.1. Classification (NCBI taxonomy): domain Eukaryota; kingdom Metazoa; phylum Arthropoda; class Ichthyostraca; order Raillietiellida; family Raillietiellidae; genus Raillietiella; species Raillietiella orientalis. The sequence continues at coordinate 3,566,078 of JAYWIR010000015.1, forward strand.
GGTCCCGGAGAGACTGACGTTCAGTTGGGCAACAGTTACGTGGTCGGAATGCCTTCAAAAGACTGAGATGGCTCTCGGCCCGTTCCTTGATGGCAAGTTCTGAAACGTAGTGGGCCATTCATTCGGCATCCGATCAATGTATGTCTCAGCTGTAATGCATGATGGACATATCATCAGATGTTTCATCTCGTTGGCACATGGCCTCGGTTCCGCCAACCCTCGTTGGATTTCGTCATTTGCACGATCCTAGGATCCTGTAGAACCGAATATTGGGGCTCCTGCCGAGATCTGGACTCCAGAAACCGATACATAAAGAACCCATATCGCAACATCTCACCTTTTTCTTCTCAGGCATCTCTGAACACGGCCATAGTGTTTTTTTAAAGGCGCAGGAAACGTCCAAGTTTGAACTCGATCATCGTTTCGGAGGTCGGACTGAGTACGAGAATCCACGCCAGGAAGTGATTAGGACTTATTCCATACCAACTCAAAGTGCAGTTTGCTTCCCTCGCAACAAACATTAAGAACAACCATCCGCGCCGGCAGAGAATAAGTGGTCCAGGTGTTTGGGTTAGCGGAGTTTAGTGTCTGTTCAATAGGGTTTAATAAATCCCCGTTCCTCGATGGACTTTCATGTTGTTGCATCCTTGTACGTGGTAGGTCCGAGGTCTGTTTCGAATCTTCCATTTCTCCAGGCATAATTTAAGTGCCTTTTGCTTCGCGAAATAGCATTAGAGCCGAAATGAGCACTATCGTTTCCCAAACTTGACTTTTCCGTGGAGAAATCCTGGTAAAGGATTTCCTTCGGTGTGGTTACCGTTCTCTCGCGTGAAAATCCGTATGTTCACCGTACAGAGAATGCTCTCAAACCTCCCCTGCTTAATTCAAGAGGCTGAGAACATCGCCGCTAAGAGCTGCTTCAGGCTGTCAACTTTCTCAGATCCAGTAGTTCCTCCTCAGGGCACTCCACGCTCGATGTTAGCAAAAGAATTTAGCTTCCACCTACAGGCAAAAGATCTAGGCGAGACAGCGGAGGGATGTAACAAACAGAAATGGAACAAACAAAGACACAGGAAACATCCGAGGAGCCGCTCGTGGGCACCTGAGAGTATGCAAACGCACTGGACCTTAGAGCAGGCAGAAGCCAAGGCAACCGTTGTGGGATTCATTTTCGACCTCGAGATGAGGTAGAAATTTACCTTCAGCTTGTGCACGGTCCAGAACAAGTATGGCACTGTCTGTCAGGACAGCACTCAGACTGCGAGAAAGCGTTGTCCTGCGATGGACTGCATCGCACTCCTTTGGCCACTTTTTGTTTACTGAAGACCATATGAGACACTCCGATTACCTATTCGGATGCATCTTTGCTGAAGGCCATCCTCATGGGCAATACTCACCAGAAGCGTAGGTCTATGTAGTGCAGGAATACCGTGTTCTGCAAAGAGTCATTCATTCATTCATATCCCTAATCACTGGCAAGAAACTCCATCGCTACGAGAAGACACGACGACCTAGTCGACAAAATTAAAGGGGAGGCTCCAATTAAGAGGCGCAGTAGGAGCAGGTGGCATCCAGCCAACCAGTAACGACAGGGCTCAAGTGCACTGGTACCCCAGAATCAGGGACGAGCCATTATTCTTGACATCTCCTGCCCTCGAGAGAGATTGGAGACAACCTTGGATAGAGCAGAGATTAGGAAGGAGCTGTCTCAGCTTCTTCTTCAGAGCACCTGCTTCATTGTGGGCACTGGTCATTGTATTCCTGCCAGCCTGGAATCCAAGCAAAGACGAGCTATTGAGGAGATTCTCCGCATGCAAGCAGAACAATTCAGGGCAGATATAGCAGATCCCAGCATTCATCGTGTGAGGTGCTCAAGTTGGATGAACAGCCTTCATGGCAGCGAAGACCTCGGGCGACTGGAAGGACAGGGAGAAACGAGCTCAAAGAGACTGGAAAATCCCCTATCAGCATCTGCTCTATGCACTTAAATGGGAAGGATGATCTGCCTCCAGCTGAGTGTCTCCATATACGTGGACACCATGTAAGGCACCCCCGTTGTTGTGTTTTGTAGTTTCAGTTGTGTTTCTCAAGAACAGCAAGGATTTCCAGAATCCTCGAATGATAAGGATAGAAGTCATCCTTTGGAGCAGGGTTTTGATCGGGATAACCCTATGAGATCGAGAACCTGGAATTCTGCTGTTCCCTTAGCTGAGCTAGCAAGACTCTGAGGAGATGTGCTGGCGCCATTATGCTTTTTGCTGCGCTACAATTTGCCGACATCCGCCAGCAAGGAAGCGGACGAGCAGATGGTTCCAAAAATGGCGACAAGCATTCCACGGAATAGGCAGTTGCAGCTACGGAGAGTGCGGGATTTGGGAAGGTACAAAACGGAGTACAACTTATTCGCATAAGAGACAGTGGTGCACCTGAGGATAAAACAGATGAGACACTAACAAAAAAAACTGACGTTCCAAAATCCTAGGAAGTCCTCAGATGACCTCATGTAAAGGTCCTCGTGAGCGTTTCTCGCGTAGGAACTGCAGAGTTGCAAAAGCGAATCCTGCCTTCTTAGAGTTGCTCACGTTCCGCTTTCGCTTCCGAAAGTTCACATCCACAGTGAATCTGGTTTCTGGAAGTTTTTTTCCTTTGCCAAGTGTGTTCACATTCTATGTACCAGCACAGTACGAACCCGAAGAGCACGGGATGAAGTTGGAAAACTGCTTACGCAAGTGTCGATGCAGTTCTTCAACGCATTTCTTCAGAAACCTCCGAGATAACCTTGCACACACATTGCCTCCCATTAGAATTAAATCAACCGCACTTTTCCTCATTACCAAAATTTACCCTATGGTGCTGGCAAACTCAGTCAGAGCATCCTTCCTTTGATTTTCCAACCCTGTTTCATCTGTAAAATTCACTCAGCACTTCGAGCAATCTTTGTTTTGTATGCCGTCACTGATAGCCTTGAAGATTGAAGATTCCTCGGGAAGGTATCGAAAAAAATATATGTAAGCATGAGAAGAAAGGACAAACAGAATGGAAGAGAAGACGCCAGCGTCCGCATGACAATTGTGACACCTCTCTGAGAAGCCTACTATTCGTAAGGAAAAATGGAGCATCTCAAGGATGCAACAAGAAAGCGATACAAAGAACTGAGATTCCAGCGACCGCAAGTCGTGTTTTGATCTTCAATTAAAGGATGGGGTCAAGGCTGCTGGAGCAACCAGCCTGCTTCGAGCGGGATCACAACCCCAGTTCGGTGCTCGGTTTTCCCCTGAAGAAGCTTCGCACTCTCGCAAGCTGAGATCGATGCCAATGCTTTTTCGTGCCCGAAAACAAGAGCGAGATTTATGGCGGTGCTATTACTGGAGAAGATCTTCCCGTGATCTTTCCTCCCCAGATGTGGTTCCTTCCTGCAGCCAGAAACGAAATTCCTACATCCGCAGAAGTGGAATAAAAACCTCCTTCGGATCCTGGGAAAGAAACGGCTCCCTAGGAATAGAAGGGATCCTTCTTTGTGCAGCTGGCAGGTTCATCCAAGCGGGACGGTTCAGTGTATTGCCTGCGAGTCCAAAGCCAACGCGGAATGGCGTGGTTCGGATACGCGGAAGTTGTGGGGTACAAGAAGAACACTCCTCGCATTCTCGATCACCACAGCAGAAGTTCAAACCCGATCGCGAAGAACTAATGTCCTGGGTTGAGGGAACCCCTTGGCAACACGGTCAGCTGATGACCACGAACTATTACGTTTCTGGAATGGACACCATGCTTCGACCAGATTTGTTTCTCGAAGACGAAAGGATAGTGATCGCACAGAACGTTGTCTGCTCCTTCGGCCGCGAATCGTCATCTCTGAAAGGGGCACGACAGCGGAAGTGCTCTGATTAGATCGGCTCTGAGGTTCTCCTCCAAAGGAACACTGGCAAATCAACGAGTGCAGTTGTTGTTGGAATCTTGGCATCACGTGATCAGGAAAACGACGAAGCGTTGAATGAGTTAAAGATCCCTGAGCGACAAAGACAAGAGCATGTCTGGGATAGGAGGGGGGATGATGCACTCGAAGGTCAAACATTCCCAGGACGCAACGGTTCCCGGCGGATCGGTTGTGCCGCAGGACACGACGAAGCAATCTCTGAGAGAATCACAGACTCATCTGAAGATGGGCAGATTGATTGAAGAAATATTCAAGCTCTCGCCGTTCTGGATCATCTTCTCGACACAATGATGAGTGTTGTTGCGGTGTATGCGTTGGAAAAGATCAGCAGGAATGAGAAAAGAGCACACATAACAAACAGATCATCCTAAAGAGAACAAAAGGAAACTGAAAAACTGGGAATTAGCGCATGAGAGGAACGGAAAGCAGAGAATGGTCCCTTTATAAATCATGAGGTCTTTTCGAAACCCTGAGGTGCGAAAACTGGATTGAGATCGGAACACGTCCCTTGAGGAAACCAAACAGCATCACCTGTGGCTACCGATCTTTGCAGTACGATGAATCACATGCGAAAGGGTGGATAGACGAGTCTCCTGCCGATCTCCTCCGGTCATTGTAGACGAATGCTACTTGAAGACTGAAGAACCACGGGAACCGCTGCGAATGCCTGGATAGTCTACAGAAGTACGCTTGCAGCAACTCTCTTGCAAAGATAGTTCCAGAAAACTCGAAAAACTTGAGAAGAATTGTTCTGGATTAAGGAATATTTCCCCCTGTTGCGACCAACGTTTCATGTTTTCTTCCTTTTTATAAATTCCCTGAATATTTCGTTGACATTGTGGGATTTCTGGTATGAGGGTGCCATCTGAACTAGGCCACATGGAGGATTCATCGATAGCCCACGGAACTCAGGCCGAAGACGGCTCTTGAGGTACTGGTCCACTCTTGCGTTCGTTGCCCTCTTTGCATGGGCGTTCTGTTGAATCTCCTTCGAGGCTTCGACGTTTTTGTGCAATCAGGGTGCAAGGTCGGCATCAGCAAGACTGGCTGTTGCTGCATTTAGCATGCAGCTGCCGCTGTTTCTTCTTTCACTCTCGATTCTCTTCGATGTCTCATTGGATTCCTGTAGGGAAAACGCATAAAGCAAAGGGAAGAATTCCGGCTTCCTTGGTAAGCCTGGCGGAACGTTTGCTACAAGAGAGAAGAATTCGAAATGATCGTCCCCTTTCGTGAGGAGCTTACCACTACCGCGATTCACCATGTGAGATTAACTGCCACCCCGAGAACGCTCGAAAGAACGTTCTTGGGACCCTGAAACCACAGTCTCGACCGTGCTGCCGGATGCCCCAGGGCAGAATACTGAAAACGGATCGCTCGCACGACAAGGGAGTTTTTTTCCCACCTACCGCTTATCGCCTGCACGCGGAGGCGTTTGTTTTTCATTAGAAGAAAGGAAAAAAGCAGACTGTTATCTGCACAGCTTTCACTTCGTTCTTCGGCAGAACCGGGAAAAGTTTCGGGTACCGGAACTTCTAGATATGTAGATGAGTCGATATTTCCTCTTCCCCAACAGCATCGACCAGGGAAAGTGAAATCGTGCATGGTTTCTCCTTCTTCCTCCAAATCTAGCAATAAATAAGGTGAGTAGACATAATGGCTGCCAGCGGTTCGCCTCCTTAGGCGATTTTCGAATCGGAGTCAACACCAGTAGCCATCGATTACGAATTATCCTACGTGCATGGTTCATAATTGAGGGGCTTCTCTCGCTCTACTCCAAGAGAAGTGATGCCCAAGAACATCGTGATGGGGAACATCCTGGTATGCAAAACAAATACAAATCATAAGATCTTATGATCATGTGATCTGTCAGTCGTTTTTCATTGATACTTGGACGGCTGAACGATCTTCTAAAGGAAGAAAAGTCTCTTTCGATTTGTTCCGGTGCTGAAAGGAATGCTGCAAAAACAGGAAGTCAGTAGCCAGACGTTTTTACAAGGAGTTTGAAAGCTTTTCGTTTCACAGGTTTATGGGTTCAAGTAGAACGGAAATTGAGGAATTATTTCTTCCGAAAAAACTCGAGGAATAGAAATCTGGAGATCATTGAGGGCAGCATCGAATAGTGAGCAGAGGATGCAGAAATCTGCGACGTTCTGTGTGCCAAGGACACAAAAACCAATTTGTTTAACCGGGCTGAAAGGTTTCGTTATTCTGTGTTCCCTTTATGAACGTTAATAGAATTTCTGGATGAAAAAGAAAAAACAACGTTCGAACCCGATATATTCGACTAGTCCCTTGTCAGCAAGGCTGCCACGAGAGCTCCTCTTAAATGAACAAGCGGTGGCAATTTTTTTTTTTCTTTTTAGCTCCAATATGCAGACTACCTTTGAAGCCACAATGCTATGGGCGTGATGGGCGGACGTAGCTGCTAGTGAGGATTGCAATCGTCGTCTCGGTTGCTGCTGGCATCATCTCGGTTGCTACAGTACCTAGCTGACGCTGGTTCGCCTGCTGCTCGGAAATGAGCTGGAGGGGCTTTCTGTTTTTCCGCACCTCCGCAACTCCCACCTGAAAGCGGGGTGATCGTACAGTACACTTCACCCCACCAAGAGGAAATAGTCGACACAAAGGAAGGATGCCTGCATTTCGGTTTCCGAATTGACAAGGAGGATGACTTTCCACGGTTATAAGATTTTGAAAGTCCCGTTAGACATCTAAGGAAGGCTTTCCGAATCGTTTCGGATATCTGAGTCGTTAAACTGAGGCAGTGAGGTGATCGCAGTCTCTATTACTATAGATGATCACTAGTAAATGGCATAGCTAATTGCTAGATTGCAATTCTTGCTTTCATTATTACGGTTCTCCGAATCAACATTTCAATGTTAGATGATTGCTTGGGGTGTTGCCACCACGATTACCATTCTTTGCTAGGCAACTTTTGGTTCATAATGCAACCAGTGGGCTCACGCTACGAGCACATCTTGTGAAGAGGGCCACGAACCTCAAGTGTTGCCACAGACAAAAACTAGTAGTCAAAGTCTAAACTAGAAACGAAAACTAGTGTTTGTAAAGGGTTGCTGTGTCAAAACTGTTCATTCCACCGCTTGTCGGACCTGGGGAAGACCACCGAAGTTACCATGCACACGCACATTTCTGCTAAAATTCTTTCCAGCTGTCTTTTGTACATACATTTCTTCCGACCCTCGAAACCTTTCCTAAAGCATTATATGTTGAAGAATTCGCTTCGTGGCTTCTTGCAACTACTTGTTTTTCCTCGAACACCAGGGCGGACCATATAAGATGCATGCAGTCGGAAGAATTCCTAGGGTGCTGAGCATTCTCGTTTTTTTTTCCTTCCAAAATGGAAACCATAACCGCTATCTATGAGAAATGAGTAGCATCTCTTGGGTCGCAACCAGGTTTCACTTTCCCTTTTCCTCCCTCAGTCGTAATCCGGAACAGAAAACACAAGCAAGAGAATTGCGTTGAGTTGTTCGTACAGCAACAACGTCATCAATGAGCAATGTACTGCAATTATCACATTTCGGGTAACGCGTCTTCTCCGGATCACGAGAACAGCAGGATGCGACGAATCCTTTGGTTAATCGGCTGAATTTCTCTTTTATCAAGACGGATTTTCAACAGGTAGAATATCCTCAGCGAGTCTTCCCGCCTTTTTTCTTCGATCCCAAGGGAGGAGCACTTGCGGAAGGCAGGAAAATCTACTGCTCTTCGGCATCAATCCCTTCGTTTGCCTCTTCCGACCGCAACTTCGCTGCTCCGAATGCACGGACGTCAAGCGAGCGAGGGAAGAGAAGACACAGTCACTCAGTGCATATGAATGATCGAAAGGGAGGAGCTTCCCTGCATCTGCAGTTATCTAGAAGGCTGCAATGTTTGCACTGTAGGCATGGAAACGTTCTCAAAACTGCTCATTCGGTGAAGTGGCACTCAAAGAGCGTTTCCATGTCCCGTCTCGCGATTCCACTTGGAAATTTTATCCGTGATGGCGTGTTAGAGTTTAGGCTAGGATGTGCCTCTCTTTAAAAACTGCGAGAATGCTGAATGTGTGTGTGTGTGTGTTTTAGCAGGCGATTCTGTCTACAGTAGGAGCCATCCGTGGAAACTGGCTAGTGGTGGTAGACTCGTTCGGAACGACGGTCGTCATTTTCCATTCTCTGGAATTGGGATTTTGGAGTCCGCATGGGAGGGAGATTTCCAGCACAAGAAGCTGATGAGCTCCTTGTTTCAGTCATGTAGACATTCCAGGTAATTCTCCAAAGCTGGAGGCAGTTACAACTCTTCTTGTTGGCTTTCGGTCACGAAATCATCACTTTCTTGTTACCGAAAGCACTGAACTGCTGCAGGTGATTTCCTGATGAGGACATGGTTGCCTGTTTTAATTAACATGCTCGTGATGGGAAGGAAAAAAAATCTTGAGAAGAGAAAACAGACCCCATGCATCAGTCGGAAACGCCCTCCTGCATCTTCTGATGTGAATCATTATTAGAACTTTGCCTCTGAAATGAATCTTTCGTATTTTTAATTTTCGAAGAGGGGAGTTGGCCATCTATCCTCCTTGAAGGAGTTGTTTGTTTCTTTCCCCTTTCTTTGCATTTAATTGATTTGCATTTACTTGAAGGAATTATCCAGAACAGAGGGCAGATATGGAACGATGATCTTTTGTAGAATTTTTTTGCTAAGCTTTTTTTTCTTGTTTTCCGTTTCCAGTTTTTCAAGGTCTTCCGGACCCTCTAAACAGATTTGCGGAGAATTCGCACAGCGGAAGACAGCAGGACTTTGCGTGCTTCCGTGGAAACCTGCTTGAAGCTGAATTCCTGATGCCTGAAGAAATTCCTGTGGGAACTTGCGGCACTCCAGAAATCGCCTCCTCTGTTTGCTACCACGGAGACTCTCAAGAAAGACTCGCACTCAAGGGAATGAACATCCTGTTTGCTTTTGCTGCTGGCATTGGAAATCTGTTTGACCTCGATGTCGCATACTGAGCCTTGAGCACGTTGCTTTTCCGCTCGATCAGTCTGTCACCGCTCATTTGTCACACACAGTTTTCACATCCAAAAGAGTTGCTTTATTTTCATCTGAAGGATAAAGAATGGACCCAAGGCATAGGAAAGCTTTCTGATCCCTAATTGCCAACCTTTGCTGTGCTTCTGAGATATGCATCAAAGGCAGAAGAATTAAACAGCAACTGGAGAATCCATCTCCTCTGTCCCGTTGCCCATTCAGGTAAGAGAAAAAGCGCTGTGGAACTTTTCTTGTCTTGTTTGGTTCATTCCTTTGGTAAGATCATGGTTTCTTCTTCCTAACTGGTGGGCAAGGGTACCTTGAAGGCCTTTAGAATTGGCACATGGTACGCACACATGGCTCCTGGTGCGCAACTCGGCCTTTCCAGGATGTTGAAGAGGATGAATTTCCCCTCTTGTCAGGCCTTGGTTCCCCTTTCAAGAAGCGTAGCTTTCAGGAACTCTGGCCCGTCGAAAGATCAATATACCGCGCTTATGATGGATTCTAAGTTTCTCTCAAAGTTAACCCTCTCATGAGTCGCAGAGTGCTTACCAGACGAAGTCTGGGAAGGATAAACGTGGAGAATCTGGGAGATGTCACATCTTTATAGCAGTAGCTGGTCATCTGCTTTTTAATTCAGCTGAGCTGTGGCAGTTCGTGTCTTGAAGTGACAGTGGAGACAGTGGAGACCGATGCAATCAGCCAATTCCGGTAGCCGTCTCAAAACTTCGGGCAGGGTTGTTATCCAAACTTCGTGCATACAGTGATTTTAAATGTAGGGGTATAGAGAAATGGAAGGGAGGATTTCCACTTTTTTCTCCTGTCTCTTCTCCCCTTCTACAATGTTGAGGAGGCAAGCCCGACACGGACACTGAGTGATTCATTCGATTTTTCCAATGGGCATATTGTGGATGGTGTGGGTTCGAGCCCACCAGCTCTTTTCTGATGCGTTCCCCCTGTATCTTGGAATCTTCTCAGCGATCGTCTGAGCACTCTTCGATCCGAAGATCCTGCAGCAATCAAGCACTTCTTCAGAGTCGAATTATGGAGCCAGCCTTCCACGTTTGCTCTTCTTCTTTTGTCTTGCCTCTTCGTCCGCTGTTGATACGTGAGACAAGTAAAGTCCAGCAAGATCACTCTCTTTTCTCTTTTAAGTCCTATCAGAGCGAATCTCAAGTTTGAGTTTTTTCCCGAGATGATCTGGCTGGCAACTACCAAATCCCAAGGTTTCAGGGTAGCCTCCTTGATGGAATAGCCACATCCTCAACCAGTGCGTTAATAACCAGACGACAATCCTCGAGAAGCATGGCAAAACGGTACCCAGAGATTTTTCCCTTCTTCCACACCTTCTAAGCAGACGACGAGCAGGATGGTATCTGAACAAACAAGGGGTTGATCCCCGCCTCTTGATTGAATCTTCAAACCGAAGATGTTCGTCATAGGTGTCTCCTACACAGGACATTGTATTTTCTTGATCCTGATGTTTTGTGGTAAGGGTTGTCCATTCTGTCTTTTGCTGAATTGTGCATAGATATGTGCTGAGCGTTGGTCGTGGAGTCTCCAGATGTCATCTTGGTTTTTTTTTTCTTTCGGACGTCCATTCTACCCGATTTCCTTCGGGTGCTTGCCTTCTTGCTGTCCCAGTGCTTTTGAGGTTGCTGCTGGGTTTGGTCCACTTTCCGTCGATCGTTCCGAGGATGAATTCCCACAATTCCTCGTATGTTGATGGTACTCGTAGCTATTGTTCCACTGACGAGGGCATCATTCTTTGGAATATATCCTTCAGTTCTGAAGCCAGGGAACTTTATGATTCGAATCAGCTGTCTACAGTGTAGTTGTGGGCCTCGTTGGATGGATTTGGTAGACCGCTATTCTTAGGAAATTGCAACTATCTCATGTTAGTACCAATTAGCAACTATCTCGTTATCATTGATGACCATCCATTCGACCTTCTTTAATATTCGGCATTGTTGTCATTGTACTAGACCGGTGAAGGGGGTTTTCACGACAACCTAGAGCTGACATAGAGATAATCTTCAATCGACTATTGCGAGCTCTTTTGCAATAACCTGTTGTTCAGTGACTTTTGGTTGGTGGATTCGAGCCATCATCATCAAGGTCAGCTATTCCTTGGAGGAAATAACGAAAGCGTTCAAGGAGACAAAGCAGAAGAAAGAGAGAAAATACGACAGACCTACCTCTCCTCCTCTTTTCTTTCAGAAGTTCAGGCATCTGTCCGAGAGTTGGTGGTAGGTTCCCTGGATCGCGGGATCCAAAACGCTCCATAAAGTTCCGTGACAGCTTGAGGTCTATCGGATTAGGGAGAACCAAATCAGATACATTCGAGTTCCAGAATCCAACATAGCAGAAATGTATATGGAAATTGTTCACCAACCAGATGAAATATCTGGACGACATTTGCAGCAGACACCACAAGTAGTCTCCTTTGCATTTAGAGAATGCGGCACCGTTCTCCATCAGCTCATACTTAAAACAGGAGCAACATTCTGAAAGCTTTTCGCCAGCATTGCACGGCTGGAGCTCTGGAATTCCTGGAAGTTCCCACTAAGTATGCAGTTGCATTCACCCCGTCATTCGTCTTTAGCGTCTTCACATCCGGTTTAGACCTGGTTTCCTGTCGGAACACCAGGCAACCAACTCCCTGCTCCCCAATAGTAGCTAGCTTAGAAACCACACCACAAATGATGTGTTCGTTGTGCTGGTGGAAGTTTTCGTGCACAGCTCCCGCATTGGCAGCTAGTGTATTTCTTCCTCCCGGGTAGCGTGCGTGTCTCGTGCGCCGTCCTTACGGGTGAACCACAATGCTCCAGCATCTCAGCAGCCGGCAGCTCGCAACTCCCTTTTCAATCTCTCTACAGCAGCCAGCGCCATTCGCTGTTTCATCTGCTTCCCCGTCCTTGTTGGGAAGAGTGAGTTGGCCGACTGTAGGAACGGATGAAGACACCACCACCTAGCAACGCAGCCCCGAAGCCGGACGTCAGGGTTTTCTCAAGTGTCTCAGAGGCGCCTTTTATTTCCTCTTGTGCATGCTCTGGACCCGAGCGGACAGCAGATAGCAAGAGTGCGGCAGCGAGAGTGTATCAACTCGGGGAGGGAAGTGAAGTGGGAATCTGAAACCCCCTCCTCCAGGAAAGAGGAAAAAGCAGAAGAGGCAGAGACGACTGTGGGAGCCTTGGGAGTGTCCTTCATTATTCATCAAATCATAGAGCTTTTTTCGGGTCCCAGCTTTCTGGGATTGCTCTCGCATCCCCGTTGGAAGCGTTCGGAAGGAGTAGGGGAGGATTTTTCTCTATCCGCAGTATTCAGGGGAGTTCTGCGATCTCCCTCATATGAACCCCCTGCACGCGTCACTCTTTCCCCGTGGGATCCGCTCTGAACACAGAGAGGTGTTCGCAAACCAAGGAAGAAGTTCTCGCCTTCCGGAAGTAAAAATCCTCTCCCAAGAGCAAGCGCTGGATGAAGGTCAGCAGCTACCGTGCGGCGCAAGGTGAAGCGCTACAACTCCTCTCTGTACGCCGAGGCATCACGAAACGCAGTCTTCCGGAGATGCTGCTGCCGGTGGACGCTCCCGCAATCGGTGAGGAGGAACGCGCGCGTCTCGAAAAGACCTTCACTTTGGAGGAATTTCTCTCCTCATCTCAGAGCTCAGGATACGGAAAGCACCAGGGGAGGATGGCCTCCTGGCGCTTAGAGCCGGTGCTGATGATCGAGATAGGCGAGAAGTCAGCCTCTTTCCTCTCAGTCAAAGTGCGTCTCCTGTCGAAAGGCGGAGACCTTCGTAGCCTTGACAACTGGCGAGCGATCACGTTAGTGGTCTCGGATCTCAAGTTCTGGCAGCTGTGAACGTACAGCTAGGAAGGATTGCGAACTCCTTGCCATGTCTGCAGTAGACAGACTCTGTTCATAGGAGGTTCATGGATACACGGACCTGGCTTGAGATACATTCATCTCTGGACAGTCACAGAGCACGTAGCACTGCGAAAGTCTGTGCGCGGAGGATCACCACATGGAAGAAGTCGATCCAGTTGCAGTCGATCCACAGAAAACGTTCGAATGCATCAGCGAAAAACTCCCCATGACCCCGAACTTTGGGAACAACTAGGGACTTACTTGTGTTTCATCTCCAGCAACGAGATAATCTGCGTTTTTTACAGTTACTACCACTTTGCGGTGTGTCCGTGAGAAGAGGTATTAGATGATTTTTGGCAAGTGGGCAACCTTTGCTCTTCAGTGCCTTCTTTCAGGTCGTGCTGAAGGCGCACAGGTTGACGCTGGCTAACCTGCCGACGTCCTTCCCCGAAATGTCATCCGTGGCGAGCTTCTCGGACGACCCGCGTCTCCCGCTACCCTTGTCCATCCCGGCCGCCTTTCTCGAGGTACTCTTCGAGCTAATCCTTCGGGAAACAGGCATGCGCTTGAACAGGGAGAAGTCCGCGGACATCTCTGTTGAAGTGTCGTGGGAGACGCAGTCGGAAGGGATCCCCTGGGGATCTACACGGACAGCTACTTCACGTACCTTCGCTGCCGATGGGTAGCTTCTTCTGCTCAGAAATCTGGACCGGTTATTTTTAAGAGGCTTTTCGCTCATTCATGCCGGACTGCTTATTTATAAAGAAAAGAAAAGAAAAGCGTATATGGAGTGGAAATGACAGGAACTATGTATACAAAGAGTATACATAGTTCTTCCTGTCATTTCTCCTCCTAAGAAAGCACAAAAGTCCAGTCGAGAGTTCGTCAGCTCTCAGGTCAGCTGCAAAAATTGTTCAGAACATTGCTGGGATAAGAGGGTAAGCAAATAAATAAATAAATGGATAAATATATGACTAGTTGACAGGAGGGGAATACCAGAATTGATGCTTGTCTTTTACAGCCTCCACAAGACGTTGCTGATCTCCTTGGTGACTATATTTTGTAAATGGGGCCACCTGCACTCCTTCGTCATGGAGGAAACGACAATGAGGATAACTTCCCATTGTCTTTGGTTCAGCTTCATCGAGTAGCGAGCATTTGTGATGCTGAGGATGCAACATGAAGTCTCCATTCGCTGCGGCGGACGAGGGACTCTCTCGCGAGAAGGACCGACGCAACAGTGCAGCCGAAGAATCCTCGTGATGCAGGAGAGCTGCAGGCGGTCGCTCGCTCAACTGAGGTAGGACTCTGCAGCTCATCAATATGCACCGGAGCGATTCGATCTCTTCTCACCCTCCACACTCCGTAGAAATGCCCTCCCTCGAAAGGTAGTGCAGGCCTAGTGCAAGAAGAGCACCACCACGGCGTATTGCAACCCGAAGAGGAACACGGAAGTTCTAGACACAGGAAGGGAGGGTGGACTTGCAGTTATTCCGGAAGCGCACTTGGAGTTCCGTCCCATCTGCGTAGTCCCTTAGCCTGGAGGGTAAGGAGTAACCACGTTGGTCAGCACCTTGGAGGCACATCCTCCTAAGGGTTTCTTCACTTCTGTGATGGTGTAGAGAGATGGCTCTTTATCCGTTCCTGGATAACAAGTTCTGCTTTCAGGAACGGATCATCAATTAGGACTCTTTCCTTGACTCCTCCTTCCAGGCCCTATTTTTGTTTGCCCGCCTCTTACTTGGAAAAGCTCCGGGTGCAACGCTTCGTACGAACCGGTGAGGTCTTGCATCCACTTCAACGACCTGGTAGCGTCGCTTCGGTAGACCAGGTCTGACCTTCTGGTTCTTTGAGAGATACAATTGCGAGTGTAACTCAGCAAGCTGGTTCTTGTGGAGAACTCTTGGATTAGAAACTGGTCCATGCCATCGCGTCTCATCCTATGTCGTGAGAGGTTGGCAGCGAGTCATTGAAGCGCATTTTGCCGCATGTCCTACAAAAACGTCTCCCTACCCGTCGAAGCAAATGGTCTCGCCTCTTGAATGGCATCCTGGAATCTCGTGCCTCCCTACGAACGCGTGGCAGCAGGAGACAGTTTGCACTCGGTCGACACTCGTGGAAATGAATCAACAGGTACCTCACCCCTTGTGCAGTCTCGTGGGAATGCCTCTCGGCGACATCATGCGGGAACAGACAAAGTGGCTCCGAGCATCATTGAGACTCCTAGCTGAAGAGCTGTCTGCTCTGTGGGAAGAAGACAGTGATCCACTGGCAGGGCGGAGTTCTTCTGCAAGTCGAATGAGCCAAGAAACCTCTGCAACACTCTGCGGCGTGAGAGCTGGTCGATGTGGTCCGCCCACGCTGCCTGGAGAAGCGTCCTCTCCGGTGGACCGAACTCCTTAGTGTGCCCACTGAGAAAGTTGTGATCTTCCCGTGTGCAAGAACGCTTCGTGCTTCTCCAATGCAGGGAGCCTCGCGTCTGGGAAGGAGGGAAGGGGTGGTGGAGGGGAGGGGAAGAAACTCCCCGAACTGTCCCATATCGATTCGTCCCCGCATCCTTTGCTTGGCTGGAACAGGATCTCCAGCTCGCGGACAGCGTTAGCTAAACCTAGGGAAATTGACATCCCTTTCGAGAAATGTCGAGGTTTATCGGGAGCATGATTCTTCCAATCATGGCAGGGGCCAGGGTGAAAACAGAGGATCGCACATGTCGGCGCTGCCGAACAAAAGACGTTGTCTAATATCTTAAACCACTGCAAGAGGCACTATCGTCTGTTCCCTGGGCGGCAAGATGCGATTCAGGAAATGTTCAGGATGGCCGAGGCGGATGAAGCAAAGTAGACTCTAGTGTCCACCGTCCAGAGAGCTCCAGGAGTAGAATTTTTCTCGCTACCAGGCCTAATATTGAAGGGAGGCAATAGAATAAGAGTTCCGGACATTTGCTGTCCGTTCGAGGATGGAAAAGGGACGCTCAGCACAGCTAGGAGGATCAAGCTGGAAAAATACAAGAGGTTCTCCATCTAGGCAAGGAAGGGGAGCAATGCAAGGTGCATGCTCTCATTGTTTGGCTCACTAGGAGCCTGGGACCCAGATAATGAAGAAGTACTCTACGACTCGGAGTTCCTAGGAAATATTCGGAGACGATGAGACACCGGATGGTGGCCTCGTGCATCCGATACTCTAGGGACATCTACGCAACCCACATCACAGGAATATCACAGGAAACCAAAACTCATGCGCTTCCATAACTCGGCGATCAGCTCTCGCAAGACGGAGAACAAGATGCTGAGAAAGCAATGGAATAGGGAACAGTGGGCTTTCCAGGTGGACAGTGGAGGAAATCTGGAAGAATAGGAAGAAACCCTCCTGTAACGCATTGTTGAATTGTAAATTTGAATAATGAAAGACCCTGTGGGGCAACGTCGGGATATGGAATCTCCTCCACGTTGCATTTGCCTGACCAAGCCTTTCGTAGGCAAGTAGCACTTTCGGGAGTGTTTCCCGCAATGGCTGCACTCTTTGGTGACGTTCCTCACTACGGGGGAGATGCCAGTGCATCAGCAGGATGGCCGTTTGAATAGAAAGAGGATGGAGGCGTCCACAAGGAAACTCCGAAATCTCGAAGCTTCCACGGGAAACACCGAGAAAGTTGCCTCTGCCCAGCATGACCTGGAGGGAACTCGGTCGGAAGGTTCGAGTGTGCAGTTGACTCCCGACCCGAATGGCTAGCGAGCATCCGCTACGTGCACACGGCGGCTCGGGGATCCCGCATGAGAAGTTCTCTACTGCTGTCCCTCGCCTAGCAGCTGCTTACCTTATTGGCAACATCGAGACCACGGAAACAGCAGTAGCCTTCCCGTGGACAGATCGGATGGGCGCCTGCCCTTAACCTCACTCCCTCGCGACAGCTTCTCTTGTGCTTCTCTTCCAGCTTCGGGAGTCTTGCTCCCGAAGCTGGAAGAGTGCTAAAGTGCCCGCACTGGCAAGACTCCAGAAGAGCATGCCGTTTCTCGCCCCTGCCGCATATGGGATTGCTAGAAGCGTTCCAAGGCGATCAACGTTACCTAAGAGAAGAGAGGGAGACAGTGGCTTTATCTTTTTTAAAATCAGTCGCGCTGCTGCAGCAGCTGCCGGTGGTTGTAATTCTTGGATGCCAACAAAAGTAAAAGAAACAGGAAATTCAGACAACTGGTCGTTTCCTTGGCTCAGAAAGGAGAAAAAGATGGAATGTTTTGCAGTGTCAATTTTTAGAACGCTCGGTTTAGAACAGGTTTGTCATTATGAGATTGACAATAGCAATGACACGAAAGCCCTTATCACCACAATGGAACTGTTGGGCTTTCCTCTGCGAGAGAACGTTTGGCGGCTCTTCAGACAGCAAACGAAGGAGTATTGCCTGGCTGTTTCGTGGGGCTTTCCCAGATGCCACATGCAGATTTTTCCTTTCTTGCGTGAGCCATGGTTCACGGACCTCCACCACCACCACCGCTTACAACCATTCACGAATCCGCTCTGCATCTCGCTTCGCCACATGCTGGAACAGCGGCAGCACCAGATGTTGGTTGTCCTCTTAATTCCATCCACGATGAGGGGCTAAGAAAACGGCCTGGATTCCTCCCGGAATCAAAGAGGAACGTCTCCTGCTTCCAGGAAAGGCCATAAGAAAGATGCTGAACGGAAACCCGATGACATTTCCTTCTCCCCATCACCATTATTCCTCTTTTTTTATACGATAAACGTATGCTCCTGGTATTTTTCCATATTGTATGTATATTTGTGTGTTTATTCATTTTATTTATTCTATTCCCGCTGACTTATTCTTACTGAGTGTGGTTTTCTCTTGGCTACAGATCTGCGTGTTGGAGTCGTCCAGTCGTGTCTCTCAGGCACGTTAATGTTTGCTTATTTCCTTCCCGGATGAACGTCCCGGCGAGACCGGCTTTATAACAACAACAAGGACAAGTAGGTCGAGGTGACGGCGGAGACCTAGGAAAATCCGTCTCTTGCACTTCTTAACGTAATCCGGAATGTCTTGAGAGCCTGCTCGGTTTTTGGCACGAACGCGCTCCTGCGACGGAGTTCCACTGGCCCAAACGTGCCTTCCTCCGAATTTCTCTGATCCACAGTCATCCCAGGGCACCCTCATAACCAACGGTGAAGAGGAAACCTTTTCCAGCTAGAATCATTTCGAGGCTTTTTGTTGCTCCGCAAGAAAATACTGGTGCTCAGAGCAGCTCTGATGGACATCACTGATCATTCATATTGCAAAGAGCACGCTGAACGCCTCAGAAACGATTACAGTCGATTGCCTTCATACTTGCAAATTTATCAAGTGTCTTGCTCTCTCTTGCATGTCTTCTTCGTCGATCGATATCCAGCTGCCATCGTAAGGTTGGCCCTTCTTGCCATTTCTTTAGAAAAAAAGTTTTCCTGCAAGACTTTTTTCTTCGTTGAGCAGAGTCTCTTGAGATCAGGACTGACGTTTACGAGTGTCTCGATTTGAGCAACACCGCCTGCATCCATTCCTCTGCCTGAAGTGATGGAAGTGAAAACAAGATACTGAGACCGAATCTTCCTATTTTCTTGCAAACGTAGGTCCCATCATCTTATCTCTATCGAGGGACTAAAAAACTGCTCTCTCCTGGTATATAGTAGGATCAAAGACCTTAAGGAAGAACTAGTGAAAGCCAGAATCGCAGGTTGTGATGAGAAACCATCTGTTGCAGTGAGTAAAAGAAAAGTACCGAGAATTTTCCTGCAGACATGCCACAGCTCGGAACTGATAGGATGAGCCTTGAGACACTGTGATGATTTGTAGCGGTTGGGCTGATGACATATGACTTCCTCCCGAAAAAAATAAAGTACGGTTGGAGGAAACGGTAATCCGCTCCCGTAACGACGGTTTCAGAGTCTCGTAAGCAGTAAGGGTGTTCGCCATGTCAGGTGCGAGCATCTTGGAGAAACAGAAACGCAAAAAAGGAGGTGGATGCTGGGAAATAAACAAATGCCTGAGTAGAAAATAGAAATCAAAGCCTATTTCTCAATGTCATGCGCATCTCCATGGGACATCCTCCCTAATCCCGAAAATATCAAGACGAAGATGCGAGCAGCAACGCATGATCGTCCAGCAGGACAAAAGTGGAGTTGAGAAGATAACTTGTGTCATAGAGACAAGCTGGAATCGGCAAAAGACTGTATGCAATACACTTGCTGTTCTCCCAGGAATGTGGCTTGGTTTTGCAGCGTCATTGGAAGAAAGATTTCTTGCATATGCAGAGACAAGCAGCAGAAGACAGGTATACCGGTAATGTGTTCCTCTACCAACGAGCACTTCGTCTGTGAACCACTCATTTCAGTTGGAAAAACATGCCGAACTCCTGGAGCTCCCAAACTTGATACTGTGAAATGGGAAACAATTCATTTGCGGATTGATCCAGAAGTCCTCTTGTTTCACTCGTAAATCTTTTGAGAACTGAAGAGAAAATCTTTTGAATGTTTTCTCAGTTGCATTTGAATAGTTCCACTATTTTGTGTATAGGGAGAGATACTTTTTTCTTGTTCTCTAAGTGGCTTTCAATCATCTAAGCGGAAAGAAAGCAATTTCTTTCTCAAGGTCCAGAAGATGGAACAACCAAAATAGATTTTCGTCCCAATATCCAAACAATCGGCCTGAAGTGAGTATCGGAAATTTCTGAACTTTCCAACAGACATCACCAGGAATCATCTTCAGATAATTTCATCACGAATAAAGTGCTCCTTTGTAAAGAATGTGGAACGAACTATCTCTTTGAACTACTTATTATTCTTCGTATAACACCAATGCCTAAGGTCGGTGCATGCCGCAACAAAGTATTTCGTCTCTGAAGAAGAGGATTCCTTTCATTTAAGACCAGATGTCTTAGAATGATCAGTATTTTGATTAATTTTGATTCATCTAAAATCCTATTTTCTAGGAAAAAAAAATCATTCATCAATCCACTTCCATTTCAGCAATATCCTTTCATGTTTTGGACTTGACAGGTGATGTTTCATTCAAATCTGTGAAGTCATTCGACTGAGGAAATCTCCAGTTTGTAGAGGAAACGGCAGACGCACTAAAATGACCAGTACCGCGCGAAGAACAGTAGCTACAGAAAAATGTGAAAACTTGCAGTAGTATTAACGGATAGTACTGCAACACCAAGCTAATTGAGCTGCCAAAAAACTGTGGCAGTCGGTCAGCACGTTTGGCTACACGATCAAGAGAGCATGACAGCTTATTTCTCTGCATTTGATCTCCAACAACACCAATCATCTAACGAGTTCCGAAGTCTCAATGAGAGAACTCTAAGCAAGTTGAACGTTCCTCAATCGTACAGCGAAAAGATACACTAAATCCAAAGCCAAAGAAAAATTTGAACGGTTCTCCTCTTTTACCAAGGACTTGATGATAATCTCAGGCATCCATACCAATGATCGAGCCTCATAGGAGAGTTTGGCTGCAAAAACAAAAGGTTGTCGAGACGGTGTCTTCGCATGTTCAAAGAGACTACCATTGCTTTCTATAAAGTCAAGCTTGTAGGCAAAAAGATTACGAATAACTACTGTTGCCACCGAAACAAAGGATGTCTTCCTTGCAAACGGCCTCTGCTTTCCTTAGGCTTTTTGAACCATGCTGCAAGCCTGCATGCCACTAAAGTGTGAGAAATCCGATTTCGAGAGGATCATGACGAGAAAAATCCTGATTCATTGAGACAGGAGAGGCAAAAACAGCATTTGGGCCACACGCTAGTTTCACCATGAAGAAGCTTATCCATTCGAAGAGACTTGTCCACTTCTCGTAATTTGTAAATATCTGATAATTAAGGTATCCGTCCCTCATTCGTGGTCATTCAGCATTCAACAGCATCGTGAAAAGCACCTGAAATACATATCGGAAATGTAGCCATGGAGCAGTCCATTTCACCTTTTTTTTCGGGGGGGGGGGGGACTTACCCTCTACAGAACTAGGAAAGTCTTTGGAGGCACTGCATCCATTCCTAGAATTGTTTGCTCTTTCAATTCTGGAAAATTCTTTTCTTTTCCGCGATTCTTGCTACAGAGCTTCAGTTGAGAATCACTCACTTGATGCAAACAGTGGGACAGCATCTTCTTACTCGACATCACACGAATCTGCTAACTAATCTGCCAATGTTAACCTCTCCATTTAACGCACCGATCTGCCAGGTGGACACCAATAGAAAAGAAAGAGCTCTTCAAACGACATCGTCTATCCTTGAACGAATGATCCCTATTTTTCACATTACTTCACACTTGCACACTGCATCTGTGGGTGTTGCTCCTATGGAACCGGCATCGTCCTCCTCCTGTAAATGAAGTGCAGAAGGATTCCCGACTGCACAGAAGAATCGAGAGGACCGAGTACGAGAAACGGTCCTGATGGAGAAAACTGACCGAAAGATGCTCCCACCTGGAAAGAGTTCTGTTCCTCTCTCAAAAGCTGAGAGTAATTCCTTTCGTTCTTTTTTTTTATTTTTATTTTTTTTCTCCTTCGTCCGCGAGACAGCAGCCTCCACACGTCGTCTCTGAATTGCTCGAGTTCCGCACGTTCTGTCACCACACTTTCCTCGCACACTCCCGTCCCATTTCCGAGAACGTCTTTTTCTAGTCAAGGCACTGGACGCATCAGGAACGCCTGCCCCTACTGCCGCCTCTTTCCTTCCTCAAACTGGATGGTGGACGGCAACACGCTGAGGCTCGTACAAACAGAATGGCAGAACGGATCCCGGACGCAATCAGACACGGACGCGAACCTCCCAGCTCTACTTCCCCCCTCATCACTTGGCCGCGTAGAGAGCCCTGAGAGAAGCATGGGATGAACTCCTACCTGTAGCCGTATCCTCCGAAATGTCTTCACCAACCGCAAACTTAACGGTATGGAAACGAGGCTGGAGACCTCTGCTAGACTGGACGTGATTTTCGGTGAGGAAGAAGAGGGAAGTAGTGATGCCAGAGAAGAAGGAGGCGGCTGATCATGATAGGTACCGTGCAGAACGATAAAGCCAGCAGCTTCTTTTCCCAAGGCGGACGAGCAGTCCACGCGGAGGCTGCGATGAGGACCACGGTGGCACCTAGAATGAGAAGAGAGACGAGGAGAGTTGCACGTGAACTGCGAGGATGAGGAAGTTTCGTCGGCACGACTGAACGGGGCCGAGCAGTATGCCGCTTCAGGAGCCCCAGCCCGGGGAAGGAAAAAAAACCAGGGACCACCTCTGCGTGGCAATCCGCTGGTTGTCAACGGGCAGCTGGCGACAACAAGCTGAGGACCCTCCCTACCCATGACAGGCTCTTTGTTGAGGAGGAAACTTTACGATACTAATTTTCCGACTCGCTTGAATTTTTCCTGAAGCATTTCATAATCCCTTCGCCTAGGGCGGAAAAGAGGTTCTAACTTCTTTCGGCTTCTGTGTCTAGCCCACATTCCTCCTGTACCCACATTTTTAAGAAAACATCTGTCTGCTCCGCTCGGAGTACTGTAAGAACAGAAGTATTTTGTGACTCGCAGGGCTCAGTGCAGATGGGAAAAGGCAAGCTTGGGAGCTGGCATTTCTTTCTTCTTCCGAAATCCATAGGTTGCAATATGCTTTTCTTGAATTCGCATCAGTACTTCTTCCCACCAAACTCAGCTTTTCACGACGCTTTTCGCAAATGCTTGAAAGGACCCCCGAAATTCCTGCTAGTGCAGAATCTGTCCTTAACAGAGTCCATTTGGTCCAGGTTTAGAGATTACTAGCTTCCGAAAACCATGGGAAGTGAGAACAGGAAGAACATTTGAAACAATTGACTTAGCATGATGAGCACTGAACACTGGACTAGAGGAAGAGATGGCCCCACCTTTAGCAAATCTCTCTCCACTCCCTCTTAAGCTTGCCGGCACACTGCGTAAAGATCAAGAATTTTCCGTTTCGTCTGAGAGAGAGCGAGGACCCACTCCAAAAACTCATGACTGAAAGCCACATCTCGGAAGACCAGCTAACCCACTCGAAAATTTCTGGTCCAAAAGTGGGATGTTTGAAAACGGCATTTCCGGTTGCAATAAGTATTCGAAATGCGCAGTGACAATTCATCAGTACCAGGTTGTAGAATGCGCCCCTTGTTTTTGCTCCTCCTGGCAGGAACAGTTCTTAAGAGTCCATTTCGTCCATTTGTTCATTCTAAAGGTTTCATACCTTTTGATTCAGAAAACCAACAGCAAATCGGATTCTCCACAGATTCCTTCTTCCTTCGCACCTTTTGGTTGGCGCGTTTGCGTCTGCCCCTTCTTGACTGAATTGCCAAAACAGACTCCAACAACCGATTTTACCTGCGCCGTATGTTTTTGCAGATGGATGTGGAATCATGGATTTATTGATTTAAATTAAGGTGTGTATTGGAAGAAAATCCTCAGAAGCAAATGCTTTCCTATTTACAGAGGGAAAGAAGAAGAAGAAAAGAACTCTATTCAAAATTCCCTCTCCTATAAAAGCTAGTTTTTGAAGATTGCCAACGAAAACTGAACATGAAACTCAATAAGCACCCTCCAATTCGAACACTGGGGCTTAAATGGAGCGGAACAATCTAAGAATTGCTCTTAAAGAATGTCGTTAACATCGTTCAAAAGTATGGACGGTAAAAAAAATATATTATCTGCACTCTCAAGCCCACCATTTTGTCGATCTATGATTATTTTTGGACTTTTGATCTCATTTTCTACGAATAACCGAGTCATTACTGCAACGTTACTGACTTGTGGTTTATTCAACAATTAGAAGCATTAATGGTGATTATCAAAGGAGTATTCGTTCAGCATGTGGTGTAATTGACGGATTAGGCCTTGATTAATTTTCGACTTACAAAATCACTCCTCATTGAAACTAAGAAGGCTTAGGTTATGCTGGGAAAATAATAAGAATTGATATTTTTCTCATAGGATGCAGGGCGGATACACCAACTGGGGTCTTTAGTCAGGTAAGGATTGAAAAGACTGATGGTAGAATGAAAGGAGAGTTTTGCACACTAAGACCGGATGGATGAGAGGTCAGGAAAGGATCGAGATTTTTAGGACTAAACACCTAGTCAAAAGCAACCACCCGGGGTGATAAGTGACTATATAACTAAGCGCATACACAGTTCATCGACGAACCATATTTGGTCAATGAAACAATTTCCGCTCAAGTAATTGTAATAATCATTAATGTGACAAAAGGGAAATGCATGTTTTCAATCATTACTGCCACTTGAGGCGAAGAATGCCATTGTCCCGCAACACTTGGGACCACATCAAGTCTTCATTAAGAATTCCCAGCAGGTGGCACCAGCGTAGAAGTCCTTGGGGCGGGGCACTTTGAGGTAGACCCTTATAGTAGCCACATATTCAGAAAGAGTATGTAGCAGTGATACCAGAGCTTGCAAGCTTCTATCTTGCCTCTGATCTCCTGGGTCCTATGGTATTAAATCTTCCAACGACTTTTTCTGCTTATGATTATATGGCAGTACTGATTGAAATCAGGGGTCCTCCTATCCTCAGAGCACCTTCTTTGCAAGTAAAACTCCTGCCTTATATCGTTTTAGTTTTCGAATTGAAATGAAACTGCAGGAAACAAAAAAACAAAAAAAAATAGCTCCTTGATTAATCAAATGCAATATAAAGCTGTTTTCTTCGATAGGAAGTGATGTCATCTTCGTACCCAAAGCTATACATACGACCGCTTTAGATATAGAAACGCAAAGTAGAGAAATTTCAAGGATCCAACTTACCATCACCGACCGATGCGCTGTCCGAACAGCGTGTATCCTGAATTTTTTTTTTCCCTCCCCCCCCTTGTTCAGTTAGGCAAAACTGGTCCATGTTTGGCAATGAGTTTTGCAATGTTTGGAATAAAGCATTACTAAGAACTTGGTTCCAAATTCAAAGCATTACTATGGTTAGCGCGAGTGCAAATTAGTGTTTAATGATCGATATTGCTATTTTGGATTTAGGTAGCACATTTTTGGCCCACATTGCATTACAGAAATATCTGCTTGCTATAAATAGTATCAAAGCAAGCAGCAATTTCGAAGCAATGGTCAGTTTGGTCCGTATTCGCAGAATGCAAAACCATACGAGCACCATAAAAAGCCGCTGAAAGTAACGCAAAATTACAATGGTTGCATCATCGTCAGTAAGATTGGAAAGGAAATTCTATGCGTTAATGCGAGATGTTAATACCAATGAAAAACTCGCTTAAATCCCAATCAAGTTTCATCAATAACCAAAACCAGTGAAAGGAAAATAAATGATCAGTGATTGCAATATTACATTTATTATTTTCTAATTCAACTCAACCACCTGATTCATACTGAACCAAAACTGAGTACTTGATTTTTAAGCATTTGCCTCGTAAGTGTGCTAGGAATTCACAACCGACAATTTAGAGTCTAAAGAAATGGGTAGTCCATAAACCACGATGGCTGCGGCAGTCGTGAACATTCGAGCACTTCGACGCGCTCGTATCACAGCACGGGGCAAACTAATTTTCTCTTCACTGAATGCATCTAGGAGATCCAGAGTCACACGATCACAATCCCTGTCTGTAACTTCATAAAGCAGTCCAACGCAGGCTCGACTGCCAGCCAAAAGAAAAATATATGGCATACCAAATGGTTCAAGATGCAACCCCAATCGCATAAGGTGCGAACTACTGCACCCCATCAGGAAAGGTGAAATTTGGCACTTAAAATCGTTGAGTTTACTAGTCGGTAAATATTTGGAACCTGAACCATGGCCACAATAACTAAATGAAAAGATGAAGCACACATAAGATACATGTTGGTACTTACAGATAGAAATCATGATGCTGCAGTTCTTGCAGCAAAACATCCACATCAGGTGGATGGCCTATATAACCACTCCACTGAGGCTTTTGACGCACATATGGAGCCATACGTTCTTCAACTCCAGGCAAATCATTTCCTGGATTGATTAAATAAAACACAGAGTCATGATTCACCACGTTATTCGTGAAATGTGCTTGTAACTGTTCCACCAATAATTGCAGAGAAGGAAAACGGCTAACAGATTGATGCTTTAAACATGAAGTCATCTCCCATGGGATACAATGCAATTCCTAATAGAAATGAAAATAACGAATGGATGCAGAAGCCAGTACTCGGTCTAAGATAAGGAAGACGTGTCCACGCTCTGTCTCTTCTTTCCCCTTCTCTGGTGGAGACATCCAAGAAAGCCACTGCATGCACAAATCATCATTGGGTAGACAGCCTAAGATATGTGCCACTGCAGATTGGATTTCCTCTTGTTGAAGTATAGCTCGGTTTTCCAGTAACAGTTCCAACAAAGTTCTTTGCCATGAACTCAGTTTGCAATAATTAGGTAATGACTGAGAACTAGTGGTATGAACTGATGGAGCAGGAAATATGAAACGCCATAGTCCCAACCAATCTTGGCTTACACCTTTCAAAAAATTCTAAAATACAAACTTTTAAGATAAACTTTATGAAGCTTTTACAGACCTTCATCCTCTGGTCCAATTGAGCCCTTAACTCCCAATACTCTTGCCTGTTTCCTTTCATTCTATCATCCTTATTAATACGAAGACTGGCTAGTAGGATACTATGTAGCTCTTTCAAAAGATCATCATTCTGAGGCTTATCCAAACGGATTACCAGGGTCTCCTTGCCTCGCTGTATTCGAGTAACAAACAGATAAGGCATCTGCAGTGTGAACACTTTACTGTTCTCTAAAGGTATCACATGATTGTGAGGATCTGCCCTTGGTGCTGACGTAAGCTGTATCACACACCAATCTTTACAAGACAAGTATACACCACTCATTACTGATAGTCAACAGCACAACCTGCAGGAAGCAGCTCTTCCAATTTTTCTAAAATACTTGTTGGGTTACTTAGATTTGAAGAATAAACACTTAGTTGTTGCATTTGTTCTGTAAGTTCTTCAACAGATGAATCAACAAGAGAAGGCACAAAGTGTAGTTCATCCTGATTCCTATCCTCTTTCAATACTTATAAGCTCAGCAAGTGTTTATATTTACTTCAAAATATGCCGTTCTTCTCGAAGGAACTTCTCATGCAACAGACGCAAGCTATGGCTATAGCCCAGAAATGAGGCACAGAGTTTGAACTGTCCAGATGAAAAGTATTGCAAAGCCTTGTGTTTGTAGAGTTCTGAAAACCAGTTACACATTACAACATAAGGATGAAGGGAAAACATACCTGCCAACTCAGGAGTAGGAGCTATTTCATGCAGGTTGCTTATAGCTTCCTCAATGTTCATGTTCACCCCAGGTTCTGAATTGACCTCTAACAATCACCAAACAAGAAAACACAAACGATGCTCCAAAAAAGATAGTGCACAGTTTTGTCTAGCATCGCATATTAATTAAATAAATGAAACTCATCAGAGAATACTGTAGCAGAAATGTTGGATGATCATAATCTTGATCACTTTTGCTTACTACCTATCCCATTCAAGGATTTCATCCATGCAATAAATTTCTGAGTACATTGCTAAATAATTAAGCAAAAAGATAACAACAAGGAATGACACCTGAACTGCTAAACAACATAAATAACAAAAACTGCAACAAAGTATCTTTCTAAACATAATCCATAAAACTAGCAAACAGAATCACATTTTCTAATTGTACACTAAATGATGAAGTTTAATATCACAGACCTCATCAGTTACTTTAATCTTACTATAAATAGATCAGATAGATCTCCAGTATGCAATTTATCCAAAATTGACAATATAACCATTAATTTCGGATCTATACAGAAACTGATTTTTTTTCTATCCCATTAAGAGCACTTGAAGTGATTGTAAGTCATTACAAAGAAGCTGTATTGAGTCCAAGATATTACTGTTGAAGGTACTCACGAATTATTCAAATTCTGAGAAATTAACAAACAATGGATTTCTTTACCATAATAATCTTTTCAACATATGACTACCACTTTTCGGTTTCGGTGCTAATTATCTGCAATTTGCTTAAATCCACGCAATCAACAGTCAACAGGAGTTTCCACGAAACTCTGCGTCCTTGTATTTTGTGTTGAACTATTTGCAGCTAATTTTGCATTTGCAAATTAGCCGTAAATAGTTGCAATAATCGTAAAAAAAAAAAAAGGGATCAGTATCAAATGTAAGTTTTTGAATTTCGTCGATCCTATGGAGCACTGAAAAAAAGTCTCGATTCGAGAGAACGTTGCCCACAATATGAGCCATGTATGTCGCACACCATTCCGTTTCCCAAGAGATACGCTCACTTCCACGGAACAAATAGCAAACCTTCACACATTGGCTTCCACACCAGTTTCGAAACTGGCGCTACACACTATCCAATAGCAAGGGGAGCACGGTTACCATGGCTCCATAGAAGGAACAACATCATTTTTTGAAAGAATAAGATAGACTAACCATTTGATGGATGTTTATGTATGAGTGAGACCATGTGAAACCTTGAATTCAATTTGATAAATAATATATTCGTTTTTATAAATTTGATTCTTATAATTAAGCTACTTCGAATAATAAACCTGGATCTCAGGTCTTCCTATGTAAAGAGGATAGACGTAAAAGATGGAGGTGTCTGATTACTAGTTGAATCGAAAAAATTATAAGAGACATAAGATGACTTATTATTCTAGAAATGAACCGAAAAAAAACAAAACATGAACATTATTTTCTTTGCATATCCTTCGTAATAAACAGATGATATTGATAGATGTGGTCATTCTTCCAGCTTAAAGTTTGAGAATTTGTTATATTGCTTACTTCAATTGCTTTTGGAGCATACGTGGCGAATTCATTACTGGGAACACAAACTCCCTATTGCACCCTGTAGATGCAAGTCAAAATAGGCCGCACGGGCTGATGTGTTGGCTGGTACATGTTACACCTTAAAGGTAAAGGTCACTTGGTGTCTGAGACTCTGATGCTCTTGTTTTACTTATAAATTTGCTACTTGAACAGTGGAATATGTTCACAATCATTAGTAAAATGCCAGTCGAATGAGTTCGAGGTGGCGTCGATAAGATTCGCAGAACGGGATTAGAAGACACGTGCTTGAGTCGCCGACTAAAACTGCGTCTTCATGAAGCATGTTACCGAATAATGTGTGGGATTTGCGTGAACAGTGAATATAATTTACCTGGTTATGAAAGCACTATATAATAATCAGAATGTATTAGTTTTCACTTATTATGGTTTCAACCCCCAGGAGAAATGGATGCATTCATTTAGTGCTATCAAGGTTTTGAATGGGATGGGATGATGTCGCGCGGGTCACGCATTGAGTTGGCGACTCACTGCGTCCCTTGTAGGGTCACGTTATGTGACCTCTAGTCCCCGTGGGTTCACTTTATGTAAATTTGTTTGATTTCAATTTCGTTTTCGCATCATGAACAGTTTCCTGCTGTAGTATTATGCATTGTTTTTTCTTTTCTTTTTTCTCCCTACTGTCTAGGTAAACCAGTGCTTTTACCGTCAGTTTCAGAACTTATGAATTTTGCCCGGGAGTGCATGAGGTAGCAGCAGTACGCAAGGCTATGTACCTAAAAAGAATCGGGATCAGTCTTTACAACTTGGTAAACGTTTTTCTTTCACACAGACTTTGGGATTTGTATTTGAATTGATCGTATTAATGTTACTTATTTAATCCGGAAAATTATTTCCATTCCCTTTCCATCTTTGGCCCCGTAAAATAATTTTTCGTGATATTCACAGTTCAAAGTGCAACTTGTGATTATTTTGAAACGTTTTCGCATTATTCACTCGATTTTTGAAACTTTAATTGTGGCTTTCACTATCCATAATGCTCTGTTACACTTGATTATCAGGAAAATAAACTATAAATGTCTGTATGATTTTTGTAATACGTATTTAACATTGTGCTCTATTTTTGGTACCAACTTTACAAATGTGAATGCTATTTCAAGTAAGAAATGCAATTTTAGAGATGTATCAGGTGGAATAGTTGCCTTGTGATAGCAGAACATAATAATGAAAATCTGAATTCTGCCACTCTACATGCTGTTACAGCTGCAAAAAAATTTGGAGATGTTTCTTGTCTTGTTTTGGGTACCCATGTTAACCAGGTATGCAGTACAGGATGTTTGCATGCATGTTGACCTTTTCATCTAGGTTGCAGAAAATGCTGCTAAATTAGAAGGAGTAAATCAGGTCCTCACAGCTGAAAACCCTAAGTTCAATGGCTTCTTGTCCGAAGTTGTTAGTGGAATTATTGTTGATGTGCAAAAACAGAGACAGTTTACTCACATAGTAGCTGGTTCCACATCATTTGGCAAGAATGTGTTGCCACGTGTGGCTGCTGAATTGAATGTTACTGCATACACTGATATCCTCACCATTTTGAATGATAATACCTTTATACGACCTATCTATGCAGGGAATGCATTGCTCACCTTGCGTAGTAATCAACCTGTTCATGTGTTAACTATTCGTACCACAAGTTTTGAAGAGGCAAGCACAGCTTCTACTAGTGCCACAATTGTTCCACTTGACATACCTGTCAGGTCATTTGACAAGGTTGAATTTATTGGCCAAGAACTGAGTAAAAGTGAGAGACCAGAGCTCACTAGTGCACGGGTGGTGATCAGTGGGGGTCGTGGAATGAAAAGTGGAGAGAATTTCGAAATGCTCTATGAACTTGCAGATTTGTTGAAAGCTGCAGTTGGAGCATCTCGTGCAGCAGTTGATGCAGGATTTGTTCCTAATGAAATGCAAGTGGGGCAAACAGGAAAGATTGTTGCTCCTGTAAGTAATTTAAACTGTCTTTTGTGATTCTTACTGAGATACAGGACTTGTACATTGCTGTGGGTATATCAGGTGCAATTCAGCACTTAGCAGGAATGAAAGATTCCAAAACCATAGTTGCCATAAACAAGGATCCAGAGGCACCTATATTTCAAGTAAGTTTTTGTTCCTCAAACAGCTTTCAAACTAGCTGTAGGTTGCTGATCTGGGTTTGGTTGCTGATCTTTTTAAAGTAATACCAGAAATGATCAGCAAACTAAAAAAGTAAATAAATTCTGCCTGTAGTCAAAATAAGGTACACAAACAAGAGGAACTGAATTTTTCTGGCCACCTGTTGTGATTCGACTTTGGAAAGCAAGAGTTGCTTAATAATTGTGGTGAAGATCTCTTTCTGATCAATTAATTGGATTAGCAACTTGAAAAAATAAGAAGGAAAAAGTGTTAATGCATTTTGATCTTCCCCTACCATGCTTAACAATAAAAAATAAAAAAATAAGGTTTCGAGAAAGGGCTGATTAAATTGATCATCCCTGATGCAAAGGGATTCAATGCACAAAATGTAAGTGAATTGTGAAAGTGTCCATTTTCATCAACACATATGTGTATATTTTCTTAACTGGAGGGCATTTACATTTTTAAGGGTGTTAATGAGCCCAAGCTTTTGCACTTATGCTTCAGATGTAGCTTGGGAAAATTAAGAGAATAAAGTAGTCATATTATTGAATAACTACTATGTCTTATCGATTATTAGGTTTTCTGGACATTTCATGAACAAGGTTTGGTTATTCGTAAAAAGGAAAAAATTTCAATTGTTTTGTCCTAGTTGTTCCTATGTTCTGCATTCTATTCTTCTTACATGTTTGCTTCATTGTTATTAGACAAATTAGGGTATTATTGTGATGAGATGAATTTTTAATTGAGAATTTTGTTACAGTTTAGGCATGCATCAAGTATGAAATATACTCTATCTGCAAATATTCTAAAGAATAAGCTAAGGAATGGTTTCCTTATTTACTGTACTCTTGAATTTGTTATATGCTATGAAAATAATGTATTTATGTTGCATATGATCCTGGTAAGAATTATCACTTTCCTCATGCTTGGGAAATGAGATGTGCTTTCCAATAATATTGTTAGAAAAGGTCATCTGATACTATAAAAACACTGCATTATCATCTCTACCATATCACATTTAAGTAAAAAGTGTAATTTTTTCGTTTGCAAAAATTGAGTTACATAATAATGGTAAGTCTTGCAAGGAAAAGTACAAAGTTTGTCCTGAACTGCTGTATGTACACCGTGCTATATGTATATTTCAGTTTTTTTCTGATGTTCAAGATTTTACAATTCTGTCACTTCTTTCAGTATAATGAGATCTTTAAAAGTTGCTAAGATGGATTAATACTAATATTAGCAAGCTTCCTTAAGGTCCCTTTTCTTTATCTGATTTTACACCTTCCAGAAAGAATTTTAGGAAAGAAGTAATTTTCAGCAGAAACTTCAGCGGAAGAAACAAGTTGGAGTTTTTATCAAAATGGGGCAGAATGCAAAATTCGGAGCAACAAAGGATTTTTACTCATTTTACTTATTGTGTGCTGCTATTCATTTTCACAGAAACTCAACAAGTGATACAAAGAATAAGCATTTGTGGGGAGCATATACAGTGGAGCTGCATTCCTTCAACAGGTTACCTGAAACTACCTTTTAAGGATGATCTGAGCTTGCTATGATAACCAGATATTTAATCTGCTGCTTACAAACATATTTAATGAAAGCTTCTACTTTCACTAGAAAATTAAAGAATGCTAGACCTTTGAGATGTAAAATTGTAAATAAAAGCTTACGAACTTATAGATTCTGACTTTACATGACAGTGTTGCTGACTAAGATCAGATGTTATTCTGACATGCTGATATCAGTGAACTGTTAATTTATGCAAGGTCAATTAGCAATTTAGATCATGAGATTATTGAACCATGCAAAAGTATGTGCGTGATGCCGGCTGTTTTCCGATCAAGAATTAGGAAGAGCAATTTAAAAAAATAATTTCTGTTAGGAGCTATAGATTTCTATTATCTTCTTGACAGCTTCCTTAGTTTCTGCATCGATATTGAGATCCTTGCATATTTCCCATTTGTTATTCCCCGTAAAGTAAACTGGTATGCTGAATACCATTCCTGATGGAATTCCATATGTTCCTGAAATGATACATGCATTTCTAGTAAAATAGTGACCAAAAGTTACAGAATCTTCATTGTGTATAATCCGTTAACAAGGTGTAGTTCCTTATGTATTGAGCACTTGATGAAGTTGTATTTGTAATGGTAAGAAAAAAAAAGTCAAACGGGGTTTACCGATTAGAAGTTCAGTCATCATATTGGTATTTCCCCTCAAAAAGAACCATAAATTTCTTGTGGCACAAACTTCACTTTGCAAATTGTACTGATTCAAAATTGGAAAACTCAAACTGTAGCTGAGATCCAAACAAAAATGTTTAGGAAACTCAAGAATACACTAGTTTAGTATTCCGCCGTGATATGTTTTATGAATTTTCGATGCTTATGAAAATGCAGTTTTTTATGTTTCTGTGTGGTGAGCAGCAATTATAATTACTGCGATTCATATTTTTCTTACACGGTAATAGAGATTTTATTTGAAAAACATTATTAAACACGAAATTATTCATTACGCCTGAAGCCCTGTCACAGGTAAGAATGTGACCATTTTTGTTTGGAACATCACCTACAGACTCCTTAATTAATGAAGTATTGTGGGAACACTAACATTTATAATTACAAAATGAGTTATGACGTCCATTGTCATTTTTCTGGAGATCTCCTTAGGTACTGAAAAAATATTTTGGAAACAAAACCAGATGGTTACAGGAAAGTAGTGGTATTCTGTCCAAAGGCACTATACCAACCACCATTTCACCCTTTTTTTTCGTATCTACAAAATAGGCTATGTATGCCCCCGCTCTTGATAACATCAAGGCAAAGTAACCCAGGTTTGTGCCGATTGTTTTTGGTAGGGTTTCAAAAAAGCATATAGTTTGTTCCTTCATTCTACCGTTTGCTTCTTCTGCGGGCAACCTGCTTCAAGTCTCAGAATACATCGTTAGAATTCGATTTTTGCCGTAGCAATCCTGCCGCAACAACATCACGTACTGCCAAGTGTGCCAAATACAATTTGCTTAAACCGCTCATCAAAGGCAACTTGGAAAATATCGGAGCTGGAGACACGGGATTTCCTCATTTGACCTTACATGCCGCCGCACTTTTGGAGTCGCAACCTGCCATAAACTGTGGAATTTTGTGAGGACGACAGTTGGTCGCATTCATCCACAAAACAGCCACCGCTGAGGAAACCAGAGTTCCTCGCGAGAGCTACCACCAGAAGAAAACTGGAAGCGCCGCTCAGCAAAAGCTACCATTTGCAAGAACCAGCTCGTTGTGGAATGTGTACGAATCTCAAACGAACTTTTTAGTCGGTGAGAAGTTTCCGAATGCACTGCAAAAGGAATACAGACGTTAATAATTGCAAATTCAAACGAAGTTGTCTCGGATATTACAAATCTTCGGCATTACAAGAAATTGAATGGATCTTTGCGGAAGCACCACGTCTTAAAAAAGAAATTCTTAAGAGCACTATGAAGAATCAATAAACGAATTGCGAATTGGCTGGCAGTTTCGACTCGGATTGATTCGTTATTCTTTGTGGCTAAGAGAATTCAAGACAGGAGAAACGGAACGGACCTACGAGGAGATCGAATTCGATTTACGTTGTTGCCAGCTGAGCAAGGAAGTCCATGATTATGGTGAAGTTTAAAATACGTAGCTGCAAATGAATTATAATTTTCATGTATCGGAATGTACTGTTTCACGTCTGCAGGAATTAATTGCTGTGATATGGAAAGCGCAAACATTTAGCATGGCCTGTTGCATCGATCTTGATCTTTGTAAGTTGAGTATCAACAAGCTGTATTGGCACCTTACCATCAGAAACAACAGTTGCAGACATTGGAAATTTGTTTGCGTCGGCAACATCAGCAGCATCTTCAAACCACCAAGATTTCATTACTTCTAAACAAGCATGTGCTTTAATCAGATGCCTCTCTTTGTTATTTCTCTGCAATGTGAATAGTTTCATTTCGATCAATTTTCAGGTTGATTTAAAGGAATAAAATAGTACCTGTGTTTCGTTCAAAGTTTCGTTAAGTTCTACCTTCAAATCCTTCAGTCCATGTAAAATCTCTTTTATCATTCTTTTATACCAAGGTGGTCCTGTGATGGCTCCTTTGTGATCCTTTACAGTAGCTTGCGATATGTCCACATGGATCCTCTCTCCAACCAGTCCCCATATATAAACGTCGTGTATCTGCCACGGATTCACATTAAGTTTGGGAGCTATTATGGATTTACATAATAAAAGAGGCAACTGCGACTGGGCGACAATATTGTGATGTGGTATACGGCTGAGGTGTTTCACCAGACTACGAGTCCATACACCAGTTCGAGGGCTGATGCCTACGAATACTTTGCAAGTATCTTTCGCATAGGAATCCAAGCACTTGGCATGACACATAGCGTGACTGGATATTTTGTCTAAGGGGCTGTCAGAGAGCGAGTCCATTATGACCACGTAATCACAATTCTCAAACGCAATTTTGAGATCTGTACACACTTGAATTTTCTGTACACTAGAATTTGCGAGATCCATGAGGTCCATTCTCAGACCCTCCAAGCGTTCCCGAGATTCTCCACAGTGATAAATGTTTATGGAACCGGAAACGAAATTGTAAGTTCAATTTTAATTAACTAGGCAAGCAGCGAGCGTCTGAACTAAACGATACCTATTTTCAGTGAGCGTCCAAACACATTCCCTATCATCACCTGGGGAAGCAATACATCACACGCTTTACTCAACGCTGCAGTTATACAAACTGTAGGTAGATTGGCATGCCTCATCAGTTGTTCACTTTGTTGACTCTGCAGTTCCTACAAAATCAACACTTTTAATATTATCAATAAGCAACATCGAGGATGAAACGCCAAATTACTTGGTAACGGCGTTTATACGGAAAATGGATGTTTAGAAGCGCCATCATCCCTTTATTACAGTTTCCGTTTCGAAGGTACGGCATAAAAAATTTACGATTTGTGAATGGCTTGACACGTAGTGGGCGCAGCCAGCCGAGAGCTGTGTGGGACTGAAAGCAAAGCACGGCGGGGGGAAGGGGGGGGGGGGGACCATAGAAACTTTCGGATCTGGAAGGATGATCCATCGAGCTCTTTTGAGGAAAAGTTTCGAAAGAACTCCTGCAGATGGGAAACAGCAGTATAGCAGTGTTGGGTGAATGTAAGTAAAGCCAGTTCAAGTTTTGTCAGTAATGCATCTAGTCCATTTTCCCAAGATTGCACAGGGCTGGGAATAAACCAATTAAGGATCTGTTAGGTCACGACGATATTTCAGAAGCTGCAAGTCGAAGAGAGGCATTCGAGATTACCGAAGTCATCAACCGGTCTCATTACCTGGATGTCTTCTGACTCAGGCTTACCCTGCTTCTGAAACAGCGTCATATCCCTATACCGGAAATCCGCCAGCACGAAAGACTTTTTAAAGCAAAAAGCAAGTACTGCCTGTGAAGGATGCTCAAATGTTTTCTTGCAGGTTCGATCGATAAGGTCTAGGATGAGGACATCAGTGGAAAATCTTTACGTGATGTGGTAATTAACCAATTTAAAAAAAAGGAACTGAGTAGAAAGTGAGATCTCTAAATAGTAAGCGTAATTCAAAAATAAAACGAATCCGTTGTCTTTCAGGCATGCCAACAGACGGAATCCTACTTCAAATTGATGTGAACATATGTAAATTATTTACTTTCGCTGCACTGAGTGTTTATCGTGCACTTTTTGTTTTCGCACTTGATTTCCAATCTTTGTATTTTAAAAGCATGGGCTGTGCAGATAAAATCTCATCTAAACATGTGAGAGCGCTGTCAGAACAAATACACATTCATATGTTTTTTGACAACAAGGTGCAAAAGACTGGACCGGGGAAAGCTAAAAATCATAAAACAATTAATGGCAGTTTTACTGAGAATCCACCGATCTCGGTAATCTTTCACTTTAGAAACCTCAAAACTGTGAACTTAGATTTGACGTCGGGTCTTACAAAGGAAATTGAATTCGAAACACTAAAAGGAACAAGGCGAAGAAATGTATTTCGCCGTACGAAGTGTTGATGGTATTGTATATCTATAAAATTGTGATAATTGTTTCGAATTTGTGGCAGGCTTGAACAAGTACAGACCGCCACTCTGGTACTGAATGGGTTTTGTGCACTACGAACTAGAACAGGGGACTCTGATGACAAATTCATATTCCATCGAAAGAAGGGATTACTATCGTCACCACTGTGATGGATCAGTGCCGTTGCGACGTTTCAACTTTTTTCTTGGAATTTGTCGGCCTTCATTTGGCAGGAGCAGGTCAATTTGAGTAGCGTGGGGAACCAAGAAACGGTTGGTTTAATCTTCTACTACGCTGTTACATTGTGTCTTTTTATTTTGAGTCACGAATTCTCATTTCACATAAGGCGCTACAATTTTCACCAGTCTCACTACTCAATTAAAGGCTCGATGCAGTCGATTAAAACTAAACGCCGGACTATCTTATATCGATGTCCGATTGAACCCTGAATACCTGCTTATTAAATAGCGTCCTCATTCTCAAATGACCTGTTGTTATGTCCAGATTACAATTCATTACATTGTAATAACCTTCTGCGTATTCTAAGAAATCACTTTCTCCGCCGATCAGAAAGTTTGTGTTGCGGTTCAGCTTCTTCCAGACTATGGGAGAAGCCTTCCTGGTCCACTTTTCTGTCCCACACAAATGCTCCACAAATTCCTAAAAGTGAAACAAATGTTGCACATTTCAGTGAGTACGTGAGTAAATACTTTGCCAGGAAAACGACGAAGAGAGGGAGAGAGGAAAAAAAAAAAAAAAAAGGGAAAAATATGGACGTGAATTTTTCAATAGTTCAAACCGAGACCTCGGAATGTCATGTGAACACATGGATGTGTTCGCCTTCCATCTACTGTTACTTGTTTTTATCCACCTCGAGCAAGTAGTAGCCCTCTATCCTTCCACGGGTCCCCTTTGATTTTTTTCCACTCATAGCGTGAATTATATGAAATGAACACGAATCTTCGTGATGTTTAATAAAAACCATTGGAAGGTGAAATGAGTGCTTTCCACGCGTGGTGGTGGAAGATGAAGACCACCAGCACCGCCGTATCTCCGATGGAAATCCCGAAAGGGCTTATCCAGAAGGAGATCGGCGTAGGAAACTGTGGAAGAGTACAGGCCTGGAACCACCGACATATCCTGGGAAGGATTGAGGACAACGCCTAGGCATAAACGACGCACAGTTCCCCAAGTGTAGTGAACCTCCGTGATAATCCCAGGAGACATAAGTGAAATAATTGGTGAAAACGGATGCACGAATACCCAGAGTAAATGATCAAAGAAAATAAATTCACTCCACCCCTTGTGGGAATTGGGGAAACGAGGGCTTTCCAAATTTTTCGTCATTATCCACAAGTTAATGAGGCATTCTTCGCCTTTGCAAAGGGCACCCGGTTCTAACTGATTGTGGGAACGACCGGGGATTCAGTGATGCTTTCATTAATTTTACTTTCATTTTTATTTTACTGATTTTAGAATGCAAAGAAATGATGGGAGAGTTAACAAAAACTTGGTTTACAGTTTTCGATATTTATACCATGCGGCAATTTTTGCTTACGCTTTTTTATTGATAGCAAATCTTTTTTTGTCGTATCACAAATGATAAAGATATTTCCAGCGGAAAGGTTATAGTTGTAGGCTATGAAATATAGGCTAGTAAATATGTATATTATTTAATCCATTGCATATTTAATTTTTTTTTATGTGGCACATGGCAAGAAACACAACAATCGCAACAATATCTTTCTTTCGAAGGGATCTGAAAATATGCATCGGTTCATGAATACCACGTGCGTTCTGATTATTTACAAATAAGTGATTTGTTATTTAAATTGATTTATCATTGCAATTTTGGTGATTGGAGCTTGGATCCTAATGGAAACGTTACTTTCCTGAAAAAGTCGAGGGATTTAGTTATGGTTTTTAATATTAGGAAGCGAAAAAAAAAAAAAAAAAATCTACGAACCGGACATGCAGCACAAGAACGGAAAGACTTCCGTCTGTATTCTAAAACCAAAGTATAGAATATAAAGAAAAGAAAACAATAGTAATAAATGTGTAAATCTTTCTTATAGACTGAATATGCACTGAATTGCACTTTCAGAGTCAACTAATTGCACTGCATTACAAAGGAATCTTTTCGAATGTTATGGGGACAGGCGTAAGGTGAAATCATTAAGTTTTCTTGGAATCAAAAGCAAATCTGGAAGCGAAAACGCTTGTAAAGTTTCTTACATGGGTTTTCAACACAGAGCTTTTTTTGCCTCGGATGCGATCTTAGAAACGACTGCAAGTCGTTTCATATTCGACTCATTCACTGAAAATTTCATACATTCGGATCCCTTAAAAACCACACCTCGAACAAACGTCAGGTTGAGATGGAAAAGTAATTGCCAAGTGACTGACAACTCTTACCCAAAGCTTCGAAGCCTCGATATCCAACCTTGAGAACATACTTTTGGGGCATCCGACATACTGATTTGACCGACATCGTGATGTTCAAAGCAATGCGGAAAGAGGTGTACAGTGCAAAATACCAACCCTTTCGTCTTCTGGATGTATTAGCGGAATGCACTTAGTTTCGGGGGCAAGTCGCACCCATATTTGCTTAAGCCTAAAAGAATTCTCGATGAAGGAAACCATTTACTAATTTTAAAGCACATTGCTCTACCACGAATCACTCACTTTGCCCGATTACTAATCATTAAGGGAAATGCTATGCCTTACGAAATTTAACTTCGGTCAATATCAGATTTCATGAAGCAGTTTCAGGATTCCTCGAGTGCAACGATATTGAGTTTATTAGCACTTGACTGTAAATCAAGAGCTCAGTCGACGAAGACCTCTATTTTAAACATGAATCAGGGAGGCTGGAAGAATGGCAAATGCTCCCATCGCCAGCGTCACTCTCTGCTTCATAACTTGAGAACTGATTTTTAATAAAAAAAAAAAAAAATCGCTGCATAAAAAGCCAAAATTATATGCTCTTATGTTGATTTGGTTAAGATGAAATCCTGGATGAGTTTGCTCAAACGAAGGATTAGAAGGATGAAGCCCCAAGTGACTGGTCCCACACACAAAGAAAAAAAAACAGAAAATGAGATTTGAAGCAAAAGAAAAAAAGAGCTTTAGGATATCTGGACATATATATTAAAGTAAAAGGAAAAGACTATTTAGTATAGTGACTTAAGAGTAACTATCCAAATTCTTGACTATGTATGTCGTTTGGCTGAATTTCCCGTTTAATTTTCCCGTTAAGTGTTTGCTTAAACACTTAACGATCGGAATTATTATTTTTTTCTTTGTT
Organism: Raillietiella orientalis; assembly: GCA_036172245.1. Classification (NCBI taxonomy): domain Eukaryota; kingdom Metazoa; phylum Arthropoda; class Ichthyostraca; order Raillietiellida; family Raillietiellidae; genus Raillietiella; species Raillietiella orientalis. The sequence continues at coordinate 3,606,273 of JAYWIR010000015.1, forward strand.
CCTTTTTAATTCCGTTTATAGTAGTTTAGGGGGGGGGATATAATGTCGCTCAAGGATAGTGAATGGTTCTTTATAGATTCAATTCCTGAAGATATGATAAGGACACATTTGTCTAAAGTGAGGAATATAACCAAATAACATTCGTTCTCATAAAGCTTCTCATAAGTACTTTTACATAAACGCGAATGAGGAGTTTCACAATTATGTGTTCACAACAGCACCAGTTTCTCACTTGGTTTGCTTCGGGCAACACTGCATGGGAACAGCTTAAATCCAAAATACTTATGCCTTTGCAATATCCAAGAATACCCGAGCGAGCATCTAATCTTTGGAAAATTTTGGCAATTTACGTAATGTAGTGTGTTTTGCGAGCAAATCCCTTTGAGGTATCTCATTCATGCTACTAATCCCTCATTTTGTGGGACTGCTCCGATGACGACCACTCCAGAACTTTCCATGACGACGAAAATTATTATTTGTCTCGACATTCGTAATTTAATACTGCTGCCAGTTTAAACGAGAGCGATTCCTATTCGTATTTCCTGTTCCGGAACGCAGGTTCAGTTTACATACCATCATGCGAAATAGTTTTTCTTTTCCTCTGTACTCACTTTCCATTCACTTTCTTCCTTTACGATTTTCATTACTCGAAAGTTGGGCAAGGAATTTGCTAAGGCATCAGCAATCAGTTCAGCTTTTGCAAACATCGGGCAGCTCGAACACCCCGCGATCACGATGCACACCATCACTTCGAAATGCACCGAACGACAAGCACCAGCCACACCTGAAACGTGCAAAAAAGAACGGATGTCTGCAATTTTCAGAATTGCCACCAATCAGCTAGGGCTAACCGATTCACTATTCTCGCTTGCCATCTGAACAGGTGATTTTTTTTTTTTTAAACAAAAACAAATGTCCACACACATCTTTCAAAAAAAGTGACTCCGGAAATCAGTTTCCTTTCTTTATCTGTAGACTTTGCGACTTCGAATGTTTTGGAATGAGTGGAAATGGAAACTATTCCTCGATAAAAATCTATAACTCGCAGGGTAGATGGCTAATTGGGACTACAAAGCAAATGCATAATGATCCTTCGAAAAATTGAATGAGCTTTCATTTTTAAACAGCTTCTACGTGCTGTTTGATAAGCACGTGCAAACTCAACAGCATGTCATGCAGATTCATGGTGAAATTGAATATGTGAATATGGCAACCTATTCAGGATTATGGTTTCATACCAACTTAAAGCATATTTGGTCAGTACAAGATGTGGACTGAGGACTGCAACAAGGAACAACCTTTTGGTTTCAAACTCGAATTGCGTTCACTCCACTTTCCATCAATCCAAAAAAGATCATGGTCTGATTAGAAAAAGAAGCAGCAGTAATAGAACAATTGAGACTCATTTTCTTTATCATTACATTGCATAAGAATTCACATCTCCATGATATCCAATGACGATATTATTTCGATAATTTGCCAAACTGATCCATCGACTGTTTGTAATCCCTTTTTACCTCAACATTCCTTGAGGCAATTCCATTGAACAAATTATCATTTTGTGTGCCGATAAGCTCATGAATTTGAAACCATGCGTCATGTGAATTAAGGAAAGCTTTAGACTGATTGATTTCAACCAATCATTAATGAAGTCTTGTTGCACTTCTCCTTCCAACCTTTACAACCATTAGTTATCATCGATCTTTTTGCCAGAATTTTCTTGCTAGATAGTTAATTCGTTATTATTTTCGAGGGAAGGGAGGGGAAGAAGTATATTACTGTCTTTTTGGGGAGAAAGTGAGGGGGAGAGGGGGAGGGGGGAGAAGATGTGCAGTTCATCATCACCGCAATGATTTCATATTAACGAACTTCTTTCTGCAACAGCCGATCGATGGGTGACGGTTCCAATTCTTTTCCATGGGACACCGCGTTTGTTTCCCCATCTTTGTCCTCGGTAGCTCTATCGTTTCTCACTGGGCCACGTTTGTTTTGCCATTTGCTGGGAGTGAGAGATCGGGATGGGAAGTCGATGGAGGTGGGCAGGGAGCGGAGGAGGGGAGGAAGGGGAAATGATTTCTCCTCTTACAATGTGGCACTCAGCCTCGCACGAACTTGTTGCTCTGCTGCCGCAGGGTGCACCTGGCGATCTGTCCTGCCGCAGCTTCGTCGACTGATTTCCCTCTTAAGGAGTCCCGTTAGGACTTGCGCGGCTGAGACCTGCAAGAATCCCCCCTCGGAGCTTTGTCCTCAGGATGAGGGCTCTCCCAACGGAGATGACATAGGGTTATCCAGGGGGCGAGAAGAGCCCTTTTCCTTGGAAGAGTCCTCGAAGGATCTCCGATCCGGACTGGTCTCTGGGACCCGCAGCCTGATTGACCGCTCCCCAGTACTGGGAGAGGGTTCTAAGGATGCACAGGTGGAATGGGACTTCCAGGCTGCTACATGCGAGGCTCTCCTCACCTCGTGGGGTTCCTGGTTCCTCACAGGATCCTACCGTGATGAAACAGCAGGAGGCAGTCCTGAATCTCTGGCAGCAGCGGTCTCGATGGCTGGCGGGTTCAGAGTCGTTGTCCAAACCTTTCCCACGTTGTTTTCAGTGCTTCAACGGTGGCTATCTCCTGCTGGATGTGTTCCTCCGGGGTCGATTCAGGTCCTCTGAGAGCCCTGATCCTGCCAGCATTCGCGAGTCCCGTAAGGTCATCCACCCTTGCAGCCGGAGCTTGTAGTCCAGCACTTGTCTTTCTTGGGGACTCCCGCTGGTGGAAAAGTGACCCATTCATCGAAAGCGGGTTTCGTCCTCCTTCGGGAGTCAAGTCTACATGGCAGATGGCACGCTAAGAAACAGCAGAGTGACCTCGGTACAGCTCTTCGTCCCGGAGTTCCCGGTTGGCTTTTTCGGGACCATCTCGAATCGCTTCTGCTTTGGTCTCGGTTCCTTTTCCATGAGGAATCTCCTCGGTGCCACCTTCCTGTTGACCCGGAAGTTAGGCCGTCGATCCCGTTGCGTCACCTCGCGTAGGCTCGGTGGAACACGCATGGTCGTTCGCCCCAGGCGGCTGTCTGATGAGCTGCCGCAGGTACGGAGATGGGCAGAGGTGCGTGGCCACATGGCGCATACCGGTGCCTCCCTCCTGGCGCGGCCAGTTCAGATACCCTCAGCTTCCGGCCGTCCCACACCAAGCGTCATTGGGCATTGACCAGGTGCCCGACCTCCTCTTCTGGCATGTTGAAGAGCGTCCCGAACAGGGAGTTTGGGTGGCATTCCATAGGTTGGCCTCCTCACTAAGGGAGGAATTCGCCTCTCTGTAGCCCAGGGTTTGCTATCTGATTCTTCTGCCAGGATGCCCTCCCACTCGAGTGCCAGAGATGTGCTTCTGAACCAGCTTTTGTCTTCAGCATCACTTCTTGTCGAGCGTAAAATTCCTCCAAGAGAAGCGTCGGGCACTGATGCTGAAACCGCTATTTCTACTACCTACTGACGCTTCTCCCTACTTCCCTGCATCCACATCATTGCTGCATAAGGGGTAAACTCGTTGCTGATTGATTGCTGTACCTAGCCTCGTGACTATGGCTACTATTTAAACTGTTTATACGATCTCTTTGATTTTGAGCAGCTCTGTTTAGAATGATCACCATTGTTAGTAATCCATCCAGCTGCCTGTACTGCTGTTTCTTTTGCTTGTTCTACAGCATTCTATCATCTCCCTTTTCTACGGATCATAAAGGGACTATGAAAGGATCCACATGAAAGCTCAGTCTCTGGAGCTCCGACACACTCTTGGATCTTTCTCTTTCTCGCTACCGGAGTCGAACCTCGTGTCCTGGAGCGCGGAAAGAGGTTTTGGAGTGACCCCCCCCTCCTCAGAGGCCAATTTTTATTCCGCAGAGCTTTCTGATTTGACCCAAATTGCATAGTTTTCTCCCTTGAACCCAGCTGCAAGTCACCGGTTTCACTCTTGCACTCGATTGCGAATCCCCGGTAACGACTGTTGCATTTAATTGCAAATTCCAACTAACAACTCTTATGCTGAATTCCAATTTTTTTTCTTATACTGAAATCCATTCGGTTTCCCAAACATCAGTAGGGAGGGGCAGATGGTGTTCTGTCTTTCTATGGAAACCAATGTTCAAAATACAAAAAAAAAAGATTTGATTCCGCAACGATTGTTGATGTGGTCCAAATTTGCATAGTTTTCTCCATGGATCCCAGTTGCAATTCATCGGTTTCGCTCTTCCACTTAATTGCAAATTCTAAATAATGACTCTTGCACTGAATTCCAATTCCTTGGTTTTAATTGAAATCCATCAGGTTTCCCAAACATCGGTAGGGTGATTCGAGAGGAAGCCGCCTGCCCTTCTTTCTTACCCGGCCCTTTCGTGAACTTGGAATGGACCCTTGCCTACAGGCTGAGACCTCTTGGATCCATAGTGCCTCAGGAAGGACATATGAACAATGACGATCTGGTGCCTTTGGATCCTGAAGGAGCAAAATGCCACCAAATGAACCGGGATACGAGTGGAAGCTGCGTTAGAACTCGAGCTTCGTCCTTCCGGTTCGCGTCTCCGGAGGATCCCGAAGGAAGTGTTTCCCCTTTACCGACTATGGTCACTTCCGCTAGCTGATCTCCCTGTTGTCACCCGTTATGAAGAGCCTCTGTAGACACTCTGAATGCCTGTGTAGCCATTTTTGAATGCTGGGCCGTAGTGATCCGGACAAAAGCCCTTTCCCTGAAAAGGGTCCATCTCGTGCAGTTTGAAGGGGTATCTAGGAAGACATCCGGATGTCGGTTCGTTCTGAACCGTGATCTCTCAAACGGGATGAGCCTGCTGTTCGTTTTTCGATACGAATATTCGCGTTGCAGAAGTCTCCTGACCCCATTCCACCAACCTAACGAAGAACTGAGCCCAAGGCGAAAAATATTCCTTCTTCAGCCTTTTCCTCCCGTCGAAGTGTCTGTTCTTCTTCATGTAGAGAGGCGCCGACCAGGGACTCCAGAAGCCCTTGATTTCTAGTCTGGACATGAATTTGATGCTGTTGAGCATTGGGCAGCTGCATGAGGAAGAACATCGGTAGGAGCTCGAGAACTTTCGGAAAGAGAGGCAGTCCCTTCTATCTCCTCTTCCTCTCTTGACCGACATGACTGAGCTCTCCCAGATCTGGAAAACCATGTCGGCATACACGTGAACTGCTCCTTGGCCTCCACGGAAATAAACAAAAAGGGCGATGGCTTCGGTCTCTGAAAACATTGTGGTTGTTGCGGCGTTGAAGAGAGGAATTTTTTATCCCCTTTGAGCAGGAGAAAAATCAAGCGGAGAAGAACATTCTTGAATTTCCTCTTCACCAATGAAAATGTTCTGCATTAAATCTTGGGTTCGTCTTCGGAGTCAAAGCATGTGAAGTATAGGAAGCTCCTGAATTTAAAGAATGGAGAATGGCCACCAACCTTTTCTTGGTGCCTTTTATTTAAGAAGAAAAAAAGAAAAGATTCGGTCCCGAGATTAACAGTGAGAGTCTGTTGTCGTCTTTGAAAACTTAATTTCCTACGCGTAGCTGACCTATCTGTAGATCAAAGACTGAAATCCTGACGCACCCATGCATGGATGCACAAGAGCCTCAGCATCCCATCGTTCCATTTCAAGATTTCCGACAAAATTTGATTTCGGTTCGAATTTTTTCCTTCCTGTCGAAAAAAAATTGATAATTGAAATCACATGGTGCCATCGTATGAGAGTATTTGGTGCTTGCCTCAGGCTGTGGTCACCAAACATCAAAGCTCAACAGTCGCTGACCCTCGGCGATATAAACGTGTTTCTTCGAGAGGATCAAATGCAGTTTGATTCATCAGGATTTAGCAGACAGACGGGCTTTATGTCAACAATCGAGACGTCTTCAGCTAACAATGGGAATGCCTTCAGTTAACAATGGCGATGCCCCTCCCCACGGGACATCGCCATTGTTAACTGAAGTAATTTTGGAACAAAAATGACTTTTGAGATGAAGACGCTCATTTCACATTTTTGCACTCAAAGAAGAGAGATTGATTCCGCGTTCGAAAGCACCACCGCGGTAGCGACGCGCTTCGTGCCCGTCACTGATTCGGTGCGAAGGCAAAAAGATAGATGGCAGCGGATGCAAGCTGGACCCTTTTCAAATGGAATCAAAAAAGCACTCGAAAGCATAAAAGATTGCACTCCATGAAGACACGAATACTCACCTTCTTTTACAAGAGCAATGCACATTGAACGTAAAGGATCGGAACTTTATTTTTCCTTCAGTAAGGACTGTCTCGTAGCTTTGCCACCACTACGCAGTGATAGTGAGTTAGCAGATGGGGTGTGCGAGGGAGAGCTAATCTCTACCTGCTCGGGCTCCCGCTCGAAGCGCGCATTTCTTTCGCCTTTTACTAAAGAAATCCGTGGGCGGGAGCGTCGAAAAGAGCGTTTTCCGAATTTTTGTGAGTGCCCTTTTAGGGCAAGCCGTAATCTAAAAGATAGAAGCAATGTTGTGCAGTGCAGCTGAGGACTCTCGCCAGCACCAGCAGCAGAGCCGGAAAGGCTGCGGAAGAAGACCTGCGACCCTCCCGAGCGGCGATGGCAGTGCCCGCCGCGAGGATGCAGCAGCAGGCAGCAGCGGGTGATGGCGGAAAGGCCGGAGCTACCCCGCCCGCAGCCTATGGAGGTAGCGTCAGACGAATGTTCTGGAGCGACGGTCACGACGACCCCGGCAACAGGCAGGCTCGCAGGCCTACCCGTTGCTAGGGTCGCCACGGCTGCAAGCGTGGAGCGGCCATCTTTCTCGTATGCGGCTGTGGCGGCGGGGACGGCCATCACCCGACCAGCCCACAATTTTGGAAAGCCCGTGGTCGGCGAAATTCAGAACATTGACGAGCCCATCATTAAGATGGGCTCGAATGTTAAGCCGATCACATTCAAAACTGGATTAATTAGAATCCACAATATCAGGGAGCTGTACTTGGCCTTATACCGGCCAACTTTGACACGGTGTAGGCCATAATTCCAAGCATGAGCCAACAATTGAGGGATGCTCTGATCGAGAAGGGCATAAACATCCAAGGCAGGATGGTCCGAGGCATCGGAGATATGCCGTATACCACGGTTTTTCTCGGTGATGTGTGCGGGACCAACAGTAAGCAGCGTGGGCACTTCTTGCGAAATATGGAGAAGTCCTAGAGGTGGAGTTCCGGAACTACTCCGGAAACTTGTTTTCGGGCGAAGTGGTCGCCAAAATTAAGTTGTTCGAGGAGGTGCAGATTCCGGGGGTTGCCCATATCGATGGGAACTCCCAAGAAGTATCCGTGAAGTATCGCCACAGCCGGTGTTCTGCACCGGCTGCAAGCACTTCGGTCATCGGGTGAGCACGTGCCCAAGGTCTCGATGCTTCCTCTGCGGGAAGCAAGGACACCAGGTACGCACCTGTAGCATGCCCGAGGTGTGTGCCTTCTGTAAGAAGCCGGGGCACGCGAGGTGGTGTTGCCCCGAGTATGCCAACTGGCGTACGATGCGTGGACTCTCCCCCGTGCGGGAGAAGGTTCTGGCGGAGGTGGCGAAGCCTCAAAAGCAGGCGGAGAAGCAGAAGAAGGCGAAGGAGACCGCTCCGGTTTCGGCGGACGGCTTCGCTGAAGTGAGGAAAGGCGGCAAGAGGAGGTTGCTCGTTAAGGAGCAAGAGCCCTCCCAGAAGGCCGCAGAGAAGGAAATTGCAGAGGATGGCGATAAAATGGAGGTGAACGAGCCCACCCCGGAGGCTCAGGAGGTCCCGCAGCTCACCGAGGAGATGAGGGAGCTTGTTGAGGAGATCTGCCAAGAACCGACAGAAGTGCAGCAGGAGCAAATCCTGACCCGCATCTGCGAGGTCCAGCAAAATATAAATCAGTTGGTGGAGGCAGGCGAGCGGGAAAAGCTGGAGAACAAGCTTTTCGAGGTGGAGGCGACCTACTGCGTGAAGGCCAACCCGGATACACCCACACGCAAGGTGGTAGCCAAGGCCGGAAGCTCGATGGAAGGAGAAGACACAACCGACCAAACCGGCACTGAGAGCGATGCCGGTAGTGAAATGCCCGCTTCTTCCTCGGGAAGGCTACAATGGTCTCCCCGACAGAAGAAGCTCAGAAAGGGCAAAAAATGAACCCCCTTGATGGCCTCGTCCTTGTCCACCGCTAGGAGACTAAACATCGCCTCCTGGAATGTTATTGGACTTCAAGAGCAGGCAAGAAGGAAAAGAATAGTGCGGAACATCGCGCACTGTGACATCGTGTGCCTACAAGAAACCCACGTGATGGAGCAACAAATCAGCCATGAACTGGACAGGCGATTAAACGCCCAGCTGTTCACCAGCGAGGGACAGTCGTACACCATGGAGGTGATGATCTCAATCAAAAACGAGCTCGCCGCCACCATTCTGGAAACCTTCTGTCCCGTACCTGGAAGAGTCATCACCTTGACGGTTGTCCTGCTCCGCAAATGTTCACCTGTTTCTGGTGAATGTTTATGGACCCCACCAAGACAAGCATCGGTGCGCGGAGACGCTCCACGAAGCCCTCCGACAAAAGGTCGCACCGAAGGATATCGTCATCATCGTTGGGGATTTCAACATCCCGGATGAAGTCGTCTGCTCCCGGGACGTCAGAGGCAGGACAGCGTATCGGCGGCTGTCCGACGAGTTTGGGCTTCGATGGCTAACTGCCATCCACAAGCCGATCAATCACGTCCTCTGCAGCTCCGACATAGGGAACCGAGTCTTTGGGTTTCGCGGCATGCTCTACACAGTGTCCGACCACCCATTGCTGAGGTTTTCCCTGAGGACTGAAAACCCTCGACAAAAGAAGGCACCCAGGGCGGTGCTCATCAGCATGCCCTCCTGGTTTGAAACGCTACCCTATCACCAAGAGCTCGTGGAGGCGATTCTGCAGTCGACCACCATCAGCAGAGTCGCCGACTGGGATAGCATGAAACATCGTGTCCACCTCTTCTGCAACATGCAGTTCGGGGACAAGAGATTGAGGCAGGAAGCGTACCGGGAGCTGAACATCCAAGATCGCTCCCTCTCGAAATACTGGCAACAGTACGAGAGTCGGTACGTCTTCCAAAGCATCAAGGGAGAAGTGGGAATGCTGGAGAAGAGGAATCTGGCAACAGATATCTTCTGTATCCAGTACGATGGTCGTGCCAGGCACGCGTCGGAAGACATCACTGAAGCCTTCCAGAGGCATTACGTGGAACACTTCCGACGCAGACATCTGTGCAAATTATACGAAAATAGCTTTCTGAAACATCTGGAGAAACGAGTCGATGGAAAGAATCGAAAGATACTGGGAGAGGAAATCTCCGAAGAAGTGAAAGCTGCGTTCAAGGACCTTCTCAAGGATGTGGCAGCGGGCCCTGATAATGTTCCCATCTCACTCTATCAACGGTACCTGCATGCCTACCAGCGTTTGTTCCACCAGCTGACGCTACGCATCAGGGAAGAAGGACGACTACCGCAATCCTTCTATGAGAGTAGGATGAGATTGTTACCAAAAGGAGGCGACCTCACGCAGGTCACCCAATGGAGGCCAATCTCGATCCTCAACTCCGATGCCAAGTGGTTGGCGAAGATCTGGGCCAACCGCCTCGGCAAGGTCATGCCGAGGCCGATCTCTCTGGTCCAAACATGTGTGGTGCCTGGACGCCACATGTCGGACAATGTCAAGTGTCATCAAGCTACCATTGGACTCAGCCGATATATCGGCGAGAGCTTGGTACTAGGCTTCACTGACATGGATAAGGCTTTCGATACGGTGGACCATGAGATGCTGCTGGAGATTCTAGGAAGACTGGGCCTCCCAGAATACTTCCGCAACTTCGTGAAGATGATATTCGAACAACATTTCCACATCAAGATAAACGGGGAAACGAAGCAGCTATTCGGATGATGGAACGCGGAGTCCGTCAGGGTGATGCTCTAAGTCCGATGCTGTTCGTCATCTATATGGAGGCCCTCTCGTCGTACATCGAGAGAACTGGGTACCTCCAAGGAATCAAAGTGGACAGTTAAAGGCTCACCTACTGGCCTACGCAGACGACCTTCTCTTCTTGAAAGGGGAGAGAGACCAGCGAGGCTTTCTGCATGTGGTGGAGCTTATGAGTGAAGGATTGGGCTGGAAGATCAACGCCCAGAAGGGCCAGCTTTTTCCCGTCGGAATCCTGGACCTCTCTACACTCACGAGGGAAGGATTCCGTACGGTGGATCGAATTAATTACCTGGGTATCCACATAGGAGATGCTTCAGCATCCCAATTACTGCGGAAAGAAATCCTGGGGAGAACAGCAGAGGAAGGAGCGAAGTACACCCGCTCGGACTTCAATATGAAGAGCAGGGCCAATCTTTGGAACGGAGTTCTCCTTCCAAAGATGCTCTTTGGAGCGGCCTTCTCTACAATATCCCAGAACACCAAGCGCGATGTGGAAAAGCTTCAGCGGAGAACCCTCTGGGGAAAATATCGACCGAGAGTACGCCTTAAGCCACTTTGTCGTCCTAAGGAAGAAGGAGGATCCGGGATGAAGTTGCTTGCATACGCCGTGGACGTCATGGACGTGCGACAAATCCTGGAAATGTCTTCCAACTGGGACGACTGGCCGTACGCAGCGCACAGGGCGTACTCGCTGTTGTTGAACAACTCGAGAGGCCTGATGATTGCGCTGGTTGGCAGAGTTGGTGAATGGTCCACCATCGACCCGACGTGGCGAAGGAAACAGAAACTCGTCAAGAAACAACACTTGAAGATCATCCCGAAGAGCAAAGAACTCTGGCAGGAGGAATCCATCCTGATTATCTCGTGGATGCTCCCCGTGCAGGATGACACGAGGAGCTGGATAAACCAGTGGTCCGGAGTGACTTTGCGTAATACGGAATCATGGGTACGACGACGACACCTGCATCATTCTCGGGTGCTGAGTTATGTCGAAAGGATTTCTGGCAGCTTCACACTCAGGACCCGCGAAGTGTGGAAAAATCATCGCGACTTCGCATGGTCCAGAGTAACGAAGAGGAACATTCGCCAGTTATTAGAAGAGGAACAAGACACCAGCGCTCTCCGAGATGCCGCCGACCGCTACGCTAGTAGTGGATTCAATCCACTGGCGATTGGGACGGTGCTCTGGAGGAGTGATTGACCACCGGACACTCAGGATAACCTCCTGATGTTTTTCCATGGAGGCATCATGAGTGGTTGCAGGATGAAGCTCTTCACGGGAATAAGAGAGGAAGAAATCTGCAGAGCGTATGGTGGAATAAATACAAGACGTCATTTCCTGACTTGCCCCACACTGCAAGCCGAGTGGACTACTCTGAAAAGGGCCATCGGGCTGTCCAACGATAGAGGTTTTGGCAGGGATGTTCCAGGGAACTGGAACGGTTCCCCGCTATAACCTCATGGTAAGAGTGACCATCGACCTTTTCATCACCGCCATTATTGTGCGGTGGTGGAAGATGAAGACCACGAGGACCACCATATCTCCCCTGGGGATCCTGAAAGGGCTCATCCAGAGGGAGATTGGCATCAGAAACTGCGGACGAGTGCAGGCCTGGAACTACCGAAACATCCTGAGAAGGATTGGAGGAGGAACCCAGGCCCAAACGACACCCAGGTGATTAAATGCAGCGAACTTTCCAGAGACCCAAAGAAGCAGACTTCGAGTGAACCCCAGCGATAGGAAGTGCAATTTTTGTTCAATTTGTATGAATGAGATTGTAGTGTGAATGAAAGAGAAAATAAACTTACCCCACCCCTTGTGGGACTTTGGGAAACCGTTTATTTCTTTCGCCTTTTACTAAAGAAATCCGTGTGCGGGAGCGTCTAAAAGAGCATTCATGCAATTTTTGTTTTGCCCCGATGGGGCGATAAGAAATCCAAAGGTAGAAAAACTCAATACTGCTTTGCTGAAGATGTGGGGTAAGCGGTGTTGCTTTCCCACTCTTTGAGGACCGATTACGCTGGTGGTAGGAGCCGGTAACGGCTGGAAGAGAACCCCGGTGACCCCAAGGGCCAGTAAGGCACGCGCTATGCTGTGCACAATCGTGGCCCACGTCCCTGCCAACAGGAACTTTGGATGCTTACCTCAGAGTTTCTTGACAAGCATCCATGTAAAGAGGAATGCAAGACATGGGGATTGGGTGATCCGAATCACATCGGTTCGCATGCATGCCCGGACTTGGTTCGAAAAGGGCAACCCGTCGCGGGAGTGGCGGAAATGAAAACAGAAATTCTCAAAAGACCATATTAGGGGGATGACTTTACTCCTAAGCAAGATTCTCTCCTCGGGTCACACTTGGTCCTTGTAATAGGGGCTGTAAGCACCAGAAGGCAAGTGGACGAAAAGGAAGAAAGGTGAATTAGTGCCCGAGTGAGCAGTTGATCAGCACAGAGTCCATGGATTGAAAACAAAAAATGGTGTCGCGTCCTGGAGTCACCGTTTGGTAATTTCCGGTACCTTCGTGTAAATATTCACTCCGGTTGTTCCTATTTAGTTAGTTTTACCGGGACTCAACCTCATAGACCAGTGAAGAATCGCGCTCATTGAGAACGTCAACTGTAGTCCAATGTTTTCGGTCACTCCTGTGTCGAGGCTTAGGCGATTGAGCTAAGAGTATCACACCGCTGGCTGGTTGGGTGTCGAGCACTGTTTACCATCTGCGACATGAATCCGATTCCATGGTTCGCTACGTTCCAAGGTACTCATGAAACCGCTGGCGGTGATGCTATCTGTATATCATTTATTGGGTTGTACGATGAAGTGATGAGACAAAAGTTATGGATCGCCTGGTTAGCAAGGGGCGTCGCGGCTGCATCGGTTGGGCTTATACTCAACCTCTTTGGTAGACTTCGTCAGTGTTAGGGGGATCCAGCCATTCGCTGTTCATATGGAACAGCGAATGGCTGGATCCCGAGCCCAGTAGTCCAGAGCCTAGTACTGGATGAACTTGAGACAGGGGAGAAGTGCCACGAGCAGCTTTAGGGGAAGCGGTTCATGAACCAAAGGCCGTAACTCCACGTCCCTGCGTGTAGAATTCTTTCAATAAATAACTCGAAACTGAGGAACGCACGCAAATCTCTGCTACCCACAGTATCAAGACAATTTTTGTCAACGCTCCTGGTTCGACTATGTAAGAGTGCACGTGAAAATGTCCGGTTTCTCTGGATTGGCGGTCGACGAAAATTAACCTGCCTTTTTGTAGACCACGTGTAGGCATTGGTAATCGAGCAGTGCATTGTACCATGATTTAATGGAGCCGTGGGGCCATAAAAGGCGTAGTCAAATTTATTCCCATGCAGCCACTGCACCATGCTGCTTTTGCAAATAAATAGGGCACACAAAAAGCTGTTTCAGGTTAGAATGGGAGGAAAGAGGCAGCAGGGATTTCACAAACGCCAGAGACGGAAGCAAAGGCATACCAGAACAATAAACTGAAAAGGAAACTTGCCATCTCAAATAATCATTCTTTGTTCGAAAATCAATGGATACTCCCTGAAATCCCTGTCCATAGCCTTCCACAAAGGATTCCTTTCTTTCATTAATTCCTGCCACTACAATGTTTTGAAATACGTCTTGAAGTATTCATTTTTCACGCTATTAGTACTTCACAGGGTATATTCTCTCTTTTTTTTATTCTTCCTCCGAAATCGATTCATTGTCGATACAGTAAATTCCATTTGCTTCTTCGTTCCCCTCATAAATCTTGCACCCGCTGTAAAACAGTTCCGCAAGGAAGTGCATCACGGAGTTATCTGTCAACCGACTGTAAAACCTCGTCTGTCAGCTCCATGACATATTGTATATTGAGAGACAACCCAATATTCAAGGTAAATATCTTGGAAAACCAGTGCTGGTCTCCACTGCTATAGTACTGATACAGTACTGTATGTTTGTATCTTTAATCAGTCTTTTGTTGTTTACGACTTGGTTCATAATGTTGTTCATTAGAGGTCCTTTGTTCATTACAGCTGAATTCAAGGTTCCCAGCAGGACAGAAAGACAGTCGTTGGCATCCTATGTCACTATTTGTGATTGTTATGTTCTGGTATATTGGTGTACATTGTATACGTGGTTCCCAGCCTGTTCAGTTCGTTGGTAGCAGGCAAACTCTTCTGCTGCTTTCTAGGCATATTTTCCTCTTTACTAGCAGCTAGGTGCTAAAATCTCCAGTTAAGATTCGAGATATATATTGCCTAATCTTATCCACACGCACATTGGTTTTCTTGTATTGAAAGCACCCACACATACATCGACGATGAGAAGATGAACCGCCCATGACCGATGAAGCCGCATCATACAATCTTGCCAACCTGTACATGCTTTGAGTACTGTAGGAACCAAATTATTTTAAAGTACTACAGCCACATCCTTGGTGTATATCAACCGTTGACAAAGAAATTGTGCCACGTCAACTCCACACAGGCATCCAGTGGCAGGATATGAGTTTCTTGAGGGCAAACTATGCCCTACCGTTTTTGTTGTTCCATTAAATTTACCTTCTTCACTTTTTCCCAGCACCATTAACATTCCGTGTTCGAATGACACAGGTGTTCACGTGAGATCATGTGAACGCCTTCTTGATTTGTGAATCTGCGGAACTCCTTGAAGATCGCTTCCGCTGAGAGTGCATCTCCTTGAAGCGAAGTCTTTCCTTGAACTTCTTTCAAACATTCAGTTAAATTTGAACGGAATCGTTTTTCCGTCGTTTCTCTACAGCTTGCTGCTGGTCCTGTTTCTTGTTGTTCATCTATATGGGATGGATTCGATTTGTTGCATGCTTGTTTGCGCTCAAGGACAGTTGCCAGACACGATAACACTTGTTCATCTTTGTCCTCCAAAATCATACTGGTTAATTATGCATGAATCTTTTGAAACCTTGATGCACTTTTCCTGGCATGAGGTCTTCTGCCCGTTAGGAAGGCCACACTGTTAAAGCTGGTCGTACACATGGATGCAATTTCTACGTGGTTAGTGCTCCAGTCTTGCAATTCGATGTCCCAGAATTTCTGCTACCTCCTGAATTAGGTTCTGCCCCTTGGAATTCACACGTGCCTCAGTTACTGTGTTATCTGGATGCCCCAACTCATCGCCGCTGCATTTTTTATATCCTTGCAATATGCTGGATTGGATATGTACGAAAGGAGATAGTTTGACGCGAATTTCACAGAGGAAAATATAACCCTTGCTTCTCAAAAGCCAATTTGTTGCTCCTGGACCGGCCCTTGGTTCTCGGTAAGCATTATGAGCAAAATTTAAATCACTGTGCTCCATTGTAGAGAAAGCTTTGGGGAATCCGAAAACTCGACACAACTGCTTGGAAGCGAACCGTCTCAAAAGATGAACTGACGAAAGTCAATCAATGAAGACAAGCATCTTCTCAATTCTGGAACTAAAGAGAGATGCGGATACAGGAAAAGTTCCCGGGGAGAGTCTGAAGAATGCCGGAGGTGTCGTATCCAAAACTTGCACAGTTTACATCAACATTGTCCTTGCTAGCCTGAGTGTACTGGTGAGCTCATAATCTTCCTGACGCATTACAGGATTGCGATATGGGTGGTAGGCGAAAGCCCGTCATGCATGGAGCAGCTCCGCAGCAGCTTCCTCGGGTGTCTTCAGGACAAAGGAGGACAGCTGCAAGGGCGTTTCCAAACTCTTCAAAAAAAAAGAACACCTCAGAATTAGGTGCGGGAATGTTTCCACTATCCAGCACCAGGAGCAGTGGGGGACGACGCTTCCCCTTCGCCCAGCAGTATCAGCTCCGATTGCGTGGGACGTTCCGAAGCACGAGAAGCATGCTGTCAACTGAGGGGAAGCACAGAGCTGTCCAAATAGAGAAAAGGGATCACCAATTCCGAGGACTGGATGTCCAGAAGATCCTTCCAATGTGACAGTCTTTTGACGTGCGCACTAGACGTTGCCGTGCCAGCTAGCAGCCGCCTTTACCGACGCCCGTGCCTCGAGAGCGTGACGGCCCCTCCTGGGGAAGGTTTGGATGTACCTCGGTGCCGCTACTTATCTTCCTGCCCCTCTCACCCAAACTGCCATTCCGGACGACCGGGTTTTCCTGATTTGGGAATTCCTCCTTTTTCCGAGAGGAAGGAGTGGAGGAGGAATCGAGTGAGAGAGATGTAGAATTATGCTCCTTACAACGAGCACTCGAGGTCCATCCCATTCCACCACCCAGGAAGCTATTTTATGATTACTTTTCCTGATTCTGCGACATAAAGAAGAAGATGGACAACGTCCACTCTGAACAGGCGTACGCGAAGACAACGTTTCAAAAGTTCCCTCCGTCGAAGTTTCCAGCCTTGTCGCAGCTGACAGAGCGCCACTCGAGAAGCAGAAACCTACCAAAGAAAACAACCAAGACTTTTACTGGGGTTCCACAATGCATGGAGGCAGGAAAGTCTCTGTCCCCCAAAACTCGGTGTGGTGAATGTGGCGAGCAAGGACAGCTCCTGACCCGAGTCACGGTGTGCCACTTCAAGGCTGCGGAGAACACCAGAAGGGAAGTGGCTTCAATCGCAGGGAAAATCCATCAAAATGCAGAATAAGGAAAAGAAAACCATGCCGCCCAAAATGGAATAGACTACTTATGTTTCTAGTTTTTCATATCCTTAATCCCTCCTACATTCTTTCTCCTGCGTAAACCCCCTCATGTCCCCTCAATCTGAAGAAAATGGAAAAAGATAAATTTGACTTCATTTTTCATTCGATTACTGTATACTGGCTGCACCAATTCATCTTATGCCTACTAAAATTCACCTGCATCCTGCTATAAATTATTTCACCACAATCCCACTCTTATTTATTCGGAGATAACACACTATCCAAAAACGCCGAGAATGATCTAGAAAATCATTCCAATTCCATCAATTAAAATCTTCATCAGCTCATCCTTCCTGCTTCTCCTCATCAACCTGTCGAGTCCCACAGTCGCATCCATCTACGTCTTTGCTTCTCACCATTTTTCTCTGAATCTCAAGGCGACCGTTCTCTGAATATGCAGCAGTTTTCAACTCTGTCGTGCATCAAAAAAAGAAAGAGAAAAGAAACCTGACACTCAGATATAGCACACACTCTACCACTAATAGAACTCATATCTTATTCGAATTCTTGACCAAATTCTCATTCTCATCTTCTTAGGGGCTTTACTTATGTTTTCTATGAAAATGCCCTCTAGTCTTTCTCGCTGATCACACTGTTCGTTTGGTCGCGTCTTCACTTGACCGCGACGAGAAAGACAAAGATCAAAGTTTCATCAACCTCGGCTCCAGAATAGCGCCCCGTCGAGGGACCTCCGCTGCATGTCCTCCGTTTAAGGCAACTCCCAGTCGCCTATGCAGGGCCGACCGCCGAAGATGCGTGCCCGTGGGCATGAGAAGCGCCTTCCGAGCGTGCGGGAGAAGGAAGCAGAGAAGGTGATGTATGTTGTCTCATAGACTAAACCACTGCATGAGGCATTCTCCCATGTATCAACAACGGCACAATGCAACTGTGGATAGAATAAGGAAAGCCTCCATCTCTACAGCCGGATGGAGACCGATCTCTGCGAACCTACGTCTCTGTTTTGCTTTTAGTGAATTGCTACCAATTTCCCAAAGTCACTTGTTTCTTCCCGGAAGCTCACTTGGTCGCTGGACACCGTATTTCTGTTGGCCTCGTGATTCAAACCATCTTTCTCAGTTCCTACGAAACTTATTTCATCGGAACAGATTGGTTTGAAAACTTTTGGTATTGAAAGTCAGCTTCAGCCAAAGGTCAGTCAAGCAATAGTTCGTGCAGCTTGAGAAACTTCTTATGACATGGAACAAGTGCTTAGGAATCAAGGAGAAAAGCGACGAAAGCAAGTTTTTCAGATTCTGACTTTGAAAAAGTCAAAGAAGAGAACTTCTCTAATCGTTTGCTTATTTATTACGATGGGAAAACGGCATCCGAATAAATGCAAAAAAAAAAAATTGCAAATGCCAAGAGCTTTTTTCGATGTCTGGATATCAAAACTTCCTGTGATGCACAAAGGATGCTCAATTGCTTGGCATGAAATCCAAAAGGGCATCAAAATTAATAAGTCTGTTACTTGAAATAACGAAAAATTCATTGCTTTGGAAATAATACGTTCCCAAATTATTAAACAGTAAGCGCAGTGAATCGCGCAGTTGCGAAGTGTTACAGGGATTCAATCAATAAAGTAAGTAATCTAGGATGATCTAGAATTAGGTATCAGGCTATCCCGTAGAGAGGTTGCGACCAAAGTACATCATCCAGCGTCAGTATCAAACTGCCCAAGCTCACTTATGTTAAGAGGACGGAGGGTACCCAGCATCCGATCTGTAAACATTCGGATGCGTAAAAATGGATCGACGCTGTCCAACGCAATCCAGCAGTTTACACCTAGAAAAACGTACACACACAAAACACTGATTTTCTCAGAGGGCGAAAGCTCGAAGGCGATCGTGGGTTACCCTCCATTTGCATTTTCTCTTTATGGATGTCCACAGAAAAGGGATGCTGTCTCTTCCGCGTGGCATCAGAGAGAAATCGCGAGCGAATTCTTCTTAATGAATTCCCATCGGAAAACACGAATTTCGACACGGACAAATGAATGGTGCAATCAGGTGTCATTAACGAAAGAAAGTAGGAATCACTGAAAGGTACATCTGAAGAGACACGTCTCATAAATAGCTCAGAGTGACTCTTAGGAGTGAGCTAAAGGTTCCAAAGGTATCCTCTCTCTTATTAATTCAGAATTGGTACTCTCAGAGGCATGCATTCAAATCCCATTTTCCAACTTGAAGTCTCTCAAAACTCAAGACAGAAATTTAATCCCATAAAAAGAAAGTGTTCCTCCAGCACACGGAAATGCGAGATCGCAAAGGGGAAAATGAATTTACTTCATTTCAATCGCATTTTAAAAAATAAAATGCAATAGAAAAAAAATCAAATCAAATCAAACCATATCTTTGTGTATGAAGAATATAAACACAAGATGATAAAATCGAAAGAAAAAAAAAAAAAAAAAGGGTGGGGGTGGGGGGGACCAAAAATCGATACCTACCTGCTCCGTTTAGAAAAGAAAAAAAGAAAACACCTTCCAATTTTCTGAGAAACCTTCGACAGAGACATAAGGAATTCACGTTCGGGAAGCTCCACTGCCTTCCTGCATTTATCTTGGAAAACGATTTCTTGCGAAATCCAGATACACTTTCCTAGAAGGCCACTGATTCTTCTCAGCCTGAACGGACAGTTCAAGAACGACTACGGAATGGGATCCGTGAGGATTCCTTTCTGCGCCTCAACTCTTCTACAAACAGTGGAAAAGAGCTGTAAAACATGGAGGAGGAAAACGCTGCCCTCAACAGAGACTACCAGAGGGAGCATTTTATAAACTGCGGAGCTTCACTTGGGAGCACTTCATCATTCTGTCCCTTTGGCAGCGGCTCGCCGTCGTTCCTCTTCAATAATTCCGTGGACGAATTGCGCCGGCACAGAGAGTTCAATGCAGGACACGTGGCTGGTTTGTCTTGCCCGGGACGATGGCTCGTGGGGTCGCCCTTCGTGGTGAATTGGCTCTTGGCCCCACGACCATGCTTTTCGCTTACTGTTCCGGAGCGTGAAGACACAGCACACAGGAACCACTTGTCACTCTTGGTCATCCACGACCGGTTGTCTGCGAAAGACGGTTACAGCCACGCACGAAGAACGTTACTCTGGCAAACGAAGAGCAGCGGTGTGAAATGCAATGGTTGGTTTCTTTTGTTCCTTTCCCAAGTGGTGTTTCATAGACCAATTTTTTTCTTTTCCCCTTCTTTCAGATACATTTTTCTCCATCGATGCATCTGAGGTTGTGACCTGACGAAATTTGGATGCTGTTTGTCGAGGTTTGCAAAACACATTAAAGGAAAAAAGGTTTCACTGGCTCTCGATAAGGTGCAGCTGACAGCAAATAAAACGAAAATCTGAATAAATGGGAAATATTCCACCGTACGAGTGCAGCTCCTCGATGTACGACTCATCCGAAAAGTATGAGATGTATACCAACAGCCAGGCATAATAATCAAAGATGCGTTTGGAGAGAGAGAAAAAAAGTTCTGCGAATTAACAAAATGAAAACGATCGTTTTACTTGCTGCTTCTAAATCTTTTCATGCTGCTTTCGTCCCTTTGCTGCCCTTTCATTTCAAAGACTGTTCTTTGTACGCAACTGTACGTCACCTAATTAAATGACGAAGAATAAAAAAACAAACAAACAAACACTTTACCCGAAAACCGTTTTATTTCCGTATCGAATTGCGGACTTGAATTGCGGAATTGCAGGTCAAGTCGTTATGAGCACCACAATTTGGGAGAATGAAAACTCCTGTTACTGATTTCAATATGAATACAACGTTTTTTCCTCTCTATAGCTGAAACAACATTGCCTTACGAACATTTCCAGACTTTTCCTAATTTTCATGTTTGCTTACTAGCGGAACCTCAGCAACACAATTACATTTCTCCTTATATAAATCTATATGGAGAGGAAGCTAATGAAATGCAGTAACGTGGTTTTATTAAATGGAAATAAATCATGAGTATTTCATGATCGTAAAATCACCTTATGTAATATACACGCCACATAATGTTCACCATACGTATTTGCTCAAAAACAAATAATTTAATTGAATAAATAGGCGATAATGCACCAATTAACAAATGAACAAAAATCCTTGATGTTTGACTCATCACTTATATGATACCAATTAATTCATAAAAACCTCAAAAAGTAAAGGAATAAAATCAAAAATTACATAAGGAAATAACTTTTCAATTAATGTACTTTAATGTCATTAGTTTGCCAATCATTAAAAATTCCTGAAGCTTCTAGAGTTCTTGCTATGAAACAATTTTACACACAATGGTCCATATTTCCAATGATAAATAAGTAATCTCATCAGCGATCAATTTGTTCCATGGGAAGAAAGTGGCAGCCTAATAATCCTGGGCCACTCCAGATCTCTGGCACTACAGTCAGATAACAGACGTTGCCTGCTCTACGAACAACCACAAAAATAGGACGCCCCCTGCTATGCCCCACTATGGTTTGCAAATCCATCAGACTATTAAAATTTGAAGCACTGAGGGAGCCAAACTGAATCAACTGGTCACCCTGCTTCAAACCTGCTGAAGCAGCAGGTGAAGAAACAGCCACACTTTGCACATAGGCAAAAGCTTCTTCCGTCCCTGTTTCATTCATCGACTTTGCTGATTGGTAAGAGGCATGTAGTGAATGCAAGCCCTTTTCAATTTGTTGCATTATCTGATTAAGATCTGTTTGTAAGCATCGAATCTCATGCCTCTGCCACCTGATGGTGGCTACATCTATATCAGAACGAGGATAACCTTCTGAATCTATCAAAGCATCTTGCATGTCTATGCCACTCTGCTTAAGTGAGGTGAATAAATCACTCAGTTTTTTTTCAATGAGCTGCTTCTCCTTCATCAAGGACAGAATATGTTCTCTGCCTTGATTCATGGAGCAAGGCATACTAGCACTTCTTTTGTACTGCTGCTTGACTTGCCTCTTTTTGCAATTCACGTATAACGGTAGCTAGAGCTTCTGGAATAAAAAAATCATTGAATCAGTGACACATGACTTAATACACAACAGTTCATTTGCATTCATCAGACACACAACAGCTATTTGGCTCATCTTTGTCCTGGATATTTGGAGCAATTATAGTTCAAAATAAATACTCCAAATCTCTAAACAATCCACAAAATCTTATTTCTCATTATCACAATTCTTGATGCATTTTTAGTGAAGTGCATAGTATACTGTACACTGCAGATTGTTAGTGTGCAAAAACATAACTACTTTGGTGTTAACCTAACTTGTACAAAAGTATATGTATAATTAACTTTGATGCATTAGAATTATTTAGTCGAAAAAGAACTATTTGAACATAAAAAGGCAAATGGATTTAATTTCTAATTAAAAACAAAAACAAAAGCACTGATGGGAAGTTTTCCACTGACACCTTAGAATATCGAAAAATTGGTGAACAGAAAGGGTGATGTATAGTTCGACAACTTTGGGAAAAAATGAGTCAATGCATTTTTTTGCAATCGAATTTGCATTTTTAACAATGCGTATCCTTCGTTTACATGTAAACCGAATCCACCTTAATTAACAATCAAATTTATCAATGACAAGGACTGGAATCATGAAAAGCACTTAACATAGTAGTTCCAACTTGGCTGGAATTGTGAGAAACAATACTAAGCACTATTAAATCAGATGATTAAAGATTTTGCACTAAATCTTTACATCTCTGATCATTAACCTGTCGTGATCATATGTTTGGTTTTCTGATAGTCACAACAATAAATTTCGTTTTAAATAATTAGTTCAAAGGCAAATGCATTTGGATTCAAAATTCTCACTTTGCACGCGTTTCAGATTATGGAGACGCGCAAATGATTTCAAATACAAAACAAAAAGTCCATACAATTTAAAATGAAAATAATTCTTGTGTCATTTATATTGCAATTCGAAGATGATACTCGAAACTCGAAATCATTACATCACATTGTGCTTGCTTTCAACATAAACAGGTGGGTAATGAACAGTTACGCCGCATGACGGAGGTACTACAAAATCAATCTCAAGAAACATGGCGACTGGTTTGTTCCATCATCATTTCAGTATAAAAACTAGAAACACCAGAGTTGCAATTATTTATTTAAAACGCATCACGTATAGTTCCACTGAATAAAAGTAACTATATAAGATGCTGAGTGCACAGTAACATGCAATAGCAAAAATGATCGGAAATTACTACTACTACGAAAACCTCACATACCGGGATTAACACCTAAGTCACAAAGACGAATACAAAGGATTAAAGTTTCTTCATCTAAACCAGTGTTCAGCAACTGGGAAATTTCTCGTAAAGTATCTAATGCTTCCCTAAAAGAAATCAACTTCGCAGCACGATCATTAGCCATCTTCCAAACCTACGAAACACAATTTTACACGATTACCAAATGCAAATAGATGAAGAAAAATATTTCATATACTTACGAAACTTCATAAAAAATTTACTGTTTCATTTGAGAATGATTAAACGTCTATACTAAAAATAGAGAACTTTCAGGACATTTTTCACCTGGAAACAAACATTCTCCAATTAAAGCGAAACATAGACTCCTTTGTCGTTTTTGCTGTGTTTGAGATCAAATTTCACTGAACGGTTAAAACGATATGCACTCACAAAAGTTTTTATGTTATTAAAATTGGCGAAACTTGGAATCTGACATAAGTGGTTTCGATTTTCCAGGCTACACACATGTTAAGAAATCTTCCTGAGTATCCAGAAAGAAATGTGTGATTGTCCTGATGTCGAACATAGTAGTAAAATACTTCCGTACGTTTTTTCTAGAAGTAGTCTCTCAGCATTCATTTTTATTTGTTTCAGGAGCATCATTATTCATCCATAAAACACATCGAATTGGTGACATTTTTTTAATATACTTTCCTGTAAGCTTTCAAAATTATGTTTCGGAATGATATTTTATTTAAAAGATTTAATACTCAAAAGGGAAGCAAATAGAATAACAGCGATTCTTAATGTAATGGATTCATTAAATAACTACATATTTATCTGTCTGTGTTTTCCCTTTCATTAAAGTCTTTTACACTTTATTAGAACATTCGGCTGTTTGTTTCGAATAAGACTGCGCAAAGAAGAAATATTTTATCAGTTTGAAAAGACAACGAAATTCTTTTTTTTTAAAAAAAGTTCTACAGGAAGAAAAAGTCTTCTTTGATATGATGAAATTGATATTTCTTAGAATGTAAACAAAGTGATGTGCTGCTTTGAAACAGCACACTGAAAAAGAAAAACAAAAAAGCCAAAACAAAAATCAAGATGTACGTTGTCGAAAATTAACTGAAAAAAGCAATAAGTTTAAAAAAAAGCAAGTGACTTCATAAAAACAAACGAGCTGATTGTTCATCTTATCACATCTGTATTCATCATGGCATGATGGTGACTGCGAGGCTCGGTGTTGAATTAGCGAACGAAGTCACCAAATTCAAAAATACAAGAAAATGAGTAAATTGCATACTATGACATTCGTAGATCGAAGTAACATATGGCTAATTTGGTCAAGTCTTTTCTTGACGACTTTGATGAACGAAAACAAGATGATAGAATTGACAGCACCTGGGAACCTGCAGATCTGTCTGGAGCGAAGAAGAAAACTTAGGAATCTTCCTTCTGAGTAGCAAAATTAGAGTTCTGTGATTAATAACAAGCTCATTTATTATTTTGCAAGTTCATTTCATTCGCTAGAGGTTTTCGTTCTGACGAATATCTACGCTAATGATCCATTATGAATCAAATTGACAAAGAAAATTTGCAATGGGAATGAGCTAATTTCTCTAATGATCAGCATTCATAATAGTATTCAATCTAACCTAATGCAATCTCTCTTCAGTCCTGATTAGACTCCAACATACTGGTTTGAACTGCTTATCTTTTATTGGAATCTTGAGTTAAAAAAAAAAGACGTCAGAAGTAAGTTAAAGATGAAATCAGCAGATGACTGAACATCTGCATTTCCTGATCCATAGGCTCAGGAAACTATCGTGAAAGAGTTAGTGATTTTAAACCGTGCCCCTGAGAATCAGTAATTTGCAGCATATCTTCTGCTGTTGAGACATTGGGCTTTCTTAGAAACCTCATGGCTTTCACAAAGAGTGGAAATTTTGAATTATGGTCGATTTTTGGCAACAACAACAGCAATTAATCTACGCAATACATCATTGTCAGAAAGTAGTTTTTGAAAGCATGAATTATTTTTTTATAACTTTACTTGATTTCGTTTGTCTCTTTTATCGCAAATATGAATTAAATTCTATTGATTTTTAGCGAGCTTTGGTACTGAATTATCTTTTCTGTATTTCTGTCATTTGAAAGTTAACATATATAATGCATTAACCTCTTAAATATTAAGTAAGTTTTATCTTTTGATTACTTATTTGGATCCGTATTATCATTCCAAAGCATGGTCCTCACTCAAATAGGATGATTTCTTTGCATTCTGTTTACATAGAGCAACGCAAAAACAATGCAAAGGATGCAAAATTGCTCATGGTCTCAATAAGGGGGAAGGAGAATTTGGAGTCGTTTTCTAAATCTAAGAAAGATCAGATTTTCGATCATATATGAAAAGCTAATCCAGTTTTCAAGATTCATTTGATTTTCTTGTAGTATTTTATTTTGGGTTTGAGGTCAATTAATTTTACTACTGAAGGGTTTGCTTTGTAGTTTATTTAGAGACCGTGTAGGCTTTCAATGAAACGTGTCTTTTCAATTAATTTTCATCAACTACATATACCTATAATTCTGATCGAAATGGATCAAATTTATGGTGCTTCCTTGTTGAAGGTTACATCTATTGAGAAGATACGAAATTCTTGTATTAGATCTTTCATCGACAGAAAGATCCTCTTCAAACGAATTCATCTGCTGTCTTCTTAGCAGACTTGATGCAACACCAACGAATGAATGGAGCACGAATTACACCAAGAAATTCATAAGTACCGAGTCCCTGTGTGGAATAATTATGCTTAGTATTGGTATTAAATGCTATTATACCTAATCATGTGGTCATCCAAAACAGGATGCAGGCGGGAAAAACTTCGAATGTGTTTGTAGATTGCATCTTTGGAATGAACTGCTACAGAGACTAATATTTCGAGTTTAACTAGTCTCAGTGAGGGAATGCATCTGTTGGAAAGGCTTGAGGGGGATGCTCTGATAAACTTTACGGCATCGACATCTTTGCATACATCCCGGAGTTGCACTTTAATGCACGCAGTTAATAAACAATTTTCTTTGCAATCATACAGTACCAGAGAATGCAATGAATAATTGCCCTATCTCAATGACAGAACGAACAATACGTCGTTACTTTAGAAGTACTTTAGGAAATGATGTAAGCTACCTTAGCAACGCAGTGTTTCCGTATTGCTTGCGCTTCCGTTTGTGTGATCTTTAGAATGACGTGAGCAAAATCGAGCGTTTGTACTCTGCATTCTCAAATAAAATAATGTGTTCGTTCCCACGGAAATTAGGTGACGCAGTAACGGGTT
Source organism: Raillietiella orientalis (assembly GCA_036172245.1). Taxonomy (NCBI): domain Eukaryota; kingdom Metazoa; phylum Arthropoda; class Ichthyostraca; order Raillietiellida; family Raillietiellidae; genus Raillietiella; species Raillietiella orientalis. The sequence goes on from JAYWIR010000015.1 coordinate 3,632,442, forward strand.
CGAGGGAATCTACCCTCTGTGCTTTTTATTGATTGCGTGATGGTGACACACTTTCCTTATCAAAACATTTGGAGGAGTCGATCAAGTTTCCGCATGCCATGAGGAAGAACACAAGCTGTTTCCAAGATAACCATGACGCAAGGTTCCTATCGAAAAGTATTTTCGGTTTTTAATTGAGCTTTCGGCCTTACTTCCGGTATGAAAGGCTCCTTCCACTGGCAATCGAGTCAGAGAAAAGGGTCAGAGGAACTTATTCCTTCTTCCACTCTGCCTTCCTGGAGAGCTGACAGGTGCACCTCATCTTCCAAAAGCGCTGCAGAAAGATGCCGAATAACTTGGGAGCTGCCCAACTTCACGAGTCTGATTTCTCGTTGAGTATAATTGCGTCACTGCCGCAGCCGAACAACAACAACAGCAAAAAAAAGGTGCAACTTGAGAATCTGACCATGAGTAAGTCTAGGTAGGAAGAGCAAAAGGCGTCCTTCGAGACAGCAGCCTCGCTACTGTAGGCTTGATGGTACCTCCTCGATCCTCGACTGGGTTCACGTACCATCTTTCAACCGCTCAGGCGAAAGCAATCAACGGTCCCCATTTCTGCAGGACTCGCCGAACGTCGCCGTGTGTTGCCGACAGTGGGTTCCTTCTCCGTTCCGCGTCGCTTTCCCCTTCTTCCTTTCTGACGTCTTCGTCCTCCTAAGAGCTTTCTGAAAGACTCCTGCAGTTAGCCCGTGCGGATCCCGCTGTGGTCCTCGCGATGGCAGAAGTCGTCAGGAAGACCAGGACTGCCTTCGCTGTCTTTCCTCTCAGAAGCAGCTATCAAGGATTTCATTTCTCGAAGCTGTTCCGGAGGATGGGGAAACCAGGAGTAGGAAAAACGCGCCGAGCCTGCTCACGAGTTGTGGATTCGCTCTCCATGCCTCCGGTCTACTCGCAGGGATTTCCACGTCTGCTAACTCGAGGTGCCCCTTCTTCCTCAGAGCTGAGTGTTTCCTATGCGCGAAGTTGCCGTGTGAGGGCTGCTGGTGATGTGGTCTTCTCATTTCCTTCAACAACCTTTCCCCCATCAACCCTCAAATGGAATGTTCCTTCTTGAGAGCTTGCTTCTGTTATTCCTCTTGACATCCCTTTTTGATCCTCTCCTAGAAGTGCAAGGGAAGGCTTCTAGGAGGATCGCATCAAGCAAATGAAAGTAGAGGGATCAAATTCTCTGACATGGAAGAAAGGTCTTTTTTCGGAAGTCGTCAGCGCATCTCTTCAGAGGAAACCCGGCAGTGGAATCCTTCCTCTGTCTCTGCTCAGGTGTCGGCGTTCAAGAGGCGTACGGGTGCCATAAACGAAAGCATCAGGATGCTGAATTATCTTACGGGTTAAGAACATTTGGACGAGGGAAATCGCCTCGTTTCCAAGGACGAAATGAGCCAAGAGCGGTGAAAGAGACCCATGGTTCTTTCTCTTCTGATGCCGGCACGAACCTCGAAGGTTCAGGGATGTAGGGATGTCCCTGCGTTCGCTGCGGAAAAGCAGGCATCTGACAGACGTTTCCCGAGGCAAACTGAGTCAAAGCGCTCACAGATGCCTAGGTTCAGATCACTCGGAAGCGAGCATTCGCAGGTCTCCGACCTTGACGATTCTTCTGCCTCAAAGAGCTTGGAGACTCCGCGTCGGGATGCCGGTTTAGGCATCCTGGAGCTGGACAGAATCGGAATTCAAGTGCAGTTCCGAATTCTGGCAGCTTGCGCCAAGCTGTGGACTTGCTCGTTCTGTGCGCTTGCACGCCTCATCCTACGGAGATGCGCCGGCAGCGAAGGACTGCTCGCGTTGCTGCGAGCACCCATTACAGACTGCGAGGATCTGGCTTCCCCCCTGAGGCAGCGCGCCTTCCTATGGGAAGCCCAACCATGGATCTTCTGCTGTCCAATAAATTTCAATGCCTCTGGGCAGAAGGCTGTCGAGTCCGGTGCTTTATTCCAGGAAATGCGCCCGGAGGAACTGTGCCCCCTGCGACACTTCCTGACACAACCTTTAGAAGTGGTGGCTCAGGACACAGCAAAGTGGTCGACCTGGGACGCCATATCCCTTTCCGAAGCCTTGTCTATCCCAGGAGAAAGAGACGGCAGCTTCCAGTTGGCGAGTTGGTAGTTTTTCTGCACCACTGCAGGGAAAAGAAAACTCCTGGGCGTCTGGAAGATGCGCGAGTTGGAGGATGCTGCCACTTCGCGTACTCTGGCGACGAGACCCCTTCGGTGGAGTCAACTTCTGGGTGTTGCCCCCGAGGAACTTGTGGTCCCTTCCCAATGTCTCAACGCTTCTCATTCCCTCTCTCCTGAAAACAGACTGTGCTGCTTTTGTTATACTGGGAATTCCAATGCAACGAGCGCCGGAAGCATCGTTTTCTCAAGCACTGCATCCCCGAATTGTGCCAGGTATGGATCGGCGGAGTCGGTCTTGCACCTGGTTTTGGACGGCGATGCTTTCCAGGACCTATGGTGGAGGCTGGCTGGGTCAGCCCTCCTTCACCAGGAGGACACCGGTAGCGACCTGCTGTGGCGGTTCTTTTCGCCGGAAGAGTTTCGACGAGCGCGGTGATTTCAACCATTGGTTGCATCTCTACCATCGTCACGGGGCCCGCCGGCTCGAGACCACGAAGCAGAAAAGGGAGGTAACCAGGATATGTAGCCTCTCATGTAAGGATGGCTGCAAGGTGGCCTTACCTAAAAAAAAATCATGGAGGAGATCGCCGGCATTTAGAGCCGGTTTTGAAGGAACGGAGGACACCGGTGATCCTTGTACCCAGCCTCTTTTTATTTTTTAGTTTGTTTTTCGTTCCCCGTTCCCTTTGCTCCATGTCTTTCCCAGTTTGCAGAGTTTCATCCTGGTGTACACAGAGCGAAATCAAAGACCCTTGCTTCATCCCCTCGGGTTTCATCACTTTTTTTTCCATTGTTCCTCTTACCCTCTCTTCCGTTTCAGACTTTCGAATATTCGACCTGCGTGTCGGTGGACCTTCCCCCTCAAGTTCTTTTATCTTCGTTTGGGAACCGCGGTTGGTTGGTTGGTTTGGTTTATTTTTAACGAAATAAACGTTCGGCGTGACCAAGTGAAAAACCTGGATGCTCCTGGGCGCTCAGAGGCACCACTGGATGCCATCTATTCTCGCTCGCTGCGCGATCCCGGAATCGTCCTGCCTTTGAAAGTCAAGGAGTTACCTTGACAGCTCGAAGATCATCCACGATTCATCGTGTGCTTGCACGGTGGTTACTGGTTGTTCTTACGTTTGCACGGAGAATTCTATCCGTGAAAAAGAGCTCACGTATTCTGTCTGCGTTGCAGACTGTTTGACGTGTGACGACGGAGACAATTGCAAAGGCAGCTGAGTGAAGAAGCCTGCAGCCATGGGACTAGCATCAGAAAGTTACGGTGAAGAAGAAGAGAAATGCAGTGGATAGCGTGCGATGAGAGAAGGTCAAGCAAAATGCAATGGTGTCTTTGCTTACTTTTAGTCAGCATTGGTGCGCTCCTTGTTTAGCGAGTAACGGATGTTATAATGAATGTAGGTAAAGAGTTGTAGAAGAGAGTAGTCAGTCATTTCTACTGCGCTGCATCTTGATCTGTTGACAGTCCAGAGAACGACTACTCTGCTCCGAATTCGCTAAACCTACGTTTGGATTCTTCAGCGATCGAGGAATAGATGCCATCCTGATGTTCTGAATCGGTTTATGCGTGCTGAAGGACTCGAATGAAGATTCCGTCAGTGACGCTATCAGCTTTAGCTGAACCGCCTGGTTCCCTGCAATCTTGCTACTCTCTCACTCCGCATCCCTTGTCCCCTCTTGAGATCTTCGGCACACGAGTTGCAACCATGCCAAGAGGACGACTAGGCCGTAGTTCCTTTTCCTCCCAGCCACGAAACATCTGCACCTCTAGCCGCAACGGAAGCTGAACGTCCGGAAGCATTTAGGAAGCCATCACTGTGATGCGGCACGCCAGCATCACGAAGAAAGAGGCATTTTTTTCACGTTTGCATTCCGCATCCTCATCCATCCTCCAGCCAAGGGAACTCGGAGGCGGACTTCTTCCACCGCTTTAGGCTGCTGGTTCTCAAGGGAGCGCACAGTTGAAGGATGTCGAAAAACCAGGCCTGATCCTATCTCTCGGCTTTTCGGGGAAGGACAGTGCCTCCTACTTGCTCTGGTGGGATTCCAGATGCTCTTGATCTCCACTGAGCTGGCCTGCGTGATGGAGGAAGAAGGGCAGAGGGAGGAGTCATCTAAACTCGTGCGGCCAGCAAGCAGAGGTGCCCCCTCCGCACCCTAAGAGGCTCGGGACAAGAGGAGGCGCGATGGGGATCAGCCGCCATCCCTTGGATCATTTGCGACTTTGAGAGCAAGCGACTGTCGGTGTTACCGGGACAGCAAGCGGAAGCTGAGAGAACCTGAAGCTGACGAGGCTGAAGCAGTCAGAGAGATCCAGAAATGAAATGATGCTTGCGCCGCAGGAAGGAACGGAATTCTAAAATGCCTTTTAACCTCAGGCATGAGAACTCCTGCTTGCCTCTGCTTCCCTCCAGTCGTTCGGAAATAGAAGCAGAGAAAACTGGGAGTGCAAGAAGTCCTCGCGGGCACAGAAAGCGTGCGGTCCTCTGCTGCTCCAGGTTCTTCCTTAGTTCAGTACGCGTCCTTGGTGCAGAGGGAAAAAGGGGCAACCAATGGAAAACGATGGAGCGCAGATTACTGAGAGCGATCTTCAGGCGACGCCCACACAGATGAAACAAAAGGGGGAGGAGAAGAGGAGGGAGAAGATGCAATTGACGTGCTTCCCTCGGAGACGATCCGAGGAGCCCCAGCGCTTCCTGACAGGAAGACGTTTAAAAGAAACCTTCCTCCAGTTTGCGGGCATAATGGCGGCAGCGCCTTCTCTGCGGAGTGAAGGGACCAGCGAGAGAGCGACGTTCTTCCCTCATTGGTCCCGAAAAGTCTACTCTCCGTCGTCTTCGCTTCCCTTTTTCCCTTCTGTTGTTCTAGGAAACAGCAGAGAGAATAAAAAGGGAGGAAGGAATATTCTCTTTTCAGTGGTGTAGGCGATAATCATTACGGAGGACAGAGGGAACGCGGGAGAGTGCTCTCTTGGAATACAAGGAACCTGCCTTTCTGGAAGATCTTGGAACGTAGATAGTTGCCTCATCTCTGCAGCACTGGATCTTACCACTGCTGGAGGAGTGCTGAGCGGCAGGTCGTGGAGGCCCTGCGAAGAGACAGATCGATGCATCGATCGATTCGGGATAGCGTTTCCTAGGGAACGGAGCTTCCCATTGGAAAGCTCTGTGGCTGGAAAGGGCGCGGTGCTTTCCACGGATTCCTCAGTCTTCTCCGCCCGGAAAAGGCAAAAGGTGAGGCTAGTTTCAAGCGCAACTAGGGCAGACGGGCTTCCCGTGGGATTTCTGGGGAGACAACAGGGAGCATCCTCTTTAAAAGAGGGAAAAAAACTGTATTTCTTGCAAAAATAGTTGGGATCGTATCTGAGGCGGAAAAACGTGAGAAAACCAGCAGTCTTTGTATTACGAGAGGCAGACAGAGACGGAAACAAGGGGCAACAACGGACCGGGGAAGAAAGGCAGGAATGGCACCGGGGGCGGAAATCTTCTGGAAGTCAGAGCAAACCAGCTCAGCGGAACTTCCAGGCATCAAGTATGGTCCAAAAAACGTGCAGAAACAAAAGGGAGGTGAAGAAAGTCAAGCAGGTCCTCGGAGTCCATGGAAGAATTTTTCCTTTGCTTTTGTTTTTTTTCGCTCTTTTTTTTCCTCTCTTTTGTTTTTCCTTCCTCCAGGTTTCTCTTCGGCTTTCGAGATGTGTGCACTCACTCCTCGGTTGAGCAGGCACGGCGATTCTTCAGTTCTCGCTTTTCTCCGACTGCTAGAGGGTCTTTCCAAACCGCATGGAATCGTGCGGCGAGCACCAGGGTCACGTAGTTTCATTGGTGTATGTACCACAAGAAGAAGTACATGAGGAAGCATAAGTACGCGACCGGAAACACTACTCGCGAGATCACGTCGATGGACTTGGCTATCCGGACAGGGTTGTATCCGTCTTCGGAAGAGGCATCTTGTCTTCCGGCCTCATAAACAACTCTGGAAGAGCTTCCAGCTTCCACGACCACGGGAAGGTTCCCGTTCTTCTTGTCCGACCTGTGCTTCCTGATCTGCAACAGGAAAAGGAAAAGCAAGTGAGGACGAGTAGCCTGCGGATGAGAGCAGAGTATGGGGGTGAACGCGCGCGTGCTCGGAGAGTCCCTGGAGAGAGTCTTTGTTTGGTCTTTGAAACAGAGCTCCAGCAAAGAAGGAAACCAAGGAGGAAGCCAGGTAGAGAGAGACTGCTTTGAGGCAGCAGGACTGCAAGCGCCATCAGTGGGTTGCCTCAGGCGGAAGGTCCAGGGGGAACAAAAGGGCCCGGACGACAGTGATTCAGAGGAGGACAGCATGACGGAGGAACCGGGAAATGATCTCGGAGCAACTGCCTCTTTCAGCGGTTCCTCCAAGACGCAAATCCGGGAGAAGAACAGGGTCTCCATGCACACAATTCCTCCACTCAGGCTTTTGCTGGAGGCCGCTTGGCTGTGGTCCAGCGCGCGGTGCCAAGCATTGCGGGTTCGAACCCCAACCAGGGAAGGATCGACGCCGAGAATCAGAGGTGCGTCGTGGGTTCCAAGTCCCTCCCGCAGAATGACTCTGGTTGGTCCAGGAGTTTCGAGTGCAGCACCCGTAGAAGTCGAAATCCCCCAGATGCCCCCGTTGACAGGCCGAGATTCGAAGTTGACCCTCCGGTGTCCTTCCAGGAATCAAGAAGCACTTCGGAGTTCCCATCCGGTTGTGAAAATGGAGCCATATCATCGCGTACTGGGGTTGGTTGTTACCCCCCTTGAGGGGGTTGCCTCTCCAGAGTGCAAGAAGCACGCTGCTCCCTTCGTGGAGAGTCCTTCAGAGAAATTGGGAAGCGTCCCTTCGAAGTTCTCTTCGGAGGAGGAAAGAAGGAGAGCTTCCCCTGTGGGTTTTCTTCGGAGAAGAAATTCCCTTCAGAAGAGGATCCTTTCCTGATTCCATTCGGAAAAGAAATAACGGAGCCGCTCCCTCCAGAGAGTCCCTCTGGAGAGAATAAGGAAGAAGTTCCCTTCGGGGCTCTCAACCAAGCGTGAGGTAGAGTGGACTCCTTCCTCCAGTGCCTTCCTGGATTCATAGGGTAGTCTCTCCGAGGTTACCCACTATAACTTTGGAGGGTGACACGCATCCCCGGGTGGAGTGGACAGGGCGCTTTCCTAAGGAGGCGAGCGATTCTTCAGCACTTGGGGAACCAAAAAAAGAAAACCCGAAAGAAAAAAAAAAGCAGAAAGGAAAGCAGGGAAACCATAAGAACCCAGAAGGATTTCCATCACTCGGTCGATAGCGCCATGGCGACAACTTTGTTGCCAAGCGCAATGTCGTGGGTCCACAGGGAGGAGGCACCATCGTCAAAACTCGCCTCGAAGGACAAGCACGGGACAAAATCCACATCGTCCTTGGAGCAATCTCCGACCAATCCTGGTCAAAGAGAGTGGCTAGGCACTAGAGTTCCCCCTAGGGGTTTCCTCAGAGACATCTTCGAGGTGAGCCCCCCGAACCCAGAACAGCGTACGAGAAAGTCTCTAGCAGGGTCAGGAGAACCTGAGTGAAAGGATCCAGATTCCGGCCGCCGTTTCAGTTTTGGAGAGTAAAGGAACCCAAGTCTGTAAATAGGGAACTCTGAAATCGAGACGGGAGAACCTGTAGGAATCCAAAAAGATGGTTGATCACAATCCTGTAGTGATTCTTTGATCTTTTCATCAGGTAGGGTCACATGATGCCCAGATGGTTCTTCCTCGAGTGGCAACAGGGCCCAAGCCTACTGTAGGAACGGTGGCTGGTGGCTGCAGAGAGTTTCGAGCAGCAGCCCTTCAAAATGATCTGGGAGATCAAGCATCTTTGAGGTCAAGGAAGTGAAGATAGCAAACGATGAACTCGAAGGATTTCAGGGAGAGAGAGCTCCGAGGTTCAGGAACATGGAGATGAGGAGGGAAAAACACGTTATCAAATGAACACAGTACGCCCATGAGGGCGAGACCTTCGCTTGCAACAGCGAAAAAGACGCGAGAAGGAAGGGTTCCAAGCGGCAACGCCTGAAACGGCAGCACCCAAAGCCGCTGCTCTCCCCGGAGGCCGGGTTGGCAGTTCGCGTTCGATCCTGCGCAACCCCGTGGTTCCCCGGCGGCTGGACTCTCGCTAGGAGTCTCCCTAGGAAGGTGGAGCGCTTAGAAATGCTCAGCTTCTGGGTACGCTAGAGGGAGCGGGATCCGGGAAGTGCTCAAGTGAATACGGTGGGGAGGCGGTTGAGATAGCAGCTGCCCGCGACACTGGCAAGAGAGATCCGTCAGAGATCCTGGGAGCAAGATGCACACGCCTCACGATCAGAACTCAGAGAAGCTGCAAGAGACCTTGGACCTTGTCCGAGCACACAACTGACACTACAGACTATAAAATTGCTCCTGAGAGAGAAGAGAAGAGAAGGAGAGTGTTGGTGCTTCTTGTGAGCTTTCCTCAAAGGAAAGAAGGGAACTCACGGATCTGAGCCGCATTCTTTTCATCCCCAGCAGCAGCAGCTTCGGCATGCTGCGCTTCCGACCGATGTAGTTGACGCAGATGAAGCTTAGCATAGAAGCGTAGATGAAGACCATGCAGACTCCGTCCCAGGCGTTCATGGCTGTCAGGTTGGACACAACCGGTAGATTCGACCGAAAGCCATTGGACGTCGTGAAGAAGTTCAAGATGGTGGTGACCCCGATCATGACCCGGGCAGGCACAGCATTCCACTCCAACCAGAACGTGGTAAACGAACTAGAAACCAGGACCAGTCCCGGGATGAAAACCGTGGTGAAGTAGAAGGCCCTGTCCCTGGTAAACTTCAGGTCCACTCGGAGGCAGCTGAACTCTCCTGGAAGCATGGAACACAGCGCTCGGAGACGTAGGAATCTTTCCCCCTCCCCTCTGCAAAAGAGCGCGCCCTTGGGGACTAAAGAACCTCCAAAAGCTCTCTTGCTTTTGGTGAGCTGGACAGCAAGATAAGGAAACAGAACGATAGCGCTTGGGTGGAGTCGAAGCTGTTGCAGGGCGCGCCTCGACCTTGAGTCTACCCTCAAACGCCTGGGTCGGAAGTTGCGCCACGGACCGAGATCACTCCGCCTATTTTTCCAACTCCACAATCTATGGTCACAAATCCTTTCGAGGCACGGGTCATTTGCGCTGGTCCCTTCCAGGTTTCTCCGCTCCCCATCGTTTCTGCTCCGCATGGTGGAAGAAGAGCAGCAGCACCGCTCAGAGCGTCATTGGCTCGTAGTCGCTGAGAAGGGGTTGGGTCGAAGGCCGCTGGCAGAATGCCTTCCCTTTGGGAGGTCGGAAGCTCGGCCGAAACTCTACTTCCTTCTGCCCCCCAAATAGACCCTCTCTGGACCCCCTCAGTGGGCAGACGGCTCTCGAGACAGGTGGGCGAGCCCTCCGACGAGTGGAGGAATCTAACAGAAGACGGACGGTGCCAGAGAGAGAGGCACAAAAAGGAGGAGGTCTTTTTCCAGGGACACCCGAGGGGTGTCTTCTCTTCGCCGCCGCCGCATTGTGCGCGCGCACGCAGGGGGCTTGGCAGCAGCGACCCACCTCTCCAGGAACTCACGTCACAACGGACGGTGCTGTTGTCCATCAGGTAGGCGTTCAACATGGTCAGCTTCTCGCCGCGCAGGATACCGTTGCCCCCCTCTGTGTCCGACACCCACTGGTACTTCAGCATGTCCTGCTCGTATGAGTCTGCAAGAAAAATCAGCCACCTCTGAGGTCGTCTGTTCGGGGACGGAGGACGGATGGACAGGAGGGTACGAGGGAGCCATCCACTTGCTCCCCTCTTCCTTTTCTCTCCAGTCCCTCTGGTGGAGGAGGCGCTCCTGGTGGCCGCGCCGGAAGTGTCCCGGAAAGGCGACAAAGGAGGGCGAGGAGGAGTGAGAGAGGATGAGGAAGTTGAATGAGGCGGACGAATGGGTGTGCACGCCGGAGGAGTGGCGGCCGTATCACCTGCTAATACTCACTGCTTTCCAGCGAGAAGGAGCACAGCGGAAAGTCGAAAGGGAAGATCCTGAGGTCTCCCTGGCAGGAGAGGACGAGACTCCTCCTGGAAGGAAGACGAATCGGTCTCCAGCTGGTGGATCTGGGAGCCGTCCCAGTCTGGGGAACGGGGCCTTGGGAAGGGAAAAGAGAGGACTCCACGGAACAAAGGGGTCCTTCGCCTTCCCCCCTCTAGCGCGACGCAGGCGAAAGCGGAGAGAAATACCTCCAAAAAGGGGATGGAAAATGGGGCGGCGGAAGGGAAGGATCGCTCCCACAGCACATTTTCGGGTCCACCACGAAGATGAATCCGGAAGCCTTGCCTTCCTGTCCCTTTTCCCTCGGAAGGGACAGCTCCTCTGAAGAGCTACGAACGCGAAGAAAGGGTTTGCGAGCTCCCTCTCAAGAAAGGAGCGCTGGAAAGGCGCGGAATGGTAGCCACCCCCCCCCCTTCCCTCTGGAAGGACTCTCAGAAAGGGAAAGCTTCTCCCAGAGGTCCGAGTCTCCCTCCCGCACACTGTCCTTCCCGCTGACCTGGTGGTGTACTGGACGTCCCCGCTGCTGAAGACGCGCAGGACTAGGTTGGGCACGGTAGGGTCCTTGAAGTCCCCGTGTAGGATGAAGAGGGTATCCGGGAGCCACAGGTGGTCCAGATGCTGATAAGCGTTCAGGTAGTTCTTGCGGCTGTGGTTGCGGTGGCGCAGGCGCGGGTCCACCCACCGCTGATGGAACAGGAACTCGATCTCGTACTTCTGGAAGGGCTCAGTGATTCCTTGAGAGTCTGGGAGGGAGTGCGCGCAGTGTCTGTAAGGGTTCCTGGAACCAGGACATCCCTCCCTAGGAGACGGCGTTGTAGGATTGAGGGTAAGTTGGAATGCGAAGCCGCGAGGGGTGGGAAAGGTTCGCGAGGGACCGAAGGATCGAGGGAGGGGGCAGAATCTGGGAAGGAACCCCCTGAGTCGGAGGTCTTGCTCCTCCCCAGAGTTCCTCCCTGCGAGCCTGTTCGCAGCGCGCGCTGGTCTGGGAGTTCGTTCGCCCCTGCCCACCCTCTCTTCGGGCTGCTCGTCTGACAATCCCTGATTTTCCCGGATGGAGAATGGCACGATGCCACCACCATCTTGAGAGAGTGGGGCGGTCAAGGACCGAGGAGTGGGAGAGGGAGGAAGAGGGAGAGGAAGAAAGCGCACATCTCCTGAGTATTGGACTTTCTCTTCGCCTCCATGTCCTGACAAAGTTCTCGAGACGCCCTCAGGCGGAGCGAGTGAGGCGCGTACATTTCTGGGATGGAAAGAGAGAGAAATCTTCCTTCCCCAGGTCGCCTAGGGAGAAGAGAGAGGGTCCTGTTATGAGACTAGGAGGAGGTACAAGTGACCTTTTTTTCCGTTCAGAACTCCCTCGGAAGAGGCGACGAACCCAGATAAGGAGCTGGTGGGGTAGGGGAAGAAACGGACGGATGCTCCCGGAGGTACTTACCAGGCTGGACTCATCAGGGGACGAAAGACTCAGCAGTAGAAGGCTAACGTTGACGACCACCGGACCTGTGAACAGAGGATGCTGCATGAGAGCGAACTCCACGGATTTCCCTGGAGGAGGGAACCCACTCCCAGGTGCTTCCAGGCGGAAGAGAGAGGGATACTGGGAGGAAGGAAACGGTTCTTTCTTTTCGAGAAGAGCATGGCCTGGAAAAGGGGAGGGGAAGGGAGGTATCCCCTCCTCACCTGTCCCCTAGCTTTTGCACCCCTGCCTTGCCCGAGAGAGGGCAAGTCGATGAGCGATCCCTTCCCGAAAAGGCAAGGGGAAAAGGAAAGGAGGGAGAGGCTCGCTACCTTCTCGCCCTACCGGCAGGAGGGATTTCCTCCTCCTCTCCCCTTCTTGGTGTTCCTAAGCAACAGAGACAGTGACTATTCCGGCGCGTTGAGGAAAGGAAGGGCAGGCGAGGGAGTGCAAGAGCCGCGAAAACGCCGCTTTCGGAAGCGATCCCGAGGAATCGCAACCTCATGCTCTTCGAGGGCTCTTGCGCTGACTATATCAGTGGGTGAAAGCCCATCGTGGGGGTTTCTTTCCAGGAGGCACCTTCCGGCGGAGGATTTCTGGTCAGCGGACCTTTGGGAATGCGAGAAAAGAAATCGGTGCCGTATTCCTCCTTCTCGTCCCGAGGTGCAATAGGGACTTATTTTATCCATGTCTTCTCCCGCCTTCTTCAGAGGAGGATTGATCCCATCCGGACGAGCTACTTTCTCTTGGACGCCCATGGTGGACGGCTCCAGCGTAACCCGGAGAGAGCCGTCGAAGTAGCGGACAGAAGGGGAACATGAAGGAATAGACCGCGGTGGCTCGGCCCTCCGGCCCGCATGGGAACGAGTCGGGAACAGGGAGACGAAGAAGCTCCTTGACACGATAGGAGGAGGGAGAACAGAGGAGATGATCTGCAGGCTCCAGAAAGCGCCACAGAATTCCCGTAGGCTGGATTTCTTCGAAGAAATCCGTGTGGGATTCCGCTTCCGGAGATTCTCCTTCCTTCTAATGGAAGGAGGAGCAGCCGGAGACGTTGGACGCCCCTAGTGGGAAGTGCGGAGGCGTCCGACTGTCCTTTCCGTGCCAACACTCCGGTCATGTTGTGACCAGCGGATTGTCGGAGAGCCGAAATGGGGAGGGAAAGCAGAAGGAAAGACGGGGAAGCTATCGTTCCTCGAGGACGTGGAATGAGACGGGGTTGCCTTGGAAACGGAGCAGGAGGGGAGAGAAAGGAAGAGAGGGGATGATGAAGTGAGCGGAGGAGTAGAGGAGTGGAAGTGTAGGAGGAAGAGGAGGAGGAGGATAAGAAAGGAAGACGATATTGGAAGTCCTCTCTCTCCCTGTGGGCAAGCGCCAGTGGAGGCGGAGATGGCCTATAGCTTGCTAACTGCCACGTGGGCGTGGCTCTGAGTGAAGGACGCACCTCACCGTCTCCGTAAGCAGCCGTTCGGGAACCACTATCCCCAGTTAGAGCCCACTCGAAGGAGTTACCCTCGTGGGGGATGGGGCAGGGAGAGGGAGGAAGTCCGACGTAATGGGTGCCAAAGTTTCTTTTCCCTCGACTCGCCGGTTCCCCTGAGCCCTTTGCGCGGTCCCCTTCCTTTTCCTTTTTCTTCTAGGCGGGAATCCGACGTACCATCGGAGGGAGGAAGAATCCTCTTGTCGTATCCTTCCTTCAGGAGGCTGTCCAGGATCTGGTTCTCCGCCAGGTTCGCCGAATTCCTGAAAGACAGTGCTCGCCGTCAGCTCGTTTACGAGGGCAGCGGGTTTGCTGCTTCCGGGGTCGCCGGACAGCACGGGAGGGAAGCGTCGTGCGCGCGCGGGAAGGAAGACGATCCAGAAGGGATGGATGGATCCTCCTCCTCCTGCTCCCAGGGTGATAGCGGCAGCCGGTCAGGAAGGGCGCTTCGCCTCAGTCACGGGCTCTCAACTGCTCGTGTAGCCGCCGGTCATCACATCGCTCCTCTTGTCGAGTAGTGACCCGACAGGAGCTCCTTGAGATGACCCGAGGAGTCCGTTTCTGGATAATTTAACGCGCCGAACGCGAAATTCTCTTTCTGCGCTCTGGGGAAGGATGGCACCGCTGACCGCGCCGCCAACCAGAGAAGAATTTTCGGTCTATTTATGAGAGATTCCTTGCCAAGATCGCATCTGTTCCATTTCCCACGCATGACCTCTCTGCCTTCGGGTGCTAGGAAAGCTTCGACGAGAAAGTTTCCGGGAAAAGCGCTCCTCCGGGGATGGTAGCAGAAGCTAGCACCGCTCGCGACTCCTAGGGAGATTTTCCTATGAATCCAGCATTCGAGCAGACGACTCAGCGTCGTAGAAGCTTGTTTTCCTAGGAGACTCAGCAAACGAAGTAGCGTCTGCTCCACTCCGCCTGATGGACAGTGGAACGGATGTGGAGATCAAGGCCCGGAAGTAACCCCGAGTCCCTTCACTGCGATTCTGGAGGGACGGGACGCGGCTGTTGCTTTTCCGAGACCTTTGCCAAGTCTTTGGTTCACCTCAAGCAGCTTCCTCCCTCTCGCGTTTGCATTTCCCACCCGAATTCGCCCCTCCTTTCGCGCTCAACCTCAGGAGAGGTCGAGGCCCCAGTGCCCGTGAACCTCTTTTCCCTTATCCTTGCCAAGCTTAGAACGGAGTCGCTGCTGGAGCTCCTGCTACTGCGAGAGAGCGCACAGGGAAACCGCTATAATCCCCGAGTGACCGCCGATTGGTGTTGTCACGAGGTTACGAGCGCCGCTGGCTGTGTCCGGGACTCCGATAGCCACCCTAACCAATCGCGCGAGGGCGTTGTGCAGTTCCGAGGATGCTCGAGCTGCCAGAAGTTCCCGGATTTTCCGGATTAGCAGCAGCAGCAGTTCGATCTCGACCCTTCTGCAGGACTTTGCAAAGCTGCCCAAAAGGCGCATGGGTCGAGGTTTTCCAAGGGACCCTCCAATTTCTGCTGCTACGGGAGTCTTCTGTGTCCTGGGCGAGAGGCACGCAAGAATTGGCCAGCGCTACGAAAGAGGAAACCAGCGAGAAGGGGGGAGGAGCCAAAGGGATCTTCAGTCTTCTGCCTTCTCTCTCCCCCTCTCTCTTTACAGGATGCTCCGGACGTTGCTGTGAGAACACTTGGAGACTTCAAGGAGAGCCCGAAAGTCCAAGGATCCAGGAAAAGGAAGCCCCTACGGAATCAGGAGAGATCTTTCTCCGATGCTTCTTGCCCTCCCACTTCCGCTTTTGGAGATTCCTGACCCTGAAAGGGAGGATTTACCACCGGAATCCCATTAGAGAGGACCCATCCTCTCCCATGCTCGACGGTTTGGGAGGAATATGGTGGCAGGGCCCGCGGCTCCACGCGGGAGGTTCTCTGACGTCAACGGGATCAGAAGGGAGGAATTTCTCTGTGTGGATCCCCCGGGTGCTTCTCTACAGAACTCTAGGGAGAGCCTTCCAGGGAATCCGCTTCTCGAGGAAGAAGCGTTCCTTGAGCACGCCTCCTTCCTTGAGGAAAAAGGCCGAGACGCTTCAGGGACTTCAGGAAGCTTCTCGCAATTTCCAGGACTTTCCGGAGAAAAGAGTGAAGGTTTTCTTCTTCAGGGTTCCCAGGGAATAAGAGGATCCTGCCGTGAACTGCAAATGTTCATCCTGGGACGTCATGTCCCCAAGAGACATTGGAGCGGCTGTTCCGCCTTGCGCGCCTCAAGGAGGCACTGCTCGGGGAGAAGCTCCCTCCCTGGCCACGTGCGGCGTTGCTATCCTCCGGAGGCAACAGCCTGGATACCCGGTCCCTTCGATGATGCTTCTGGTCCCGCAGGCTGGGATAGGATCCCCTGTAACCGCTCGGCCCATCTTCTCCCACCCGCCCACTCCACTCCGCATCGTCAGTGTGTAGAGCAGTTTCTCCATTTTCCAGCTTCCGAGGACCAAGATGAACGTCTCGCATCCCGATGCATCTTGCTCCCTCCTCCTACCTTTCTCAAGGAATCCTTTGCGTTCTGGATAATAAAGGACGTGCTACAGGACGAAAACCGGTATGAGGAGGGAGCGTTCAGCGTCTTCCTTGTTCCCCTTCCTGAGGATCGCTCCGACTGTTTCAGAGTTCCTCCGCAGCTTTCCAAAGTCCTCGCAGTCCCGCGTTCGCCCGTACCCGGAGCGTCCTTTTCTTAGAATCTGCTCCCGACACCGCTCTTCCTGAACCCACGCCCACGAGTGCTTTTCCGCGCAGATTCCTGTCCTCGGCTAGCAAGCGCGAACCCTGTGAGAAGCGAACAGCCGCCAATGGGAGCCGCGAGGGCTCGCGGCAGCGACGGGATCGGCTGGTGCTTTGGAGACCCGGACCGCTCCGTAGGATGGAGGGCGCCGCTCCTGGTTGAGCGAGCGCGCCCTCGCGGGGCAGAAGCCAGGGGAGCAAGGAGTCCCGCTGCTACCGCCACAGCGGTCGAGGGAGGCAGACACGCGGCTCTTCAGTACTGGGAAAGGGAGACGCGCTTCCAGGTCCTCGCCTGCCGAGCAGCGGCGTGGGTGCTGCCATGCTCGGATGGAGGGGGAGGGTTACCATGGCGTGCCTGTGGCAGATGAAGGGAGGAAGAGAGAGGATGAGTTGCCGCGGACCGTTTCGAGGTACATCCGGGTGCGCCGACCAGCCGATCCGTTCAGGGCGCTGCCACCAGAGCGGGTGAGAGAGACATAGAAAGCCACGCTGCGGGAACAGTGCAGGAGACATCAGCGTTCATCCATTCTCCCCCTCCCCTCCTTCGAGTTGCTTTAAAGGGGGAAGACGAGCCGGAGGGGCAAGTGCGAGCAGCCCATATCTTCAGGGAAGGAATCTGCGACGGATAGAGCGCACGCGTCCTCGCAACGGCATCCTCTAGGCCGAGCATCGGAAATCGTGGCCGAGGGTCAAGGGTCGAAAAGTCGCCCTCGAAGTGTTCCCCCCCGATGGCGGCGGAGTCTGATCCTCCGCGAGATCCCGAGGGGAAGATTCGTGAGGCTGCGAGCGCGCCACCCGGCAGAGGAGTGCCCGGGACGAAGGGGTCGACTGCCATTTTGTTTTTGCCTCCCGGAGGCGAGCCTTGCAGGCAGAGCCCCATCCGGCCCTGCACTCACTGCATGGAAATCCGGGACATGGAGATGAAGGCGGCGAGGCAGACTGCGGAGATGCCGGGGAACCACGTCCATGGCGCCATCTTCCATCACCTGGGCAAGAGAGAGGAACTTCACATACACCCGAGAGGACCGGAAAGGGGTGACGGGGAACGGGGAAGCGGGCGGGACGGACAAAGGGGATGGGAGCAGCCGCCTCCTTCTCTCGCCTCGTTCCGTCCCCGGACCCGCCAGCCGCTGCTCACATGGGGACGCCGTGCGAGACGCCTCAACAGGAGGGGAGCTCTCACTTCCCGCCCTTCCCCCTCCCCGTAAGCCGGGCCTCGCCTTCCCCTTCGCGTCGCGAAAGTTCTTCTGGTTCCCGGCGGGGCCTGTCCCTGAGCCTTCTCCTCCTGGTTCTCCCTCCAGACGATGAGACGGGAGAGCATGGGGTCCTTCGCATCGAGTGAAGCTGGGAGCTAGGGAATTTTTGCCGTGACCTAAGAAGGAAGGGGTAGGAGGACTCCGAGATGGCAGGGAGAAAAAGGGTGAAGGATGCCGCGGGGGAACAAGGTCCAGGCAAAACTCTGCGGACGAGGAGGAAGCCACGTTGAGTTCTGGCTTCTTTCCTGCAGGAATGCATATTCCCTTCCGAAGGCCACAGATTGGGATCAGGAAGCAGGCGCAGAAGACCCACGTCGTCTGGATCCCAACCAAACCCTTCATGTTCAGAGGTCTCTTCCAGAGGGCCAAGTGACGCTCCCAAAGGTCGCATCGATCCTGGGATCGACCTCCTTCCCTACCTCCTTCCTTCCACCCCTTGTCATTTCCCGTTAACTGGACATCCTTTCTCTCTTCTCCGCCCCGCCAGACAGCGGACCCCAGGCAGCGCCCAAAGGCAGAGAGAGGAAGGAAAGCGTCCTGGGAACCCTTTCTGCAAGGGTGATGACTGAGCCACCACGGAGCAGGTAACTTTATAGAGCTAAGGCCAGGGTTGACAGGACACCACCTCCTTTCCGACTCCTGCCGGAAAGTCCATTTACTCCACGGGGTTGTCATGGTCCGGGACGGAGAGATCAGCTGGGAAAGGAAAAGGAGAAAAAGACGACGAGAAAGGAAACGCATTAGGGATGCTCCCAGGGAAGACTGGGGGCTCGATCCGGTTTCCCACTCCCGCGTCTCGCGCGCGGGAGGTGTCGAGAAAGGTCCTTTGTGGTAACTCGAGGAGGGGCCTTCCATTTCCTCCAGGAGCCTCGCTAGGGACGAGGACGAGGATGTCGCAACCCGCACACCATTCTTTTTTCCTGTCCACCTTCCTCCTTGCCGATCGCCTCCGGGATGAATCTCAGGAGTCCTTTAATGCATGGAAGGCATTCCCCCATCCTCGTTCGGCTAAGCGGTCTCTCCTGGTCCTTCTGAGAACGCGGAACTGAGCACCCGCTCTTCCTTTTGATTTTGACCCTTCAGGGATGACGTGAGCCTCCTGTGAATCGGGTCATTTTTCAGAGGTGGCTACCGCTGACCGCTCCCTAGATCCCTGGGGTGGAAACCCTAGGCATCTAGTGAGCGTTGAGAGCATGTCAAGGAGCGTCAAGGACAGAGAGTCACGATGACAATCGGAACTCGTGTTCCCGGGAGCTATGCGCGCGAGAGAACGCACGCTAAGAGACTGCATCCAGGAGGGTCATCCTGAATCCTAATCACCAGGAAAGCAAGTCTTGCCAAGTTCGGCTCCCTCGACTTGAACGTCGCGCGTGGGTCACTCTGAAAGATGGTGCGATTCTAGATGAGGTGGATGCTGCTGTAGAGAGCAAAAAGAGGAACTCTCTGCCTTCGTTCTTGGAGCAAAAAGCGTTCACTTCTCATCCTACCGGGTCCTCCTCAAAACTGTCCGCTTTCTCCTCCATCCAGGAAAATGAAAAAGGCGCAATGGGAAGGGATGGAGAGGGTAGACCTGATTTCGAACCCGTTGCGTGGAGCAGGGATGGAGCCGTGAACTTGTTCGTGGGGGCACTGGAGGACTATTTCTAGGAAGTTCACTCCGGAATTCTCCTCTCAGGACACAAGAAGCACCTGTACCACGGACGGAAGACGCCTTTCTGTGCCCCGAGGGCTTTCCGCAGGGAACGCCGTCCCAAGCTTGGTGCTGATCGCGAGGGAGGAACGCCACTACCGGCACCGGAAATCGGTACGGGAACGCGATACCCTCACCATCCGTGGGAAAGCTCCGATGGACATTTCCTCGGCTATGCCTTCCACACTCAGGCCGGGGGTGGTGGTTCAGGAAACGCCAGTCCTCAGAATCGCATGGTGTTCCTTAGAGCGGGGCTCCTGGTAAGGCGACTCGAGGAGGGGAGGAAGGAAAAAAGATAGGTCGGAGACAGCAGTCCCTCTTAGTCGGTTGAGGACCCTTCAAGGTCCCACTGCAGACCGTGTTCTCCCTTAGTTCGATTTGCCTGTAGGTGTCTCGCCCTCTGCTGCTGCCGTTACGGGACAGGCCACGAGCGTCCGGGAGAGGCGTCGGCGGCACCCGGATCCCGGAGAAGAAGCGAAGTCTTTCCCGTAGGGAAGTTCCACTTAACACCCGCCTCACCTCTGCTCGCGTTGGGGGATATGTCCTGGTCCCATGGCCAACCCTCATCTCTGCGCCGACCGGTGGCTCAAGTTGTCGGACTGCGACCAAGCGCGGAGGTCTCTTTCCTACGCAGCCGTTGCCAGGGGAAACCGAGAGAAGTGGATGCTGAGGAGGGGGATTAGGGACAGAGAACACTTCCGCCTTTTCCTGCATCCTCTGGAGGAGCTCTTTGGGACACCCCAAGCTAAGCCGCCATCGAGGAGAGACCCTGGGAGTCAGAATAGGAGTCTCTGAATGACCTCGATGGCGGTGACACGTCTGTCCTTCCTCAGGAGGCGAACGAGAGCTTCCGGGTCCTCTCCAAACCCGGAGATGCTCGTTTTCCAAGAGACTACCGCTCCTTCATTCCCTGGGTCACGAAGGTGCTCACTGGAGCGTTTCCTCGCCTCAAGGATCCGCTTCCCATTCTCCCTTCGGAGGGAGCAAGGGAAGAAGGAGGAAGGAAGAAGGGAAGGGCGGAACCGTTTCTGACCTCCCGCACCTTTCGGTTGCACGTCGATTCGTATTCAGAAGGAAAGCCACCGTTGTTGAGTTTCTCAACCAAAAAAGGAAGGTCGAGAGGAAGGGAGGAGGAGGAGAGCAAGCGGTCACTCCAGAAGGAGAGGTCAAGTGACTTGCTAGGCAAGAGGAGTGCAGTGAGGTTTCAGAGCAAGCAGCGCCTGATTTCGGGACAGACGTGCTAAAGCCAGAACTATCCTGGAGAGATCCGTTCCTTTCTCCTCTCCCCATCCCTTTGCTCCGGAAAGCGTCAGTTCTTTCGATTCCAGGACTGTATCCCTTGTTCTTTCTCGAGGGGAGCCCGTTCTCCTCTCCGTTCGACCCTTCGTGCCTTCTGCTGTTCCGGAGAGCCGGCGTCGATGCACCCTAGATGGAGGGAGAAAAGATGCCGTTCTTTCGCCCCTCCCTTGAGCCAGGGGCACTCGGGCTGCTGTGGAGCTCGAAGGAATCTCCCCCTGGCAGCTCGAGCCGGAACGCAAAGAGTCTTCGGACCTGGTTTCTCAGGTTTTCTGGAGAGAAGCAGACTTCAGTCGCAACCTCGAGGCCATCAAGGTGTACTCCGGGAGCGCTGCCAGTAGCTTTCGGCTTCCCTGGAAGCTCCTTCCTGGCATAAGAGAAGATGGTGAAGCGCTCCTCCGCTTTTCCGAAAGGAGTTGGATCCAGAGAAAAGAAGGGCTTGAAAGATGCTGGATGAGGGGGAGGCTTCGCTGTTCCCTCGTCGTTGGGGTGAAACGTCCTCGTACCGGAGGGACGCTGTTTCCCTGGGTCAGTTCCCCTTTCGTCCTCACTCGGATCTTCAGAGGAGGGAAACTCGCGGAAGTGGGGCCGAGATCGCGGCGACGAGATGCTGGGGGAGGGATGGGGGTCTCCTCCAAGGGACAGCCGTGCGGATCCTCAGGGAGGTCACGCGCTCGTTCCTCTAGGATCTCAGCATAGCTCCTGGGGAAACATGCCTTGCCTAACCCACGTTTCCCCACGTCTCTTTTTCTTAGAAGGAGCGATCACTGGCATGTCTCCGGGCAAAAAAGGAACGCTCAGGGATGTACTCTTGGGAAGCTTGGAAAGCCCGAGAGGGCTGGGTTCAGGAGAAGAGGAGTGTCCCTTTCAGGAAGCATGAGCGCCTGCATCCGTAGAAGATACTGCCTTTCCCGTTTCAGCGTGAAGAGAGAGGGGGACATCTTCTCCCCTCTCCGAGTTTGCTGCTAGGGAACCACCGAGGTACCTTTTCGTTCTCGACACCCTCTTTCATCTGCTTCTCATGAGAGCCTCGCGGAGGAACTCTGAACTCCGGAATACAGTGGTCTGCTCCAGGCTCCGAGCACGATGAGAATCGGGAAGCAACGCAAAGAAAGTACCTCCGGAAAGGAAGTGGTGGCACTCCACCCGAGAAGACCAGAAAGTCGAAAGGGATGGGACGCTTGTCGGCGTAAGCGGTGGGCAGAGCGACTTGAAGCCGAGCGCTCTCTGAGAGACGCAGCACGAAGATGCCTGCTCAGCATGTGGTGCGTCACTGCACCGAAACCACCCACAGGGGTAAGCCGCGGGCCATCGCGAAGCTTCTCAGCCACCCAGTGGGTCCGAAACCGATGGGGGAACTGTCCCCTCTCCCCTTGGCATGTGACTCGCTTCATCCCAAGTCCACGCTGCGTATATGGCGGCAGCAGCCCAGAGTGTTCAGCCAGCGATTCCGCCCAACTAACGCTTGGAGCGAAGCAGCAACGCAGGCGAAGCTTCAGGGACAGCAGGAACAGGAGAGGGTGGACTTCGATGGAGGACGAAGTAGATCCGCTCATGAGCCAGGTGGATGGGACGAATGCCCTCAAAAGGCGAGGTGCTGCCTCCTCCTTCCTGCCTCCCTTCAGCTCTCGGATCGTTCCGGTCCTCTTGCAAGGATGATCATCCTCGGGATCGTTGCTTCGGGCGGGGACGTGTCTTCCTTTTGGTTCTCCCCCTTCTCCCGAAGAAGGGATCCCGGGAATGTTTCGGAACGTCCCTTCTCTAGCGGCGATGCCTCCGCTTTTATTACAAATCGATAGTCGCACTGCTAGCTTTTATGATGCCACATGACTCGTTTCCATAGAATCTGAAAGCCGAATGCTGGTCCCATCTTCCCCAAAGATTCTTGCTCGGAGTCGTTGCAGCACCATGGCAACCGTAGAATGAGAGGCGAGGATCGTTCGATTCCCTAGGACGCATTTCGATCCTGAAAGGGGGACGGGGGGCTCACGTCCACGTGATTATTTCTTAGATCCCCTTCCTTCCGGAGAACGGCCTCCTTGTCCACGGAGTCTGACACCCGCCCTCCTCCTCACCCTGAACCAACGTAGAGCTGCCGAACTGCTTTTCGAAAACTTGCCGTGACATTCCTCCTGGTTGCAGCTGACACTCTCTCTCTTACTTGACCATCCGCCTGCCTCGTGACGGGGGCCCTCCGACGTCATGGATTTCTGCATCCATGCATCATTCCGCTCCTAATCAGCTCGGCTTTCAGCGTCCATGGACCTCGAGTTCGTTAGCTCCCTCCAGAGCCGTGTAGGCACGGAAAGACCTCGCGTGCCCGGGATCCCTACGCCTGGGCGTGCCGCGGAAATTCTGCTTCCTCTTCTCGCGCCCCCTCTTCCTTTGTCGCTCTCCATTCGGATCGGCCGCGCGCAAGATCTACGCAACCCCGTCCCTCACTGTTTGACACGGCGATTCTTCTGGCTCACATCGATTGGCAAGATTTCCTGATGGACGTCTCGCCTCCGATGGCTGGCGGCACATCTCCCGCGCGATCGGCTGCTGTCGGGCCTCCCTTCCGCGCGATCGATGACGCCACAACAATTTTTCACTTGGCGCGCGCTGCCAGGAGCGCGCGCGCCTGCCCCGGAGTCCCCAGCGGGAATCCCACAGCGAAAACACGGGATCGTGTCACATGCACACGGATGCAAGAGATACCTGGCTCGTCCGCCGCATACGCAAAGGCTCTCTGAAAGGGAATACGGAGCACCCGATTTATCCACCAGGAGTGCGGGGTATTCATAGCCTTCTGCCGGCGATGGTGCGCACACGGCTCGTGGATTATTAATAGCCTGAGCACGAGGCTTTTTATAGCACTTGTTAGCAGCCGTTACGCCGCTTCTTTGAGCTCCCAGCTGCGCCAATACATCCGCTCTCAGTCATTAACAATCCAAGCAATCGGCAGTAGGCGCCCAACAACAATGAGAATTGAGCAACAGTGTCCGTCCGCTAACAATGGGATGCACGGTAACAGTGCGTACTTCCGTCTCACTAATTCTCTAGCCGATCGATCTAGAAGAACCAATACATTTCGAAGGCGAGTGGGAAACGCTTGCGTGATTTGAACATCCACGAAAGGATTGGCATGGGATGCAAGGAAGGCGGGCAGAGATGGAAACCAAGAGGACCTCTTTAGCCTTTCCAATAACTCCCAAAGCATCCACACCTGCCCGTTTTTGCTGCCGTCTCCCATCCTTGGTCTCCAAAGCTAATCACCTTTCGCTTGAGTCCCCTGCCAGGAACTCTTAGACTTATCTCTGGCAGACAGTCTCACGGAATTTTTCTTAATGGACAGGAAGAACCTCCGTATCTCTGACTACAGGCCTCTAACCTCAGATCTCAGGCTCACGAGATGCTTCCGGAAGAACGCTCACCTAAGGATCGCCTGTTCCCTGTCGCTGAGGCATGAGCGTGACCTGCCATACATCCCCCCTTTATGACAATCTAGTCCTGCTGTTTGCCTCCTTTTTTGGCATCATCAGGGGAGAACGCAAATCCTCGAA
Organism: Raillietiella orientalis; assembly: GCA_036172245.1. NCBI lineage: Eukaryota > Metazoa > Arthropoda > Ichthyostraca > Raillietiellida > Raillietiellidae > Raillietiella > Raillietiella orientalis. The sequence goes on from JAYWIR010000015.1 coordinate 3,656,093, forward strand.
GAGTGCGGGAGGGTTCGAACTCTTGCAGGATGCCGAGTCTCGTCGTTTTCTGAGGGGGGGGGGGGGGAAAGGGGAGCATTCGCCGGCTTGCCGTGGGGCAAAAAATCCTCCTCCGCTTACCACTCCAGTTCTCAAAGAAGCATTTCAAGAGGAAGACGAGGAGGGTCCGTGCCCACCTCCAGGAAGTTTCCCCGAAACCGGAAATAAAGATGCAGCGAATGGGTCAGCTGAGTCGCTCACAAGAGGGTCCGCCACCACGGCGCTTCACGGCTCCATATCTCGGTTCCCCGAGCACTTGTGCCTACCTCGCGTAGCCCACCTCGGTCTGCACCCCCTGCACGCCAACCCACAAGATGCCACTGCGCTCTTCTTGCGGGTGAAGAAAAACGTGATGGACCGAGAAAGGCAGCTCATTCTGAGGAATCCTTCTGTCCTGAAGGGCATCACGCCCTCAGGATGACCGGAAAGGTCTTTCTATGTGAGCCCTGTGGTCCCGCCTTTCGTTAAATCCGGGCGCGTTTTCGAGCTCCATACCCGCCTTCCCACGTTTTCTTCATCTCAGAGATCTCCAGAATTCCATCTTAGCGCTCCGGAAGCAAAGTAGGGATTTCGCGTCCGAGTTGGAGAGTAGCGGCTTCCCTACCCCGACTCTGTCACAAGCACGCTTGGTCTCTTTATCTCAAGTTCGGAGACTGTTGTTCAGTGACCTCTTTCGGCGCTCTGTGGTCCCTGACGTTGGGTGCCATCATGACCAGAAGTCATCTCTTCTCTCCCTACTTCCCTGCCTCTGTTTCGTCGGAAGAAGAGTTGCTGACATGAAGTTCTCGGGTCGAATGGTAGGAGTCTGGGCTGGGAGGGAGATGCGCGGCCGGATGTGATCAGGAGACAGCTATCTGGGTCCGACGCACAGGCACGAGCTGACCTTGGGTCTCCTTCCCCTCCTTTCCTAACTGCATTCCTCACGAGGGACCAGGTCTCCCGGTTCCAAGCTCCCCAAGACTCCTCGGGGGGTCTCTTCTTACTGAAATCCGTCGAGGATGACCTTCCTAAAGATGGCCCTCAGAGGAGGGGCGAGCACGTAGAGTGGGTGGGAGAAATAACTAAATCACGGAATGAACGGGAACGCGGAAGTGTGGAAAGGAAGGGACGGCCCCATCCATTCAGGAGGGAAAAGATCTCAGGAGACAATTCTCTCGGAATCAGCAGCTGTCGGACAGGGGAAGAACGCCCTGCAGCAAGGCAAGAGTAACAGAGGTTTCAACAGCATCGCCAGCACGAAAAAAGGAGCCAAGTCCTTGACAGAATTAGGGAGAGACCTCGCCTCCGAGACTCTCATCCCGAAAGAGCTCTGAGTCAAGGAAGACGAGGGAAGGAGGAAGAGGTCTCCACCGGGAGAGAGAGGATTCCGAGATGCTTCAGGCTGGTCAGATCAATCGGTGATGATCAAAAGTGGTGTTGGTGTTGGTGATGGAGGGGTCTGGTTTGAGAGAGGAAGGGCACGCGGAGAGAAGGGTGCACTGCCATCGTTCCAAAGAGGGAATCCCCCGTGGAGACCACGGAATCGAGTGGTGGGGAAGAAGGTGGGAGATGCAAACTGCGACGGCGATCCTACGGCATCGCTTCTCGCGAACAGGGGACGGAGGAAACGCCCGCCATCCTTCCCTGCGATGTGAGCGACGGGCTGCGGGCGTTTCCACGGAAACGAGGGTTCCCTGATCGAACCAACTATTAGGGAGCGCTGGAGGCAGCGGAACTCCGCTCCCGCTCAACGGACACCACCCTTCCCACCCGACGGCGGCGCCGATGCACGGAGCTTCCCGGAAGGGATTTGTTCTCCCCCTCTCGTTCCAAGGGACTCACCTGTTCATCTTCCCCGGAGACGTACGGCAAGGGAGAGACGCAGTATTCGGAAGCACTTCTTTCAGGACTCTCCCGACCTCTCCTGGAAAGCTGCAGCGGGAACGTTTGCGCGGTATACTGACGTCCTGCCAATGCGTCCTTCGCTCCTTCTCCCCAGCCCATAGGACGCAGGCGCGAGTGTCGGAGCGCGCACTTTCGCGACGGGCATGCCTTCAGAGAGCCGTCCGCGAGGACGGCGCGGGACTCCGCCGCCGCGGGCGCACTTTAGAGGAGCCCTGCACCTCCATTGGGGCACTCCGCGGGAGGAATCGGCGGTCACGAATCTTCCGACCGTGACCAGACGGGACTCCTGTAACGAAAGGACTTCTGGACTCACTGGAAGAAAGGGGAGAGAGAGGAGAGGAGGTAGGAAGCAAGCAACCGAGAGAGGAGTGGCTCCCTGCTTCCTTCTGATGCGCTGAGGCACTTCTCAGCTCTCCTGGGCATGGGAAGCGGAAAGCAGGACGATTCCTCTTCCTCCATCTCCTGTTCACGGCTTATTTCAGAGGGGAAAGGGGAGACGGAGGGAGCTGAGTGTGGCCTCCTGCTCCGTGCTGGTCGGACTGCGCAACTGAAGCGCAGGTTCGGAGATCTTCCTTAGACGAATGCCGCTCTTCCCAGTCCTCTTCCATCCCTCTTCCGCCCCATCTCCTCCCCCCCTTCTTTTCGAACCACGGTGGCTGCTTCGGGCGCGCTCGCCTTCAAGTGGTCGCTCCCTCCGTGCATGAATCTCTCAGCTTCTTTTCATCCAGACTCTGCCGCATTCACCCGAGACTCTTCCTTCCCCTCCCTCCTGTTTTCTTCCCTCTCTTCCAGAATGCCATTTTTTTTTGGCACTTCGGAAGAGGGCGTCTGGATGGAAAGAAGCCAGGAGATGAGAGGAGGCTGGAAGCGACGGATCTTGAAGGAATTTTTCCCTCTTCGGCCGGACCTGGTGGCGCTTCGTGGCCTCCTGTCGAAAATCGCAAGATGATCTTGCCCGGATCCTGTTTCCATGTGAACTCATCCGGAACTCTTGCAGTGCCGAAACAGCATCGCATGCATCTCGGGGATCATCTCGCAAAGACATCGGAGTGAATCGGGTGGAAATGATGGCAGCCGCGCACCTTACACGGAACCGGAAACTGCGTTGGAGCGGGCCAGTCAGGGAAGGAGAGATGCCAGAGGGTGGTGGTGAAGTACCGCGGACGCGAAGAAGCGCGCCAACTGTGGTTTCGCAGTCTGTTTCAGCTTTCGCCAACTGACCAGAGAAGAGTGACCTCTGGACTGTCCCAGAAAGGGTAGGATCGCTGGCTGCACAAAGAAGGAAGACAAGTTGTCCTGGATTAGCAGATGAAGGATGGAGGGATCAGTCGTAGAAAAAAGGTAAATTCAGGTTGTTCGCTGGGTCGGTGTCAGTCCCTGGCATCTCTCCTGGAGTCATCTTCAGATGCTGTACTGCAACAGCACCATCGACTCAAGCAAATTCCGAAGTGGAAGCTGCAAGAGTGCTGCTATGCCCCCAGAAATTCCCGGAAGAGAAGCAGCATAACTTCGAAACCGTGGCATACGAAGCAGAAGTTGCAGATCGAAGTTCGGCCTCCATGGACGACATCAGTAAAGGAAGGAAGGAGATAAAACTCCGACGACGTGACCCCCTTGTTTCTGAAATGTAAGGGGAGGAGTCCCAGCGAAAAAGGAACTTAAGAGGAAGAGGGTTCCGAAATGTAGTCTCATGAACAAGTCTCGGATGAACAAGCCAGGCTCCGGGCTTGGTTAGGTTCCCCATGGAAGAAGGACACTCCCTCATTTCGGGATTCGGTCGCGTTTTAATTTCGATAAGACTCCCGGGGGAGCACGCTTCTGTGCTATGGTGATGGAATTGAGGACGCCTCCTAGGGTAGAGAGTCTCCACGGAAAGCGGTTTTGTTTGCCCGGGAAACTCTGGCATCATCTTCCGCTAGGCTGGCGGCTCCTCTCTGCTCAAACTCCCTGCGGCACGAAGACCGTCGAGTGGACAAAGGCAATCCGCCACGGGATGGCCAGGGAAGAGTGCGATCCGGTTCCAGAGGAAGGGGGGGGGGGAGTCGTGCGATGCAAGCGCGATCTGCTCCCTGAGCAGGCACGCCCCTACGGTCTCAGGGTCATGTGCTCCCGGCAATCCAGACGGCGTGAAGTCGATGTAGAGGCCCTCGGCGAAGAGAGCGTTGTAGGGATGTTGGATTGAAGACTCAAGACTTGCCTCGGCTTCCAGTTCGGGTTCCTTCGCCTCTGGCATAAAGAAAACGAGCACAGCCGTGGCGCCAATCTCCGAACTTCGTGAAGTGGTGATTCAGCGAACCTGCGGCAAACGGAGGCTGTGAAGGCGGGAGTGAGAAGGGGGTAGAGTTCGAGGATGTCTCGGAACTCAGCTGATGGAGGAAGAACCAGCAAGCCAAGAAGGAAGGGCTGGATGCCCTTAGAGTGTCGAGCGCAGCTTCTGCAGCAGCACTCATGGAATCCTCGCCAACATTTGACGTCTCCTCTGCTCGGACCTCTTGGCCGGGAGGCGCAAGTTGGAGGGTCCCATGAGAGACTTCAGTCAGGCGCCCAGTGTGCCTTCATTTGCCTTCGAACCTTTCTGCGAAGCAGCTACACTCCGGGACCTTGGAGCCAGAGCCTCGAAGTGCAGCTCAGATTGATTGTTCCAGTTCTGAAGACTCCTGTCCAGAGATGAATTTCTTCTCAGGCAGCGAAATTGGGCTCTGAAGTTCCATCCTTCGAAGTAAAACCGAAGACATTGCTGAACTCGAAAGGTCAGCAACCATGCACGCAAGGTGGTCACGTGAGCCATCCAAAGGACGATCCCGCGTCGGAGGCTTTGTGGTTAAGGGTTTTGCGCGTGGCACCATGCGTCGCGGGTTCGAATACTTCGGTAAAAACTGACGCCACTGCGCCGTTTGGGTTCCGAGTTTCTCCTGCAAGATGGCCCTGGTTGGCCTACAAACATTCGGGCGCGGCACCGGTAGTGGTTAAAACCAGAGGCCTACGATTAAGGCCAGAACAATGGGAGTCGACCTTCGGGCCCTCCCAGGAATCAAGGAGTGGGGGATTCCCCCTCCAGGCGTGCAATGGAGAGCGGATCCCCCACACCGGGGGAGAACCCTCCGGTTTCAAGATGGAGAAAGAGCCTTCACAGGCACCTCTCCAGTTATTTAAAGAAGCGGACCACCCTCCGTTGCGGGGGGGACCCTTCGAGCCGCCACCTCTTCAGAAGAGTGCAAGGAAGCAAGCGAGAGCGATCCTCTTGCGGGAAGCTGCAGCGCCCCTTCTGAGTTTCGGAAGCGTCCCTTCGGGGTTCTCTTCAGTGGAGTGAACAGGAGCGGTTCCCTTGAGGGCTCCCTCCGGAGAAGAAATTCCTACTAGAGGATCCTATCCGGGTTCCCTTCGGAGAAGATGAAATGCAGAGGACTACCCCCTTTCGGGGGTCCCTCCGAAGAGAATGAGGAAGGGAGATTCCCTTCTGGGTCCTCCTTCGGAGACAACCAGGGTGGGAGGTTCCATCTCCCTCCCCAAGCGTGAGAGGAACGGACTCTGAGCCTTCCTGGATTCATAGAGCTCACCCCCTTCTGGGGTGCCCTCTATCTTAAAGAATACCACGCACCCTCCGCAGTTGGCGTGGAACAGTCTTAAAGAACCACGTGCGCCGCGAGGCACACGAGGTACTTAGCGAACCAAAAAAAAGAAAACCTGAAAAAGAACGAGCCTCATCCACAAGTGATCTCCTCTGACTTTTATTAAGGGTCATTTTCGATGAGCTCATCGACCCAGCTCTCTCCGGGTTTCCTTGTGTACCACTTACTTTCAACCCAGCACCTATGCTGCTCTTTTCTTTAGCGAGAAACAAAAAGATCCTCAGAGACAGTACGAGTTGTAGGACCCCTTGATCTCAGAGGCTCTTGGACGACAGCGGGAAACTTGAGGAAGGACATAAAACTGAAACTCTTCCTCCCCCAAAATGTGTTCGCGCTGGAGGTCGCGTGCCTGCGGTACCAGGTGCTCTCCGCGCGTGGCACAAAGCGTTGTGGATTCCAGTCCTCACGTGGAGGATCGGCACTAGAGAAATGGGCGAGTTGTGGGTTCGAGATCACCCCTCAAGAGAACGCTGGTTGGTCTGTATTTGGGTGCGACACTCGTGGAAGCCGGAAATCGGATGCCCTCGATGAGTGGACGGGATTGAGAGTTGACCCTCTGGGGTCCTTCCAGGAATCCAGGGACTGTTCTCCTCCGGTTGTGCAAACGGAGCCGTCTCCCCCTGAGGGATAGGGGAGGCTCCATCTCGTGCCATGGAGCCGATGTATCGATACCTTTCCAGTGTCAAGAAGCTCGCTGCTCCATTAGGGAGCGACCCTTCAGAGAAAATTCGGAAACGTCCCTTCGGGGTCTCTTCAGGGGAGTAACAAAGAGAGGTTCTCTTTTTCCCTCAAGGGAAATAAAGGAATTCCAGGAGAAGATCCTCTCTCGGTTCCCTTCGGAGAAGAAAGAATGGAGCGGCCCCCTCCAGGGTGTTCCTCCGGAGAGAATAAGGAAAAGGTTTCCTTCATGGTTCCCTTCGGAGACAACCAGGGAGGGTTCCCTCCCAAACGCCCAAACGCAAGAGGAACGGACTCCTTACTCGATTCACACGATGGTCCCATTCCGGGGTGCTCCCTATAACTTGAAGAGTCGTACACACTCTAGGGTGGTGTGGTCGGTTTCAAAGAGCTTCGTGTGAGTTCCCCCTAAGGAGACAAGAGATTCTTCAGTACTCAGCTGATCAAAAAAAACGTGTTGTAGAACATGTTAAGTTGCTTGCGTGGTCATTTCAGACATCGTCCTGGGTTGCGCTGACTAGGGGAGATGCTCAGAAGACCTCTGTCTCTAAAGGAGACGATGACCCAGGGGTTTTCTTTCGGCTTCGAATTCTCACTCTTGCTGTTTAAGGTAGCTACCCCTGGGATCTGAACCACATCTTCCAGCAGCTCACTATTTGCATTGCTACTCCAGCCAGAGTCTCCGGCAATAGAAAGCAGCGGCCTGGTCCCTTCACCATTCCTCCTGCTCTCAGCATTCGGGACCTGACCGGCCGAGCGACGAGGCGCCTCCGGGTTTCCAAGTTGCGCTCCACGAGAGCGATTCAGCAGCTACCAATCCCACCCACTGGCTTTCAGCTCTCTGAACAAAACTTTGATCATCTTCCGTGTTGAAAGATCTTGGACCTCCGAAGTTTGTGGCGGACGCGGAGCTCCAAGTTTGCCTGATTGCTCCTTACGAGGCAGTGCCGTCTGGGGGCTATTCACCAGCAATTGCAATTGCAACCGGGGTCCACGATCTCCACTCGAGAGAACGGATGCATTGTTCAGAAGCTCGAAAAATATGCAAAGCAAGGAGGAGCGCATGCTTTAAGAGCCGGTGGGGGGGGGAAGCTCCTCATTTGACGAGAGAATCCATTGAGGTGTGCTGTCCCACCCACATCTCAAAGATAGAACGACCCCTGTCTTAAAGGTGCGATCATCTCGTCGCCCTCCAAGAAACTTGCGGTGACTCTTTCTTTCTGTGTCTGCAGCATGGATCTTTAGGCAGATTCGGCATCCAGAGCGGATCCGGGAATCGTGGAAGGGAAAGACGCTTGTTAGGGGGTACCGCAAAAGACTTCCAGGAGTCCTCCGTGTCTCTTTTGCTGCTGAATTCTCGAGTGGCTCCTTGCGTTCCGTCCGGAATCTGTTGATCTGGATCAAACCATCTGGGAGGCTTCTCGAATGCATGCAAGTAGCGCGTTTTTTAACGCGGAAACGCCGGAGCGCTTCCCGAAGGAAAAAAAAAACAATAAAAAAAGGAAGCGGTTTTCTCTAACACGTCCATGCAGGGAAGCGTCCACTCGGAGGGAGAGTTGTCACACAAAACGGAAAGGGTCATAAATAAATAAACACAAAAAGGAACATGATTAAATGGTCATTAGGGAAATACCAGAAGAAGGAGGGGATGGATCAGATATTCCAAGCTCAGCCCTTCAACTCCTGACGAGGACGGCGCCTTCTGGAAACTGGCCACTCCGTTTCCGGACGCAAGACGGCGCTTTCGGTCTCCTCTTGAAGGAGACCGAAAAATCTTTGCCTTTGGCTGTGCAGTGAAGACAATTGATGACTACCTGCACCATGGAAGCCGCCAGAAGTTCACGGCTTCCCCTGCTTGGTGGTCTTCTTGCCCCAGGTGTGCTACCACGTGCCAGGAATGCAGGGAAACATTCCCATCACCACGGACGTGGAGGGAGTCTTACCTGTCTGTTGGGTGCAGGAGGGCTGCAGATTTCCTCTCCTCCCATCTCAACAAGAGGGAACTACGCTCTCCAGAGAGACACGTGGGATTGTTTCGATCCAGTCCCACGGAGGGCAGCTCCCACAAGTCCACTGATGGGATTGCTAGTCGCGTGGGGATGGGAACAGACCAAACAGCATATTCCTGTTCTGGAACTCAGGGAATGAAGCTGTCCACGCAGCTTTGCAGAGCCATTGCCCCGCATGAGGAGATCAAAAGCTCTGCCCGGCGCACCAGTCTTGCGTTCGGACAAGAGTGGCCGCATCCGATATATGCCCTGCTGCTCATCCGCCTAGGAGTCTGGAAGACCACGTAGTCCTCCAGGAGATCTGAAGCTTTTCTTCAAGTCAACGCTATGGTCAAAGGTTTGATGGATGCGTGGTACTATTTCCTCGGATCCTGCATCACTGAGGAGAAATCGCCCTAGGCGAAGAAGGAAACGAAACTCTTCTGGAGTAAGTCTTCCAGTCGATTCCCGATATTCACGGCTTGCTAAAGCCATGCGCTGTAATTGTGGGACAGACTCAGCAGCGTTGCTGTTCCTCAGAATGGCGCCGAAATCATGGATGAACCCTTCGAGGGTTCACCCAGGAAGACGAAACGAAGGAGTAATACTGGGATCCATTTCTCCTCTCCTTCTGTTTTCCCCACAGCACTTCAAGCGGGAAGAGACGGTGAGACATCCGGATGACGAGAAGCAGGTCGTTGCTGCTGGAGATGACGGAGCCTCCAGCGTTCCTGGAGGTCTCAGGAAGCCTGAAGTGAAAAGGGGAACCCGTTCTGCTGAAGACCGTGGAAAGGCGTTCTCACCAGCCATCCGCAGATCTCCATCTTTCGTACCAGGGGAGGCGATTTGTTACCGGTAGTTGTGGGAAGTGCCCTAGCATAGAGTCCGCACAAGGCCTTCAGTCTTGACCCTCCTTTGGAGTCTGGACGCTGCTTTCCTTGTATGTGTGTGTGTGGGGGGGGGAGACTGTCCGCGATAGGAGAGCTGGAAGTGCGCTTTCCCGACTTCACCCCTCCCGGTCTATGGCCTCCACTAGGACCTTCATGGTGAAGCGAGAACCACCTTCGAAGATCCAAGAAGCCTCTGTTGGTTCCAGCTTTTCGAGGCCAGCCCGATTTGGTCCCTCCATGAAGGTATCCTCCTCCGCCTGCCTGAGTTTCTTTCGTTCCTTCTTGAAGGGGTGAGAGAAGCGGGAGGGTGGATAGCTTCCATCTGATGTCTCGCTCATTACTCTTAGAGTGATGCACGTGCAACATGTGGCGCCTCCGATCTCTACAGAAACGCTGATACCGGAAATAACTCCTCTCTCCCTTGATGGTTCTTCCTAAAACTTCTGTCGCCCTGAGAGACCCCGACTCCAGCGCGTGTTTCTTTTGCAGAGTGAGTTGACTTAGCAGTGGGAACCGCGTGTCATGGGGAATGCATCCGACTCTTCTCCGGCTCGGCTCCGGAGGCAGGAACGCCAGCTTCTGGACATGAAGGGTGGTCATCCCCTCTCAGAAGGGGGGACAGGCAAGGAGGGGCGCGCGAGCGTTTTCAAGGTGGGACTCCTAATGGATGAGCAAGCGACAGCCGATTTTGCTCCCCAAGAGCTCGGAGATCTGGAGAGCGCACGGCCATGCTCGCACTCAAGGGAGCCCGGAACTTCCTCTTCGTGCCGGCGCCCTGGGGGAAACCGAACGCTTTTCTGGAGATGGGAAAAAGGACGGGCGACCCGGTGCTCCCTTTCCTCTCTCTTCCCTCGCGGCGAAGGAAAAACGGAGAGAGACCGGAAAGAGGAAAGGAGGAGGAACATCAATATCTTCATCATCAAATTCATCCTCTTCGTCATCAAAACCGTCATCTTCTGCGTACCTCTTGTGATCCCTCCACTCTACCCCTTTAGTCAAGCGACCCTGCGCTGCACAGCATACTCCAGGTGGTTGTCGACCTGTCCCGAAGATGTTCATCTCTGGTCCCAGATCGTTAGCTCGGATTGTGTTCTTGCATCCCTTTTTTTTTTCTCGAGGAAGGGGGGGAAAGGGGTCCCCTTCTCGTGCCAAGCGAATCTCTCCTGAAGCTCTACCTTCTCCTGGGGAGCATCTGATCCCTGCTGGCATCCCTCAGGAATCTCGCGTTCCTCCTGGAGAAGCAAGCGCTCCCTCTTCTTCTTGGCAAAGATCCAGGAGAATTCCCGGAGGAGAATTCCCAGCAGCGTCCCTCCTCTCGGTCTCCTCCCAGCCGTCGACCTCTTAGTCCAGGAAACGGAGGAGGTACCTGGAAAGTTCGTCGCTGGTCCAGGAAGCCGCTCGCGTTCCTTCGGGACAATTGAAAGAGGGAGAGAAGGGAAGGGGGAGGAGAAAAGGTCAGCGGGAGCGCGCTCGGACTTCCAAATCGCGGCAGAGGAAAAGGGGAACTCACAACCCCTCGCTCATGGGAAGGGGCGGGTACCGCCTCCACAGTCGCGCTTCGTGCGAACTTCAAGCGTCGTCCTGCTTCTCACCCGGGTGCGCCGGGGAGTTTATTACTAAACTATCCGGGAAACATGTTCCCGGACAAAGGTACAGAAAGACGAAGGGAGGGAATCCCGACACGCAGGTCGGTAAATCCGAAAGTCCGGAACTCAAAGGGAAGGGGCCATCAATAAATATATATAAAAAAATATGTGGAGAGATTGGGACAGGGGTCTTAGGTATCGGCCGTTCCATCCTTTTAGAACCGGCGTTAAATGCCAGAGATCTCCTTCCTGACGTCTTGTGGAAGAAGAGGCCACATGGCAGCCGACGTCATGTTGTCGTCGGCTATTCCGGTGGCCTCTCGAAGAATCGCCTGCGACTCCAGCTGTCGGTGGGCCTTGTCGATGGCGCGGATGCAGCATACCGTTGCGACAAATGCACCTAACGAGAGGACTCCTGACGTGAAGAAGCGGCGCATTAATGTCCTTGCAGTGTCCCCCTGTAGCTGAAGAGCTGAAGCCAGCCTCCGCCACAGTCCTTAAAGGACACCGCAGTCGAAAAGCAGATGCGGGAGTGTTTCTGCTGCTCCACACCATTTACAGTTCGAGGAGGCAACTCCCCGGAAAAAATGTTCGCGCGCTGGTTGCAATGGAAGCCCCAATGCACCAGCATGATGACGTCCTGTTTCCACGGAAGGGGGAACACAGAAGTGTCCAGGCACGAGGGAGAGACCACAAGTTCTTCGGGGAGCACACTCAAGAGCTCGCTCCACCGAATGAGTCCCTTTGGAATGTTGCGAGGCGTGGTGGCGTCTGCCATCTCGCTAGTCTTCCAGCCGCCCATGGGTCGTGTTGCTCCTGCGACCGTGCAGGCGGCCTCCCAGAAGCGTCGTCCTGCTGTGATGGTGACGAACCGCCGTCCCGTCCTTCCCTCCCCCTCATTTCCCACTTTTCTCCGGAGGAGCGAAGTGTCCTGCTGCGATAGGCTCGGGAAGGCTGCGAGTAGTCGCAGCCCTTTCACAGTGGATCAATTGGAGACATTCTCTTCATCCATCTTGAGGGGCACTAGTCCACGGGCTTCCTTCCTCGCTCTTCCTGTTTCCGCCCAGCATCTGCAGCTCGGAGAACCACCAGGGACTTCTGGTGTACAAGCAAGGAGGGAGGTGGTGTGATTCCTCCTATTGCTGGTAGCACCTATTAGGAGCGCCCACCACGGAGCGCCCCTCGTGGAGGACGTGTGCAGGGGTAGTGGAGTAAAGATCCTCGAAGGCACGCATCCAGGATGCACTGCACTTCGACCCTCTTCCTCCTGGAAAGGGACGGCTGCAAGCGTCTTCTTGGATGGACGTGCGGTCCGCATCAAGAGCCTTCCTGACACGAAGGATGCGCTCACTTCCTGCAAAGGCGCGCCGAGAGTCGAGCAGTTCAGGAGGAGTTGGACATCACAGCAGCCTCGAAGTGGTCCAGAGAGAGAGGGCGATCCACTGCCTGCCACCCGCCTCTCCGAAAGAGCACTCGAAAGAGGACGCCAGCGTTTGCCATCGGCGCGCGCCAAATCGTCAAGCGGCTTCCTGCTGAAGCGGATGTCTCCCATTTATACCTGGTAACAGTGGATGGCGTGGGCGGCGCGAGGGGAGTGAGTCGCCCGCGAGCTCCGAACGGTGCGCGCAGATCGGTCCCTACTCATCGTCTCCCAGGAGGCACATTCCTCCTCTTTCAGAAGGGGTGAGCGATCATCCGCTTCCTCAGCTGCTGTAGCTTCCGTTCGGCCTTCCCTCAGAAACGCCGGGGGTAGCAAGGTAGGAAAGGTGAAGCAATGCGTTTTCAAGCTGGTCGACTTCGAGATCAAGCGACGAGGTCACGATAGTAGCGTTGTGCTGGATCCCTACACCGTGGAGAACGTCAAGCCGTTTCTCCCAGGGAAGGAGACCGTCCTCGTCGGCAGCACGCCGAACTAGGTGACTCCACGCAAGGCCGCTTCCTCCCTTTCGCGATGGTCAGGTGTCCTTCATCTGGTCTTCCTGCACTGCCACCTCGGCAAGCCGCGGGAAACTCTCGCAGAAGGTTAGCCTCCTCGCGCCCTCAGGAGAATAAAGTAGACACTAAAGGAGCTGCTGAGGAATGCAGACGAGGAGGTGGAGCTGAAGGAGTACCAAGAAGCTGAGGAACTGTCGAGGAGAGGTCTTTTCCGTCTTTGGCAGTAGAGGAAGGAAGAGAGGACTCTTCTCTCCTGGTTTCCATGAAGTGGGATGGCCTTGCTCTCTCCTCGAGCGTCAGCAAGATAAGGAAGCTGTGCGGAGATAGAGGATCAAATTTCCCAAGGATGATGCTGTTCCCAGAAACGGGATACGGAGGCGAAACCCCATACTCGGTTCCAAGCTCCGGGGCTGCCGTGCAGCACGATGCTCCCGGGAACCAATTCCCCCGAGCGCGAAGTCTGCATGAATGCTTTAAAGGTGAGCAAAGGGCAGCTCTTGGAATAGGAGAATTTCCTCTACCCAGCTCCCGGGAATGGAAAGTTTCTCCCGGAGACTGCAAGAGTCATCCTTGGCTACTCCTGCTTTTCCGCTTTACGCTCACTGTGTCTTTCCCAAACTCTGGGTAACTGATCATGGGGCCTCCTGCAGCCTTCCCGTCCGAGAGCTCCATCTTTCTCCTCCGATGCAGGAGGGCGGCCACGAAGAGGCATCGCGCTCTCTCCAGGCACCTCTGAGCAGGAAGAGGAGAAGGAGGAGGAAAAGCAGAACCCCTTCCGAAGGCAGTCTCTTCCTTAGACGCCTTCCTTGTTCCCGGGAACTAGGGAGAATCCGTCCCCGAGAAAAAAATCTCAGGTTCTCGAAGAAAAATCCAGGAGGCTGCTGCTGCTGTTGGTTGTCTGCGGCGAAGAAGCGCTCAGGGCCAGCAGGCTGCACTCCTCCTCCTCCTTCTCTTCTTTCCTGCCCGTCTTCCTTGGCCTCCTTCGTCTTTCACTCTGCCCCATGAGTGCCCCGGGAGCACAGCCAGGGCGTGACTGCTTCGCTCTTCTGAGGGGAGTAAGCGGGAGGGAGGCGTTTCCTTTCATGGGATGATTCCTGCAATGGGGGGATGCGAGGGAGAGGCAGGATCCCCTCTCAAGCGTGAAGCGTGGGCTGCCATTCGCCCTCCGCTTCTCTTTTTCTTCCCTTCCCCTCCCTAAATAGGAGGACTTCTTCCAGCGGAGCAGCTTGATCTTGCGCGTCTGATCCCGTACGCTGTGCAGCACCTTGCTGAAGCAGCGCCTCTCTCCCCGCGCATCTTCCCGGGGCTTCTATTGCCAGGTCAAGTTCAACGACGAGGGACCCTGATGGTAGTGATGCTGCTAATGCGACACCGCTCTTTGGCTTTCCCATTCCCTTCTTCCCCTTCCTCGTTTCCGCGTGCTCAGGGTGATTCCGCGTTTTTATCTCCCTCGGGAATCGACGAGCGCTCCCCCCTTCCCCTTCTCCCATTGGCGGGCGGACCCGTTCTTCCTTCAAGGCGTCAGCAGCATTAGAAAGGCTCTCTCTTCCTTTCTAGTGGTCAGGAAAAGATCGAGAGCGAGAGACACGGCTTCGCTGCAGTGCAGCAGAGACCTTGGTAGCTACAGGGCTGCAGCTTCCAAGGTATCCCGCGACGCTCCCGATAGCAAGTAGCTCGAGGGTGGTATAGCAGCAGCGGTGGTTCTTCCCATGTCCATCCCGTCCCTACGGGGAAAGCCGAGGGGTCTTTGTAGGAAAGAAAAGGAAGGAGAGGGATGAAATGAAAAAGGACGGATTTCCTTCCAGGTATCTCCGATATTACCCTCTCCGCTGAACTCACTCACATCCCTGCGTGCGAAGCGATCGTAAAAACACACACACACACAAAAGAGAACGACCGATCCCTCCCTGGGGAAGGGGGACTCCTGGATGCCGTTGCTTTTTCCCTCCCTCGCGCTTCACGGATTCCGCGCGTGGTCTTGTACTCGAATGATTGCTTCTCCTTCCCCTCCCCTTCTGAAGAGCTGCGCTGCGCTTCCTGGTGCTCTTGCGGAAAAAAATGTGCGGTAGCAGCCTCTGCCGCTGCCGCTGTTGCTCGTGTCTGCACAGTGTGACCGCCGCCTCTTTCTGAGCTTCCGAGGAGGCATGGGTCGCCAGGGGCTGACCCGGCGACTACTGTTGCTGGTAGTAAGGGTTGCGCCACTCGACGCAGCGGGGTGCGACTATGGGGGCTGCAGAGGTCATCAGTGATCCCGAGGCAGTCTCTGCCTCCTTGGCAGTAGAAGGCTCATCGGGAGAGCGCAGGTGCACGGGTCGGTTCCCTTCCTCCATCACACAGGGAGTTTTTCCTCTTTGGGAGAGGCTGCCCATCTCCATCCGCACCTCTTGCCCCCTTCCTTTTTCCCGTCTTTCCCCCAGGGTTCTGCAGGGATGAAAGGGCGTTTCGTCGCAACGAGCTTCATTCCTGCCCACGCGCACACCTCTACGCGCGTGAACCTTCTGCCTCGCGAGCAGAGAAAACCGCAAGCCCAACTCGACGCGCCGAGATATGCAGAGTGGACGGGTGGACGTCTCCTTCCTCCTTTCCTTCCCCGGTTCATCTGGATGTGTTCATTCAGCAAGCGCGCTCCGTGTGGCCGTGGTGTCCCGTTTCGGGGTCGTCGTCTTTCCTGGAGTGAGAAGGATTGGGGTTAGTCAGGACGGAGTTCTCGCAGCTCGGCTGCAGCAGATGCCGAGCTCGGAAGAGCGCCAGGGTCAGCGGGTTTCAACGGAGGTTGCTGTCCCCTCTGCCTTGGACTCTCCTTTCCGCAAACGGTATCGGGAGAGGACAGAATTCTTCTTTTCATTCTTTTTTATTTTTCCCTCACTTTTCCCATATTTGGGTCGCGGTGGGGGAGTGCCCGGGTGGGTCTCTTCCTAGTCCTCGAGCTGAGTCAGCAGCGCCGTCCCTCTGAGGATCCAGAAATCCTCCGGCTGGAAGGTGGGCAGGTGCATGGCCAGGATGTAATTCGTGGAGTGCCCGGTAGTCGACAGCACTCCCGCCCTCTCGGAAGTCTTGTACACCGGGCAGTTGTACACCCCCGCTTTGTCCTCCGAGTGCGTCACCGGCTCCAAGTGGATGATTGGCATCGGGGGGTTCATCTCTCCTGGAAAGACAATATGCAGTGGAGCTGTTGGAAGGTTTTCAACCCTCCTCCTCCTCCTCCCCAAGCCCACCCTAGACGTTTCCACCAGGGACGGTCAGAGTGCCGCTGCCTGCTCCATCTCTTACTGTCGGTTCAATATGTCCGGGCGTCCGAGGCCGGAAAACCGAGAGGAAAGCGCCTTGGAGTACGCAGGCACGCACGCGCGCTTGCATTGGCAGCTGCTTCTGAGCGAGAACGGCCGGAGAAGCAGCACTCGACGTCCGCTCGCAAGGTAAAGGACGGCGGGAACCCTATAAACCAGAAGAATCTTGGCTACCTCCACCTTGGCGTCCGCTCGATTGACCTGCCATCTTTTTTTCTGTTTACCCCCCACTTCCATTTCTTTCCCCTTTTCGTCCGCATTTTCTTTTTTTTTCTGAGCGGAGTTGCGTGGACGTGTGCTGACCACCATCGTCTGCGATGGTGGCGGTGAGCTCTCGTGAGCCACGACCGTCTTGAAGGTCGCTTCTCCCTGATGAGGAAAGGGTGATGGTTCCCTCACGAGGATGCGGCCACCAGATGTCGCGTGGGTTTTTTTCCCCTCCACGCTGGACTGACAGCGGGCAAAGAAGCGATGAAGCAGTCGTCGTCTTTCCCCGTGCGAAGTGAGGCGCTGATACGAGAGGCCTTCTGGTTTCACTGCCGGTAGTAGCCGGAGGCAATCGGAGTCGGTTGCCTGAGGTAGGTAGGGCGACAGCCTCGGATCCCCTTCAGGCAGCAGTCCCGGGAAGGAGAAGGGTGTGCGTTCGCTCTTGCCCCGGTTGATGGCGCGGGCAAAGGAAGGGAGGAGTATCACCTCCGTCCTTTGTGGAAGAGTGTGCCACAGCTCCACTGGCGCTCCCACGTGAGCGGAAGCGGAAGGACAGCGGTTGCACAGCGGGAAGAAAGGAGAGCGGGTCGTCATCCCTTACTCTTTTTCGGGAGATTCCTTGGAGCACAAGCACGAGGGAAACCACCGGCTGCGGATCGATAAGGAGGGAGGGGTCGAACCCGGAAATGATGCGTCGGCGTCGTATCGGCACCGGCGACGGGCACGGTGTTTGCTCTTCTATCAACCACTTTCATTTTTCCGGCTGGATGGACTCATTAAAGTATAATCTGAGGTCCATGGGAAGAAGAACTGCAGAGGGCACGAGAGGGATGCATATTTTATTTTATTTTCGCTTCTCCCGGAGCGGGAGCGCGGAGCCACTTCCGTTCGTCCCAAGCGGCACGCTGCTCTCGCTGTTACCAAGCGAGGAGGAAACTCGTCGGAGATGAGTGGAGGTTTTCATGGAAACGAACCGGCTTGATGGAAGTGACGTAAAAACATTGTCCCGTGCAAATACGAAGGGGCATCATGCGCGGCGGGTGACGCTCTCCCACCCGAGGCATGGCCTCGGCTGCTCATCACCTGCAGCAGCAGCAGCAGCAGCAGCAGCGGAGGCAGAAGGAAGAGGACTCGCTCGTCATCACTGTCACAACTCGGGTGGGAGGAAGCCATACTGATTGCCAAAAGGAGGCACCCTCTTTTCACTCTCCGGGGATGGCAGGGTCCGGGGTCGCCAAATCGAGCGCCCCCCTGCCGCATCTCATCAGGAAGCGGCAACCAAGGCGGCCAACGAAGCAGGATGCGCGTCTGAGTCGTGCGTAGCCAAGGGGGGGGGGGGGAATGAGGGACCCTCTCCCGCAAGCCCCAGGTTCTGATTCCGTTGGATGATTGGATGGTCCTGTTCCTGAATCGAAGCGACAACGGGCCGGGGACCGTTTTAGGTGTGCACGCGGCACCTGGAAGGGAAGAAGAGCTCCCGCTCCGGGAGGAGCTCTTCCTCCCGTCTCCTCGGCCATCTCTGGCGGAAAAAGGGGTTCCCTCCCTTGCTCCCCTTCGAGATCTTGGACCGTCCCCTGCCAACCAAATACCTGGCCGCGCGTCGATCAGGACCCCTCTGGAGTCGTCCCAGAAGCTGGCGTCAAGGTACAGTCCGTGGATGAGCACGCCGTCTTCAGGAGGCACCAGGTCCGCAGGCTCTTCGTCGCCGTCTACGTCCGTGGCCTCTCCTTCCTGCAAAGCGGCAATGTGTGACCGTATCCCCGCCGCTGCGCCGGAGCTCGGCGTCGGGCGATAACGCGCGTACCTCTTCGGAGGCTTGCAGGCCCTCCTCGTACTCGTTCCGGTACTTGTCCAGGACGTGGAATTCGAACCGCAGGCGGTCGATGGGAAAAGAGTGCTTGCGGGCGTAGTTCTGCATCACTCCCGTCAGGAAGCCTTGAGGGAAGAAGAACCCGGATATCCAGAAGGTGTCCGGCGACCTTTTCGTGAGCCACGCCTAGAGAGGGAGGGAACAGTTGCTGCTTGCTCGAGCTGGGCGCCGCCGGCGTGCAAAACGTCTGGGCGCGCATGATGGCCGACGAGCGGGATTCATTGTTCCTCCTCCCTCCCCCTTACCGAAAAGAAGCGCAAACGGCACTCGAGGTCAGCCACCCAGCCGCCGAGGGGTTTGATCGAAGAGTAGGAGACGCTGGACCACGACTTTGGAACCTGAGCAGATAGCTTGGAGGGGAAGGAAGGGAGGAGCACTCGCGAACCTGGTTGTTCAGCAGGGAATGGTACATCGCATCCAAGTCTTCCGACATCAGGGAAAGTCCCTTGATCGCTGACTGCAGATTCTTCAGAGAAGTTCGGACGACGCGCAGCATCCTTCCGAAGCGCTGCACTTCTTGCACAAGCACGACGGGCAGGGAGTCCTTTCGCCCTTGCTCGTTCGCCTGGAGCGCAGAGGTGATGAGAGGGACACGAAGGACGGAGACGCCGCAGCGGTCGGTTGCTGGAAAGGTCCCTCCCTCCCTCCCGAGCACAAGGTCCGCTCTCCACGCGGGATCACTGGGACGGACAAGGCAGGACGGTCCGCGATCGATCTGGCCAATAAGATCCGGTCTTGGGTCCTTCCCGGTGGCATTCTCAAGAGCACAGCCGGAAAAGCAGCAAGCCAAGCAACGTGTCCTGCGTGAAAAAAGACGACGGCGAGAACGTCTGGATCCCATCCCTCCCTTCTGACGCGCACGCAAGCAAGCGAGCACCGGTTCTGCAGCCGGTTCTCCTCCTCCTCCTCCTGTTCCAAGGGTTTGCCTCCTCGGGCAGAGACGATCCCGTTACTATGGCGGAGCGCCTGGGCGCGCCTGCACGCGAACCACCACCACCGGATGCGGGTGTTTGCACTGGTTCTGCTCCGTTCCACCAGGAGCTGCAGCCTGCCTATGCACGTAGCCCAGGGGGAGTCGTCCAAGTCTCCTGTGAGCGCGCAGTCCCTTCTTATTCCATCTCGTTCGCGTTCGAAAATTCCTCGGGTCCGAGCACCCCCCACATCATGTCCGACGTCCACTGCTGGAAAACCCGACTGAAACGCCACAGAGAAGGAGACGGATAAGGGGAGGGGGAATCGTGTGTGACGTGGATGAGTCTCGCTGCTCGCTCCGCGAGATGAAATGAACTGAGTAGGTCGCCTCTCGCCGGCATACCATCTTCGATCATTCCCCTCGACGGGCGACGGCGGCGGCAGCAGACGCACCCACGCACACAGGTTCCCAAAGGAGGCGCGCGCGCCAACGCCGTGTTGAGATCGTCGCGGGCATCGCTCCCTTCTCCGCTTGAGGGTGGCTTGGCCGGGAGGTGGGAGAAGACACCGAACCCCTCCGGGACGTCCCTTGCCACCACCCGACCAGCAGACATCAGGGCCCGTTGCGCATCGCGGGCATATCGTTGATTTTCCAGGGAAGGTGCGAGGGGCAACCTTCCTCGTCTCCTAGCTCACGGATCTGCGAGGGTCTCTCGCGATACGCAAAGGGGTGGTCCGGTCCGGCACAAATCTCCAGGTTTCCCGAAAAGGGATAATCGGAAGTACTGGAGGGACAGGGAGAAAGAGGCAAGTTTCTTAGGACGGCAGTAACCTTCCACAGAGGAGCTGGGCAAAGAGCTTTTTCTCCTTGGGAAAGGGGAGGGGGAGGGGGGAAATCCCGGGCAAGGAGGAGAGTGGAATGGGCACCGACTCTAAGCGAAGCAAGGCGATTTGCAGGGCGATCGTTTTCGCAGCAAGGTCAAATCAATAACTGTGTCCGGGTGATTGATTAACAAGGGCTGCCCCGCCGCTCCGGGAGAAGCGGGAGAGAGCTCTCATGTCTCGCCTGCGGTCCCGTCATAGGCACTGTTTACTTTTCTGAGAGCTCTAGGGGGGCAAGGGAAGAGGGAGCAAAGGGTGAGGGTGGGATGGCGGCCGAAAAGTCCACCCGAAACCTGCAGGCGTGTGAAAACAGCAGCATCAGCAGCTTTCCGACCATGACTCAGACGAGGAAGTTTCCTGGTACGACACGGAGCGAAGCTCACTGCTCGGCGCGGATGTCTTGTCCGCCACCCCCATTTGTTGGCGATTACCTCAAAGAGCTCCTTCCTCCCTTCCTCCAGACTCAGGCGCGTGGAAGTTTTCTGGAGTATTGTCTCCGCCAGGCCATGGATCATGTCGTCTTGGGACTTGAAGATGGCTTCCCCAGCCTCTCTCGGCTGAGTCAACACGATCGTGCTGATGAAGTTCGAGGTCTCGCTGATCTGGAATGCGCGGGAAGTAGCAAAGGTGCGGGAAGTCGGGAAAGGGATATCTCGGAGGATGCAGGAAAGCAGGCGACAGGCAGACCGGACGCGGCGGGAAAATGCCGTCTCAGAGGTCCCCCGCGGTCAAAGTTGGGCTGACGGACAAAAGCAGGCTCAAAAGACGCTGCAGAGCCCGATCGCCTTGTGAAGGTGCGTCGCCACGACCACCATCCGTTCGTTAGCAGCAGCAACATGCAGTGGGCAGAAGGCACTTTCTCGTGATCCCCCTGCCTACCGGTTTCCCGTTAAAACGTTGACCCATCCCGGATCCTGCTCCGTCTGGTTTGCTGAGAAGCGAATGGCAGTGGCCGCTGCAGAGAAAGCGGGTGGCCACTTGCACCAACCGACTCCCACAAAGCGCAGCCGCAACCCGGCTCACCGAAGGAATTGGAGAATCGATTCGTCGAGGGAGGACCTAACCTATCGCAGGTGTCACCGAAACATGATCTGCTTTGGTGCAGCGATCTGCTTTGGTGCTGCGGCTGCTTCTTTGCGGAGGAAGAAGCGGTAGGAAAATCCAGCAAGAAACCAGAATCTTCCCCATGGTGGTTCAGTGGAGCTCCTCTGAAACTGCCGCGCCTTCTGCAAGCCCTGCTACGACGGCAGGAAACGAAAATCTTTCCGCTTCCGGGATCCGCGATTTCCCAAGGAAAGACTGAAAACGGCGCTAAGTCCATTTCCGAAAGAGCACATGGAATTTCCCTACGAACCACGCAGGAGAACGTTTGTTTGGAGCACCGCGAGATATTGGAAACCGGCGGAGGACTTGGCATGGTGGACTACCGAGGTTCGTCACGTAAATAGCAGATCAGCCTGAGAACCCAGGGCGGCAACAGAGAACGAGCCTCGCCCACGCAGTGGATTCCAGGAAGCGAATTCTGGATTGAAAGCATCGAGAAGGACACGACTCTCTCTCTCTCGGCAAGTGGTGCACGATGCGGAGTGAGATGTCGGGGTGCCCAGGGGCAGCTGCCCTGCTTCTGTTTCTCGTGCCGCCTCCTTGACCTACGGTCCCGCTGTTTTCGAAGCGGCCGTTCGTCGGATGATGGGAAAAAGCTTCGTTTCCGAGGAGCGATGCACGTGAGTGTCTCGCCTTTCCCCCTCCCCCCTCTTCTTGCAGAGACAGCTCGGCACCCGCACCCCAGGCATCGAAGAGATCGTGAAGACATGAAAATTCCTTTCCCCCTTTCCCTTCCCAGATTCCTCACTTGGAACATCAGGTTGGCGTTTTCATGCATGCCGAAAATTTCTGCGTCGTCCATCAGCGGAAGATTGTCCAAGAACTGCTCGTAATCTTCCTCCTCCGGAAGATAGTAAGTCCCGGAATCCGAATACGTGTGGTCTGACTGGCAGTTTCAGTGCTACTCTAAGACGAACCCTCTCATCAGACCTCGAACGATGCTTCCAGGAGACACGAATCTGTCAAAGGCGGTCATCAAGCATCGCTCGTCCCACATATCAGTGACTCTTCCTCCGTAGAAGATCTCCCCTGCAAAGAGCAGTGAGGTAGGGGCAGTGAGGGGCTTCCCGAACCACAGCAAGCTCTCCCACCTATCATGCACCTGAGGGCGCTCCATGGTATGGGCTGATCGAAAAACTCTTTCATGTACGTCAGGGCGCAGCTCCTGTCAGCATCCCCGAATTCGTATTTGATATTCCAACCGAGGGGACCAAATTTTTTCCTTTCCACGATCACAGCGTGGAACATAGAGATGCTGAACATCAACCGTCGCCAGTCTTCCTGTACCTCCACTAAGGGGTAGAGGAGGAGGACACTACTTCGCTCAGAGTATTCGCCGTGGTATTACCGACCGTTGGCAGGAAAATCAGCAATGGCTCTCCTCAGATTGGCCCGTATGCCGCGAGGAACCTCATTCGTCACTTTGACTGAGTTCTGCAGGATGGTGACTGGAAAATCCCGGCTAGGCATCGAGCTGAGAAACAGCCGGAATTTTGGGTTAATGTCTTTGCTGTTCTCCATGAGGTCTCTGGTGATGCTTTCCAGATCCGGCATCCAAGAAGCGGCAAGGTGGCAGTTCTGCGGGAGAGACAGAGAGGGAGGGAGAGAATGGAGGAGTTTACTCGTCTCCAGGAACCACTTTCCCGCGAGTCGCTCACTTGAAGGAACACCCATTGTCCCAGGGTCGCAGCATCGGAAATGGCCGCTCGGGCTACTGGGCCTTGACCTTGTCCCAGGGAAATAATGTGAACGTTTTTCCCATCCTCATTCTCCAGAGTGAATTTTTGGAACGATTCCAGAGGATCAGATCCTTGGCTCAATATGAATATGAGCGGTGTCGATTTGTCCATGTCCTCGTACCTACAAAGGAAACAGCAGCAAGGGTGGTTCCCTTTCGGAGTCTTTCTGTTACAAGGAAGGCAGATCTGTAGCGTAGACTTCCAGGTAGTCTCTGCCCAGCTCCACGTATATGAACTCTGTCAAAGCGTGAATCACCTGAGCAGCCCATGTACGAAGAAGGAGAGAAAACACCTGGTCGCCTCACCTGGTCCGCCATCAAACACTTGACCAAGAGAAGCTTTTGAAAGTTCCTCAGCTTCAAGTTCCACGCGTTGTTGTCCACATTTCCCAAGTCTTCAGCGATACCAGATGTTTCGTTGAACACCTTCAACACAAGTTGAACCATGAGTCAGAAGCACCGAACCGAAAACGGAGCAACGTTTACCATGGAAAATTCTCCGATTTTGATGACTACGGTGTTCTCGTTCATGTCTTGAGAGATTCCGCTGAATGCAGCAAGAGAACGCTCCATGTAACACAGCTGCCGCCACTGAATATCCGACAACCAGTCCAGATTTGAAGATTTGAGGAACAAGGGCTAGGTCATGGACAAAAAAAAAAATGCGGTTAAAGATTGCAGACTCGGCAGCAGAGAGTGGAGGAAGAAGCATGAGCGTTTGGTTCCCAAGCAGCAAGAGATATAGGTAGGAGGAGAACTTTCAGAGAAGACTGCGTTCTCTAGTGTATTCCCCCTAGTTTACTCCGAAGCATCAGACGTTTCGGGATGACGTGACGAAAGTGACGACCAGGAGGTGCGCGCTTCGTCGCACAAAATTCCATGAACAAAGAGCGCTTGGAGTCTTCTCGAATCAGCGGCAGCGAAAGTGTTGAGGGATCCTCAGAGCTTCGAATTGCAGATGCTTGCACAAATTGCCATGGTCCTTCCTCGTGAGAATTTCCTCTGAGTTCATCATCTTCAGTTACACCCAATAGCTGCTACTCATTTTCCGGAAGGAGGCGACGAGGAGGAGGAAGAGGAGGAGGGGAAAAAGGAAAGCTGCTGATAAGCTGGGTCAGCTTATCAGCAGCTTTCCTTTTCCGTCCAGGGCATCTCAAGATTTTTCTTTTGCGTTCTGCACGTCTGCTGTGTGCAAGGTGTGCTTCAGCTGTTGCTTTTGGTTCGCTGCGCAGAAGCCTCTGCACACTTGCTTCCCGAGGAGAAGGGTGAGTTGTGAGGGTGGAATCACCGTCCATAGAAGAGCAGTAGCCTCTTCTCGGATTTCAGAATGCAATTACTACCCTCTGGCATTAAACCTTGCGATGGCACTAGCTGGACCAACAGGAGTTGGGCCGGCCAGCTCTTAATAGGAACAGACGAGACACCCACTTGCTCATTCGATAAGAGTTGGGAACGCAAGGGCTTCTCTCCACCCGTCTGCTCATCTGCTACTTAGTTTCCATAGTCCGAAGTCTTCAGCTCTACCCAGCCTCTTATGCATTTTCCCTGGGAAGGGACTCAGCCTCTCTCCTTTGTGCCGAGTAGCCGTGGATTTCCTTTCCGGGGAGACCAGCAGTTTTGGGGACCACCGTTGTACTTGTGCTTGAGAGAGCTTTCCCGCATAAGCTCGTGAACAGTTCCGTTTCAAAAGAACCTCATATCGCCTGGAGTTCCTTCTCGATTGCCTGGCATTCTTTTCTCGAACGTCGGAACGGTGGGGATTCGCTAGCTCACCCCCTCACCCACCAATTCTGTCAACAAGCGAGTTGCTCTGGAAGCGATATGCGTGGTGACCAACAATTTCTTCGACGTTCCAGGGGACAATGCGCGCAAGGCTGGACAATCTCGAAGACGTCGCATCTTCGAGAAGGTTCCAGTGTCCCTCAGCATGGCTGCTTGCTGCAATGCCCCCGGGCTCGCTCGCTCTGAGCCTATCCGTTTCGGAGCTACGTTGAGACTCGCAGGAGGTCGCTCTTCCCTTCCTCCTCGTCCCAACCCCCTTGCAGTTCATGGCGCAGCGAGTTCTCCAGGTGGTTCCATATGTAGCAGCAGCTCACTTCACCTAGAGGGCACCTCTCCTGCGTTCCCTAAGCGAGTTTCTGGATATGGAGAAACCGGCGGCGTTGTTGCTCTTTTCCTGATGCTGCCAATAGTCAGGCTCCTCGTAACTTGTCCCCCTTCTCCCTTTCCTTCCCTCCTAACGGCAATAGCATTTGTCGTTCCTCCTTTCTTTTCCTCCCTGCTGCTTTCTTCCCCTCCAGTCCTCTTCCCCTTTTTGTTCTTCCTGGTTTCCCTTTTCGAACTTACGTTGCTGGTTTACAGGATATCCGTTGGGAATCCCCTCCTATCCTAACTTCCTCCTCATCTTCGATCTCCCCTTAGATTGTGGCAGCGGCAGCCCACGAAACCCCGCCATTCCCTTCTTCTTCCTCTTCACGACCTTTTTGGTTGCGCCACGAGATCCTCTGCTGGATAAGCACGTCCATATTCAGCAGAGGACTGGGAATGCCTTTCCTGTGTCCCTCCAGTGATGGTGACTCTCACTCTCTTTCCGTCGGGATGCCGCGCACCCGTCCCGATTCTTTCCTTTCTTTCCTGCTACCCCTGCGACACTGACGCCTCGAGAGCAGACGAGAGGGGGGTCAGGAACACCGGCGGCCCCTTTGTGCCATGAAATGATCAGGTCAGTGATGGGTAAAAACTGCAGCTGTAGAGCTGGCCGTGTTCGACGAAGCTCCTCTCGGTTTGACTTCGCACCTCCTCCGCCATCCCGTTCCATCAGTTCCCGGCTGGCAGTTCCCCTGCATCCTCCGCATCACTCAGCCGGACCGATCCACTTCCTGAGAGCGTGGTCCGAGGCGGGCCACGGAAGCAGCAACTCGACCTCCTCCTCCGTTCCTTTTCTGTGAACCATGGCGCAAGCGGAGGCGCAACAACCGCGCAACGGCAGCCCTTCCGATCCCCTGCTGTGGGAGTGCCGGCTCCTTTGGCAGCCCCTCGCTGTGAGGCAAACGGACGATCCTGATGGCTGGATGCATGCTTCTCCGCAACTGGGGGTGATGATCAGCCTCCGAAACGTGTTCGTTTGAAAAACACGTGACCAGGTGTGCCCTCGCGCGTTTCCGAGCTTTTTCGCCCATTGCGAGTTGAGCCTTCGCCAGCACTCGGTCCTACTCCGATATCCCGACGCATAGACCTTCCCCAACCTCCTTCCTCTCCCCTGGAAATGCCGGAACCTCCTGGGGAGGCGGCGGTGGCGACTCGGAAGAGCGAGGGAGCTGACAGAAAATCGTGACAGAGTCCCCCCTCCCTTCCTTCCACGGAGAAAGCGCCGTTCCTGGACTTGCAGCGGTAGCAGCAGCAGCAGCATCCCGAAACCAGCGAAGAGTGATGAGATTAAGGTTGTAGGCATCCTGCTGTTCGTCTCTGACCGAGTTTTTTGACGGCAACTCTCGGTAAAGGAAGAGGGAAAAGCAGCAGTCCAAGGTCTTTTTCTCTCTCCGTTCTCGCTCTCTTTCCGCCTTCCCCCCAAAGAAACTCTCCCACCCTTCCTCTTTCCTTCCTTCTCGTTTCTCTTTCCCACGTGGCTGAGCTGTTCCAGAGAGACCACCACCATCATCTCCTCGATCAGGAGGCTTAAAGGGAAAAGCGGAGGAGAAGGCGGAGAAGATCGGAAGAGCCGGCGCCGTTGCGACAGGAAAGAGGGGGTGCGTTGGAGGGAGGGAATCTCACCAGCTGGGAGGAGGTCATGGGTGGGCCCCTGAGGAAGGTGGTCCACTCGTCCGCGGAGATGGCCTCTCTCATCTTCATGATCTCCACGCAGAGGAGGAAGCTGAACAGCAGCTTGTGTCTTTCGAAGAGCCCTCGGGAGACGTTGACGTAGACGGACTTGGTCGCGTTGGCCTGAAGTATTGCGAGGCGCACGTCCAGACTGCTCGAAGGCTCGCTGTTGAGGATACAGGAACGGAACAGCTTGGGAGGGAGGGAGACCATGGTGACGGCGATAAGGTTCGAGAGGAGTGCAAAAGAGTCAGCGGCAATGGAGAGAGAGAGAGAAAGCAGAGTTCGCTCCTGTCTCTCTCTTTCTCTCTTTGTCACCCCGTCCCCGCACCTGCTTGAAGTATTTGAGGGAATACTGATACATGGGATCGATCTCGCTGAGGCTGACCATCACGAAGTACAAGACGGATCCGCGCGCGGCGACGGGAAGGTACATCTCGTAGGACTTCTGCATCTGGGACTGGGTGCGCTCGGAGGCCTCGATGTGCAGGGAGATCTCGCGGGACGTTTTCTACGTCGGAAGGCTCAGAAAGTAGGGGGTCTTTGCTCTCCTAGGTAACTTCTTCCCCTCCGTCTTCCTTTCCCGGCGACGACGGGAGATCTTGTGCTTCCCCTTTACCTTCGTACTGCTGAGCGTGTCGATGAGATCCTGCTTGTCCAGGATGTTCCCGCTCGTTTCCTGGAGGGTGCCCAGGATCCTGTCCTCCATGGATCTCAGGGAGAGCTTGTTGCTGCTGATCTCCACGATGATCTGGTTCCTGATGTTCTCCAGCTTGGGATCCTCCAGGCTGATCACGTCACTGAAACGACGGAGCAACGTCAGCCTCCTCTGCCTGCTTCGTAATGCCGGCCCTCCCTCTTCTTTCGAGGTGAAACCACTGTCGCCACCTCGTCCTCCTTTAACCTGAGCAACTGCTCCTCGAGTCCCGAGAGTGACACGGTAAAGTTGACCAGGTTGACAATAGTGCTGATCTGAGGCAGATAGTGGGGGTTCGGCAGCTTGGTCGTCATATACAGCCGGAAACTGGGATTGTACTCGACGTCGCGCGCGCCCAGCTTCATCATCTTCCTCCCTCCCTGCGGCTAACATTCGTGGCGGGAAGAGCAGGAGGATCGCGCATCACCTGCACGTAGATGGATTTCACCAAGATGAGCTCCAGGATGGGGGCGAGGGTCTCTCCGAGGTTCTCCACCAGGACGGGCTGTCCGAGCTCGATGGCGTTTTCCAGGACGCGGACGAAGTTCCTGTCGGTCACCCTGGTCACGTGCAGGCTTTCATCCGCTTCCATGTTCAGGATCCACCTGTGCGCCTGGTTGCGCGGGTGCCCGCGGTGCTCTCGTGTCGACTGCTACACAGAAGAACGGGTCGGTCCTACCTGGTCCTGCGGGTCGATCATCAGCGGCCACTGGTGCGCCTTCTTCACGAAGATGGCGTTCTCGATGGACACTTGGTCTCGCGGAAGGCCGAAAATGTTCCACTGGCGAACTTCGAAAGGGTCAGACAGAACGTCGATGATGTTGAAGTTGTCCGACAGCGGAACGTCTCGCTGCTTGCATTCCCGTATCCAGTCCTGCAGCATCTCCTGTCTGTACGAGCTGGTGAATGGTCCGAGGTAGGAGGTGCACGCCGTTGCGAGGAAGACGTTCCCCATCAGCTTGGACAGTTCCCTATCGAAGGTCTGGAAGGAAGGGAAGGGAAGTGGAAAACGAGCTGGCGGACGTGTCGGGATCGGCGCTGTGCTCTCCGGTCGCGTCCCTGACGCCTGTGCCGCCTACGCCTCGGAACCGAAAGCCGAGAGGAGGATACGTGTAACGAGTAGGGAAAACACCGCGAGGAAGAACCTTCGCCTCCGCCGCCGCGGGCAGGGACGATCTTTCGATGTGTTCCTCCTTCTCTCCCTCCCTCTTCCCCCTCCCCCCAACTTTCCTTGCTCACCTTCACGCTCTCCTTCCACCTTCCTTCTTCGTCGGCGAGTGCTTCAATGAGCTTCCCGGCGCGCACTAGGCGAGCCGAGGTTTTCCTGATGCTCGCTTCCAGTCTCTCTTTCTCGTCGGAGACTCTCTGGAAATTCTGCTTCAGATCTTCCAGCATCCTTTGCACGTCGCCAAGCTTCCTCTGTTTTTTCTTGAGAGAGTCCATTACGGCCGCCAGCTCTTCCTGGGCCTTCGCAGCTCTGCAACGCGATCAGATGCGATTCAGTCGCGCGTACTCAAGCGAAGAAGGAAGGGGAAACCTCGGTTGTTCCCTCACCCGTCACCGTCCACCCTACAGAGGGATGAAAAGGGGTATGAGCTCACCTGTCCTTTTTGGGCTTCACCGAGCGGTACACCTTGGAGTACACGTCGACCGCGCGGACCCACATGCAGAGAGACCGGCAGGCTTTAGACACCTTGGCCACCTCGGCTGGAGTAAACTTGGGGTCATCAATGTAGACGGACAGCTTCCTGAGGACCGCATCCGGCACGTTGTCCTTATCAAAGTTGTATAGGCGCTGCAGGAAGGATGGGTCTGCCAGTATTTGCTTTGCGGTCGCCCAGTCCGTCCTTTAGGGCCGATGCGAGTGACGACTCCTTCCTCCAACTCCGATCCGACTCACTTGGACTGTAGCAAGGTGCAGACGGCTTCCATGACGGTCCTCACCATCTGAGGCGGGGTGATGAACACCTTCACTTCCGCGATGTCCGATTTGTCGAGAGCGTCCAGGGCGGCTGTGGCCGCGTCCAACGCGGGGAGCACTTCGTCCAGTTCCCGTTGAGCCCCCTCCGCCATCCCTTTGGCCGCTCCGGCTTGCTTCTACTCGAGAGGAAGAGCACATGCCCAACCTCGCTTGACGCCGGGGTGGAGGGAGATGGGGTGCTCGTCAGCTTCCCCGTAGCGTACCTGCGCTGCGGCTTCGTCAGCAGCCACCACCAGCTTCTCTTTATTCATCTCCTCTTGCTCCTCTTCGATCCTCTTCACCATCTCCTCCGCTTCCTCGGACTTCTTCCTCAGCTCCGGCTCCAGGAGCGTCAGGTTCTCCTTCATCTCCGAGACCAACGTGTTGGTTTCCTCCAGTTTCTGGAAACCCGGAGGCAGGGAGCGAGTCCTACCGCAGAGCAGGTTTCCTCCGTCCCCACCTGGATCCCGGATAGGATGCGGTTCCTGGCCGAGTCGATCTCTTCCCTCTTGTTCTTCACGTTGGTCAGATATCCTGAGACCAGTCCCAGGTACGTTTTCGGCGTCACATAGTAATGCCTCCGCAGCTCCGCGAGGTACCTCTCGGCCATCCGGGAAACGCTCTGGAGGAAAGAGAGGGCTGATCGGGAGCGGTCGTCTTCTGCTTCGTCGTTTTCTCTTTCGGGGGAAGAGCAGAAGCAGCAGAGGCAGCATCAGGCACGACAGGGGGGATCATCATCATCCTTTCCGTCCACCTCGACGACGGACAAGGGCTCGGATGAAGCGGATACGGGAGAGGCCTGGAGCCCACGCTGGATGGGTCATCCACACGCGGCGGCGGACGGGCATGATGTCTACATCCTCCGCTCCGGACGGATACTCATCCAGGTAGAGAAGGAAAGTTGCCACTGAGGCTGGAGAAGAGGTAGTGGAAACCGCCGGAATTCTCTTCTTGCTGCTCTCCTCTCCGGACCGCGCCCTCCCAATCGACGCCGCCGCCAGAGATCACACAGGAGTAGCGGCAGCAGCGATACGAGCAGTGTATTCCTCACAGTTCCCTTCCCCCACCCTTTCACCTCTGTCCTCGGGAGAGGGAAAGAACGTGAGGGAAGTCGAGAGGTCGGATGGAAGCAGGGAGGTAGCAGGTGTGGCGCCGATTGCTTGCTCGCTCTGCGTACCATGTGCACATAGACGCTCATCTCCGCCATCTGATCCAGGCACTGCTGGTCGATCAGGGAGCTCTCAGAGAACGAGTTCTGGGCCACGGACAGGATGGCCTCCTCGGGCCATACATCGAACCAGTCTATGGTGCTGCAGTCCACCAACGAGGAGAACATGCGGCAGTGGACCCTGGGGGGGCAAAGGAGGGAGTAGGGGTAAGAAATTTGCGCTACCTTTCCCGAGTTCTTCCTCTCCCGGCTCACCGGAAGCTCACCCCCGTGGGGTTCATGCACAGGACCACGTGCAGGTTATCGCGGAACCGGTTGATCATGAAGCCGTACAGAGCGTCCCGGTCACTCTCGTCCAGCCCGTAGTTCATGGCGGCGTCCCGTGCGGCGCTCAGCAGCTTCTCATAGTCTTCCATCTCCAGGAGATCAGGGATCTCTCCTGTAAGGAAAGAGGGAGGGGGAGGAGGGTTTACGATGAACCACGCCGGCGGAACCTAAGGAAAAGGAACGCTCCTCCTCTACGTGCCTGAGTTGAGTATTTTGTTGATGTCTTCCAGGAAGTCCTCCTCCACCACCTGCCTGTCGGTGAAGAGGAACACCGTGCGCCGGTTATCCGTGCCTGCGGCGTGATACAGGAGCTTCAGGTCTTCCCGGAACGCGGCGTGATCGTACCCTTGGACGAGCTCGACCTGAAAGCAGCTGGGAGGCAGAAGGGGGCTTCTCTAGTGCGAGGGTTCCCTCTGCAGGGAGGGAAAGGAGGAAGCCGCCTCACTCGTAAGAGCACAGGAAGCTGGCCAGACGCGTCAGACTCTGCTTCCCCAGACCATCGACGCCTATGAGCATGGCGTTCCCGCGGTCGTTCCTCAGGATCCGCGCGATCCTGCAGACGTGCACAAGGGCGTCCTCGAAGAAGATCAGATTCATGTCCTTGTTGAGCTTGAAGTTGTACT
Organism: Raillietiella orientalis; assembly: GCA_036172245.1. Classification (NCBI taxonomy): domain Eukaryota; kingdom Metazoa; phylum Arthropoda; class Ichthyostraca; order Raillietiellida; family Raillietiellidae; genus Raillietiella; species Raillietiella orientalis. The sequence continues at coordinate 3,687,316 of JAYWIR010000015.1, forward strand.
CCAGCAGGTACTCCTGGAACAGCGTCTCCAGAGATTCGAATCGTAGCTCCACCGCCGCAGTCACGCCGAATGCTCGGCAGACGGAAGTTGGTCCCCTTCGATTCATTCTCCCTCATCCCCCTCCTAGACGAAAAAGCGATGACTAGCTGCGAAGAGGGAGAAAGGGAGGTGGGGAGGAGGAAACGGGGGAAAGGGGAGGAGGTACCACCTCCGCCGCCGCCATTGACGCGCGCTTCTTTCTTTCTTAAAATTCACGGAAGAGGGAGAGGGCAAGGGGGGAGAAGCAGAGGTTCTTTGGGGAGCCGCGCAACTTTTGCAGCGGAGTCGCATTAGAAGAGAACCATCTCTGAGGAGATTCCCTAAATGGCAAGCGGGAGGCGATTGCGGCGAAACCTCCGTTTCCCTCCTTCCACTCTTCACCCTTTTTGAGAGATGGATGGGTTCTCCTCTTTCGAAGAAGGATGGAGACAGCATCTTCGGAGTCTTTTCGCGCGTACGGAGCACGCCACCCGAGAGGAGCTCAGCAACAGCAATAGAGAGATTGCTCTGCGAGTGACCCCATGACGGAAGTGCTGCCCCTGCACCACCGTCGCTCTCTTTGGTCAGTGATCTGGTACCGGAAGCAAACCCGCGAGATCCGAGGACGAGAAAGCGGAGGAAAACAGAGCCACCTTTTTTTTTTTTTTCCTTTTTTCCTACCTGGAGGATTCTTTTGACCTTCTGGATGTCCCGAAGTTCCTCGTAGACCCTGTTTTCGCCTTCCAGGCCGATACGCATGAAGTCTCCGAAGAGGATCGTCTCTCTAGCTAGTTTCGCCGAGGCCTCGGTAGTCAAGCGGAAACAGCGCAGAGTGACCTCCTCGATCAAAGAGTGGAAGAGCGACCTGTCCTCTTCCTCGGCCAGTCGATCGTGGAATGTCCTTTGCAGCTCATGCACGACCAGTCTGAGGGTGGAGCAGCGATGCCTCAGGTTTGGCAGGAGGGATGGGTGGAGGAGAAGACGTACCGCTGCATGTCCTGAGCGGTCAGAATGACCTGACTGTGAGCCTGTAGAACCCCCTGGAAGAACTTGGCCAGGTCGCGGAGGTTGAACACGTAGTGAGATTTGCTGGGCGTGGGCAGGAGCTCCAGTGACAGACGGGTGTAGATCTCCACGGACACCTCGATTATGGTGGACGCCGTTTCCTGCACGGCGGGGTCGAAGTCCTCCAGGAAGCTCCTGAGTATGCTCTGAATGGCGCACCGGGAGTTGAGTCCAGCGGACGGGAAAGGGTTCCTTCTTTCCTCACCCCGAAGATGTGCCGCAGGGCGGAGTCCGACGGCGGGGGCCAGTACAGCAAGCAGAAGTGCCTGACCAGCCGGGGTTCGAGGACGTTCCTCCCTCCGCCGGCCGGGCCGCAAGCCGCGCAGATCACGGTATTCCTCACATTCTTCCAGAATAAGCCCTTGCGATCGAAGAAGCCCCCGAACTCCACCAGCTGTCTACAACACGCGCGTGGGCATGAACGGCGGCATCTCCCCCACTCCTATTTGGAGCGGGCTGCTAGCGACAATACCTGATGAGTTCGATGGTTGGCTGGGCCCCGAACGTCTCCAAGGAGGGCATGTTGAGGTCATCTATGAAGAACACGGAACGCTTCCCTTCGGGAGCCGACAACAGGGTCTTCTTCCTCTTTTCTAGCTTGCTCTCGAATATTTCCTGTGTCTTCCTGCTCACGGTCTTGGAGGAAAAACTCAGGAAGACGGGAGCGAATTTTTCCTTGGGCAGACTGGTCAACATCTTCCTCGCAGTGATGGACTTGCCGACTCCTAACCAGTTCGGTCAAAAAAGCGAGATGAAGAGCGTCTTTTCTGCTCCTCGCCTCACCTGTGTTGCCGACAAGGAGGGCAGGCTTGTTGACTTTGATCAGCTTGCCCATGAGATAACTGAAGCGCACGGTATCTGTCGTAGGCACCAGCAACTCGAAGAAGGGCATCCTTTTGTTGTACTGGAACTTGGGGACGACCCTCTCCCAGAGATCCATCTTTCTGGCTTCGAAGTTCACGTACAAATTCCACAAGCTGCTGTGGGTCGGCAGCCTACAGAAGGAGTCACGAGTCCCCTATCAGTCAGAGATGCAGAAGTGCCCAATTGAGAGGGATGGTCTCCCCAGCCTCCGGTGTGTGTGTGTGTGTGTGTGTGTGTGTTGGTGACGATAATGCAGAAGAATCAACCCTGCTCAATTCTATGCATGCGACCTGCCCAACAGGAACATGAAGGCCTCCTTTCTCCTTCTCGCGTCCAGAAGGAGCTTCTCCTTCTTCCCACCCAGGCATGTGCATCTCTCCTGCGTGCTCGCGGCTAGTCTTGCTGATTCTGCAGTGCATTCTGCCTGCCCAAGAAGAAGCAGAGGAGAACGAAGATGTGCCGGCTGCAGTTTTCCTCACCATCATCCATGACGGAGGTAAGGCACAGATTCACAACGAGAGCGATCCGAAAAATTGTGCTTCCGAGTAACCCACGTTTGGGGTTCTCGCAGAGGTCAGCCCAATCGCAGTGCAATGATCGAGCCTCACTCTGGAGGGATCTCCATGGTGACCAAGATCGCCTCGAAGCCAGGTAAGAGCGATCCGAAAGTGCATCCCAGAGAGCACACGGGATGATCCTGGCGCAAAAGACCGTGAGGAACAAGAGAACGCACTCACAGAAGCGGATCGGAGTTGTCTCTGCGTAAGAACGGCGTTGAGAGCTCTCGTATCCAACGGTTATGCCTAGAGGTCATCGGCTCCAGAACCCTCCCCGGGAAACTCGATGGAAGCGTTACTGCACATTTTTCAGAGGTCCAGGAGTCAAGAGGTCCGCCCTGGGTTGGGAATGGTACAAGACACTGAAACATCCATAGGATGCCATCTTCAAACACGCTCCTGAGAAACGGCTGCAGTTTCGATTCCTTAACCAATCTCGGTAAATCCATCTTCAAGGCTGGCGAGTGAAGACCCCGGGTACCGGAATCAGAAGCCTCTCTGAAGGACCGAACTCCTTCCGCGAAGGCATCGGAAGCTCCTGGCACACACGAGTCCAAGGCAACTTCAAGGCGTAGAACCTCGGTGATCATCACCGCGGGCCGTTATCTCCTGTCCAGGGGACACTCTCCAAGATGGGGTCGAATGACAAGTCGAGGCTGCATAAACCGAAGTGCTATCTTCGAAAAGCATTCAGAACAAACTGACTGCTGGTGAGGAAGTGGAAGGGAGGGAGGGGAGGATGCACTTGGTCACAACTTCCAGGGCAAGAGAGAACGAGGAAGATTAGTGGGCAAACCAAGGTCGATCTAGACCGCGAGTAAATCAGCAACGAGATGTGAAAACGAAAACAGGGATGACCCAGGGCGTGAAAGGGCTCCTACTTTCCTTCTTCTTCTTCTTCTTCTTCTTCTCTTTCTTTCTTCCGTTCCTCCCCAAACTTCGGAAGATTGATGGATCCCTGGTGGAAATGCTGCTTCCTCTTCGCCACCATGGGGAGAGATGCATCTTCTTCTAATCCGGCAAATGAGTTCTCGAGACGACTGTAGTACTTCTGCGACAATCCATCCTCAAGCCTCCCTCGATACCTGCCACCTGTTGATGACTTCAGAAAGCTCTGCTTCGCAATGCGTGAGGGAGCGAGCCCTTCGCTACCCCTCGTGGCCTCCCTCTCGGTTTAATCTGCTTCTGCTCTCCTCAACCACCTGTACCTTTGGTGCAGCATCTTCATGGAAGTAGGCGGACAAAACTGAAGGATGGCACACCGGATTTAAGAGCAAGTGGGACCAGTTTTTTTCTTTCTCTCTCTTTCCTCCCCTGGACCAGGAAAGAAAGCTGTTCGTGACAACCTTCCAGACAGAAAGATAAGAGAAAAACAGAAGAGAGGAGAAAATAAGGGGGAACAGGAAGTGGAGGGGAGAGAGGAGAAGAAGAGGAAGGGGAAAGGGGAAGAGAGGAGGGAGGAAGAGGCAAAATTTCTCCTCCACGCCCCTGCTCCTCCGTCCTACTCCTCCACCGCCTTCCTCGGGAGTCGTTAGCTTGTTACTGTTCTCAGCCTCGAGAGTCGCTTTCTTCTTTTTTTTTTTTTTCAATCCTGGCACGCTGGGTAGGGAGGGAGAAAATATAACAAATAAACAAATATATTTTTGGAAGGAGCAGTAATCAAGGACGGCGGACGTCTGTTTTTACATATCGACGGTTGATACAGTGCATATCCACAAGGGAAGCATGGATGGAAATGCCACGGAAAAGGAAGGAGGGAGAAAAGGAGGTTTTACGATGGCACTTCGGTGAAGCTGGGTGGGGATTCTCGGGAATAGCCCGGTGTGCTTCCCGCAGGGCATCTTTTGTTATTGATCCCATCGGCAGCGATCATCCCAAGGTTCGTAAACGAAGGGGATCTCTCCCCTCCTCCCAGCTCTCCTCCCAGCTTGCATTCTTCTCCTCCCTTTTTCATCTCCACTCCCAAGTCCAAACCTTCCTGTCCCCGATGCAACGCGGGAAGGGGAGTACCTGCTCGCTCGATAGCACACACACGCACGCACACACACAAAAAGGGCATTCCTCCTCCTCTCGTTTCTCCCCAAGATGGAGCTCCTTGCGATCTTGGGGAGGAAGGATGCCCCCGTCCGTCCTCCTGCGCTGGTCAGCAGTGGGGTCTTTTTCTACCTTCGCCCCAGCGCGCGAGCGCCAGCCAACATCCCGGTTCTGCCCAGACGTGCGTGCCAACAACGCGTGGCTCGCTGCTGGATACCCGTCTCCATCGGGAAAAGAGCAACGCGAAGAGGGAGAAGCCGTAGCGATTCGTTCGGGAAGTCGGTGGTCAGGGAGGGGGAGCAAGGAGAAAGACCTACTTGGCGTCGAAATTGTCCTCGAACTGAATGCGCACAAACTGGTCCACTGCATCGTGGTTGACCTCCATTACGTTGCCGGCTACGGACCACAAGTAGCAGAAGACGAACGCCTGGCAGAGAATGTTGCGAAACTTGGGATCGTCTGTATCTTCCAAGAAGTCCTCGGACAGCAGATTCTCCAGCAAACTGCAGAGCATGCTGATCTTGCTTATGTCCACCTGAATTGTAGGCGTAGAGGCATTAGAGAGGAATTCCCCGAGGCTTCCAGCCAGCAAGCGCATGGCATGCGGGTCGAACTGAAGGTCTCTTTCCGTTCTGTTTCGGACCGCGACTCGGAGCAGGATCTTGCGGGAGCACCCCAGGATCGAGGTCGTAACGGGGCAACCTATGCCTTTTCTACCTTTATTTCGTTTCCTTTTAGAGATGAAGGTGAAGGGGGGGGGGGGCAGAGAGGTGGAGGATCCACCCTCTGTGAAGAGCTTAGCAAAGAAAGGAGGGAAAGAAAGGTTCGTCTTAAGTTTTTGTCTGAGATGAAGAGAAGAAAGACAGCCTCCGGAAAGCATGTCGGACGTTTTCCCACTCCGAAGAGTCACGCTTTGGGCTTCCTCGTCAAAGGCCATTCAACTGCCCACTCCTTACCTACCCAAATGCAGGTTTGCCGCCCGCATTCGGTCCGAGTGGGAACACAGAGTAGAGTTTCCAGGGATGGAACGTCTTCAGCGGGAAGCATGGAAGAAGGAGAGGCACTTGAGGAAGGATTAGGAAGAACGGAGTTGGTGGCGTTTCAGACATGCGAGACAGAGAGAAGGTTCCAGATCGGCAGAAGAATCCGTCCGTCCGTACTGCCGTAGCGGTCGGTGGCTCTCCTACAGGACGGAAAGCACCACACCCCGAACGCTCCTCGGAAGGCTCTTCTTTGAGCCGTGCTTTGAAGAGCCAAGATCAAATGCAGGGGAATTGCGGTCCTCAGAGCTCTCTCCGGGACGCGAGCCCGCGTCCTCGGCCGCAGTTACTCTCCTGACTCAACTTAGAAACCGAGGACGACAGCTCCGCGAGGGAAACGTGCGCCTTCGGCGAGCGTTTCCTGACGTCTTCCGGTCGGCGCTGCTGTACCTTGCACATTCACAAAGGCTGTAGGCCACCGGCGACAGTGTAACATGACAGCCTCATGGTCCCGCAGAACCGTAGACCGGTCCGTTTCCTGATTGCTCCCGAGCGCAGGGGTGATGAGGACGAGATACCACCACCATCTTTGATCCCAATACCCGAAGGACCAAGGTAGTGAGTTGCTACTCCCTGCTGTGCTATGAGGTTCTGCTGTCTTTCCGGCCGCCTGCGACTGGCACAAGACAAAAACGCAAAACGCAGATCGATGGCAAGAAATCGCCGTCATGCAATCGTGGATGGAACGGCTCCATAAAAGCCGGAGCCTCCACGCTGAGTTACGGCAGGGAAGGGAGGAGCAACCGAATGGTTGAAAATGCAGATGACGGAACGGAGGAGAGCCGATCCTGACATAAAATAGGGCGGTGGTGCTTGTTTTTAGGCTTAACAAATGTCCAAGGTGATTTCTTGTTCGAAAGTATACTAGGAAAGGAATTTCGGTCAAAGGAGGGGAAGGTTTCGCCGGGGGAAGGGAGGCCTTCCTTTAAAACTGCCGAAGGATGCCAGGGGAGCTCGTGCAGCAGCAGCAGAGCGCCGACTCCCGGCGGCGGCAAGAAAAGCCACCGGTACGAACCAGCAACAAGCAGCAAACTCGATCCAGAGTGCAAAGGCCTCCTGGTCGGAAGTCCTGATTCGTCGTGCCAGGCAGCTGGCGCGGCAGCGGAGGCGAGAAGGAGGTTTCCGGGAGATCACCCGGAGCGACCGACGGTTCATGCTTGAAGGCATGAAGCGAAGGGCGTGCTCAAAATAGACGCGAAACAAGGGCCCGGCAGGTGGCGGGCAGTGAGCGAGTGGCCTCCATTCCTTCTCGACAAACCATCCGCCTGTCTCCTGACGCCCGAACAAGGGTCACAGAACGCTTGGAAAAGCAAGGAAGAGCAAGGGAAGCTTTTCTTGTGATTCCGTTCCCCTAGGGCGCTTGGATGATCCGTCTGCCGGTTTCACCCTGTCGAATCGTGGGACCGGTGCCTTTCGAGGTGATTCCAGGCCAGCTCGAAAATCCTCCTTCCAGAGAGGAGAACCTGAGAGACTGCCGCTTCGCCCAATGCACGAGGAACACGCCCTTCCGGGTAGGAGGAGAGCAAAAAGTGAAGTTTCCCCAGTTCGTGGGATCACCGCGGGCGCGTGAGTGTCTCCCACCCGTACGCTGGAGTCGGGCAGCTTGGAGGCCGCAGCTTGGCAGGCAATTCCCACAGGCAATGAAAACACAACTGCTGCATCTAGCTTGGTAGAAGCTGCCGGAATGCGGCCGCTCAGACTTGCTGGCACGGCCATGGATGGGCTCCAAGATCCGTCCCTGTCTTTCCCACTGGGAGTATGATTGGAAGTCTGGATGGATGAGAATTCCCTCCTTAACGGATGGGAGGGAAACGACAGCGCTTTCTCTTCTTCTGTCTTTTTCTCCTTGCTTTGCAAACGGCTCGGCGGAGTTTGTTTTTTCGTTCTCCCCTTGAGCATCTTCGGGATGCGCTGTATCGCGTCGACAGTGAGATACTTCCGGCGAACGCTCTCGTCATTCACTCACTTCACTCAGGCACTTTGGTCATCATCATCTTCGCCTATTCCACGGGTACACCTGGCAGGAGCCCGAAAATTCGCGTGGGTGAAAGCCCAGTCACCGTCCCTCTAGTTAGTTGGGTTCTTTTCGTTGTTCTGGGAAAGTTGCACGGGGAGCTCCTGCAGGACAAGAAATCTATTCCCTTCAGATTGGCAGTGGCTCATCCTCGCGAGTTCCTTCTTTATCTTCTCATCCTCTCGAGGATGGGAAGTCACGAGAGCGCAGGATCCACACCGAGGCATGCACGGCAAACGTGGACGGTGATCACTCAGCCCTTCCTGCTCATCTTGCCCGTCGTCGCAATGCGAACGCATCTCACACCTTCCCCTGAGCTCGAAGAATTCTGGCTCACAAAGGGAGCACGAGGAGCAGCGGTCCTGTCGCTCCCCCCTCTCCTTCTCGACAAACTATGGTCGCCTCGCTCGAGGCACGGTCCACTGCTCGCTGCAGCCCATGCAACTTTCGGATTTGTCTATGCCTTGAGCATGCACCGAAGGCTCGCAGGAAGCGACTCCGCTTGTCTTCATGGGGAAGGGTTGATCTGCTTTCGTTCGAAAAATTCACTCAGGCAGCAAAAAAGCAGGCAAGAAAGAAGGAAGGCGGTTTTTTTCTCTCTACCTCCTTTCTCTGATGCATGATGTTAGCCGCTGCGTGTATCACTCACTACCGGTCCTGTTAGTGATCGGATGAAAAGTTTAGCAGGCTCGGAAAATCAGACAGAATGGGCAGAGGAGTAGCAGTAGTGGCCAGCAGAGAGATTACCCACAGTAGTCATTCCTGGGAACACCCTGGCTTCCCTTTCTCCACCGGGACGAAGGGTCGAATTTTCCTCAGGACATTCCCATCTCCTAATGGGGCACGATGGTGCTCCTCTTGCAAATCTCAAGAGGTAATAAGGGTTCGACGAACGCTGAGTGCGGAAGCAGCAGAAAATGAGTGCTGGGAGACTAACTCGTCCGCATCCCCTGGGTGGGTAGCATTCGCGGTCCGACTGCTGTGGACTGCAGGTGCTGAGATGCTTCCTAGAGGCAGTGTCTAGGATTCCCGACGCACCTGAAGCCAATGTGCGTGAGCCAACTACATCGTCTCCTGATGCAGGCAGTTCAGGGACTTTGGCGAAAAGCAAGCAGAGAAGCAAAAGAGACAGGAACCTTGGTGTGCGTTTTCACTTTCCAGCTGTCAGAGGGGACTTTGGTTTCATTCCCCACTCCTGATGTCCACCTCTGCTTCCCCTCCCTTTCCCGCTCTCTTTTTCCTCTGAAGTACCAAGAAGGAGAAATTCTTCCTGAAAGCAATTTCCGGAGGGGCAAAACCCATCGAGCACGGTCGCGGAAGGCGAAACACGGAAGGCTGGAAGGGGGGTGGTAGATGGAGAGATTCGAGCCAGTTTCCTCGACGTTTTCGCTTTGCGACGATGTCGGATAACAGTAGTCCCGAACCAAGCGTCCTCGTCCTGCGCGCCGCAGAGCCGCGGAAATCTCGAAAGCCTCGAACCGCATCGTGAACGCGAATTACTCGCAGCGCCGTCAAGGTAGCGGTGGGGAGGTGTCGTGCTCTCTCTTGCTAGCGCGAGAGGAGAGCGGACCCCGAGAGGGTGAAAAAGAGACAAGCCTGACCTGAGGGATCACTTGGACGCACTTCTTCCTTACGAAATCCAGGCCAGGCTGAATGTACACCTGGAACAGGTTTCGCAAATGCCGTTTGCCTTCCTCTTGGAATTCCAGTTGTTCTAGCCACGAGGAAACGTACGGCATCCATCCAAGGTCATCCGAGTCCACAAAGACCATGCCACACCTGAAACACACCGGGTGACTGAAAGGAAGTGCCAAAGAAAAGGTGCGAAAAGGCTGCAGAGCTCGGAACCCGCTGTTTGTAACGAAGGAAGAGCATTCGAAAACGACCCCTTCGGTTGCCTCCCCGCCCACGATAGGATCTGAAACGTTGCGTCGCTGTGCTGCTGCTGCTGCTGCTGCTGCTTCCCGACTTCGGTGCTCAGACCTTAGTAGCCCGCCGCAGTTCGCGCAGATGCAAGCGGGAGCAGGGTGTGCGTGTCGGCTGAAGCAAATGGGAGAAACCTCGCTCGGCGAGTCGGCCTCGAGGAGCTCAAAGGTCCACCTCGGATGTCGTGGAAGGAAATACTGTTGACCCCTCTGGTCCCGAAAACAGTGCGAGGAAGGCAACTGGAAGCAGAGGTGACCAAAGCGCGCCCGCAGAGGCGAAGAGGATGTGAAGTTTCGGAACTTTTCTCGGTGTGTGAAGGAGATCTGTGTTCCGGGATCGAGGGCAATAGCCACTTGCCGCCGCAGCCTTCGCATGCGCACCCTACAACGGGCTACTTCCCGATAGACAGACCCACTCGATTCTTCCGAGCAGTCCAGGAGAAGGACCACCAAGGGAGGAAACAACGTCGACTAGTTTCACGTGAGCGTTCTTCGTGCACGTCTTTATCAGATTCCAAAACAGAAACAAAACGGAGAAAAGAAAAGAGGAAGCAGTTGCAACGCGATGGGACGATGCTTTTGTGGGATGTCTTCCGAGATAGTGTCGTGAGTTTTTGGTGAAGCGGAAGCAGTGTGCCTTCTTGCTAGGAGGATATGGTGGCTGGGATCTCCCACGACGACTGAAAGGCATGAGCGAGGAGTTTGCTGCTCGTCTTCCTGCTCAGACCGTGGATCCGTGGCATTCGGGCAGGCCACCTCCCGAAAGAAGCGCCTGTACACAGCTCTCTGCACTTGTCGAAATCTCCTGCAGGAATGCTGGGAGCGCACGACGAAGGCGCGCACCGGAAAGCAGATGAAGAGGATCGACCTGTCGGCCGTCTTTCGCCGTCTCAAGGATCCTCATGCAGACATGACATGGCTGAAAAGACGAAACGAACCGTTCCGAAGTTCGCAGCTCGGATCTGATCTCGCACCGTGGAACGCTGCGAAGACAGATACAATGCGCGGCATCACGCGCCCTTGCGCTCTTCTGCATCCGGAAACAACATGCAGTTGCCAATCCTCTTTGGATTAGCAGTAAGCCAGCGGAAGAGCGCAAGAGCCCCCTGCCCCTCCATCAGCAGAACCGGGGCACGGCATTTCCAAGGAGAGCCAGCAGCATCACGGGGTCAGCAGCGCGGCACAGCAGAATCGAGAGATTTGGAACCGTATGGCACCTACCCCTCTCTCTCTGCAGCGACCCTCCTTGCCTTTCGCCCTTTCCCAGAGTCCCTTTCCAGTCTCGCCTTCCCTCTTGAGCATGCCCAGCGCTGAAGCGCGCCCTACGACTCTGCCTCCTCACTTCGAGCAGGGAGCTTCCTTCCCTGAGGCGTTCCTTGCTCAGGCTGGTGAGTTTCGAGCATCATCACCAAGAGACGAAGAAGGAGTGATTTGCTCTCCGGAACGTCGGCAGCGGACGCACCGCTTCCGCCATCGTTAGGCATGGTAGATTTCTCCTTCGTCGTTGAACCATCGGGCGCAGCGGTGGCCATCGTTGGAGAGGAATTTCCAGAGCGAGGACACAGAGTATGTTGCTTGCTATGAGCAGCCGAGGGATCCGAGAAGAGTGAAGAAAAGAGAAGTGTTTGGCGTTCCCTTTTTTCTCCCTTGGTACCCTGGGCTAGTTGGCCTTTCTTTCGCGATGCATTTGTGCCGTGCTGCGACGCTCGCTGAGCACGTATCGGTCCGTAAATGAAATGGAAATCCTAGATGCCTCACGGACTTCCTTCTTTCTCGAAAGCGCATATCCGCTGCACTGTTCCTTCTGGTTGACGGGAAATCGCCTTTGACGTGCAGCAAAATTAATCGCGTCTGAGAGGAGGCAGCTCGGGGTCGAAGAAGGGAGGGAGAGAGCAGTAGGTAGCACTGGCAGGGGTAGATTGCGACCGGACTGAAGGACGGCCTGCTGTTGCCTTGTTCGAGAGATGGTAGCAAAATGAGGATGATGAAGATTAATTCCGCAGCGCGCGAGAGGATGCTCCGTGGTCTCCATGGCTGGGACGCTAACACACGGGAGCGCTTCCTCTGCCAGTCCGGCTAGGATTCCTGATGAATCAGACTGTTTCCTGAGTCGCTGGAGGGAGGAGGGGGGAGAGGGCAAATCTTGGTGGTGCGCGCACGGAAGTTTTGGGAGATTTTTCTGCGGAATCTTCAGCAGGAAATCGAAATATGAATGGATGTGTGTGTGTGTGTGTGTGTGTGTGTGTGTGTGTGTGTGTTTGAATGCTTGTGAAGACAACAAGTACGAATCAGTGAAGGAGCAGCGAACGTTCCGATGGCTGGGCAACTCTTCCGGAAAAATTTCTTCCCTGTCTTCCTGTTCGAATTCACTGGAACACGCACGCGGAGGATCTCGGAACACACACTCAGCGCAGGAACAGGAAACCCCAGAACTACTCTTGCTGTTCCCTTTCCCCGGCAGATGGCGGACGGACGCTGCGACTGGGGAATCAAGGAAGCAGGGCGGGTGTGATGTCGCACTGCGAGCTCCCCATTCCGCCGATACCTCCCCCCGCGTTGGGGTTCCAGGCAGCAAAACCAACGGGGTCGCGCGGCGACGGCAACTCACCAGTGTTGGCGGCGTCGCAGCGACGAAGTCCCATGTCACGTTTCCCTGTCCCCGTGGTTTCCACTTGCATCTCCGACCCAGTAACCAGCCTGTTGTGCCGATTCCTCCCAGTGGATCAATAAGGCGTGATCCAATAACAAGTTCCGAGCAAGTTCTCTTTCCCGCTCCCCGGTCTCACTCAACACACACACACGAATGCCTTCTTGGCTGCTCGCTACCTGTGTCATAACGCATATCTTGCGCCCCGTTTCTCCCGCCTCCGTCACCTGACGGCGACGACGGGTGTACCCCTTCATAAATGCTTGTTCGCTCCCTCTCCTCTCCCCTTCCCTCCTGATACTCAGTGGAGTTTGCGGATGACCAGGATGCGAAGCATCGAAAGTACCAAGATCGAGGCACATCCCTGGAGAGAAGAGCCATCGCCATGCTTGTGCCCTCCTGCAACGCCAGGAGAGAGTTTTTCTGCTGCATGCCAATGCGCAGCATCCGCAAGTGCTGCGGAAGCGCTTGTAAGCGCGTCGGAAGGCGAGGTGCCAGGGCCCTGAGCTCTTGGGGAGCTGCCGGACTCCAAGAGCTCAGCTCTACAAGATTCGCAAGGGACCGGAACAGGCGCAGGGCACGCACCACCACCGACTCTCCCGCTACAGGTTGCTGCCCGCTGCTGCCTGCGCACGTGACGGGGAATAAGAGGGGACACCACCCGCCTCCACTCCAAGCGTGACCCCAGAGGAAATGCAGACGAGTCCGACAGCTCGTCAGGGTATCTCGACATCCCTCGGCGCGCCTTTCCACTCTACTGGTGGAGGCCGGCAAACCCCTGCTTTGTCTCCATCTGAGGCACATCCTCGCGTAGAATCTTCCTTCCGACCGTTTCGGTGCAGAAACCTCGACGGCGAGGCGAGAGGCGTCCGCCTGATCTTCCTTTCCCCACGCGACACTCCTTGTTCTCGACTTTTCCCATTTCCTTGACCAAGAATGGTCTCCTGCCATTCGGAACCTGGCAGATCGCTTGGATTCTCCTGAAGACCTCCTTCTTCCTGCAGAGTGTGGATTCTCCTCCCCCTCGAGGAACACGCTCGAAGACTCGGTGAGCTCGAGGACGTGCTCGACGCTCGAGGGTCACTGAGCGTCTTTCTGGTCAGCAGGGCCGCGCGGCTGCTGATGTTCCGGAAAAGTCACGCACCACCCAGACGCCCGGAAAGCACGGACACCTTGCGGCAAGAAGCACCGAGGTCTGCTCCTTGGACACAAGTGACCTTGATCATTGGCTTCCGAACTTCGATCTTCGGCTGTTTCGCCTCTGCTGCAACTTCCATCACCGGAGGAAAGCGCGCGCGCGCACGCGTCCGCCTATTCGTGTCGTGTTATCTTTTCGCTACCAGATGTGGCTCTCGGTAGCAAGGTGGGAAGAGGAGGAAAAGGTCCTTCGTTGCACAGCTTCCTCAGCGAAACGGCAGACCAAGGTTTTTTTGTGTGTCTTTTTCTTTTCTTTTTTTGCAGTGTGAGCACGTCGACCGACCGGCCGGAGCAACTGATTTCTCCGCTCCTGGACTGCGAGAACCTTTCTGTAAACTTTCCTTTCCTCTTCTTCCTCGGCAGCAGCCATTTTTCTTCCTGCCTCCCTCCGAACGGTGATCTTCGTCGGACGAACCCGATGGCTGCTGCGGTAGGCACGTGCTGTTCTCTCTATCTCTCTTAGCGAGACGAGGGTCTATGCGGGGCTGTTCTCCGGATGAATGGGAAAAAAGGAGAAGGGGGAAAGAGGAGGAAGTCGGGGGGTCACTTCTCGAAAATGCTTGGCTGAGGAAGGAAGACCGAGGAAGGTGCGTTTTCCATTCCTCCCCTCCCCTCCTTCCGCTGTCGAAATACACAAGATCGCGGCAGCTCTGTCGCTCTCCCTCCGTACGTTTCCTCACGATCTCGCGTGTTGCCGCCGCGGAAGGGGCGGCGCTGGAAAGGCTGAAAGTGGCTCCTCACCTGCTCACGGTGGCGGGGCTGGCGCGCGACAGATTCTCCACCTCGAACATCATGCGCACGAAGGGCGTCAGCTTGATGCGCTCCGAGTTGGCCAGGCACAGGAGCTTGTTGTCATCCAGGACGGAATTCATGTTTTCTATCCATAGCGCGTCCACTGGGCCGTCGCACACGATCCAGTGCTGGTGGCTGGGATCTGACTGGAAAGACCTCTTGGAGGCGGGCTTCGGCTGGGTGGGGCTGATACCTGGCACGCCTGCTTGATGAACGTGCTCAGCAGTCCCTCCCTCCACTCGAGGGTGAGCGGGTTGTAGTCCCCGTACAGCTCCCCGATCGTGATCGACTTGGGATTCAGGACGTAAGTGCGCACGGGCTGGAAGCTGCCGTCGCCCTCTTGCGTTTCGGACAGGGTCCCCAGAGTGTCTTTGAGGACCTTGAGGGGAAACAGAGCTCTCTTTCCCTCCGGCTCTCCGCTCCTTCCTCCCTTACCTGGTACACGGTGGTCTTTCCTCCCCCGGTCTTGCCGACCAGCATCACCCCATGCCGCAGGGCGAGGGTTTCGTGAAGCTGCACGATCTTGTCGACCATGCTCGGGATCGGCTGCAGGCGCCTTCGGATCATGACCTCCTTTATCATGTTCTGGAAAACGGACTGATCCCTCTCCGGGATCGTCAATCCCGGGAAGAGATCCCTTATGATGTCCTTGGAAGGAAGGAAGGAAGGAAGAGAGGTGGAGGAACGAACTATCGAGGGACTCGGATTACCTCGAAGAGCGAGACATCCTGTTTGAGGAATTTGGGCAGGTTGCTGTGGCACAAAGCGCGGATCATCACCGTTTCCTCCTTCTCGGAAGGGTGAGATCTCTTCAGGGATCCCGCTATCACCAGCACGGACTTCACGGCCCTTGACGCTCCGGCATCACGGGAGGGCGGCTGCTTCCCGAGATTACTCACCTCATCCCGAAGTCGTAGTGATCCTGCTGGGACAGCTGCTCGCTGCACAGCTTGTACAGCTGCGTCATTTTGTTGGCCAGGTCTCTTGGCGACTGGAACCCCTCCGAATAAAGAATGACCTCGGCTATGTAGGCTGAAAAGGGTGTCCAAAAGGGGGGTGGTGTTTCTGGGCAGGGATCGAGGAACAGAGGGGTTCCTCTGGGTCAGAGGGTGAGCGCCCTTGGGAGGCCGAGGGGGGTAGCGGCATCGGTTTCTCGTCCCCCCCCCCCTCCCCCCTCCCTTTCCTCATCCCTCCACGTTCTCCCGCTCGCACCTACCGTAGTCAGGCACCATCATGGACACGGGTCGAAAAAGAGCCTTGAGGTTGTCCGGCAGCTCGGTTCTTCCGGCGTACCCCGGGTTCATGGTAATGTGGCAGGCGCAGGAGCGTATCAGCTTGATTTCTCTTCCTTCGAACACGAACCTGCAAGGGGGCAGAGGTTCTCTTCCTGTGGGCATCTGACGCCAGATCAGCTGAG
Organism: Raillietiella orientalis; assembly: GCA_036172245.1. Classification (NCBI taxonomy): domain Eukaryota; kingdom Metazoa; phylum Arthropoda; class Ichthyostraca; order Raillietiellida; family Raillietiellidae; genus Raillietiella; species Raillietiella orientalis. Next base: position 3,702,886 of record JAYWIR010000015.1, read on the forward strand.
GCAAGCAAACACGTGGCAAGGAAGGAGCAAGACGTCGGGGAATTCGCTCTTTCAGGAAAGAGGAGGAAGAGGAGTGGGGGAGGCAGGGCGGAGGGAAGACGATCACCCTCGTGGAGGATCGGAGGCGCGAGTTAGCCGTCTTCCTATTGAGCCGTGCTCCCTCTTCATTAGGTCCAGGGTGATATCTCTTTGCATCTGCAGGTAGAGAAAGGAAGGGAAAAAAAAGGGAGAGAGAAGGGCGGGAGGAAAGGAAAGAGGGAAGAGGGAGAGAGGAGGAGGAGAAGGAGTCCCGTAAATCTTGGTTCTGACAGCACAGCCCGTGTGAGCAGCAATGCATCTTCTCGCCGCGGGACCACGTGACCTCTTCTCGGGAGAAAAAGCAAAAGCCCGCTCGGGGAGCGGGAGCACTCGGAAGAGAGATTTCATTCTGAAGACAACTCTTCGGTCACTTTGCCAGTGGCTGCTGCTGCTGGAGTCGGTGTCCCCTACCACCGGTGCAGGGAGACGTCCCTCACCTCGCTTTTCCACCTTCTTGCCTCCTCTCAACGTCAGTGAACTGTCGCCTTGGGGAGAAGTCGGAGCCGCATTACATTGGGTTGCCCCCCACTGCTTCTTTCCAGCATGACGCTCTTCCTCTCTTAATGTTGATCTGGCTCAACGCTGCGGCGGCGGTGGAGGTGCAGCAAAGCGCTCAAAAAACGGCCACCAGCACTCCGCTAACTTCCCTGAGGGAGAGTTCCGTACCCTCGAGAGGAGGAGCGCAGAGGGCTTTCGTCGGTCGGTCGCCTTTCTCTCGGAAGGGCGGGTGGAAGGGCGCTCGCTGCACAGGGCCGATGCCGCCCCGTCTCCGGGTGCGGATCCAGCCGCTCCCGGTGACGCCGCTCTTCCTACATTGGGTTTCGGGGGTTCGTCCCGCTAGACAGCGTGCCGGAGACCCGCCTCCTCCTTCCTCCCTGCGTTTCCGTTTCGCTGACACACGAGAGGCTCACCTCCCACCGACAGCCGTGGAGGGGAAGGAAGGGGTGTGCAAAGAAACGTCTGTCTGCCCCCCAGCGTCTCCTATCGGCGGCGTTGCGCAGAAGCAGCGTGCCGACATAAAGGAGCATCGAGCCGCGCGCTTCGACAATTTGCTTGTAAGCTGGCAGGTGAGGAGGAGAAGGGGGGATGGAGAGGAGGGAGAGCTTATTCGAGATCGCTCCCTGCGTGAGCGTTCCCTCGAGCAAAGGATTTTCAAGGAGACTCTTTGCTGTTGTTGTTCCTCTTCCTTCTCCTTAGTTTGCTTCCGACTGACCTGGAGAGCCTGGCGGTCTTCGCCGCCTTGATGGTCGCGATCTGCTGCGCGATGACGGAGAGGACCTCCACGTCGATGCGGTTGAATTCGTCGAAGCAGCACCACGCGCCCGTCTGGGCGAGCCCGGAGAAGAAGCGGCTCATCATCTGAAACGGGAGGGAAGCGCGCGGTGGTAGCAGGAGACGGGAGAGGAGGCGAGGGGAGGGTACACTAAGTTCGGAGTGGGGTGAGAGACAGAGGAAGCCCTCGGGCGTTCCCCTCCCTACTCCCTGTCTCTCCCCAAGAACGGCCCACGATGGTGCTAGCTATGCGGCGGCAAGCGTCTTCTCACCCGATAGTCGATCCCTTCCGAGCAGTTGAAGACGACGCACTGCTTCGCCAGACATTTGGCCAGGTCCTTCGTCGTTTCCGTCTTTCCGGTTCCGGCAGGACCCGCCGGCGCTCCTCCTGCAACCGGAGGGTTTAAAGGCGAAGGGGAGGGGCAACCACTTATTAGTGTGCGCTTCGTTCTCAACGCTGGACACCCCACTGCTCGAGGATCTTTCCCGGCGACGGACTGCTGTCAGCAGCAGCGGGCGCTTTGAAACAGAAGGGACGCGAGGAGGGGGGAGAGGGGGGAACAAGGAGAAGCGAGTCTTCAGAAGCCAATGCCGATGCCGCAGAACGGACTTCGCGGGCTGCTGCTGCTTACGCGGCGATCTCTCTTCTGTCGCCACTGCTTCGCGGATGGTGCCGTTGGTGTTACAAAGGAGAGAGGGAAGGATGCCAACGAAGCCGAGAATGATGCAGAAAGGATACTTGATGCAAAGGAAGGATAGGGGAGGGAAGATGGCTCCGATCTCCCGTGAAGGGGAGGGCCACAATCGACGGGAGGGAGGGTGGCTGACGTGCGCGGACACGCTGCATTTTGGGAGAAGGATAGGAGGAGACGAAAGAGCGAAGGAAGCACGAAGACGAGAGGGGAAGAGTGGACGCTTTCTTCCCTTCTTGATGCACCGCCTCGCCGACGGCGCGCGCGCGACCGGCTATCCGACGGCGTTGGACCAGGCAATCGCGGAGTGGAGGGGGAAGCCTGGCGAGGCGGGGGAGGGGAGGGGAGGGTGCGGGCACACCAGGACTTTCCCCGCTGTGATGGCTCCGTAGCTTTCCACTTCCACTTTTTCCGCTCTTCCCAGGGGGCTCAGAAAGCTCGGTGCCGCTGAGGGCGGCGGCAAGCAACGGACCAATCTGGGCTGCTTCTGCAAGGAGGAGGCGAGGCTGGCTCCCAGCAGCTCTGCACTGCCGTCGGTCGGTCGTTGTCGCCTCGCGATGTAGCCCGTTCAACCGTGACCGCGACCCAGAAAGCGCAGCGGCACGCGGGAAGCTCACCCAGCTCCAGCGCCAGCGCGCTCATGAGGCAGAGGTAACACTTGTCCGTCAACGGAGTGATCACCAGCCGAGGGGATGCCCCCAGGTACTCGTAGGAGTAGTCGTGGGAGCTGCTCGCCATCTTCGCGATGCACCTGTTCTCTTCAGCAAGGAAGTAGTAGCGGAGTTGGCGCCGCCACTCGAAATCTGTCCTGGAAAAGAACAAGGCGATTACGTGCGTTATAGTCGACGGCAGCCTGGCTGCTGCTTCCGTCAGGAGAGTTGGACAGGGGGAGTGGGATGGACGCGGAAGCTCCTGGTAAGATGCATCGCCAGCACTGTTGCCATCTTCGCTTCCTTCCACCTCATTCGTCTATTTCCGCGGAATCAAAGTGGCAGGGGAATCTCCCAAGGGGGGAAAAAGAAGAGACTCTGGTCTTCCTGCTCCCTCGTTTGTAGCGTGGTCAAGCCAGCATCCATGAGAGAAACGGCAGAGCACACATCCCTCCTTTTCGTTCCATCTCTCATTCCCTCTGAATCGGAATCTACGAGCCTACGCTCCTTGCACAGGAGGAGATGGAAAGCAGGCGCAGGGAAAGAGGAAAAACATGCTTTCTCACTTCTGTCTCCCCTTCCTTCCACGTCTTCCAGAGCCGAGGAAGGAAGAGCGACCTGCCTACCGCAGGAGAGTGCGAGCGCACACCCTGAGAATAAGGGAGGCAGGGCAACAGTGCCCGCTTTTTTAACGCTCGGGGAGGCCCTCCTGATGCGATGAGAGATGATGGTCCATCACGCAGGCAACATGGGAATAAAGGGGAGAACGGAGAGAGGATCGTTGCAGAGGACCGTCAGAGCTGTCACTCCACCGGACGGCACTCTCTGCCTTTCCACCATTCCTGCTCGAGCACCTCACCCACCACTACCGTCCACTGCGTAGCCCGCACGAGAACGGTTCCCCACGGAACGATTCTGAGTGGAAAAAGACCTGACTCGCCACGCCCGAAAATCTGGAAGGGTTGATGCGACAGACCCCGCCGCCACCACCTCCACAAGAAGCACGGTGCTCACTCAGCAGCGATGGCAAAGTCCCCTCAGTGGTACAAGTGTGCCGCGGTTTTCAGGCACGCGGCAGGCCTTGGAGCATTCGCCTCTCTTCGCCGCCTTGCCCCCATTCGCTCCAGAGTTCGGCAGAGCTGGAAAGGATGAGGTCCTCCTCTTTAGAAAGTCTTTCTTCAGCACGCTAGCGCTAGGCTTCCGCTCTCGAGTGGGAAATCGTTTAATTCCCGGAAGGAGGTAAAGGTAAGCACCGGAAGCCGGAGGAGGTGAGTCAGAGACTTTCCCTCTCTTGGGCTTTGAAGGTGACGACAAAGTCGCAACGATCCAGGTGGTGCCGGCGACTCTGGAAGCGGTGCAAGGAAAATCAACTCCGAGGACGCATCGGATGGACTCTTCCGCGCGCTCGTCGACCCGTCCTTGCCCTTGCGTCTTCGTGCAACAAGAGCTGCACGGAAATCGACGTGTCGCAGGTTGCCCTTGGGCACTGCTCATAATAAATGCATGCATCAGTCCCGAATCTCTTTTCCCGGGCAGCACACGTAACACGGGTCGTGTCACACCTACACAGACATTTTCCGTTTGCTACACCACTGCCTGGACCCAGAGTCCAAAGCGGAGAAGCCTTTCTGCTCGTGCGATCTTCAGAGCCATTGGCAGTCTCCCAGCAAGCTCGGAAGATGAGATCCGTTCTAAGAGGTTGGTCGTAGAAAGAGCATGGGGAAAGAAGGGCGGAATCCTCTCCAGGCATGCGGAAGCAACACACGCACGCCCCAATCCTTCCTGCGCCGCGCGGAACCCTCGGGGGGCCTGGGAGGTAATTATGCTGGCTGGTAGCCGCGTACCAAAGAAGGCAACGGTCTTCTGAGTTGCGAGTAGCCGTGACGCGCCTCTCGCCACTCTGAGCTTCACGGACTGTGCGCTTCTCTTTTCCTTTGAGGTCGGTTCGGTCATCCCAACTCAGTGGGGAAAGGAGCTCGTCTTGAGATCTTGTGAGGGGGAGCGCGAGCCGCTGGCCGGTCACAGGGTACTGCTCTTGGCCCTTTGTTGGTCCGCAGCAGCCTTTTTACTCTTCGAGCGCAACCCGTGCACGTTGGTTTGGGAGACCTTCCGCAAAGGGCTGGCGGCCTACCAGCCGCACCCTCTTCCATTCGGTTTCATCTCCGTCTTCCTCTTTCTGCGAAGCAAGAGAAACAAAAAGCGAAGGGAAAAGAGTCTGGCTTAGACCGAAAATCGATTTTTCGCGATCGGATCGCCGCCACTACCAGAGGAAAGGAAAAGAGACCAAAGAAGGTGAACGTGAAATCGGGATGGGTTTCTAATCTTCCTTTGCAGCTTCAATGATTCATCCGCACACTTCCGCGTCTTTTCTTCCCTCTCTTTCACACCGGTGAAGGAGAGGAGAAAAAAGCTGTATCCAAATGAGTTTGCGTTCTGATGGTCATCGAGAACAGCAGCAGCAGCAGCAGTGAAGGGTTGCCAGATAAACAAAAGGTCGACGACAAGCAAGTCTTGAAGCACTGTGACACGATCGTCCGAAGGACGATCCGGTTGGTCTTGGTACCTGCTAGAAAATAGGTCGACTCGCGATTTCGGTGGAGCTGCCTTCGCGGGGCAGGGAGATCGAGTCCTCTTTTCTCTTGTAGAGCCTCGAAAGTTGTCGGGGGAACTGTCACCTGCCAGGGCGCTCAGACTTACGCAGAAGTGGTCCTGGAATCGGCGAGATTCGTCACGATGTCCCGGGCATGGACGCTGATTGTGATCAGGGCACACGTCACGCTGCGCTGCAGAGGCGTGAGGTCTCCGCACACCAGGAGTGCCAGTTCCTCGAGAACCTAAGTGAGGCGCGAGAGAGGCAGCTGGCTGCCCGCGAGCGGTCGGCAGTGGCACACACTGGTACCTCGTTGGTGTGAGTTTCGAATTCCTTAAGATTCTTCAAGGTGTTGCTGCTGCTGCCGCCGCCGCCTCCGTTCGTGCCGAGAATCACTTCCAGCCGAGCACACCAGTGCACTTGAGAAGCCACCAAGACGAGCTGCAAAGACCACAGCCGACCGGAACTGATTTCCAAAGTTTCGACGCTCGTGGACAACCTGTGACGGCCACAACGTGATCCACTTGGAGCATTTGGTTTTGTTGTGGCTTTCAATGGCATCTTTCAGCAGGTTCCTCAGCGAGAGGATCATGGTCTCTTCGACTTTACCCAACCAGTCTTCTATGCTTCCACGGGCCTTGAGCCCCTATAGTCAGAGAAGAACGTCGTGACTAATCAGGTTCTCTGCACGACTCCTGTTGTCGGAGACGAAAGCGCAGGAGTTAAAAAGGGATTCTTTTCCCGTCCATCACCCATCTTTTTTTGGAGAAAGCTTTTCTCGTCTCTTCGCGAGAGGCGGGTGAAGCTGATCGTCACCACCACCATTTGTCAACTGCGACGAGACTAGACGCCGGCTCCCGGGGTGGCGCTTTCCTCACGACGGAGCGCGGCGCGCCTGCGTTCCTGGAAAGAACGCATCGTCCCGCCTTCGCGTCCTTTCCCCCCCCCTTCCGCAGACGTCCCACTGCACCATCTTGCGTTTCAAGCCACCGAGACGTCGGGTCCGCATTTCCCCGACCCGACGTCTCAACCTCCCACGAGCAGAGCAGCACCGGCGGCGCGACCGAGCGGGGGGAATGCCCCCCTGGTGCCCGCTCCAGCTTCTCGCTATCCCGCTCCATCCGTTGCAACCCTTGAAACGGATGCAGTTCCTGCGAAGGCTTCTACGCGTTCCTCAGACCAGGCGATTAGGAACGGATGGAGACAGAAGGAGAGTCGTACTCTTCCGCTCCGCAAGAAGTGTCCTTGGCAGCGCAGATGGCAAGGTGTGACCTGACCCGTTCCGTCCCCAGAGGCTGTCGTCGGAAACCTTTTCCGGAACGTTGCGGATGAGAAAGCCGCCACCAGGTTTCTGACGGAAGGCGCCGTGAAGGTGGCGTTGGGCGAGAACGGTGAAGGAAGAGATGGCTGCGGCCTCCAGGAGGAGAAACTCTCGTCCCCTCGCCCGGACGCCGCGACGGCTTCTCTAAGCTCGGGTTCCGCTGTGGCGACCGTTGCGAACCAGGAGCCAAGACCCGGGGAAGGCGAGGCCGGGGATGGGGTGCTGGTTGGCGTGGGCGGTCTTTGGTGGGCCGTGACTGCACCGCGCGCGAATGCAAGGGAAGGAGGGAAAAAGGACGGGCACAAGTGAAGGACACGGACGGGCGGCCAGACTGCAACACTCTCAGCCAAGCGACCGCAGTTCCAGATCGTTCTCCGGGCGTCGCCCTCGATGAGCGCTTGCACCTCGTGCCTGCTCCTCACCTTCGAGAAGGCAACCTGTTCCCCTTCTGGCGAGATCATGGCGAGGATGTCCTGAGCCACGGATTTGTCGATCGCATCCCTGAACCGCAGTCTGGCGATGGCATCGAAACATTTCATGAGGTGCGGCTGAACGGCTGATGGATTCCGGATCTATCCCGGGAACAGTATCATGGTCTGCTCAGCCCCTCGGCAGGAGCATAGAGGGCGGGAGGAAGGAGGAAGGGAGGAGGAAGAGGCCACCGACCTGAGCAAATATCTCCAGGAGCTCCTCGTTGGAAAGAAAATAGAATCGCGGGAACAAGCTTCTTTTGGATTCCAGGTAGGACTCTAAGCACTTGCTGATCTGCTCCAGGAGGTGATTGTTTGCCTTCATAGTTTCGTAAAGCCCTGGAAGCGTCGCTGCCCGGAGAGCGACTGGGACCTGTCGAGGCATTCGCGGTGCGTGCGCGATGGAATTTCGTCGCCATCCCTTGCCGCCTGCCCACCTTGTTGACCTTGCGCATGACTTCCTTGAATGACTTGTCGACCTGGGCAAACGCCTTGGTCTCCTTCGGCAGCTGCCTTTGGAAATCCGGCGCGCTAAAGATGCTTTCCAGATACATCCAGTTCCTCTGGCACAGAAGTAACTCCTCCTGGTCGGTTTTCTCAGAGCTCGGTCCACCGGGTCCAACTATCTGCCTACCAGATTTTTCGAAAACGACTCCAGCTGTAGCGACCAGTACTCCGCCTTTTCTTTGACGGGGCCCGAGTACCGCGAATTCAGGATGGTGCTGATGGTCAGGTAGCTCTCGTCCCATTCCACCTGGAATGCCTCCTAGGTTCGCGCGAAGAGGTGACGCGAGCCGGAAGGGCGACCTGTATCTCATCAGTCCCTCCTAGCACGTAAGTGTCCTTGTAATCCTTGTACGGAATCACGACGAAATCCAAGCTCTTCCAGGTGTCCGTGACCTGAGGTCACTTTGAACTTTGAGCGCTCTCGCATCGGGGGAGCAAGAGGGAGCACAAAGAAGCCAAGGCGTATCGCCGCCCCGTGCTTCGCACCGCATGCACCTTCCCCGCAATTCTTGCTTTCCGGTTGGTGGTGCGATGCGTGCGCGCGCCCGCCCTCCGCCGGCCACCTTCTTACCTTCCTAAGCATCGCTTCCAGGTTCGCCTCCGAGCTCGCCATGGCCGAGATTTCGCTGATGTCGGCGCTGAAGGAAAATATGCCAAACTCCTCCAGGGTGGACAGCGTCCACGTGTCGTGCTTTAGGGGGATTCGGAGGACGCTCCCCAGCATATCCCAGTGCCTTTTTTTGAGATTGGGGTTGCACAGGTCGTAAACTACTTGAAGCTGAAAGGAAACGTCTTCGTCAGGCCAAGCCGATGCGAGGCCACCAGACCTTCTCCTTCATGGCATGGACGGAGCTGCTCAGGTTCTGCAGGACGTCGTTGGGAGGCAGCGACTTGTGCATCTTCTGGCAAGCCTTGAAGCACGTGTTGACCACTTCGGCCATCTGGGAAGAAGCGGGAGCTCCGGAGAGAGGAAGCAGGAGCCGCGGAGGGAGGGTCGGGAGCGCCGCGTGGAAGCGTATGGATCCTTTCGGGACGAATCGCATCCATCCGCAAACTCGGACATTGCGGAACCGGAAACGGGCGTCGTCGTGGACGAAGGGAACCTGCACGTGGTGGCGGACCAAACAACAGAATATCCGCGCGCACGCAAGCGGGAACCTGGAACACCGACAGAGGGAGGGAAAGAGGGAGGAAGGAAATCCGGAGAGCGAGCGCAAAGAGTGGGAGAGTCGCAAGCGCTCGATGCTGCTGCTGGGGTGGGAGAGCGAGGTCGGGAACCCGTCCTCCAGGAACCCACGCTGCCAGCATCCAGCATCCGAAGGATTCTCCGGCAAGAGCTCCGCCAGTAGGAAAGAGAGCGCAGGAAGGAGGGGGAGGGGGGAGGCGCCACGCCTCCTGGAAGGGCATGCATCCGTACCACCGGAGGTTGAGGCGGGGAGGTCATGAGTAGTGAGGACCGAACGGACGCAGTGAGCTGCTGCTGGGCTCGCACTCCGCGGAGGGATGAAGTGTCGCGCCGCTTGCACGCGTGCGCGCATCTTTGGAAGCACCTCGTCAGGGTTCACAGCTTCCAGAAGGCGCGTTTTCCAGACTTCAGTGTTCTCTCTCCACCTCTCGACGGTGTCCCAGAGCAACCTCTTCATCTTCAAAGTCGAGTGCACGTCGTCGAGCTCCTCGAAACCATAAATGGGCACCTGCGGAGAGAAGGGGGAACAAACAGTCGGCGGCGGCAGCAGCAGTTTGGGGGAGGGGGGGGGGGGGGAAGCAGCGATGCCTTTGGCTTCCCCGGGAGCATCCCTGCTCCTCCTCCCCGTTTCCCTCTCCCTCCATGCAACCAGCCCACCCCGTCGGGACGCACGGCGTACCTTCACCGCTTTCTGGAAGTCCCTGAGCTCCTGGCACGCCCCGATACACTCATCCATCTGCTCCCGAATCTCGTCAAGGAGGTCGAGAGCATCTTCGGGCGAGGTGGTAGAGTCCAGAAGGATCGGGTTCTGTTGGAAATACCGGAAATTTAGCCTCCGGACGATGGAGAGAGCTCACAACGGATCCCCCTGAGATCCACCGTGGTTGCTTCTTTGGTGTGCAGCGGAACCACCAAAGAAAGTAAGAGAATTCGATCGCTCGATTTTGGTTTTCTCCGACTCGACGGACCCCTCTCCCTGCTGGCTGTGCCTTTCCACTGCCGCCCATCTCTCAGCGGAGAGTCTGCGCCGTCCCCCAACGATAGCCGGTCTATGGCTTCCTGGGAGTTGGGGGGCTGCACGTGCGCTCGGGACAATCCAATCTCCCTTCTCTGGTTGGGTTCCATCGCGACAGCAGACACCCACGCGCATCATGATTATGGTGGCCGGGGGAGGGAGGGAGGGGGACGAGCGTCTCCTTTCTGTCTTCCGCAAGTCCGTAGGACTGAGCATCTCCCCTAGCGGTGACTCTTCTTTCGGGGGGTGGAAGGGGACGAGTTTTCGGTTTTTCGCTTTTTGCCTTTCATTTTCTTCCCATGATGCTCTGAATGCTTGCACCGGATTTGCAGCAGCAGCAGCAGCAGAAACGGCGAGAAGCAGCCTACCACGTTCCCCGCACGCTCTTGACATTCGTAGCAGCAACAACAGCAACTTCAGAGGAGACGACCACGAGGAGGACGGCAAAAGCTGAGGAGGCTGTCGGCCGGATCTGGCAAGGAGACAGCACGGCGAAGCCCGAACGCGATGGGAAAGAGGCTTTCTGCACGATTCCGTACGGAAGGACCGCAGATCTCTCCTTCTTTTCGTCAGCGGCAGAGCCGTTTCCGTGGCAGTTTGGGCGTCGTCATCCACGACGCCCTGCGTCCAAGTGAGATCGGATGGGAAAGCGCGGAACGAATCGCCGCGCCTCACAGTCAGTACCCGGCAACCTTCCTCACTGGCTGCAAGGTCGGAAAAGGAACATCAGTCCGGAAAAATGGGTGGGGGGATGCATTAGAAAATACTGGAAGGATGGAAGAAACATGAAAAGAAAAAAAAGGATGACGGACGGAGCGGGGAGGACACCGGTTTGGAGAGTCCGAAGGGCTTTCGAGGTACGACGTGACACCTCCCAATGATGCTTTGTTCCTCTCCTGTCTGGCTCGATTGCTTCCCGTTCCTTGTAGCTCACTTCTTCTGTACTAATGAAATATTCATAGATTCCGGTCGGAGCCAATGCCAGCGAATACCTGGTAGCGGCAATGAGGCACTTCCAAGTATAGGCAAATGCGGAGCTGTTATTTTTATTTTGCGAAACAGCACATGAGGAGGATCTCGGGAAACGACTTGCTCTCTCTGAGGTAAAAAATCACGCACAGGATCACTCGAGGTTCTCGAGACGAGATGTGGTTCGGAATGAGAGGCTTTCGAAGAGAGGATGTAGTCATTAGTTTCCTTCCACGGTTTGTTGTTTTTTTTTTTTTTTCCTTTTTTTTTTTTTTTAAAGGAAGGGGAGGGGGTTCGGTCTTTCGGTTTTCTGCCTTTCGCTTCATTCGCTCCGTTTTTCCCATGATGCTCGCACGAGAGAGGTTGCTGGGATACGCCGCCGCTTTCCTAATGGAAACGGCGTTTCTTCATCTCCGGGAGCACCCTCGCGCCGCGCTCTCGAGCGTCGGAGGGGTGCCCTCCGGGGAGTTTCCTCGCCCAGGAGAGCACATAAAGTGCTCTCGTTCTTGTCCAGAACGCCGATTTCACTTCCAAGCATTCTCCTCTTGGCTTTCCTTTTCCCAATTTTTTTTTTTTTTTGTTTTTTTGTTCCCCCCCCCCCCCCCCTCCCGCCGCCGCCGCCACCGTTTTTGTCCCCTCTGGCCTGCGTCGAGGAGGAGGGAATGGGGAGCCTTTGAGGCTGGCCTGCTTTGAGGATCCGCCACCACCCTTCCACAGGGGCTGACTGCCTGCCTGCGAATGCTTCACTGAACTCGCAGGCATGGGATCGCGGAGTCTATTTTAGGATTCCGCCGGTGACGTAGTTAGTCCCGTTGCCCTTCGCACACGTTATTTGCGAAACCATATTGCAACCAGATGTGATCCCTCTCTTGGTTTCGCGGATAATGGCATTTCGTGAGCTCTCCGGTGTGTTCGGACTGGTTTTGTTTGTTCCGAATGCCGAGCCTGGGTGTCCCCTAGATATTCATCAGGTGTTTTTGTAAGCAAGAACCGGACACCATGAGCGTGGCGTCGTCTCACAGAGTCTTGACCAAGACCACGAAGAAGACCAAGACCACCACCATCACGACCACCAGAGTGGAACGACGGTCTGGTCAAACCACGGAGCGAAAGAGCAGCGAAGGGAAGCTGAGCCAGATCAAAAGGCAAAGCATCGTCCCCGATGATGAAACGGTAAGGCGGCGGCAGCGTTGCGTTGGCTGCATGCAGCATCGCTCATTGTCGCTCTTCTTTTCGGTAACGAGTTGGACCGAAGCACGAAAGGAACGAAAGTAGCATGTCCGTGGAGCAAAGTCAAAGAGCGTGTGTGCGCGCGCGTGTATGTGTCTGCCCTTCCACCGTTCTCTGTGGAATTTCCCTACGCCGGGCGATGCTTCCTTTCCCTGAAGACGCCCCCACCGCCCGACTCCCTCTCAATTTAGCGGGGACGGGGGAGGAGGAGGAGGAGAAGAAGAAGAAGAAGAAGAAGAGCGAGCACGATTTGTATATGGATGGGGTGTCCCGTGCGGGCTCGAGAACGCCGGCAAGAATATCGATGAGCTTGCCGTCTTGGGTTCCCTGAGCGAAGGGACCGCGAGGATTCCCCAGCGCGCTCCCGTGCGAGATGCCACGGGCCACGCCGGAACAGCAAGCGGCTTCCTCTTCCCTCTTCTCGTCGCATCCAGCCGAGAGACGCGCCCCCCACGCAGGCGGCGAGTTCTTGGGCAAGAATCGCGCGGGAGATCGCCGAAAGCGATCCCGTTATCAGCTGGAGTGCATCCTGGTTAACGTCGTCTCGTCGACGTCGGTGATGGCTCCGGGAGCAACAGCGGTGGAAGAGAGCCGGCGCGACCGTTCGCACCGAACGCTTTCTGCAAACTCAACGAGAAGTCGCGGGCGAGGGGTTCCAAAGAAATTCGCCCAGGAGCCACACGAAGCGCCGTCATCTGACAATGCGAGTGGGGATGCCAAGAGAGGAGGGGAAAAAAAAAAAGGGGGGGGGGGGGGGGAAAACAAGGAAAGAAAGCAACCGTCGCAGTCGGTCGTGCGGAGTACCTCCGCTAGGAGGAGGAGACGCTGGAGTGGCAGCGGGATACTCTTCTCCTAGGTTGCGATTCGCGGAATCACGACGGTAAGCGAAACTCCCAATGCGTGCGCTCATGAGAAATTTATTAGGGGCGAAGGAGGTTCTGATTACGTGCTAGCAGTTTTTTCCGTTGTTTCTTGTAGCAAACAGAAATCAACAAATTATTAGGACGATGGCGTGTCACCGACAAGAACCTTTGCTTCGTCTCGAATTCATGGCTCTGGAAAAAGAGTGGCACGTAATCACGCAAGTGCTATGACATCTTCCCGGGAATGGCCTATTCGAGCAAATGTCGTTGTCACTCGTAGCCAGCCGTTTACACATGAAAACGTACTGCGTGATGAATGGATGCGAACCGAATTTCCAGGAGGACGCCTCCATCTTCCAAGCAAGCAGCATCTTCCCACCAAACATGACGGAGGAGGTGTCGGAGGTTTCTGGAAGGCGGCGGCGGAACGTAGCATTGGTTAACAGCGGTCTTGAGGCCCGTTTGACCTCTCAGACGTTTCGTGCACGTTCCAAGCAGTAGTCTCGAAGTCCACTGGAGCAGCAGCCCTCTTTGCAGCCTCTCTGCATGCTTCGGGACTGCGCTCCGTCACTTGCCATGGTACCGGGTTCCACGTCGGACACTCCTTCTTTCAGTTCCTTTCTTGGCCTTTTTGCCGGTCCACCTTGGCTTGAGGCTTTTAAAATGATGATGAAGCAGGCTCTCCTTCCGATCGTGAATTGTTCCATCAATGCCCCCCTTGCCTCTCGCAGAGCAGGGGAGTGACCATCGCTTCACTCCGTGTGGACTTTTTTGAGACAAAAACGAAAAAGGAAAAGAAAATCGACACGCGAAATCTTCGACGCGGTTTGGTTCTCAATGAGTTGCTTCCCAGCTGGGTGGAAAACTGGAGTGTTGGTCTCTTCACGACCGCGACCCCCATCTTAGGGAAGCACTGTCGAATAGTTGAACCATAATTTCAAAGCTCGGAAAGTGGACCTCTCTCTCTCTCTCTCTCTCTCTCTCTCTCTCTCTCTCTCTCTGTCCACCCTTTGGAAGAGACGAGTGCGTATTAAGAATACACGCGTGCGTGCGAGTGAGTATACCGAATGTTGATATGTGGAAAAGCCCTTGACGTGATGCCGCGTTCCTTACGATGAGTTCTTTCTTTCCTATCGACCTTTGCAGCGTACAGAGGGATAGCAAGCCGTCGCTGGCATGAGAACTCACCATAAGCCGATTTTCGATGTCTTTCAGCTGAAGTGACATCACTTTGATGTCTTTGTTCATATGTTGAGTGAATGCTTCGACTACTTTATCTCTCTCGGCCATCTTGGAATCAATCCTGTTCCTGACGTTGTTCAGCGACGGCTGCAGCGTCTAAGCGGGATGAAAGGTTCAGCTCAGTTCAGTTCGTCGAAAGTACAAGCGGACACCAGCGGAGTAAGGAAATGAAGAGGGTTCGCTCTTCCACACAAACGTGACCACGAATGCATGCGTGCATGCATTCGTGGTCACGTGCATAAGTGACTATTCGGCGCTATTGCTATTGAGAGTTGATGATGATTCACGGTGAGCGGCGCGCTTCCGAGAGGAGAGGAAGATCGAAACGCAAATCGGACTTTTCTTCCTTTCCATCTTTGCCTTTCTTTTTCGCAAGCGCTTTCGCGGACGGGCAGGATGGAGCTTATCCTGCGTTGGATTGGAACCCCAGGAACGCATCCGATTCATCCGAGATCCCTTTGACGAAAGCATCGGAGGGCGAGGGCTTCTCTTGAGCGTGCGTTCTGAGCTTCTCCCGGGGAGGGGCGCGGGTTCGGTTGAGATCGGGAAGAAAACATTCAGTTTGTCGCCGTGTTGATTTCAACGGAAGCAACTCTCGGTTGCCGCGAAACGAACGTTTTCTGCCTCTGCTGGACAAACGCATCATCCGTACGTGGAGGGCAGCGAATGGCGTGGATACGATCATCAACGAATGGTATCGTTTTCATGATCCGGGCCGGTTGCGGAATCCAAGCGCTCCCTGATCCCGCAGCCACAAAGTCCATGCAATTGAATTAAAATTCCAAGGCGAAAGCCACGATAAAAAAAAAAAAAAAAAAAAAAAAAAAAAAAAAAAAAAAAAAAAGGTGCAGCGGAGGAGGACTGACCGGGAAACCTCAGAGTCATAAACACGAAAGCAGCGGCATCCGGATCAGCATCTCGTTTTGGAATCCAAAAGGAGGCAAAGGGGAAGAAAGAAACGAAACTCTTTCGCACTTGAAACTGGAAGGAAAAAGAAAAGAAAAAAAAAAAAGGAAGGGGGGGGGGGGGGAAGGGAGGGAGAGAGAGAGAAAGAAGAAGAAGAAGAAGAAAATAAAAAACCAGAAAAGACGCATGCCATGCGTGCTCAGAGCGTGCAGTCTTCTGCGTCTTTTGATTCGTCTTCCACGTAAACTGCAACTGTATATTTTAGAAAAAGTGCTTGCATTCGCTTGAAGTCCTGTTCGCCTTTGACCGGAGGGGGAACTGTTCAAAAGCAACGCTTTGGGAGCATTTTCTTTTTCTTTTTTTTTTTTCTCGAAAAAATGAAACACTTTGCAAAGGAGACAGATAGATAGAAAGGCACTGCTTTCTCCCGTTTTCCGTCTGCTTTCACTTTTGATGCTCGTGGCAACGAGTGGGTAACGAGAAAAGGAAAAAAAAAAAAAAAAAAAAAACAAGGAAGAAAGAACACACTTGCGCGTCCATCCATGTTTTGTTTTGTTTTGTTTTTATTTTTGTTTTTTTTGGGGGGGAGGGGGGATGCACGCATTACATCGCTCAACCCTAATAGGAAGGGAAATGCAAGCGCTGGCCCACGTCTCCTTTAAGCCTTTAGGATGGCGTACCAAAGTGGGAGCCAAGTGGTTCTCAGACTTTTGCCGTTCAGCGCTGTTGTCGCACATCCCCTCCTCCACCAATAAAGCTGTAGGGAAGCAGAGGAACAAGAGGAGGATACCCACTTGTATCAGCATGCGTGAGGGATACGAAGGGGCGAAGTGGACCCCGCATAACGCGACAGTGCCCTCGCGCAAGGCGGTGCGTCACGACCCGGACGACACTGTGGCTAAATTTTCAATTTGTGCTGTTGGCAAAGGGTATCCACGTTCTTTTCCTTGTTTTTAAAGAAAAAAGAAAGAAAGAAAGGAACACGAACACTTGAGCTAAGCAGGTTGAATCTCTGGGCAAAGAGAATCATGGAGACGAGCCTGCAGAATGGCTTCAATTGGTCGAATGCCAACAAAAGTCTAAAGGCTTTCTTTTGTCTTTACTGCAAGTTAAAATAAGTAACTTTTCGCTTTCATCCATCCATTCACTTTTTTTCTTTCCCATTCTGCAGTGAAATGATGCATCTCCTGCTGCCGTTAGGCTTTTGAGCCGCGTTTCACGTCTTCCGTGAGTGGGTTAGCGCGTGGGTTCGCCACCCATGCACGTAGGGCTGCTCGTGACACGCGGAGCGCATCATCCGCTTGAGGCCTACTCGCCGTGCTCGAGTTTCTATCGAACGAAACGGGGGACCCCACCCTGCGGCTAACAGGCGTGGCTTGATCAGCTTCGCTGCCGGGCTTTGGGAAATTTCCGCCTTAGGGACAGCAGCACAGGGTCAGAGGGTGGCGGTGGCTGCCGCAGGCAGCGCTTCCGTTTTGTCTCCCTTCCGGTTGGTGGGTGGGGTGGATGCTCCCTCGAATGAATGTGCGCCGTCTCGGCTGCAGCCGAGACTGGGCTTCAGCGTCGCGTCGCTAGGATTCGAACTCGGGCAGCCATTCGACCTTGCTGTCGCGAGATTCGGAATGACCCGGAAAGACGGAAAGCTCGTTTCGCGGGTTTCGGAAGAGGAAACGAACGGTCCTGGAGGAAAGCAGATGGAATTCGTTCCGAGGGCGGCCAGCAGTTGTGTCTGCCTTTTCCCCTGTGGTTAATTCTGGAAGATTTTCTTCCCCTTCTTGTCGCCTTTTCTGCCCTTCGTCTGGGAGCGCGTAGCTTTGCGTGCTCGTAGCTTCCGTTTTCCGCACTCAGCTCTCTCCTCCTCCTCCCCTTCCTCGTCCCTCCTCCCTGCCCCGACCGGCAACGGGGATCCGCCAACAGTCCCTCGCGTTTTCAAGCAGCCAATACCGTTCTTCGAGGATGACCTAGCTAGGAGGCACAGCTCTTCCCCCAGGTTCGGGGGTGCGTTAGACACGGACATCGGATCTTCTTTCCGAAAGGCAAAAAATACCGAGGCGGTTGTGCGCCTTCGGGCATCCAGGCGTGGACGCGAGTCCAGATCTCGCTATCGACTCGCAGTGTTTCGCCAGCAGTTCCAGGACCTCCAGGAAAAAGCAGGTCGCTTGAACGCCTCGCAGGATGTCGGAATCCGGAGTTGGCGCCCCGAACGGCGTACTCGCGTTCCTCCTCGGGTTTTAGACCCCACTCCCCCTTGAGTGCCCCGTCCTCCTCACGTTTTCGCTGCCGGGACTCGGTCACTCGCCTGAATACTCGCCCTCCCTGCCCTCTCCGTGCTGGACAGCGGGAAGCGCAGAGGAATTCGGCTGAGACTCTCATTGGCTTACCTGGAAAGCCAGCATGTTTTCGGGAGGGATGGGGACGTGGAATCTTTCCACAATCTCGTACATCTCTCCCAGGACATCCCCTTCGCTTTCCATCTTGTCAACCTGGAATCAGCAAGCGTTCGTGATGTTTAATCGATGGGAACGTGCTGCGGTCATCGTGCAGACTCGCGCTCTCGCAACAGGCCTCTTCCGGCTGGCGTTTCCTCGATGCGGGATAGAGAGGCACGCGCGAAAGAAAATTTCCTGAACCACGCCACCCCGTGGTTCCGAGGAAGAAACAAAAAAAAAATCGCGGCGGAGTCTCTCCGGTCTCGCTGAATTCCTCGGAACGGCCGAATCCCGACCGAACTCGAAACCAGAGCGAATTCCGTCAGGGAAGCAATGACCGATGTGGCCACAACAGAGGGAGGGGTGGAGGGTGGCCCTTTCTCCTCCCCCCCCCCCCCTTGGCAAGCAAGAAGAAGCAGAAAGAATAAGTTCGAAGGCAGGAAAGTTCGCTTGACGCTCGTGCCCCTTCGTCTGGCGTTCGGGAGGGATTTGGCAAGGGTAGAGGAAATCCGATATGGGCTCGCTCGCAGACTGTTCGGTAGCGACTGCTCCGAAGATGCGAAGGAGGAGCCCCAACGAAGGTGCTCTCCCCTCCCCCCCCCCCCCCTCCACGTCGACGCATCCCTCGGAAGAGCGCGCGTGGAAGGGGAGTGAGCATCCTCGTGATGTGCAGCGGAGCGCAGCTCGCTCGGGAACGCGAGTGGATCCCGCTTTGTCATCATGCAGCGCTCTGGAACGAATGGTTCCGTGTGGAGGAGATTCGGCTATTCGTGCAAGCTGGGGGACGGGGTAGGGATGCGAGCTGGTATCAGTGCAGCGTAATTCATCAGTCAGACGGCAACCTGCAGAAAGTGGAGAGACTTTATCCGTGCGTGCTGCCCGGAGGTCTCCAGGAACCGAACAGGTTTCGATCCAAGCTGCAACCGAACTCGAGCTCTCGTTGAGCACGGTATGGGAGGGCCGGCCAGGGAGATGCGCTTCCGCCGCACCAAGGAAGAGAGCTGCTTCCCGTAAATAAAGCAAAGTGCATCTCGGGAGGGGGCGGATGAAACTTTTTAGGAGAAACGATCAGCAGCAGCAGCAGCAGCAACAAGCGAAAGGAAACGATGGGCGCCCTCCGTGGAACAAACATGGATTCTTATCAAAAGAATCCGGAAATTGCACCGGGCCCTCTTTATGCACCGGGGGAGATGTCCTTTTCTTTTTTTCCTCGCATCTCAACTCGGGATCGCCACTTCGTTTGGAGTTCCTTGGGATGACGTAGCAGCGCAAGCAAAGAACAAATTGGAGAAGATTCGACCGAAAAAGCCGTAACCGCAGAGAGCAAAGCCCTAAAAGGCAGGCACAGGGAAAAGGAAAGTGGGACCCGCAGATTATGTGTGGACGAACGTGCACTGATACAACGGGAAGGAGATTCGAACCGAAGAGGAAAGAGTTTTCTTCTTCTTTTTCCACGAATTTAAATGCAGATATCTGTTGTTCACGATAACGTTCAATGAACGGCTTCGCCGAAGCAAACACTCCGCTACGAACTCCTGGATCGCCGGTTCGACTTTCCTTCTGGATCAGTATTCGTTTCATCTGATGCCTGCAGCTGATCAGTGAATCATGATGCCTGAGTCACTGAATCATGAGTGATTCGGACGACTCATCAGGTAACTCAACCACGGAATCTCGTCAGCGACCGATTGGAGGCAGCCCCTTGCTGAGGGAACACACCGGCTGCACACATGTGCTCACGTGTCCTCATACGCCATAAGCAACCGACAAACCGCCTGATGTCGTCTGCCTGACAACAGCATAGCACTGTCACCTCGTAGGATCTCTCCTGATGAAGTGGCGATGGATTCTGTTGTTCGTTCGTTGTATATATCTTTGCAAACGCCGCTGGTGTGCACGCTGCTCGGCATTCGGTCGGGACTGGAGCTGATGCTGACAAACATCTTCTCACTGCGCGTGCGGATATCTCGTCCACAAATTCCTTGCTCTATCGAAGCGAAGGTGTTTCCCCGTTGCACACCGGGGAGATTAGAATAGGGTCGTTCGGAATGCTCGCGGCAGGAATGTGGACGTCTAAATGACTCTGTTTCTGTTCGCTTTTGCAGTTGCGGGTGTGGGAAGACGTAGTTTTGCAAAAAAAAAAAAAAAGGTTCCCATGTCCTACCCTTTCCTGCATTGCGTCCAGGAAAATCAACAAGTCGGCAAACTCCTTGGTGTTCGTTGGTGCAGTGGACACTCTGTAGATGGCGTGCTCACCCTCCTCCAGTAGTCGAGTTACATGAATGCTCAGGAATCTTTGTCGGAGAGGAAAGAAAGATGTTAATGCGAGTAAACGAAAATGAAGCTCTACATGTCGTTGCTTTAGCTGTCTCATCATCTTTTTCCAGACGCGCCTTCAAATACTACTGTTTAAAGGAGCAGGCGGTTGCATTGTGTTTCGTGTTTCGCTCTGGGAAATGCACACAGTACGTCTCCTATGATCCGTTGCTACGAAGGAAAAACTCTACGCGGGGGGGGGCAACGGATTAGGATCGCAAGTGAGCGGCTACAGCGAAGAAATGACAAGGGGATGAACCAAGTTTCAGAGAGAGAGAACAAGAAGCTTTTGCAAATCAGCCAGGGGGAATCAGTTGGTGGGTGCCGCACTTTCTGTCGCAGGAAAATCAGCTGCGTGAGCTCTCGTGAGTGTCGTATGAATCTCACGGGCATCTTACAAAATATTAATAATAATAATAATAATAGCCAAATCCATACAGCAGCACTAGTTATAAACAATGGCATAATAATGCTTATGACAACTGCACTGCACAAACCCTGCATTTTATGCCATGGGCGAATTCGTCTGTAACGTGCTCAATGAGAACTCAACGGTCACTCTGCTAAAGAACATGCGTCTTCAGATCAGCCTGGCAAGGTCGCTTCGCTCGGTTTGTTTGTCTGTTTGTTTGTTTGTTTGTTTTGGAGGGGGAGGGGGGGACACTGCTGTCACTACGTTGCCCCCTGCATCTTCTTCACCTTCTCTCAATGGTAGTAGCATTCTTCACACAGTCTTCAGCTCATCCTGTTCCAGCCGAAGATTTTGAACCCTCTGAAAATGCTGTGTCCGATGAATCGTTTCGTTTCTTTGCTTATTATGGGCAGCTGGGTTTCTCTTCTTTTTTTTTTTTTTTTAACAGCAGTTTTTGGTGGTGATTTTTTCTTATTATTGATGACAACATTGAGTGGATGCCATCGCTCTGGAAAACCACCAAATGCTTCTCTTTAGTGTCTATCTGTGCAGAACTTGAATGAAGAGCAACTTTGCATGAATAGATTACTTGTAGTTGAGCAGTTTTGGCACACGAAGCATCCAAATAATGCATGAGCAAACACGGATACATCTTTTCTTCTTTCTTGTAATTCGCGTGTAAAGAACGATCTGCTTGCGTGGAGATCATGAATAAGAAGCTCTGGCATCTCGGAAAGCTCTGTACGATTCTTGAGCTCTGAATGCACCTGCGCTACGTTTTCTCGTCACACAAGACCTTCGCTGTTTGACCTTCCCCCCCCCCCCCCCCTCCCCCAGTGTTGGATGTCATGCACAGTAAAGGTGTAAAGACCAAACCGATGATTAGAATAAAGCTGAGTAACGAGTTGCCGTTAGAATTTGGATGTTCCCCGAAAGCATTGCTCATCCCGTGTAAGAGTACCACTCTCTTCGAGGCATTGAACTGACCTGATTGATTGAATTACATGATAAAAAAAAACAAAAAAACTCCATAGATATTAAATTGAATGCATGAATTGCATTTCGGTGGAATGTACCGAAGGCCTTTGGGTGGACGATGTGGCAACAAAGCGGATCACCTATTCCTCCGAAGCAACGACACACGAAGATGTGTGGAAAAGAACTGCTCCCGGCATACGTGGTTTTGCTACTTTGAGTTTGCTTCTTTGCGCGTAGCAGTTTTGCAATTCCATCTTCAGACAGCACAGAATGATTTCCTCAAACGGATGAGCGAATGGGCTCACCAATGTGAGCGCGGCGTAGTTATAGGGGTGATTCCGGCCGATGTTTTCTGTTTTGCAACTCACTGAGGTTCAAACTTCGACCAAGGTGAAATCGCGACCAGGGAATAACAAGTGCTTTCTTGGGGATTTCCAAGGGACCCGCACCTGTTCTACAAGACCTGAGGCATGCGGCGCAGCGAAAAACACCGAAGAACTGGAACGTGGGAAGCATGTGTTGAGGCTACTGCACATCTGTACGGCAGAGAAATGAGGAAAAATTGGGGGTCGGGGTGGCGAGATTCGGTCACGAGGCACGTTACCCAGGACTGCGAACGAAACGATCGCATCGAAAAGAGCATTCAGCTCATGTGTCTACATGTGTACGCATACGCGTACGTACATATGCATCTAGTTGTTGTTGGTGTTCAGCTGCACGTAGGTAGGCACATAGGTGAAGATCGGATGCTCGTACATGAGAAGCTGACGAGTGTGCGAATTTTTAAGTAAGTAATTTGAATGTGTGTACCTAAAACCGGTAGCACGCATGTTTTTTCTTCTTCTTCACCATTTTTTTTTTTTTTTTTTTTTTGGTTGCTTCAATCAATACCGATTGTACCAAAGGGGAAAAAACTAAAGGCACTCCGAAATGATCTGATTCGAGGGTTGTTGCACTGATGCACTTACAGTGGGAGTTTTTCGTAAATCACTTCTAGGCATTTGACAGGAGATGGCTCGAGAATTCCTTTCCAAACGCGAAGCCGAACTGAAAACATGCCAGTGTCCTGACAGTCCGGGATGCCGGCTATTCGACTCATCTGGTCGTGGAAGTGTTCCAGATTCTTGGCATAAAAATTAACATCTACGAAAGAAAAAGAAAGAAAGAAATTTTTTTTTTTTTTTTTTTTCCCATTAGTTGTGAGCATTTTTCGAAATGCTCTGCAAGTACCGTGGAGAAACCTCACAACCCGAAAGGAGGATTCTTCTAAAGCAATTCAGAAGACACTGTGGAAATCTAAAGATGGATATCGAAAGGTGCAACCGAAAGTGCAAACGTTTGGCCTCTGATAAGGTTGGAGCCTCTGGAGAGAGGGAACCCTAACTTCAAAGCAGCTGAGGGAACCAAACTGGATTTGCTGCCTCTCGTGAAAGCATTCGTGGCAGCTCGTTGTAGAGTTTTCTCCCGCCGACCTCCACAACAAGGCGTTGAAATGAAAATCATCTTGCATCCGTATGTACACTCTCCGTAGCGAGGGAGGGAGGGAGGGAGAGGGAAAAACATGTAACAGAGAATCCACAACTGGCTCCCGCAGGTAAAGACGAGAATCTTCGGTTTGCGGTACGAGCTGGTGAATCCAAGAGACCGAAGCGGAGGTTCATGGGAAGTGATGTGTGAAGCCCACTCTTTCCTGGTTCTCTTGAGCGAGCGGATTCGATTTCATTGGCGATGCATCTGGACAAATGAAGAAGCAGGCGCGAGGAAAGACATTCTCCGTAAGAGCAAGCAGACGTCCCCACAGTCCAACAAAAAGAGTTTCCAATACATTTGACTCGGAGCTACCTTTAAGGGCGCCTTCGTACACAGCGCAAGCTCTCTGATGTACGTGTAGCACACGAGGTGATGACTTGCTAGAACATGAGGATATTCTTGATGATCGTCGCTGGAAAGCTAGTGGCTGGGCCATTTTTAATACGCTCCTGTGTTCTCGAGACAAGTTGAAAGAATGCTAGGAGGATCTTTCCGGTGTGCTTTATCGAATGTTGTCAAAAAGACAGATGGGACATTCTAAGGGAAAATATATATATATATATATATACGGAGAGAGAGAGAGAGAGAAAGAGAAAGAAATCGGTGACGCGACGGATTAGCTGGATTTTTCGATTTCGATTCTGCATCCCTTGCTTAGCCGGGATCGATTCTTAGAGGTGATCTTAGCTGTGTTGCCGCTCAGATGCTGAGCTGTCCTTCTCTTCGGCACAACTTGAAGCTGTTGTGACTTTCAAACTGTCCAGGGGCTTTTGATTTGTTTTGTTTCTTGGCCAACATAAAAATAATAAACATCTCGGTGGGTCGAGACTCGCTGTCATCGGCTCCTCGAAAGAACAGGAACCTGATATTCGTGATCTTCCGAGATGCTCTTGAGTTTGGTTTCGGGACCTTTGGTTTCGGGAGAGCAGCGCTCTCGCAAGGAATGCTTCGAAACGGCATTCCGTTATCGCTCCTAGACCGGTTCGTGTGTGTAAACAGACGTTTTGGCTAGCATTCATCATGGTGTTATTTTAAATTCTGCCGGGAAGGTGTGCATCTGGCAAATACCCTCCAGTGTAATCCTCAGAGACGACGAGTGTTTTTTCCGGTTTCCTTAAGAGCTACTTCCAAAAGCCTCCGGTGGCACTGCAGAAGCAGTCTCCTCAGAATGTATTCTCGATCCCCCCAGCTTTGATCATTTACTCAGGGCATGACACCCAAGATGCGCGCAGGAAGAATATGAGGTGATGGCGACGGCAGCAGCTGGTGGTGCATTCATGCCAACATCCTGAAATGACCGACCTCGCGACTTCACCGACCGCGACACTCGCCACCGCGAAACTTGGCGATAACCCCGCGCGTCTGTCTATTTTCCACGAGCGTGAAAGGCAGAGAGCGTCCTTACCTAATTCATCTTTCACCAACTCCTCGGATTTCAGTTCTGCGTTTCTGTAATAGAACGCTCTGATGTAGTCGAACGTTTCGACAAACTCGTTGGCCAAGCCAAATCCGGTGTGTAGCGA
Source organism: Raillietiella orientalis (assembly GCA_036172245.1). Taxonomy (NCBI): domain Eukaryota; kingdom Metazoa; phylum Arthropoda; class Ichthyostraca; order Raillietiellida; family Raillietiellidae; genus Raillietiella; species Raillietiella orientalis. The sequence goes on from JAYWIR010000015.1 coordinate 3,727,065, forward strand.
GTCCAAGACCTTCTCGTGGAGACTCCTGAGGAAAACGTCCTCGCTGCAGATCTTTTTCAAATCAGGTCCGGAGCGGCATTTTCTCTTTCCTGCGACCCCTGATTTGGATGTCGTCGATCTGAATCGGGTTTGAGGTGCGCCTCAGTTTGTTTCCTTTACACTCGGAGATCACAAAAAAAGCATTTTATGAAATCAGCAAAAGCGCAAGGCGAGTTTAAACAGCGTTCGACGATGCGGGAGTCATCGAGAAACGTGCGGTGGGATGGTGGGTGTGGTCAGCGGAAAGCAATCAAGATACTCGTTCGAATCGCGACTCATCATGGAAAGCATGATCTTCTTTACTATACTGGGTAATGATCACATTTGCTATCTGCCAAGGTGAATAACGTTTTCTTTCTTTCCTTTTTTGTCGTTGTTTTTCGAAGCAAGGTTAATAGGAAGGGGGAGAGAGAGAGAGAGAGAAAGAGAGGGAGGGGGGAATCCACTTTTGCTTTCGTTGGCTTCTTCGCGAAGATCGATTCGGATGATGGCGCGCACTTCCAAGCTGCTCCTAATTCCCCAATACTACGTGAACCTTTTCCTCTCGAGTCCACCTCGGATTATTCTTTAATCGAACATCAGCATCCGCGCGGCTCATCGCATTATCGATCCATCAAGTAGGACTCATTCCTCTCGTGAGGGAGCAGATGAGCGTGAAAACCAGCAGATGCGCTAGATGTTCCGGAAACCCGCAGTTGCCACGAATCGCCAAGAGGACGTCGGGATCTACAGGACGGCACCTAACGAATCGTGGAATGCGCGTTCGGAAAGACGAAGGTGCTGTTTGTCGGTCCTGCCGTCTACCCACTTCAAATCCTTGTGTAAACAAGCCTCTCGTCGACCAATCTGATTTCTGGAGGAGGAAGAAGAGGAAGGGGACGGGGAAGGGATGCATTCCAAAAGATTGCTGAGATCTGAAATGCCTCTCTCCACTTCCTGCATCTTCACGAAATCCAAAGCCCAGAGGAGTGAATTGACCCTGCAGTGCGTCGCCAACGTCAGCATTTGACGAAACCCAAAACACGAATCCTCCCGTAGTCGGTTTCCTTCCGATCCTGCCTCTCTCTCTCTCTCTCTCTCGTGTGAAGGTCACCTCGGTGACCGCGGCCGATCATCAGAAAGTACTGGAAATGCCGACGCGGTAATGTTCGGCGGTTCGGTGGTACATTGAGTGCGGATCCATTTCTCGTGTAAAACGATGGCACTAGATCGTTGCTGACGTGAGAAGAAATGAATCGGGTGGGTGCGACGCGAGCTGATGATCTTCGTGCGCATCGTTCCTCTTTCGCGTCCCAACAGACTCCCACGTGGATTCCCAGAATAGGGAGATCGAACTGCCTTAATCCGATGCGAAACCATCAACTCTTCGCAATGGTTGCTGAGAAACGGTTGCTTCGCTTTCTCCGTCAGGGTCACAAACGTGGAAGCCGGTGTGCCTCGTGCCTCGGGGGTGCGGTTGCAACATTTGACCTTTCCATAGCACTCACCTGCTACGCAAGGTACCTGCGGAGCCTTATGGCATTAACGATATCGATCCCCCAGAATGACAAAGATGGGAAAGCGAGGAAATGTCACATGGAAGGAATGAGGGAGGGAGGGAGAAGCTCTGGCTGCACTCGAAGTCAGGGGTTTGCAGCGATGACTCTTTGCAGCACTCTTTGCTTCGCTTTTCGGGATCCCCGGCAGACGACCGGAAGGACTGTCTGGCTGGGAAGCTGAGCTCGCCGTCCAGTTTTCACTACGCACGAGTTCTCGTCCATCTTTTGAATTCCTCCTCCTTTCTAGCCGCCGAGCAGCAAAGACTCACTTTCCCGTATCACCTCCGCCTTGCTTCGCTTGCACGAGACTCACCTAAAGGTTTCGACATTTGAAACCAACGACCCTTCCCTCTGCCACCGATGGGAGTTGAATTTAACGCAGCTTGGTAGCATCTTGATGTTTATTTGTTCTTTGCCGTGAGGTTTTGAGCGCTTAGCCCGTATCTTCAGCATTAAGTTTTCTTCTAATTTGGCGCTGGTTCCGGTTTCCAGGATGCAGGGGGAGGAGGAGAAAATAAAAACAAGACATGCAGCAAGATTTTGTTTTTAAATCGTCAGGAGCTCGCTTTCGATTCGTTCCTAAATTCTTGTCGGCTTGTCTTCTTCTTCTTCATGCAGCGCTTGACTTTTTTTTCTTTTTCTTCCTCCCTCCCCCATTCCTCAGCACAGAGAGAGCATGTGAGCAAAATTTTCCATTTTGCGTCCTAGATATTAACATTTATCTTGCTCTTGAACTCTTGGAATTTTCGGTTGCTTGTCTCGACAAGTATTCATCATCCAACATCTTTGCATCGCATTGGCTGAGCGCACACCGAGTTGATCAGTTCCCAGAATAAATTCGGTTGCGTGTTTCCATGGAGGGACGCACCAGTGGACGCCTTGAGCAAACATCCTTTCGCCATTGAATTCTCTTCCGATCATAACCCGCTTTTGCTTTCGGTCACCATGTTTTTTTGTTTCTCTGATCCCGGAAATACTGCCTCCTAGCCATTCCTGTTTTCCTGATTTCCGCTACGCAGAAAATTACCTTCGAAACGTCCGAAATGGTCTTCAGCTGTTCCTTCTTTCTTTTCTTTTTTTTTTTCATCCTGCCGTTGCGCCTCCCGTTCTCAATTTTTAAAGGCAGTTGATGGAGGGACGCTCTCACGTGACACAAAACAGCGAAGTCATTTAGTCGTTCTTCAGCATTCGAGCAGATCTCGCAAGTTCCAAAGGCCTTCTTCCGTCAGAACAAAAGACGTGCGCTATTGCTTTGTCTGCAGCTCGTATGCTTCCCAAAGGTCGTACGCATTTCGACTTCCGTTCTATGAAGCAGTCAGACTGAATGAAGGCTGTCCATATCCCTGATGGGAACAACGAAAAACCCACTGCTGTTTCTTTTTTCCCTTGCCAAGTCGTTTCTCCGCATCCGACTTTCGCGAAATGCGGCAGTGCACTCTGCTTTTCCGGAAGGTCCTCTGAGAAACAGTCGTGATCCCCTGAGCGCCGATCCCACAATGACCGCGCTCTTGAAATCGGATCAGCACTGTGCTTTTGTTAGCTCCCCTGTGAGCCTCGTCGGGACGGCGATGCAGCAACATTTTCCAGCCTCTTGCCCGGTGGAATTCATGCATTATCGATCTTCACCACTTCAGCGTGGGTTTCTTTACGGAAGACGTTCCCCTCCCTCTCGTTCCGCCTGCCTCGCGCTGCTAGTCGGTGCCCGGGTGAATGCTGCTTCCACGAAGAGGGCATCCGTTTTCGTTGCTGCCCGAATCCTTTCCCCATTTCAGACTGCCGCCTGATAGTCCGTTCGAAATTCGTTGACCTGTCGCTACTTCTTTCACACCGAGGCAGCTCCGACCCGAACCTCGACTGCACGGTGGACCAAGCTTTCTTGTAACCAAGAAATGAAAATTCTGAAACGATCCTTCTTCCCCTCCCCTTCCGGGATGAAACCGACCAAAACAGGATAATGGGCACGACCTTTGAGTGCTGCAAACATCGTGTCCGAAGAAGATTTTAGCTAGCACGGACTGTGCGACCTGCTCAAGAAAGTTGCATTCCACTCAACTCAACAGCAAATCAATAATAATAGCAATAATAATGAACAACGAAAAGAATTGGAAGCAAATATTAGAAAGCAGTCCCGTAACCAGAATATCAATGAATCGATAATAGTTGGTCGCTCTGTCCTTCGAAAGCAGAAAACAGGAAGAATGCAAAAACTCCGTGGCAGCACTCACTTTTGTGAAAAGCGTCGCGTGCTATGATAAGTGAAGGTCAGGTCGTCGCTGCAGTGGGAGAGTTGACTACGGATCAAAAGCTTCGACTGGTGTCCGGCAAGACTCGGTCCCGTACTCAGTTCTGAATCGCACTGGAGAGTGGGTGATTTCTGATTAGGGCTTGGGCCTTCCATCGAGACTTTGAGAACGAACGTCGCTCTTGAGGCATCTGATGGTTCCTGTAGGAATTTCCTTGCGAGGCGTCAGCTCCCTCTTTGGGTAAGACCGCGACAAGAATAGAAACCCAGCATGGGATTCAGGACACGCTTTCGACGTGCCACGGCATTCATTTTGAATACAATTTTCGCTCCTCCTATTTCTTGTCTCTCTTTCCTTCTGTCTTTGGGGGGAGGGGGGGATCGAAAGACGACGAAAAGTTGAACTGATTACTGTCACCGCATTAGCGTTTTTGAACAAAATTTCGAAAAAGACCCCCGAGAGTCTCGTACTCGTATAAGTGGGGTCGATGCAAGATTGCAGAGTTCCGATATCTGAGGGTCAAATTTGGAAGAACAGACCGATCCGCTTTGGAATTCTGAAGCCAAGCCTCTGAAGACAACGAACTGCATGAAGGCAGTGCAGCTGTAAGAGTAAAGGGTAACCCCATTCTAAACAGGGCAGCTCAACACCTGGAAGCCGAATTCGGAGAAGCACGCAGAATTCTTTCCACGGAGACAAGGAAGCACCCACCCTCACCACCACAGAGGGGAAGGTTCTGTAAGCTCAAGGAATTTCACACAATGAAACCGAGCAGACACCATTAACGCGTCCCCAGTTAGTGTGTCTAAGAAGCTTACGAGCCGAAAAACGAAATGAGGTGAAATCACCATACAAGTGACTCTCGTGTGGTGATTGAGAACTCTTTTGTTCGGCGCGATCGCGCTATATCGTTAATCCGGGCCGCTCGCATTCGCAGCATTCAGATGTAGATCAGCGTAAACTGTCATGGCGTCGACTGCTGAATGGTACTCTTTGTTGAATCTTGGATCGGGAGGCGTCGGTTGCTTCGCGTCTTACAGAGCCGAAAGCTTTGTTACTGACTGCATGATCACGTTGAAGCTGTCATCCATAATCAGATTGCCCGGTTTCCACGCCGTCTCCACGAACTGCTGCAATATTTCACTTACTGCGTCCTGCAGGTGAAGATGCGTGCGATCACGGCAGAGCCCTCGTAACAAGAAACGGTTTACCTTGCAAGCCGAAAGATCAGGCTGCAGAATCAGACGCATTTCAGACATACTGACGTCCATGAAGAGCAAAGGAGGACGGATAATTAGCTTCTTGTACGAAGCATTCATCTCCTTGAAAGGAAAGGTGAGTTTGACCCAGCTGTCTCGCTCCGAGTGCTTTTCCATCATGCTGGACCCGAATCGAACCCAGAAACATTGGAAAAGTGAGCAAGGCATGGAGTGGATTCACGCTCGACAACTTGAAAATGCACTCTGATGACATTTCAGACTCCTCTGAAATCCTCTTCTCCTTTGGACCCTCTCCAACCCGCTTCCGTTTGTCCCTTTGCAGACCCGTGGCAGCTTGCGCGATCGCTGCCTTAGGTGTCCTTACAGTGGTGTCGAGAGCGAATCAGAATTGCATAAAGTCCACTTTTTTAAAAGAGAGTTTTCGAGGCATTTCCCTCAGGAAAAGTGTGGTCGCTCCCAACGAATGCCGCAACGAAATGGACCACTCCCGGACGGGAGATGAGCAGGAGTCCCTGATCTCCCAGTGAAACAAAGGGCCCGCCAACCGTCTTGATGCATGACAGATTCAAATGCATTTCGATATAAAACAACCAGCTCTTGAAATCCGGAGAGCAACCTTCATCCCTTGGTCCATGGGGACGAAGGCCGTTCTCCTCACTGTGAACGAAGCACGTGACAGTATGGGGGAAGGGCGGTCTCGTCGTCGTACGTAGGCTGCTAACGCGGGGGAGGCGTGGAGAGCCAGCGCGGAATATCACCGAGAGCCAGCAGCATTGGTGTGGTATTGGCGCTCCCAAGGCGAGCGAATATTCACCTGGAGTCCAGGGAGTCCAGTGACGGGGAGCTGCTCTGGTGAATGCAGGAGCGCCAATTCTACCCTCTGATTTTTTGTTTTTGTTTTGAGTGCATCGGGAAACCTGCCCGGTGGCGTAGGAAAAAAAAAAAGGAGTACTGTGAGGACATCTATCTAATGAAAAATCTAGCTCCCGATTTGATCATAGCATTTCCGATTTTGATGACCACGCCGGATGTCGCGTTCAGCCATCTCTCGGGGAATTACACACCCTTTCAGGACCCTCTCGATTTTTCGGGCGCGAGCCTTAGTCTGAAGAGGTTTTCTGGGCACGGAGGACTAATGCATTTATTTATGTGGCATCATGACTGAGTGCCCTTAATTCCCTAGAATGCTCCGTCTACTCCATTCCTCTGGGTGTCGTGCTCCCGCGACATCCGAGTCTACGCGTGGAGATCCCCCCGGCTCGTGGAAATGAAACTCGAGAAAAGGAAAAAAGAAAGGAAGAAACACCGTGTGCTCGGCTCGCGTGAAATTTTGAGGCTACGGAAAACAAGTTTACCCATCATCACCGCTCGCTGCCCTTACATTGGGAATAATTCGGCGTTTGCAAAGAGAAAACTGCAGGACTCGAGAGATTTTGCCTGGCCGGAAAGTTTTTCGGAACACGCCGTCCCTCTCGAGGAGCAGATGGGAAACGCGGCCGCGCGAGGGAGAGCATAGCCTCGAGGGCGAAGGCGGCGCGGAGGTCGCGTTTGTTGAGCGAATTCGACCGAGCGGAGGTGTCCCTGCACACCTCGCAGGGTGTGTGCGGCAGCATCCAACAACGCTGCCATTTTGAAACTGGACGCCGGAGAAGGAAATCCGTTCGATCCTTCACTAATGCTCAACGATCTCGGGATCTCGAACGGAATCGCTGGCCGCGAGACGTGAGTGTCCCATTGAGTTCGTTTTGTGTGGGGCTCGTCCGCGACGGAAGTAAGTCTGCTGAACGTGGGCCACCAGGCTTTTAGGTTGCGCAGGCCATCGCTTGCCGTGTTCGGAGGGAGGTGTACAGGTAGGTGAAGGGTGCACGGGGCGTGATCGGAAGCTGAGAAGCAGTTGGGTTCATCTGCACTTACGAAGGAAGCACTGCTGTAGCTTTCTCCAGAAACTCTAGAAACGATGGAACTTTCTGTCGTAGAGGAAATTCTTTTCTTCCGCAGAAGAAATTCAAACAGCCTCAGCAAATCTTGGTTGGTTTTTATGATCAGCTGACGGTGAGCCTCTGTAACCAAGTAGTCGCACAAAGTGATGAAACTGAAAAGAGGAAAAATCCTGAAATGAAAGAAAGGAAAAACCATACATCCCTGTCTCCTACCGAGTCAACATGGAACTCAGCTTCATCTTATGAAACTGGTTCAGATAAGATCCGTTCCCGTCTAATCCATCCCTCGATAATGGGCCCTGGGAATTCAGTTGCTTCGGATCTTTTCGGGGGTCTCTGAGAGTCGCCGAGTCTAGTCCTTGAAAAAACGCAAAGGTTAGCAAACAAAAGAGTTGGGACCCCCATATAGAGAGAGCAGCAGATCTTCTGCATTGGTAAAAGTTTGCTTCCTTTGTTGGAGCAAGTGAAAACATTCGATCAAAAACCAGGACACGAACTTTTCTGTAGAGGCAGAGTTGGCTTCAAACTCTTCGTAGGTTTTCCAAAGGAAGAGATATTGATGGGATTCGTGCTTTTCACTTGTGATGCACGTCTGTCGTCTGCGGAGAGAGCCGTATGAAACTCGAGCATTGATTAGATCACCTTCATTCGGGTGGAAATTCTCGTCCTCATCTAACTGCTGCTCGCTGCTGATGCGCTCTTCCCGGGTTGATTGCCAACCATATCCTGACTGCTTCCAGACGACCCTGCAACAGACCAGGACCAGTTTTTTCCTCTCTCTATGGAGATCCTGTAAAATCTGTAGACACTGGTCCAGGTTGAAAAACTGAGAGGCCTTGAAGTCTTCCAGGGAATGTGTTCTGGAAGAGAGAAAACTCTGTCAGAAATCTCTGAGTCGCCGAGTAGCGTGCTTTATAACAGGAAGACTTCAACCATTTCGGGACCTTTTCTCATCGACAGCACACATTTCTGTCGTTTCCAAAACAGTCATTTGGATGCGCAGCCTTCGTAGTCCGTCACCAAGAATAGGATGTACGAAGAATAGGTTGTTGAGAAGAAATTTTTTCGTTTTCGAGATCTTCATCCTGCATACGTATTTCCTCCAGAATTGGAAGGATTTGTGGATTCGATAGTTGAAGAAGAAGGACAGCTTCTGAAGCTCGGCGGCAGAAGTCTTAGGTCACCATTGTTTACCTGCATTAGCTTTGTGTACAGCTCGTATTCGTTTCTGAAAGTGGATAAATCGGTGAAACTGCTGTACGGTCCCGAAGTCCGGATGACTCCTTGCTTGCTCATGGTGAAGAAAGTTCCCTTGTCGACATGGCGATCGGTCACCTCTCTGAAATGCACAGCCGCCGCTACAGGCACGCTCTTTCTCTACCCCAAGTGCATCCTATCGGAAGCCTCATAAACGAATGAATGCTTAGTATTTCATTACACGTGGCTGCAACAGAGTAGGTTGAGGAAAACAACGCTGTCTACGTTGCCATCCGACACGGTGGTCGGCTTCATGATCCTTCGTATCAATCCAGCTCATCTACCTACGTGCTTGAGATTTGCGTATGTGTCGTGATATGGGAACAGCGAGCGAAAAAGCCGTTTACCGACTTTCGTTTTCAAGGGTGGTTGTTTCCTCACTTTAGGAATGAACAAACACGGAGTACTTGCACCTTTCCATCTTTGGAAAATAAAAAGAAAGGCTTTTTTGACGCTTCGTTGCCAAGCGAAAGTAAACAGCTTCGTTTTCAGTTAATTGAGCTTTCTTCTTCATTTGCACTGATGATTAGCAAGTGGTAAGGAGTTAGGAGTACATTAGCATGTGCTTCTAACTCCTTCTTCCCTGATCTTCCCTGATTCTCGAAAGGATTCTCATTGGAAACATGTCCCTGCAATCTCTTTTAACTTCCTGGTCTCGGGCAAAGCAAAAGCTCCCATGTCGAAAGCAAACGTGCACTTTTGTTCTCGACCTGAGAGTTTTTCTTTCTTCCAGTTTCCCATTCAGACAGAATATCCTAAAGCTTTGGTTTACATTATAATTAGCAATGGTAATAATCAGCAATGGGTTCGGCAAGATTCAGAAGATTTATTCAACAAGCTTGATCCAGACTGTACAGCTCACTCCTTTGGGTTTCAATTTTCGCAACGGAAAATGCCTGTCATAATAGGATGATACTGCGGACACTAGGTGTGCCACTGAGACCTACAGGGCATGATTGGATTAAGGATTCAGTGGAGAAAATACAATTGAGAAAATGAGTAGCACATTCAAGTTCATCCGTTTTCATCCTTTCCAATGAAAATGTAAGAGTTATTGATGAAGAGATTTTCAATTAGCAGCTACCACGGTTGTAGGAATCTCATGGATCTCCAAACAGCAGCTCCTCAGCAACGGTCATGCTATTGCTGTGTTGTACTACTATTGCGTTAACAGTCACTGCATTGAACGAAATAGAAGAATCATGAGCCCGACATGATATCATAATGGATACGTCAAAATGTCCTCCCTCTTTGTGACTGCTTTCATGACGTCTTATTTGCTTGCAATGTTGCATTTTTTAGGAAGATTTTGAATCCAAGCCATAAGTTAATTCTAGAGTTGTTGTTGCTTCTTAAATCTTTCATTTTTTTCTCTCACATATTGACAGATTATCTTCGAGCTTTTGGTTAGAATTGAATTCCTGTATTCGAATTTCCTTTTTGTGTCTTGTAAAGTTCACTCCTGGAATCTACTGTTAGGAACAGTGAGCGAAATAGATATGTTTCCAAGAACTGTGGAAGCTCCTGTGGAAACAGCGCGATTCACGTGCCCTGAGAAGCATGTGTTCAGTCGATTTTGAGGTTCTGGAAAAGAAATTATAATGCCAAATGAAATTGTAAGGCTCGTGACTGACACAGTCGGCTTCGAACTTTGTGCAAACTTCAGTGACTACCGTATTCATAAATGGAGTAGCAACAAATCCGAATAAGTGCTTCAAAAGTAGATGATTTTTTTCAGTCAGCTAATCACCATCATCCACATTCCTCTGTAGATCTGCAAACTAAAAGTAGAGAGATCCACATGCTTTATCGCTTTCTCAGGAGGTATGCTCTGAAGAAAATGAATTTTTCTTCCTCGCAACCGAACCTAAATGAAGACTCTGTATGAAGATGAGTCAGCTGTCTTCTCAGATGTTTTAGATGGGTTTTTTTATCAATCAGAACGGAAACCCTGATGCAGTATTACTTGCAAGATGGCCAAGTGCTCTTATGCACAGTTCAACTTGTGTCAGGAGGCTCATACCACAGAGGAGTTGCCCATGCACCCAAGCATATGGCAACCTCTCTCGTCAACGTCCGCGAGCTCATCAAAGACATGGAATATTGGAGAACACCATAAAGATACGCAAAGACAGACTCTTCGTCACGGCAGCGGGCTACTTGCTACCTCTCTCAGTATCACAGGGTACGATTCCTGCACATTCCTTGTGCGAAGCTGCTTCAGGAAATAGCCTAGTGCAATCGCTGCAAGAGGAGAATGGTCTTTAGTTGACCTCTGTTAAAATACTAGAGGAGCTGAAAGTTCCATCATGGATGTGAAAATTACGCCGCATCACACCGAGAGATCATTTTTAAAGAGAGAAGTCTTCCGGTTGCAACTCGCTGCTTTCGTTTCTGTATAGAAGAATTGAGTGAGACAGCCACTTACAGGCAGCTGAGGCCTTGCCCAGCTACTCTCATTAGAGACAGATTACTAAAAGGTTATGCTTGCTGTTTGAGTGTCGAAGGCAAGTTGCCTCCTGCGCTTGAAAATCTGTCGATGACCAGTTACCAACTTTATTCCATGATCGTCATCTCTTTTGTAAACACTGCTCTTGGAGAGATTAAGGTGATTGAGCCGCAGCTTCGCCTCTTCCGCGAAGAATGCGAAATGGAATTTGTAGGTGGAAAGGTTCCCATGACACCGATATTGAGCCTAAGCACTTTCTGTTCGGGTTCTTTCCTCTAATCGGTGCATTTAGCAAATGCGCTTATTAGAGGCCTCAGACCTTCATATCTGTCCTTCATCCACTCCCACTTTCCACTGTTCAGCTCAAAAGTATCAATCTCCTGATCCATAAGAAGATCCAAACAGTGTTAGAATTCCCCTTCTTTTCTCTCACGAAAAAGACTTCGCGAAAGATTCTCCAGAGCCATTCCAGCAACAGTTTTTGTAGTAATCCAAATGCTAAATAAAATTTCTCTCACCAAGAAGTCTTTTCCACCTTTTAATTCTATGCGTAGGAGAGACCCTTTGCTAATCTATGCCTTTCCATCGCTAAAAGGCGATGGCAACATTCTCATTTCCGAACGGATGCCGTCAGAATATGAAATCGCTGCTGAACACGATGCCAAGGCATTCTTTAATAAGCAGTAAGATCGTGAAGAAGCTGCAACTAGATCTCGTTCACCAATCCATACTTATGGAAAGACCTGTTTCTACTTCTGAAGCGTGTACACTACTGCAAATATTGCTGCTGTATCTCTCTGTGGCCTCTGTATCTCGATGAAAGCACTGAGAGCTTACTTGAGGTTGTATGGATGGAAAAGTTTCGACTGCCGAGGTACAGAGTGGCACAAATAGATGAAAGATCCATCTGTTTTCTTGCCCATCGTCTCTATCATTTCTGAGAGATCTACCGTGGATGGAAGAACCTTTCCTCTTCCTTGTTCTCGTGACCGATCGGTATCACCAGCATCTGTCCATCTCACCGCCTCTTCCATTCTGAATACAATAAACAATCGTAAATTCAATAATAGCATTTTTTTTAACTAGCAACCTATGTGTATTAGGATACTGTTGAATTTGCAACGATAATTCTACGTCGGAAGATAGCTTACTTTCAGTATGGCTTATTGATATGAATGAAGACTGAAGATGGTGTGGGGACACTTCAAGAAATCAGAGAGTTTTCGTACTCTCCTTGAAGAGTTCAATGCAAACTTATTTCTCACCGTCCGCCACATTCATTCGGTTGAACGAAAACAGAAACAACATGGAACGGAAACTCACCAGTTTCAAGAATAATAGAGCAATTTCCCATATGAAGAAAACTTCCCTAACTTAGTTTTTTGCTTTTGTTTTGGTCTGCTATCCAATAGTTGTTAGCTTTTAGCAAGTATTCAGTGACATCTGAATGAATGAAACGGCTATCTTGACTCAGCAATAACGCTGAAGAAACAGTGACCTTGCACCTACTAAAAATAATCATTTCCTATCTGAACGAATAGGCAATGATTATTCTTCCTTTTCTAAAACGTAACAGGCAGAATAAAATCTTGGCCATCAGCACCAACTTCTTGCATTGGTTTGAAATCTCTGCCCCAGAAACAGAATGCTTGAAGGAATCACAAAATGGCCCAATCTACGATACTACCAAGTAGAATATATGTAAGAAAGCTGCAATGACAAAAGAATGTCCTCAGTTTCAGTACCCGCTTACACAAATTGCGATTTTCATAGTAGGAAGTATCCTGGATCTTTCTGGAAATCGATCATTAAGAGTAATCTTTAGTACATGGATGGTATTGGGATTTGTGATGCGTATAGCTAGAATCGATGTCAAAATCCACAAAACATCTCTGTGAGAAATGGGAGATAGCAGAAAAGTGTACGTGTAGATTACCATTATCTAATTCTCACGCTGCGTTTCTTAAGCTCTTCCTGAATTCAGTAATGCTCTAGATACCTCGCAAGCATTTCCTGGAGTTTGAAAAAAGATCAGTTTTGCTGTTACTTTCAGACTGCACGAATGAATGCTACTTGTCACTAGCTTTCTTCTAAATAGCCCACGATCCCACTGTATGAAGTCCTGCATATTCTGTATCGTGGAATACATTCCTGCATGCTCTCATTGAAATGCATACTTGTACCCACTCCGATCTGTGGATCACGTATCTTCTTCAACTCTTTTAAAATGCTTTAAGTACAACAACGTACGTAGTATTGTCATTTGAAGTCTGCGTTATATATAACTAAAACTTATAGGCTGTTAGTGCCAGTGCTGTGAAGATACTGGATATCTTCATTGTATTGAATATACATGCTGCCACATGGGCATCTTCGCCGCACAACAGGCACAAAGAAATCGGAAACCTTCCGAATCTTGTGCCTATCATGACCGAAAGTCACGAATGAATTCCAGTTCCTGACATTTCTGTATCGTGGAACAAATAAACAAAAGCAAATCATCGAAAGAAAAAGAGAGAGAGAGAGAGGGGGGGGGGAAGCTTTCAGGAATGATGCTTTTGCAACACCATTTTTGAAAAACTTCTATTCATGAAAGCTGAATGCGTCCAGTAGATTTATTTATGATTATAACGAATCTTCCAGTGCATTTTAGTGCATAAAGATCCTATTGGCATCGAATTGCATTATAATCCTGTGAGAAGTGGACGACAATCTAAGATCTTTGCCACTGGGAACTCATTACAATCATAATCTGATCGAGATCGCCAATTATAAAAAGTTATCTGCATTTCCCTACCACAGACTTTGAACACTTTGAAAATCAAAAGCTAAAAAGTCATTGTATGTGTATACGTATTTATTTATTTTATGTTTGTCGATATACACTCCTGCCAGCTCGTAATGAAGGCATATCTCATCACATCAAATAGCCAACAGATGTCTTGCAGTTGGAAGAGAAATTTTTAAATTTCCGCCTGTGAAAGCAAGAATTCTTGACAAACTTTAGGTTTGAATCGTCTGCCCACGAAGCTTATTTTTATTGGTGAAGATGATTCCAAAGCGAATCATTCAATCACTCCAAATAAGCAGATAAGCAGCTGCATCCTAATACATGCTCATGAGCCAGTTCATTACAATGAATCCATTGACCAAAGACCTACTCAGATTGCAAAGGTCAACCATCCATTAATTTCGAAAAATAGCATTACAGATATGAAAAACGAAAACGATCAATTTTCGATAAGTGATCTGCCGGTTGAAACTCATTTCCTAAAAATCAAGTTATCAATAGAATGTCGATTAGCGCTTCCACTAACGGTGGCTATTGGAAAGGTGCATGTAGCTGATACATGATGAATGATGATGATTTGCAACTTACTTTTGAATTTGTTTTTCACTCCTGTTCACTAATTCATTCAATGTGGGCACAGCTGCTTGGGGAATTATGGGCATTACAGTGGAACTCCTCTGTTTTTTGAGCATAGTTTCCTTTGGTATAGTAATGTCTTAAACACTCGTTATCAAGAATGAAAGCAATCTTTTACCGTATCTCTTGTGGACAAAATCAGCATAGTTCTTTTCCTTGGCTTCTTTCGAATATGTCTTTATCTTGTTCCTCGTCTCAAAGAATTCAGGCTTTCAGAAATTAAAATTAGATTTAAATTATTTGAATTTTACAGTTTTTTGGATCATGTTATTAAAGTCCATTTCAAAACTCATATGTTGAATTTCATTCCGATAAGTAGCTTTTTTAACTAATTGTGAGATGGTTGCAAAAATTTTTTTTACAAGGAACGTTAAGGTGAAAACACGTATCTCATTGCTTACCAAAGGTTCAGAAATTATGGATGGTGCATGCTTTTTTTCAACGTTTTGCAGTTCACTTGACAAATGGAAGTCTAAGGAGTTGTCTTTCCGCTTTCTTATTTGCTTCCCATCAAAGTGAATCACATTTATTTCAGATTGTAGGCTATCCAGTGCATGCTCACGATTACTGTTTTCCTTTGACATTGTCTATAAATGCTACCTTTCTATTTCCAGTTTTATACTTCATACAAATATTGTTTTATAAGCTTAGCATTCAAATTCTGTTTTCCCACACACTATCTAGAAATGTAAGCAAACGAACATTGGCAATCCTTGGTGTGTCCTAGAGGTGTGGTAATGGCAATAATCATGGAAGGACACGGTTGATATATGCTTGGTTTTTCTCCAGCCAGAAAGTTTCATGCAAGCCTCACTTGGAAAACATCAATCAGGCGAATGAATTGCTTTTGTGAGTTTGCAATCTTTTCTGGGTGTGTGTGTGTGTAGTCAGCATGTTTTTGTTTCGAAAAAAGTTTATCTTATCTGATGTTTATTAATAAGTTAAAATCCTAATGGGATTCTCAGTGTCTAATGCAAGTGTGTAGCCTGAAGATTATGATGGTTTCACGAATACTTTCGTCGTCCACTGCAGCTTGGCATTGTTTGAGTTGTAAAGTTTGCAAGCAGAAATTGCTGTGTAATGCAAGTGAAAATTTCTTATTGCTAGCAAGGATTCATTTCACATATCTGCTGTTTCGTGCTGGGATCGAGCGAGGCATTAGAATAACGATGTTTGTGAACCATGTAGCATTCTCTTTGTGTCAGAAAGTGGCAGGTCAGATTTATTCACTTGAGGTGTTGCAAAGCTACTGGTAGCACATTTTAAATAAACCAATTTGAGTCACAAACCTCGAGTGGAAATCATCAACTACGTTCACACCGAAAGTCCCCTAAATAACAGTGTCTCATCCGAATAACAAGTTCACCCTATCCAAGGACGAACAATTGTATTAATATTTATATTGGAATAAGGTAAAGGCATTAAATCTGAGGCATAAAGCTACGCGGTGTTGTGATAAGGATCAAATATCGAATTTTTGGATTGGGATTATGATCGATAATTTGTTACTCGCCTCACTGCCGCAAGATGGAGACTACTTTCCTGCATCAGTGGGGGGGGGGAGGGGAGGGAAAAGAAACAGCATAAGTAGTAGCTCAAAAACCAGCTCATTGAAGTATGCACTGCTTTATGTAGAGATATAACACATTCAATTCATTATTCCTTCCCCCCCCCCCTCCCCCCCTCCATTAGAACGCAGAACGCCCATGTAATTGGCATTGTTGCCTCACTGCAGCTGATATACCCCTTTCTCTCCGAATGACCAGGTTTCCGTACACAAGTTCTTGTATTGTGTTGTATTTTCGAATACGAAACGTTGCAGGATTGGGGTGTTGCAAGTTGGTGTTGCGACTCCGTGCCATTATATTTGATAATTTGCAGCGAGGCTTCCCTGGATTTTCTTGTACATTTTAGTATTCTCACGTCTGCATGTTTTTTGGTTTGTTTGTTTTTTATCTAGCTTGTGAAACAGTAAAAGAGTGATTAATTGGTAAATGCCATACGTGACTGTGGGAATACCAGAGAAGTAAAGAAACGTCTTCGTACAGAGGAGTGGGCTTTTTTTTTTTTCTCGAGAAATTTCGTGTTCCCGTGGCGTTCGAAGATTTTGATCGGCTAAATTGCTGGTGAATGCCGATGCGCGCACCGAGTTTGGCATGCTAAAATCACCACGAACCACTGGAGTTCTTCTTGGTACTTGCATTGAAGAATTCTATGGTTCCTCCATAAAATTTTCGAGGGTTTTCAAAATGGGTCGAGGCCCTCCGATCTTTATTTGCCATCGAAGTTTTGGAATTGTACATGTCTTTTGACGAGCCCATTTAATGATAGAGATTTTTGATATCTATCCGGAAGAATTCGAATTGCAGGACGGCAAACGTATGGTTCTGTAGAATTTTTCTCTATAGAGGAATGTATGTGCATATGACGTTCTTTAGGCGTATTTAAGTTTCACTTTATTTTGCTAGCAAGGAATGCCTGATGTGTGGACAAACTTAAGCCAGTGTGAATGTGTTTCAAATAGCCGTCTGACTCTTGAGCTCAACCAACTATTTAAACACCGAACTCTTCCATTCGTATTTCTTTAGGTATGTCACTTCAGAATCTCTTCTGTTTTTCTTTACTATGAGATTTATCAAGGAAATTGGAAATAAAAACCACATTACGTAAGTGCAGTCCAAGATCAAGCACAAGTAGTATACCAAGTCGGATAGGAAACACCACCCACTTCGTATGCGATTGTAAACTTTGGTATATTTTTTAGTACGCTCATAAGCATCACGTTACTAAGTTTAAGAATGAACATAATGGCGTGAATTTTTCTCGGGATTGAAATGCTTTCTCGATGCACAGCGATGCAAATGTGAGGTTTTTCCGGATATGAATTCATTTTGGTAAATATCGTTATCAAATTTACCACGTAATCTGCATCCATATTTTTGCATGTGTCGTGTATCTTAGCTAGCAGAGTAGACAACTGTTTTCTTCTAATAACAAAGCACCATCAAATAAGCACTTGCATAATAGAATCCCATTCAAGTTTTCCATATCTTCTCTTTCAAAAGAGGAGCAAAAGCATCTGGAAGAAAGCACTGAAAGCATAAAATACATAACCAAAAGTGCTTCTATGCATCATGTATTTTTATTTTAGATCAATAAAACTTGGAAACTGAAATGGAAAATGATCGGATTTTCGTGCTGGATTTAATGTTTCGAGTTTTGAGAGATTGTGTTGTAATGATTCAAATTCTTCAATTATCACTTTAGACTTTACAGAATTGTCAAGTGATTGAATGTGATGCATCTGTACATTCAAAGGCTCCCATACTTTTCATTAATAATTCTGCTTGCATATTTATCGTATGTCCTGATTACAAACATGAAGCAAGCAACCTGTGGAATCAAGTTTGCAGATGTATTGATAATGCACGGTCATTGTAATTAGATGTATATGTATAGTAGTTATTTAGATTTATAAAATGGTTTATTTTATAGAATATGACTGCAAACAAACTTCTTTATGGGCGAGACCTCTCAGAATATGAGGATTTAGATGTTGACTCACTTTTGGATCAGCTCAAACCAGAAGATTTGGAGATCTTATCAAAGGAGGTGGATCCTGATGTGTGTACAAGTCACGGCTAGCATGTTGTTGTCAGTAATTATGTAGGACAACTATCTGCCTGCACGGGAACGTTGCAGCTATTTTTGTGAAAAGAATACAACTGGTCCATTGAATCGAAAACAACTTATTGATCACATCAACAGACAAGCATTGGAGACTCCTGATAAACCTGAGTTGGTACCTTATGAACCAGGGAAAGTCCGTGGAAAGAAATGGGTTCCTCCTCCTGAGAATCCAAAGGTCATCAAAGCTGATGAAGAGATTAGATTGGATTTGGGAGAAGAATATGAGGTTAATTTGGGTCAAGCTACCGAAGATGAGCTTGTAGATCTTGCAGGTAAGTTTTGTGTACTGACAACTAATATTCACAAGATGAGGATCAGCAATTTTGGGCCTGCACAGTATGATGAATCAAGAACAGTATCATGCATCTTTACTGAATAAAGGACAACTGGGCTTGGGCTGGGGTGGTATCACTAAAACCACCCAGTACAAGCCTTTGCCTGCCGAGCCTAACAATGAAACAGACATTGAACGCAGCATAAAACTGGTGAAAGATGATGATCGGAGCCTCACTGAACTTAATTGGAACAATATTCCAGTAAGTAAATCAAAATGTCCATTAATAGCACTAATGACAAAAAGAATGTATCACGAGATCAGTTTGCTCGATTATTTGAGGCATTGCAAGAAAATGAGCATCTAGAAGTGTTGCATCTGTGTAATGTTGGATTAGATGATCAGTTAGCTCAGTTACTTGCAGAGACATTAGATAAAAATCGAGCATTAAGATCAGTCAGTGTTGAGTCAAACAATTTGAGTCCCTCTGCTATCCGAAATCTTATAAAATCACTTCTTAGTAACAAAACAGTTGAAGAATTCCGTGCTGTTAATCAGGTAAAGGTATTTCATTTTTTTTTTTGTATTGCTTTAACAGATTTCAGACACATACCGTTCTTGGTAACCCTATTGAAACAGAAATTGCTCAATTGGTTGAACAAAACCCCACTCTTCTTTCACTGGGACTCAATTTGGAGTATCCTGACATAATGCGGCGCATTTTTCGCCAGTTGCAACAGAATCGAGACAAGTGTGAGTGTCTTCCCTTTCTGTGCTTCCCTTGTGCCCTTGCCTTTCTCTTACCTTATGCCTTCATCTTTCTTTTGTTCAGTCCGCTTGGGACTCAAACGAAAGATCTGCCAAGGGCCTTTGAATGGGCTCACTAAGAAGAGACCAGCAACCAGGTACTTTTCCCATTTGTAGCCCTCGCTTTGCTTACAGCATCGTGATAAGCCTTACCTCTTGCACTTATAACATTTGTCCTTCTGCATGTTAATTTGGTTTGTTTGTTTGCAGTGAGAGTGAAACGCCTATGCCAGTCTTCTCAGGCTTCAAGTCGGTGATTTCTGATCTAATAAACATTTTTCGAGTCAGAAGAGTCCTTTGGTGCACTTTATGTATTTCTGGGTTGCGCAAAGATCATCTCTTCATACCAATGTAACACTATTTTGTGAATAATTTCATAATCATATTGTTAATCTTTAATGATGATAGAATGACATTCATTTTTTATGCAACACACAATGATAGAATAACATTTTTCTTATTGTGCAACATACAAGGGAAATAATCTATTCTGGAAGAAAAAAAAGATTTGTTCAAGGTTGGTCAGTGTTTGAGAGAAATAGCAGTTTCAAATTTGGCATTACATGATTTCCAAATGCAAAAGTTTGCTGTTAGAAAACCAGACTCCGTTGTTTGTTATAGAACTTGCCAGATAGCAAGAACATCAGTAACTCTGGGATGTTTATAATTTTCTTTCTCAAATTAAAAAACTTACGCAATCAAAGCTCTTTGGCAATTCGAATTGAATAATTTTTCATTAATGCAGAACAGTACAAACTCTTCGGTGCCTTCAAAATTTGTCAAACCACGTTAAGATAAAACGAACAATAATGAAGACAATGCAATCATGTAGTGTGACCTTAATTTGGACAAGAATTCACCTCTTCCGTATCTCTGACACAGAAGTGCAATGAAACATCAATAATTTCACATTTCCTTATGCATTATGGGGTGTACGTTCCATATCTATTGATAGTTCAAGAAATATCGCATGGAATACCGGGTGTTAATGATTTTTCTTCTGTATAATAAACAATTTTGTTAGTTTTTTTTGTTGGAAAAAAACTTACCATAGCAAAAAGTAAACGATACGAACACCTTTTTTCTTTTGTCCCCCATTTTTTCTTTGCAGCTCGGTATGCTTTGCCTAGTTTTTCATTTGGCAAAATGTCCCAGCCGGTGGGCAACATAACTGCTTACTCGGCATAGCAAAGTACCGACTACATCACACAATACAGAAAAGGCGCGTATAACGTAATTCAAGAATGTCAATCTTCGTCAAAGTTTCGTTTCATTATTTTGCCTGAATTCCCAAGTTTTGATGTGAACTATGATTTCAGTTTAACGCAATGGTGCAGCAATCGACTTTACTGGAAGTTACAGAAAATTCACTGCTCGGTGCTGTTTTTGGGGGGCTCAGCATTTTCGTTTTTCTACGGTATCTTAATAACGTGAATGTATTCTACATAGCATGTGCACATGTTGGATGCACTTCACATGCACGTATTCATGCAACCTGATTGCAAAGTCCTTCACATAAATGTCGAAACAAAAATGAAAGCTCTTTCCCAACTGTTCCAAAATTCTTTGAGCCTCAAAATTAACTCCAGACCGCCGACTGCAAAGTTGAAGAAACTCAAATGACAAAGGGAATGTGGAAATCGAAAAAGGTTTGAACAGTCTTTTTCCAGCGCGAACTGCGCTGAGTACATTCGTATTCAATGCGTAGACGAGAAATTCTGCCTTTTCGAGTCTCATGTACAGAGAAACATGGAATCCCGTACTTAGAATACATCAGTAATGAAAGACTAGCTTTGATTTCTAGTAATCAAGCGATATTCTTAAGAAGTTCCTCAGTAAATTGCCTATAATCTGAACCCCTCCAAATGCAAGCAGACCGCAAACTTTGTAATTGGTGTGGCTCTATAGGGTACGAATCCGCCACAGGGTAAACCCAGCCGGTGCTATGAGGTAGTGGATTTCAGTCTTCCGATCCAAGTGAGCACTCCTATTACACTGGGCTTTAGGATTTTCTTTCTATCAAGCACTGTATTGAAACGAAGTTGGCAAAGCCGAAAACCATACATGTGTTTCACTAAAACATAAAAAACGATATATGTGCAACAGACTACTTTTCAGTAATGGGATTCCGACTAGAAATTTTGAAGTTATTCATTTTGTAATTTCAACATAATGATATTACATATATATATATATATACGCAGTTGACATTTCATGTTAGACTTTAAGAGCACAACAGTCATAATAGATACTCTGGTAGCGTTGAATGTTTTTAATCTCTTGGCAATTTGACGCTACTGGTGCTTCTTCCCTGACATAGACATAAGGGTCAGGTAAATCACCAGTAATAACTTCGAAAATTCCAATCGAGTTCACTGACATTTTAATCAATTGCATTTGTAGCGTTTACGAATGCGCTTAAGATAAGCACTCTGATCCACACGGATAAAATGCATGATGTTTTAGTGAACTGCAGCAGTGTTAGATTGTTTATTTGTAAATGCCTCGAAAATAGTAGTGACGAATATTACACTAAAAAATCAGAAGCCATACCGTCCTAAGCAAGTAGAGTTTGCTATTCAGTTACTAAGATTACAAACCAAGAAAATTTTGCATCGTAATCCTTATTGCACTTGTCCTGTGAATTTACACTTCGATTTCCTAGTCACGGTAGTTCCTTATGAATTGAAGTATTCTTTGTTTTCCTTATAATTCATAGAAGTTCATTGATCAGATTTTTTACCTAAATAAGTATCAATTAAGTGACTTTTCTATTGCGTTTACAAAATTACTGAAAGGATTTAAAATATTGAATCGTAATTGTGGTTTTAA
The DNA here is from genome assembly GCA_036172245.1 of Raillietiella orientalis. Lineage (NCBI taxonomy): Eukaryota > Metazoa > Arthropoda > Ichthyostraca > Raillietiellida > Raillietiellidae > Raillietiella > Raillietiella orientalis. Next base: position 3,748,781 of record JAYWIR010000015.1, read on the forward strand.
CAATAAATCAACTTCACTGAAGTCTATCAGGTCTCAATAAAATCTTCAAAACAAACACCTAAAATTGCATTACATTGGAGATCCAGAGATTTTGTTGAAATTTTAGAAAAAGTAACATTATTTGAATAGCTCTTCAAAACTGGGAGCAAAGTAATAGCAAACTTTTCACATATTCGTAATGGGCAGAAATGTGAAACACCTGAATGGTTTACAACTCAACCAGCTAGCAAGCTTTTACACCCTCTACTAAAGATGCTAAAATGAAAATTCCCATGGTAGCAGTCGTTTCGTATTTAACTGATTTTCTTTTGTTCCGATTTGCATTGTGTGCCTTTGTTTTTGGTCGTGAAGGTCAACATGTAGTTAGCTATCTCTATTATCCGTTATCATGTGCGTAGTAAGAAATATCCGGAAAACACACTCGAAACGCAGTTAAGAGTTCTCCGTAGATTGACCTAAATTTGCATAAGCGCTGTATAACCGTAAGTACCGACTTGTGCCAGTGCAACATAATTTCTTCCGTTTTGAACTGAACTCAAGCAGAAAATAAAATCATGTGTGGCACATCGAGAGCTGAAAAGGATGTGTGGATCAGGCGCTTCCGTGATTATTCAGGAATGCCGAATCCTTGAAGGCAACGCACAACTTTCCGCTTTACTGCGCCGTGGAAACTTGGGGAAGAATCAGTGACTTTCGAAATAACATCATAAGCATAAGGAACAAATTTCTTTCCGTGCTATTAACAAGGGAAAAGAGAATTCAGTACAAGGCTGGATTTTTGACTCAATACGCCGGAAGTCCAACTTTATACAGTAGAACCACAATTTCGCTGAACGAAGCGTTGTAAAACATAGCAGTGGACGATCTGTTCGTAGAGAGCATCGGAGAAATATTATTTTCAAAATTATCTTACGATCAGAATATAGAAAGCAGTTTTATTTTCGCCTCTGTGAAAGCTGTGTGATTTCATGACCTTTACGATGGCCACTCCAGCCTCTAGTAATTTTCAACAATGGCAAACATGTAGTTATGGCAAGTGGGTCAAGATGCTTTCATTGTGCACCGGCACTATCCAGCACAATTTAGAAGCATTTATATTTTCCTACGCGATTCCCTTATATTTTTTTTTACCCTACATCGTTTGTATTTCTTTTCATGGGGCTCTTATTTACAATTTTTAAATATATGAACTTTAGCATATATCTTAATAATGGACTTTAATGATTTAATTCAGCATTACACACGTACAGATGGGTTTTGAAAATCTTTGGTCGATTAAGAAATGAAAATCAAATGGATTCTTATTTTTGTTGCTGAAAGCATTGCATAAGCAGAGACAAATATAACAAAATTCACCACACCGCTTGTTGGACCTGGGGAAAACTACAAACATGACAAAACGAAGAAATTACAGATAAAGTCCTGAAGCATAATCATATATTTAAATACAATACTGAATTGGCAAACTTTTGTGGATTTACTTTTACCTCTAATAGGTTCCTCATTATTTACCCATACGAGCCAAAAAAAAAATTATTAAGTGAATTATTAAGCGTACATCAGTTTATCAAATTAGAAACAAAATGAGCCTGGAATATCATATCTGAAATTAATATGATTGATATATAGCGAAGATGTTACCTCGCTACAACGAAATCCGTGCTTACTGATGACTTCCTGATGTTCAAGCAGATAAGAAAATAAAATTAAGCAATCGTATCACGCCTATGCATGAGTGCAGTATAGCGTACAATTAAGGTATGTCTAAACTGATGTAGATCAACCCTCTGTGTTCAATTTATGTCCCTAAATCTTGGCGAACGCTACTGGAATATTCGTGATATTTTACGTGCACCTAGTAACACAACCATCACTATCCATTGCTTACCATCAGGTGTTATAACAGCATATGTGGCAATAAGACGAATTTCGAAGAGAATTTTACACTTTTACGTAGGTTTAAAAACAGTATATTGAAAATATATAGTAAGTAATATGAATAGAAGTAAAGGTATAGGAGCACATTAGCAACCCAGGGGTGCCTGGAAAATCACTATAGAAAGAATCAGACCAATCAAGTACTTCTATATCTTGAAATAATACTAACTGCATGCTCTGCAATAAACATCTGTGTTTCTTCCATTAAAAATCAGTGGTTCATTTCAGCCCGTCTACGCCGGATGGGCCGTCTGACTCGTAACTGCTATGGAGGCCAACTGAAGTTCCCCAGTGTCTTTTGATTCCTGCAGCATTCCTGCATTACAATTTGGAATAAACATGGTACCAACTTCCAAGATTCAGCCTAACTGCAAGAATCGCAGCTGTGCCTTAAGATTCAGGATGTTTTCCCTCTCTTTAAGAACTGATTGTATCAACTGGCTATTTTCATTCTAGGAAACAAAATGCAATTGAAGGAAAAAAATAACGTAGTTTTACTTGTAGTTGTTCAATTTCTCTCTGTTCTTCCAATGAGAGTACTGCTTCTTCTGAGAGATGCTGACACTTTTTTAACAACTGTAGTAATTCCTGCAATTCTAAACATTCTTGCACCAAATGCTGTTTCACTTCTGTATTGTATTTTTTGAGTTCATCTTCCTGAAGCAACAACAGCAGGCATTCCTTCCTGAGCTTCCCTATATTTTCATGATCAACAATACTAGCATTCTTTTGTTCCTCTGGACTACTTTTCTCTATGTTGGCCTGCTGTCCTTGTTGAAATTTTCGCAATTTTCTCTATAATACGACCTTAATTAGCAGGAGTTTCATTTAAACCAGTTACCTTGAGTTGTGTTGTAACACGCTGTACTTCCCATAACTGTTCTTCAATAGATGATGTACATCTTCCTTCTTGTAAAATTGTGTGAAGATGGTTGAGCAAGGATTCTTGTTTTTGAATTTCCTGCTGAATCACCAAAGGGCTTGTTAATTGATCAGTGAGGGTGGCACCAAGTGGTGGAATGTAGCTGACAACATAATCATAACAAACTCTTATGTAAAAAGCTTACCGGCTAAGAGAAATTTTTGGAAAAACAGCCTCTCGATTTTTTAGCAAAACAGCTAGGATGTGAGATGGCATGTGGACCAAAGGAGCCAGCAAATTACTTAAAGTACTCAGGGTTAGGGTTGCATTCTGTTCATGAAAACTTCTTAGAATGCAATTTTCCAGAGAATTACCTTCTCCAAAACATGATCCCAATGAGCACACAGCCAGCTAAGCAATAATCGGCAGGATGGCTGGAGACGAGGAAGCAGGGCATCCCATGTCTGCATAACTGTCAGACTATCATTTTTGCAGTTGCATGCTTTTTCAGCCAGAGTAATAATTTCCTCTTCTAGTAGAGGATGTGGAAGATCTCTGGAGAGTTTGTATTTAGGGTAAATGGGCAATGTTGACTGACTTTAGAAATGCTTTCAACAAGCTAGCAATGACTAGGGGGTTTTCATGCTCAAGAGAAAGCTTTTCTCCTCTATTGCACAAGCCTTTTAAATAATGCATTCTAGCTTTTGATCCTGGCATTACATACAGACCTTCAGTAGCTAAACCTGCAGTTCTCCAAATTATAATAATTCCAATAAATGTGAACTACCTGACTCTTCAAGGCAGTCAATGCATTGACGAACAATTGCTGGTAAAGCTATTCCATCATGGGATGGATCCCGCAAAATAGCCATCTCCAAAGACACTCCAAAAACAGCAATTTCTAAAAGCAGAGTATCAGAAAAACCTTTCGTTAAAATAGTATTACTATAATTTCCATACATTTTGCAGTTTTAACATTCAGTTTATTATTTACCATGTTGCCAAGAATTGGAACGAAATTGTATCTCAAATTATTTTGACATTAAACGTTAAAATAATTTAAATTTCAAGCAAAAGAATATATTGCCATGCCAAGAAATATATTGTATATACAAATTGTGTGACTGAAAGCTGTGCAAAAGATGAGCTTATCAGTATTCTTTGCACTTCTAGTCTGACCTCAGAACAAAGTACATGGGATGACAAATTAGAACTACGCGATTCCCAATGGAATTAATTCTATGAGATACGTAAATGATAAAAACTAGATGTGAATGAGCTACTTGGTGGCAGTTTCCACCCTTCACATCCTAACACTTCTCATTTTCCTGGCAAGTACACCATACATCACTCCACAGAATCAATCTATTTTTGACTTTGTATTATGTTTACAAATTAGCACTTGCCGGAGTTTATAAAAAAAAATATTTGGTAAGAAAACTAACACTTTTCATCATTCACTTTGGCATTTCCCTACCGACTTTGCAGTTTCCAAGCTCCTCCTTACAGATTATGAATCGAATTTTCTGATAAAGTTTTCAAAGCTAAATGGAAGGCAGAACTAATCATAGGAACAGTAGAAAGACTACTAGAACATTCAGGTGACAAGGAAAGCTTTAGTAATTATCTTAAAGAAATACTATAAAGTTCCTCGTAGAAATCCTAGAAAGTTCCTCATTTTATACAAAATTCGTTCTTTAACTTGAAACAGTACAAAAATAAAACATAATTTCCTGATTGAATACTGAGGAAATTTTGACTCGGCGTTTTAGAAAATATCGCCATTCCAGCGCCTATTATTATTCATTGCATTATTCATCCAGTATGTACATAGGTCTACATGATCTCACTTAAAGAATTCTCACTCTGCTAAGGCCAAATTGCATCTTAACTGCATCTATTGTATCTTAACGCTCAATGTGTTACTTGTTGAAGACTTGATGGGACGCCACCAATTATAAGAACTGAAAAGATCGAAACCTATGTTCCTAATGTTTGCAGATTTCTTGCAAAGCATTCCTGTAAGAACTCTTCAGTAATCAAAATACATTCAGAACTACCTCATTAAACAAAAAATTTCAACTAAATTTTATTCTGTTATTACTTCATCTGACATATTCACTTGATTCAATGATGCTTTAATCATCCATCATTCCTGCAAATTGGGAAATGTGGTAATGTTCCATCAAGCAATCAATTATATTATACCATAATGATATTCCTTACATTCAAATGAAGGAATTAGATGACAGCTATTTGTAGCTTAGTTTATTCAGAATACAGATGAATGTTCATAATTCGTTATTTACTATCAAGTACTACTGACTGCCGAAATGAGATTGCAAAGCAACAAATCAAAGAGAAAAAGGTGGCACTGACTAAAAATTTCCAGGGAAACTAAGAAACTTTATGAAATGGAATGAATTTTCCTGTTTATAGTAGAAGTATGTATACAGTTCCACTATCTTCATGAGTGTCCCACAGATACTGTCCGAAATGATGCATTTGTCAATACATTCGTAATGTACCGATTAGCTTTTTTGCAACTGTTTGCATATATGTATGCAAAATAAACTATCAAGATAGTTGCCTTTGTATTCTTCAATATTGCTTCAGTTGTCCCCACTACCATTCAAAAATTTCAGTGGCAGACTCCTCAGGTATCATTTGATTTTGCAAATGTAACACAACTGTTTTTTGAGAAAGTAATATCAAAACACAACCAATCCTTCATAACAAATTTTATGTTTATGGATAGTCAGACACCAATCATTTCTCAATTTATTAAAAGATGAAATAGCTCTTTACATCGCATGGAAAGAACTTATTTGTTTTGTTTTTATTTTGCATCAGATTTCCTTTAAGTTCGTCAATTTCATTTTTCCTGATAGCAATCATGGCTTCTAGACCTTCTACAGAAAAACTTCCGCAATTTCTATATCTTGGACTCATGACTGCTATGAATCAAGAGACTGTAGAACCAATTACTTCTATTCATTACTTCTTATTTCATAACTAATTACTTCTTTTTGTTAAACATTCAATATCATTTATTTTTATAGATGTTAGTATGTATTCAATCATATTTATCCTCATTTTGTCCTCACTGGCCATTACCTCATACTTCCAATATCAAGTTTGAAACAAACTCTGCTACATCCCTTTCATAAGGAAATATTAGTTTTTTTCTGTTGTAACTGAGGTATTCAACCTATGATAGTTGGTCTAGAATGTATCATTTCATCATCCTTGACCAATTGCTAAAAGTTTGAACTGGCATTTTTTTTTTTTTTTTTTCCAATTTTCAAGTGGCTGGGAAGTGTGTTTTCCACTTATCCTCAATACATAAGTTTCACAGTCGGTTTTTTGGGATTGAGCGTTTTCAAAACTCTTTTCATGCGAATTGTTCCTCATTTCGTGGAACTTTCTTATAATAAATATGTAGATTGAAAATTCACAACAATATAAATGCAAACATATGCCTGCTTTACAAATATAAGTATTTACGCAAGTATGCAAAAATTGATTTCCTTGATTTCCTTTTATTTTATTCTATTTTCTCTTGTAATTTCTCAAGTATTTCAAGAAGAGTTCCTCAGAAAAGAAAAGAAATTTATAACCATTATCAACACTGGTAAAAGATACTTGTAATAATCATCCTACAGAAGTATAGAATAAAAGTATAGAAGTATCACAGCTTTTAGGATATAGTGCTCAAATAACGAAAAATCAAGTCATTAGAAATCTTTAAAATTTCCGAATTCCAACTCTGTCAACATCTGAATGAGGTTTGCAAACAACATAAATCAAACTGGAAATTTTGAAAACTAACCTGCTTCCGGATTGTGACCTTTCTTGGATTTCTTTTTCTCTTTTATCATTAATTTCAGTTTATTGTCTTTGATTTTTTTTCTGTTAGGATCATTTTTTCGCTGCTGCATATCCTTTTTATCCGCTGAGGCTTTTTTGGAAGAAAACTTGAACGCCTTCAACTTTTTTGATATGCTAAGACCATGAGTTGCTACTTTCTATGTTGAAACTCATGCCTTTTACCTCATTTCTACATCCAATTCTTCACAGGAGCTTCCTCCAACCAACGTAGCATATCCTTTATCTTTTTTATCCTTCCTTTTGCCAAGGATATCCTTTTTGTTGAATTTGTCATCTGTACTGGCTGTAAGGCACAGAATTAGTATCCATATACCATTCTCATTAACCAAAGAAGAAAAAAGAATGCATTTATTATATTATACACATGACCTAGTAATGAAGATAGGTTTAAATATGGAATCTGGTTTTAATTTTTCAAGCAAATTTTTGTGCATGCATATCAATTTGAAACAAAACTAGAAACAAATTAATTTTTCATAACAATGCTTAAGGATATGATGTGAGTTCTAATAACATATCTGGCATGAAAAGTATATACATTGGTTATACAGTTCCACAAACACTATTATTCATTTCAAATAAAAAAATTTCAGCTTCCAAGACAGTAATGCTTGGCATACCAGTGAATTTGTATCTGCTTCTAATTGTGAAAAAGAATACCTTCGTTTACTTAATGTAGCAAGGTAAAATGCGCTTTTAGTATTTTCACTTCTTTTTAACACCATTTATAATTAACTAAAATCACATTTGAAACAAAGCATCTTATTTTTTTTAACACATACTAAATAAAACTAAAAAAGAAAAGTTTTTGCAAATATTTTTTTGTCTACTCTTTTTCCTATGTCTTGGTGTCACTTACATAACTTGTCAACGATTTGAAATATTGTTTAAAAAAATGCGAATCTAAAATGATCAATGGAATCCCTCATAAAAGGAACTGCTGATGAATAAGTAGAAATCTTTCAATTCGATGCAAATTCTTATAATTGATTCAAAAAATACTTGTGATTAATAACAGTATTAACTAAGCATTAACTGATATTTTTCTCTTAGACATACCAAGAAAAACTGTTTAAACCTCACTAAGGGAATTAATTGCCTTCAGTTTTTTTTCTTCCAAAACTTACTTTCGTAAACATTAGGTTGAAATTAAAAATGATCTGAACTATGATGATCATGCTTCCACCATAATATCAGCTACAGATAGGCTTTACTTTCTCTGATGCTTTCCACTGATCCACTGTAATTGATAATTATTTGATAAGTAATCTTTTAAAATGTCCTATGAATACCAGTTTATTTACATGTATTTACTAAAGATTGGCAATTTCCAAAAAACAAATCTGGAAAAGGGTCAAAAGATTTGGAAAAAAATTGTTCTATGGAAGTAAATTCATTTCATTAGATACATGTATATGTTAGTTATCATTATTACTAGCACTGATAAATGCTTCCAGCAGCATAAAATGGTTCATCTCATGCCCCGCTAGAATCATTTTTTAATTTCAAAATCCTATCTTCCAAAATATTCAGTATAGCTCAGGAATACAACAGAAAATTAAATACTAGCATGAACCGATGAACACAGTACTTTTATCTCAAGGCCCAGAAAACGCTGTTTTCTGAATTCTTCTTCAACACATTTCCAATATTTAATAATTATGTTTTTTTTTGTTTGACTTCATCTAACAGCATTTGGGAATTTGGATACAAAAAAAAGCAATGGAAATGCATAGAATTGCAAAAAAGAATTCATATTTATTTTTTATTTAGTTTTTCTCTAACATTTAATCATTTTTTTATCGATATGCAATTAACTAAATAAAATCCAGGTTGATTTCTCCATTTTCTCATCTAAAAAAAAAATTGCAACATTTTCTTTCATGTCTATTGCAATATTTATATCCAAACTTTGAAACGACAGCTCCAAAGCATCATTGTCTGAGCTGACTCATATGTTCAGAATGCTCTCTTTTAAAGAATTTTGACATCTATTAATCTCGAATCTATTTCGAACCCAAAATTACTTGACAAATATGGAGACAATTGTGTGCGTTCTTGTGTTTGCAGATTTATCATTTTATTGAATGGGAAAAGCAACAATGAAAGAATTCAGCTTCTTTTACAGAGTTGATCCAATCCTTCCCGTTTTTGTCACACCATCAAATGATGCAGAGATATCAGTCCATCATTCATGTCTATCCCATGGCAAGTTGACCTTAAACACTTAATATATTTTATAGTATCTCATCAACATTTTAATTTTCACATCTGGTTTCCTTATACACACATCTTCATGTTATAAAATTTCATTCTCGATTGATAAGATCATTAATTCAGTATTCTGGTTTTATTTAAAAAGCCTAAAAATAGTTCCTACGGCTTTTTCCAAATAAAACTTGGGTTGTTAAACAGACTTATGCACTTTTAAAAGAAACACTGATGAGAAATTAAACACATAATAAAAATCACCAGGGTACATACCACTGAATAATTTTGCTAAAAATGGAACAAGTTGAAACTTTCAAAGATATACAAAAATACTGTACATGTCAACATTTCCAGCATGTAAAAGAAATATTCCATGCCACAAGGCTTTTTGGGGAATAAAAATTTTTTTTATACTCATGACTACATTTAGACTTAATTTGTCATACTAACATTTACCATAAAGATATATGCCAGCATTCCATTTATATTAAACTCGCTATGTTTTAAAATAAAAAACTTATTCTCTCATATTATTTTGCTTTTTGCATCTAAAGCAAATAAGTTCTCCACACAAAAAAAGGAAATGCCAAAATTACAGTTGCAAGAAATATTAATTAATCCTATAATGTTGTTTTCTTCATTTGATGCATGCAGGCATTTGTCAAAGCAAAGATGCAAACATGAAACAAATAGATGCAGCAATTTAAGAACTTTTTTTACATTTCGATGATTCCAAATCGCAATTAACTATTTGATATAAATCATCATTGCAAATCTAGGCAATGAAATTGAGTTTTGATGTTTATCTGATTTTTCCTAGCAAATTTCTTACTGCCACTTCGAGTGGAACTCGCTTTTTTTAAATGTTGAAGCAACAGATGAAACCAATTCCTCTTTATCCATAAATATATAAACGTTTGTTTCATTTCATGTTATTATTTCAATGATTTATTCTCATTATTTAAAATAGTGATCTATGGTCTTTTTGAAAAATAGCTATTTATCACAGTCGTATATCTATCATTTTTTCAAAATAGTCACCCATCATTTGGATTATAAATTCATTAAAACCAATCTGCACCCTGATTCAAAACTGCAGATTTCTTGACCACAGAAAGTACAACCTATAATACGAATTTCAAATGAATATTTGAATACTGAAAGTGTGCACAAAATTGCGATTGCAGTTTTTTTTTTTTGCAATGAGTATGTCACTTTTGAATTCGACTTCTTTTCCTATACAGCTCACTAAATGTGCCTATCCTTTTTCTTAACTACAAAAGTACATTAGAAAATTTGTTTGTTCATGTGCCTTATCCTGAAAATCCTTACAATTTCATGGTTTTCATCCTTACTTATTTCAAACCAAAAAAAAAACACTATATTCAGCCCTTTACATTTTACCCATTTCATTCACCTGTTATTAATTAAGGATCAAAAACCATAGTGCGTTTGATTAATGAAGACAATTTGGCTTCATATATGGTCTCGTTTTGCTCAAAGTTTTCTGTTCTGTGGCCTTGCTGGACCCTCTGGTAACCTCTGCATAAGTGAAATATATGCAAATGAACCTCTAAATGCACTTAGTTAAAACTAAAGGTAGAGAGATGCTGGAATTCCGTATGAAAAAAAAAAGGGGGGGGGGGGTGCTTTCATGTATACATTTTTTGATTTCACTAAATACTAAACACACTTAATTGAAGAACCGTTGAATACATCATTTCCCACCCTCTTGTGCCTGAAATATACTCATTGCTTGCACTGGAATTGTTGATAATGAACACAGAATAATTATTTTAAAATAAGTATAAAACTATCTTTATTTCCAAGAACAAATGCCTTCGTTTTTTGTTCAAAATTCAATGCTTTCCAAGAAAAATGTGTTCCAAGAGAAAAATTATTTAAGGAAAATTCTGTTGCAACTAGATGAACTTGAGAATATCATTCCTGTGGTTCTGATTAATTAAACCCACTTTCATCACAATTTCCAAGTATAACAAGAATTATGAGCAGAAATTCTCTTAATTTTGCAAGCAATGAAATTATAAATATTCTAATACCACTCATTTATGAGCTGAATACTTTTGTAAAAGGTCAAATACTTTTCAAATTCCAAGTCAGTCTCATGTTGAAGTTTGTTAATCAAGCACTATTTCCTTACGCAGTCCGCCAATTTTAAGAATTCTTTACTTTTTTTTTAACGTTTTTTTTCATCAACTCTTCCTTATATCAGGATTCTCGTTATCTGGCTCAATTTGGCCGTATCGTACCATTTTTGGCATAATTTCAAGTGTAAAGATATAGTTAGATGAAGATGTAGGTTTGGCTTTCTGCTAGCACACATCGCTCTCGTAATGTATACTTTTTTCCTCGATCGCTGTATAAATTTTGAAATAAATACGTGCAACGTTCCTTATTTGGACATATATTTATATGCCGGCACATTTTATTATTCTCTCCTGGTACTGTGCACTTAATGATGAAAGTCTCCTCTGATTATGTGCATTTTTACTAAACGACAATTGATTTCCTACAATTAATTCGAAACGCACCACTGAGCTGATCCTTTCTTTTCAAATGAGCTCACTTCAATTAGTTCTCTATATTCATGATCTGCATAAAAAGAAATCAATTCAAAATGAAATAAATACATAAAATGAATGGACTGTTATGCTCTTAAAAAAAAAAAAAACGCTACAAAATAAAAACAAATGCACTTCTCGTATCTTTTTTAGTTATGTCTCCTTTTCCTTCATCTTTTCTTCTTTCCTTATTAAACACTACGAGTAGGATATGAACAACATTAATTGAGTTGCAAAAAATTTTCCGTGAACCTTAGAATTAATTTCGTTTTAAGCTGTTGTAAAAATGCATCGTAAAAATTGGGCTTACATCCTTACTACGAGTATACGTTGGGTAAGAATTATGAAACTCTTAGTACCTTTCTTAAATCCAATTTGCTTATTTTTCCCCCCCCCATTATGAGGCTCATCATCACGTGAGCAAAAATTTATGCCGGAATTTATCAGATTTAAGTTCAAATGCTCAGTCAGATGATTTGTTGGATTTTAGCAAAACGAATGATCTCGATGGTACACGTTGTAAAAACGAAAAACAAATCCTAACTACCATTAAAAATATCAAAATATGAAAAAACTGAAAAAATTCCTTTAGACGGGTAAAGTAACATCGGTAAAAATCTGGGGAAAATTATTTATTCGCAAAAAAGAACAGTATTTTTCTCCTTATTTATGTAAGAGGATATAATTGTAATGCTGACACGGTATCCAAAGAATGAAAGAAATCAAAACGGGCCTTATGAGACTCGTGGTTACGCAGTTTGAAAATATGCTTTCAAGTAAACGTAACACGAGAAATTTTCAAGAACTCAAAATGGACAGTCAAAACCAACGCTCAGGGACATGAGTTAGAAACCACACATTGGACTAATCATCTCACATGAGCACATTGAAAAAAAAACAAGAATTCTCTACTAGGCGATTTTTCATCAAGATTTCCTCTTCTATATAGTCATCCTAATGAAATCACTTAAATTAATACCTGTTCTTCGAATTAGGATTTTACTTTCAAACTCATCACTTTATCTTCATGGAATTCTATGTATGCCATTCTTGGTTGCTTTCTTTTTTACATATATTTCCATCAATGTTAACTAGTCAATTACCTATAGAGGGCAAACACATATCTGACTAAAAATTTCTTACTTTTATTATATTTTTTAATATATGTAATTCAATTAACCATTAATTATCGAAGAATACTAAATATACAGATTCCTTATTTTGTTCCATGAAATATAAACACCAGGAAGTAAATTTAAGTGGAAATTAATATTTTTAGATGAATGACATTTCTAACTTGATCTTGGTTTTGAAATGTTCCCCTCAAGCTTGAAAACTGAAAAGTTCATCATCATCCATCTACTCATTGATAGACTCCAAAACATTTGCTTGACATAAGCAAAAATTGTAAGAACATATCTATATCATTAGATGTTAACAATCAACTTAAATTTATAGAAATAATCATCTTCTAACTTAACCAGCTTAATACAAAGGTTACCAAAAACTCCATTTAAACAAGGCATGCAACCTCAGAAGCAATGAATACTTCTAAAATCTGAAGGTATTTTAATAATCACTAATTATAGTGAACTAATAATGAAATAGTTGTTACAGCAATTTGCTTTTCAAACAAAGATTGATATTTAACATACATTAATGGAATTCTTATAAAACTGCAATGAAACAAATCCAAATTACATTAATAAAAGTTTTAGCAAATACCCATGTATTTTTGATGTTTTACATTATTTACAGTACAATATCCAGTCTATCATACACAAAAATGCAATTCAAATTTTTAGGCAAACCAAAAAAGACATGCTAATAGATTCACTAGCATATATGTTTTTCTTATCGAAGATTCCTAAACCGATAAAAATGCAACTCTTATTATATCTTATCTTGAATTTTTTCCTCTCAAATGTTTCTTGGCCACACTTCAATGTTTCAAGAAAGCTACAGCATACATCTGCTCCCCAATCTTGTGTTTCGACTTGTATATTGCTAATACTCAACATGTACTAATAGATTTCACTGCATAGTTTTGGAGAAATGATGTAAAAAATTGTTGTACCTTTGTACAAAAACTCGCAATTATTCATTCCCAGTCTCAAATTTATGTACTATCACTATTCCCATGTTATTTACAATAAATACTAACCATAATCCTGAAGTCATCTGTCTTATGCAAATCTGTCTTTTCTATTTTAAGATGGAATAAACCTTACAACCACATTCTAATTCTAACTTTCAACTAAATTCGCTATAATGACTAACATCTTGGAACTTCTGAATTATCCATTACTTTATCATTACTGTCATATTTTTTATTTCATTTGTTATATCTCCATCCTCCTTGAAATGTGAACTTTAATCCTATGATATAGATACAAATTACATCCTGACGAAAGTTCTTGAACATTATTATTAAATGTAATAACTATCTATAGTTTCAAACATCATGAGGTGACTTATCAATTTGTTAAGTTTGTTCTCTAACTTAATATTAAATTATAACAAACCTCACTGAATATCGATATATCCCTCAAAAATCAACTAAAATATTCAAATTGCATATTTTACTTATTTTCTTACATCCTCCTAACTGAATATCTAGAGTACATTCGGCATAAAATTACATTTTAAGCCAATTACAAATTTCTCGATATGTTCACAAACAGCACTGTGCCCCTGATCATTAAACACAACTTACATTAAACCATTCTTGATGAACTAAAAAGGTATTGTACCCATTATTTAAAAAAACACTACATTCTAATTTTTGACCAAAAAATTACATCAATATAGTTCAAGTGAAGCAAAACACTCAAAACACAAAACTACTCGTTAAACACATTACATCCTTTCCTTACTTTCAGAAGATCCGATTTCATTCTCATTCCTATCTCATTCCATTTTTGAGCTTCCCAGTTCATGACCAATAAGCATTTCTGTGTTACATTTCATCCTTTACTAAAAAACGAAAAAAAAATTTCGATGTTCCCAATCATAACTCTTGCAAAATAGCTTACAAGCACCTGTGAATTTCAAAATCAAGACTATGCTCACTATTATAATACCACATACATTTCATAACGGCATATATCTGTAGAAGATGGTGAAAATCACTAGAACGGAACTCAGGAACCATAAACATTTATATCACAAAACACTCACTCACTTTCACTTTACAGAATAATCCCTAATGATATGAACATAATCATATCACATGCATTTGTATATTGACAAACTTTACAGAATCAATCACACATTACCATTACCTTATGTTCTCACTAACATAAAGTCCAAGCATGGTCAAACAAAAAAAACAATGTACAATTACTGCCAACCCTATATAACAGCACCTCATAAAATATTCAGTCACATATGGCAATTTGATGGCCAAAATAGGGAGCGCATACAAGTAATTTATGCATTATTTTTTCTCAATGAAAACAATTCAGAAGTTGAAATATGAAAGTATCCCGAAAGAAAGTTCCAAAAATATGGTGAATAAAGGGCATTTACTTAACCATTTCTAGACAAGTCAAATCTGGATTTCTAATTTGATTTTTGAAATTCCGAGATCTAGATCTTTCATTTAGTGATAATCACTACATTAATATCTAAGAAAATTTGAAGATTTTTAAAAAATCGTCAATTGATGTGCAAAGTCACATTTTTAATTCAATAATACCTGTCAGCACTTTCAAATTGTAATGTAATATTCGAATTTGTGACCTTATTTAAATATAACTTCTGACATTATCCAGATTTATTCCTGTCTGCATAGAATACACTTATAAAGAACCTTTCATTTAACAGGTATGAAATCTTAAAAGAAAAAAAATATAAAGGAAATAAATATACATACAACTGCTGGAGCTATGGTTTCCAGTGGTACTTTGTATATCATACTGAAATGCTGAAACTTCATTTTCATTATCCGATGTTTCAAATTTTTTTTTATCTACATTCATGCTTCTACCTTGTAAGAAAACAGAAAATTATTCATAATGGTACTATCAAAGCTTCGAAAAAAAGTGTAGTTTATAATGTGTCATATAACCAACGTGCAGCTGCAAAAATTACATATTTCTACATCTGCACAATATCTAAGCATAATCACTAAGCCTTCTTTAACCAAATCAACATGTATAGTAACTCTCAACACTAATTTAAACAATGGTTGGAACCACGGTTTCAAATTGCACTTATAATGATATTACTAATACTGGGCATTTTTCAACCATTAATAACAAATAATGATGTAAAAATGCTGTTCAATTTAATTTCCTGCATTTCTTTTCCTTGTTGTTATTGCTGATTTTTTATTTATATGGATTCGAGTCCTGAATAAACCTCAATTTACCATTTTGTTTCTACAAAATACAAAAGGCTAACTTTTCATTGGAATTTGAATATGTTTCTCTGATTGATAACTGATGATAATATTTTTCCCAGCCAGTAATGATTTCATATAATAAAAATATTTGTGGCATATAGTGGAATAACTTTTGAAACTTAATCTCTTCATTTTTTTCCCTTTTTAGTTTTCCTTTTTTCATTCTGGTAGAAAGATTAGCACTTTGCATTCGATTTGTGACAATAATATTGATCACTTCGTTTAAAAGTTGCTCTTGTGGTTTCAGTCCAACGCCGTGTTCGTTAAGTGAGACCATGAGCGCGAGCAATGTTTGGATATGTGGACTTAATTTTTGCAGCTACTGATAAAATAAAAGGTATTGTAATTTTAAAGATAAGGACGGATAATATGTTTTTGTTATACAGAAATTGTGTATATTGTAATTTGTTAACGGCAATATAGGTATTGCAAATTAAGAAAATATGTAAACTTGGAAGTAACCTATAAACTTTATCAGTGTCACAATGGCGTCCTTGCTTTAATTCAGCAGTTAAGTTTTTAAAAAAAATCAGTTGATATTGATAATGAGTTTCGATTCTCTAGAAATATGAAATGAAATGTGCATTTGTACGTTGGCAAAAATGCTTTTGAATACTTGTTGGTATGACAATGTAAAAATAATTTTTTTTTGAATCCCATGATTAGGAGCATTAGGTTCTGTGTGGTTTTTACAACAGGAAAAGTCTTGCATACATAATTTGAGATAGCCTTTTCTTCCCTGCATGCTGCATTTTTATGCACTTATTGAAACATTGAAATGTGAATTGTCAGTTCAAAAAATCATGCTCTTACATGGGAAGGTAGTAATGCATTTGCATCAACTTCAGTGGTTTCAGTGGCAAACTTGTGAAAGATAGAGTATTTTTTTTTTTAAACTTGCACTTATCTTTAAATAGTTGAAACTATTGATGCAACAAAGCAAATATTAAGCAAATATGCTGTCTTAACTAAAATATGCTTGTAAGCAGCTGCAAGTTTGCAACTTTTTGTGTATAAAATTTAGTGGCTTCTAAATTCCAGAATTACTGGTAAATTTCTAAAAATTTAAAAAATAGTTAGTAGTGAAAGGAATATATGATGAATGTTTCATTTTAAGACTTTTTTGTACCAAACAAGGGAACTTTGAAATCTTATACACCATAAAACCCTTGAGAGTATATTAGAATGGCTTACAATAACTTAGTCCATATACGAGTTTTTTTAATTATGAAAATATGAAAGCATAGAGAATATTCCAAATGAAGCTTCAACTGGAGACTAAGCTGAGAATAGGCATGAAGTACTTCATGACATTCAATGCTGAAGAAAACGAGTGTTTTACACTAATTCGTATTTTTTAGTCTCATTTTGGGATGTAGTTGATTTTGTGTTTGCGTTAAAAATATATGTATCCAAGAAATGCATACATGTATTAAAGTGCTGATTTTGTTTGTAAACATTGAGATAATTAAATATTTCAATGAATATTCTTTATAACTGTTAGAAATAAATAATCGGAAAGTAATATTGTTTAAATGATGAAGATTTAGAGCTAAGTACCCGAAAATGCATTTTTAAAATAGTATTTGGTTTTTTTTGTAACTAAATGTTTTTTAAATTTTCACTTCTGAAATAATGTTACCTTGTATATTTTCTTGTATCTTTTGTTTTGTGTTTATAATCAATATATTTTATGGATGAAAGCAAAACTAGGAAAGAGAAAAAATTCAGAAAAATATTTTATGAATTAAGTTATTAAATTAATTCGATGAATAGTTATTAATTTAGTTCGATGACTAGATTAAAGTCATGTGTTTAATCATTAATAAAATAATGAGCTACCTTGAAACAAATGTTTGCACTTTGTTTTCA
This sequence comes from Raillietiella orientalis, assembly GCA_036172245.1. Classification (NCBI taxonomy): domain Eukaryota; kingdom Metazoa; phylum Arthropoda; class Ichthyostraca; order Raillietiellida; family Raillietiellidae; genus Raillietiella; species Raillietiella orientalis. The sequence goes on from JAYWIR010000015.1 coordinate 3,766,545, forward strand.
GAATTCAAAGTTTTTCATTTATCAAACTTATGAGTATCTTTTATAATGCGAATTTACTTGGATTCAGGCATTATTTTTGTTTTTGACAGTGAAAACACCTAGTTAGTTTGCAGTGTACTGGCATGAATGATTGGTTACATTTAAATATGTCAGCACCATTCTCGTATTGTGTGAATTTTAATGAATACATTACTGAAATTATTTTATATATACATGCTAAAACCTGCAATGTCGAACATGTATTTTCGAGAAAAAATATGGAAAGGATCATTTCTGGTAAGGGCTATTATCCAAATCTTTAAAATCCTTAATTTCACTTGGGATTTGAGATAGCTTCTATGATCATTAACTTTTTTAAGTATTTAACTCATATACTGCTATTCTAGAGCACATTGAAATGTTCAGTGGTAATATTATCAGGTGGTTGTTTTGGAGAAATAACGTTATGTTTAAACATTCATGAATGTAATCTCGAAACTTTTAAACAATTTTCGTGCTATTCTGAAATTTTTTCCTATTGAATTAATGCATTTCATACCATCTATAGTCTAGAAAGCGTTGGTCTTTTATGGAATATTTTAGCACAATTGCCATTTTTCAATGTTTCATATCGATAAATTCGGAAAACCAGTCATCATTTATTTACAGTACTGTTTAATTAAAGGTAATTATCCATAATGACTTATTAAGAATGGGAACTCAGCATAATTGAATTGTTATTATTTTTATTAGTATCTCTATTAAGATATTTCATCTCTATGTATGTTATGAGTTTTTTTCACATTGGTGTATCACATGCTTAAATATTCCCAAAATTTTTCTGCATGTGAATAATCCTACTATTACTGTGCTACAGATATGACTGATGCATTTAAAAGAAAAGATAATAAACCTGAAATAATGCCAACAATAAACTACATGAGTATTGTGAATAAGAATATATACTTCAGCTTGAATAAGCGAAAATTATTTAATCGAAATTATTTTGCAGTAATTTGGTCTGCATTGTTTGCACTCTTGAATTAATTTAATTAGGATTAAGTAATTAGTTTGGATTTTAGAAGCCATGTTAAAAACTATTAAGATTACACAGCAATACTTATGAATTATTTGAATTTTTATTTTTTTTATAAATTTAGCAATTAAAATGAAATGCCTAGTGGGATGAAGAAATGAAACAAAATCGATTCAAAATGATGTTTTGTTGGCTTGAAGTCTGATAAATAATAAAAGATAACAAATGCATGTTGTAAAAAGTGCAACTTTTTCGATTAGCATTATCGTTAGCATTAAAGGTAATGAAAAAGGTGAAGCAATGTTTCAGGAAAAAAGGGTTTATGAATTGAGGTTTAATATTGTATTTGTTTAATGTTTTGATAAATCAATTCCAATTCCAATCTCTTGATTAGGACATATGTTTGAAACATCCATTGATGAAAGAATCTGACAATAATGCTGAATTTGAAGTACATATTCAATCAAGGAATTTAATAAGGAGGATAAAAGCGGTGGTTATAAAAATCAAATAAGCATAGGTGTAGCAGTTTATCTTAATAAAGTTCTAATATTGCAAAACCTTAATCTTTATAAGAAATCTAATACAGGTGATATGTAACAATCTATATGGTATAAACACATAATGATATTGATATGCTTGTTTCATTAGAACACATAACCAAGATAACAGGAGATTTTTGATCTTGAAAAATCAAAATAACATTAACAAACTATAGTTGGTATTTTTATGCTAAATATTGAGTGATTTAGATTGCACAAAATTGCGACATTGTAGAATATTTTTTTCTTTTTTGATCTCCGAATGAATATAAGCTGTTAGAAATTGAAAGGTTAAGTTTAGGGTGGATTGCTAATTTGGGTTGTGAAGTATTTAGTCCTTCGAAGTACCTAGTCTGTAATCATATTGAAATAGATAATGCTTGTATGACACATCTGGAATAATTGTTTTGCACTGTGTAGTTGATTTGTGTGATTATTTGACAGTATTGAGATCCCACTTTATCAAAGGACAAATTGATTTTTTAACTTTCTGATACTTTACATTCCTTAGAATGAATAAAGGTAAATACTAATGTTAATAATATTAATTTGCAGATCAAACCTATTTAAAAATTTAAGATCAGTAACCTTACAATTGGAGATTTCTTTTTGGTTACAATCAAAAGCTGATAAATGCTGAGTAATCAAAGGAAAATTCACTTTTTGTTAGTTCAATTATGAATGAAATTAATTTGAATATTTATAAACGAAAAAGTATCTGTCAAATTGAAATCATTCTATCTTGAATCTGTCTCTCTGGATCTGATTAGATATTTATTAAACAAACAGCTTTGTATTATCAACAATGGAGTTCTGTTTTTGTTTGTTAATAATGTCAGTAGATAAATATCAATTTTTGTGATTAAAGAATGATTCAATAATGTTAATAGCTTATTTTTATGTGAAAGAAGATCTGTATATTTGTATGATCTGTATCTCTTTTTCCATTTTTATGGAAAAAAAGATCTGTATTAATGTTACAATAAATATTGATTTAATTTGTCCGATTGATTGACTAAACCAATAGTTATTATAATTTAATATTGTATGGAAAGTTGCACAAAAGTGAAAGTTTATAAAGCTTAGTGCACTTTTATCTCATGCTATCTGTAATGGTTTCATGAACCATGAAAGGTAAAACAGTTATTTACTTTCAAATTGTTTTTTTACTAATTTTGAAGTGATGCTGTCTCTTTTCAATTTCTTATCATAGATAATGAATCAAATTGGAGATGTGTTGATTATGGTACTTAATCATAGATGTTAATTTGATTCAGTGAAAAATATACTGGGAATAAAATCCTGTAGTTCACAAATTTCCATTCATTAAGTGAATTATGGTTTTCTCAAAATCCTCTAAGAATGTTGTGCAAAAGGTACAATTGGTTCTGCTGAATAGCAATAGCAACTCCAAACTTGAGCAGTATTCAAGTTTGGAATATTTTTAGGGAGTCTTGATTAAATCTAACAATCTAACAGTAGGATATCTGTGGTGCAGACACAACTATGAGATATTTTCCGGAATTGAATTGAAATCTATGATAATCAGGTTAACCATATTCCTAAATGAGTTTATAAAAGACTGGCAGACTTTGCTGCATAAAAAGAAATATGTCATTTGGAACTGATAACTTTTAATGATAAATACTGGATCTTTTATGATGTAAAATGTAATGCTAGCATGCTTTCAAAGTGGTAAATCTCCAGTATGAACTCTATTATTCTTTTCTATGTGCTTCAGGTCTTATTACAGGAAAATTAGCGCAGATTTTTTTTCCTGTCGCAAATCGTTTTAAGGTATTTGGGTGTGACAAATGAAAAAGCAATATAATTCTCTTTTGTTTTTTTCCTTTTGCGTGTGGATGTTTTTATTTTCGTTTGTTCGCTTTTTATTATTTAATGATAAGAAAAGGGCCCTTGTAAGAATCGGATTTTTGTAATTATTCAATTTAGTGGAATGCCAAAAATAATCATCCACTATTTAATCAAAATGTAAAAAAAATAGGAAATAAAGATAAAGACAAAGAATTTTGTAAATAAGGGTTTTTTAAAGACATGGTCATGTGTATTTAAGTACTTGGGTTTCATGATCAGCATATGAAGAAATTAGTGCATAAGGGATACATAAGTACAGCTTCTTGTAGAATGGTAGTTGGAAATTGGATTCCCTTTAAAATGTCGTGATTTTTATGAAGTAATTATTTGTGTGAAATGGTTTGGTGCTCCCAAGAACATTGGGAATTTTTTTTTTAAGACCTCGTATACAATATTAATTTATTTTATAAGCCTCATTTCATTTGCGTAGCTGGATTTTCATTAAATTCTCTTTGGAAAGGCGTTTATTTGGGTGTACTTAACTAATTGGGTTGAAAGTGATTTGTTATCTGTTGCAAGTCACCCTCAATAATAGAAGTGATTTTATGTTTTATTTATTAATTCATCTTTCTCAGCAGCATATTTTGCCAAAAGAACGTATAGAGCGTATGCCATGACATTGGCTTTATTTCCTACTCGAACTTTGGGGGATATTCAATATTCACCAAAGTATCATTTTCAGATGCGGTTAAAATGGTTTTACATTGTTGAAGTTCCGATTTTGAAAACTAATTTTGGAATTAGCAGGGATTTTTTGTTTAGATTGTTTTATAAAGATTACTCCAAGTTTGCCATATTTCATTATCAAAGAGCGACAATAAAGGCGGTAACAAAGAATTGAGCTTAAACCTCAACTCTTTAGCATACATCGTGTGATTTTATCACTATAGCAAGATTGCATGTTGTTCCATCATTGCATGCCTTTGTATCAAATGATATGTTATCAGAAGTCAGAATGTATTAATGATTTTTTTTTTTTTTTGTAGATTGGTATCATTTGTTCATTAACAAAGTATAAATTATTCAAAGAATCTTGAATAGACTTTCTAGTGTGTTACAAGAGTGACTACTTTGGCAAATAGCAAATGGGAAAAGATAAAAGGGAATTCTTTGTGGGTGATCGAGTATTTGCCAAAGTACGTGGTTACCCACCATGGCCTGCTAGGGTGAGTTTTTATTATTCTATAAATCACATTTATAAGATAGTAGGAAATGAAATTCATGGAGACCATATTTAATATTTCAGGTTCAGGAAGTTGTTAATCCAGGAACTCGGCAAGTGCGCTATAGCATTTTTTTCTACGGTACTTATGAAAGGTGAGCACTTTTTTGCAATGTTGATAATAAATGGGTTGAATATCAAGGTAGTAGTAAGAGTTCTGCTGTGATCTTATTATCAACCCTAGAGAAATAAGAAGTATGCCGACATTAGTCTTAAAGAGGGGCTTTTTGTGCGATGACTTCTTACATGCAATCTTTTTTCAGAGCAACTCTCAAACCAGAAGATGTATTTGCTTATGAGCAGAATAAAGAACGCTTTGGAATGCCTCAGAAGCGCCGATTTTTTAATGAGGGCATGGATGAAATTGAAAATCAACCTTTCATCCAAGGTCCCCCTCAACCAGCAACAGAAGTTAAAACACCATCATCAAAACCTGTCAAAGCCGTGCCACGCTTCACTCAGCCAGAAGATAGTGAAGAGGAGGGTAAATTAGTTATTGATGAAGAGGAACGCCGTCAGAAGAAGCGAAAATTAGCAGAGAGCATTGATATGGTAAGTGGATGCTGTAATAGAATAAACAACAAACAGATTTTCTGCTGGGCTAGGAAGCAGCATTGAAAAAAGTTAAGCGATCACAGCCATCATTAAAAACATCCCCAAGTCCAGAAGAACCAGTTCAAATTAGTCGAAGTGGTCGGAAAATTAAGCCAAAACGTTTTGATGATGACTTTGCTAGTCTCCAAAACAGCAAAGGTGGTAGTCGCCATGACGAATTCGATGATTTGGATGCCTCATATAAAAAAACTCAGTCATTGGATGAGTTATCTGAGGCTTCCTCACCTTCCCAACTTCGTTATTCTACTTCACCTAATTCAGTAGAGACTAGTGATGGAAGTGCTTCTGAAGTAGAATCGGAAAAATCCACCCCTCAAGTTGAGAGGGCTTCTTTTATGGAGTCTGTTGAAAACAAGGGAGCTTTGGGTCAGAAAGGAAAGAAAACTCCAGACAGTGCAGAAAATGGTGATACAGGGGTCAAGTCTCGTGCAGATGATTCTGGAAGCAAAGCTCATACTTCAGGTCACGAGAAAAAGATGAAACCCAAATTATCAGCAGTAAGATTGATACAGTAAATAAGTTGTCATGTTTCATTTTTTTTTTTTTTTTTTCCTCTATTAGACAAAGAATGAAAGTCGCTCTGAAGAGAAACCCAAAATTCGTGAGAAAAAAATTCATGAAATTGATTTGTTTGCAAAAGCTCAACCACTTCCTGATAAAAGTCGCACTCATCGGGACCGCAGGAGATCAGTACCTGAGCAAAAGCAAATAAATCGAGATGTATCAGCTGTTACCCGAAAGGCTGATGAAGCTGTAGCTAGTCAGCCTCCTGCAACTCCCCGAGGGAAAGTTTTATCTGTTCAGGCCCATTGTGGAGAAATGGTTGACATTGTGTATGATGAAGATCGGCCTGAAAAATTTGAATCAGAGGAAGCACGCATTCAGTGGGACACAGCAACTGCGCGCAATTTGTTACGACTAAGTCGACAAATTGAGAGTGGTGAATATGTACCACCTGAGTTGAGTGCCAAGTTGGCAGCAAGTCTTCTGGACAAGCAAAATGAAAAACAAAGCAAAAAAAAGAGCAAACTGCTGGAGAAGAAGCGTAGCCTGCTTAAGTGAGTTTTCAAATGCCAATTTTTGATTGAACAGCCCTATTAGGTGGTTACGTTGTGAAGAACGACTTGTATATTTGGACAAAGAGATTCGCAGGAAGCTTCAGCAAGGCACCAATGAGACCGACCAAGCAAAGTGTCTAAATCTTATGCAAGATCTACTTGACATGACGCTGGCACCATTGATGCTTATTAAGAATCCAGAGGTTGTTGTTACAGTACGCAAGGTAAATGCTGCCTTTGTGTACATACATCATTATGATCTCTCAGCAGTGCATGAATTATGCTTTGAGTTCATCCATACGTAGACGGGCTGAAAAGCTCTACAACCATTTTCGTTCCCTTTTCACTGTTCCTGAAGATAATACTTTTTGGGATGTGTTTCTGGAACATGTTGAGAGATTTCAGGAACAGACTAGGGATATGCCAGAAAACCTGCGTCTTCTGATTACTAGAGATCCCCAGTGTAAGTTGAGCAGGATTCAATGCAGTTATCATTTTGAATTCAATAGACTTGAAGACTAAGCAGATGAATAATGAGGGAATATCTGAGTCTGATGATGAGCTTGATATGGAAGAATTGAGAAGGATTGCAGCTGGAAATAGTGACAATGACAACAATTAGCATTTCAACCGTCAGTTCTGTACCCTTTCTCAGCAAACATGATTGTGCTGTGGCAAATATTTTTGTGAATAAAATCCCAAATTTTTGGAATGGTGTGTATAAGAAAATGCATATGTTGGTTCAGTACGAAAGTTTGAAGTGTTGTATTCCTGTTTAATAATGTACAATCAACAACATGCTTTATATTCTGTTTTCATGAAGAGAGACAAATTAGTTTTGCAAGGCAAAATCATATCTAGGTAAAACACTCGAATAAAACTGTATCTTAGGAGAAATAAAAATCTGTCTTGAGAATGTGCAAAAAATGCTGTTTCACATTGTATGTTTCATGCGTAGTTTTTTTTTTTTTCTTCTTCTTCATTTGAGGTATTTTCAAAGTTATGCTTCCACCATATGATTGCATAATTATCTTCATAATTCAAAAACCTGGTGGATTAGATTCCAATACAAATCTAATTTAAGAGAAAGGAGCTTAAAATAAAGTAAATTTGTTTGGTTTTTGTAATCAAACATTCTTTAAAACACGTAATAATCAAGTACCATTCACAACAATGATCAAGTACCATTTTTGATTTTGAAGAACACCTCATTTTGTGTTTATGGGGTATTATAATATAAAGTGATATAAGTGTGATGTCACAAAACAAAAAAAGCATGCCTGGACTGTCTGGACAGGTTCCTGACACAAGTGCAGTTCATGGTACAAGACACCATCTTCAACATGAAATTATATATAAATCCAATTTAAGAGGAAGGAGATTAAACAAGGACGGAGCAGATTAGCAAACGTCTCAGAGTTACAGGATCTGCAGCAGCTCATCAGACACATCAGCTCCTGGGACTTGTGGCCACAGGTGTTCCACTGAGCCTACACAAGATGGCTCAACAGGACTGATGGTCTAGTGTCCACCCTGTCCAGACCACCAAGACAGTAGAAGAGTGAGCCAAAGTGACACAGGAAGCAAGACCTAGTTTAGAAAGTAGAATTCTAGGGCCCCTTTTCCCATTTGAATATCAGGTGAATGCCTGATGGAAAATTCAAGATCATTCCAAAAAGCAGGAAACTCTGGGCCAAGGAGCTGACCATGGTCACTCTGCTTTTCATAAAAGTACTATAGGCCACAAAAAGATGGCTCCAGAAGTTAGAGACGTTAACCATTGGAGACTGTGAGAACTTGGCAACCAGTGGGAATCCTTGCTCCCAAAATGCGAGTTCTGCTTCATAAGCAATGTCTGCAAGGGTGGGCAGCATACAAGTTTCGCCAACTCTGGTAGGACCAGGGCTCGCAGCATACCACAGTCAACCCTGAGTAGTGGATGGCCACATCAAGCAGAAGACTACCTCCACAGAAGCTTTGGGATCAACGTGGACAAGATTTGAGAAACCAGTCTTGAACCCACACTTTATTGGGATGATTCTCTGATGTCCAAACTGCTTCCAGAGATTCAAGACTGCCTCAACGTTCTAGCACAGAGCATGGACAGCACAAAAATCTGTACCAGGAATTCGAGCAATGAAAGCTGCTTCTCAATGACACATCTCTACACTTGGAAAACCTTCCCTCTCAAGACTGGAGAATGGTCAAGCAGGTAATAGAATTACCAGAAGTCCTGAATAGGGTCCTTCAAGGACTCCTCCGAGGATAGTGAGTTGTCCCCCTGTTCAAGTTGAGAGTCATTTTGGCCATCTTCATACAAAGATTCTCATCAGGAGGACAAAGCTTCATAGAGGTGTGCAGGAATCCACCAGGAATATACTGGTGAGCCTGCTCAGGAGAGAGGCATAGCAGGGTGCCAGACAGGACCATCAGCTACACCCTGCAAACAAGTGCAAACAATGCAAGTCGAACATCAGATAACATAGAGACTAAGAGAGCAGGGGCAGTGTTATGCAGTAGCCAATCCACCCTACCCCTCCCTTGATTATTCCACCCTTGATTATTCCCTTCCCTATTATCCCTTGATTATTCCCTTATTAATCCACCCTTGATTATTCCCTTCCATCTCCCACCCCACTCCTTCCCAATTTCTCACCTCTTTGCTTACTGCAAAACAATCTTTGCCTGGTGGAAAAGATAAGGAAAGACAATAACAAAACAATTATAACGAAAAACATGAAGTGTCTTTGCACTTCTTAGTTGTTCGATAATTGTAACTGTTAAAGGAAAAAAATTCACCCCACCACAAGTCAGACTGAGGAAAAGCATGCCTTGGTAAGTTTTTGAATAAATTAAAAGGAAAGCAGTAACTTGAGAAACACCAACTTCTGTGACTAATTTATATAGCATTGTCTATTTAGGTTATTTCCCAGTACTAAAAACATATATATATTGAAACCTAAAAATTGAATTTATGTTTTGCAAAGACCTCTTTTAAAATGAACAATTTTTCATAAATCACTTATGCATATTGCAAAAGCCAGTGCAGCGCGGATTTACACTAAAATTATCCCCATGTAAGAATTATTGTAGACTTTGCTCCTCGAGAATGCAAACATTGCATGCTTATTGGTATTTTTAAATGTGAACTGTTGGAAACTCATTGAGAAATTAAATACCATAAATTAAATACCATGGAAAAAAATTCACTGATGTTTACTCCTCTAAGACATGCACTGGCAAGCTATCTGTGCACAAAGGCTTACATTGTTTTTGTTCAGTTTACAAATGACATTTGCAACCTAGAAATAAATTGAAGACTATGACCACCTATGTATGGGCAGAGTGCAAGGTAATGAATGAAGATCATTGAATGGAGGCTGTTACTGAGCACCATGACAAAATAGGTGCTTGCTTCTTGTAAGCAAACATCATTAATACAAGCAAAGCCTGTCCTTTCATACCATACTTTGTACATCACACTTAATAACATAATTAATGTGATGACAGAAATCATGGCCCATTTGCTTTTGAGAATTGGACTCTTCATTATTCTCTACAGAAACAATCTCATCCAAATGTGATGTGAACAAAAGCTCAGAAACTAGTTTGATATTAAAATCAGATAATAACTACATAACTCCAAATGAAACACTACTGAATGTGAAACAAAATAAGAACTTCATAAAATTCAGTGACAAGAACACCAAACCCTGGCATTACATGTGGCATTCTTGTTTGAGTTTTTCCACAAGAATCTCTGAACTTTTAGCTTTCAACTTCCGCTTAACAGAACTTCTAATCACTAGAAGCTGCATTATTGACAGACTTCCACAACTCTTCATTCCATTTAAACAATCGTATTATTCACACCAACTTATTTTTTTTCTTATCCTAACATTTTTTCAAATCACTATGTGAAAGGGAAAAAAAATCGGAAACTACCAAGTTATAAAAAACTACTGAGATTTAATTCAAAAAAGTATAAGTAATTTCAGAAGATTCTTTTTATCCATGTTGACATAAGGATATATAAAGCTCAAACAAGAAAACAACTGGTGGTTAATTATTGCAATGTAATAATAATTCATAAGCTCTTTTCCATTCTCTTGAAAAATCTCAAGAATTCCTTCTGGCTATTCATCCAGGGATTCTTCGTGATTATGGAACCTTTTTTGGCACTACCCGAATGAAACAACCGATCCATACGTGGAAACTCATGAAAACGATTAATAGTCGACGATTAGTTACTAAACGATTAGTTACTATCTTCTTTGTCAAGAGAAGTTCGGATCCTTCATTCACTTTAATGTGGATCGAGTGCAGTGCATGACTATGAAATAGAAAAATGACACAAAAAGCAGTTTTCGAACAAAGCTAACATGCAATCTTGATTTGCTTTTTTTTTTTGGTATTTTGTCACAGAAACAAATTAGTTTTTAATCTGACAAGAACTGGTAATTTGTTACGCATGGTATTAGTTTTTAATATCACACGTATCAACTTAGAATAACAGATGTAAATTAAGACCTATTTATCATAAACAAGTGAAATTCTGAGACCCTCTGGAACCCGCAAACTCAATCCTTGGCAGATTTGCGCACGACTTAATCAAAATTTTACGATTTTTATATTTTCACCAAACAGGAAGCTTTGAGAAAAGATTCATTGCTTATTTCAGTTTGCATGGCTGCACCTAAATTTTTCAGCTTTCATGTTTTAAAAAACGCTAAAAATGTTTCCATATATGATACATACACCCATTAATATGTTATAGTGGATGATAGCTGTTATAATCCGATTAGTGATAATGGCATATTTATAGAGTCGTCGCTTGTAAAATTGAAGGAATTCCGTGAAAAGAATTCACGGACAGAATGCCCTCAAAAATGAGTCATTAATATGAAAATCAGATCTTACTGTAATGAAGAGCATACCGCTGTGTTCCGTATACGTTCTCCGAAATTTGTCCTATCAATAGTTCAGTTAAGAATCGATTCGTCAATAAAATTCCGAGTATACACAGACATACATGCACCTTTGCAGGATGGATCATAGTTTTCCTTGAATGGTATAGAGGCTTATGTAGATTTTTTCAAAGCTTTTATAAAACTTTGTTTCATTGAATGAACCAAGGAAACAACCACTTCAGGAGTTCCCGTTTAACGAACTGATTATTTTGTATTTTCTATAATATTTTTGCAGAAGAAACAAAATTTGGAAAACTTTTTGCAGATTCTTTCAGTTGTCTTGATGAAAATCTCTCGTCTCAATTTTGGTTCACATTCAAATTGTGCTGAAAAAAAAAACAAAAGCCAAATTTAAAAGCCCATACAATTCTGAAACAGGAAAGTTTTAATCTATTTTCAAGAGAATTGCTGAATATGTTGAAATATACACACAAATGGGAATTAATTTACGAATACCAGAAATAATTCTTAGAATTGATCTGATTGTTTTTAATCCTTCATTATAGTAAATAATTTGGATCGTCATAGTGTTAGAAAACAATAAAAGACATAGTAAAGGGATTTCTCTGTATTTGTCAGGCCCACCGAAACAAAACTGTTTTAAGCAATTTTTGGTTGCAGCTTCCTGTGAGGAACAAATGAGATAAGCATTTTTGATTCAATTTTGTTCACTCGGAAAGTTCACTTTTTGGCTATTGACTTCACGTGGGATTGCTAAGGGAAGCTATCTGTTCATTTATTCGTAAGAGGTCATAAATTTACAATCAATTTTCCTTCACACTAATCACCTCATAATTACTGAGTTGATCCTTACTTAAGTATTAGTAGCAGCATTAATTCCAAAAATTTCGTGTCCTCACCTAACTTTTTGTCTACAGAATGCAATGGTATTTATGACTATTGCTTTTGAGATGTCATTATAATGTGATTCTATTCAAAAGTGCTTGGAATCCACCTTCATTTTCTTTTGAATCCGTATCAACAAGTTTCTGTAGGGAAATTGCAGAAAACAGTTCATACGCTTATATTTAAAAGATAAAAAAGAAACAATTTATCTTGTCTCTTTCTACTTAACAACATTCTCCGATATATGTATGTAACTCCTTAAGTTAATTGTATATTGCGATGTAATTTGGATATGTTCAGTTTGTTTAGACCCTATTTTGGTAGGTTGCAGGATTAAGAGTTTATTTTGCGATTTCTGTCCTTACTCTAGCATATTCTATAGACATATAAGTAAGTGAATAAAAACTTACAGCATGTTCATCGCCTTTTCGTTTGGGATCTTCCAGAACCTCTTTTGTGCATGTCCTAGCATTTAATGTCTGCCTTGAACGTTAGCACTTTACGGAAATGATCAACAGTTAACTGTCGCTTTCAATTCGTTCCGGTAATCCCCTTCATGAAAGTGATATTTTACCATTCTCTTGCATTATATGAGTGTTTCAATAGGGAGAAGTTACTCCTAAAATGTCTGAGATCGTACGTCAGTATTGAGCTCACATAGCTTTATCAGTGGAAATTATCGATGACACTTCTACACTTTACCTAGTTTAAAGCATTCATATATCCAGAGATTTGTAAAACAATAAAACTCTTCCTACATTTCTTCGCATTGGTCTAAAAACGGCAATTATTTTTAGGGGATATTCATTCAATCCTATCACAACTATTTGCTGATTAAAATATCTAGATTGGAAATTATTCGAGAAAAGGTAAAAAAAATCCCCTAAAAGCTTTCACTTCCAATTGGGAACAAGCACGGAATTAGTTCCTGTCCAACTGAAGTACTTAATGCTATTTAGGATTCTTTCCCAAAGTCAGGGTGAACAAAGGAGATGATGAACTGTTTCCTTTCTTATGTATTCTTTCGAAAAATATCCACATTTCATATACAGAAGGCTATTGATCTCCTTGAGTTAATGGCTTGAGGTACTCGTTTAACAAGTGAGTCTAAAGATGAGAAGCATTTGCTCAGAGTTCATAAATCTTTCTTTTGCTTATGGGAAGATGCTTGCTTTCTTATGGAAAGAGAAGATAATCGTTTAGGAAATCTACTGAAATAGATAGTGAAGAAGCGAAATAACAGAATGCAGCAGAATAAAAGAGAACTTTGAAATCAAGATGAGAATAATGACATTGATCAAACCAATTTATTAAATGAAATAAAACAATTGCAACTGTGTAACATAAAGGGAAAAATCCCTACATGGTCATAAGTATATTAAACCGAAGACTGATTTGGAGAACAAATTGATTGGCTTTGTACAATCAATATGTAATTAATGAAATGCATGAGAATTGGCTTTCTTAGATGAGTACATTGTAATATCGTTCATTCATTACATACATCTTTCGTTTATCGCATTTTATTTCTCCATCTTTTGATAAAACTACCTTCATTTCATGTATTTAGATTAATGTTGTCTAAAAATATTCTTCCGTTATGAATACTTCATCTAAAGTGGATACAATGGTTCGAAAACTAAATGGATCTTAGTGATTCCATAATATTATCTAATCATTTACCGGTTCCACCCCAGAATTCTTCAGTCTAAGAATCATTTATAAGTTTTTACTCTGAATAATTATATCCTTTACCTATGTTCAACACTACTTCAGATTAACTAAAAATTCAGAAATATGAAGAAAATCTGAAACTGCAACTTTAATTTTAAACCTCGTTTGTGAGTTCAATCGGAATGATAGTGATGTTTTGGAATATAAATAGAACGAATAAGTACATCAATTTTAAAAATTGGTTTGAATACCTAAAATTAATCATCCTTCTTGAACTTCAAAGATCTAATGCAATCTTCCAAAAGAATAGCCATTTCACTTCTCACATATGAAATTGTAGCGAAAAAAATCATTGATGAGGATATTGGCTCTTCTACATCACATTTCATTTCCTCTTCCAGCATAGCTAGGTTTTCTCGCGTTGCCGTCGTTCCAGCTAAGTCGTTCTAATCTTGTCAATGCCGAATTCAAGATGCCTGTAAGTACACATGATTTCAATCAAAGGTTTGACAAGTTATTCTGAAATGTGTGAAACATAATTGTGGACTAAGCATAGAGTCGCTCTTGATTGTATTAATTTTTGTAATGCAATCTGGTGGTAATGTACTTTTGACAATCCAGTTTTTTATAAATTTTCTGTGAAGTTCTAAGTTATTTCTTATTCCATTCATTACCTGAAAATTGGAAGAATGTCTAATTGTGAATGCCTTGTGAAATTGTAATTGTATTTGCTGTTAACACTGAACTTTCGTATTATACTTACTTTCGTGTTAGGCCGTTTTAACGACTATCGAAAAGCACGATAGATTTATTTTTCGCACTTAGTAGATTGTGATTTAAATAACACGTTTTAGTTTAATCAGCGCAAACGGAAATGAACTTTTAATATGCAGAACTTTCAGTTCAGTACTATTCTTTTAACTTCCTGATTTAACGAAATAACGAAAAAAATTCAAGGCTACAAAAAAATGGCATGTTTGCAATCATTTCGGCAAATAGGAGATTTTTTTTAATTTGCCTTTTATGCCATACTGCGACTTGTGCAGTGCTCATGGTCATAATTCATTTGAACAGTAATCATCATTATTGTTGTATTATGACATGAAAAATAATTGCGTTGCCGAGAGTGAGCTGCAAATTATTGCAGAACATAGTTACTCAACCTACAATTTACAGTTCTTCCATGTTTTTTTTTTTTTTTTAGCTTGCAAAGGATTTGTTACATCCATTACCAGAAGAGGAAAGAAGAAAGCATAAGCTGAAAAGGCTTGTGCAACACCCAAATTCATATTTCATGGACGTCAAGTGCCCAGGTATTGAAAAGTAAACTGTTCCTTTTTTTAATGTAATGTGAAATGTTTGTAGGCTGTTACAAAATCACAACAGTGTTCAGTCATGCTCAGACAGTGGTGCTGTGTGTTGGGTGTTCCACCATGCTCTGTCAACCCACAGGTGGGCGTGCACGACTTACGGAAGGTAAGACAAAAGTTAAATGCCAAGTTTGCAGCTTCTATTGGAGATAGAGTCACATCCTGTGTCGGTCACTTGTTTGTGCTTAAATTTCCATAAACAAACAGCTGGAACATTGCACTCTAAATTACTGAATTGTAGGGTCACCTAAGTCCAGCCATAATTTTTTGCTTTGTTTTAGGATGCTCCTTTCGGAAAAAACAGCACTGATGGAAACTATGAACATGAAGTTTGGTGGCTCCAATACAAGAGTATATGCATACATCAAATAAAAAATGCGTTGAAGGTGGTTTGCTACTGTTCCTGTGTTGTGTAATTGGGGGTTTTCACTGGATTGAATACTTGGGAAACAAATTACCTATCTTGCAGCCACAGATAATCAGTAGAACCTGATTTCTTGCTGAAACATTCAAAACTAATATTGAGGTCATGAACCATTTTATAATTATATTGTTCACATTACATATTGTTTACTATAAAGATTAAGGAACAAGCTTCTGTAAGGGGGTGTATTTTTTTTTTCTCTGTGAAAAATTGGCTCGTAACAAACGGTATTTACAACAAAGTGTAGTTCTATGCTTATGTTTCCGTTGAGGAGTTTCCGTGGGAAATGCTGCTTGTGTAAACCCATGTTGTGTAGTAAAAGTGCATTTTATACGCATTGTCAGGAAAGATACAGGCATTCGTACAATTTCCTGAATATTTTTTACACAGATTTCCCTTCTCACTGCACGCAATGATAAAGGCAGCAGCAGTGAAGTAATGTTTTGTGCAGTTGTCAAATTTTGAATTTTATGCAAGCAAGCAACCAAAAAGCCACAGGAACCAGTGTCTTCGATTCATCAGTGCAACCTCAGGCTCTTATGAAGCAGTTATTCCTTCTGCGTGTTGCTATGAGCGATGATGATCATTGCTTTGTTGTAATTTTTGGGCCACAATAGTGCCATCTACACGTGTGTACCTCTTGTGAAGTTATTCCTCATCGACACACCAACCATGTCTGGATGTAACTGGTCACAAGGAAACATGAATGAGACTCCGAATGTAACATGGCGATTCTCGTAATGTGACGTGGACTTCATGTGACCTTTTCGGCTTTCCTAGTTTATTTTCTCGATATATAAGTCGAGCATTTGTAGTAAACCCGTTTGTAACGTCTGTGAAGTAAAATGCTCTTCGAAAGTTCTTGAAATTCGTGATCACAGGAACTTAGTCATGAGGCGCACAAATAGTAAAGAAGTGCTGTGTCCACAGTTTCCCTTTCATTGCTTTTTCATCCGAAACTTTTGAATACGTACACATTTCGAACGAAATGAGGGATGCATTTCTCACTTTGTTTCGTTTGCTAAGAACAGCTGATGGATTGGAATACTTAGTAGAAAGAAGTGTTTGGACCCGGTAAGGTGGTTGGATACAGGGCATGCAATACACGGAACACTACCAACCATTTCTGAAGAGATCTGTAACTGCTCTCCGTCAGGAGACCTCAGCGTCGGACTTTTCTATGTTTGAGTGGCCGTGAGTTCAAAATCCCTGTACGTGTTGATCAGGTTTGCTGTATTAGCAGCCTATTAGCCTTCCATGTTTACTGTGCTGTTTCCGTAGAGCTTACCTCGTAAGTGTTACACGTGCAAGGGCTATATATATCATGGGTGTGTGCGCGTAAGAACGCTTTTCATCGAACTCGCATTTATGAGTTGCAGCTAGTGATGGTGTATGGCAGAAGTAGCTGCTTCAGTCTTTTAATTTCAGCATACAGAGAATCCTCAAACTGTTTTACAGGTTTTTCATGTTGAAACTCGGCAACAAGCAATACTAGTCTCATTTTTCCAGCAAAATATTTTTTTAAAACTAAGATGCACGGCGAAGGTTCTTCATGTGATGATTGTAAGATACCTTGTCTTCTGCAGGTGTTTTCAAATATAAACTGGTATGGAAAACTTTTCAATGAAAGAGGGGTTGTTATCTTAGCATTAGGCCTAGTGGATTCTTGGGGGAGGACTCCAGCGCTAAGCTAAAGTTTGATTTCATCTTCGGAGTAGTAACTAGGTGCTGAAAATTGCCACAAAAACATCAGTTGAGAAAGGGAAGAGGTGATGCTGGCATCCTCCCGGTGACACAGAGGTCTTGAAGAACCGATCTGCAGAACTCGTTTTTCAGCGAATTCCTTACTTCTCTGAAAGGGTGAGCAGGGTTGCCGCTGCGGCCAACCGGTGTGCCTCCAGAATCTTCATTCCTGATGTTTCCAGAGGCCGTATTTGCGTGGTACCGCGCCTCTTCAGCCAATGTATTAGTACACATGTGCTTTGATCGATGTGATCAATGTCCAGAGAAACCTCTGATAGCGAGAGAGTCTCCAGACTATGTCAATGGGAGAGGTGGTAACGTTCCCTCTCACCCACTCACATTTGGACTTTCCTCAAAAGAAACGCAAGTTTCCTCCAATCATCGAACAGTGCTGCGGAGCGTTTCTGGAAGAAATCTGCACGACATTTCTATTTCTAAAAGCTCTTCCCTAAGGAAGTGACAGTGCCCAAACTGCCGAATGTCCAAAGGTCTCACGTAGGATCCAGGCTAGAGACCTTCGTGATTCTCCTTCTCTTCCCTTATTCCCTGTGCATTCTGAAGCAGTGACACTGCTAGCCTTAGGTCCTTGTTTTCTTCACCTCAGGGACCCCGGCAGCAGCTGCAGCGTCCACTTCCCTCGAGTAGGGGCGCTTCGAGCGGCCTGAGTGTCCGGCGTAGAAAAAGGCTCCAGCAAGCAGGTTGAGCAGCAACTTTTGTCCGAGGAAAAGGAAAAAGGGAAGGAAGAAAATGCCCCAGGTATGAAGAGGGGGAGATTGGCTCTCTTCAGGAGCCTACAGGTGGATGATGTAGTATCTGTCTGAAGTGTATCTGGAAAAGGAGAGTTGAGCAGCTTCAAGGCTCAAGAAGAACGGCATTGCATCGTCAGTCTGGGAAGAGGTGGCAGACAAAAGAATTTCGAGTGAACGTAGTGGAAGAAACATCTCTGATGCAAGCTAGGCTGCAGGGACCAAGTAAGGGTGGCAAGCTGGGATCCTGCTCTCCTGAAAGAGCCACTGACCTTGTGCGGTCCCAAAACTTCATTCCTTTCTCGGGGACTGCTTTGACGACTGAATCTCGGAAACAGTGAGCCTGTAACTAGATGACCTCGAAATTCGGGGCTCTGGTCGCACACTGGCTTCAGCAGCCGCCTGATGAAGGGTTTCTTTTGGTGCAGAGAAAGAGGAAGGCCAAAGAAAGCAGGTGGTCCTATGCTGGATGCTAAGAGAGACCGATAGTGCCTCTCACTGCATCCATCTTCAGAACCGGCTCGTCTTCTCTTCCATCAATGCCCTCAAAGACGGCTCTCACGAAGGAGGGAACATGGAATGATGGCGTCACAATAGGACCTTAGTCTGCACTCGGTGACAACCATCGTTGTGGCTCCGGCAGCAAGTCGGTAAAGCCCTCGCTAGGCTGACCCAGCGCTAATGCCTCCAAGGTCTCGTTTAAGAGCTAGTGAAGGTGCGTATCAGCCGGAGGAAGAGGAGGAAAGAAAGAGGAAGGGGTGTGCTCAAGCGGAGACACAGGTCATGCGCTCGCTGGACTGTAAGGCACTTGCCTTACAGTCCAGAGGCGCTGCTGCCTGGGCTGCTGAGTAGCGGCCCGGCACCTGGCGTCTTCTCGATCGCTATTCTATCCTTTCCGATGCAAACTTTCGATGACCTTTGGCACTCCTCCTCCCGAGAGCTCAATACTCCAAGAAATTTGGAGTCCTCAGGATGAACAGACGAAGGAAAGGGAAACACAAGGTAGTAAAGGGAACTCCCGCTCTCCCGTTGGAGACAATGCAGTATGTTTCGCCACGTTTCCAAGGGGACTGCGCGCGCGTCTAGGTCAGTAGCAATCAGGGGGAAGTTGCGGAAGTGACTCAGTGCACCATCATGCGGGAGTTTTCCTTTTATCAGACCTTCCAAAGCTCCCATTCCTCGCATGAGGCCTTGTTTTCCCGGACACGAGATGTGCCTAGACAGGGGCTCTCCTTCACGTGCTTGCACGCCAATGGCTCTGGTTCCGACGCTTTTCGCTCACTAAAGCTTTCAAGGATCTCGAAAGATGGGCGTGGCAGTCGGAATTGCGTAAACTCGGCCGACAAGATCCGTGTACTCTAGAGGAGGAGCAGACGTGCAGAGACCTTCCTAACCCCGCGATCCTCTTCATGTTCCTCATCCTTTCCCTCTCTTCCTTGACATTTCACAGAACCGAGTCCCGAGAAAATAACCTCGCTAAATACTCAAGAACCGTTCGCCGCCTGGTGGCTCGTGAAGCTCTTTGACACTGACCATGCCAACTGAGAGCGCGTGTGACTCTTCAGGTTAGGGGGTGCACTTGTAGGGGGTCACCCTCTAAATATAGGAAGGACTCCGGGGGAAGGAATCCGTTCCTCTTACGCTTGGGAGGGAACCCTCTACCCTGGTTGTCTCTCTTCCTTAATCTCTCCGAAGGGACATCTTGGAGAGGACCACTCAATTAATTCTTCTCCGAAGGGAACCTGGAAAGGATTCACTCTTGGAATTTCTCCTCTTGAGAGAACCTGCAAGGGATCCGGTTTCCTCCTCTGAAGAGAACCCCGAAGGGACGCCTCCAAATTTCTCTGGAAGACGCTCCCTGAAGCACTGGAGATACTCTGGAGAGACAACCCCCTGAGAAGGGCAGCTCGTAAGCACGCTATGGTAAGTCTCTTTTGAAAGGGGAAAAGGGAAGGTTCCACTTTCACAACCAGAGAGGAACGGCTCCTTGATTCCTGGAAGGATCCCACAGCGTCAACTTCCAATCCTGGCCGGTCAACGGGGACATCCAGGGATTTACGGCTTTTACGAGTGCCGCATCCGAATGGGCCAACCAGCGCCATCCTGCAGGAAGAGGGGACTCGAAACCCACGACTCACCCTTCATTTCCGGCGTCGATCCTCCACGTGTGGATTCGAACCCGCAAAGCTTGGCACCGCGCGCGGAGATCGCATCCACACGACAGCCACCGAGGGCCAACAACAACAACAACAAAACAAAGCTGGGAGGAAAAACAGCGAAAATGGAAAATAACTCTGAAGGAGGAGGGGCCCTGGAGAGACTCAGATCACCTATCCCACTTCCCACAGCCTGTTCTTCTCGTGTCCAGAGCCCAGTTCGCCATTGTTCTGTAAGGGTGAGCGGCACGGAGGCTGCGCTCTCTGTCACAGGACGACCTGTCATCCCTCTCCTTCCAGGATCTCAAGTCAGAAGCCCCCTCCATCGCAGTTCTCATGAACCTCGTGAGAGGTCGATACGGCAAGCTTCCACAGGGACCCTGGCTTCTCCCTCGGAGGGGATGGACCCCGAAGAGTTGCCCCATCTCCGCTGCCACCGCATCTGCGCTCGTCAACAGCAAGGAATCCTGCGGGGTTCTTTCTAGTCCGACAGACTCTCAGGCATTACGCAGGAAGAAGGTGGACCACGAGCTGGAAACAGGGGAACCGGGAAGCAGCTGGTCCTCTAAGCCACAAGTCCTGGACTCGAACGAGGGATGATAGTCGAGATGACGCGCTCAGCCTTGGCTATCCCCAGGAGGGATGGATGACGGATCTGTCCGATCTCCAGGCGGGCAGGAATGCAAAATGTATCCACGACTCCAGGGAACCTCGCCTACGTAGCGCCCAGTTCCCTGCTTTTGCTTCCAGGAGTCGAGAGAAGATAGGGCTCCCCTCCTGAGAGGAGAAGAGAGGCTCGAAGGAACGAACTCGGTTCCGCTGTCCTTTATCTTGCTACTCAGGATTCTTGTCCCTTCGGAAGAGGCAGGCACCTCAAACAATCGCAAGGACACGAACGGCGTGAGACGGCACACAAAAATAAAACCCGGGCATCGGGTTTTATTTTTGTTTTTTTTTTTGCGCGAGCGGGAAGAATGGTTTTACACAACGCGGAAAAGTCTGTTTTTCCAAGCCGAACGGGCTCAGGAGCAGTGTAGGGGGGAAGAAGGGGGGAAGAGGACAGTCCTCGTCGCGCGCTGGGCCGCGCTTCGGCGGAGACAACGACAGCAAAGCGGGAACGCTGAGGATCTTTCACAAACGCAAAAGAGAAGAAAGGGGGCACCCTCTGCGTCGTGGACCAGAGAGCAGGACCAGGAGGCGCTAGGGTGACCCGTGATCGACGCTCCTTTCAGCACGGGTTCCAACTGCGCATTTCCAGCGCTGTTGGGCATTCGGACTGCGTCAGGAGAGCGCCTGGACGTCGATTACGTCAGGAAGCAGACTGCGCATGGCTGGCTGCTCCAGAGAAGGCTGCACTCTTCCGAAAAGTCGCACCCGACTCGTTGCTCGCAAGGGTGAGCGCGCGCGGGTCTCCCTGAGCGAAATAGAGAGTTTCTGGGTTGACCGGAAAGTGGCAATCCGATAAGGGAGTCCAGGATGTAAGATGCCTGGTAGCTCGACAAGCACGCGTCTAGAAATATCCGTCAGCATCTCGGGTGTAACAAAGCCAACGGCGGAGATTCCAGCGAATCAAGTCGAGACGCAGTCGCAATTCCCATCACAGCTTCGTTAACAAAAGTTTGTTTCACTGAAAGCCTGCTGGGGCTGGTCATGAATAGACCCTTCTCACCAACGATCCATTCATTCCTTCCCATGCTTCTCATCCAATGCTTCCAGGTAAGATGTCCGGCTACATGCCAACAACGAAAGGAGTCTGACTGAAGTGTTATTAAGAGCTGAATTTAATGTCAGGGAAACAAACATCAAGAGAATGAAGCTTGCTAAGAGAAGCATTATTCTCACATCATTAACGTCGAAATTTTCCTCAACGTTCTTAATATGTTTATCATGTCCACTTTGATCTCTTCACGCATCTCTTTTTTATGTTTTCCGTAAGCAGGCAAACAAACATCTGATGTGTGGCTAGTTCGAGATCTTAGGATGCTCGAAGTATCCAAGAGAATGTGAGCTACAATTCGATGCCCATTAACAAGGAAGACACACGGAACTGCAGTCGAACTGCAGTACTTATGAAGGAAAACATCAGAGTAATCAACATCATTGACCTCATTCTGCGATGTTTTTTCTACACGTGATGGTCATTATGGACGTTCGTCACATTTCCTTCTGTTGCTGCCGTGTCAGAAGATTCAGGGTCTCGTTTTTACAGGCTTCCTTTCCCAGTCATTTTTTTTTTCATATGAATCTTCTATCTGCTTTTCCATCTGCCGACTGGACCTTGCGCCGGGAGCTCGGCCCAGTGCTGAAATGCCTCTCGGGACCGAAAGTGGAATTTCAACTTCAAAGAGAGAAGGAAATCAGTAAGATGCCTCAAGTGTTCAGGGCATCTTCGTCGCCATAGGGATGTAGGTGAGGAGCCTCGAGATCTGGGTCCATTCTAGAAGATGGAACTTGAAATGCTGACGATGCCTGCAAGAGTCTGTCGCTGAGAATTTTAGATTCCGATTCTCGTGACGATCGCCCGATGATCTTAATTGAAGGATGCAGGCTCTCTGCTCCGATGGTGACCACTCGTTGCCTCAAAGAACGTGCTTCGGGGTACCCCCAGTCTGTGTTCTCTCCGCCTGCGTTGACATCTTTCCAGAGGTTCGTTGCTCTAGGAAATTCGCCCTTTTTCTTTTTTTTTGCTTCTTTTCGACAAGTGGCACTTCAGGCAGGTTTTCTTAAAGGATCGTCACGTGATCTCGAGGCTGCTGATCCGAGCGTCTGCAGCACTCAGACGAACATCTGCAGGCGCGCACGCTGGTGTCTGTGAAAATCGATAGCTGTCTACAAGTTCAGCCGCGGGCAAAAAGTGCTGTTGCCTTCTTCCATGCCTTTTCCTTCCCTCCAGTGTCCTGACCGTAGAGGAAGAATCCAGCCCTGCTCGGAAGCTGCTCATTCATGCAGCAGAGCACTTCGCTTCCTGGATGTAGCGCTTTTTCGAGCTTAGCCCCGCGTGTAAATCCAGCATCCGCACCCGGGAGACTTCGCCATTTTTGCTGGACAACTCGTAAGCGACGTCGGTGACACGAACCAGCCTTATCGGTTTGGTGATTTTCACGCATTTTAGTTCGCGGAATTCCTGAAGCTACCCCTAATTACCCTCGTCTGGCTGCGCTCATCCCGACCGGACGGCGCATCGACATGAAAGGACTGCGAGAGAGCACTTACGGTGCCTGCTTATCTGTTCGGCGTTTTCCTTAAGATGTTGCTTCTCGTGCTCTCTTTTGCGTGAGCTTCCAGCACAGGGGGGAACTCGGCAACGGATCACTCTGGTCATCGCGTGAACTCGAACTGATGTGACCCCCACTGACGCTTCGTATTTTTCTGTGAGTTTCTCTCGGCCGGAGTGCATCCAGGAAAATTCCTCTTCGGTGAGCTGCTCTTCCTGGTCGGCGGCCGAGAAACGCTGATTCAGCATTTCCTTCCTGAGAAGTGCGTTTGCCATTCAGCAACCTCTCAGTAGTCGTCACTGCCGCGTTCTTCACGGCAAGCGATTTCGCTCCATGTTGTTTCTGGAACCCATCAACTTCTCTTCCTTGTCTTCCGAGAGTCATTCCGTTTCATCCCAGATTTCTCCAGAAGGTCTGTCTTTTTCCGTTGAAGAATTTGCTGGCAAGCTGGCTGTGATGGGATCTGATTACGTAACCGATGAGGAAGGACAAGCGAAGCTGCTTCTTGCGCCCACGCGCAGACTGCTGCGCTCAAAACACGGCAGTTCTTCACCGAGTCATGCAGGAACGTTTGTTTAGAACAACAAACAAGCGAACAACCAGTCGGAAGCAGAGTTCCCGAAACAAAATAAAGCAAACAAGTTCGAGTGTATTCTCACCGGGGTATGCCAGGGAGTTTATTTCAATAAAAATAAACATTTACAGAAAATTGTGGTTAGACCGGTGATCCAAGCACGTGCGTTTTATGGGGAGCCTTCCGGGTCACCGGTTTGCATACCAGTGAGCAGAGGGGAGCAGACAAACAAAAAGAAAAAAAAGAAACAAAGAAATGATAATAAATAAACTTTGGGGGGGGAAGGGATCACTGTCTGCTGGTGGCTGTCCTCTGCATCCTCTGTAGGATAACGGCAAGTCCTGCTGGATATTGCTGTCCATGTAGGGTCATCTTTTTGCCGTCCTCATGAATCAGACGGCAACGCGGAACGCATCTCTGTCGCTGTGGCTTCCTCTTGCGTCACTCCAGGCAGCGGCGATCTAGCGTGGGCAGCATAGGGCAGCATAGCGAGGCTGCCGACCAAAGGGCATCGTGAACAAGGAAGGGTTTTTAAGCGTCTCTGGAGTTGCCACCGGGGGGTTGCTAAGGTCGCAGCAAAGCGTTCCAAGAGGTAACGGAGGACAACACAGTCTACTAGCAAGTGCGGGAAGGATTCGCGCTCCCCGCACCTGCCACAGCTGGGGTCCACACATCCCCGTGTCCAGTGATGCCGGAGGACATTGCACGGGAGGCCCCAGTGCAACAGTATCAGCGCCGACTCCTGCCACTTCAATAGGAGGGTGTTTCCATCCAAAAGCACTGAGGAGCACTGCAGATCTTTTACCGGAATTCTAATTAGCTCGCCCCAGCGCGGAATTCCTCGTGGGAGGACAATTGAGGTCGCAGCTTCCGTGAGCTGGTCCGTCGTCCACTCGCCCATTCTTCTTCCGGAGATGCTCGCACTAACCTCCCATCTAGCCGCAAGACTGCTTTCCATAAGTACCCTGAGGGGAAACAGCGCTGTAGCGAGGGAGTCTCTCCCTCTTCCTGGGATGTTCTAGGATCTCCCAGAGCCAGCAGTTGCTGTAACAACAGTACAGCAAACCCTGCTACTGTTCCGGGCAAAGCTCGTTGTTCCACGCCCCCGTGAGAACGTAACCAGGCACTACCGTTCGCGTGGCGGCACGAGATCTAGCTCATGTTCTTCCCGGTGAACGTGGCTACCCTCCGAAGTTGCAATCCATAGTGGAAAGTATTGCAACGACTGCGCTCAAGGAAGGACGCAAGTCCACCGCTGCCTGTGGCTTGCTCGAAGAGGAGGCGTGCAGCAGCGCACCAGGCGGTGCTCCACAAATTCGCCACGAAGGCAAGGCAGCTGAAGCTCCAGTCGCTCCAGCGTCAGTAGGACGAGACCGCCGTCCCGAGGCGGAGCGCACAAACAAGTTCGAATGAATGGAGGGTTCACCGACGCACAGGTCGGTCAACTAGGGAAGTCCGAGGCGGGACGAAAGGGAACAATAAGTGAGTAAATAAAGGGACAGGGGTCTTTGGCACAAGCTTCTCCTTTTCTCCCCAGTGCCGGCGGTCTTCAGCCTCACTTCTTCCAGGTGAGACCACCTCTTAGTCATCCTCATGAAGTCGGCTGCCATGCGGGTGGCCTTCCTTCGCTGCTCCTGAGACTTCCAGCACATAGCAAGCCGTCTCCATGGCGCGGATGCAACAACAGTTCATTGCAGCTCTTGGCGCCGCAAGCGAATAATCGCAGCCGCGTCAAGTCCACGCCGGCAAGAGCTCTGAAGCCAGCCTCCTCCACACTTCCTGGATGACGCCACACTGTGATAATAATAGATGAGGGATCGCTCAGCACCTCAAGCAGTTTGGGGATGCAGCTCCCCCGGAAACGAGGTGACGGAGCTGACTGCCCTGGAAACCCCAGTGCAGAAACAGCAGCACCTCGTGCTTCCAGTTCAAGGGGAACACCGAAGTGTCCACACGCAATGCAGGGACCCCAAGTTCTTCGAGGAAAGGAGGAGAGAGACACGCTCCACAGTTCGCTCCACCGAAGCGCTCCATTGCCCGGTAAGGAGGAGTGGCGGAGTCCACCGGCTCTCTCGTCACGCAGCCGTCAAGGAGTTCCGTGACCTTCGCAGTGGTATACGAGAACTGCCACCCCGCCGGTGAGCTGCAGTCGGAAGCCGTGTGTTTAGGTTGCATTCACATTGAAGGAGTCTATCTTTTGAACTCCGGATGGTCTACAGTTGATATAAATAGAGAGCAGATCATGGAACTACATGAGTTCAGAATAGAGAATAGAGAGTGGAACATGACTGTTCTTGCACTTTGCAACTCCCTTCGCAAGGAGACGTGAAAGTGCCACATTGTTGGCACCGCTGTTTCTGATAGCTCAGAATTGGTTCCAATAGCTCGAGTTCAAAGGGTCAGCTCCTACGCACAGCCGTCAGTGCGCCATAAAGGGAACTGCAACCAAATGCCCCTCAGGAGTTACGCGCAAGCTTGGTCCAGTCCCTCGATTGTCACGAATTCACGCCGACAACAAGAGAAGAGGTTGCGCATTATTGCCGTGGTCCACGAATCCTCGGAAGGAAGGAAAAAAGAAGCCTTTCTCAACTTTTCCCTGCATTCCGCCCTTAGGTTGTTCCGCACCATTTAACGTACTGAATAAATGATAAGGAAAACTGCGAGCGGGATGATGGTTGTTAAGATCTGGTAACGATCTAACCTCTCCTCTAGCAACAAATGGATTTCCTGATTATATGCCTTCCCTCCCGAACTCTAGGGCTGCCTGCTCATTCCCGAATCGCATTCGAGTTTCCAGACGTTTGGTTTCATTAGAAACTTCGAGAAACACGTCACTTCCATACCTGCAAATCATGACGGCTCCACGGATTTCTTTCTCGAGATCACTTCCCGTGCTGCTTCCATGTAGTGTCAATCGCGTTCGGATGCTGCTGATTCCGGGAAACCGTCTGCTGGCTCTCTGTGCAGCCACAGAGAGCCAATTTTTCCTGTACGGTCTGACACGCCAGGGTAGCCTTCGTTGGGAACAACGCTAGCAGATGGCGCTGCAACTGTTTCCAGACGTCGAATTGCTCCAAGCTCCGCTTTCACCAGGCCAGAATCCGAACTGGGACCGCAGAGATTTCGTCAAGACACCAACTCCTCTCTCACCTGCTGCTATTAGCGATTTCCATCTTCCTTCTGGCAGCAAGGAACCGCAGCTCCTCTGTGCAGATCTCTTCCTACCGGTGCGACGTGCCAGAAGTGAGAGCTTGTTCTGGAAGTTGCGCCGCTGCTCGCCAGCACTCTGGGTTCAGCACTCCATCCCAGAAGACTTGATCTTCAGGATAGGAGAGCTCGGAAGATGCGAAATATGGTACGGTTTTTGCAACGGAACTGAGATAAAGAATCAAGGAGACTTAACGTAATACCAAATGAACCACCACTGTATGTGGCAACGCATTTGTATGATACCTCGCACTTTCCATAATAATTATACCGAAATTCTAGGAAAGAGGATTAGCATATGCTTTGATCTATTAATACCACTTCATGGGGAGGGGAGTATGCACTACTAACAGATCAGCTACTAACAGCACATATCACATTAGGCTCGTTCATCGATCGGTCGGTAGAGCCGGGATGTTTGTTGGTCGGGTAGAGCCCCATCGAAAGCTGAGAGTTTCTAAAGTGGTTTCTCTCCCCCCCCCCCTCCAATCCCTTTCTCACTTGGAACTGAGTGGCTACGGAAGCCCTGGAGACGCTAAAGGATACAAAGAGTGAAAATGGTGTTGCCCAGTTCGGTCGTAACATGTGTTTCGAGCGTGGCTCGTCGTACCGTGTCTCGCCTGGAGGGACCAATACCCCGCAAAAACAGTGCCGTTCGCAACTTGGGGGAACCGTGGTAACGCGAGGCTGCTCTCTAGGGGCTCATCATGTTCCGGACACCCCGAGGCCCCTCTTGCATCGGCGGGAAGAGGAAGGCGTCCAGGCAGCCCAGGTTGGTGGATGAACCAGGCCGTCGCCTAATGGAGAGCGGTGCAGCTGGAAAGAGGAGCCGCATCCTAACACCCTGCTCGCCGGAGCAGCAAAGGCCGATTGGACTTCTCGGAATTCCAGGAGTGCAGGCTTTGAGGCTTTCGGGTTTCCCGAACGACGCCTCTGTCCTTACTCTTCGCCGCAAGTACGCCTCTACCTTGCTTTGTTCACTGGGGCTTCCTGAGAACCATAAGCCGTCACCACACCCCAGCTCAGAGGCTCCCAAGGGAATGTTCCCACTGCCGAACAGCGAGAGCTCGCTCTTACGTGCTTTGGAGATGCACCAGGATGCAGAGGAGATGGCCACACACCTCAGGGGTGCTCCAACTGTCCAATGATGCCCCCCGGGATTTTTGCCACCTCTCTGAGCTTTCCAGCTGACTCGAAACCCACGACATCGAGAATGCGGGGTGTGTATTTGTGGGTTTCCAGTTCCCTACCTTACCGCAGGATGACGCTGGCTGGTCTATCCGGGGGCGGCACTGGCGGATAGCCGGAGACCCCCGTTGACTGATCCCCGGGATTGGAAGTTGGCCCTCCGCTGTCCTTCCGGGAATCCAGTAGCACTTCGGGGTCCCCCTCCGATTGTGAGAATGGAGTCGTCCCTCAAACACCATGGAGCTGGTTGGCACCTCTCCAGAGTGTCAAGAAACGCGCTGCTCCTTTCGGGGAGAGTACTCCAGAGAAATTGGGAAGCGTCCCTTCGGGATTCTCTTCAGAGGAGGAGGAAACAGGGAGCAGTTCTCCTCGGGGTTCCGCTACGGAGAAGAAATAAGGATCAGTTCCCTCCGGGAGGTCCCTTCGGAGAGAACAAGGACGAGGGTTCCTTCGGGGTTCCCTCCCGAGAGTAAGAGAGGGAAGGACTCCTTCCTTCGGAGCCCTTCTCGGATTCATATGGTGGTCTCCTTCCTGGGTACCCCCTATCTTGAAGAGTTACACGAGCCCTTTGGGTGAACGGTGCTTCAAGATCTTCGTGAGCCTCCCTCTTGAGTACTTAGTGAACCAAAAAAGCGAAATCCCAGGAGAAAAAAAAAGCTGGAAGAGAAGCAGCTGCGACAGAAGGACTCAGGAGGATGTCCTTCGAAGAGATGTTTCTCCAGGTCTCCTCGCTGCAGCGCATAAGTTGTAGCGATCGCACCAGAATGGACGAACAGCGCGGCCTCCATTCCAGCCAACCATTCGCAATCTCCTTGGCTCTCACGGGAGGCGCTATCAAATGGACCAAACTGCAACGTGAAGCACAAGAAAGCCTCAGGTCATTCAGAGCAGCCGGAAACCAGCAGCAAGGACACGCGCCACCCTTCCGTTCCCGCCCGACGTGGGCGCTCAGGAATTGCGCCTACCAGCGTGAGGCCAGACCATCTCACCTATCGACCCCTGCTCTTCCTTATTTTGCTCCCTCCCTGGCCCTGTCCTCAAAGCGGTTTAGTGTCCCGGGTTCCTATGCGCTCCTACCTGGGTTCCGTCGGCAGGAGAATCCCGTCACCCGTTGTGAGGCAGGTTCGACCCCTCCTCCTGCACTTTCATTGGCCAAGTTCTCAATTGACACAGTCGAAGGAAACATCCCATTCGAGGTTTCCTGGTAGAGGGTTTCCTCCGGGGCTCGAACCCGGTTTGATGAGTTCGATGCCAGCAACCTCGGTGCTGGCACTCCAGTCGCGCACCACGCTGCAGAGAGGACCGCATCCCACGGCTGCAGCAGCTGCAACAACGCGACCGCGGAGACGGGCGGTAAAGCCCATCCCGAGGGAGGAAACGATGAGGCAAGCCTCCGGGATGTGCGCAAGCACCGCAGTAGGGAAAGTCCGCGAAGCGCAGCGGAGAGTGCAGCAATCCAGGTCGTCCTCGCACCCCTTTGCTTGGCGCGGTTCGGGAGATGCTCGCCCCTCCTTCTCCATTCGAGTTATCAAAGCCTGACTCACGTGACCCGACCGCTGGGGTGCAGAACGAGACTCCGCGTTGGATGCTCAGGCACAGGTCGGATGACTTAACGGGTGTCCACGTAGCACCTCTGCCGGAAGCGAGATGCAAGGAAGTGGAGAGGAAGGGAACTCGGACAACCCATCGCATTTGCCTCGGGGTGCCACTCTTCACGGAGACATCGAGGGGCCAGGGGGAAAAAGAAAGAAAAAAACCTTCCCGTCGTAGTGCAGCATGGCGGGAGACTGCGTCAAGAGGGCAATTTCGCTCACGCGGTTTCGTGGGGCTTCGTCATTTACCCATCTTCGACGAGGGATGAAAATCGAAAGGAAAGGTGGGGGGAAGGGGAGGGTGCGTAGCAAGGAGGAGGAGGATGACTTCCAGGAAGGACTGCAGAGGGAAGAGGCACGATCCATCGTCCGTCCGGAGGGATTCTGCTACCGTGCAAAACTGCCGCGCATGACGAGGGAGGAAGTTCCGTTCTCTGAGGTGAACCCGAGAGTAGCAGTGAGTCCCGGGATATCGCGCCAGCCATCTGTCAAGAGAGCGGTCGCATCTCCGCGGGATGGCACGAGGGCCGCAGGGGAACCCACTGTTCCGAGAGCGGAGTTTTACCGGGAGACGTGGAGCAGATGCGTCCTCTGGGTGGGCAGATGGAGCGGGCCAGGAGCGACAAGCTCGGGTGCAGCGTAGGGAGGGATAGCAACGCCACCCAATCCTGGCAGCAGGACCTGCTACGCAGCTGGTGGTGACCGGGAGTGCCAGTGCTGATGGGCAAAGCCCGAGACCCCGGGGATAGCAGCGCACTGTCCGAACGCAGGACGAATTAGTGAGGCGTAGAGCGCACCAGGAGCCCACTGACAACGCAGGAAGGAGCTGCTGGAGGCAAAGAGGAGATGTGGGGGAGAGGGGGTTGCACAAACCGGAAAGTGTTGCACGCGGAAGAGGGAATCATCCTTCCCTCTTCCGCGTGTCAGTAGTGAGCCCATCGCTGCCCAGGGCATGCAAAGCTACAAAAAACCCTGAGAGGAGGGTCGAACGGAGGACCATCAGTCCGAGGAACATGGCAGCAACCTGCGGAGACCTCAACACGGAGGGCGTTCAGGCGGATCGGTAAGCAGAGCGTGCAACCATCTTGCGCGGGAGCTGGAACCGAGTTCGGGTTCGTCCTTTTTTCCCCTGTCCCGACTCCCCCATCACGCCGGGGGGAAGGTTCGGGGGAGCGCGGGTGCGCCCCACAGGCTGCGCCGCCGCCGATCAGACAATGAGGGGAGAGCGGCCTCTCAGAAGAGGGGGAGGGGAGGGGAAAACCTCCCCCCGGGAGCAGCGCGCTCGCGCCGGCGACGGCGAGGGAGGATGGGAAAGTCCCAACCCCTAGGAGAAAAGGGGCAGAGACTGCGCGCGGGCGTGGTTGGAGAAATACGTGCTCCGTTCTAGGGTGGCGGAGGTTGCTCCGACGCGAAGAGAGGAAGCGCGTCAGATCACGTGACCTGCGCCGTCACGCGGGCCCGCGACGGAAGCGGAAAGCCCTTGGAGGTCAGGCGGGCGAGGAGCCAGAGACAGGGCTTCGCCGACTCCCGGCGCCGAAGAGCAGCGGCAACAGCCCCGCGCGCGAAAGCGGAGTCCTGGAAAAGACGAGCCAGTCCGGGGCACCTCCCTGAAGTGCAGCGGGGAGCGGGAGTCAGAAGTCAGCCGGATGGGGCACCGTGAGAACGATCTTTCGAGGAATTTCCGTCAATTTTTTTTGTTTCCTCCCCCGGGAGAACGACTAAGATGGGAGGTGTGGTGGAATCTCCCTTGGTGGCACGGGGAAAAAACAGGACGCTCCCGCGGGATTCCGGGGACGAACTGAGGGAGAGCACCCCCGAAAGACGCGGCGGCGGCAGACGCTTTCCGCGAGACGCCATTAAATACTTCCGCATAAACGTGAGATCTCTCGGAAACCCGCTGACGTGCATCCGGAATGAGAAAGCGCCATCTATCTCATCCCATGAAAGCGTGATGAGGCTTTTTCGCCAAAGGGCGGGGAGATTCGGCAAGCAGCATCCCAAGGAGACCAATCTCCATCCCGAATACCTATGCCAAATGGCTACGCTCCGGCCTAACCGGCTTAACAAGGTGATGGATGATTCCAATACAGGACTGCAGCCGTGTGCCGCGTGCCATGAAGAATCAATAAAGGCGTTCCCTGAGGAATCCGCAAGGAGTACTATGTGATGTATGGTCACGGCAAACGGCGGGAAACTTGAAGCTGACGTCACTCCACGCCGCCTTGAACGAGACGGTGGTCTCCTCCCGACGACGTGCAGGGCGCCCGCCACGCTACAGAACTCCTGTTCCCTGAATCCTCTTGGAAAATCGATGCAGAGGAGATCAGGGAATGCCACCCCTCCCTTCTTTTTTCTTTTTTGCTCCCCTTCTCGAAGTAAGGCTGGAGGAACTGGGTTTCCGTCAATGGGACTTGGGTGCGAACCTCGCGGGAGCTCCCTTGTGGCCAGTGCCCTAACAACGGGGATCGACAAGCATAGCATAGGGGGCAAGGATGTGGTCCCTCCCCGTTACAGCTCGGAGGCGTTAGGAACCCGCGGAATAATCTGTTGCAAGCTCCTCGCGCTGGATCTCCCTTTCCCCCCAGCAGCCACCCGCCGGTCACTTCCAGAGAGGACCAGCCTCTTCCGACAGGCTGGTCCTTTTTGCGCTGCGTCTCTTACTGCTGGAGCCGAGGTCGGCCGGTGCTCTCCTGGATGGGAATCCGAGACTTCCTCCGCACGTGGAGCAGATGAGAGGAGGGCTACAGGAGGAGCAGAGGGACGTTCCTTGGGATGGCCGTTCCCTCATCAACTGAAACCTTGCGAAACTCTGGAAACGGCCGACGATCGAAGGGGCCTCGAGGTGCATCCAAACGGAGACTCTTCGAACTCTCCCGGGGCACGAAGCGACTCCCGGGAAGATGCGGCTTCCCTCTCCAAGGTCATGGACGGACGGAGCGAGGGTGGCAGCGCTCAAAGGATTGCAGCAGCTTCCTCCGACTGGAGCGAATGTGCTGTCTTGGGGGAAAGGGGAAGGGGGAAGGAACCTTCACCCAAAGGGATCCCCGACCGAGGAAGACCTCCTCCTGACCTCCCACCAGGGGATGACCGCGCCTCCTTCCGTTTCCCGCGCGCCGCGAGCGTAGGTCCGGTTAGGGCACCTACGGAGCACGGAGAGTCGCGGCAACAGGACTTTCTGAAGACCTCAGAGGCGCTTCGGCGGTTCGCTCCGACCTGGGGAGGCTTCCTGCAGGAGAGGTCAGGTCCTTCTCTCCCCCCGTCCCCTCTCGCACCTTCTTCCTCTTCCAGTCCGGAGCGCAGGGCCTGAGAATGCTCTTCCTCTCCTGGCAGTGTCCTCTGCTCTCGTGTCCGTCACGGGCACGCGGACCGCCACCCTCCCTTCGATTTGCGAACGGGCTGTCGCTCCCTATGGGGTCGCGCCGCCGCGGTGGCGGAGGACGGGGATCATGGCGGTTTGCTCTTCCTTCCCACGTCCGGTCTCTGCAAGAAGTTACGAAGGGGAGCGCGTGCGTTCTGCAAAGAGAGAGGGAGCACCAGCCTTGCCTCCGCAACCCCGCTGTGGTGAAAGTCCCTTGCTTGGAACGAGGGGATCCGGGAAGCGTGCCGGCGTCTCCCGGCGCGGACGTCTAGACGCTCGCTTCTTTGCTTCTGCTGCTGGGGGCCCCATGCGTCCGGTAGCGAGCCGGAACGAACGAAGACGGGAGACCTCGGGAGACACCAAGAAGGCGACTTCGGAGGAAGTCGGCTGCTGAGTGCTTCGACGGGAGATCCGACCCCGTGACCAGCTCGAACGACCGATTCGCACGTTGTAACCGCCCCTGCTGGCCCTTATCGGAGGCCACGTGGTTACTCTCTCCGCGCGTGGCACCACCAGGCGTCGCGGAGGATTCGAATACTCGGCAAGGATCGACGCCGAGAGTTTGTGCGCGTCGTGGGTTCGAGTTTCTCCCGCGAGATGACGCTGGCTGGCCTGCATTCGGGTGTGGCGCCGGTAGCGGTTCAAACCGGATACCCCCGATGAGGGTCTGAACAGTGGGCTTTCCTCCGGCTTCGTTCTGGCCTGATCTGGGTCACCACCCTCCGCATCCGCAGAGGCATGCAAATGTGCTTAGGGAACGTTCGGCACGGGAGCCCGGGGAAACCGAGGACAACCTGAGCAACCTCTCACGTGTCTTCCTCTGAGCCGATTCCAGCCAGCCGGAAGGTTTCGCCAGTCCTACCCGGTCCCCGAGTGTTTCCGCCTTCACTCGAGCTCACTTCCCCTCCGCCCCTTCCCTACTGAAGGGGGGGACCATCGTACTCTACTGTGACGTAGAAGCCCGTCAGGCGTTCGGTAACTGGGCACACCACTAGACTTCTTTTCCTCTTCGCGACGGTCCTGCGCAGTGGCCCATCGCTAGTTCCCGGACGGAAGCCAAGGTCGAAACTGGGGTCCTCACTCTCGACCCGTTGCTCGATGGCGGGTTCGTCTTGCCGGAACGGGCCTCCACCTGGAGCATTTTCGTCGCCGCCCCCTCCTCTGCCCTTTGTCTTTTGCTTGCCCGCTTCCTCACTAGGCGAAGACCCGGGCGCAGCGTGTCCTTCGAAAAGTCCTGTGGATCGCCGCAGTATCCCGGATCCTGATGGCCTTGGAGCCAGGATGCCGACATGGCAATTTTGCCCCTCCACAAAGTCGGACTGCAAATGCAGTTCCCACTTTTGGCGCTCCGCGAGAAATTTGATGTGTTCCGGCGCGCCTCATCCTCCGAAGATGCGCCGGCAACGAAGGACTCCTCTCACTACTGCCGCGTACCCGTCATAGGATGAGTGGATTCGGTTACCCCTGAGGCAACTGTCCTCATTGTTGGAATCCCACCCTTGGATCTCCTGTCGCTCTCCAAAACTGGAACGCCTGGCGGCAGGAGGGACTGGATTCTTGGGTTGCCACTTTGGAAGTGCGTCCAGAGGTCCTCACTGCAGAATTTCCAATGCGAACCCCTGGAGGAATCCTGCAGGACTAGACGCAGTGGGCCCTGATAGCCGTCTCACCCTTGCCGCTGAGCTGTCTGCCCTCAGGACAAACGATGGCAGCGGCCAGCCGGCGGGGGCGGGAGTTTCCCTGCACAATCGCAGGAGTCGAGAAGCTCTTCGACGGCCGTAAGACGATCAGGCGGTCCGCCACTCCTCGCTTCCGGGCGGAAGGGAACTCCATCGGCGGGATGATCTGCTTGCTGCGCCCCTCGAAGAAACTCGTGCGGACACTTCCGTGTTCCCTATGCGGTGAAAACGGGACGTTCTGCTGTTTCCTGCACTGGGGATTCCTGTGCAGCGAGCGCAGACACCTGGTTTCCGAGGGAGTCGCTTCTCGGAAGTGCCCCGGATGCGGGACCACCGAATCTTGATGGGCTGCGGTGCCCTCGCGTGCGTGAGGCGGAGACGCGACTGGGCGGTCCGCCACACGGAGGGCGGGCACCGCCAAGGACTTGCTGCGGGTATCTTTCGCGGAAGGCGGGGTGACGGCGGGCGCCGTGACCTGCTGCCTCCGCGCCGTCTGCGCAGCCCGTTCCGTTCTCTCGTTCCCAGCGAAGGGAGGCCACCGGAATGGCAGCCGCCTTGGCTGCGAGGTGGCTCCGCCTGCGAAAAGAAGTCTCCGGATAGATCGTCAGCATTCAGCGACAGCTGTAGGCAGAGAGGTGCAGTTATACCAAAGACCTTTCCTCGTCCCTATCCTCCCGTCTTCTTTCCCCCCTTTATTTACCGTCTCCCACCCTCGTTCCGGGTTCCCTTAGCAGCCGGCCTGCGAGCTGGTGCTGATTCCCCCTCCCTCACTTGAGCTTCCCTCTGACTTGTGGTTTCTTTCACTGAAATGACCGCGTGACTGGACGCGCTGATCTTCCCTGCCTTCAACTCGTTTCGTCTTTTACAGTTCGAGGTTTTCGTCAAATCCGTACGTGACGAACGTGACCACCGCTGTTTCTAGAAATTTTTCGAAGCGCGGGTCAAAGGACAAACCTGGTTGCCGACCTGCGAGCCCACTTACGATTCAACCAGCAAGGAACCTTTCTTTTGGGAGGAGTCCTGGAGAGTAGAAAACCACCGTTTGCTTCGATGACCCGATTCCCCCCTTCCCCCACGCGCGCGAAATGCGTCGGCGGCGCTGGAATTTCCCGATCCATTGGTTTCCAGCTGCATCACACTGAAGATTCCAAAACTTGGTCGGAAGATGCAATCAGCTCGCTTTAATTCGATTTCGCAACGTGCCTACGACAGATCAAAATCTAAAAGAGATGAAATTGTAGAAAAGTGGAGAGCATCTTCCGCAAGTGTATGTGTTTCGTAGTTGGATCAATGACGTTGTAGTGTTTGTTACAAGACGGAAATCGAATTTTTTTTTCCTTTTCGTTTTTATGGAAGGAGCCGGAATGGAAAAGTTTTTCCCTGGAACTTTTGGGCCTTGCGGCCGAGAGCTTCATTCGCTTTGGGAGGGGAAGGGAGGGGGGATGCTTTGCTGGCTCATCTCCCTGTGCAGCTGCGTTCCCAAAACTGAACTCTGCGTCTACTGAGAGCCCTTGTTAAAGTTGGCTGCCGTGTTCCCCGGCGTAATTTGCGTCCGCATCGTGTTCAGTGCATTTCCCGCGCCACGGAAGTGTTCCAGCATTCCTTTGGCCAACGAAAGCATTTGTTTACGTCCTCGTTTCGGTGATTTGCGCCGCTTCCCACTTATCCTCGGCGCAAATTGGGGTTCGTATGGCACTCCCGTTGCTGCTCTCCCTCAAAACGCGGTTCAACGTTGGCAATTTACTTCTGCCGGACGAAAGAGCTGCTCCTCCACCTTTCCTCTGCGACTCCTATTGCGCGGAATCCGCTCCCCTTCTTGTCGGGTGGCGCTGCCCCCTCTTCGGGCGCTCCGCGGCGTGTTCCATGCTCATCCTTCCATTTGCGGAAGAAGCTCGAGACGGGAACGAAGAAAATTCTGGAAACACCACCAACGTAATGTGTCGACGCAACGCTTCACTGCCAAACGAAACTTGCTATCGGCCTACGAAATCCGTGGGAGCGCGCGTCGCGAAAGACATCCGGGAAGAAGCGAACCCTATTGCAAACAGCAATGTACGCATTTTTACCAGGAGGAAGGAAGCTGGAGGAACGCTAACAAATCGAAAAAAAGAAGAAAACGAAAAAAGCAGCCCGGGAGAGGCTTTTTGCCCAGGAAAGGGGTGCCGAGATAAAGGTAATCGCAATGCAAACTTCCATGGTTTCCGAAAGATCAGTTTCCTATCCGGAAGAACCACTCGAAGTTTCTCGAGACCGATGCGCAACACGGTGCGCATCACGAGAAAGTTGGAAAAGGGCTTTTTGATGGGCAGCTGAGGTCGAACCTCTGGGGGCAGCATCTTCGATTCCTATCGCGCAAACTTTCGAGTTCCCGTGCAAACAAACGAAGAAGAAGAAAAAAGCTCCGCGAAGGTTCCCGCGCAGTATCGGATAGCCGCCGCAAACATCCGGAAGGAAGTGCTTTCTGTAGCGAGTTTGCTCAAGCCACTATCGCTGCGGAATTCCGGGATGATCCTCTCATCCCACTGGCATCGACGCGGGTCATCGCTTAGGGAAGAACCACGTTCGTCCTCGTATTTCAACTCGAGCTCTGGAATGCTCTTTCCCGCTCATTTTTTTTTTTTTTTTTTTGCCTTTTCGACTGGGGAACATTTCCGCACTTGGAATTTTGCAAAAAAATTGCTCCGAGTCTCCCCCCCTCCCTTCACCCCCCAACTCTTATCTCTCTCTCTCTCTTTCTCGGGAAGGAAAATCGCCGTATTTTCGCTTCGTACGCCTTTGACATCCTCCAAATGAATTCGAAATTTACAGGCTCTTATACCTCGAGGCGCTAGCCACGAAGTATTTTGATTCGAATCATTATGGCCTCATCTGATCTTTATCACTCCTGGAAGATGACTCTTGCAAGAATAGGAGGAAGGGAGCTCCACTGCTGCATCCACTTAAGATAGGAGATACGATGCGAAGTATTTTCCAGAAATATTTGGATGAAAAGCGACGGATAATAAAAATTACTGATTGTGCTCCCTTGCTTCATTCCCAAATAGAAGTGGGAACACCAATCTCTTCTAACGAGGGAGCAGAACTTTTAAAAAGGTCGGTTCTTCCTCTTCCGCTTCTTGCGCAGCTAGGTGCGTGCACCAAGAAGTCCAGCAAGTGGAAGGACGAGCTGCTGGGACAGCAGGACGGGCTGCCACGAAGCCTCTCCTCCATTTCTTCAAGGAAATCCGTTGCAGCTTTTCTTAAACCACAAATTTTCAGGGATTCGTTAGCCTAGTGGGGAAGACATCAGGGCTGTTTCCAGTGTTCCCCTTGTCCCGGAGCCTTTTCGGGCGGAGCCGAAGTAGAAAATGAACCTTGTGGGGAGAGCCCTTCCCCCAGAGGATCAGAAGCAATTGTGCATCCTGCTTCTGTGATCCTCGGAGTGAACCGCCGCCGCATTACTGCGGGTTATACCACTGCTGCAGAAGAAGGGTTGAAACGATACGGCAAGATTCGCTCGCACCTCGATGGCCTGAATCTCTCGGACCGCTTCAGATACGTGTAAATCACGCGGTGATCGCCCCACATCCATCCTAATGTTCAGGCGCGACGTCTCGTGGCTGTTGGCAATTTTTTCATGTTAAAGAGATCCCCCGGAGAAAGGTGTTCTCATTCATTCGTGACTGCATGGAGACTGTCGAGGCTTCTCTCCACAAACAGCCTAGATCAAGGGCTTAGTGCTGGGCAGAACTTTCGAATGCATGTCCGACGAGGGTGTTTGGGAAAAGGAAACGTCCGCTCTAATCAATGGGTATATACTTTCCAGCCGCGAGGAAGATTTGAGCTCCTCATCAGCTGATGAACCTTTAATAATCGAAAACAAATCGCGGGGGGGGCCATCATCGCAACAAGCACAGGGAAAGCGCACATGGATGCGGAGCTGACAGATTTGGTTCCTTCCGTCTGCGGGAGCAGGTTCTCAAGGGGAGGAACCCGCTGATCCCAGACCTGCAAATCCTTATGTAAAAATGCTTCCCCGATTTCGTCCCCTTCACGTGTTATCGAAAGCGGGCTGCAAAAGCGAACACGGTGGAGCAGCAAAAAAAACAAAACCGTTACAAAGCTGCCTCGCGAGCACGGGGAGCACGCAGCCGTGATTTGCGTTCCCGTCGGTTCCTTTCTTCCTCTCCTTCCTCTTCCCTCTTTTTTCCCCTCCCCCTCTTCTTGGTTTTGAAAAAATGCGAAGGTAGAGATGGGTTCTGACGAACGGGGGAGGAAAACCTGGTGCACAACGACCGTTCCGGTAGCCCCAGTGAGAAAGCAGCAACATGCTGAGAATCCACGCAGATCTGTGTGCTTCCGAAGAGAAATTGCACGGTAACAAGTTATGCTAATAATATACTTTATTCCAGGTACAATGCAAACAGCACAATCTCCATGGTGACAGGAACGAGTTTTGATATAATGACATGCTTATTCGAAGGGAAAGAAGGCAGAGCCATCTATCGGAAAATCGCAACTCCACGGAGCCGCGGTGTTTCACGCCTCGGCGGGGGGGGGGGGAGGGGGGAGGGATACCGACCCTGTGACACGCCCTCGAAGGAAGTTGGGGAGAGGGGGGACACCTTTTCGTCACGAACGCGTGTGCCGCTTGCGGAGGGCGCTCGCCCCTGCTCGTGGGGATGGCGACGCCGTCCGCCACAGGGGCGATCCCTCATTCCGACTTTGTGGAGCGAAGACGCGCCGGGGAGCGGCTCGGATTTCCTGCAGAAGAGAGGGGCGACGCGGGCCATACTGCACTCGAGGAAGAGGGCCAACCTTTTTTCCCTGCCCTGGTCTCTACAGGATCCCTGCTCGTGTATAGCCTGAGGGCGGACCGCCGCAGCTTCGAGAGCGTCCAAGTCCCGGAGCGAGGCATCGTGATGGCAACCTCCTCTTTCAGAGGCGGATTCTTCCTGTGCACCACGTGGCGCTGTTCCAGTGAAAGGCGGACCAGGGCTTCGACCGCGATTAGGACATCGTGGAAGCAGCGGTCCATCTCCCCTTCCGCTGGTGGGGTCGTCCCGCTGACGAGCACTCCGGGCACAGGGCATTCCGATCCGTCGTCTTCTGAAGCGTTGCCAAGAGACGCGCGCGCGGAGACTCCTCCGTGCGTCGTCCCCACCCACGGGCCATACCGGTCGACAGGAAGACGCTGTCTTCCCGGTGAAAGCAGCCGGTTGACAGGGTGGACGGAGGTGTGCTCAGTGCCGCGCGATCTTCGTCGGGACGAAACGCTCCTGCCTCAACGAAGCTGGAGATAGGGAGGTGGATCATAGGAGGCAAGGTGTCCGTCGCCCCGCTCCTGAAGTGGCTGCCTCCCTGCTTCCTCACTGAGGGGCACACTCCGTCACCGCGAACGAACCCGTAGGACCTATGCATGCAGGAGAAGGGCGAAGAGGCTCGCCCATCCTGTCTTTCTCCTTCCTCCCCCCCTCTTCCCTATCTCAGGTGGGTGCTCCCTTGCAGCCGCCGCCCTTGCAGATGCTCTGCGGCGGACACTCTCGGTCTGCCGCCGTGGCCAGAGGGAAGAGGGTTGACACCCGGTTGCTACGGGGCATTTATTTATATGAAAAATAAACATACAGGTCAGTGTCAGGACCAAGCCCCGTTATAAATATGCTAAAAAGAACCTGCCGAGCACCGGCACGCAGACCGTCGAGGTTCGCCTCGGCAGCAGAGGGGGAGGAGGGACAAACAAAAAAGGAAAAATAAAACAAAAAATATATACAAAAAAGGGAGGGTTCTGGAAGGGTTCGGGAAGGGATCACCGGATGCTGGAGGGAGTCCTCTGCATCCTTCTAAGGATGCCGGCAAGTTCCTGGTTTATGGCTCCCAGATGGGGCCATTTTGACGCTGTCCTCATGAAAAGGACAGCAAAATAGATGGCGTCCCTGCCGTTCTGGTCTCCTCTGGAGTTCCTCCGTGCAGCCAAGATCCCTCCACGTGTGCAGCAAAGTGATGCTAGGTATGCAGCGAGCATGAGGGCGTCGCTCAGGAAGAGGCGCTTCAGAACATTTCTGGGATTGCTCTCGAGATCCGCAAGGACGCGGCAAAGAGCAGTCCGCAAGGACGCGGTAAAGAGCTCCCACAGGCTGCGGAGAGCAACACAGTCCACGAGCAGGTGCGGGAGGGACTCTCTTTTGCCACACCTGCTGCAGTTTGGGACTCACCTCCTCCTCCAGGTCCAATGATGGAGGCGGACGTTGCACGGGAGGCCCCAATGCAACAGAAGGATCGTCGACTCCTGCCACTTTAGGGGGAGAGTTGCACTGTTCCAGAACGCTGGGGGTCACTGTACCTTCTCCGGAGGAATTTGCAGGAGCTCTTCCCAGCGTAGCAGTCCTTTTGGAGGGACACCCGGGGTGGCAGCATCCTCCAGCTCCCGAGTTGTCCACGTACTTTAATGTTTTTTCCTGTTGTTAATTACGCACGGAAGGTTGCTGTCCCTTGCTTCCCGTAGGAAGAGCAGCATAGGGGCTAGGGGGGTGAACGACGCCCAAAGCAGGTTCCTGGTGTTACCCAGGATCTCCCTCAACGACTAAAAAGGGAGAAAAAGGGGGGGGGGAGGACCGCTGTCCGCTGAGGATGCTGACTTCACTGGAGCGAGCTGCGGGGAGGGGGTCGGCCGTTGCGACCCTGCCTGGCACCCCTCTCACCCCGAGGAGGTTTTGGCGCTTATCCCGCTCCTGCTACTCGGTCCTGGAGAGAGAAAGGATGGAGCGTGCGACAAGCTCCAAAAGAAGCGGAGGCATTCCTCTGGTTCCCATGGCTACGGACGAGGGCGCTCACGCGAGGAGGTTCGAGATACTCACCTGCAGCTCTCTGCGATCGAGAAAGGAGGGAAGGGGAGGCGGGAGGGATTGAGGGAGCGAGGAGACCATAGAGGACAGGAATTGGGATCGGGAGAGCGTGAGAGCGCCCCGGTCCCTCCCCGCAAGCGAACCGGCGGTGCCAGGGGGAAGGAGGGGTCTAAGAAGGGAAGGACAGGAGCTGCCGCGCGCGCGCCCTCGTCCGCGCGGGACCTTGCAGGACCTTGTCCTTGTCGGAATGTCCTCCGGAGGGCAGGAGCAGCTGCCCCAGCTTCTCTCTTCCCCAGTCCCCCTGAGTCCAGTGGGTCCCTCCGCCCAAAAAACCAGCGGGAACTCTGGCCTCCATTCCCGTCTCCGCTTTCTGGGAAACTCCCTTCGGAGGCGTCCCGGCGACCCTTGGAAGGGGAGAGGGAAGCCCCTCCTCGCCTTCGATTTCCTGAGGAAACCCCCTCAGGGCAAACTTCACGGGCTCGCCTCTCCCCCTCCAGGCTGTTCTTTCTCTCCCGAACCCGTGATCCCTGTCGGAGGGTTCCCCTCCCCCACCCGATACGGAGGAGATGAAGCGTTCTTCCTGCCTGCTCCTCCTAAAGAAAGGGGGGCAGATCTTGCGCAAGGGAGAAGAACGGTCAGTGCCCAAAAGCACCCTCTTGGGCACTGACCTCCACCAGGGCCTTCGGGATATCTTGCGACATCTTCCCCTTTTCCTGCTCTCCCCTCCGGAACTCTCTGCACCTCCCCCTCGGCCTTGATTTCCGTGGGTCCTGCCATCCGCGTGTCTCAGAGGACCATCCGAGTCTCGCGGAGATCATACCACTTCTGAGGGTGTTTTCCGATCAGCCTTCCAGAGGTCTTCAATTCCCGACTGGAGGAGGAGGATCGACCTCGGCTGGCATCGCACCGTGCGCGCAGGCGATCGCTCTCTCGACGTGGGGCGTTCCCGTGGCAACGAAGGAAAGATTCGCTCGTTACCTCCGCCCACCTCGCCCCGGGGGAGGGGGACCACTCGAAAGATTCGCAGCCTTTGCCTCCAGGCTGTCTCCTCCCCTCCTCCGTCCTC
Source organism: Raillietiella orientalis (assembly GCA_036172245.1). Lineage (NCBI taxonomy): Eukaryota > Metazoa > Arthropoda > Ichthyostraca > Raillietiellida > Raillietiellidae > Raillietiella > Raillietiella orientalis. The sequence continues at coordinate 3,809,501 of JAYWIR010000015.1, forward strand.
TGACCCAGCTGCCATGGGTCTCCTTGAACGCTTGAGGACTACCGCGGGGCGTTCGGCTCCTGCGCAGCGCCGCGTGGGCCCGCGCAGCCGGTGACCGAGGCGACCCTTACCCAGAGCGTCCCGGAAAGGTCATCCTCCCACCGACGTGCTCCCCGGGCGTTTCCAAGCTCGATCTCCGCTCCGCAGGGCCGGGAAGTGACGAGGCTCCTCGAAAACTCTCGCTCCCCCCCCCCCTTCCCGGGACGCGCCAGGGACACTGATTCGCGAGGGTAATAGGGGGCCGGGAGAGGAGAGAGGAGAGAAAAAGAGGCAGGGGAAGGAGGAGAAGCTCCAGGTCATGAGGATGGCGCCGGAACCTGGCACGAAGGTCCGTTGCTGGGGGAGAGTGCGCCCTCCGCGACGGAGCGGGAGCCGTGATCGTCTCCCTGCCAAAACCCCCGCTCCCTGGGTGTCCTTCCTGACGTCGGGAGTCCGAGGAAGAGGGCGGAGCCTGCCCTCCCCGCAGCGGGCGTGATCTGCGGATACGGGCCTCCCTCCCGTCCCCGGATCCTCCGGGGCAGTAATGCTGGAGCAGTGAGGCCGAGCTAGCGACTTCCGTCTCCATGCCCAGGAGGGGTGATCAAGAGACCCCCTGGCCGTTCACGCGGAGGGAGCAATGCAGCTGATCGGCTGCCCCTTTTTGCGCGCCTCTAATCGCTCCTTCCATGCGGCCCCTCCTCCTACCCCTGCCACCCGACCGGTCTGAGATTAGGCGGCCCTCCCAAGCCGCAGGCACGCAACTTGAGGTCAGCCTGCATTAGACCTTTGGGCAGGTGCCGCGCTCGGGTGCACGGTGCGGACCGGGAGCGCGGCGCCTCGGCGGCCCCTGCCCCGTCCTTCCTTTAAGCTCGGCCCCGGTGCTCCCTGAGAACAAGGGAAGTTCTGGGAAGACCACGACGCGGCGTCGGCTCTCCTCTCCTTGGCCTGGAAGCGCCGCTCCCGTGCAGCCCTGTGGAAAATCCCCAGGCGTTCCCTGTGTCGAGGTCGAAGGCACGTCGGAGAGCACCTGCCCCTCCGCTCCCTCCGCTAAGGAGCGTTCGCCTTCCATCCCGTCTCCTCCGGTATGTCATGCGGGCAGGGAAGGGGGGGGACAGGCGGGAATCGTTCCCGGAGCCGCCGCCCGGCGGTCCGATGCAGGGCATCCTCTGCTTCCCGTCTGTGATCGCTCGCTTGCCTTCTGGCATCGCTCGCTCCCGATTTCCGGGCCGCCGACACCTCTTGATCTTCCTGACCGCGGTTTCCCAGCTGTTCGGCGATGAATTTCTGGAATTTTCTCGCGTGATCGATATTGGGGCTGCTTCGGGAAGCGGCGTCCCTCCTTCCCTCTCCCCTCCCCCCTTCCTTCCTCACCCGCTCTTCCCTCCGCGAGACTCCTCGGTAATTCCCTAGAACGCTTTCCCTCTCCTTCCCTCTGTGTCGGCGGGCCCTTCGTGCCAGTCACGCGAGCGTTCGCGCGGCCGCGTTCTCCCTGCCCGGGAGCCCTGCCGACGCCCTGAAGGAACAGAGGCCCTCAGGGTGCGCGGACCCTCCGCCCCGATTTCCCCTCCCCCCCAACTCGGCCTTGCCGCGCGAGACCCGCCTCCAGCAGTGGGACGGGTCTGCGTGCAGCAGCAGCAGCAGCACGCGAAGCAAGCAGCGCGGGCCGGAGCCCGTCTGGTCGAGAGGGTGCCCCCGCATTCCGTGACCGTAGGCTTCTCTCCTCCTCCTCTTTCACGGCTCTTCCACCGGCGTTATTTCGTGGAGGAGCGGCAGAGCTGCCCACGAGGATGGGGACCCGGCTGCCGCAGGTAGGGGGGGGGAGGGGAAGAGCTATTCCGCCGGCCCTCCTCGAGGCTCGCCGCCGCCTCGCTCCCCTCCGGCGCCTGCGCCCAGCTCCGCCTCGGGAAGCCGTCTTCACCAGGGGCGGATCCCGGCTCCCCCACTCGAGCTCCTTCTCCGTCCCCTCCCGAGAGTGGGCCGACGGCGCTGGCTGTGTCAGAGGGACTCCTCCGCTCTCCTTGAGGATGACGGCTGCTTCCGGAGGGCTCTTCAAGTCTTCCGACTTTCAAGAACCCCTGCCGCCACTCTTCCTACCTTTAGTGCAGGGGAGTCCCGTCCTCCTTTCTCCGGAGAAGAGACTGGAGATGGGAAGACTGGTTCTTCCTGGGGGCGGCATCCGCTCCGCAACTCCTGGAAGCCGGAACGCTCCCCCCTCCCCCCACATCGCCTCTCCTTCTCTCGGCCGCGCCCCTATGCATCCGCGATGGGCGTCTGAAGGAGGGGAGAGTGGCCCCGGCGCGCCAGGAGCCCTTTGGACCCTTCCTTCCTTTCTCTCCCGGGGATGTCCCTCTCTTCCACCTTGGCGGGATCGAAAAACCCCGGAGGCATGGTATTGATCCGGCGGGCTCACTCCAGCGAATCCAGACGGAGGGGAGCGAGAGGGACCGCTCGTCCAAGCTCCGAGTTCTCTGAAGGCGATGAGAGGGCCTGAGGTTCCCGGGGTCCATGAGCCCTGCTGAGACGGGTCCAGGGGGCTGCTGAGACGGGTCCAGGGGGCTGCTGCAAGACCCACCTTCCCGCCACGGAAGGTCTTCCCCCGCGGGCGAATCTTATCTTCGTCTTCCGCGTCTGACCGGAGAGCAAGGGAGGGGGAGGGAGGGGGAGGGAGGGGAGAGTGCCACCCGGTCACGCTGGGGCGTTTATTAAAAACTACTGAACAATTGTGGTACGAGGCCCCACTACGTCCAATTCATCTCGAAAGGGGAGAGAGGGCAAGAGAAACGCCGTCCTGACCACCGAACCTCCCCTTCTAGGATGAAAGCTCGCGCTCGGCCGACCTTCGAAGATCCACGACTCCCCTAGCGGTCCGTTCTTCTAGAGATGTCTCCTGCACGATAGGTCTTTCCGCTTCCTCTCGCACCGTTCACCAACAGACGGGCATGTCTCCTTCCAGTGCCCGCCGCACTCAGAGGATGCACCCCTAGGGACCCGAGAAGAGCTTCCGCCAGGGTTGCCGTGTCGACTCGCGGCACAGGAACGACGGTGCGTCGGGCGGCGAACGCAGACGGGTCGTCTGCAACCGAGGGCAAAAACGGAGAAGCAGTTGTGGCTTGTCTCTAGGGAGATGCGGAGAGCGCATGGGAATGAGCGCTAAGCCCACCACAATTCATGTACTGCCCTGCCCTCAAGGCTTTTGGACTCTCGTAGGACCCAATGCTCTACTTTGACCTAGTGGTCCTGCCTGTTGATAGCACATCCCCAACGGTAAAGGGTGAGAATTCGCAGCTCTGCACTGCCACCTCAAGCGTATCCGGCAGGATGGTTCGTGCAATCCCTACTCCATTGGGATGCGATTCTTCGTCCTCACGGCGACGAAATTTCTCCTAGAATTTCGGTAATGGATTGTATTTCGAGCTGGACGCAGGAAATGGAACCGCATCTTGGCCAACAGGTGGCACCTCGGTGGGACTCAGGAACTCAAACGCCACCTCATTCTCCAGCATCTGAAGTTGCAGAGAATCGTGTGATGCAGCTGGCAGAGAATGGAGACATTGAGGGAGAGCTTCAGGCGATTCAGCAGCGAGTCCGCCGCCAGCTTGGATCCTCTGCCTGTAGTCCAGCAGGTCCAGCATCCAGCATCTACGTCCTCGTGGCAGCGTGCAGACTGACGCCGAGGGTCTTCAGCAGCTTTTACCTGCTCAAGAGACTCTGGGTCTCGATACAGAGGACGTAGGTCGCGTAGTCAGAGTCCCCCCTGCGCGAGGGGAGCGGAGGGGAAAGGTTGTGCTCTTCCTCCTCTGGACCTCCCCTTCACCCGCAGAGGTTCTTGGAGAAGAATCTTGTCGTTGCCACCTCGAATTCCATCTTCCGGTACAGCTTCATGGCTGCTTCACCTCCTGAACGAACCTTGTGAGTCTGCGCCGGTGAGGTGCCCGCTTTACATCGTTGTGGACAAGAACAAGGCACTTGTCGGTCTCGGCTGCCCTGTACCATCTGGCGTGACACTCCAGCCAACCCATGTTTTGTGGAACATCCACAGATCCTACTAACTCCTCTGCCCAGAGTGCTTCTTCAATAGCAGAGGACTTCATTCACGGATGAATATGTTCTCATCCCCGGTCCCCTCACCCTATCGCTTGACCTTCCATGATCAGGGCCAGTGGTCCAGAAACGATCCGAAAAACAGCAAACCGTTTAAGGATGCTGTGCATCTCTTGGAAACTCATCAACAATAGGAGGAAAAGGGGGAGCTGTCGAGGCGACCGGCGGAGAAGCTGCTTCATGCACCCTTTCAGACGCTCTCATGGCCACAATAGAGTGACCTTTGTGCCACTCTTGTGGCGGCCTCGCTCGCTAAGTGACGCCCTAAGGCGAGACCACATCAACCTGCTTCGTCCTTTCGCTTTCACTTGGGAAAGGTCGCAATTACCCTCGCACACTTCCCCAGTGACCATCATCCATTTCCAGAAAAGTGTCTAAATGGAGATTTCGGTCTACTCTTGATCTCTATCGGAACCTATCCCGATGCTCTCGAACTGGATCGTTCGACATGCAGTCTGCGACACTGGACAGACGTTTCGCATCACTCATCCAGGATTCGAAGAGGGAGCTACTCCAGATGAGTGACAGCGAGGCAACCACTCCAAACAATGCGCCTTCCGGTTGCAGGGATCAGTTTGCAAACAGCATATAAGAAGAGTACAACGCGCAGAACGTATGGTGTCATCCGCTAACAGCAGGCAACGGCAGGCAAGGCCTTTCGCTTTCTCTCCCTATTCTGACACTCCGGAGACTTCGTTTTCCAGATCTCTTACTTCGCGACAGAATCTCGAGGTGCATTAATTTTACTGTGCTCGCAGGGCCTCGCAAGTGCTTTTCTCTGACCACTAAAGATATGTTTGCAATGTGAAGTTGCGTTGGCTCTGTATGATGACAACTGAAATGCAGAGATGAGAGCAGGAGAGGAAAATGTCCCGCCCCTAAGGAGATTCCCTATCCAGAAAGCACCCCGTGCTTGGGGCCTTGCACGAAGCACACTGTTTTCCAGGTCAAAGAGAATCGAGGGGTTTGAGAGGTGCATATCGAGAACAGAGACATCTGGAGAAGCAAAGAGCATCAACGCAAATCATCCTCGGAACACCACTGAGTTGGTACACCTCAGACAACAGCGAATTCTGGCCTTGTCGTCCTCACATGCTTTCACACACGACCAATCCAAACCACGGGAATGCTTGTTGGGAACAACTTGTGCACTTATTGTTCCCCAATGCGACTGCTTAACACAACGGTCGACGGCGTCATCTCCAGCAGCAGCATGAGGAGAAAGTTTACCTCCGGGGCGAGAGCATTGCAGAGAGAACACGCGTAGCAATCCCTCGCGGTCAAGGGGGAGTCATGCAGTGTGTGGGCATGCTCCACGCCTCAGGCTTCTTCGTCACCAATACCTGAAGAATACCTGAAGTTCCAGAATTACAGATTCATCCACTCAGCCCGACTGAACGTCCTATCAATCAGGGCCGGACCGGACCCAGGATGAAACCAGAGGAACTCGCGTGTCGGCGCTGCCGGACGGAGGACGAAACGTTGACTCATTTATTAAACCGATGCAGGAGGCATTTTCGTTCGCGTGGCAGCATGCGATCCAAGAAATGATCAGCATGGCCGAGATGGATGAGGCAAAGTGGACCTTAGTGTCCACCAACCAGAGAGCTCCAGGAACGGATTTCCTCCTGCGACCAGACCTGGTACTGAAGAAAAGAAATCGAATAAGAGTGCTGAACATCTGCTGCCCGTTCGAGGGGGAGAAGAGACATTCAGCACAGCTAGGAGGAACAAACTGGAAAAGTACGAAGGGGATGCCTTCCAGCTTGGCAGAGAGGGGAAACAATGCAAGGTACATGCTCTCATCGTTGGCTCACTGGGAATCTGGGACCCAGGTAATGAGGAAGTGCTGCAGGATCTTGGAATCCCTAAGAAGCACTCGGAGAAGATGAAGCACTGGATGGTGGTTTCGTGCATCTGGTACTCCAGCGACATTTACGCAGCCCACGTCATACTAGGGACCGACAACCAGATACAGCTGGAGAACCCAGCGGTCAGCTCTTGCGAGACGGAGGACAGGAAGCTGAGGAGGCGACATGCTGTGGGACGACCAGCGTCCCACAAGGACAGATAAGGAATCCCGGGAGAATGCCAAGAGCCTCCCCTGTAACGCGATGCTAAATTGTAAATTTAAGCAATAAAACTCCTCAACGCGAGATGGCTGATTGATTCGTTGGATGAACTCGAATTGGACGAATCGTGACGAGTGGGAGAAAAATAAGGTACAAAGGCAATGGGTGTAAGAACGAGGATCGAGTCACCAGAAAAATGAATTTGCCAGCATCGTCCAACTCCATACGCACGCTCCCATCGCCGCGTCCTGCACGGTCCCGCACATCCTCGTTCCCCCTTCGTGGCAGGTGTCTGTGCCAGCTTGCAGATGTCGCATAGGCGGCTAAGGACCTCCTGGTGTCGTAGAGCTGGTGCGCGATGTGCACGCACAGAAAACACTCAAAGGCGTGCGAACCTTCACGAGGTGGTATCCCTGCAGATGTGCAGCACTGGGATCATCAAAGACTTTCCAGTCAGTGCAATCGCACAAGTAGATGTTCCTTTTTCTCGTTCAGGACTCAAAGCTCCTTCAAAGTCCCTGAGGGATGGAAGGATGCAAGTCATGGCTGATTGAAACAAGCTCAGAGATTATGGAGGTACCGGTATGGTCTCGGTATGGAACACCTTGACTGACGCAGGGGGAAGATCCAACCTAACTCTGTGGTGCTACAAAGGACTCTCGGTGCCATTTTCAAAGGACTTTCTGCAGATGCTCATCAGGATTGTGATCAATCAGGTCTCCCTTTCCATTGTGCATCTCGACCGCGGATTAAGCAAGGTGGAGCCTGTTTCCAAGGCGTGCTTTTTCCCAGGTGCACTTCCCTTCTTCATGCCTCTTTCTAAATCTTAAAGAGGACAACTTCGATTTTAAAACGGGCTCACGTTCGATCTCCGGACATACGTCTCTTTCAAGGATCTGTCCTTCCTTGCTACTTACAGGATAAGGACTTCGAAAGCTTCACGAGGCACGGAGGATGCCATGTATCCTCCTAGAGCGAGAATGAGTAGACTAGAGGAAGATTTCCTTCTGAGGGACCTCTGGACCGCGTCAACTATTCGGAGAAAAGCATTCGAAAGCTTCGTTATGCGACCAGTGGTTTTCCCAGACGTCCTCTTGTACCATGCTGAAGCAAGAAAGAATCCTGTTGTCGCCTGGCAAGGGTCCTTTTGTTGGAATTCTGGCATGGAAGTGCCAGGCATGAACGATTTGCCTTCCTTCTTGAGCCTGAGGCAGTGTTCCGTGATTCTCTCTCTCCCTGATGCTTCTCCTTCGCTGGCACTCCTGGAAGAAGCGAGCCGGATGCTTCCCTTTCCCCTTCAGCAAGGCGTTCGCTTCTCCTGTGGATAAGCGATGCCTTGCTGAGGGAGCATTGGCCGGTGAAAGTGTCGGTCGTACTCTCCGCGAGGCTGTACACTCTAGAAGAATGTCCCCAGTTCCGTAAGGAGAAATGAGCTCTTCCCGCTCCACGTCCCAGGTGGATGACAACTGCAGAGACTAGTGGGAACGGGTGTCGATGGCGGCGCGCGTCCCACTTGAGCAGTGAGCGAGCTGATGCGAACACAGCGCTGGGAAAGCCACATCAGAGACCTGTCTCCTCTCAGCGAATAGATCATTAGATGAACATGGAAAAGGCCGTGAATGGGTAGAGAAAAGTTTAATGACTTGAGGGTTAGTAAGAAAAAAAGTAAGATGCACTATAGTAAGAAAAAAAATATCGGAATCCAGCTGCAACCATGAATCTCGCACTCGCGCGTACGAGGGTGGGCCATGTGATCTGATGGCAAGGCCTTCAGCTCCCCATAAGGAACAGCAGGTCGCAAAGTTTACCACGAGTTCTTGCTGCAGATTCCTTTCTCAGCCGAAAATCTTCGCGGAGATGAAAATTTGGCTCATTCATCTTACGTGCAAGCATTGTTTATTTCACTATGTATGCATGTTCTTCTCTTGTTTCGAGATCACTGAAGTCCTCCGGGTCTGCTTACGCGAAGTTTCCACCTTTTCAGCGCTCTCATCAAGATGCCGAAATTTTCCTTCGTGAATGGCAGTTTCACCGACCACGTGGAGGCCTAATGGCATCATATCTGGACGGTACGGTGGATGATGAAACAACGCACTATATAATGGTCGAACTGATGGCGGTCTTGCACACTGTGTGAGGGAGGGGTGAGTCTTTCATATTACACCTAGATGCGATCGATCATGAGCTGCCGTGAATAATCTCAGAAATGATCTAAGAAGTCGATCCCTCCGGTTGATTTCATGAGTGCGTTGCATTTGGTAGGATTTCAAGGCGGAAGCTAGCTGGGTGCTGAATGGCTCATCGTACAGGATGGTGTTCCCTTCTCTGCGATCTCTTCTTAAGTCACTTCCAGCATTCAACTCCGCTTCTATCCGTATGGCAGTTTTCGTAAATGTTCTAAAGTTCATCATAATTTCTTGATGTTTCTCTACAGAGGACTCATCCACGGCTCTCTCTTTGGAGAGTTCTCCACTCTTGGACGCCATTTTAAACACAGGCTGCACCCATAGCATTTGGAGAAATTCCCTTATCACAAAAAAAGAAGTTTCAGAAACAATATACACTGGATCTCATCTGCCTTGGAAGGCTTTAGGTGGAATACATATGTATACACATATGGTGCAATCATACTTAGTGACCCTAGCAAACTGCCGATTTTTCAGTTTTCTTGGGTCATGTTTTTGGAAAATGCCCTCATCTTTGTAACTCCCAGGCGGCATTCTTGCATTGCGCATGCTCAGTGACGAGGTACAAATGATGATTCACATCTGTTGTCTCTATACCCTGGACTCTTGACGATGCTTGCATCTCCGCCTCATCGTCCATATCTTAATGTTCTCCAAGTCGTACCAGCATTTTGCGAAGATCCTGGAATCAAATCCCTGTTTAAGCGGTTTCCAGACCTTTCTCCACAGGATTCCGAACTCGAATTCGAATCTCACTACGTGGAAATCAAGGATGCGATCACGACGGTGCAAAGAATCTATTAAACGAATGCCCCCCTCTAGCAGAGATTGCGACAGTGAGGAATCTTCAGTTTCTCTTTTTAAAAAAACCTCGGTGGCATGCATCACACGTAACACAAGCACGCAATTCCAGACAAGAAAAATTCACTGGAAGAATCTTCCAGACTGGAAAATGAGCAGTTCTGAGGGAAAGACACGGGTGCCAGCCAACACCATCTACACGTGCGGGGCTGACGGTGACTGGCAACAGTGGTAGGCAAAAGGTTCCCCACTTATTAACATTCCAAGCATCCCGAGTATTAGTGGGTTGCGTATGCTAAGATGACCGTCAGCAATGCGGTGAATTGGAAGGATTCTAAAGATCAGGATCTAAAAATCCAAAATTTTTACGGCGCCCATTTACACTATGGCATCCACAAATGGATGGGCGTATTCAGAAATAGTTTTTCAATTACCAGGAAAATCCATTAATAAGAACGAAGCACATATGATTCCTTAAATGGCATGGGTGGAAACTGGAGAAGTCTTCTTTAATGGCCCACAACAACGTCAACCCGAGTAGGTTTTCTCCACGGTGACAACCGAAGCAATCTCGACCCTCGTTTCGATCTTGCTGTTTGGCCGAATCACATGATGAGGAAAATTACTGTAACAGGCGATGATGATCCGTGCATGAGTGAGGGCATAGCGAAACCGGAGGAGGCACCTACCACGAGGAACTATCAAAGGTGTTCGAGGATGCAAACACCCATAAGATGCAAATAACAAGAACACCCATATTTCGATTCAAGCAGGAAGAAGGCCAGCGCGCATTAAGATCGCAGGTCGAGGGATCTGCCCTGCAGCCCGCTGGAGAGGGGAAATCAGACCTCCTGCCCTACGAGGCGGTGGCGACCGGATGTGCCGGCTGCACGTGCAGCGGTGAAGCGTCATCATCAGCACGTTGGATAGAAAAGGAAGAGCGGCGGGTAGGCCGTACTGGAGCGATTGGTAAGGAATTTCAAACGTACGCCTTACCCCACTGAGAGAAAGGATGAGGGGTCCGATGATGTCCTTTATGGACGGCATTGATGGCGATACTACGTGCTTAGGATCTGTTAATCCGCAGCGGATCAACCGCACTCGAAACAGATTAAGGGTAATGATCTCAGAGCCGAGACGCATCATCACAAGAAAGATAGGTAGAAACAAAGGAAAAGACACGTCCAGGTGGCCTTCCACGTGGAACAGAGGATTTTTTTCGGTGGCTTCTTGAAAGCAAGACAAGTTGCTTGGAGACCCGTCAGGTGCCTCGTGGTGAAAAAGTGTGTGGTCCTGTGGCGGACTGCACGCCAACGTGTACACTGCCAGAAGTGGAGGGTTCCCAGGCTTGTCAGGGGAGCCGCAGAGGTGGTGGGGGACGGGATGGGGCTTGAAGAAAGAGGGGGGCGCTTGCCGAGGGGTTCGGGATGGCTCGAGACTCTCCCGGAAGGGATCGCGAAAGAAAGTGCGTCTCCTTGCGATGGTGCTCTCCGGGTGAACAGGGAGATCGGAGGTCTCATCTCGTTTGAAGAACGCTGCTCCGAGGCTGCCATCCGCCTCGGTCCCGCCTCTGCTGACCATCTTCGGGCAGCCTTCACATGGATTCGAGTGGAGTTTCCGGTCCACCTGGGTCCTCGTGTCCGGTCTGCCTGCGGAGGATGGACGCAAGAAGCGAGGTGTCACCTCCATGGAGCAGTCACGCAGCATCCGGGGTGGAAACGTGGATAACGCCGGTGCCGAATGGGACTGCGACGTAATCCACGGACCCCAGTCGCGTCGGTGGCCGTGGTGGACCTGGCCGCAGGGAAGCAGCCATCCCCTGGCAATCTCGGGATCCTCTGCGAGCCCGCCGCCCGTGCCCGCCGAAAACTCTGCGCCCTTCCCATCCTCCCTGCTCTCAGTGACCTCGGTAACCTCGCCTTCCCTCGCCTTCGGGGACGAATCCCGAAGCCGTCGTTTCTGCCAGAGTGATGAGAACAGAAAATCCTCGGAGAAGAGCGAGGACAGGGAAAGGAGTGATGTTCCGACCTTCCCCTTCCTACTCAGGGATGCTGCGGGTTTATCGTGCGGGACGGTGGGGCCGCGGGAAAAGCAGCAGCCGCGAGGCGCGTGCTGGAAACCCAGCTCGAAAGGTCTCCCGCCCTTCTGGAAACCGGGATTCCTGCGCGGCCCGGCATCAGCTCCTGAATCCCGCCTACTCAGGCACCGGTGCGAATTCCCACGGCCCCTGCATTGCGAGGAGAGGAGCGCGGGGGAGAGAGGAAAGCACGCAAGAACGGCGATTCCGTGCGCGGACAGCTTGTCGAACGCGTTCCCTCGGAAGCGGACGTCTCCGGAGTAAGCGAAAGCTGCTGTCGATCAGAGAGGTGCCTTTTCCTCGTCTTCTTCCTCCCTCCTCTCCCATCTCGAAGCGGGAAGGTGGAAGGGGATGCTCTTGAATTTTCAGCCGCAGGAGGAATGGACCGGCGCGAGCCGCCGCCGAGGAATTCCTCGCAGACAGCAGCGCGTAGGAGGAGGAAGCCCTGCGATTCCGTGTGTCGCTCCCATCCTCCCTCTTCCCGTTCCTCTTTCCCGTATAGAAAGGCTGGGATCTCGAAGGAAATGAAAGGGGGGGGGGAGGAAGAGGAGGAAGCAACACGTAGAAGCGATAGAGAAACCGCGAAGCGGCCTGGAGATCAATCAAAGCGGAAGACGCGCGAACTTGGAAAAGGGCAGACCTATACTCAGGGTGGGAAGGGAAGGGGGGAGAAGAGGAGACGTCGGGCTTCGGATGCATGCGTCTGCTGTTCCTCCCCCTCTTCTTTCCAGTGCCACGGACAGCGGTCAGAGGATCCTTCAGCTCGCCGTGCTCGCGAACGCCTGCAATTACGAGCAGCTGACTGATGGCTGGAAGGTGCGATGACGGAAAAATCGATGCGCTCTCATTAAGGCGATCCACGCGCCACGAAAATCATCCATTAAGAAGGATTTCCCTCCTCCTTCCTTCTCTTCCTTCCTCCCCCTCTCCTCCTCCTCCTCTCCTTTTTCCCGGAGCTCGCCAGTGATGCTGGAAGATTGACTGCGATCTTCCAGGAGACGGGCTGCGTCTCCACGTGATTGATTGCCTTATAATTGTTGCGCTCGCTAGCTGGGGGTATTCCGTAGGCGGAGGCTCTACTTCTTGGACAACCATCCCGCGAGCCTCCAGGAAGAAGGGAGAAAGACACATTCGGGGGCTGCCGAGCCAGGAAGAGGACCCCTCGTTCGCCTACCGGAGCTCTTGGACGCCGATCCACGCCACCCGAGGGCGCGCGTCAGCTTTTCAAGATAGGGGCATCCCGGAAGGGGGGAACATCCTGTGGATGAAGGAGTCTTTCCCTCTTGAACTTGGGAGGTAACGCTGAAGGGGAACCGTCACCTTTCCTTGTTCTTTCCGGAGGGATCCCTCGGTTTGTGAAGGCCGCTCCTGGAGTTTTCTTCGTCGGAGGGGAACCCCAAGGAGGACCACTCCCTATTTCCTCCTCCTCCGAAGAGAACCCTGGAGGGACGTTTACGAATTTTCCCTGAAGGGTCGCTCCCGAAGGGAGCAGCGCGCTTCTTCACACTCTGGAGAGGTACCAATCAGCTCCGTGGTGCTCGATGGACGGTTCCATTCCGACAACCGGAGGGGAACCCGGCTCTCTGATTCCCGGAAGGACCTCGAAGGACTGACTTCGAATCCCGGCATCCAGTCAACGGGCGCATCCGGTTTCCACGAGTGCCGCACCCGAATAGGCCAACCAGCGACATCCTGCGGAAGGGGGGAACTGGAAAAACCCACGACGACGCACCCTTGCGTTCTTGGCGTCGATCCTCCGGGTGTGGGGATTGGAACCCGCGACATTTGGTACCACGGGGGGAGACCGCGACCACACGGCCGCCAACGTGGGCGTCCGTAGCCGCACGGCCGTATTCGCTTTCTGCTCGCCCTCCGATGGGAGGAGGGGCGGAGCGGCACGGCGGCGCAATCGCGTCGCGCCGCCATCTGCTCTCTAGAGGGCTGCGCCGGGCTGGCCTCCTCGAAATCTCTCTTGGGCCTTCCAGCAGGGGAGGAAGTCGCTGAGCTTGCAGATCCCCGACCTCATAGCGACCCCTGCGTCCAGCCATAGGACGCCCACTGGTGTGGGCAAGCAACTTTTGCCATTGTCAATACTCCAAGCATCCTATCAGCGCTCGGAGAGTTTTCGACGACTCCAAAAGTCGCGCGAAGAGCGTGGGACTCCGCGTTAGCGCCTGGGAAACATTCTCCTGGAGAATCTCCGTCTGCAAGAGAAGGCAGCGCCTACGCAGCTAGGAGGGCGACCCAACGGGGGGGGGGGAAGAACTGAGAACGAAAACACCGTATACACGCACGCAGAGACCGTCGCTTTTAGAGAAAGGTGGGAGCCAAGAAGAGACTAAACAACAGTTGAACTCGGTTCGATTTTTAGCATTCCTCCATCCATAGAAATCGTGGATGTTCGCTGACCATTCAAGTGAGACACCACGTTGGGTGTAAAGAAGACATCCATGGAGCAACGACTGTGGGACCAGAATCCGACTACGATGCTCCTCTTTGCGAGCACCGCATTCGCAGGAATCCTTCGTTCTGGAAATACTTGGTAGATGAAGAGGGGATGGTGCTTTTTGATCCGATCGATTCCTTTCCCAATTTAACTTCAGATCATCATCTTTATGAACTCATTCCATCCTCTCGCATCGGATGAAAAGTTCAGGGGTACATTCAGAGCGGCAAACTTGCGTATTTCAAAATAAGCGGTTCCATCACCCTGAACAGAATACCAACGCAACGACCGGATGGTGGAGGATGCCTTGAGGGAGTTTTCGAAAGGCCGGGAGCACGAGGAGGAGAAGGAAAAAGCAATCCATCTACAAAGATTTCGCATTCATGGCGGTCACAAACACTGAAGACCATCTCCGTGCTCCCAGGAGTCTTTTTCTAATGAAGAGCGACAAAGAGCGCGCACACACCAAATCGAAATTAAGCCAATGAAAACGCAATTCGTGCAATAACGTGTCGGCCCAACGGCGGATGGGGGGCTCCCCCGATACGCGCGTATCGGTGTGTGCATCCACATGGACGCGTGTCAAAACACTGACACACAGGATTAATCAAAATCAAATCATTACACGAGAAATCTGCGGGCGATTACGGTCGGTTAGCAGCGGCAATGACAGTACAAACGAATCCGTGGAAAACATGGATTGGGGACTCGTCTGCAGCATCACGTGATCTACGGATAAATCACGGGGGTTACGTGGAAAAGGGAAAACTCGTGCCAAACCGTGCATCTTATGGAGCAGATTCGCTGGACAGCGGGGAAATGCGTCTGCATCAGGACACAGTGTTTGAACAAGCTTACTGTGAGGGATATCCGTGTGTGCGCGTGAGTGCACACACACTGAACACCTCTGGAACATGTGCTGCCGTTCATGCATATCATTATCATTGCATGTAAATACCAAAGCGTGTCTGTCCCGTAACAAAGTGACTTCTATTTGCAGCAGGGGTTCTTCCGTAAGCTAAAGGTAACTGGCGGTCAGAGAAAGAGGGAGGTTTCCTGGAATTCCTGCGAGGTGGTGGAAGTTGTGATAAAAAGGCGGAAATCGATCGAAAATGCAGAATGTGAGAATTCTTCTCTCCCGCTCTCCCGAATGCGATGAGCGCATTCCTGCAATGGCTATTCTTCGTAGAAAAGATACGAAGCTGGCGGGGGATGTCCAATGAAGGACGTTTATTGCAATAGTTCTGCTCCAGTCTCCCCCCCTAATAGAAACACTCCAACCTCTCAGGCACAAACACAGCCGGAAGAATTAATTCCCTCGTTAGAATGTATCCACGGTGTGGGCGCAGACTGCGTATTCGAGCACAGGACACGGAATCGCCAACAGGGACACCCTGCTGGCAAGTAGAGAATAGGCTAAACGTTTGCCAACAAGTTGAGTGTCTTCTCGGTCAACCAGTAGCCAAGGGTGGAGCGCACGCCGGTGGCAGCGCTTCCTAGGGTCCCGATCGTTTTCCCTAATGCTGTTCGTTGGACTGAAAGGGCGGCGGACCGGGAAATCCAAGAACCCACTGGCAGTCTTTTTAGTTCACCCGACCCGGACGCTCCCTTATGCCTATCTTGCCAAACTGCCATGCACGAAACCCTTTAGGAGGGCAAGCTGAGGATGGCTGTTAATTGGATTTCCGCTTCAGTAGCACAGAGCAACCTCATACTCAGCTGAAGTGTCCCGTTGGCTTCTGGAGAATTTTTTCGGCAGCCGGATCAAGGATTCCCAAGGTCCTGCCTTTCTAGGATGATGACCGTGTGTGCCCTGCATCCCATGGAGTGCTGGTCCGGATGCAATCAGTTCCCAGGTTTCATAGAGCTTTAGCCGGCGACGTTGCATGGGACGAACGAAACGCCCTTGTACTCTGCACAGCACTGCACTCGCCTGCCGGAAGGACCGCAGGGACCAGGAATCTGAAGATTCGCTAATGACAGGCATTTCGTTCCACTTTCCAGGGTGACTCCTCACGAGGCGACTGGATCCGTGCAAGTCCCCTGAAAATTCATGCTTCGGTTTACTGCCGGGGCTCACAGGTGGCACGGGGCTCATACGACAACGGCCTCAAGACTCCAGCTCATTGGCCCCGACGCCAGAGATGTCCCACGACACAGTCACTCTGTACCTTCCTTCCGACAGTGCTTGCAGCAGCCTTTCTTCATCCGGAAAAACTCCTAGGAGTGAAGCAGCGGGCAGAGTGCACAGACACAGATGTGCGGATTTCGAATGGGAAAAGTCTCTGCTCCCACGAAAAGGGCGGCTGTTCTCAGGTGAACGGCAAAGAGCTTGGCCACGAGACATCTTGGCTGCAGCCTCGGAGTCGCATCCGCACGAATGCTCGCGCATCGGAAGAAGGCGAGCAGGGAGGCGGAAGGAGGCGCCCGGTGCGCCAAATTGGCAGGACATGCCGAGGCTTGCTTCCTCGTGTTTCCTTCTCCCGACTACGGAAGAAGTGTGGAGCCTCTTCCTGCGCGAGATGCGAGCCCCGTCCAGCCCGGGTCTTCTGCAGGAACCGCAGCGCTACGAGGGGGCAGTGGCGGCAGTGATTTTGACTTTGCCGCCTCCTTGCGCGCACTTGCATGCGTCGTCGCGCGACTCACGCGCATCCTCACACCTCGTAGCAAGTCTCTGGGGTGACAGTGCGTGGGCACGTGCAGGCTTGCTAGCTGCACGCAAGCAGCGCGAGCACACATCGGTCCACGTGCGATACTTCAAGGAGGAGAGCACGTCGGGGGGAGTGCGGAGGAAGGGGGGGAATCTCAGCTGAGGCGTGCGATGGCATGCCCGACGCCGGGAACGAGGGAACTCGGCTCCTCGCGTCTGCGCGCGTGCAACATCGCGCCGCCGCCATCGCCGCCGATCGTGTGCCAGCGGCTCGGTCGGGTTCTCGTGGCCCACCGGTGACGTCATCCCCTTCCGCCGCGCATGGCGGGTATCTGCGGAAGCGAAAGCGGCGGGCTGGAAACGGCCTCGTGGCGGAAACGGCGGGAGTACTCATGCGCACCCGGGACCGCAGGGGGAGCACAGCCGCCTGGAGGATCGGACACTTCGGCCGTGATCCCGCGTGCCGACTGTGCGTGTCCCGCTCGCCTGGCTCCCGCTTCACCTTCCGCGTGCTTCTCGGGAATCTGCGCTTCTCGTGGCGGCAGCCGCAGAAGGGAAACCGGAGGATGCCTGCCAGCTGAGTCAGCGCGGACCATCCTATAGTTGGTCAAGATGCTGATCTTCGGGATGCTCTTCCTCGCAGTCCCGGCATGTGAGTTGGGGGTGGGAAGCAGGGCAAAGCGTGGGACCGTGGTCCCCGGACCTCCTGGCGAATGGGGGCGCGTCCCTGTGCGGGATCCTCGTTCTCAATCCGCCTTTTCCCCTCCGAGGCACGCCCTCCCCTCGCGTGAGTTCCGTGGGGCGGGGCGAGCGAGCGAGGCGATCCAAGGGACCTCTGGGAGTACGAAGGGGCCTCCTCGCTTCTAAGCAGCGAGGCGAGGTGGACGGATACGCCCGCACTCTCCTTCCCTCGAGCTGCTCGCGGGCCGGGGTCCCGCGGACGCTGGCGACCTTCCTCGCTCCCGCAGCCGCCCTGGACGACCCCTCTCGGGGGGGCTTCGAGGATGCTCTCCTCTTTCTCTCGGAGGAGGTCCGTTCTTCCCGGCCGTTCCCCCCTCGCCTGCTCCAGCCAAGGGGGTCGCGACTGACCCCTCCTGCGCTGCTCCCTCGAGCTAACCAGTTGGTTCCTCCCCTTCCCCCGCAGTAGGGCTCCGTCCGTATGCTTCCGTGCGGGGTCCCCCCTTCCCGGGGAGGCGCGCTCGCCCCCAACACGCAAGGCAGCCATCTTTGCGAGGACGCACGCGAGTGTCCCCTCCTCCCGGAAGAGGGGCATCGCGGGACCGTGGCGGCCATCCCGCAGGGCTGCTCCCCGTCTCGGAGAGCGGGCGAAACCGAGGCGGCGGGAGGACTCCCTGCTTCCCCGCCGTCTGGACCAAAGCCACCGCGGCACACGGCAATGCAGCCGCCCCCACGCGGTGCCTCGGGGCGTTCGCAAGGGCGTCGGGCCTCGGAGAGGCCCCGGGCTAATAGTAGGCGCCCGTCGTCACCGGGGCCAGGCGGGACGTCCCCGCACGAGACGCGCGCTGGCGGCATCGAGGAGTAGAGAGGATCGCCCTCCGGGCGCTGGCCCGCCAAGCGCCGTGCCTCGGGGATCGCGGTTCGTCCTCCTCCCGCTCCATTCCAACGTCGCATCAGGAGGGACGATGGGAGGAGCTCTCCCGGGAGGGTTGCGAGCGAACATTGCGTATCTTCCGGGAAGCGTACGCGGGATGCCACCCTGCGTTCCTCCTTCCCGACCTCCTGAGATGGCTCGGATCGGGGAAGACCAGGGGAAAGGACCCCCTGGGGGCAAAACGCTTCCTTTTCCCGGTCGCTGGGAAGAATACGCCAGAGAGCCCATCCTTGCTTTCCTGGAGCTCTCCTCGCGGTGCGCCCGTCGCAGAGGCTGGGTGAGTGGCGCCTCCCCCCCGCACGACTTTCCGCTTCACATTCCGCCCTTCCCGACCGGGAGTCGATCCCCCCGGACGGGGAGTGCCAGACGACCTGGTCATCCAGCCCTCCGGCCCTCCGGGATCCTCCGGCGCCGCGTTGCTGCTGTCCCGCTTCCACTGCGCTCTACGCGCCACGGGGAGGGGGGTTGGGGACGCAGGGAGCTCTAGAGACGCCCTCCCGAGCTTTCCCCTTCGTTTCCCACAACAGGACCATCCGCGGGCGGCTCGCGCCTCCAGGGGGACGGGATGGGACGATTCCGAGTCGGTCTGCCCTGAAACGGGGGAATCCGGGATGGCAGTCCCTTTCAGAATCCCGGCGGGAGTTTCTCGACGCACTCCTGGAAGAGCTTCCCTGGTCCCTCCGCCACCTCCGGCTTCCCTGGGCCTCTCCGGAGAGCGGGGGGGAGGGAGGGGGAAGGGTGCAGAAGCAGGCGCGGCAGCGCCCGAGGGCGCAGCCCGGAGACGACCCGCAGTGGCATCTCGGCGCCACTTCCTGCCGGGAGGATCAGGGAACGTGCCGACCTTGCGCCACCATGGCATTGCCCTCATCCATGCCGGCCGGCCTTTCGGGCAGCGGCGGGACTCCCCAGGAAGTGAGGAAAGGAGAAAACCCACCCGGGAATGCTGCGGAACGGCGCCCTCTTTTCCATCCCGGTTCCCGTTTTCTTCCCCCTCCCCTCTCCCTCCCCCTCTGTTTTCGAACTCCTCGGATGGAAGTGGAACGAGGCAGCGGGAAGGAATGGGCCGAGAGACCTTCCTGGCAGAGAAACTCCCCCCGACCTTTCCTGTCCACGCAGCGGGGTCTCCAGGAACTCCGGATCCAGTCGGGATTACTACACGGCTCTCGTGGCGGTCATCCCTCAAAACCGGGAGGCGCCTCCCTCTCTCTGCGGGCCGTTCCACTCCCCCCCTCTTCGCATCTCCTCTACAGGAACTGCGGAGGGTCTCCGCCGGACTCCTGGGACACGCGCTTCTACCCCCGGGCAGCGCTGTGTGACTCCTTGGCCGGGGGAGGTCCGACCCTGCTCTGCTGCCCAGACCTCCCCAGGAGCGGACCCCGGACGGATTCCGGCAACTTGTGATCTCGCGGCTGCCCTTTCTGGGACTTCTCCCGGAGGTGTCCCAGACTCGTTCTCTGAAGCGTCTTGATGCCGTTACTTAGAGCCCTCGAGGCAGCCTTCCTCCTCGTGACTACTCCCCTCGAGGGCCGGGGACCAACCGTGGAGAGATCCCTTCGCGCTGGAAAAGGACGGGACGGGACTGCCGTTCCTCGGAGGAGGCGAGCGTCCTCCAGTTGGCGCCTCGTTCTCCGGCTCCCTCCGGGATCCATTCTTCCCTCCCGGACCTGCCGCCGTGCGCCTGCGTGAGAGCGCACCCGTCGACCTAGTGGGCGCCTCCCGCGCCAGGAGGCTCTCGGAAGATCAACAGGGCGAAGGGCGTGTCGGGCACGGATCTCGTGGGAGGGGGATCGAGGCGTATCTTCCTGGGGTTTTCCTCGCTCGACTCCTTCCGGGCCGCCCCACTCGCACGCGGTAGCGGGCGGAGAACTCCATAGCTGCCTGCCACGGACCCATACGAGAGCGTCCACGGGCTTAGCTCACTCCTTCCCCCTCCTTCCCCACTCGGGGCGCTCACGAGGAGTCCCGCGTACGAGCTGGCTTGGGGAAGTCCGCGGCTCCTCAGGACCGCACCCCCGTGGTCCTTCGGAAAGGCGGGCGCTAGCGGCCAGGGCTGAGCGGCGGAGCAGCGATGCCGCCGCCCTCCACCGTCGGACTCGCCTTCCTCCAGGGGCGGGGAGGCGCGCGGAGCAACAATAAGACGATCCCATTGATGCTCCACATCTCCGCCCTCCATTGTTGCACTTTGCTGCTTTCTGGGCGCCGCCGTCCCCCGCGCCGAGCAACCGATCAAAGTGCACCGCCGGGATCTGTACGGGTACTTCGGGAAGGCAAAGAGGCCGGCAGTGACGGGCAGACGCGTGTCCGAGTCGGGAAGATCCCATCGATCGGGGAGAAAACGAGAGCAGTGCAATGCTTAAAAGGCCAGAGTCCAGCCGAAGCCAATTTACGCTGATGAAGCTAAGGAGACGAGATGGCAGGCACCGCGCGAAGGAACGGGAGGAGAGGGAGGGAGACGGGAGAATCTCGTCTTTCTCAGAAACTTCCAGGGACCGAGTTCGGGATCCATGGGCAGCCCGCCTGACTCGGAGGTGAGCGAGCCAGGCGGCGCCCATTCAGATGCAGCTGCGACGATGCAGACTCTGCTACTTCCTGGGAGCAGGAGCTTCCCGATTTTTCCTTTGAGATGGTGGATTTCCCTAATGGGTTTCCTCTGGTGCATATGGGGCAGCGGTGGGGTCCTTGCCTGCTGGGTCGCTTCCACCTCGGACTCTTGCGGCTTTCCTCGAACTTCAGCGTAAAGCGGCCCGGCAGATCTGTTCCTTGTTTTTCGCAGCGCCCGAGCGACGATCGGTCGTTCATCTTGGATCCCAGCTACTGTCGCTTCCGTCTCCGTGGGGTCGTTGAAATTTGTCGCACGGAGGGGAGCGAGATCCGGAGGTTGCCAATGATGTCGACAAAGGTCTTCCTGTCTCCTTTTCCTGGACGTTTCTTCCCCCCACTCTGTTCCTGAGCTTCCTCTGGAATCCTCTACTGGCGGCCTACGGGACACCCGAACCACTCCTCCAGGAGGTCGGCACCCACATCGGTCCAGTGGGAATTTCTTGCTGGTCTGCATGTACCCGGATTTTCGGTCTTTCCGGGAAGCGGGCTCGTGCGGCGCTCTGGAAAGTGCAAGCGCGTGAATCGCAGTTGGCGGGACGGATGGCGGTGGGGGAGGAGAGCAGCGTCTAACCTCACTTCTCACCCCGTAGACCTTGGTCAGAAACCGCAACCGATCATTCCGTGGAGCCGGACCCGGATCGTCTCGGAAACGGGTGGTTAAAGCGACTCGTCAGGAGCTCGGCGCGGAGCTCCCAGCGGTCTCCGACGCCTGAGCCTCGGAGGCGTCGAGTGTTTCGACGTCAAAAATGTCCTGCCGAGCGAAACCATTTTCTCGAATTTATTAATGGATGACTCGAATGCGTCAACGCATTTAGTTGGGAGTGTTTATCCAAGTGAGCAGCACTGTTGACAGAAATGACGCCTCTCGTCGCCTTCCGCCGAACATTCCACAATTTCGAGCGTGGTTAATTGGAAGGGGATCACCGGAACGCAAACACACCCGAGTCGCATCGGGTCCGTGAATATTTAAAGCTGCTTAGCAGCGGCCAACGAGCAAACAACGGGAGGTCCGTCGTTTGCCCCTTTTGCGTCAGGGAACCTTGCGCTGTGCAGGGTCGCGCGGAGTAGCAACCGCTCCAGGCCATCCTCGCTTGACCAAAGCGAACGAACGCCGTCCGCTGAGCTCCGGACCCAGCGAGAGGCAGCGAGCGCGGATGCAAAGTAGCAGGTGCGTCTCCCGGACAACAAGCGGGTGGGTGCACCTGACCGTCACCCGGGGTCCCAACAACGTGGTCCGGCACGATCGATCCCATCCGTATTTATGCGGTTTGTCGGTGACAACGGGCGTTCCATCGAGGAGAGATGCATGCCTGAGCGAGGGGACCAATGGATCTCGATGGCCTGGACCATTTGAGCTTGCCATCAGCGGTTCGTCACGTGTGTGTTCACTCCGTCATGCCAGCCGCTCTGGGAGGGAGCGCGGTCCAAATCGGACGTGTGCAGCGTATGCATGTGGAACGGTCTGCGCCGCTCTTATTGGCGAGAACGAAGGAATGGTTTTACAGTTCCACGAACATTTACGAGACGTTTCTGATTTCATGCTTTCTTGAATGTCTTCCCCGAATGGTCCCAGCGAGTACCCTCCGGTTCTGGTGTTTCGTTTCATCACGGATGCATACTCCAACGCATACGTTTCTTTCCTTCTCCCCTCCCCCCCTCTTTTTTCTTTTGCTTCGAATACTTTATTGCCGTGCTTTAACTGGTTTCCTGGACTCGCATGGAGTTGCTGCCGCGTTTTCCGAGTCTTTCGGGTTTCCTGAAGAGATTTAATTTAATTAACGAGTTTCCCATAAATTTGGTCTTCTTTGTTACCAGAGCGTTGCTTGCGTCTTGCGATGTGCGCCACCCGCTGAGGGAAGTTGGCCATGTCTGTGAACTTCGATGGGCAGATTTCCCCGCTGCAAGAAAGTTGCACTCTCGCGCGCCGATTTTTCTGCTTTCCTCCCCTCTCATTTGCCGTCGTTTTCCAGATGTTGATTGCATCCGCTTAACCAGAGTTCGCATTCCTCCGCATATACTGAAAGGAGAAAACGCGAAGCTGCTCTGTGATTATGACATGGAAGGAAACCTCTTGTACTCCCTGAAATGGTACAAGGAAGACAGGGAATTTTACAGATATCTCCCGAGGGACGATATGAGACCTCAGACATTCGACGTTGCAGGTGTTATAGTTGATGTGAGCAGACTGGCGAATGCTATTTAAAATACATCTTCCCGTTCCAGGTTTCCTCTTCCAACGACAAAGAAATCACCCTCAAGTCTGTTAATCTCAACACTACCGGTCTTTACCGCTGCGAAATTTCAGGAGAAGGTCCAGCATTCCCTTCGGTCAGTTATGACGCGCAGATGGTGGTTGTTGGTAAGAGGCTCCAGACCCTTCATCCGTTTTTCCAAAAAAAAGTTCCGGCAGAGCCGGATTGAAGGCATGCCGCAATCAATCCGACTCTGGATGCGTGGAATTCTTGCCGGGTACCAAGCACAGTAGAAAAACTCCTTGAGCTGCTTCGGGACCCGCAGTATTCTCCGAAGACTTTGCGGTTTCTGCGAACGATCCAAACACCGCAATCAGAATTGTGAATTCTCTATAGGATTGTGAAGGTTCCGGAGTCACAAACCTGTTGTGAAACTGGAACCAGCTTGTTCGTTTTTCCTAAGTAGAGGAGATGAAATGAAAAAAAAAAAAAAAAAAAAAACGAAACATCCAGCAGGAGAGAAGAAGACGAGGATGATGGTGGCGGTGGTGGAGGGTTTCGCATTCTCTCCATCTGAGAAAGACAAGAAAGAGAGTTCCAAGTGGCACAAGTCGTGCAGGTGAATTTTTCTGCCGCGCATTTCCGAGGTTCTTCGCTCGCAGCCTGCGGTTTCAAGTGCGCACACGTTCCTTGTCCTTCCGCTGGATGGAAGAAAGGTTTCCATAGCATCGTTGTCAAGTGTTCTGCAGTTGTTCTCAGCGAGCTCAAGCGGATGATGAATTGTTTCCTTCAGCCCATTGATCATTTCCTTCATTGTCTCCAAATCGACGCAGCCTCTTCCTTGGATCGATCTGTATTGTTGCCGAGTGCGAAAGTGCTCTTGATCTAAAAGATTTGCATGGGCAGTTTGCTTTCTGTATCTGCTGGAAGGGTTGCAGGAGCATTCCCTGATTACGTGAAGAGAAACGGTTCATTACTCATCTTTGGAAAGATGAGGAGTGACTGAATTTGATTTGATATCTTGGATCCTCGAGCATTGCAACTAATCTTTTGCATCAGACGATTCTCTAAGGACGGGATGGATGGTCTTGTCGCATCAGACTCGTGCAGACGCAGGAGGGAGTGATCCCTCTAAGCTTGTAAGGGAAATGGATCCTTCGTGATAAAGCAGCTGCGTTACCAGCCGGCTTGCGCCCCTAGCAACGCTCGACTTGCAGTATCCTCCCTTCCTAACAATCAGGAGGTGTTTATTCAGCTTCCCGAACGCTTGGAATAATCGGCTTCGTCCTGAGAAGAGAAAAAACCATTCGAGCGGAAGGAATGGTGGCACTGCCAGGGTGTGGTCACGCTGTCAGTGAGGACAGTGACGTGGATTGGTGGCGTACGGACTCTCCTTTTCGGGGGATGAAAACCCGCTGGGAAACCTCCAGAGACAACAGCAGTGACCACGAGGTACTTTCGTGCCAAGTTGGACACCCATGGTGAAGCGCGACTGCGGTCGCGCCATGGTAACCACAGAAAGGCACCCTTATTTCTCACATTCCTCTTTGCGCGGTCCGCTCGAAAGGGGACCCTTTGAAGGGGAAATGCAGACAGCAACGCGACTGCTCATCCAGACGCCCGTGACCTCGTTCACGTTCACCACGTTGTGAAGAAGCACTCCGGGCGGAGAGCACGTGGATCGCTGGAGCTTTTTCTGAGGCAGCCGGTGAACCAACGGTGAAAACGGACGAGGGGCCGAATGCCCATGGTCGGTTGAGGTTCTTGTTCTCTGCAGGTTTACGAG
Source organism: Raillietiella orientalis (assembly GCA_036172245.1). NCBI lineage: Eukaryota > Metazoa > Arthropoda > Ichthyostraca > Raillietiellida > Raillietiellidae > Raillietiella > Raillietiella orientalis. Next base: position 3,834,043 of record JAYWIR010000015.1, read on the forward strand.
GAACCTGGCCGGAAAGATGGGACGGAAAAGATGGAATGACGCTCGCGGAAGCTCGGCTTCCCTGCAGCCGGAACGTGAACTCCATCCCGTCCTGCGGGACTCGAGGCTGAACGGTAGCTCTGGGCATCCTCTGGAGCCATCCGCAGGGGCAAGCGCTTTGCCGGGTGCGGGTGAGGAGAGCACACGAGCTCATCCTGGCGCAAGGGGTGGGAGCAGCAGCCTCCACAGGCTCCAAGATCGATTAGCCTCGGCAATCGTGCCCGTGGAAAATCCGCTTTCGAAGACCGAGCAGAGTTCCGGTTCCGGCGTTTCCCTTGGCGCCGCGCCCCTTCGCCAGCAGGGAGACAGCGAGCTCCGACCAGAAGAGCAGCACGGGAGCACTTCCCGGTCTGCGTTCCCGAGTTGCCGGCGGGGCTCGAGTTGGAGGCGCGCGATATGTCACGGAGCCGCAGGGCAAGAGAAGAGGAAGACTCGACGCGACCGGTGCTTCCCCTTGGTCTCCTGGGTCCTCGGGAGAAACGAAGGAGGAGCCATCTCGGACTCCCAACGAACAGTTTCGGCGCGCGCGAACGCAGCTCACGGGCCGTCACGCTCAGTCCGGCCGCATTCCATCGTGCATCTCCGACACCGCATAGTCAACGGATATGCCTCAAGGGCATGCTCTTTACGTCTGGCGACGGCGTCGGCTCCCTCCCCCCCCCCCCGGGATCGACGAAGGAGCGGGAGGTTTCTTATCCCGGATCGCAGGCAGACGGCCATCATGTACCCCTGCCGCCTTTTCTCTTTTTGTTCCGCGGAATGCTGAAGAACTGCTCACCTGAGAACTCGAAGCTCTTTGACACTGCCCACGTTGCCCGAAGGTACGTGTGACTCCTCAAGTTATAGGGGGGTGTCTCAGGAGAGGACCACCGTATGAATCCGGGAAGGGCTCCGGAGGAAGGAGGCCGTTCTTACGCTTGGGAGGAAATCCTCCATCTTGGTTGCTTCCGAAGGGAACCCTTATACTCTCCGGAGGGACCCCCCGGAGGAGGCCACTCCATTATTTCATCTCCGAAGGGAGCCCACAAGGGATCTTCTCTCGGTTTCCTCCTCTGAATAGAACCCGGATGGGACGTGTCCAAATTTCTCCGAAGGGTCCTCCCCGAAGGAAGCAGCGCTCTTCACACTCTGGACAGGTATCGATCCACCAGCCCCATGGTACAAAATGGAAGGTCCCCCCAGAGAGGGCGGGAGGGATGGCTCCATTTGCACAACCGGAAGGGGAACCTCGAGACTCCTTGATTCTTGGAAGGACCCCAGAGGGTCAACTTCCTATCTCGGCCAGTCAACAGGGACAACCGGGGGTTTCCGGCTTCCACCAGCGCCTCATCCGAATAGACCAACGCTGTCTTGCGGGGAGGACTGGAACCCACGATGCACGCATTTCTTGGCGTCGATCCTCCGCGTGGGGATTCGAACCCGCAACGCTTGGCACCGAGCGCGGATACCGCGGCCACGTGGCCACCATGGGGCATCTGAGCGTCGCGACCTTTTCCCCCAACCTTTCGGTGCCACTTTTTCGGAGTCTGAGCGTTGCCAGATGAGTGTGGCTAAATGTTTTCCAGGATGAACAATGCACGATGATGGATAGGTTTTAGAAAGGAAGGGAAGGGAAGGAAGATGTCCGGAAGATCACTCCGCCGCGGTAGCCACGCGTGAAATCGCACGTTTATTTCACGCATGCCCAGGACCACCCGCCCGTTCCTGCCGCCCCATTGAATTTCCCGACTTTCGTCGGCTGACTTTCCTTATCCGAACCGGAGCCGCTCCTTCCGAATGGGGACAGGAGCCGCTCCCGGATTCGGCGGACGCGTTCTTCAGGAGTACATCAGCCTCCCTTCCGCCTCTTCCCGTGTTTTTTTCTTTCTCCGCCTTCCCCTTCGACGGCTCTGCGAATTCTTTCCGCACCTCCTACCCGCTGCCTGCGAAGGAGGAAACCGCACCGCTTGCTCCGGTCACTTTCACTTTCTTTTCCCATGAGGTCCAGTTCTGGGTCACCGGCAGGAAACCGGAGAGGCAGCTTCACGGCCTTCCACAGCGGATATTTGGCTTGGAGGTGTGCCCTGACATCTGGATGCGCAAACGAGTATAAAGTACCGATCACTCTCGCTTCCTTTCTCTCTTTAGATGATTGATGAAGCGTCCCTGTGTCATTTCACTGTCGACAGTTTCACTGCGGGGCAGCTTTGTGGCTATGGTCTTCGAGCGTGGCACCAAGAGTCGCAGGTTCGAATCCCCGCGTGGAATATAGACGCCGTGAATGGGGGTGCGTCGTGGGTTACGATTCCCCCCCCGCAGGATGACGCTGGTTGGCCTATTCGGGTACGATACTCGTGGAAGTCGGATATGCCCGTTGACTGGCCGCTGGGATTGGAAGTTGGACCGGGATCCTTCCAGGAATCAAGGAGCCATTCCCCCCGCTTATGAAAATGGAGCCGTTCCGTAAAGCTGGTTGATACCCTCCTCGGGAGTTTACCTCTCCAGAATGTAAAAAGCGGGCTGCTCCTTTCGGGGAAGCGCCCTTCAGCGAAACTGGGAAGCGTCCTTTCAGGATAAACAAGGAGCAGTTTCTTTCCGAGTTCCCTTCGGAGAAGACATTTCCGGCCACCTGCGGTCCGGCCGGCGTATGCCTTGCTGTTCGTCTACCTCGACCTTTTCCACTGAGGTTCCCTGGTTCTTTTTGGTTCAAGCCGAACGTTCCGTCATGCAATCTCTCTACAAGCTCGTGGTGGTCTCTTTTGTGCTGGGTGACCTCGGTGGGATGCCCGGGTGACCCCTCCCTGCGTTACTCCAGGAGCTACTGGGTGCGGAGACCCTTCTCCGGTTCGCTTTTGTCCCTTTTCGGTCCTCAGGGGTCGATACTCCCTCCTCCGGCAGCATGGGCAACCTCCTGAGACGAGGCGCACCGTCGACCTAACTGGTCTGTCACCGTGACTGCTCGCGTGACACAAATGGTAGTTCCCCCCCAACTCCCTGCTTTTATGCTTCGACCCCTCCTCCCCCCAGCATCCTCAAAAACGATCCCTTTGCGCCTGCTTGATTGATTCGCTTCTTGGAGAGGCGTCCGCCGGGACGAGTCGCCTTCAAAACGCGGGAACCGCATCAAGATGCGATACCCTTCGAAGCCTCCAGGCCTGGGACCTCAAGCACGCTTGCTTCATGCGCGAAACTCGATCAGCATTTCTCATTCGCGCTCGAACTCTGGGAGCACTGCGTGGAGGGCCATGCCGTTTCGCCACTTTCGAGGATCGGCGCGAACCCAACGTTCCCGAACTGCGATACGCCGCATGCCATTGGTACGAGCGCGTAACCTCGGAAGGATGTCTCTCGCATTCTTGTGACGGAGGAGGAAACTTTGCTTCCTGATTCCCTGACAGCCGCATTCCTTAAAGTGAGAGACCAGAATGATATTCCCATTTTCCTGCTCATTGCTTCTGTTCTCTTTTTTTTTTTCCCCTGTGCCCAACACATCTGCAGGAGTCGAACTCTGTAGCCACCCATCGAGGTGCTTTCCATTTCTTCCTCGTGCAATCGATGTCTCCGCTCTTCTCGTCGCTCGCCGCACGATTTCATCTCACAGAAACGTCATTCCTTTTTTTTTGCCTTCCTTTTTTTCTTCTTTCCTGATGCCCTTGTCTGTCTCCGCCTGGCTAACCCCTGAATTTCTCCTTTTCCTCGCTGCATCCTCTGACACTCACATCTCTCACCCACTCATCTGGATCCTTAATGAATTATAGAAACGAAGAATCCTGTATTTTTAGCCTTACTAAATAAAACTCGCCTTTCAAGAGGAAGAGAGAGAGAGGGAGGAGAGTGGATTCTCTGTCTCTGTGGCAGAGGCATCTCGCACGCATCAGTCTCCATCCCTCTTTTGCTCGTCTTGTGCAAGTCACGGGAGTCGCACGCCGCGTTCCGCCGCCGCTCTCACGAAACGTCCTTCTCAGGTCGCCCCTGCACACGAATCTCTGCCACCGGGAGCCGTCCTCCTAACTCACCCCTTCCGTTCCTTGCTGCGTCGCTGGTAGCGACGGATCATCTCCGTCTCGTGCCCGAGCCAGGCTCCGGCGGCGTCCGTGAGTTCTGAAGAGAGAGGAGTGATCGGGAGACGAGCCGTGCACTGGGCAAACATCAGCCTCTTCGGCAAAGTGCGTGGCAGCGCTCCCTTGGGACATCCGCTTGAGCAGAGCCATCGAGCGGACTTCCGGTCGGATTGTTGACACTTAGAGAGGTTCAGTTTCTTCCCACTGTTCCCCACTCTCGTGTTCCCCTTGTCGCAGGTGGTGAACGGGACGGGAGTTGCGATCAGATGGCGAAAGGAGAGGATCTTCTCCGCCTCCATGGAGATCCGTTCCCTCCCCCCCCCTGCCCCTCCCTTCTGATTCAAGCAGGGTGCTTCAGTCCACGAAAGCGGAGCTTCCAGCCAGACTGGAGGGTGTTGGATCTCTCCTCTCATGTTGCCTTCTGCCTGCTGTCTTGGAATCCTCGATTTTGGCAGCCCCGCATCGCTGCCGGGTCCTACGACGAGTGTCCACACCGAGGCCAGGACTACGGACGGAGACTCTCGGTTCCTCTCTTTGGGTTGCCGCGCGCTTCCTCCGGAGCCGTTGGAGGTTTCTCGAAAGGGCGAGCGACTCGTCCTTCGCCTCGTGCATCCGGGCATTCAGAAGCGCCAGTGCTGCCAACGCGTGCGATAATCCCTCTTGCAGAGGTATCCAGACAAGTGTTGCAGTGTTCCTGAAAAACGCCGCTGAAGCTCCCGGTTTCCTTTCGTTCCGGTCCTGAACCCTAACGTGCTTGTTTCAAGCAAGTTCATTCCTTCTGGCCAAACACGTGATGCTTGCGTGGCAATACGCATGTGTATGTTCGTACGTGCGCACGCGTGTAACGACGCCCACATTTCATCGTTGGACGGGCGTGCGTCCTTGCACCTGCATGTCTGCGGCATTGGCCTTTCCTTCCGGGTTCTTGCGACCGGAAGGCAGGATGCTCCGAACTGAAGCCATTTACGCGACTGGCTTCCGGATGTAAAAGACAAGGCTGAGAGGATTGCACTCCTACAGCCTTGGGGACCCCTCCTCTGCTGAAAGGGGGTTCCTCGTCGGTGTTGGCGGCTGTGGTCTCCGCACGCAGTATTAAGCATCGCAGGTTTGAATTACCGCGTGGAGGATCGACGCCGAGAATGGGGGGTTCGTGTCGTGGGTTTCGAATCTTCCCTGCAGGATGACGCTGGTTGTCCTGGAGGCTTCGGGTGCGGCACTGGTGGAATCCTGATGCCCTCGTTGACTGGCCGGGATTGTTAATTGACCCTCCGGGGTCCTTTCAGGAATCAAGGAGTCCGTTCCCTTCTGGTTGTGGAACTGGAGCCGTCCGCTCTTCCCTTCGGGAGGGGACCCTCCATCGCGTACCTTGGAGCTGGTGGATCGGTGCCTCTCCAGAGTGTGAAGAAGCGCTCACTGCTCCCTTCCGAAGCCTCACTTCGGGATTCTCTTCAGAGGAGTAAACAGGAGCGGAATCCCTTGAGGGTTTCCTCCGGAGAAGAAATTCCAGGAGCGGATCCTTTCCTGGTTCACTTCGGAGAAATGAGCGATCCCGGAAGAGGTCACTTCCCGGGGTACCTCCGGAGAAAATATGAGTTTCCCCTTCAGGTTCCCGTCGGAGTCAACGATGGTGAGGGCTCCCTCGGTTTCCTTTACGGCTTACCGCGGAAGGTCGCGAAGCTTCGAAGACCGTTCCTTCTCGTGTGCTTTCATGGGGTGGAACGAGAGGAAGAAGGGTTCAAGATGTGGCCAGATGTGGAAAGAACCCGGGACAGAGTGCATACAATTATAAAGGGGGGGGGGGGATAGGAAGCAGAAAGAACGTACGGATGCTTCTGATTCGATCTGATGAGATTGCGTGGCGTGATTTCCCGATACGAGTGTGTGTGTGTGCGTGCATGCACTTCACGCTGACACGTATGCCTCGGCCCACGCCACTCGCATTCCTAGCAGAAGGGAATCAAGCTGCACGCTCGTGCTTGTTCTCCCGCTGATAAGAGCCTTTGGCTGGCTCATCGCGCTCACCCAGGCAACGGGAACGAAAGGGATGCTGCGGAAACCCGCGCCGTGCAGTTTCCGAGGCACGCCGTGAGCGCGTCTCCGGAGGAGCGACCTGACGCTTTCCAGAGACAAAGAACAGCAAATCCAGAGAGAAGCAAAATGGAACTCTGACCCCAGCAGGGAGGAGACACCGACGCAAGCGAGCGCGCAGCCGGCCGCCGCCTCTCCGCGGTTCTCTTCCTCCCTTCTCCCCAGCTCTCCCCTTTCCCGCGCAGTGACGGAGAACCACGCATTAAGATCGTCAGCAAATCCCGGGGATGAAATATCCTTTCTGTCGATCCAATTAAAAAACAGAAAGGGATAACGGAAGATCTTCGTTGTTGAAATATCCTGTAGGGAAGCGTTGCTGAGGGCTGCGTCTCTCGAGATAAGCGTGCAAGACCCAAATGAAGCGTCAGATGAAAGCAGACGGCGAGCGCTTCTCGGATGACATAGTTGGACGGAACCGAGTCTGGAGAAGCAACCTCGATCGACTTTGCATGCGCGGAGGCAGCTGTCTCCGCGAAGAATGGGGATGGACCCTTCAGTCCCCACTCCGTCGTCCTGTCCCCTGGCTGCCTCTTCAGTTCCCTTTCTCTTCGCCCCCGCACTCACGCCCAACTCCCGCATTGCTTCCGCCTCCCGCGTCTTCCAGCCGGAACGCAAATGGTCTGAGAGCTCCAGGGTCTGCGATTCGAGTTCCCGGATGGAGAGAAGCAAATCGCTCCCCGGTAACCTGTCGGCCGGTCACGCCGCTGCTGCCAATGGCTGACGGCGTCCTCATCCGACGTCGACGGTCCTCGAAAGGGCCGCGGCGGTGAAGGAAGGTTCCGGGACGAGAGAGGGGAAGTAGCACCTCACCCTCGAGCCTCCGTGACATCACCCGCGCAAATGGCGTCCGCACGGTCCTCAGAACTGGTCGCATCCGTTCTTCGGCCCATCTCCGTATCGTCGGATCCTCTCCATGTCGATGGCTCGCCTCCGGCTCTTCCTCACAGCTAGAGGAGACGACACGGGCTGGTGGGGGGCTGAGTCGCCGGCAGCCCGTCGGGAAGTTCTTGCGCTGCCGCTGAGCCCGCCTGTCATTCTTGGCGCCACCTTCCCTCTTTTGAAAACGCTGCCCCCACCTTCCCTTCCCCCCCCCCCTCCGAGCAGTATTCGCTGACGTATGCTCCTCGGGTCCAGCCACACAACCTGGCCGTTTCTCATCCTCTTTTCGGTGTGCTCTTCATCTCTGCTGTCTGCCCTTGCTGAGTCCGAGTTCGTTCGGTCTCAGAAAAAGGGTGCGAGTCATCCGGGCACCGGGGAATACCTGTCCCCACAGGAATCCGGACCATTCACCAGCCAGAGGACGCCCGCCTCCGTCATAACAAAAAGAAATCAACATTTCCGCGCATCTGTTCTTGACCTCCGCCCCTCCGGTCAACCCTCCACCGGGCATCGCATCGCCACTACTCGTTCTCTCGCCGGCGAAAGGCTTCCCGACGGGCTAGCCCTGTGCGCTCCGGTCGCCCGGGAACCTCAGGAGAGGAGGGCTTCGTGTAGCCTGGGAACCGACCCTGATCCAGGCTATTCCCGGGTGGGCTTGAACACCGAAAATCGTCCCACACAGCGGACTGCCGTTATCGGCGCAGGTTCCACTTCCCCTCTGTGGCCTGGCGCACTGCGCGGCTCATCCGTCTTTCGCGCAAGAATGCAATGAAAGGGAATGGAGATTGCAAACAATGAAGAATAGGAGGGTTCCCCGCCATCTCCGCGGTCAGACTGTCCTCCGCATCATCCCCCGGACGACATTGCGATTCTCTCGACCTTCATCCCAACCAGAGGTCCAGTGGGCGCTTCCGGCGTGAGCCTTGGGAGCTCTTGACGCACCGTCTCCTCATACCATGGTCCAGGGATCTCAAGCTCTTGGTCCCACATCGTGAAGGGTTCCTGCGAAGAGCGACTTCGTCCGACGCCGAAGGTGGAGTCCCAACCTCCGTCGCCCTCCGCTCCCTGCTGACTTGACTCTCCTGGGCCGCCAGGGAGTTGCCGGCGGGTCAGGCGGCCTCCAGCCGCGACGGCGCCGTGCAGTTCCTGTCCCGTCCTTCCTTTGGTCGCTTCTTCCTGCTCTTCGGGTTGATGGTCGGCCGATCGGGAAAATCCTCCCTTCTCCCCTCTCATGGAACGCCATCCTCAGTCGCCCGCAGCAAAGTTGCAGCCTGTAGGAAGGGTTCATATGTCTCACTCTCCGCTCATGGTCTCGGAAGGCAAGGCGGTGCTTACCAAGAGTTCCGGTCCCTCTGGACCTGGAAACTGTGAAGACGCCTTCCTCTCCTCCTCCTCCTCTCTCCAGCCACTTCCTTTCGAGACGTCGTCCTTTGAGTCGACCTGAGACGGTGTGGACCTCGTCTCGCCATCACCGAGGTCGTTCGCGCGGCTGCGCGGGGAGGAGGGAGGGTCTTGGAAGGGGCTCGCTGCCACCATCGGATCCACCGCGCCCCGTTCGCGGGATAGAGGAAGTTTTTCCCGGCTTCGCGGACTCGCTCAAACGCCACCACGGGGGAGCAGGAGGAGGGGCGACGGCTCTGTCCTTCCCTGCCGGACTCTGAGCGTGCTTGCAGAATGCGACGGATCCCCGGGAGAGAGAGAGGGGAGGAGGGGGAATTTCCCCGCCCCTTATGATTTGACCGGTTTCCCCTATTCCAGTACTCCCGGAGGGCCAACCAGTGATCACCGGCGAGAGCTCGGCGTACAGCGAGGGTGAGAGGCTCTCCTTCAACTGCACGTCCCACCGCTCGAAACCCGCAGCGAGCCTGATGTGGTACATCAACGACGAACCGGTGAGCCATCTTCCTTCCTCCGGTCCGAGGCTGCCGTCGTGCGAGCGGCTGGGGAAAAAAGCCTCGCGGGACGTCGTCAGTTCTCGTGTTCCTCTCTCCCCCCTCCCCCTTTCTGAGGCGCTCGACGGCGGCGGGGCGCTGTCCTTCGACAAGCCGCTTGCTGGCGGGCAGCGCGTGGCTGCTGCTTTGCAGCGGCCGGATCCTCCCCTACCCCCCACTCTCGGTCATGGAGAAGGAAAAAACCCGGCAACGGATTTTCGCACTCCAGGAGTTCTGGGAACGCCTATCCCGACGATCGAGATGTGTGGCGCGCCGAAATTGCGGGGAGACGAGCTCTGAGGAAAGGATGGGGTTAACGCTGGAGACCGCGCTCTTCACCCGCAGGACCTACGGAAGAGAATCTTCCCCAGGAAGAGAACCGCGCACTGCTGGGAGCAGTCTGCAAGCGGAGGGTTTTGCTCTGAAGCCCGAGAGGTCCCGTTTCTCCCTTCCCCGCAAGGGAAACCCCTATATCGTCGGCGCATCCCTTTTTCGTCCCTGATCGACCATATCGGCGTGGAAACCACCCTCTCGAGGCGCAATTCGGCACCCGGTGGCACGCGAGGACGAACCTTTTCGTCCCCCCCCCCTCCCTTTCCCCCCTTTGTGCGTCCTCGAGCGCAGTGGCAGCTCATCTCCCGCACCGAGGACCTCCACACCTGGACCGAGGAGAAGCGGCTCGTCCGGGTCGGCGGGTCAGCTGCTGTTGCTCCCTCCGGTTCGGACGGTCCTCCTCACTTTCTCTTCGCTCTCCCTCACTTCTCCCTGCCTTTTGCCACATCCCAGCCGCAAAGCCCGCGTCAGCGGTCGTGCGGCTGCCAGCCTCCGCGCGCGGTACCGAGCTTCGCGGGTTCGAATCCTGCCCAGGCAACGATCGACGCCGAGAACGGGGTGGGGGGAAGGCATCGTGGGTGTCGAGCCTACCCCTTACAGGATGACGCTGGTTAGCCTGGGAACTGTGGGTGCGGCACCGGTGAAAGGCGGATGCTCCGTTCACTGGCCGGACTTGGGAGATGATCCTCCGGGGTCCTTCCAGGAATTAAGGAGCCGTTCCCCTCCCTCGAGGCTTTCTTCAGAGGAAGGAACAAGGAGCGGACCCTTTTCGGGAGTCCGCTCCTTGTTCCCTTCGAGGAAGAAATGAGGAATGACTCCAGTCGGGAGTCCCTCCGGAGAGAACAAGGAAGAGATTCCCTTTCGGGGTTTCTTCCCAAGCGTAAAAGGAGCAGACCCTTCTCTCCAGAGTTTTCCTGTGCTCATAGGATGTGCGAGGTCACCCCCTATAACTTGAAGAGTCACAATCACCCTCGGATGGTGTGGACGGTGCTTAAAGAGCTTCATGAGCCTCCTAAGTAGGTGAGCGGTTCTACCCGTTAGGTGCGCATCAACTTACCATGACGTTCCGCCATCTTATAGAAGAACAACCTTGCGAACTCCCAAGTCTCTCTCCATCCTCGTCGATAATCATCTCTGGTTTGTTCTTTAGCGAAGTACCCACCTTTAATGCGACTGGGGCTGGGAGTGCTCTCTTTCATCTCTGGAAAGCCTCACTTTCTTTCCTCCTTCGTCACTTCTGCCTGCAAGGGAGGAAGGATACGTCCTGAGAGGAAGAATACGTTCCTGGAACCAGATACTTCTCAAGAACGACGCTCCCCCTGTGGCAGCAGCGTCTTCCCGCTGCACGCTCGGTTCAGTTCCATCCCGAGTTTCGTGCGGTCACACCTGGATTCGTTACTCCGTTCCCACGAGGCCTTCCGTCCTGAAGAAGACTTCTTCCTGGAGGACTGCTGTACAAGCGAAGAACTCGCTGCCGGCTCTCTCCGGAAGCCAAGGAGACCTGGAGTGGAGCCGCCTTTGAGACCTGAACTCGCCCTGAGGGAAAGGAACCCTTCTATGATAGGGGAACTGCGAGCGCAACTCCGCGCATGCCGCTCGTTCGAAAGTCCACCAGCACAGCGTTCAAGAAGGTGCGTCAACGGCAGTAGAAAAAATACGGGGACTCCCGTATTGTTTCTTCTCCTCGCCCTCTCTCCAAGAAACCCAAGGGTGCGATCATTGGAACTTTGGGATCTGGAAAGCCACGGTGTGCCGGAAGAGCTGGAAATTCCAAGGTGCGCAAAAACCGCTCAAGGGGAGGAGTTCGGCCCAGTCGGGGCATCTACCGGGCGCGTCGAAATAGGGCAGTCTCCGAACGATCCAGCACAGAGTGGAGTCTCCCGAAAAAGTACACAAAGTTTCAGACCCCGAGCGACGGCAAAGCTGAAACGGTTCCAGGGCTGCCATGGTGGAAAATCTGTGCTGTACCAGAGGCCAGCGGTTGGAGCCACGGAAGTTCACTGGGAAGCGACCGGTCGGCTTTTCGGTCCTCTTTGTAGTTTTTGACTCGTGAAGGATTCGGATGCATGTCGGAAGAGAATGATCTGAAAGGATATCGTGGCCTCTTACCGGCCCATTCGTGGATCGGTGTCGCATCTGGTGCTTCAGATTAAAGAGTGGATGTGTAACCACACTGGACTTGGCCGGCCTCTTCGATCATTCGGTGACGAAGCTCCAGGAGAGTCGAGTCAGCGGAAGAGAAGCAAATGACGAAGACTGGCTCTCCACTTCATCTCCAGAGTCCAATGGGATCGCTCTTCGTGGAGAGCACTTGGGATCGTGGGAAGCATGCTGAAATCCCTGGACTATAGGGAAAATAGACGGTGCTCTCGAACATCAAGCGGTCCCAGGGCTCACTCCGGAAGCACTCACTGGACCTCTGGCTGCGATGAAGGTTGAGAGTACCGCAGTTTCGTCCGGAGGATGACGTGAAGGACATCCTGGCCTCTGAGATGGTGGGGGTCCATCCATCATTTGCCTCCTCCCCTCCAGCATGACTTGTGTGTAAAGAGATGTAAGTAAGGATCCGTGCTGCAGGATCGGAAAAAAGAGAGCGAATGGCGTTGAATGAAAGGTCCTGGATGGTGATCGCGTCGAGGCTGAGGGTTTTTGTTGCTCTCCTGAATCTGGAGAGCACGGGATCCTGCACAACAGCCACCTTCGAAGAACAGGATCGTGCAGCATGTTGGTCCTGCGGGCTCCGCGTGAGGTGCTCGGCGGTCTGGTTGGCCAGCTCACGGCACGAACTCTGGGGGATACCGGCGGACGTCAGGAAACACCGGTTCTGGAACGGCGAAGTCTTCCCGCTTTCGTGATCCATCAAGCAGGGGGGAAGGATGCGATTAATTAGGTCCGCATGCCGCCGACCATTCCTTTCCACGTCCAGTTGACGCGCGCAGAGGACAGGAAATCGTAGCCTGGCACGTCGCGGGATTTCCCATTCCAGAAATCCAGGTTCTGCCGATCGGAGGTAACGAAGGAGCGTTTGCCTCCCGGTGGATTATGGGAATCCTGGGACGGCCTGATGCCAGAAATTCGAATTCTTCCTCGGCAAAGAGCAGGCGAGATCTCCTGAACCAGGAAAGAATATGACCCTCTCTTCCCTTAATTTATTGTGCGCTATTTGGTTTCCGGGAGGAAGCGTCGATTTCGCATCGGATTCCAACCGATCCAGATGCCTTTCCCCCCACTCACACAAGCGCCTCCTTGAAGATGGACGTCCTCTTCATGGTCCTTATGGCTGGTGTGCTCACCTCTCTTCGCCGGCTTTCCTCGCGCTTCCGGCGTTCGTTCCAGCGAGTCCTGGCCACGGCATTCTCAAAGCGGGAAGCTCTGTGTCTGGGCGGCAGGGGTCCCTCACAGGCGGCCTGAGAAGCCTCGTGCCTCATCTTCCACGGCGTTCCCAAATCTCGATCCACGCTACTCCAGAATCCAAAATCGAGCGCCAGCTTGAAGTTTCTCTTCACAGGGGAGACCACTAGAACTCTCCCAAAGCTCCTCGATATTTTGACGCTGCGGCCACTCCGTTAGAATCGATTCCCAACTCTCTCGTCATCGAGCCCAATTTTCTTTTGTGGTGACCCCATCCCCAAATGGGGTAGGCAATTGTGGCTGTGAGATGCGTGTTCCGGAGTAGAACAAGCCGGCTTCTTGCGCATGGCACGCTCCCGGATTTAACCCGGGACGGCTCCAAAGTCGTGCCAAAAGAGCGGTCCCCCATCCGCTCGTGAAACCGCAAACGGAACGTCATCTCCCAGTGAGCGGCAGGAATTTCCCGGGGACCCATTCGGGGCGCTCCGAGACCCCACGATTTGCCGGCGTCCTTTCCCACAGTGTTCCTGAACCAGGCGCTTGGAAGACGACGGGGAAGGAAATACCCTGCCGCGCTCGCTCCGTTGTTCTCCTCTGGGTATCCCCTCTGGGCACCCCTCTTGTGACTGTGCTCCAAAAATCCCAAAAGCTCCCTTCGCTCCCGAAATTCGTCGAAGCGGCGCGTCAGGCAAAAAGGGGGCGTCCGGATTCCTACCCCATTCGAGGGCGGCCGAGAATGCGCCTTGCGCGTCATTTGATTGCATTGCTGGGGTGGCGCTCGAATCGCCACGCGGGGGGCAGCCGTGGGGGAATTCGCGGCCTCCGGGCCATCGAGCGGCTCGAGACTTTTTGAGAGGTCCTCGAGGCTTCCCTGAAATTCTTTTCAGGAACTTTTGGAATCTTTCCTTGGAAAACCTGATCCAACTGAAAAATAGTGATGGTCACTAATAACAATGGTTGCTGGGTAGTTGCTAAGATTCCGTTTACTTTCTTTTTCACCTCTTCCCTGTAATTGCTTCGTTTCCTCTTTTATTAATGTAATTACTGTTCAACAAAAGAAATGTATTTTCCGGTCTCTCTTATTTTAAGAAATTTTTCCATCTCTTGTATTCACTTCCCTTTGAGCCCATTTCCAGCACTGATCACCCGGGGAGGAGAATGCAGTAATTCTCGAACCAGGGAAGCTGGAGGGCGTTCATATGAAGGACGTAGAGAGGGGGGGAAGGAAAAAAAAAATTCTCGATATTTAGAAATTGGCTATTGTAAATTCGGAATGTAAGAAGATGGCGTTCGCTTCGCATGGAACTGTGGTCAGAGCGTTTCTCGGACGGGTGCGCTCCCATGGCAACGGCGAAGCTCCCTGTGGCTGCTCTAATTAATGCACCTTGAAACGACGCTTGACATATTAGTAGCCACACGCCCGCGTTGGTGGACACGTGGCCGCGGTCTCCGCGCCACCCGGAGAGCCACGTGGCCTCCGTGGTACCAAACGTTGCGGGTGCGAATCCCCACACGTGGAGGATCGATGCCAAGAACGGGAGATTGCGGGAGGGTTGCTCTGAACCGGTGATCCTTCAGAGAAAATTCGGAAACGTCCCTTCAGGGTTCTCTTCGGAGGAGGAAGAATCAGGGAGCGGTTCCCTCGCGGTTGCTCTCCGGGGAGTCCCTCTAGAGAGAACAAGAGGTTCCTTCCGGAGCTCCCTCCCAAGAGTAAGAGAGAAGCGGACTCTTTCCTCCGGCGCCTTCCTGGATTAAAAGGTTGGTCCGTTCTCGGAGTACCCCCCATAACTTGAAGAGTGACACTCGTCCTCGGGTGGCATGGACAGTGCTTAAAGAGCTTCATGAACCTCCTAAGTAGGTGAGCAGTTCTTCAGCCCTAGGAGAACCAAATAACAAAAAAAAAAAAAGGTCAGAAGGAAAACAGCGAAGCAGACAAACCCAAAGATTTCCATCATCCTAGGCCAGTGGCAACGAAAGATCTTTTTAAGAAGAACCAATTCAAAACTACGCTCGAAATGAGGGGTGGCGATCCTTGTAGCCAAGTTTGTTGCTGTCGTCGCTGCTGATTGTTTCAGCTTTCCGGTTTCTGATTTGAGACTCCAGCAACAACAAGTATTAAGAAATCCAAGGTGTCCAAGGCAGTGTTGCCGGTCCAGTTCGTGCTCCGGAGCTCCTCAGGGTTTGCAACAGTCAAAGTTTGGAGAGGGTGCTGCCGCCCTCCTGCTGGACCCCCTGCGGTGCGCAAACCGAATGCTGGAAGTCCAGCTGCTGTCCCTTCTGTGTCGGAATGCTTCCCACTCTCCTCTGATCAGCGCCATCTTCCTTCCCTCCTCTCCCCCCTTCACTGCCAGATCGGGAGGGGCATAAAAAACTCATCCTCTGCCGCAGATGACTCTCAAGGACTCTTCTCGAGCATGCCTCCTCTGTTTGCTCCCTGCACCGTGTTGCCTCTCTGTGATACCAATACCAGAGAGGACAAGCTTCCTCGCGTCCCGGATCGCTCCGGGGAGAGCGATGCGCCGCGGCTACCCGGGAAACAGCTGAGCGCGACGCGCAACATGAGCGAAGCGCTCATCACAAGCTCTCCTGCTCTCTGGAGGCGTCTGGAGACCCGAAGGTCATTTGGGATGATTTCATGAACGCGGCCCAGCAGGATCAGCTCTTGAACCGTGCACACCATTCCACGGACTGCACTCTGGCAGCTCACGCAGCATCCGCACATGAAGCAAGGTGCTTCTGTCCGCAATGAGGACTAGCGGACGCGATCGCAGCTCTGCTTGTCTTTCAGGGAAGCAGAGGTGAGACTCCTCCCCAGCCTCCATAGCTGCAGGTCATCAAACCACTTCGAGAAAAGTGTCTCCTGCTTTTCCTCTCGCGCGTTCATCCTTGACCTTGGCGGTCGGAGGGCATCTTGCCTGGTTTTTCCTCAAAGCGAAGACAGGGGTGGTCTCACCGGGACCAAGGTCGGTGGCTCCACTCATTAGGCGAACCTCCAATGGGCCAGGAGCTCCCTTGCGCCTCCGTGGCGTAAAGTTGTGAAATGGGAGGCGGCATTTTTCGTGTTTCCTTTGGGTGGTGCCCACGACATTCGAGGGACCGACCGAGCACCAGGAAGCCAGAACGCCGAGCTTCCCGATCTCACGACCAGGACTAAGCTTTCCGGGCACTCCCGGTCGGCGAGCCGAAAGAGATGGCGACCGCGAAGGGGAAAATTGCCAGATTCTTCCTGTAGTCTTTCCGGTGCTTTCGGTGGCGCTTACTTGCGGCGCCACTGTCCCGCATGCGGCGGTTGGAGGTGCTCCTCTCCCGCCCGCGGCCCTCGGACCTCGTTGGTAGCGGTAGTGAGCGAGCCGCGTGCTCCAAGGGAAACCCAGTCGCGACCAGCATTCGGGAGTAGGGGTGCTCCCCACGAGTCTTCCCCAATATACGCCTTGTCGAGATGCGTGGGGGGCGTTCCCATCCAACAGCGTATCCCTGAAGGCCCTCAAGTGTGGGGGGGGTGAAGAGTGGGATTCCCTCTACGTCATGCGCTTCCGAGTAACTGCGCCTCCCGCCGCTGCGCAATTCTTTGCACCTTCCGGCGCCAGCGGCGCCGTCGTTCCCTCCACGCACTCTTCGGTGTTGTCCCTCTGAGGTCGAAGTTTTCTCTCGCAGATACATGCCAATCGCGTAAGCAGACATCCCGCTCGGGAAGAGCTCAGACCGGAAGTCGCGGCGGCGGATCTTCCCGATGAAATTTCCAGTTTCCCCATTTCTTGATTGGTACCCGTGGGAACGCCTTGTCAGCTCCCGTCACGCAATTCGTCATCCGGTGCCAGAGCAGTGGGTCTGCTACATCATCCGGGGTCGAACAGATCCCGGTCGAAGATGGGGCCCACGAAACTCCTTCCTCCTCCTCCTGAGTCTACGAGCCCGGTTGCCCGGCAACGAAGACGTGCGCCGTGGGAAGGGGCTGTCGTCCTGGTCGCGGCGTGGATTGCCGCTGCCATCTGAGGATTCCGGTGCAGAATCTGGGAGCAAAGGCGTCCGCGTCATCGGAGAGTACGCAAGAAGCTCCCCTGTTCCGGACGCGGGAGTGTCCTCGGCCGAGGAACCGGGACAGACCCCGAGATGCGCTGGGCGGAAGCTCTCCGGGACTCCTCACCCCAGGCATCCCTTCGTTTGGAGGTTCTGTCGTGTGCAGTCCCGTTCAGGAGCCGGCCGAGTAGGTCCCACTAACGACCATCGAGATGACGCGCCCGGAGGCGGGGGCAGCTGCAGCTTCAGGTCCTGCAATCCGGACCGACTCAAGTTCCTTGTTTCCTTTTCTGTTTCCTCGTGCCAGGGCACGCGGTCGCACGGTGAAGGGAGGAAGGGCAACAGACGCGTGGTTTTCGCACAGCCAGGATTCTTCCGGGAAACATCCAGGATTACCTCGGCGATTTGCAAATGGCGGCGGCTGTCGTCTTGGCGTTCCCTCGGTCGAATACCTCTCGCCCTTCCTCTCCTCACCGCCCGTCTTTGCAGGTTACCGTGGAGACCGAGGTGCAATCCTCCTGGGAACCTCCGGAACGTGCCCTCCCTCGTGGCGAGTGGGAGTCATCTTCGGCATTCCCGACCATCCCTCCAGCCGCAGCAGCTCCCGGAGAGCCGAGAGCTCTGGGGCCACTTCCTCCTCCTTCCTCATTCTGACCTTGAGACTCGCGGGACCACGACCGTCCGTTGGGGTATGGCGGTAGGGCCCCTCTCCTTCGGAGCTGCGCAGCAGTCGTGATCCACGATCCTCAGCAACTGCCGCCAGCTCCCCACTGGGAGCCCACTGGGGGAGAGATGACAACTTTCCCTGAGAGGAGCAGCAGAGATGATTTCGGGACAGGGTGACCTTTCATCCGACCCCACTTTCCCCGTCTGGGGTGCAGCTATCCAGGGGCCCGCCGTAAAGACCCCATAGCCCGAGAAGCAATGAGTCCTTCGATGCGCCCTGGTCACCCCATCCCTAAGGGGTCTGCTGCTCCTCTCCAGAGCGTTCGCGGTTGCCTTGACACCGACCAGGAAGAGACCGCGCGCCCTCTTCCTGGTCGAGGGAGGAAGCAGGGAGCCCTCAAACATGGACGTCATCCTGCCCCGTTTGTGTCCGTAGGCCGCACCCGAGCAGGTCATCGAGTACATACCCGTGGTCGAGGATGGAGGGCTCGAGACTTCCAACCTGGGTCTGGAGCTACAGCTGACCCCCTCTCAGCTCCGGAATCACCGCCTAAGGGTGAAGTGCACCGCCGCCATCGCCACTGTGTACTGGACCAACGAGGAGAGGGACATCCCCGTGTACCCGGCCCAGAAGGCCACCATGCTGGAGAGCAGGGCAGTCTCCTCCGGTAGGAACCTCGGGATGGAGCGCTCCCGCCTCCTTGGGCTCCTCCTTTGGGAAAAACCGAAAAAGGAAGGGGCAGGGAACGAGGGCGTACGCTGCATGGAGCAAGGACGGCCGGGGAGGCGTCGGGCGGGGTCAGGGAGAGAATGGAACGGGACAAAAGTGGAAATGGGAGGGGAGGGGAGAGGGACACAGAGACAAGAGGGTGAGGAGCAGCGCCAGCTCCCGGCAGGTTTCAAGAAGGCGAGCCGAGGTCTCCTTCCTCAGGGACGTCCCTGTCTTCGCGCGCGTCCCCCTCCTGCGCCTCGGCGAGGTGGACGCCTTGAGAGCCCTGGAGAGGCGCAGGCGGCGGCGCCGTGACGGGGTGCATTTCCGGCATCCTCGGGGATGGAGGACGACCCCTACCTGGCTCCCTCGTTCCCGGAGGCGGGTCTCGCTGACCTCTTCATCCCTTGTCCCTCCCGTCTCCCAGATCCTCATCAACCTGTCTGTCCTTGGCCCGACTGTCCTCCGGACACGTCCCTCAGGCTGCAGAGCTCTCGTCGAGGATTCCTTGGATGCCCCCGACCCCAAGGGCTCTCCTCCCCGGGTGCACATGGGTGCTTGGGGGCCATTCTGGATCCAGGATAGCAGGGACCCTCCCAGGGAGAACTGCCGCTGCTTCGCCGCTCCCAGTTTCCCCGTCTGCAGATAATGCCAGTGACTGCAAAACTGCCCAACGCGGTGATGGGAGAGTTTCCTGCCCTCGCCGAATGGTGGACGTCCGAGAGGAAGTCGGGGAGCCCTGGGGGGCTCACCTTCCTTCCTCTGCCTCCTTCGTCCACTTCCCTTGCTAGCCGGGCACGTCCTGGCATCAATGTCCTGAGAAGGCGCCCTCCCATACCGGACAGAAGCGTGGCTTCATGCTTTCCCGCCTGGAACATATCCGCCCGCGGCCCCTCTTCCGCTTTCCATCCTTTCCCCTGAGCTGCTACAGGAAGGAGGAACTGTCTCTTCCCCCTCCCTCTCGTCAGGAGCTCCGGGCATCCCCGAAATCGTTCCCTCTTTTCACCCTCACCCCGCGTCCGCCTGCGGTGGCGGTTGCCACCGGTTTTCTGGTCCGGGAGGGCCCTCAGGAAGGTTCCTTGCCTCCCTGACGTAGAAGGGGAGGGTGGTCGCAGAAGAGGAGTAAGGCCAGAATGGATCCCGCGCGCGACCTGACGCCCTATTCCTGTCTTTCAGGTTCCGGGAGTCGTTTTTTCCGGGGCAGTCTGCCGGAAGGCAGCCTCCTGCCTCCGCCAGCGCTGCTGCTGCTGCTGCTGAGTTGACGTCAGCACGGACCCCCGTGAGAGGCGACGATCTCGGCCTCTCCCACCCGTGCCGCAGCCGGTGGCCTCCTTTGGGAGAGGGATGTGTCGTCACCCGGAGCTCCTCGGAGGAGGGAGGGTACGGTCGCGAAGCAGCAAAAGGTCGTTTTGCTAGCGGGGGCTGCCGCCGTGCGCGCGAGCAGCCCCGCGGGGCACCGCATAAAACTTGACCGCCGTCCGCAGAGGCGTGCTGACCCGTCGTGGGAGTAGGGAGGGGAGGGAGCGGGGACGGGGTGGAGGTGGATTAGTAGGGAAAGGGAAACTGCTTACACTGGGTGAATGGGAGGAGGAGGAGGAGGGACGTGACCTCTAGGAACCGCCCGAGGGAAGGAGCACCCCGAGAGTAGGGGAGCGGAAGCCATGCTCCCTCAGACCTCCTGTTTCTTCCCGTTCCTTCCCGGTACGATGCTCACCTCGACCTTTCACTAGTCCAGAGGCCTCGGTAAGGGAGAGAGGCCTAGCATCTGCCCTTTCCCTCCCGCAGTGCTGGAGGTCAAAGGTCACGATTGGGGCTTCAGGGAGAGCGAGGACCTCGAGACAGGTCGCGCCCCCGGATGCTCTTTCTCCCCCATCTGCGTGAGGGAGGAGGGGGATCTCATCGCCCGAGTCTTGCCACAGATCCCGCCTCGACTCTTCCCCCCCTCTCCCTCCCTTCCCCTAGAACCTCTCTGGCGGGCAGAAGCCGAGAGCCCCCGAACCGGTTGAGACTGCGCGTAGGGTGGCAGCCTCTCCGTTTCATCCCCTACGAAAACGCACAAGCAAGGAGGGAGGGGGCCCTCGAAGCGCTGCCGGTCACCTCCATCCAAGATGGTGACCACGAGGTGCAGCGGTCCTACATCGCTACTTCCAGGAAGAGGGGCACTGGGGAGCGTGGATGCTACTGGTCAAGGTGGGCGGAAGGGCGGTCAGGCGGTTCTTCTTGAGCGAAGGGAGTGGGAAGGGAAAATAGGATGAGGCGTCCGGGGCGATGGACCCTTTTATCCGCAGAGATGAGCCCTCCCGGAGGTCTAGGAGTCGCGCTACCCTCTCCTCCCCTGCTTTGACAAAAGGAGGGGGTCTCGGAGGGGCAAGCGAGGTCCTGAATCCTTCATGGGGACAGGTCCACTTGACTTGAGGAGGCTCGTTCCCTCCCAGCCCCTTCCTGCTCCCGGTAGATGGGGATTAGACCTCTAAAACCCGGAAGGGGAAAGCGGACGGCGAGGATGAGCGGCCGGTGGTCAGGAGTACCACGAGGGCCATCGGTTCCTCCCTTTCCGTTCGAGGAGTCAGGAGTCCCCGGCTCCACCGCGGGGAGGGGGAACACACGAGGTGGAAGGCACCTGCGTTGCGACTCTGGCGGTCGGTTCTTCGAGGGACTCCCGAAAGAGGGTGCTGGCCACTCCGCTCCCAAGAGGCCAAGAGGCGAGCGGCGACCACCCCCACACGCGCCAGCAGGATGAAGGGAGGGGGTCACTTTTTTAGGAATACCTGTCTCCCACCTGTCTGCGTCCAGAGGTTCCTCTGGAAAGGGATTGGGAGTCCCTGGCTCCAAGGGACTCGTCGAGAAGGGCCTCTCCCGCGAGCTCCCACGGACTGACCTCGGATGGGACCGAGACAGGATGGCGGAGAGTCGCCGCCTCCCTCACAGCCAGAGAGTGCGTTGGTCAATCCTTCTCTTCGCACGCCTCCGGGCAGCAGCGGGATCCCGCTCCAGCTTGAAGAACACTCGGAGGAAGCACCGGCCTCCTCCTCCAGTGGCAGCCATCTTGAATAACTCGGCATGGCAGACCCACACCGCCTTGGAGGCCTAGGCTTTCGACCAGCTGGGGAACTCGGAGTGTCAATGCCCTTCCGTCACGGCGGTTTCCGTGGAAACTCGGTTCTCTTCCCTCCCTTCCGTCTGTCTTCCTCTGCGACAGCGCGTCAGCAACCACCACGCGCTTGCGCCGGTCACCCGCGCCTCGCCGCTTGGCAGAACTCGATTTCCTGTCCCGCTCCTAGGGAATCCCCCCCCTCTTCTCTCCAGTTTCCACGTCTCAAAGGGGCCAGAGGGCAACACAATCCCTCCTGCACCTGCTTGTGTATTGTGTTGCCCTCCGGTCCCTTTGGGAACGCTTTGCCGCGACCCTACGAACTCCCGGCGGTAACTCCAGGGACGCTTTAAGGTTCCTCCTCCAATGCGACGCCCTTTGGCCGTCAGCCGCTCTCTCTGCTGCATACGCGGGATCTCAGTAGCCTGAAGCGATGCAAGAGGAAGACCAAGCGACAGGGGTGCCACATCCGCTTCGCCGTCCGCTTCATGAGGACGACTACAAGATGGTTCCACCTGGACAACATGCAGCATGAGCTTTCCAGCATCCTTGAAAGGATGCGGAGGGTCACTCACAGCAGGACGTGACCCCGCTCCGCAGTTTCTCGAATTTATGTATTTATTTATTCCCTTGTTGTCAGCTCTCTCCCCTCTGCTGCCAAGGAGAACCCCACCGGTCTGCATACCGGTGATCCGGCAGATTCTTTTTGGAGGCGGATGTGGTTGCACCACCGACCCTACCACAAAACTTGTGGATGTTTATGTTTATGAAATAAACGCTCCAGAACATCCGGGTGGACATCCGATCCCCGCGAACCACTCGCCAAGGGTCCCTCCGGCAGGGAAGGCTCCTGCCGCGTGGGTTCCCTTCACCCCGTCCCTCGAAGCTCGCTCCTCCCTTCCGCTCCATCGCCCGTGCGAAGCGTGTATTTGCTCCCGGGAATTCCAGGCGCTCTGCCACCCTATCCCTCCTGCCCCCTCACCTCCAGTCTCCGAGGAGTCCACCCAACCATCTCATCTTTCTCCTCTCCTTCTGTGCCTCCCGGATGCGGCCGCCACTTCCCGTTCGCATGGCGGACTCCGCCAGCAACGCAGACCATCCCGCTCTCCCCTTCCGACAATCAGCTCCCCCTGCCCTAAGCAATTATCCCTGAGCAGTTCTGCGATTCCGGAAAGTCCGAGGATGACCATCGGAGGCTCTCATCCTTCGGGCGCTGGCCCGCGGAGCAAGGAAGCGGCCTCTTCCCTCCGACTGCCCAAGGGTCTCGCGTCCCTCCCCGTCCTCCGGAGCGGACATTCCTTCTCCGGGACACGGGAGGGGATGGAAGTAGACCAGGGGTCTCAGAACACCGCCCCCAGGGGGTGTTCTGAGGCCAGTTCCCCGCTTCTTGGGGCCGGAGCGAGCCGGCGGGTCGAGGACTCCCAGGGTGGGTAGTGAGCCCTCCGGCAGCCCAACCGCCTCTCCCAAAAGGCGACTCTGCAGCGCAGATCACCGCGCTGTCTGTTCGAGCGGATGGCCACAGGAAGAAGCACAGCGCTCCTGAGCTCACGAGGGCTCACGAGAGTCCTTTCCTTCCTCTGTTTCCTCCCCCAGACATGGGAACGAGACGGTGCCGTTGCCAAGGACAGGCAGGCTCGAGAAAGCGGCTTGTGTCATCTGAGCTGAGGATCCTCTCCCGGAGATCTCGGTGGAGGAGGATCCCTCCTGATGGTTGCGGAGGTCGAGGACCGGATGCTCCTCCTCCTAGGTCCGGTCGAGAGCCGGCCCGGATTTTGATCGTTCGAAATCCCGAACGATCAAAATCCCGAAGGATCGCACGAGATCAACGCGTGTTGACTCTGCACAGATGAATGTACAGATTTATTTTACTATGCATAGCCATCCATAGTTATTAACGTAACAATTACTAACAGAAATATTATTGAAACGGATACATTTATTAAGATTCAGGGACATACATTTTATTAATGGAATAAGTTGTTGATTATGTTGTTGATAGTTATTTGTACTTATTAACAGGCAGATTATTAACAGTAATATTATTGGAACAAAAACATTTATAAAGATTCAGTGGCATACAATTTATTGATAAAATTGATAAGTAGCTGATTATATTATTGATATAAATATATATTATATATATTAAATATTATTCTTATATGTATGTATATATGTAGAGAGAGAAATATGCATCAATGTTTCTATATATATATGTATGCATTTACATTTGTATATATATATTTACACACATATTTATATATAGCTATGCACATATTTATATTGATATTTACATCTTTATGTACATATTCGTATTCACATATATGTAGTCATACTATCTGGAAATATTGATGCACATAATTAGCGTATGTATTTATTTTTTGTCACCTTTGATACAAATTTCAACAGCATGATCAACAACTTATCCATTTTATTAATAAGGTGTATGTCAGTAAATCTTAATAAACCCAACTGTTCCAATAAGATTATAGCTTATAATATGTGCGTTAATAAATATGAATAACTATGCATTTTAAAATAAATTTGTTTATTAATCCACATGGAATAAGCACATATATTTAATTTTTATAATCATCATATATATGAATTTATATATTAATATATATAATGAGTATGTGTATTCATTTATTATAATCTTTGTAGTATGCATTAAACCATATATTAATTCTTCACAGATATACACATGTATATATCGATACATATCATAAGCACATATGTATTTATTTTTATAATCGTCATGATAAATGCATCAACAATAATAATTCGTACATTAATAAATATGGATTGCTATGCTTATTTGCTAAATTTGCGTGAAATATTAATCTGTGCAGAGTGAGCACACGCGTTGATCTCGCGCGATCCTTGGGGATTTCTCTGGGTCCAGGATTTTGATGAATCCCTGATCCGACAGCGAACGCAGCAACGCACCCTCTGCCTCCCGTTTGACGCGTGCCAAATGCCGCGAGCGCGAAGGACCGGCCGGACGACCTCGGGACCAGAGGCGATGCGGCACCGCGCGCGCGCTGTTGGAACCGCCTCAGCCACCCCCGTCGTTTGGCACGGGAACGGAAACGGTGGACTTGGCTCTCGCAGCCTGAGGGCCCATGGGCGCCCACCGCCATCATCGAGCGCATGCGGGGTCACTGCCTTGGGCAGCAAAGGGAGCTCCCGCAGCGCAGGTTCGGCGAGCAGCTCAAGAACGGCATCCCGTTGTCTCCCTGCCCCAAATCGGGACTCGTCCGCGTCCCGATTCCCGTGTGTCCTTCCCAGCTGCACCCGGCCAGCAGCGAACCCCACCCCATCCACGCGCGGGGAGAGAATCCGCGCCCGCCTGGATGAGCAGGAACTCTGCGACCCCTGTCCCTGAAGCTCAGCGGACCTCTCCCACACCGGTCCCGTTTAGGGGACTCGGGATGCTCGCCCCTCCGAATGGTCGCACGGGACGCGTTGCCAGCGGCTTCCTCGTTCACCTGGGATCCTGCTATTGCTGCCCCCCAGCTCCACCCCTGCGTTCCCGGAGGCCCAGAGCATGGCGAGCAGCTCTGCGCCATCCTCACTCGTCCTCATCTCCGCACCTGCTGTGTCTGCGCGGAATGGCGCCCGGCTGCTCGTTCTGCATAGTAACGGAATCCGGCCACCTTGCGCGCCCGACACGCGACTCGCCGTCGCGGAGAGCCGCGTGCACCTCACCCCATCCGCACGGGAACGAAGGTTCTGCCGGCGGCGGGATACTGGCGAAGATGCGGCACATCGCTGCGTCGTCCAGAGGCTCCCCGCTCGGGAGGAGCGACGGCGCCCCTGGAGGCTGCTGGCAAGAGCTTTCACATTCTGCGCCGTTCCGCCCGACAGGCCGCGAAGCCCGGATGGATCTGGAGAGCATCGGGATCTCGACGGGATTCGCTTCCCTCCCTCGTGGCCCCGAAGATGGTCAGCTGATTGTCTTCCTTCCTCCGCTATAGCACTTTCCGCCGCCCCTCGTTAGCGAAAGCGGAGCCCCGGTCGCCACTTCCCTCCCCGCAGAGACTTCCTTCATCCCTCCAGAGCCCGTCCCGGGAAAGAAGGGGGATGGGGAATCCGGGATTCGTTCGCCAGCGAGACGTCGCGGGCAGCTTCGGCGCGTCCTCTCGCAGGCGGAAAGGCGCGTTCCCGGCTTCCGCGGATGCCGCACAAGAGCCACTGATCGATCTCTGGGAACGCGGGGGGTTCTGCCCCGCGCCGCGCTGCAGCCTGCGGGACGTCCTTCTTTCGCGCGACGGAGAGGGAGGCGGGAGGAGCCTGGGTGAGTGGACTACCGGGTGCATTCGCCACGTGCGCTCCCTTGTCCAGAGTGGACTCCTCGTCCGGCGTCGAAACCGCTTGCTCAGCCGACTGCCCCTCCCCTCCTCCCCAATTTGGCGCGGCTCCCGCCGCCGTCTCTCGGGAAACGGTTCCTGGTGCCTTCCTTTCCCCGCGAGACTCGTGCCTGCTTGAGGAAGGGGGAGGCGGGGGGGGGCACTTTGTCTCAGCCACAGGTCCGTTCCTCGAGCCCGCGAGTGATGCCCCCCATCTATAATTCACGTGCTGATGCGCCTCCTCTATCCGTCCTGCCGGGTCCCACGGTAGCCGCTCCGCAGGCTGCCTTGCATCCGGTTGGCAGTTCAGATTATCCTGCATATTAATTGAGGATTCTAATTAAGGAAGAGGATCGCGCCATAATTCAGTTCCAGGAGATGAACTCTGAGAGCCAAGAATGCACGATGAGTATTCATTATTGATGCTGTTTTACGCACGATGACTATCCATTATTGATGCTGATTCGTGAACTCCCTCGCAACCCTTTTGGAGATTCATCTCCCCCTCCTAACTCTCGTTCCCCGGTGCCGAGCCAGCGGGGATGCTGCCGCTCGCTTCTGCGCGGTCGTTTGGCTACCGAAGGGAGCTCTCGAGGAACGCCGACGGGCCTCATCGGAAGAAGCGGTGGCGAAGCTTCCCAGTCGAACCCTGGCTCACGGACACGTGACGTCACCGAGGATGCTCGGGCCCGCGCCCGGGCTTCGCGTCGTCTTCGCCGCGGAAGAGAGCCAGCGGCGACCCGCTCATCCGCGGCCATCAAAGCACGGAGGAGAGACCCCTTAGATCCGAGGCGGGTTCCGAGGCGGAGAACAGCATACTCACAGTAGAGATGAGAAGAGACAGAGGACGAGTACCTGGCTGGCAGGCTCACCAGAGTGGACGCCTCGCGCCACCCCCACCCCGGCTGCGGCTTCCTGGGGCACGTCCCACCTGGGTCGGGCAAACCCAGGGTTCAGGCAGACCTCGCGGACTTGGCAGTTGATCCGTCCGTCTGCAACACATCCTGGCGCAACAGTTCCCACAGATGGACCGCTCGATGCGAGCAGACGAGTGACGGCCCGCGGCGAGTAGTCTCCGCTCGTTGTGCGTAGCGTTGCGGGTTCAAATCTCTCCAGGGGTAGGATCGACGCCGAGAACGAGGGGTGCGTCATGAGTTTGGAGTCTCCTCCACAAGATGACGGTGGTTGGCCCAGTGCGCAACTCGTGTAAGCCGGTAACAGGATGCCCCCATTGAGTCGCCCTCCGGGATCCTTCCAGGAATCAAGGAGCCGTTCCCCTCCGGTTGTGAAAATGGAGCCGTCTCCTCCCCCCTTCGGAAGGAGGCCCTCCATCACGTTCCATAGAGCTGGTCGATGCCCCCGTCCTGGGGTCGGTTGCTTCTCCAGAGTGTCGAAAGCGGGCTGCTCCTTTCGAGAAGCGTCCTTCAGAGAAATCGGGAAGCATCCCTTCGGGGTTCTCTTCGGAAGAGGAAAACAAGGAGTGGTTCCCTTGCGGATGCCCTCCGGAGAAGAAATCAGGAGTGACTCCCTCTGGGCGGTCCCTCCGGAGAGAGTAAAGAAGAGATTCCCCTTTGAGGTTCTTCTACGAAGCGTAAGAGCGGACTCCTTTTTCCGGAGCCTTCCTGGATTCATAGGGTGGTCCCTCTGGGGTTGCTCCCATAAATTGAAGGGACTATTGAGCTGGGGTGAGCTGCTGGGAATCCTACAGGAAGACCTGGAGTGGCTTCCCGTGCTGAAGAACAACCGGGTCCTCCTCCTGAAGTGGCAGGAGTCGGCACTTCTGCTGTTGCACTAGGGTCTCCCGTGCAACGCCTGCCGGTCTCACTGGATCCGAGGGGCTGTGGACCCCAACTGTTGCAGGTGTAGGGAGCAGAACCCCTCCCGCACCTGTCCGTGGACTGTGTTGACCTCCGGCTCCTGTGGTTGTGTTACGCAACGTCCCTTGGTGCACCGATTGGCAATCCCAGGGATGTCTCTTCTTGCGCGATGTCCTTTCGCCTGCCGCATCCTTAGCAGCCCTTTGCTGCTGCCTACGCGGGATTGTGACGGCCTGGAACTACGTGAGAGGAGGGCGGAGCGACAGGGACGTCATCTGCTTCGCCCTGCGCTTCATGAGGACGGCAGCTAGATGGCCCCACCTGGGGCATACTCAGAAGGAACTTTCTGGAATCCTGGAAAGGATGCAGAGGACGCCCTCCAGAAGACAGTGATTCCTTCCCGTGCCCTCCAGAGATTTTTTGTTGTTGATTTTTATTTTATTTTGCCCTTCCGTGCCGGTTACTCGGCAGGTTCCGAGCATTTTGGGACGATGTAGGACCGATGGCCCTGCACATATAGGTTTATTTTTTATAATAAACATCCCGACGTGACGGGGTGATAAACCATAACTTGAAGAGTTAGAGCACCCTCAGGTGGCGTGGGCGATGCTTCAAGAGCTTCGAGATCCCCTAGGCGAACAGTTCTTGAGGACTTGGCCACCCTGCGGTCAGGCTGCGGGACATGCAGATGCCCTTTCGTTCTGTGCATGGCGTGGGCGACCTCTTGGTTCGGGTGAGCCGCCCGCCTTCATCCCTCGTCCTCTCCTGCCTCTGAGATCCCTCCCTCCCATCTCGTTAGGTAGATGGAAGGAGAATTGTGAGGGAGATGGAAGGGGAAGAGGACTGAGAATGTCCTGCTCCTCGATCGAATGCTTCCCGCCCATCGTCCGGCGGCATTCGAACGCAACACTCCCGCTGCATCTTCCCCTATCCCGGTTGTCGAAACGTCTGCTTCGCTACGATCTCTTTTAGGGGTCGGAAGCTGGAGAGTAGATAGGCGGATGAGGAACCTTCGTTGTTTTGCCGGCGTGAGTTCGAATTTTCCCGGTTTCCAAGGCAATTTGGGCACAGAGGCTGGAGCTTTGGAATCTGCTGGGCTCGCACTGAAAGACTCCCCGTGCACCGAGGATCAGAGAAAAGGATGCATCCAGCATCAGAGACTCTGAAGACGGCGTCCGATGTGTGAGGAACATTCGAGAGAGCAGGTTGCTTTGGAGGATAACAGAGTGACAACGGAGGACCGGGAAGCTTCTCGAAAGGAAGCCGAAGGGGGAGGGAAGAGAAAAACAAAAAACGGAATCGTCTCGGAGACTGGATACTTGGCAACGGCGACCGACGCACGGAATGCTCTTTTTGATAGCAGCTTCTCAGGCGAAGGGGGGAGGACCTTCTGCCGCCGCAGAACAAGGATGGGGATACCACAACCCGGAGAGGATTTCCTAGCTGCTTTGTGATGGGGGAGCTGAAGGGCCGCTTTAAGTCGAACGGGACTCTTTAGGGCTCTGGTCGAAGGTGCAGAGAGCCGCCAAAGAGGCTCGAACAGCATCTCGGTCCCTCCCTCCCATTCTGGGAGAGGATCCGGTAAGGGAGAAGGGGGGGGGGCAGAATGCTCGAGAGGGGAACCTTCGGGTCAGAAAGAGAGAGGATGGAAACCCACGAAGAGAAGCAGCAAGAGGACGGAGAGATCTTCCCGGTGACCATCCCGCCGACTCCCGGAGGACGGGAGCGTCCCGAACCAGACCTCAAGGCCTTTATGATGGGGCGGGCAGCTGCTGTCCAGAGACGGGGAAACGGCCGGATCCTTAGAGCGATCTCACATGTCTCTGGGAGTAGGGCGCCGGTGGAGACCACTGAACGTGGGCGATCCGTAGGGTATCAGACCCGATCTCCCTCACCCATCCGAGTTGGGTGGAGGGGGACCGGGCAATCCCATGCATGGGAGGGGCCGCTTGCGTTGAACAGGAACGCCCTTCTGGACGGGAGCAACTCTTGACGGTGGTTGCGCTCTCCATGCGGGCGGGGTTGCCACAGTCGCACTTCCCTTTGCTGGGGAACAGCGAGGTCTCTCCGTTGCCAGCTGTGACACGAATCGACCCCGAGCGAGCGAGGAGGCGACCTCGGAGCGGCGAGCAGCCTCCACCTTCCGTTCGCGATCTCGAAAATTCTATGGGAACGGAGAGGTCTCATTCGAGCAAGAGGGTTCATGGAAACCTTTGAGCTTAGTAAGGAAAGATTCGAGAGATGTTCAGAGCGCCTTGCCTGCCTCTCCCTCCGTGGTCTGGGAGACAGGAAAAGCGGAGAGCTGGAGCGCGCTCTCCTCCCGAGTTTCAAGCGTTGGTCGCAACGGCACCCCCTCTCCCCCCCTCTCTCTCTCTTCCGCCGTCACCCCTGGTCTCTGGAACTTCCCGCTCCCGCAGATTTATTGGTTGCTCCCCTCCCTCGGGGATTGCAGACGGACTTTCGGTGACTCGAAGGGTCGAAGTGCTTTCGGCATAAATTAGAAGAGAGAGAGGGGGGGGAGCGAGGAGGAGAATGAGCGAACAGAGTTGCCCCAGTCTTCGGGAGGAGGGTGCATCTGGCACCGATCCCACTCCCCCATTCCTTTTTTCCCCGCTTTTTCCTTCGTTACTCTTCCGGTACGGCTGGCTGGCAGCGCGCGTCGGCGTGTGAGATCTTTCAGAAGGTGCGAATGCGGGAGAGGGGGCGCCCCGGTGATCCCCCGTAAGTGACGTCTTCCTTGCAGAATGGGGGGTCTCCTCACTGGTTGTTCCTGGCCGGGGGATGCGCTATGAGTTCCGTGGAGTAGGACCGGGACCGCTTGCTCATCCTCAGGGCCAC
Source organism: Raillietiella orientalis (assembly GCA_036172245.1). Lineage (NCBI taxonomy): Eukaryota > Metazoa > Arthropoda > Ichthyostraca > Raillietiellida > Raillietiellidae > Raillietiella > Raillietiella orientalis. The sequence goes on from JAYWIR010000015.1 coordinate 3,864,191, forward strand.
CCCGAGGACCACCAGCCCGACGACCAGGATGAGGCAGATGACAAAGAAGACCCAGAAGAGGATGTCGTAGCGCCACCGTTCCATCCAGGTCACCCAGCTGGACAGGGAGACCACGTATGGGACCGTGTCCTCCCAGAACTTGGATTCCTGAAAGAAGAAGAAAAAAAAGTCGTTCCGGGTACCTTCGGGGGCGGCGAGTAATCCCCGAGCCGGGAGGGCGGAGAAGAGGGGGCTACGAGGGCAGGTCTGCACCGCTCGAGCGCATTCGGCGACACCGAGGTCGAATCCGCCCTCTGACCTGTCATCTCGTGGTGGACCACTCGCAGGAGATATAGGCTCCGGAGAGCCCTGCGTCGGTGAGGAGGGAAAGGGAAGATGGCACCTCTCTCGTTACCACCCGTCGTCAAGGGTGCGGAGGTGACCTCGGCTACGACGCGTGCGCCTAAGCACACCAGAATGGGGAAGAATGGGAAGCGCGCAGTGGCGACATCACGCACATCCCTTTCAACAGGCGGTCGTCGTAGGTCTTCTTGGAGAGCGGGAGAAATAAGACCAGCGTGGGGAGGACAGGCAGGAGCTGAGTAGCAGCGGAGCCCCACAACAGTGCGGAACAGGATGAGGGAAAGAGGAGAGGGAAGATTCAGGAAAGGAACCTCGTTTTATTCTCTTGCTGCCTGGAAAGCATGGAAGGATCCGGGAGGACAGCAGCCCCACCCTCCCCGGACGAGCGAGGCAGAGCAGAGGTGTTCTACGTCGAAGCGAGAGGGTGCCGCTGTACTCTCGTGGGAACGGACCACGAGGAACTCTCCCCTCCATCGTCCTTCTCGCAGGACGGAGACGGGAGGATGGGTCTCCTGGAGACACAGAAGGGGATGTCTAGGATTGGGGGGGAGGAAGAGGAGGAACTTGGAAGCTCTTGTTCCAAGAACGGGAACTCGCTAGCAACTGGGAGCCAGACTCATAGAAGACCGAGGAGCGGAAGAGGGAAGCAAGGAGCAGGAAACTCGGAGGTGGGAGAGAAAGGGGGAGGATGCTGGGAACGGTGGTCCATCATCCCCAGACGGGGGAGGTCTATACGAAGAGGCTGCAAGGGATCGGGGCTGGTGCGTTTGCTTTTCTGCTCCGGGAAGAAAGAGAACGAGCGAGAAGGAAGCAAAGTCCAGGAAGTGCCAGGAACCCAGGAGAGAGGGAGGCGCGGCGTGAGTGCGGGCGCTGCCTGGCGAATGGAGAGCATCTGGACAGGGAAGTAGGGGAGGGGATCCGCTCGTGGCCGATAAGCCTGCGGCCCGCCCTGCTGGAAGGAACATGGGAGTCGGCCATGACCTGCTGCTTGTAGTCCAGAACCATCGGAGCCGGGAAGAAGGAGATGTTGTAGGAGATCCTGTTGCTGCGCGTGGAGGGCAGCCAGAGAGGCCGAAGAACCGGGATAGCGCTCATCCGCGGGATCCTGGAGGAAACACATAAGGCAGGAGATCAGCCTCCTCCTCCTCCTCGTCTTCCAGCTGCCTCGCGATCGACCGGGTCAGCCGGGGTGGGTGATCCGAGGAAGTGGAGGTCGAAGGACACGCGCTGGCTACGTACCCGAACTGGGCGAACGTTGCCCATGCCGTGCACAGGACGAAGGACATCTGCATGTCCTCACGCTGCAGTCTGCCCACGGGATGACTCGTGGCGATCTGGAACAGGTACGACAGCTCGTCTCCGTGAGATACGGCTAGAAGGCACGCAAGATGACCCTCATCCCTTTTCCTCCTCTTCACCGCCGGGAACAGCGGCATCACACACCTACCCGTATAGAACAGTGGGTCGTTGAGGCCGACCTTCTGGGCTTCCTGGATGAGCCTGAAGGCCCACGTGGGCGATCCCAGGGACCGATATGAGAAGACGTACGAGAAGACCCCGGTTTGCCCGGTATTCTTCTCCGTGAGGTCGCGCAGGGTCTTTTGCACGCAGGAAGTCACGGTCATGTCCGTCAGCATCTGGAAGGAAGAACCCCCCAGCTGCAATATGCCAGGAGCAGCGCGGCGAGATGGGCTTGTAAGGCGAGACCACCTCCTGAGCTGTTTGTGGGAAGGGTAGCTGGGCCGAGGATACCTGGGGCGTAGCAGGCGACCCCAGAGAAGTGCCCCCATAGCCTTCCCAAGACGAACACCATGTGGCACGTGAGGGAGGCACAGAGTTCAGGAGTCTTGCAGGGACACCGTCGAGATACCTTCCCCCCCCGACGAGGTTCCTGCTGGAGTGAGTGAGGCGAAACAAAAGGCGACTGGAAGAGCAGTCGGTCCATCTTATAGGACGGTTGCAGAGAGGATGGAGGCAAGGAGGGAGCCGATCCCCGCCTTTTTTCAGTGGAGCATGCAATAGGGTCTGTTGACCCGCATCCTGGAGAGGAAGGACACAAGTCCAGTGAACCCGGTGACCCCACCAAAAGAGCGTCAACCGAAATTCCGCTTAGGAAGAGAAGGATGGATGGAATGTGGATGTGGATGGATGGCAGTTGACCAGATGCTTCAGCCGAGGCGGCGGAGAGCAAGTGATGGGTGGAAACTTGAATCCGGGAAGCAAGTATGCTCCAGGCGTCGGGGAAAGAGCGGGACGGGGAAGCTGTGAGGAAGGAAGCGAGTGACTTCACGAGCTCACGCCGGCTGCCCTTCGTGCATCCTCTTAGACGTCCATTTCCGCTGAGATGGGCTGCAAGCCCTCTCTGATGCGGTTCAGACGTCGATTACTGACGAATATGCCCGATTGCCCTAGAACTTTGGGTCGTCATAGTCCTAGTCTGTGGCCACTGTCGAAGCACCGTGGAGCGCTCTCGGGTGCAAGGCCCAGGCAGTCCAGCCGGTTCCAGAGTGACTCCCCTGTGTTCCCTTGGATTTGGTGCTTCTTGGGAGTGCGAGGATGGGGGAGTAACGGTCCGAAACCGTGCGCTTGGGGAGGTGGGCCCCGTTCGTCCCTAGGAAAGCTCTGAAGGATTCTAGGGTGGGGAGCAGAGGTGGATCAGGGGACTGAACGGCAGGGACTGCAGCTGAGTGAGGAATAGAAGGGGAGGAGGAAGGTGGCGTGAAGAAGAGTGCCTGTGATAATTGCCGAGGATAGTCCTTCTCCTCCTCCGCATTTCTGACGGTTGGTGGCGGGGCTTCGCCTCGGAGTTTCCGCCTCCGCGACGACGCGGACGTCAGCCGCTCTCTCAGGCCGGCCCGTCATCGGTTTGCGCCTGGATTCCCTCTTTCGCACCATTCCCTCCCTCTCTTTCCAGACGACGGGTGGAAGGAAACGAGGAGTCGCGTTCCCGAGGAGCGAAAACCGCGATGTCACGTGGAGACGCGGAGTAGCGTGGCGTCTTTGAGGTCCGCGCGAGAGGGAACGCGATGCGCTCGGGAAAGAGCTTCTAGCTTCCTCGAAGAGATGTCGCTACCTTGGTGAACGAGGAGACGAGGTCGCTAGGGTTGTTGAGGTTTTTGTCTTGGAAGTATTGCCTGTAGACGATCTCAGTCAGCCTAGAGGCTTCGTACGGGTTGTTGAAGTAAGAAGATAGGATCTCGCGGATGAGGTCCTTCTTCTTGTAGTTCTGGTCAGAGAACTGGTGGCGCCTCTCCAGGTAGATTCCTGAAACAAGGAGCAAGGTAAGAGCATCAACTGATCCAGGAGGCGAGGACAAAGTATCCCTATTTCCCTCTGTCGAGATGCTCTGGGATCGGGAGACGGCAAAAAGATGATCAAGGTGGGGACGGACTTGACCCAACTATCCCGCCTTCAGCGTCACTGATCCTGCCGCATGCTTTCAACCCCGCAGCGGAAACTGAGATGTCTGGCCCCGGCGGCGAAACGTTCCCTCAGATGGACTGGCTGCTGTCCCAAGACTTGCTTTCCAGAGCAAGCCTCGCCATAGGAGAGCAGGAAATTGGTACCAGCGGTACGGACTACGAGAGGACTCATGTCCAAATCCATATCGGCCCATCCTGCACGCAGGGGCGGCGCGCAGTGAGCAAGATCACGCCTGCACGGGAGATCGGGAGACCGGAAAAGGAGCATGCGGAAACGAATACTCGGCTTTGCCATAATCGCGCGAAGGGTGCTTCAAGTACGCGTACATTCACGTGTACACGTGCGCATATACTTTTCGCGGAATCACTGCAGTGCCTTCTGGGAAACGAACATGTGCACGTGTGCGTACACAGCACAAGTACACGCTCTCAGGTGTACACATGCTCCATGGTATCGCGACAAATGGGAAAGCGTGTGTACATGCATGCGTACAGGAAGGAGGACGCGTGCTCAGGCGGACCTGAGGAGCGAGATATGCGCACTTCTGCTCCAGCAAGCTCCCAGATCTTCGCCTCAGAAACCCGTGGATCCGGAAACAGATGCTGGGAGCAAGCCTCTTGGCGGCGTGGTCCCTCTTAGGGCGTGGCCATTTCGGGGATCGCCCTAAGAGAATGCGCTTTGCATGAGCACGTAACCAGCACACTCTCCGGGAGCCCGCCCAGAACACTTGAAGAGCTTCTGGGCTGAAGCGGATGGGGAAGTGGAGCCGGGAGGTCTGCCAGGGTTACACGCTCTGGGGCAAAGGGGGAGGGGGCGAATCACTCACGGAGGAACAGGGCTAGACCCTCGTCGGTATTCTGGCCAATGATCACGGGGACCTCCCACGCCGCCTGCTGCCTCCTCCGGATAGCCTCTTCGGGCGACCTCCGGACAATGGGGCTGGCGCGGCTGCCGTAGTCTACCACGGGCACCGTCTTCAGGGGCAGTATGGCCAGTTTCTGGAACGCGGACGATGGATTTCGCGCGGTCCGGAGTGAGAGGGGGTGGGATGAGGGACACTGACCATATCCTCGTAGTGGGTGCGTACGAGGTCCTGGACTGACACGCCCCTCAGGCAGTCCACCAGGCTGGTGGTCTTCAGGTAGCCGCAGTTGAGCGAGTAGGAGAGCGCTTTGGCGAAGCTGAAGGGGTCGCGCTCGAAGGCCCAGTCGCAGAGGGCAGACCCACTCTCCAGCACCACCTTGTGGAACAGCCCTGAAAGGGAAGGAGGTCGCTCCAAGAGTTTCCTCGAAGGTTCTTCGCTGCTTCGCCTCCCCGGTCCCGGTAAGTGACGACCCTCCGTCGTCCACTTGCGACCAGGGCGCGCGCGCACTCGCCTTTGCTCCTTGGAGACATCATGAGGTAGTGCACCGAGGCCGCTCCGGAGCCCTGGCCCACGAGTGTGACCCGGTCGGGGTCTCCTCCGAAGTCCCTGACGTTGGCCTGCACCCACTGGAGGGCGGCAATCTGGTCGGCAAGGCCGAAGTTCCCTGGTAGGACATAGTCCCCGGTGCTGAGGAATCCTGGAAAGGGAGGGGCGCAGGGTCGCTGCCGGGTGTGCGCGCCACGCGCTCCCCACTCCCCGCGTGGGGCGAGGAGTCGCAACCAACCGAGGACGCCGAGCCGGTAGTTGAAGGTCACCAGCACCACGTTCTCCTGCATAAGCTTCTCGGGGCCGAAGATGCTGGCCGATCCCGAGATGAAGTCGCCCCCGTGCACAAAGACCAGCACAGGCAGACCCCTGGCGTAGCCCGAGCCGGCGGGTCCCCTGAGGGTGCGGTTGGCATGCCGCAGCTCTCTAGTCCGCCTTTTCTCAGAGATGGAGGCACCGACAGAGGAGGAGGAAGAAGAGACCTTTCTCTGGAAGCCCACGGACGGGTTGAAGGAAGGGAGTCCGCCCCCGGGAAGACCTGGAGAGAGAGAGAGAAAGGAGAGGGAAAATCCAGAGGTCATGCGAGGAAAGAAACGGAAACCGCGCGCGCTGCTGTTGCTCTGCTCCCAACTTCACCCAATCTCCCCCTTCTCCCCCATTCGCAGAAGGTGGGGAGAGGGGAGGGAAAAGAGGTGGGCTGCTTGCAAGGGGAGGCGACTCCCTGCCCCTCTCTCAGGACTAGGAGGGCTTCTTCCAGTATCTCCCATCCCTCGGGAGCAAGCGATTCTTCGTCGACCCTCCAACTCTCTCTCTCAGAGCACCCCGCGGCTGGACGCATGCCCCTGCTCCTTGGAAGGGCGGCGAAGGAGCGCCTTCCTTCCTTCCTCCCCTTCCCTCTCCTTGCTTACTCGTTGGCAGGACGGGGCTGAAGACGTTCAGGTAGAGGCAGTCCTCCTGACCGATGACAGCCCTGGTCCTCTCCTCCAGCTGGGGACATACGGGAGAGTAGTCCCTCGCGTTGAGGTCTCCCGTCCACGGCAAGGGCTGCTCGGGGTCCTGGAAGAGGAAAAAAGGAAGGGCAGGGCGAGGGGGTAGTCAGGAAACCCGGAACGCGGGAGAAGGAGGGTTGGCCTGCTGGAGAGGGAAGAAGGAAAGGCGACCTCGTGGCCTCGAGGTCCGTTCCCGAGGGGTGCAGGGGAAGAGCGCGGGAGTCCGCAGAGGGGTCTCTCTCAGCCTCCGGTCATCCGGAAAGAAGGAGTCTGGCGGGAGGGGGTTCTCTGCTTACCTTCCAACGTAGCCGCCCCACTGGGGGGCGCGCGTAGGGAATGCCCCGGAAAGCGGCGAACCTCCTAGGGAAATTGCGGTCCAGAGGGCCTGGGGAGACCTCCAATGTCCCGGTGATTAGCCCAGCTCCAGTGTTGACACTGATGACGCTCTCGGCAGATGCACTGCCTCTCCGGGTCACTCCAGCAGAGCACAGCAGCAGCAAAGCTGCGAGGAGCGGCAGCAGGAAAGGAGGAGGAGGAGGAGGAGGCTGCGGAGGATGGAGCGGCATGTTCCTCTCGCGACCTCGCCGGCACCACCACTGCCAGGAGGAGTCGTCGTCTCCCCCTTCGAGGAAACGAGGAGCGAGCTCTTCCTCTCTTCCACTCTTTATCTCAGGTGTGGTCCTTCGCCCCTCCTCTCCTGCCGGCGGCACTCGCATGCGCGCTCTCCCTGAGGTCCGGAGGGAGCTCCCACGTGACGTCAGCGACGGTCTGTTGATCTTCAGCTTCCGCCCCGCCCGGCTGAGAGCGCCCCGCCGCCGAACTCCGCGCGGAGCGGTGCTGGACCCCTGGAGCGGGGCGTCCGCGCCGCTCAGCTTCTTCGTCCCCGCCTTCCCGGCCTCCTTGGTCTTCCCGTCGCTGCTGACCTTTCCCGTCCCGAGGCTAGAGAACCCCCTTGGACGGTCAACCTGCCATCCTCCTGCTGCGCGGGCCGGGCGGGATGTCCGAGGGAGGAGCTCACGTGGCGCCGCCGCAGTCTTCCCGACCTCTCCCGGCTTCACCCTTTGCTCTCGCCGCGCTTCCCTCCTGCGCCTCCTGGCGGAGTTCATCTGTAGCCTGTCGTTCGTCACTTGCGCCCTTTGGCATCTTCCCGCCGGCAAGGCGCAGGAGCGCCAGTCTCCGCTAGAGCGACACGGGCGAGAAGCTCAGGAGGCCGCGGACTCCGAGGACCAGGGAGTGCCATCTGCCCCCCTCCCTCTTTATCGTGGGGCGTGGGGCTCCCCTTCTCGGCCTCCCCCCCCCCTCCTCGCTCTCCCAGTTTGCGTGCACATCCGGGAAGGAGGAGGTAGGGACTCCTCTTCCGTCCTCGCCCGTTTCCGGCCCTTCGGGGAAGAGGCAGCATCCTCACCTGCTCCTTTCTCCTCTCTTCCGTTTGCTTTCGCGGAACGGGAGCGGAAGGACGCCCTCAGGGAACTTTCATTTTGCGTGCGCGCCCTTCCGGCCAGTCGAGCTCTTTGCATTCCCGGAGGTCTCCTTGGAGGCGGGCGGCTCCTCCCTGGACCAGGAAGCGCGCACTCTCCCGCTCGCGAGGAAGAGACGGGGTGATGTCGCGCTTCAGCTTTGGAGTCTTTCCCCTTGCCGCTCCTCTCCGTCGGAAAAGGGGGGAAAAGCAAGAGGACACGTTCCATGCGGGGATTCTTTCTGATCAGCGCACGTGGGGAAGCGGAGGGGAGGAGACGGACCCTCGAGGGAACGATCTTTCATTCGTGTGACCCCCGCGGGAAGGAAAAAACTGTCCCTTGGCGTCCTAGGGAAGACGCTTCGTCTCATTCCTGTTCCCTCCCATCTCCCACCCCCTCCCTCCTTCCCCTTCACGTCTCCCATGTGGTGACAAAATCCCTCCCAACAAGCCGGGCGAGAAGCCTCTTCTTTCGAAGAAACCACTTCGTCCCCAGCCTGGCGAGTGCGGCAACAGGGTTGCCAGACTCTCCCATTGGATTAGCACTTCACAGGAAGCATTCGTTTCCCCTCATCGTTTCGCGCCATCCCTCAGGACCACAGCCGCACCAGCACCAGCACGAGAGTCGCAGCAACCTCCGGACAGGAAAATGAGCTTCTGGGATACCTTGGAGGCGCGCAGAAAATCAAGCGGATTTGCAGCTTCCTGATATCAGGCAACTCCCTTGAAGCAGGGGCGAAAATCCAATTCGGGATCGGAGGAAAGGGGGGGGGGATCGCCAATGGCTCAGTCTTCCTATCAGGTGGGCGGTGTCTCGCGCTCGAATCTCGTGGAGCAAGAGGACGTCCAGAGGGCATTCCAGGTGTCCTGGAATTTCCGAAAGTCCCAGAAGCCTGTGCGGGAAGAGAAACCGTAAGGCAGGAATGAATCCAGAGGAGAGAGGGGGAATCCAAGAACAGACCTATCTCTAGGGGGGGAGGGTGGAAGGGTGAGGAAGGAGGTAATTAATGGGTGGAACCGGCGGCTGCTGAGGGAGCAGGCGGGACAGAGAGGAAGCGAGTAATGAGTCCTCTCGAGTGCCAAGGATACAAGGAGAGGAATCTGGAAGGGCTGCGGATGACCCGGCTTCTTCACAGGTAACCGGTTGGTACGACACAGCTTCCAGACGCGCACGCGATGCGTCGGGACACTCCGAATGGCGGGCAGAAGGCACGCAGGAGGGATAGGTCGCTCCCGGAACAGGGATTCGCAGGCAAGGGTCTCTCCTGAACCGGTCCAGGGACCGCTCCGCGATCGGTTCCGTTTCCCGAACGATCGATGCGCCCCTGGGGCCACCTGCAAGGACATGGATCTCGACAAGAGCTCTTCCGGGTCAGTCCGCGCTCTCTCCTTCTTCCCTGAACCGGAAGCAACGCGGCTGGCGTGATCTTCCGACTCCAAGAAGGACCGGTACGATCCCCCCTGATGCCGCTCTTAGCTGGAAGCAGGGACTCTGTGGCACAGGGCACGGGATGTCCGTCTCCATCGAAAGCCGACGGCTACTGTTTCCGCAGTGCTTTTCCTACTGTGCCCGAGCACCTCGCATCAATGCGACCGGTCCCGATGAAGTCAGGAACTGCAGACGTTTTCTCGCGGGAGACGTTTGCCATCGGTGACGCAGACGCTGTGCAGGAATCTGGAAACGCCGTGACCTTATCGCAGGGCAAGGGACGCGCGTTCGACTGCTTCGTTTTTCCTCCGGTGCGTCACGGCGGCACCGCGATCGGCACAGATCCTCCTTCCCGCCCTCCTCCGATCCTAGGGGGCGAGGGAAAACCCAGTCCACGGTGATGTGGTGGACCTCCCGACGTTCCTGAGAAATGATCGAGCGTTTCCTAGGCGAGGCAGCTTCTCGAGGTTCCTTCTGTACGCTCTCCTTCCCTGACTTGGGCAGCGGGAGCAACCTTCGAACACCCGCCGACGCCTGGCTCCCTGGAAAGAGGTCGCCGCGAGACGGACAAAGGTTTCCTTACGGGCACCTCTCTAAGGGAACCCGTCAGCCTTTCCGAAGGATGCGAAGAGAGGTCAGGTGGTCACGACCAAAAAGCAGGTCCACAACGATTCCTCCTCGCGGTCTCGGTGGTTCCGCTGGCGCTGGGCAGGAAACCGGGATAGGCGATTCCGCGGTGCGGCTGGTCTAAGAGAGCCTCCTGATCCATCCATCCATTCATCCATCTTCCCTCCTCCTCTCCCTTCATGATGTCCACTCGTCCGTGCGCAAACAGCAGGCGGGTGGATGATCTTTCCCGATCCGGATTTGCTACTCTGGAACGACCGACAGGAGAGGCAGTGGCGCGGATGCATCTAGGAACGCCTCTTGGTTCTACCCCCCACCCCCCATCAAGTCACCCTGGATCACGTGTGACCTTTTCCCCTCCATTCTCCCCGTAACCCAGATCTGGTCGACGCCCTCTGACTCGCATCCTTTCTCCTGGGATCGACAGAAGAGCTTTTTCGATTATTTCAACGCCAGAAGAGCTTTTTTTCTGCTGTCGGGCTGGCCCGAAGGACGAGCAAGAGGTCTACGGAGCTCATAGAGCACTCTCACCCACCCCGTCCAGGAACAATCGGTGAGGATACCCCCCATGTTGCAAGAAAGACGAGCGGTCCACCACCTACGGGGGATCCCCAGGAGCTTCCGAGTCCCTTTTCCCGCATTCGCAACCTCGAAAGATCTCTTGGTATCGACGGAAAGGGAAACTCCCGTCACGAGGCCCCACTCGACAGGGGCGCTCTAATGAAGGGGGGCACTTGACACAATCTGCGTGGGAATGTGACGTCACGGCTCGCGGACCGCGTTTCCCGCGCACTGCAGCCCTCAGTCACTCCCGCGAGCGCATCTGCGAATGCCTTCTCCCGGTGACGCCTCCTCCGGCCACCGGCAAGCCGGGGTAGACTCCGCCGGTCGGAATGGAGCTCCATGGATCGTTTAAAATCTGCGAGCGAAGAGGAGGAGGAAGGGCAGGAGGTTCGGATTCTGGACCTCCTTCTCGAGGGGACTTAGGGGTGCTCACAGATCAAGCGCTCGGTGGTTCCAGGGGAAATGCAGGGAAGCAGGAAGAGAGGAAGAAAGCAAAGGACGGGGAGCGGCCACATTCGAAGCTGGCAGGGATGTCGAGAGTCTGCGCTCCCCCCTTCCCCGCAGCGATTCTCTATCCGTCGGTCGCATCAGGGTATCCCGCGCAGAACTTCCCGAAGACCAGACAGAGATCACGATGGGTCGGTCGTCCTTGGATCCTGCGAAGGGCGCGGGCTGCTGGAGGGATCGCCGTCCAGGAACGTGCGGATAACTGGTGCTGAGAGAAGCAGCTTCCGACGCGCCACCTGCCTTCCCTTGTTTCCCCAGGCAGGCGCCCTTCTGGAAGGGGAGAGCCCCTCCTGTGTATCTCCTGCATCCCGGAGAATTCGGACATGCGCCATCCCCTGAGGGAAGACTCCCACCTTCCGGACCCGCTGGCTGGTCAAAAGACGCCTGCTGGATTTCCGCGGGCAAAACCTTCGGTGGACTCCCCGCATCACCCTCCACCTCCTTGTATCCGCGGGGAACACAGTGGGCGTCGGTCTCCAAGCGCCACCACCGTGCCCCCCGTCCCCCCTGCGGTGCAGGATGAGCCCTTCTCACCTCGGGACGGAAGATCCCGGACGCAGTGCTCTAAGCTGGGGGCTCGGGCATGTTCCCGCAGCTGATGCCACTGAGTTTTCCCTCTCTGCCTCTCTGCCTTCCATCGGGGTGGAACGCTAGCGTTGGGAGGCGCGGATTCCTCAAGAGCGCGGGAAGCGAAGAGGGCGGTCGCGTCTGAGAGCTCAGAGGCCAGCGCTCTCTCAGTGATGACACAAGCGGCAGAGGAAACGCGCTGGCAGCAGAGGAGGCGTCGGAAAACCCTCATGACCCAAAGGGGGTCCCTTCGTGAGGCATGAGGTCATCGAAGAAGCAACTCCTCCTGAGCAAAGAGAGCTGGTAGGTGAGAAGCGTGCGGAGGCGATACGGGGATGGAAGGAAGGTGGGGATCGGAAAGCAGCTTCGTGGACATATCGTGGAGCGCTGCGACTTTGCAGCTGCGTGACCTTCGGGACCGTGAGGCAGCGGGCATCGGAAGACGCAGCTGTCATCTGGTTTCACACCACGCAAGGGGCAGGAAAAGAGATGGACACAAGAAAGGATGAAGGAACGACTCTCCTTTCTCATGGCAGAAGCGGAGGGAGAGGAGGGAACAGGCACAACGCAGAGGAGTGAACCCATGCAAGTCGCTTGCTGATGCATCTTCTCAGCCTCTGTACGAGAAGAGCAAAATCTGGACCTCTTAAAAAGTACGAAGGGCTGGTCCGAAACCAGTTCAAGCATCCTTCCGGAGCGCGGCTGCCAGGAAGAGTCGCCCCGGAGAAGCAGGAAATGCATCCATGCCACGCCACAGTCTGCATCGCTCCTCCATGATGGCTCGGCGCCATGGTGTCGCGATTCCGGGTACTCCTCCCAGAAGTGCCGGTGCAAACCAGCTGGAGCAACTAGCGAATCCCGTGATCGTCAAGGTGACGCCTGCTTGGACACGAAAGGAATCCCTCTTCGGCAGCATTCTTCTCCGTTCCTTAAAAGGAGATGCAGTGACCACTGGACAGCCTAATGCGTGCTCTACCATCGCGCTCAGTTTTCTTATCTTGATCATGGTGGTGTTTTTCCGCCTGCACCCCTTCTAAATGGATATCATCGGTTTCCTTTCTCGTAGGAAACGCGGTTCCTTGTCACCCGGTGGCGCTACAAACGGTAGTCAGTGGAACTATGCGTCCTGTCAAGTCCGAACATGCTTTGGGAGCCGGTGAGGCCTACAACATAACAGAGGGGTTAAGGGATTGAAGGGGGGGGAGGGGGGAAGGAAAAGGAAAACAAAAGCAGTCTGGTTAAATTAGGGGAAGGATCGCATCCCGCGATGTGGGATCCTCTGCATCCTTTCCAGGATGCCCGCGAGCTCCTCTTGTTAGCTGAGCGGTGGTTCCTCCTCGACTCGACTCGATGGAACCGGATGGCACAGGGGACGGCTCATCTGTCCACTCTCGGCACCGTTCCTGGAGACGAAGGTTCCTCATAGGCAGCACGGCACTGTGACGGCGGAAGCTGGGAGACCAGGCACCTCGTACAAAGAGATTACCCAAGATGTTTAAAAGGTTGTCCACTGTGGAGGGGAGGGACGCGGAGAAACGTTTTCATGATGCCCGCAGGGCGTCCCACCGCCATCTTGCCTGACCTCAATGGGAAAGAAATTTCTAGGTGTTCCCTCCTTTCTTTGCAGTCGCGAAGGGCGCTCGACTTTCAAGCCAATCTCCGGACTTCTCAAAGCTGCAGCACGACCTAGGAACGACTCCGAAGATACGCGCTGCTGAGCGACCGCTTCTTTATGCCGTAAGCACACATCCGACCTTCTCAATAGCAGAAGTAGAGACTTACAATCTTGGGACGAACTTTGGTCACCATGGTCGTATTGAAAAAAGAGCTTCTCCTGCATCTGATGCCTCCTAAGGTTTGATTAGGACATCAGATGATCAACAAACAAGAACGTGTGTGACGAGAATGAGGGAAGGTTCAGAATTGCCACTTGAACATTAATTATTTTGCTGCTCTCATTAGCAGAAGAGCACTGTTTTGTGATGCACTTGTGACTCAGCATGTGCACCTTGCTCCTAGTTGCTGAAAGTCAGTGATACATCTGTGTATTCATCAGCCACCTTCTACCCTTGCATGTGCTCAAAGTTTCGGTTTCTCACTGCCTAGTACTTCTTGGAAGCAGGATTCAGCTACCTTGCTTGTCTTCTCTTGCTTCTCTGGTTCTGTTGAAAGAAATGCAATCGGTCGAGAGCACGCTCATTCTGTCTGCATCTTCTGTGATCCAAACTGACCTTCATTCTTTCGTGATCCTGAGATTTGAATGTCTTCATCACTTCTCTTGCATGTGCTTGCGTTCGTGAGAGCAGGACCAGGAGTTTTTCTATAAAACATGGGAAACACCACGCATCGCAACGTCTACCATGGAAATGGTTCTAAGATCTGGAGTTCGCTGGTGAGAACTTTACAGAAATTGTTTGTCAATTCCAAACGACTGAGACCTTCATTCAGCAGCTCTGCGACGCAACTTCCACGTCAACAGTCTCTTATATGCCTTGAAGTTTTCTTCAAGGCATCTTGGTTTATATGTGCAATAATTCACTGTCTTTCCTTTTTGATTCCGACAACTGTTGGTAGCGTCGTTGCCTACAAACAAGGAGCTTTCCTACACAAATGAATCGTCAGACGTTTGGACATCAGTTGGCATCCAAGTCCAAGAAGTCATCTAATGAATCTTTGATATGAACTTTTAAGTCAAAAGGTGCAAAATCCCTACCAGGTTTTATCTTAGGAGTAGCACCGAATGAGAAGCTTTTACTCTCCTTCAGCTGCCAATGAAAATTTGAATATCATAATATAATAATAGATTTCTTCAGAAGTTCACCATATCTATGGTGCTATGAAGATTACAAATTATTGAGCTATCTCAAAGGTTTTTTTGAAATTTCATCGAAAAATGGAAATCACGTGAATGTAAATATGTGTACTTCATGTATGTCTTCATTGCATACAATTTCCTAAAAAAAAAATCACCCTGTGAAGAGTAAGAAACAAGCACTTTCTCATCCTCCTGCCAACTTTTAAAATGGACGATTATGCTAGTCATTTCAAGGGCTTATTTTCTAAATGAAGAGACAATAGCATTCATTACAGTATCATGATTTCAGGTACAGATACATCTATATGCACGAATTTGAATTCCAAAACGATCACTCAATAATGATCTTCTCTGAAAAGAAAATTCCTGCAGAATTCCCTCTAAACTTTGTGCAGTAATAGCAGTTTGTTGTATTCATAAACTGCCAGCTCAGAGTCTCATGAAGAGATTCACCTTGAAATAATTTTGAATTACTATGGATCTGTATTAATATGAAGAGATTAACTGAGTTGCCATTATTTGGGGGTTTGCACTAATCACGAATTGTTTAATTTTCCATCTTCGAATTATCACGCTTCAAAGTGAGTATGCTCGAATACAATCTCAAATAGACAAACGAATGCTTTGTAGTAAATGCCTGCAAAGGCTGCAGTTCCAAAAATGACACATGACGAACAATTCATCTGCTCAAATTCTGTCAAATTCGTGAAACGATTAAGCACTAAGGGCTGAGTAAAGCACGACTAAAAATTTTCCTGAAACCAAGCCTCCCGTCAGGAGACAGCACTGGCACTCCTGGGTATCTGGAAACCTCTAGCGCGCTGATTCTACGGGGGCCTGGGACGACCACCCTTCCGTTGATTCTGGCAGGCGAGCGTCGCCAACGGTAGCTTTCAGTTACAGCAGTAAGTTCTAACAGCAGGGCACATCTTTTGTGAACAGGATGCAGGCGTAAAGCAGGTGCCCTCCAGTCAAAGTTTCACTGTTCACACAAACACTAATCTGGATCCAACGTGCCCGTTTCTTTTTGTGTGATCGGCTGCGAAAGTATGGGCTTCCAGTAAATCGCGATCTTAAGAGCAGCTTTACGTCCAGCGGTGACAACGGAGGTAGCAGTTGTGCATGTTTCAGTGTTTTGAGCTCTATGTCCCAGGCACCGAGATGAAGTTCAAAGGCAAAATAACAGAAATACTGTGCTTGAAGTTATTCACGAATACGTTTGTTGTGTTGTCGAAGATCTGCAAATTCTGTATCATGCGCTTCACGCAGAAAAGCTTGTACTTTTTAATCAATGATAGCATTGCATCCGGCAATTTCTGGTTGTGGTGCGAACTGCGTCAAGAGAACATTTTCGAATATTACTGCGTTGAAGGTGTATCCAAAGAATTAAATGAAATAGTTCTCAAGGTTTCTCCGGACTTCGTCGCCAAAGTTCTGAAAACTGCTCCAATGGCCAAATCTGTGAAGCTGAAATTAACAAAGAAAGATACACCAGCCCTGAGTTTTGAAGTGGAACAGCCATCACCAACATGCCTTTCAAGGAACGTATGTCATGATATCCCCATTGAAATCGTGCATAAGGAATACTGGAGCCAGTATAAAGAGCCAGTTATGACTGACCAGCAAATCATGTTTTTCCTGCCAAAAATCAAGATCTTCAAAAATGTACTGGAAAAGCTAAAAAACTTAGGTCACTTTGTAACCATTTCTATCAATAAAAAATCATTAAAGTTGACACTGGAGACTGAGACTGTACGTGTGACCACACACTTTAATGATGTTCAATTAGCACAGAACCTTACATCAGCTGGAACAGATTTAAATAATGATGACCACATGATTACAGTGAAAGTGGATGTTCGCAAATTTCATACTTTCATCACTTCTATTGAGAATTTAAATGCAACCAAAATCACCTGTAGCATTTCTTGTAGAAGAGGATTATATGTCTCTGTGCTTCATGATGATATTACCATACAATACTCACTTCCTGCTGTTGATAATTAATTATTTTCAAACACAAAAAAATGAAAACTTTTGCAACTCTTAGCTAACATCCTTTGTGTTGGTTAGATCATAAAATAGACATTCTGCTTGCCAATTAAATCAAGATCAGTCCAAAATGAACCATCCCTTGTGCAAGATATAGCAAAGTTTAAAAAATGTACTGTGCAATTAAATTTATTCACATGTTAAAATGTTTCAAAAAAAAAAAAAAGGCAGCTTCACATTTAGCTAGTTAATGTTGCATAATATCTTATTTGAACAAAAATATAATGCAAAATAACAATACTGTATGATAACACCATGTGTACTTCGGAAGCATATTATAATGATTTTAAAAAGGTTAACTCAGATCAAACAAGATTTAAGTATTTGATGAAATGATATTCTGTAAAATATCAACTTCAGGAAGCAAGCCTTTTGGTTTTTTCTTGGATAGATACGAATTCTGCAAGTATAGCAGATGTTCCCTATAATAATGCCTAACTGCTTGTGGCTGCTGAACCGAAGAAAACAGACTGTTACTGCAATGACAACAACCCACATGGAAATGGTAATCAGTTGGCCAAAATGGGTGCCAGTGAGATCTCTTAAAATAATTAGGCATTCCTCGCAATTTCGCTTGTTGGTTTTCTGGCATGGCAGCATTGATCTATGAAAGCAAGTTTCAGAATTGAAACTGGCACCATTTGAAGAACTTACTTTCATATTTTCCAAGTTTTTCACAACTGAGACCATTCTTTGGCCTTCATCACTGGAACTGGCAAAAGAATTCTCATTTGCAGCATTTACACCTCCAAAACCTGAGCAATATTTTTGTTTCTTTTTAATTGGGTACACACCTTCAGTTTAGTTGTGATGCATTTTGTAAAAACCAAACCAAACAATTGAATACAAAAAATGCAAACATAGTCTTTAAATTCATGTCCCAAACAGAAGACTTATGCATTAATTATTCATTCTTTCAATAACATAATCAGCTTATATTTTATTTGGAACAGAATATAAATACTTATCAAAAATTATTTAGTCATTATGCTTTCTATATGAATCTGTCATAATCCCATCAAAAGGGAAAAATTCTTTCCTTATTGCTCAGTTAGATAACTAGAAACAATTTTTGAAATGAACAAAAGTTCAGGCACGGTAAAAGTGTTTCACAGAATGCATTCAAGTGTAAATGAAGTGCATTTTTATCACACAAACTTGAATTGATTGTACAACTTATCTTTTATTACAAATGGATTTCTTGCATCTTACCCATTTTTAGTGCATTCTGGGTAGAGATTTTATGTTTCATAGAATTTTCAAGAGCTGACTCCATAACAATGTCATATCTTGTTTCAGTTTCATCTGCAGCTCCTCCCTAAGATAAACAAATTGCACACAGCTCTTAAATTTAACACATTGCAAACAGACTTGAAGATATTTTGACTGCATGCTTCAAGCAATATAGTAGGATGAAATGAACATGGAGATATTCATGTTCATACTACCTGTTTAAGTGCAATTGCAAATCCTACATTCAGCTCAGCAGTAATAAATAAAGTATTTAAATGCAGATGCTCACTGAAGTTCTTTTTTCCAGGGAATCTTTTGCTGATTCTCCTGTGTTATCTTTCTCAGACTGGAATTCAGAATATTCATTTGGTACTTCTTTTAAAATACATTCCTTTATTGTTTTCTGAACTAAATTACAAAAAATTATTTAAATCTATGTTTATCAACAAAAACATTGGAACTGACAAATATTACATTTACTTCTTTTTTCTTTTTCTTCAAGAAATTCTTTAAGGACATCCTTTCCTGTTTCTGGATCTGTGATTTCAATGATATTTTTTTTTTTTACATTGGATTCTGTTTGAGGAAGCAAATTTGGCAGCATGAAAGAAACATGTCTTCTTAAAGGATGACAAACATGAGGGCGTTTAAGAAACACATGAGGAAATGGTTGATGTTCTAAAGATGATGTATACAATTTATACACTTATATCTAGAAGACTCACCTGATATATAACGATCTGAAAAATTATATTGTGATTGAACTTGATGGGGTATCAGTCGTTTCTGCAATTCAAAAAAATCATACTATGAAATCATGGAAAAAATAAAAAAAGATACCAATATAATTCCAAACTACAAGGATATACGGATTTGGTCTTCCGAAAACACATGCTTAAAACTCATGACAATCAGAGAATTGGGTACTTTTTGACAAAAATCACTTTCTTTAAGGGTGACCACAGTTATTACTGTCATGAATAATGAAATATTCATTATAACTACAAATTCTTCAAGTACACAAATATGCAATCAAGCAAACGTTCCCAAACAATGAAGAATTAAGTACATCACACATATGGAGCACCCACAACAATGAGTTTCGAAATGTACATATTACATATGCACACATACACGCAACTGCAGGCCTCAATGCTTGTGAAAGATTGCAGTTATGACGGCAACTATGCAGATGGGTATTAAATGGGTAAGGGGCTACTATACGGCAGATTGGTCTAACTGTGCTTCCATACAAAGGCATGAACAAAGTATGCATTATTCTGAATTTTTTTGCAATATTAACTGATAATTAAAAACACAATTGACAAGCAGAAAAACGCCGAATAGGGTATCAGTTTCAAAATTTACATCCACTGATCAACTCTAATTAACTTTTAAATTATTTCACAATTACCTGATCAAAATGATTTGTTCTCTTCATCATCCGTAAAAGAAGAATCGAAGTATTTGAAGGAAGTGCCAAGTCTTGAGAAATTTTCTCGATTATTGCTAAACATCAAATGCATGTGCAATTCAGCATGCATTTGTAGGCAGTGATTTATTTAATTTTCCTTAGAATAATGAAATCAGAAATCCAGAATATCCCGGGATCTCGAAACATTTGCTTAGGGTATGATTTAAGTTTGCTATGAAAACTAAGAATTCATACACAGGAGTTTATAATTTAAAAAAACTAAGCATTAAATCCGATATGATATTTTGAGTACTATTATATCTTTAAGTAGATAAAAGTTAAGCTCATAAATGATCTTTGCAAACATTGCTACATTTTAAAGAATAAAGGATATGAAAAGATTATTTTACATGAGATTAATGAATTTTAGATTGAATAGGGAGCCTTTTGTTTGAATGAATTCAAAACCTATAATAAAATGCTGAATCAGAATCTCATCTAGCAATCCATATCAATTAATTTTGAAAACGAAATAAATTTAACGGGGCATTCACAAGCTGTTAATTGATTCCACAAAAATCGCATATACAAAAAAAATTGAAATGTAATGAAAATCTTAATTCTAAGAAAACTGCCTTTGGTGTTTTTTTCTTATACACAATTTGTTTCTAAATTCTGTATTATATGTTATACATATTGTAGCTAACAACGGTAACATGAAAACGTCTTCTATTAAGAGTAAATTGAAGAATTCTAAGTAATTGCTGTTTTAGGCAGTTATACTTATCTTGAAAAATTCAGTTAGGAAAGCGTCTCATCAATATATGAATGTTTTCCAAGAACGTCGTAACATTGTGAGCTGAATCAAAAACAAACGAATGCTGCATTCTTATTCATTGGTGTAAAAAGTAATTTTATTTTGTAAGAGAAATTAGACCTTGAAAATAATTAATAAGAAAGCAGTAAACTGTTTATGAGTCAAAAATTAAAAACCACAAGACATTTTATCTATTTTTCTAAATTTCCAATATACTAATGCATGATAACAGAAAATGCTAAATTAGCACATTGTCATTTCAATTTTAAGTTTCTCAGCGTTCTGCCTGATGTGCTCATGTTTTCAATTTCCTTGCACCAAAAGTTTATTGCTTCACCAAAAAACCTATTACCAAAAAAGAATCTTTCCGGTAAGCCTCTTCTCGAGACTGAAAATAGATATTTTAGAAGAGAGTTTGAGATACAAGTTTGAGGGGCAGCTGATATTTACGGGAAAATAAAGCTACCTAAGTGAACTTGAAGGCTGCTGATTTCCTGGACCTAGCTGAATATCTGTCGCTGTGAAAGCCAAAGAAATTCTTAGCACTAATTCTTAGGATCAGAAACCTGAAAATCATTACAGGGACATCGAGATAACGATATGATACACGTATAATGTGTTTGATGCAGGATTCAGAGCTGGTTACTCTTGCCTCTGCGCTTTCACGTACGGACTACCTTCGTCACACGGTTATTATCAAACCAGAACCACTGTAAGATCCAATTAGTGGAAGCTGGTGCTGTGATTAGGCGATTGCCTACACGCTGAAATGAAGGTCCTTTAGCTCCCTAGGCTCTCGATCTTCGCCGTCGATACAAATCTGGAACTCAGATATGATCCACTGTGTTCAAAGGCATTTTGTTTCACAATAACAGCTGACGTTACGGATGAACCTTTATGTTCGGGTTTTCCGAGTCCCTTACACGGATAGTCAGTCTTCTATGCTAACCGTGTTCATTTATGTCAATGTTCCTCAGACTGCTCAGTCGTAGATAAACAAAGTGCAATGCTATGGAACCCTCCAAAGTTCCGCAAGCCTTCTTCCAGGTTCATTCTCCACATGGTTTGCAAGTATCCTGCTTCAGTTTCTATGAAGCGATATGGAGGGCTGAAGCTCCGTGCATCGGGCTCTGCGGATAGTGCCGGCGCAGGGGAAAAAAAAAAAAAAAACTCGAAGACTGTCAGTGAAGGACACCCGAAAAGGACACACTTTCCAAATAATTTTTCTTTTTCCATCTCTTGGTAACCGGGGAGAAGGAGTAGCATAAACAGTTTAGGATGAACAAGGATGACTGTATGCTACTGTCAGCTTCTGCTCCTTACAAACTCGAGGAAGGTCGGAACCTCATCTGCTTGTGTACTGCAGCCAGGGAACTGAGTTGGCTGCATGGTGCAAGCTTCATGCACTTTTCATAAAAAGAAACGAAACCCACCAACAAATGCCAAGGGCAGCTTTTCTTTCATTTTCAGGTTTATGTGAGACTGTGAGTTTAATAGTTTCCATGTACCTAGTGCTACTGTGCTTTGAAAATTTTCCTTAAGATTCAAAAAACGAAGAGCATCTTTAACTGTTGTTTCGTTTCAAAGTCTTGGCATTATTTTTTTTTCTTTTCTTTTAACAGACTGCAGCACTCACTAGTCCCATTACAGGTCCTTGTGCTACACCCACTCACCGAACTTTTAACATTAAAAAAATGGAGTAATTCCAAACCATCTCCACGTGACAAGCGAAAATCTAGGAGGACATTTGAACCCATGTCCAGCAGTGTAATTTTAAAGATAAGCTGCATTTTCCCTTGGTCTTGTGTGGAAATGGTCATTACTTGTGGGCAATTACACCAGCATTGATATCCTAGTTGGTCACAAACATTCTGAAGTTCCTCCTGACTTTTAATGCCTTGCAGTGAAGTACAAATTAAGAATCGGGTCGTTCTTTTGACCAAGCAATGAAAAAAAAGGACTATAGCCCATCTGGGTTGCCTGTTATTCAGAGCTCAAAAGTAAGTAGCTGCAGTTAACTGGTTGAGAAAAAAAGAAATGCAGATAATAGGTGCGGCCACTTGGAACTCTTTTGCCGAAAATTGATAAACCTGCCTTGAGCACATTGGGAGGAACCCATCTAGGAAATCCAGATAGCATCATCCGGCTGCTTGATGGCGTCTTGATATTCTTAGAGAACTCTCTTTCACATCAAAGTAAGCAAATGATGCATTGCAGACCTGTTCGGTCCGCTGATTAAAGATGAAAAATGAGTTTTCATCTCCAAAACATCGCTATATTATTTTGTTAAGGTGTGTTGATTCAGCACTGAGATCATGATCACCGGCATTGAGATCCCGACATTTTTTCACTTCCATATTTTGACTGCGTTAGGATTTGTGAGAGGGGGAAAAAAAAAAATGCTTACTATTTTATCCTTCCATCCTGTAGAAGACCAAAAACCAATCAACTATTGAAAATTTATCGATACAGTTGTGAGTCCCATGTCGTTTAAAATTTGCTTCGAATCCTTTGAAACTTCGCGCTGTTATCCACTTTGGCGATATGACTTTTCTGGTGTGGATTGAAAGCTTAGCGTGTTTTGTCGAGATTCTGCTTTGGGCGGTGTTGCCCTGCATTGCACAAGAACCACACGGATGTCGAGATGCCAGTGTCGTACCTTGCAGCCATCATGATGAACGGCGTGCTGAATTTCGTGACCTGTTTCCGGTAAACATATCCCACAGAGTGATCCCAACTCAAGCCAATGCCCAAAATTTGGATGAGGTGGCGAAAAGCGCCTTAACGCGTGCAGAGTTCCCAAGAAGATGAATAAAAAAATATACGTGGAATGAGCTAATGCAGTACACGAGGATTTGCAGAATGATGCATGTAAAGCATGTTTTGCAAATCATACTGCCTACCGAAGGAACAACGAGAAGCAAAGCATTCCCTAAGTTTTTAACTACAGAGTACAATCCTTATGACTAGAGGGGAAGTACATTGCTCAAATCTTCATCTACTGATCACGAATAGCATGAAGTGTGAACCTTTTTGGTGTTTTCAGACTTGTCGTGAGTACACTTCGTGACCATTGCCGTCCGATGCGAATTTTCTGCAATCCTTAAGGTTACAACGATCCCAATGTTCTTGCGAACGTGAAACGAGAAAGTAAATGATTGTGTCCCGCTGTCCCACCATCCTGAGGGAGCAACGGTGGTACCCATGGCAGTTCAGCCAAGTGAGTTCATTTGTTTCGATGCTTCCAAAGCACAAGGAGCCGCTGCAGTGAGGCAGAATGGCAGCAGGGCACAAAGGCAGAATTCTCTTTCCGTTCCGGCAAACGGCGCGACTTGACCAGGTACTTCGCTTCACGAACCCTCGGGCATCTCCCTCCATCATTCGCAACTCGGGCTCATGCTGCCTGACGTGGACCCCACTCGAAAGAATCTCTGGCCTCACCGGACGTTGAAACACTTGAATGCAATGCCTCGGAGATCCCTTGACGCTGCTGACTTAATGGCTAAGCGTATGGCTATTCACATAGGAAGTGCAATCGAAGAGATGTGAGGTGGTAACCTGAGTATGGGCTACCTAATCGACAAGAACGGTAACGATACGACACACGACAGGATCAAGACTTCCATTACATTACGTGCATCGTTCAGAATGACTGCGACACAACGGACGCGCACCGGCCTTTGGCATTTCCTTTGCATCGGGGCTAATCAACACGTGCTCCTGCTGGAAGAGGTAACAAAAAAAGTGATGACAGAAAAACGGTTTTCATTTACTTGAGCAATCGACCGGAAACCACTCGGATGTCCCAAACACATGGCATTCCAATTTTTGGCACGCACCCGGCAAAGGTCTCGAAAATTTCTTGGAAACTGGATCGCCGTGAACAGGCGGGCGCGGCGAACTCCCCCGCACTCCGGACGGCAAGGGCACATGATGGCAGACAACGCTCCCTCCATCTTTCTACTTCAGTTCGCCGACTAAAGTGTCTATTCGTTCGGGAAACTTCCATTCCGCGTCAAAAATGCCGACTTTCCTCGGGCGAGCAGCAGTGCAAAGCAGGTCACACACGTTGACTCCTGGTTACTTACTGCGCTCGTCGAGTACGATCAGCGCCATTCAGACATGTGCAAGAGATGTAACCATGACGACGCCCAACTGCCATTGCTGGGCACCGTCCTCGTATTCGATATTTGTTTCCCAACGCACGGAATCTGCGTCCCGCTTTGCCCTTTGGCGGTTACACGATGAGGGAAATCTCCAGTAATCAATCCCTCAGCTGGCGTGAACGTGTGAGGAGTCGATCTCAGTCGTATCACACGTGCACTGTGAATGACGTTTCGTCTTCCGAGATCCTTGCAATTTTCTTATGTACTTGCGTGGGGGGTTGGGGCTATGGTTGCAAGCATCAACTCCGTGGTAAATACGACTTGGTGCTGTGAACACATAAATACATATGTCTGACGAAGCAAACGGTTTATTCTCCACAGTAGAGTATCGCCTCGCAGCATCTTCCAGAACATTCAAGAGACCTTTTAAGCCTGTTGGTCGCACCGCTACCAAGAAACACACACACAAAAAGAAAAAGGAACAACACACACGTACAATGATAAACTTTTGTATTTCAGATTCAAACAGTAAAAAAAATACTTTCCATTTTCAAAAGGACAAATGAGCAAAAACACATCCTAGCAGAAATGCCACGCAATACAAAACAGCCTGCTGTTTCCTGGTCAGTTTGACATATTGCTGGGCACAAGAGTTACCGTATTCACTTTTACAGAAAGGTTTCGATTTACAAATTTTGGGGTTCTGCGTCAACGACACAGACTTGCGGACACACTCTTGCACACGCCCATTTTCGTCCAATTTCGTCTTTTTCGTGAGCTGTTTCAAGTGACAGCCGGTGCCACCTCGACAAGAACTCGAGGAGCTAACGAAACTTTCTGGACAGCCCACGTTCTCGGAACTGGAACTCAATTCAAAATCGCAACTATTTTCAGAATAGCTTGCTGGCATCGTGTCATCTATTCGCACGTGCGGCAAACACAAAAAGCAGCATGCAAAAATTTAGTTCCAGTTTAATTTTTTTTTTTTTTCAATGATAAAACAGCTAAAGGGGGCAATGAATGAATTGTGCAAATTACACACCGTAGTGATCTGCGTGTAATCACCAAGGTTACTAATTGTCAGGGTCTTATTGCTTGCACGCCTAATTTTTACCATTTCCATTACCAGCGAAGCAAACAAGAACCAGGACCAAGCATTTTTCCTATTTCCAACACGGCGCAAAGTTAATTTTTCTTTATTCTATAAGGCTATTTACATACATTTATATGATTAAAAATGTGAAGCTTAATTAAAATATAAAATATGGATTCTTTTCCGCATTTACACCGGTAGTACACAGAAGCAGTCCTCCTACAAAACAAAATTCGTGACGGCGGAGGCGGCGGCCACGAAAGATGGCGACTACCCCAAAATGCAAAACTACTGTGCAAAATTTCAAAGCACACACACACGCACGCACACTTACACATACATATTAAAGTCTTTTAATGCTACGTGATTTTTTTTTTTTTTGACTTTAAAATCTGAACAAGAATCATATATCGAATACAACCACATGGTTATATGCAGAACCGGCACCACTCGTTCACTTTCATGGGGAAAATTGCAGCATCAAGATATCGGCATGTCAACAAAAATAAACGACTTTAAAAATGTATTAATATACACTGTTACTTTGTCATGTTAACTTTTTAAAAAAAGTTGCATAATATACTGTTCTGGAGACATGTCAATAAATAGCTGGGCTAGGATCACTATAACCACATTTACGTCAATGTTCCTCAGACTGCTCGGGCATAGATAAACATTCAAAGAAACGGTTTGTTGATTTCACAGCCACACCCTTCCCCTCCATTTCTGATACGTCCTCCTTCCACATTTTGAAGACGTTTCCCATCACCAAATCTTTATCTTCAAGGAATTGGAAGCAACTCCGGAGGAAGTCTAGGCACGAGAAAAAGAAAAAAAAAAAGGCAAAACAGAAAGCATGAAACAGTTTGTGCATAGCTCCAACCTTGGGGATGATCGAGGATTAAATCTAGATGCTGCAAGGCAAGCAAGCACTGGAGTTGGAAATTTTCGTCTTCGCCAAGGTACTTTTTGAGCACGAGCTCGTGCACACTGCAAGCGTTCTCGAAGTTGTACGTTCCCCCTTCTAAAAAATCGCCAGCGTGTGTGAGCAGCAAAGTATTTAGCACCACAGATTACCCTTTTTCTCATTTAAGGTCATAAAAACGGCACTCGTTAAGGCACGAATGAAAGGATTACTGTACTGCACATCTTTATGATGTTCCTGGAACAAAAGGAATGGATTACAGATTGCAGTAGGGTCAGTCAGTTCACATGCAAAGCCACATCCAACAGCGTCAGTATCCTTTTGACTATTCGCACAGTTTCACCAGTTGCATAAAGCAACCTCGCACAAGCAAATAGGTCTCATCAGTGTACTGCTGGCTATCCCGCAATTCCACCACCACGGGTTACTTACCACAATCCACGTGTCGATCTCCATGCTGGAAACTGCCTTTGAAAGCAAGTTATACAAGGAAAAATAGGTGTTCGCATCACAGTGTTTGGGGACTTTACATTTGGACAAGGGTGCCTTCTGCAAATGAAAGAAAATAATAGGACAATGCTTGGTCACAAAATCCCTTCTGAGACTCACAGGTTGCTTATCACTGGGGGTACTAAGAGTACTCGATGGTTCCTTTATCCCTTCCAGGATTTCATCTATGAAAGCCTCGGGTTTCTGTATGTTCAGAAACTTCCAAGTTTCAGGAGAAATTTCTTTGCCCACTTCTTGCGCTTTAGCCCGATTCTTGACAAAAAACAAAAAGTTAAGTTCGAAAGAATTTTTTCCTGTTTTCCCTTTACCTCATGGGTTGCAATATATTCAAGTATGGGTTTGACGAACTTTAGGCGATTTGCTTCCTCGCCATAATCTAAATCTTTCAAGAAATTGATGGAGATAATTCCGTTGGTTATTGCTGGAGCTACGAAAAAGAAAAAGAATTTAGTTTGCATCAGCACACATTCCAACCACACACGCTGTCGATGTACCTATGATATGTCCCAAATACATCCACAGCAACGGAATATCAAGTTCTAAATCTGGGGCGTTACGAATAGTTTCTTGCAACCTTTGAACAGTAACTTAAATGTAACAAAATTTAAATCATTTCGCCACAACGCACCCGTCAATGTAAGTCTGCGCAGAAATCAGCTTGGCTTTGACTAGATGAGCAAGATGATAACTGCCTTCCATTCTTACTGACGCAGGCTTTTCAAGCAAAACATTTATCATCTCTAGCACAATCGTATCTACGTTCGAAGAATGAAACTTCTCTGTTACCACTTTGCAGAATGCCTCATTCTGATGGGGAAGATTAGGGAGAGCGAAAGAGGTATAAAATTCCAGGCACACAAGCACAGGCACATGCATGCACACACACACACAGACACAAGAACTACCGTTAACTTGGTGGGGAGTAAATTACAAATATCATCGATTATTTTTCGCAGCATCTCGTTGTCCATTTTTGCAGGCCCCTGAAAAGTCAATTCCACATTCTTGTGGGCTTCATGTGTGGCATGACTGTTACTTTGCAACTCTGAAGAAATAAGATACGGTTTGCATAGGTTTTAGCATTTTCACGAGCTTACCATGACGTTTGATTCCTTCCATGCTTTGGCTACGGTTTTGGCAATCGGGATGCGTATCACGGTATTTTTCAGTAAATTCTCTGCTGGTAGAACTGAAGAAAACATCATGAAATTGACGCTCTACTTTACGAACCCATACAACACAGGACGACTTTCCACTCCATCAGCAAGGGGTGAAAAACGATTGCTAATCGTGGTTCCTTTCGCCTCTTCCTGCTTAAGCTTTCCTAAGCTGCTTCCTGAGCCCCAAGTCTGTGAACCCTTTGGAGCAAACATCACTAGTTCATATTCCTGAAAGACACGACGTTCATGATGGAGAAATTCATAACTTCCTGAAGAAAAGCAAAAACAACCATCAATTCAGACAGAACATTGACTAACAGCATTCACTGATCAGAGACTCTAATCTGGTTGTTACTGATTCATCATTGTTCATCAAAAAATAAAAAAAAAAATTCAAAGGCCTCACCTTGGGAATGTTGGGTATTTTGTTTACATCATAGCTTTCACTCTTATATGATTTGGAGCTTTTGCTTGGATGAATCCAACCATCACTTTCAGGATGAGCTATGCTAGCAAATAAAAAACGAAATAAAGTACAATTTCCTCACAGCTTCTGCTCTTCTTTCTTTCTTCAGGCTGCTTCTTTGAGCTGGTATACAATTCCATCTGTTGCTTATAAGCCTCTATCTGAGCATCATTGTGTATTTCATCAATAGTCTTTGGATTGTTTGTGGCTCTTCGAGGTTTCCAATTATTTTCCTTGAGATCAATAAGATCCTGCAGCATAAAACGCACACGGCTAGATACAGTCCGTTTATTTATGATGTTCTGAATTTGTTTGAAGTAATGTAAGCAGAAATCCGCAGAATTCTGAAAAGGCAAAGTAACTTTACAATTACCTTTGTAACATGCTGTGCATTACCTCGGATTGTTCGTTTTCCAATTCTCTGCCAATAGTACTTAGTAAATGACACAAACATTCCAGAGAATCCTCATCATCTTCATTTTTGAGCAAAAATGAAAGGCAAGTATTCATAATATTTGTATTTAGCATTCTTAATTTGTACAGCTCTCCT
Organism: Raillietiella orientalis; assembly: GCA_036172245.1. Taxonomy (NCBI): domain Eukaryota; kingdom Metazoa; phylum Arthropoda; class Ichthyostraca; order Raillietiellida; family Raillietiellidae; genus Raillietiella; species Raillietiella orientalis. Next base: position 3,892,647 of record JAYWIR010000015.1, read on the forward strand.
ATAAATCTAAAAAAAATCGCAAATGTACATGACATATCTATTTCCTTATGTATGCTATAAACCTTATATTTCCAAGGTATTTCCGCTTGGCCTTTTGTTTATCATCTTCATCATTAGCATTTCGTTCTTTTTCAAATTCCTGTTGGCATCTATTAAGAAGAAGCTTACGAAATGTTATTTTGTCCCTATCTACTTGAAGGACTTCCTTGCTAAGAAGTTCCTTACACATTTTGGCATACTCTACTGCAAAATTTGGTTCCTCGACAGCCTAAAAAAACAAACTGCTTTGATGCTGAATTTAAGGAATTTTCAGCAACTATGCTTGCAGTAAACCGTTTCAGAAAGATAACTGTCTTCATTGAAAATCAGACAGGGATAACAAACATCATAAATTTCCCAAACTTTTTTTCATAGATGAGCCATTTACCTTTTCAAATACCAAATTTATGATTCCTTCCAATCTAAACTGCGTATCTATTTCTAAAGCATGAATCTTATCAATTAGTGTATGGAACTTTTGTGGTGTCAACTTATTTAATATACTTCTGAACTTCTTAAATAGTGACTAAAACAGAACACTGTTAGACAATGAATCAATTAACACGCTCATTACTTGATCTTTCTCTGTCTCATTGCTTTGACGAGAGCATTTACTGGAAGGCTTCCATGCATTCTCGGTTTCATGTAAGTCAACTTTTTCATTTAATAGGACCTTCAACTCAATAAATTTGGGAGCAGGTTTACTGCTTCTACCCTGAAGGCTTCCCCTACTTGAACGAGGCACCTAGATCCAGATAATGATTGGTCATCATCACTAATGCTGCCTACACACCATTTTGGGAGTGATCCCTGATTTATCCAATGGAAAGCTTGGGTAGAAATCTATCGTTTCATTGTTTCTAGGAAAACTTGATCCCCTCCTTGGCACTGAAGCCTGCATCAAATGAAAACGATTTGATATAACAATCTCCACTGGTTATAAACACGTTAGATACCTTATTAGATGACTGGCCATTTGAAAATTCCTGTTTCAATTCCTTCGGTTTTTGAATTGACAAGAAAACGTGCTGCAAATCCATAATGAACTCCCGACTGTACTTCCTTATTCCATCAGTATTAACATATCCAACTTCTTTTTGGCATTTCACAGCATTACTATTATCTTGCGCTTGAATAGAAGTGCTTTCACGACCATCTTTCGCTTCTTTCGAATCCTTAACATCTTTCGCTTTCGATTCCTTAACATCTTTCGCTTCTTTCGAATCCTTAACATCTTTCGCTTCTTTCGAATCCTTAACATCTTTCGCTTCTTTCGAATCCTTAACATCTTTTGCTTCCTTGACATCTTTCAGTTCTTTTGCTTCCTTGACATCTTTCAGTTCTTTTGCTTCCTTGACATCTTTCAGTTCTTTCGCTTCCTTGACATCTTTCAGTTCTTTCGCTTCCTTGACATCTTTCAGTTCTTTCGTATCCTTCGCATCTTTCAGTTCTTTCGTATCCTTCGAATCCTTTACATCCTTCACATCTTTCGAATCCTTTACATCCTTCACTTCTTTCGTATCCTTCGCATCTTTCGAATCCTTTACATCCTTCACTTCTTTCGAATCCTTTACATCCTTCACTTCTTTCGAATCCTTTACATCCTTCACTTCTTTCGAATCCTTTACATCCTTCACTTCTTTCGATTCCTTTACATCCTTCACTTCTTTCGATTCCTTTACATCCTTCACTTCTTTCGATTCCTTTACATCCTTCACTTCTTTCGATTCCTTTACATCCTTCACTTCTTTCGATTCCTTTACATCCTTCACTTCTTTCGAATCCTTTACATCCTTCACTTCTTTCGAATCCTTTACATCCTTCACTTCTTTCGATTCCTTTACATCCTTCACTTCTCTCGATTCCTTTACATCCTTCGCTTCTTTCGATTCCTTTGACTCTTTCACTTCTTGCACATCTACCACATCACTCACACGTGGTTCTTTATCCTAGGGAAATAAAAGGAATTAAAATAAAACGAACACGCATTCGTGTACATGAAACATCTGTTTGGTTTCATAAAGAATAGAAAGTAATAAAATGAATACTCACATCTTCCAATTCTTTAGCATTCGTAGGTTGCTGAATGATAATATCCTCTTTCATTTGATCACCCTCAAGTTGTACTTCATTTTGCACAGGTTCTTCACTTTCTACATGCAAATATTAAAGTAAGTTTTGCGGATTGTATGTATCAAAATGCACTGATCATTCTTAGAAAGAGGCATATAATATTAATTGAAAAAAAAACTACTCCGAAATGCACGACAATCACTGTACATGGCAGCCTAAATGGTTTCTCAAGATTATTGCAAAATCAGTACACTTCGAGCACGTTCTTGTAGCGCTCGGCAATACTTCAATCTTGCCAAAAATAGCATTCGCTCTATGAGCAGCAGCAATGGTAAAATTGTACTGTTGCCAATTGGAAATAAATTTCCGAACTTCAGATTCACTGGATATTAAAATGCTATAATTGATTAAATATTCCGTGCTTTCGTGTGCAAATTTTACGCAGCTGTTAAAAGCATTACATTTCAATAATGCCTAAAAAATTTTAAATGCTCCTTTCATGGACGAACACTGATCAAAATAATTATGGGGTAATGCACGGGAATAGCTTGTTACAGGGTAAAAATTTTGAAAATGTCACAGCCAGTTCCTGAAAAACGATGTACTCAATTGAATTAATGAAGTCTAATTGGCTCAAACCATGCGTCTATTTATAATAGAAGTTTACTGGTAATTTACAAAAAAGCGCTCGTAAACTTTAGCCTGGTATTTTGGGGATATGGATATATGTCAACTGAGAAAAAATGCATGAATCATTTTCACTGAAATTACGGTGTATTTTTGACACTATATTCTTTAATTACGAAGTTGCAGTACAACCCCCTCTCTAATATACCAGTGACCTCTTAGAAGAATTTAAAAATTTGAAACACTGTAAATTGTTCACATTGTTATTCTGGTGACCAACTTGCAAACAAGATAATTTCGAAATATGGCAATAGCAGCCTAAATACCTGTGAATATTCAATACCTTAGTGATAGGTGAGCATATTCACAAAATCTATGTTCCAAGAATTACATGACTAATGAGAAAATGAAGGCAACACACGTGCAGATACACCAAAAAAAGGCGCAAATTACGTTTGGCAAAACAGAAAATGCTAAAATTGTTTCTCCAAAAACCTGTGTAGTACCGAAGTTACTAAAATAATACTCGACTTTGTTTATCTTAAACTCATTTGCAGATATATTCAACTATCAGTAAGTAAACTGACAAGAATGTAATGTTTATTAAAATTTGCTTATAAGATTCAACAAGGAGCAAAGAACAATTGGATATAAAATGCAGATGCAATTTCAATATTGATAGTTATTAAATTTAGAATCTGCTTTCAAACCACTAGTCTCATTTCTGAATTAGTTTTCATTTAACAAGAAATTTGACAGGAGAAATCCAGAATCAAGCAGATAAATGCTCTCAATCAGGAAATACCATACTTGAGAGACAAATACCTACTCTAAACACTTGCAGACAAGACTGGTTTGCAAAATGCTGTTCAACCAATGTGCTACTTGATAAAAATAAGTCATAAGAGTACTTGATGGGGGCTATGAATTTTTTACATCAATGTAGAAAACAAATTTCTCGAGTTTGTACTTATATAGTTCTTGTTTTATAAGGTTATGCATTAGATGCACAGAAAATTGTACGCAAGCACACAATCATTAAATAATGCAAACAAAATTCATTGCACATGGGTTCAAAACTCACTGAACACCTACTACTAGCTTGCTTGTTGGTTATGTCAACATAAATCAACTTTACAATACTGAAATTGAGCTTTTCGGGACCAATGAACACAAGACTTGTGATTATCCAAGACAATGAAATGCCTTTTTTCTAAACATCATTTCTAAACATCAGCTACAGGTACATCAAAACCATTACCAACTGAAGCTCTTAAAGAAAGAAAAGAAAACAAGGATGATGAAAACTTTCGACATAAGAAAAAATTATGGGCACACAATATGTAAAGCTAAATATGCTGGGCAGCTCAAAACACCTCCAACAAGAGGCAACTTTAATATTATAAAAACGTTTCACGAACAAAATGACTTCTATATTCTCTCACATTCTCAATAGTTTACTTTTAGATGAATGCAATAATCCAAAGCTATTTTAAACCTGGAAGCAGGGGACTGCAACTGCAGAATCTTTCCAGAGTTACACTGCAATTTTTAAACTTCCAGGTACATAAGTCTCTTGAACTTAAATGGATTCAGTTGTAATTAACAGACTAGAAAATAAATCTTATGTGCACAAAAACATGTGAAATGAATAAATCTCTAACATGGATACCGACTCAACAAACTATTGCCAATGATCAAAGGAGTTGAGACCATTAACAACAGCTACATATATAGACCCTCAAGCCAGGAAATCAAGAAATACGTGTATATTATCCACCAATATCCACTTACAAAGACACAGGCTTCAGAAATTCCGTATGAATAGAACAGATGCACAAAAGACTACCACAAATAAAACATGCAAAACCTTCTCAAAGGTCCTAATAAGCTTTGGGAAATGAAATGAAATAATATTCCTTAGCTTGCACACAACACAAAACCAATTCATTAAATACAAATCCTACATATTTGATTTAAGGCATCAAAATTCTACAGAACATTAAATTCATTACAGGTACACAATCTTCAAATGCGAATCGGAAAAAATGCACACCTAACTTATAGGTGCTTAATAGAAACTCACCATGAAAAATCTCAATATACAGAATAGATTAACAATCAATGAATTTTAAGGCATAAACATTTAATGTGTAACTGAAATCATATCAATTTCATATCAAGTGCTGCTTTGAAGTAATATTGTTCACAAGATATGCATGGACAGAGTGAGCAAGTTTTTGTTTATTTAACAATTTTAAAGATCAAGTATAACACAAAACCACCTGTGACTACAGTCAACCTACCATTGTTGACTCCATCCACATTAGTTCCTATCTGCACATTATCCTCCTGAGAAGTCATGACCACTAACTCATTTTTATCAACATCCTCAGAAAACATATCACTTGTAAATTGATGTAATATATCACTATCTAAATTCATGGGTGACTGTGCATCACTAGTTACAAGAGTCATACTGGGTGTGCTTTCAACTTCAGGGAAAGGGAGGGCATCATTAACTGTCAAAGAAGCTGATATGCTTGGCTCAAATTCAGGTAACAATAAATCTTTACTCTCCCCATAAGCTACGTTTGCCACCTGCCTTGCAAATTCTGCTTTAATGGATTCCTTGAAAAAAACGTGAAAAAATTCGTGCCATGTCCCTTACTGACACTACTTACTGATGGGAGAGAATCACATACTCCAGTTTCACCAGAAAGAGTGTTTCCCTGATTCATTCTTTCTTTTTCCTTTTCCTCTAAAAATTCTTTCAGTACATCTTTTCCTGTATCTGGATCTTTGATTTCAATAAATGTCTTTTTTCTTTCGGTCCTAACAGGTTCACTTGAGGAACTTGAAGTCTGGGTGATGACAGGCAATCCACGAGGCATTGTCTGTCCCACAGGTGTTGTCACCACATACATGGCAGGATTGAATTGTGCATACTCTGCTATACAAAGAACACAATCGAATTTCATCTACATTAAACTTACCAGTAATTAAAGAAGGATAACTATACCCAGGAGTCATTTGAGAATACATCATTCTATTAGGCTACAAATAAACAATGAATCAACAACAAAGTACATCTCATTGATTTCTGAATTGGTTAGTTGCAAAGAATAGAATGAAATAAACAATGAAATAGCAAACAAACAAACAGGATAAATCTGGGATCACAATTCATGCATTATTCCATGAAATTCACTTTATTAAACATATTTGCAAGTTCCATCACTAAGCTATCAAATCATATGCTCTAAGCTGTTATATTTTCATAATTTAAATAATAACCTGAACAACAAACAGCTATTGTTCAAATCTTAAATATGCTACACATATATAAATACAGAACATCTAATATGTGGGAACTTGTCCACATATAAAGGGGAATTTTCAAATAGCTCACCATGTGTGCAGTTGGTGAATTAAAAATGACTGATGGTATCATTGTGTTGTTGAAGTAGTTTCCTTGTGAATGAGGATTATAATTCACTGAAGTAGTTGGCATTATGTACTTTGGTGTCTGATAGAAATCAGCAAACAAGCACATCCCATAAATGCTTAATCACATGTTTCTAACCTGGATGTTTCCTTGAGGCCGTGAACTTCGTGGAAACAACATAGAATTTGCAACAGATGAAGAACTTCCTAATAAACATATACTTTATGAAAAAATTTTTTGAACTTTTGACAAATTTTTGCACAACTTTCAAAAGCTTTCAGATTACTCGTTAACATCACACTTTATCAGCAGACCGTCACGAAAATTTTCATCATACTGGACTCCATAAATGAAATCCAATTACACTGCACACACTTCAAAAAATGATTATGCATAGCATTTACCTTGCAATGAGCTGGGGTTGGTATGCAAGGCTTGCTTATTCATGTCATGAGTGGTGACTCAGAAGCAGTTGGAGCACTGTAACAGTACCAAAAAAAAATATAATGTACGTAACTTAACAGCTTGTATGTGCAGATTAATCAATAGATCACAAATCATTATTCATTTTCTATTCTAAAAAATCATTGGTGAATTTTTGAATCGAAATTATTTCATTAGCATGTCAAACAACAATAATGCTCGAAACGATTTCCAAACAGGGCAAAACAAGACAACTATTTAATTAATAACAACCATTTCTATTGCTCAAGGCTTCTTGAAATTCCAAAAAGAACGGTTAAATTTCTTACTTGATTAGGACAGATTGCCATTCCCTTTGATGATCTGCATGCGCTGTAGAAATCACATGCAATCAGAAGTTCCATTGAAACTATCTGAACTTGAACTTAAATTTTCAATTTTAATTCTTGACAAAATAATTGATTTGATTGAACGTCTTTATTGTTTCTGAAAACAATTTCAATAATATGAACAAAATTACCTAAATATCAAAAGCGCAATTAAACTAGAAGGACAATATCTTTTCAAGAGCATTTATTATTACTGCTGCTCGACTTTTTGTCCAAGATTTCCACCATTGCTCCGCCAAGGCATTCACGCACGTAAAATTGAGGCCATGTGATGCATCCCAATATGGCTGCTACTTATCGCTCGCGGTACACTTATTCTATTACGTCATTCTACATCCCATTTCTCTATTCACGTGTTTCACAACTGAGTATTTAAGCATTTGGAAGGAAACGAGGCCCTTTCGGCGAAACGCTGCATGGATGTGTTCGAAAAGAACTCTTTCATTTCGGCAAAGAAATCGTCATAAAGTCGAAACCATTGTGATTAAGCGAGGAAAACAATTGCAAATCCTTTCGAAACTGTTTGCAAGGCTCCACGCTGCAACTGATGGCACACTGAATCACAGCAGCAAAAAAAGGGAAAAAGGCATTCATCGACGTATCGGCTGACCAACCTTCACACAAACTACTCTTAAAACCAATATGAAAAAAAAAAAAAAAAAATTTTTTCCCCTCCTCCCCTGCGCGCTGTTTGTCGCAAATTCCTGCAGAACTGAGGAGGAATTCCTTGGCTGCAAGCGTTTCACACTTACAAGCAATTGCACCAAGACCAACTCCCATGTGACTCCACACACGTTGTGAGATGGGTGTGCGACAAACGCGAAACCATACATCACACCTTTTCCAGATTTGAACAATAAGATTTCGTAATACGGCACATTTGCGCCGTGCAGGAAAACGACTTCAGGATGCACATGCCATGTAGACAAAATGCGCACAAAATGTACTTCTTTTGAATACAAGATTGTTCGGCAAATTCCTTTTATGACCTGTCAAACAAGCATTTCGTTTGGGAAAATATTCGTCTTTCAGACAATTACGAACGAACAATGCCAGGTTTACGGCAAAGTGGTTGCTTTACATCGCGAACCATGAGAACATAATTTAATGAGCACGAAATCTTACACTGCGATGGTAATTAATAATTACGATACGCAGGAGGCATAAACAGTACGTTGCTGCAATAACAATCCGATTACATATTTACATCAATAAAACTTTGATTCACGTCTTCGGTATCATTTATATCACGTCTGATGAAACAAGGGGATCGCGGATAACATGCAACTTCTAAAGGTCCACAGTGATGAGAAATGCTTTCCAAGCTGATGCTCTTTAAGCAATTTTCCAAACCATCAAGCTCTTTAAAGTAATTCAATATTTTTTTTTTTTTTTTTGTCGCGTACATGCATTCTTTTCCAGTCTCTTGCAAATCTATTCTCCCAACTCGACCTTTGTTCTACACAAGATTATTCCTATACAATATTACTAAACAGTGCAACATCCACATATATAGGGAACAGCATATTTACAACATACAAACTATGATAGTTTAACTTTGCAGTGTTTTTTTTACTTCTGTTGATTAAGAATTTCTTTTTCTGCAGTACACATACCAAGAATTTTTTTTGCAAACAAATGCATCAATTTAACATCATTTAACAATTCATCTTGTTTAACAAGGCTTAAACTTGTGCTGAATGCTGTGAACACATCAAACAATTCACCTTCCCTTAGATGCAAATACTGACATGTTTCTTTGTGCAAACCCACACACACACACTGACAATCTCCTAAATATAAGAGCTTAACAAAAAATCCATGCACTCCAATGGTATCTAGAATTTTGGTTTGAAGTGAGGATGTTTTTGCTTTTATTGGGCAAATCAAGCTTAAACATGCTGCAATTCCAAATTTAATGAATAAAATAGGATGCATAACACCCTGAAATAAAAAGTCAACTGTAATGTAACACTAGTCTGAAAATCTATGGGCAAGTACAAAATTGTAGCCAAGTAAGCATTATGTAAAAACCACTGATGTTTCAGACATAAATTTTAGGTTAATGCTTCTGTGTTGGATGTTAGATGAAATCCTCCTGTCATACAGTAAACAGACGAAATAGCATTTTAAAACTACCTCAATTAAAAGGGTTTCATTAGTATCTTGATCACAGGTTTTTAATGCAACTCATGGTGCACTCAAACTGAGAAACTGAGCATGCACTCCATTATTAATATTAGGAAATGCTTTAAAAATACTACCTCTTACAGTATGAAAAGCAGTATTGGGATTTTGCTACCCAACACTTAACCACAAAATTATTTGAATGAACTAGCATAACCACATTTTCTGCATGTAATCAACCATTCTAGGAAATATTTGCAATTGGCATTGATTATTTTTACAAATCAGTTTCCATATAAACAAGTGTTAAATACATCTACTGATACTGACAACTGATCCGAACATAAGTATTATCCATAAATCGCATGCATGAACACTAATAAAGTTTCACTGATGAACAGCAAATAATGGACTTGATAAATAAATGAATGCAAACACAGACTGAACAAAATAGAAACGCGATGACCTCTTCTACTTATTTGGGCACATTTGTGCATAATTACAGCCACATGGGCACAAAGATAAATTACAGAAAGACTGGGCAATCTGTCCTCACATATTAAATTGTTTTAAGGGCTCCCGCTAGTCACATGCACACCTACGCAAATTCAGAAATCCAACTAGACATTTGCATGTCTAGTTGGATTTCTTTGGCACCCAATCCACATAACTTTTTTTCCTTTTCTAAAATCAGCAGACCAAACTACACTGATAACGATGAGCTACACTGAACGAATACATCAAATCCCAAGGTAACAAAGAAAACGTGTGTCAGAGCTACACTCACAGGCAAATGGTTGGACCTCAAAATAACACCGGACAAGCATTCTGCACTAAACAGATGCAAACCAACTAGACAGAGTTGGTGACGAAAGCTGAAATTACTCCATGGTAAATCGAATTTAACACGTACTCCAAAGAACTTCCACGTACAAGGGAGGAAGAAAAAAGGGGGGGGAGGAAAAACGAATGTAAAAAAAAAAACGATGGGAAAAAAAAAAGAAAAAGGGGGGGCTAAAGGAAAGAAAGGAAGGAAGAAAAAACCACCCACACATACACACACATTGTGATGCCCTTTCTGACGCAAAAACAAGAGGAAGGAGATTGCATGGATTGACCGCCAACATTTACAACGAACATTCCTGCCTGTGGCCAACAGGAACCACTCACATACGGCAAATCGCCGCGCACATAACCACCACCTACGTCTGGTTGCGAAAGAATAACCCACTCCTCGACACGTGATGCCCCACGAAACCTTCCATACGAAAATCACGAAAGCAAAATGCTAAATCGCGTGGGAAAACGCCGTTACGTACAGTTCTCTCTTCACACCATTTTGCATTTGCATTTTATATGTGCATGAAAATATGGAATTCTGTTCGTCCATTTACAAAAAGCACTTTAATGCGATTAAAATCAAATGGAAAATTCATCTTTTAGCCACCTCGCACGATTCGAGGAGAGGAGGATTCTTGCGTTTGTCGAGACAACCGCCAAGGAAAGGGGAAAAAAAAAATTCACACATATACACGGGATGCCTTGTATAGACACCAAACACACAAAGTTTAATCAATACCGTTATTGTACACTAAAGAATTCAGGAATACGTCCGGAATTCGTTGACGTCCAGCGTGTACCTTTTAAAACTCTTTGGCTGATTTCACAGAAATCAATGCAACATAACTAATTTGACTTTCCGCTGATATGCACAGATCTGGGTTGGTGAAAATTTACTAAAACGAAAACCACCAAAAATAAAAGAAACAACTATATATATATATATATATATATATATATCTATTTGCAAATAGGATGCATAAAGGAATGGATAAAGGCAATAATACATCGGCATTAAATTGAGACTTACACGTCTCGAACCAAAGGCTGATTATCATGCGAAACCGAATTATTTCACAATTTTTTTCTTTTTTTTTTGTGCCATTATGCAAAAGCAAGCTTGTGAAAATACCTAAATTCCACGAAGAATTTTGCCTTTCCGATCTCCAACCTCATGAAGCACTCAAAAAAAGAGATTCATTTGTGCAAAAAAAAAAAAAAAAAAAAACCCGCCAACAATGCTGCGAGGCAGCAATGAACTGACTTCAATGGACTCGGTGGAAATTAAAATGCACCTCTTGCAGATGGGGAGAACGTGATGACGGTGCAGCCGGCGGCTGCAACCCGTTCCTCCCATCCCGTGACCATCGAAAGGGGGGGGGGGGAAGGAAGGATCGCGCACGGAGCAGGCTGGGTTTTTTTTTTCTTTTTTTCCTTTTTTTTTTTTTTTTTTTTTTTTTCCTGCCAGGTCTTCACGAAGAAACCGACCTCGGGTTTGCCCGGTAAACGCACACGGATTTTCAAGTCTGTTTTCGAAGCCTCCGACTGCAAGAAACACGTCAACACCCTGCAATGTTGATGGTCCGCGCTCTTTCTTCGGCTCCCCCTCTTCCCCAGAGAAGACCAAGCCTTCGTGGTGCACGAGGAAAAATTCGTACACGCTTCTTCTGTACGGTGCCGATTTACAGTAGCCCCTTGCAAAGTGTGCTCTTTCTTCTTCGTGTGGACGGGGGGGAACAGACAGACAAGGGTTCGGGAGCAGAATCACAAAAGGATAGTGTATTTGCAAATTGCAAATCGAGCTTGTTGTTCCCTGGGACGAGGTGAGTATCGATCTCGATGGACTTCTGAATTTCTGTAAGTTTCAGCCAAGACAAAAGAAAGGATCTGCACAGCATCAGTGGTCTCAGAGATAATGCATCTGAACAGAAATGTAAATTTGAGCATTTAGTTTGCGCTAACAAGAACATAATCTGAAAATCATTACCATCGTTCCATCTTTTCCCAACTGTTTGCATATTTTGTTTTTACTCAAAATTACGTAAGTGCTTGTAAAAATGCAAATTTGGGATCCAGATCCAAAGAGTCCTCGCTAATAACGTATAAAATAAATGTGCATGGATATTTCTAAGGAAAACTAATGATGGTCTCTCGAAATTCGCATGAGAGCTGTGTGAAACATTTGGGATCAATGCATAGAAAAAACACAAAAGTTTATGAAGATCAGGATGAAGCAGATCGGGACTCCGTAATGAATCTCGAGGTGATGAACCAGAAGTGCGAGAAAAGCATGTTTTCCTAACTGGAAAACTGTACAGAAATGGATACCAATGTCAGGAATTTACATTTGATTTATTGCTCGCTTCCGTTATCGTTGGTCATTCACTAACGATGATACGAGAACGAAGAAGAATTTTTCTTTCGGTTTTCTCTTATCTAAGGAGAATTTGAAGCTAGCATTTACTAAAGTGTTTGCTTTGGATAGATTGCCTTTTCGTAAAATGCAAGGGACTCACATTGGTGGTTGGCGTGAAATGCAAATGAGGAACTTATCGATCTATGCCTACTTTGAGGTCTTAGCAATGCGTGCAGTATTATTCGTGTTGGTTATTCGGTTAGTATTAGGGGAGAAATGTGTTCACTGATAATGATCGGAATAATTTGCTTAAATAACCTTTTTTTTTATCATGGAAATTCTATGCCTATTATTCAGAAATCCAGCAGTTCAGAAGCTGAAGCAAGAAGGGCTTGCTTCAGCTTCTATTACTATACTTGCTTTACGATACTCAGCTCCAGTTTCATTTCAGAATTGGCACAGGAAAAGGGAGGCATTAAAAATTTCTGATTTTGATGTGTTAGGTTGCATTTCACACTTCTTCGGTAGTTTCCTAAACATTCTCCAAATTTCTCCATGGAATTGGTGTTGTTCCCTGCCGATCCTTACTTTTTTTTTTTTTTTTTTTTTTACTCATGTCTTCTTACAACGCTGTTTATTTAATGAGTGGAAGCAGCAATGAGAAACCGATAACTTGGTCATCAAGGGGTAAATTGTCCGAACCGGTAACAGTGCGGCCGCTGTAGATATGTTCTATTTCGCCTTGTGTCCCTGCTGTGCATGGTAAGAGTACAGTACCAAACCGTATTCGTGATCTGGAAAAACAACACGATTCGTGCTAGAAGCCTGTATCCGAGATTTTACACTCAATGTCCAAGTCTGAAACATGTTGTAACATCTGTAGAAGTTTTTCATCTGAACCACATTCGAATCGAAATGGACTCAAGACCTCGTTCTATGTTGCCGTTAAGTTACCAGTGATTCCAATGCACAACTGGAGAAAGGCTGCCATAAAAGTTTTGAATGTGAAGTGAAAGAAGAAATCTTAGAGAGCAGTACTCAAATGAAGGGATATTTACGAGCTGCATCGAGAACTTTGTATGATAGTGTTCTCAGAATACCTCTTCACAGTACTGATTTGCTGCAATAGTACATCAACTGGAAACAAGGGAGCACAGTACTGTTGTATGGGGAAATATGGTATGGGGAGAACCACAAAGAAATAATCCATTCTTTGCATAAGAAAAAGGACTTGCAGTACGAGTCTGAATCAAAGAGCAATTAAAAACGGAAATTTCGGGTTTCTTTGCCAAAAAAGTTTGCGACGTTTAACCTTATCTTTGTGTATCTTAGCACAATGATTTAATGTACTGCTTATTTATTGCTAGATGATAAAAAGAAACTTTCTCCTCTAACCTCGATATGGTTGGTTATTAAAGGGGTGTAGTCTTTTATCGATCCATCATGGGTAAAATTTAGCAGAAGAAAGGACCACATCGGGAGCTGAACGGGCAGTCTTGCAGGATCTATGTAATTTTAGTCAATCTACCATGCAAAATGGTATGAGCAGGTCTGCATTGCGTGGAGTTGATAGCAAAAATTAGTTGTATTTATAAAAAGGAGCAAGAAGAAGCTTTCATTCAAATAGGGAGAAACATAAAACAGATAAAATTATTCATAGCCACTTGAACACCAAAGGCAGTAACAAACCGGGTAACCATATTGTCATAAACAGCTAGTCATTCATGAAGGCTTTAGGATTTTGCCACAAACTCCGGAGTGCTTGCACAGACCTAGAGCTCAAAAGAAGCTTTGCTTTGGAGCATACACTGAGTTATGCTCTTACATCATGAATACAGTAGATGGAAAAACAAAAATGTATGCAGGTGGACTTCAGTACCGTTGAAGTAAGGATGGAACCCAAGGTACAATCCAGAAAACTTCGATACGAAAACCTGAAAAGATCACCTCTAAGATGAAAACTCGTGCTTCACAACGCTAACAAACGAGTCGGTGATCAGTAAAGAGCGAAGTCTTCAAGAAATAACTGTTGAGGCCCTGAAGTAGACATGGATATGCACAGGGAGCAACCACTTTGTTACTGTCAGTTAAATCTGTTTTGAGAGTGAATGCGTATAAAGAATACGAATTTTCTTTCCTGAGAGGTAGAAATTTGGCTGTTTATTTAAATTCTAAATATGGAAGGTTGATCGGATCCAAAAGTATTTCTCTGTATGCATATTAGCAACATAATACTCATTTTTACAGGAGACATGTAGAACATCAAAACGAATCCCTATCCACATGAATTCTTGATTTTCTTCTCCTTTAAAGAAAGTAAACTGGAGAAAACCCCAGAGCAGGCAGATGATGTTTTCCCTTTTTCCTTGCCTGCATACATGCTGAGGTCACAAAGATTCTCTTTGAAGATCACTTAGCGGCCCTCATCAATGTCGAAGAAAGTGGCCACCGCATCGGAAAAGTGCCGATATCGCAACGAAAACTCCTCCAGATGACGGAGGGCTCGGGATTCTCGTATTTCTTGTTGGCCAAAGTCCATGATGTGGCACCATGAATGTTTTTCGAATCCGAAGGGTTATTCACCGAAAGGTTGGCTTGATGTCTTTGACTTCTCACTTGTAAATGTAAAGTTGCAAAAGTCTTTTAACCATTTGACTTGGCTGCTCAGTAAGGGCATATCTGCAAACAAAACACCAGTAAATGAAGCTCATTTGAGTTGAAATCCCTTCTGTGAGCCGAAAACTCATCACATCAGTTCCGCATTTAAGGGTTTGCTTTGCCTAACGACGACGGAGGAAAATTTCCGGATCCCACTTCCCACTTCAATTCCATGTTGTCTTCAGGTTTGCAAGGTGGTAGACCCTCAAATCCTAACATTTTGGCAATACAAGATCCTTCTTCGTTAAAAGCTTCCAAGACAAACACGGGATCCAATGGTTCTCACGAGGAACAATGGTTGCCACTTTGGAATAGGAACAGAATCCACAACGAACTAGTCCACATCTCGCTTAACACACCTGGACAGAAGAGTTACTCTGGAGCATCGAATGGAAGGATGACGCCATGGCTGTACAAAGCAGCTGGCAGAAGAAAAAAAATATCAGGAATCTTTGTTGCTACTAACAAAGTGTCCCAAATTACCATTGTGGTGTACCATGAACCTTAATAATGTGATTTTGTGGTTCTGCCAATGCATAAACGAAAAGATCTAGAGAATGGAATTCTTCATGGTAGCTAGTTTCGAAAGACCTATGGTGCACAGACCGTTGCCAAATTTTCTCCAGTAATATGGAAGAAGCAACTGCGAGGAAAGCTGCTTCCACTATTCTACTTTTTGCTTGGCTCAAACACTTCAATTTTCCAGCAAGAACAAATAAATGACTTCAACTGATTTCCATCCGGTGGGTCAAGCTTTCCTACTGAGATGGATCAGCTAATGGATAAAAAATTTACAACTACCTTCATCTATTTTCCAATCTCTTTTTCGAATTTCAAATGGTTTAAAAAAAATTTGCCTTTTTTGATTACCTTTAAACTAAACAAAGCAAGCAGCAACACCTGAATGATGGCTGATTTCATTCTATTCTACAATTATTCGTAATTTTGCAATGGTAGGCAGCAGTATGCAATTGTCCGTGGCGACTGGCTCACTGCAGCCGAGGCAATCAAAAAACTGATCTTGCCGGTGTTCCCCGGATGGAAGATATTGGACCCAGGCTGATGTCTGAAACATTCGGAAAATATCGATCCTTCACGGAAACACGTATGTACGGAAGGCCTCAACGATCTCAGACGCGGACAGCACCACACCGCAAAAACTTCCGTTGAGGGTTCAACCAAACTGCAAATCACGAAAGCACCTGCGCCACTTGAAACCGGATCGATTGACAACCGCAATAAAATTTAGCAGAAGAAAGGACCACATCGGAAGCTGAACGGGCAGTCTTGCAGGATGTGCAACTTTCAGCATTCGGTAGACCACCGTCTACGCACACAAGCCCACCGGCTCGCTGCTCGATTTTTGATAGTGCTGGAAAGAAAGCAACTGGACTGGGCATATCGTCTCTTGAGAAAACCCTCCCCCCCACCACCAGGCGTGGTCGAAACCCAATGAAGGCCATTGTGTAAATGATGAATACATGATCATTATTGATCTTCGCTTTTCAATTGCGCTTAGGACTGATCTTCGAGCAGCTTTAGATCGAAAATCTTTTCCAATTCATGCAGCTAACGAAAGTAGTCGATTTTAGTATTTTTTTTTTTGAACTTGAGTGTCAGAGATCTGGAGGGTCTTCATCTTTGAAAGCTATTGGCCCTCACGAAGTAATGAACGCTGGCGAAGTTGAACAAGTATGTATTTCGTCCCCAAACCGCCCACACTTGACAATTTTACGACTTGGAAATCCGTTTCAACATGCATAAGCTTGCAAAAAAATACATATTATATGGATGAGAAAATATGGACTATGGACGAACGCTACCGACAAGATAACATCCATAAATGCCCAAAGGTGAAACAAGTTTGCACTGAATTATACGTATATTTACTATACTATAGTGTGGACACTCTAATTTCACACATGGAGTTTTGTGGTTTTCATGTGATTTCCTTGAATTTCCATTCCTTGATTTTCCATTGGTTTCAGTTGTCTTCGTTACTGCTGCTGCACTCAATCGCAATCAAAAATCTGCAGAAATCTTCACAATATTGGGGAATTACTAAGATATTCAAGTACTCTGAAGGCTGTTTAAAGAAACACTTAAGGAAAGACACCAAAAAAAAAAAAAATCCAGACACATTGACAACTGATGCATTTCTGAAACACTGGGAACATTCAACAACCGTACTTTACACATTACAATGATGTGCTGAATACTTTGACTGTGTTATCACAAGCACCACTGATCAGATATTCAGGAACTGACCAATCACAGCACAGAATTCTATCCTCATGACCATGCATAGTGTATAGTGGTACCTTGTTGCTGTTGAAAACAAAATAAAAAGAGGACTCGGATCCATACAAACCTTCTAGTATCCCACATCTTCATCAGCTTATCATTGCCACCAGAAAGGAATAGATGCTCTCTCACTGGGCACCATTTTACACAAGTCACCCACTGAGAAGGTTGTTGAGTATCAGTGAATGATGACTTGACAGCAGATCCTTCTGTTAAAAAAGAGACAGAAAATGAATCAGATTATTCGTGCATTAACCTTTAGATCTGGGATCATAAATGCGAATATGGCGGTCAGATGAGCTTGTGAGAAGCAAATGAGCAAGCGGAGACCAATCCACTGAGAAGAAGGATTTGCTTCCAGCAATTTCTGATTTTATTCCCCCAATTTCAACATCCCAAATGCGCACAGTGTGGTCCCATGAAGCACTGATGATTTCATTATTGTCACTCCACAGCAAGGATGAGATGGATTCTCTATGACCAGCTAAGGAACTGATGGATTCCTGAAGAACACATAAACTTATAATGGATAAATCGAATTTCAAGACAATGAAAGGTCAAGAAAGCTTGGGAAAACAGTGTCCATCAATAAACAACTTTAAGAAACAATAATAGAATTAAATTAGAGGCAGTCACATGGTCCATCAATACGCTCTAAAGTTGATATTAGCATTTAATACATAAACAAATGCAGGAAAACGAGATGAGAAAATTTTTTCATGAATTCTCACTATCTAACAAAACGAACTTTTCGTGTAAGCATTATATAATCCAAATGCCAGTTGAGAATTTGTTTTATTTATTAAAATCAAGGCCATTTTGAGGATTCTGCTTTAATGAAAGATAATTTTTGGCAGACTTGAATGAAAAACAATCATTACAAAGCATAAACAAAGTTGCACATTAAAGTGATGGTATCAATAGAAAATGGGAATTTCTAAAATCAATATTCCAAACATCGTATTTTCCCTTGAATATTCCAAATGTGCACACATGATTTCCTATTTGTAAGTTTCATTATAAAATTCTCAAGGATGGTACTTTACAACTATCTTTTAAACAATGGGGAAAAGCTCTGACGAAGTGTTATAAATAAAACTCCTCTTGCTAATATGGTGGGAAAAGTTTGGAACTTCAAGTTAATTTGTCCATTAAGATTGTTTGTGTGCATTACAGGCAGGATGCCTTTGTTGGCATGATTCATGGCTAAGGGGAATAATGTGATCTTTTTGTACCTCTAAGCATGTTTACAAGTCTTGCTCGTAATTCTTATCATTCAAAACCTCTAAATTTATGCAACAATCCCTGAATTTTGTTACCTACTGACTTGACAACAGATGTAAACCACTGTCAGTGTAACGACATTACACCTCACTTAAAATTAATTAAATAAATCTGAAAACTGCACAAAAGGAATTTAAAATCTTGGTTTCTTTTTGGTTTTAATGTAAATCCCGATTCCTATTTTCTCAAAATTTTTTAAAAATCTAGCTGGCAAGTACTCCAAAAATTGTAATGTAAGTAGAATTTCCAGTTTCATGCAATGCAAATGAAAAATTAAAACTGGACGAAACAAAAACAAAAAAAAGATAATGAAGCACTAAAACGTACAAAAAAAGAACAATGGATAAATAAATTAGAATTTGTAAATAAAGCAGTCTTACTTTCACTTTTGATTTAGGATCATTACTTTTCACCTTTTTAGAAGAGGGCTCTTGCTTTTCATGGTCATCTATATTTTGAAGAAAAAAGATTAATGATGAATGAAACAAAATAAATCAAAACAATACTTACCAATGGACCAAACTTTCATGGTGGTGTCCCATGATCCTGTGACAAATAGTTCTCCTGAAGGCTGTACTGCTAAAGAGTCAATACTTCCATTATGACCACTGCATATCCATAAACTATCAGCAGTTTTATTATCACAGTCCCAACTCCAAATGATGGCTACTTGGTCATGACCACCACTATTAACAAGCATAAAAAAGCTCAAGTAAAAAAGTCTGCAAAACTATGAACTCATGGATATTTTGTCAAAAAGAATTAAAATGAAATATAATCATCATTGTAAAATTTTAATCTTCAATAGATTACCATTAAAATTCCCAACTTTTATTCAAGAAAAATCATGCACACTCAAGTAATACTGTACAAATAAAGCTTGCTCCTTATTGTTCTAGCATGCACACAGATAAAACATACACAGCAAACGAAAATATACTTTGAAAAAGTTTAGGGGATTCCAACTGAAATCTAAATAGAACAATGAAATAAACTAATGATGGTATTTTCTAACACATTTATATTATGATTAGCAAATAACTTTGCTTTGAATTTTTGATTACAAAAACAAAAATATGAGAAAATGCTTCTCCTTTCACATACCTAATGAACAAACAGGGCTCTGCTTTTTTTCCAACCCAACTAACAGCTCTGACAGCCTTGATATGGCCCAGGATCCTTTGGAGACAATTACCCTGTAGGTCCCATAGGTAAACTGCTTTATCATAACATCCAGCTAAGATCCTGAAGATTATATCTGAATGATACCTGAAATTTCTACTTTGATTTTTCCTACCAATTTTCAAACAGGTGAACAGCACTCACCCAATCTTGATGAGGTAGATTGAGGAAAGGCTGAGGAGGAGCTTCTTTTAGGAGGTATTCTAATTCTACAATAGATTCTGAGGATATCTGTTTTTCTTTCAAGTGATCGTCCAATGAACCCAATAAATATTCATTATTTACTAAGAACACATAATTCTGATCTAACCACGAATCTCGAGTATCTAAATTCTGAATTTCAATCTGTGAGTTTCAAACTAGATTACCACTATACCTTTTAAGAGATGATTGATAATGGCACTTAGCTCAACATCAGTAACAGATGCAGGAACTGACAGGGGATAATCGGGAACAGCTATGCTGAAACAAATAAAACCCTTATACTTCTCCACACTTTTTTAATACGAGTAGGCAACCATTTCAAAAGCTCATATTGGCTATGCTGTGAAAAATATTACAAACATGATTTCAAGGCCTGTAATTTTTATCACTATTAATTCAAAGACTGCCTATACTGTGCAAGGCCAAAAAGTCTACTGAATTAAATTTTTATGGAGTATAAATAAGTTTTCAAAGTATATGTTTGTTTACTTTTATCGATTATAAATAATCATTTCGCATGGTCATTTCTCATCTCAATTTTTCCTGGCTTCCCTCTAGTTTTAACTTATGAATACATTCTTCACAAAATCCATCAAATTTTAAAACTTAAATCGAATTTCAAATAGCTCTAATACTTTTTTTCATTGTGAAATTTTCATCATCCGATTTTCAAGGACAAATATTAACAATCTGAGTTGTACACTTGAAGATATACAAGAACATACACATTTGCAAAAAGTTAAAGTAATTTAAAATCTTCCTAGTATTAATACGGTGCATCATTCACACCATCGACCCATTCAAAAAATGCATAAACACTCTTGTTGCTTTACTTTGCATGGACTTACCTCAATTGTTTCGTAAGAAATTTTACTTGCAATTGACTGTCAGTCTCCTTTTCAGCCATGTTTGACACTGTTAAAGAATTCAAAACAAGTCTCTCATAATTGTTCTCCCTTTACAATTTATCACATGCAATATTTCTTTCCTTCATTGCTTCCACAAACGCTTTCCTCGTGCTACGCTCACAGTTCGCAAGCTCCCAAGGCTGATTGCCAACACGTGGAAGTCATCTCACAGAAACACTTTGCCATATTTAGAATGCGTTTTTTTTTTTTTAATTTACATGCATCAGTATTGCATAAAAACGAAAAAACAAAAGCAATGTTCAAAAGTTTTCTTAATTAACCTTGTGATCACTGCATGATCAGCATTCATAAATATTGAAGCGATATTGAAAATGTGAAGAACCAACATTTTAAAAACTTTATTTCCTTGGAAAGAATCCCAAGTTCCGGATACTTTCTAATTAGAAGTACATAACTACATTTGCAATTCACATTTCTTTCCATTGGACTTAATTGATGTAGTTTCAACCCAGAGAGTTATGTGTAACCCCTAACAGTCTTTAGAAACTGAGAATCCCGATTGCTTGTTTGTAACAAAAAAACCATCCTGTAGAACTTTATTACCACTGATTTTGAATAACTGCAATGTATCACGTATTTCCTTATTTCACAGCAAAAAAAAAAAAGAAATCAAATAAATCGACTGAGTCCGTTTACTACAATAGACACAATGTTTCATAAAATCCAATAAAAAACAGAATTGACTCTTTGTAAACAACTTTAATTTTACAATATGCATAGCGAATCATGGGTGCAAGTACAAGAAAAAAAGTTGTGTGAATATGAATGAAAGCAAACAAGGCTCTTACAACATTTAGGACAAGTACGAAACTTTTCATTTGAGCTATTTACCCAGAATTCTCTTTTAATGTATCTGTATCTAATAGAATTCCTAAATGGAATCAATTAATAAAACTCATCATTAAATAGTGGAGCACTTTAAAATTCCAGAAGTCATTAAGAGGGCAAAATAGACTCCACCATTTCTGAATGCCCCGTTTTTCGTCGATTAAAACATTTCTCATCTAAACTTCTGTCCATTGCACTGTACTTATTCATAAAAATTATTTTATGTGGAAAATCATGCTCATGATATCGAGAACAAAACTTTCAAATTGTTATCTTACGAAGGTAATCGATACGAATCTTAAGAATGAATCGATAATTACGGAAACACTGTTTCATTCTTGTATCCATTTAGGAACAATTATCTGTGTTTCTCGGAGACTTGTTTCCCAATATAGGGATGTATATACCTGGTGTATTCTCTAGTACTAAAGATGTTAGCATGTTTCGAACTCCTGCTGAAGACGTTAAGACAAAAAAACTTTGGAGATGAGTCCAGAATTTGAGCTAATTATTCTGTCGATTCATTGCTTAACTGCTTAGCATTAATATACCTTTCAGAAGAGTAGGGAAAAGTGAAAGAAGGAAGAAAAGAGACAATGTTAATTTTACATGATGTCATGATTTTCGGTTACCATGGGAGAGCATCTGCAGATGCTAATCAAACGTCTGAGAGATGTGAGAAAGACGATACGGATATCGGGGATGCAGAGGGTTTGTTATCAACGTATCCTTGGTTGGATCAGGCTTCAGGAAGTCATCAGCTTCCCTATGAGTGCATGTCACATCCGCATTTCTCAATCACACGTAGAAAAAATAACCGTGATAGAGGCAGGATGATCATCAAGTGACTGTTCCAGACCCAGTTGTATTCGGAGTTTCTTTTGTATAAGAAAACGAATCTGCATCAGTAGTGACATGTCCTCTAATTTTGAAATTCCGGAGCCATGCCAAGGGAGATTGAGTACCTTTCCATGTCTTGAGGTTTCAATTTCAATTTTCAGAAAGGCTGCTCCTCAAATAATTGTGACCAAGGAAATTCCCTAATGAATAATCTGGGAAGAAAGACGAGTGTGCTCCGTCTTTGCGAGCTATTGTCCTTTCTCCACTTGCCATCCCGTTTACACCTGCAAAGAAAAAGACTGCTGCCCATTTCTGAAAATCCACTTCCTTAGTGCTTTTGCGTTTTGTTTATCTTCTCCACTTCAGTTTCTGTACAAAAACCATTGCTTCTTTTGTTTTCTGTATTTATTGAAAAGGATGAAAACAGATCTACGTGAGATTCATTTCTCATGAGTAGAAGAAGAATACAAACTCTTCGGGAGCAGCAGGGACAGAGATATGAGCTCTACCCGAATCAAACGGAAATCAAACTCCAGCAATCGCCTGAGTACTCAGGTTGCTATGTTGGATATAGAAGAGCCACTTCTGCACTGCATAGTGCCTTTCCCTTCCATTCTTGGATGGATGAACAAAATCTGACGAGATGAGCACGTCCAATGGACCTGAGGACTTTCAGCACTTCACCATTTCTCTTGATCTTCAATGAGAAGGGCGGTTTCTCGTATACGGGATAGAAAGGTGATTTCAGAGGACACTGCTGCGTCCCCGGAAATCACCTTCTTTCCATTGTATTTGTTCTTTGAGGTCACGAGAGTGATCTTGTCTTCTCTTCTCCAAGAATGAGAAAATGATTATCGGGCAAGTTCCATGAAAGAGATTTTGAGCGCAGAAGCGGTACAGTCAGAGAGGGCAACGACTGCACAGCATTTGGAGGTGCAACCCTTCATTTCCATTCCACTTCATTTTCCCCATCCTGGTGCTCCTCCAGTGTACTATGAGTTTAAAACGATGATGGCGAATTCAGAGAAGCGAACAAAATTCTCAAGAATGGAAGCCAAAAAAAAAAAAGATGGGCGCGAAACAAACCTGAAAGTGCGAAAAACGCCATAACGAGACATTTTTTTTTATTTTTTAGATGACCCAAGGGGAGAGCACATCCGGTTCTCTCTTCTCTCTGTTTAAAAGTTGAAACTGGAATCCTAATGAAGAAAAGACACTCCAAAATCTAGAATTCGCAGGAATTTTTAACCGATCAGTCTTAAGCTTTTTATTCCAAAAATCTGATTTTCTGCAACGTATTCCGAAGCCATATTCTCTGAAACCGCAATTCCATTCACTTCTCTTCAACGGTCTCATGCAAAGAGAACACAATTCTGAAGAAACTGGTGCATTCAAGCATGTTAGTGAATACTACGTGGCTCTTCAAAAGAGACGCATCCTTTCATACGATGTGGATTCCAATAAGCGCTCATTTACTTTTCACATTGATCTGAAGTCTTCTAGACCTAAACGTCACAGTTGGCATATACATATTTACATATCTGTGCATGCAACGAAGATCATCAGAGAACACGAGGTGCATGTAGTCCATTGCTAGTAGAGTATAAACAGATTAGTTTCTATCACCATATTTTAATGATTGTTACCGAAAAATCCAATGCATTTTCATTAATTTGGAAAAGGTTACATTTCACTTGAACATGGCTGTTCAGCCTTGCAGCCCGTTTTATGAATTCTGAAATGCTCTCAGCTGACGAGTTTTCACTTAAAAAGTCTGTGAGCTGATTTTTTAATGGGGGAAATTCACAAGAGAGTTAGTGAATCAGTTTTTTAGAAGTCAACTCTGTGGCAAGAAGTAAGAATTGCTGAACTGCCGCACAATGAAAGAGGACTGAAGTGAAGGTTTTATTCATAGACGCTCTGAGAACAGGGTTCAAGATGTTCCATCAAGGAGTTGCCTTTTAGTGGACTTGTAGAATAGAAGCAGAATCTGGAGTTCTGCTGAGTTCTTTTAGAACGGTCATGGGGACCCTGATCCGCATATGGTCTAAGGTCTGATTTGGACTCTGAAAACTTTTTGGAAAATGGGAATCACCTCCTCAGTAGGAGTCTCGTTGTAAATCCATTACTTAATTTCGAAGAAAGCAATCGATGTTTATGAGGAATAACTTACGGTCACAGAAAGGAGTGCGCCATTGTACAGGACGTTAGTTCTTGGAATAGATAGTTTAAAGATACTTGTGAAAAGCGTACTTGTGAATTCATGTACTTCAGTAAACTGGTTTTCATTTCAGGATTTCAAAAATATTTTAAATCTATATGAATCTGCCTCCCTTCCTAAAACGCCACATATTGGTGATGGGAAGGAAAGAAATTTGCGAGGAGAGCACCAGCGCTGTTATTCAGCCTGGACTTCAGAATTGTACTTCGTAGGAGTACGAAGGTGCTCGGTTTCTTATGAATCCGTTGCAACCATGAAAAAATGTGTCATGGAAAAGGATTTATCCGCACGGTAAAAAGAGATCGAAAATGTTGCTCCTGAAACTGTAACACGAAAGTGCGCACTTTAAAACAAACACTGGAACTGTAACAGCAGTCAATGAAAAATCTCGGATCGCATAGCATATGGTGTGTGCAAGCTGCACAATCAGTGGAGTCGTTGCTGAATATCTTAAACCACAATCGTAAAGAAGAACTTATAGCTGTTGAGATCCAAAGCAAGCACACGGTCCTTTGAAAAAATCAGTTCGTCCCTCAGAGCTGTATCTGAAAGAATTTACGGGGTGGAGACTCATAATTGATCGACTCGGTGTCTGTGAAGTGCAAACATCTTTCTTCGCTTTGACAGACTGATGAGACAACAGACAGCTGATACCGCAAATACAGCTCAGACGTCGATTTTTTATTAGAGCATCGAACAGAGAAATGATCATTTTTGAAGCTCTTCGTCGGTAAATTCCGCTTCCAGGATCTACAGCCAGACGAACGCCTTAATGAACACTAAACCAAAGAAAATTCAAATAAAGTATCACTAAATGCAACTAATTAATTTAAGTGGTTCCCATTAAGAACCACTAAAATTAATTTTCCATAAGAAAAACTCGCTTCATTAGTAGATGAGCAATGTGGTCGCCTCAAAGGAAAATCAAAGTTAATCAGGAGTGTATCAGACGTCAGGAACACCTGTGCTCCCATTAGGCATTCTTTCAGGGCTGTCGGTGGTACCTAAGTGAACAAATCCAATTAAAGGCGTGGTCTTAGTCATCGTCGATTTGAACAGCTGTCATCACAAGAAATGAGTACCTTCTGTATTGTCCCCTAGGGTGACTCAGTAAGGGTGAAGGGTTAAAGCATCATTGGGAACTCAAAGAGGTGTTGTTTATGGACATGGGAAATTGTCCGATCCCCGAAATAGTAAAGGACGGTTGTGGTGTGTGACCTAGCATTTCTCGTAGGTATCACATCCGCCACACTGCAATCAAAGCATCCGGCGTCTGATGTGAGAGATGCTGAGGAATGTCAAAAAACTCGAAACGAATTCGAAAAGAATCTGAAAACAGGCTTACAGCATTTCATGAAATTCGGATAAAACTCCGTTTTCGGTACAACCAAGGAATAACTCTTTCAAATTTTCATCTTCAGTTGATCGATGATCAGTTGTTGTTGATTCAAGCTGATGATTGAATTTGAAGTGAATTCAGCTCACTTCAACTAGCTGAATTTTCTCAGATCACTGCTTTTTTTTCTTTCTTTTCTTCAGAAAATCACCCATTTTTAAAAGGACGTGCCTCAAAATGGGCTCTCTATGAGAAACTACATGTCGATGCAAATGAATACTTTCGCAAAAATGATCCTTGCAAATTGTAAAGACTCAGATGAAAAGCTCCAGAGCCATCTCATTGCTGACTCAGAATTCCGTTCTGATGAAAACATGTAGGCTCAAGAGAAGCAAAACCTTGCTTCTCTTGAGCCTGCGTGTTACCTGTTTCTGTTAAACCTTGTTAACAGAAACATGATTGAGATGCCTTTCTAAGGGAATATAGTAGTGAGCAATTGATGGTAAGTAATTGGCATTCCATACCATTTTTTTTAATTAGTTTTTGTTGAGTATACATTACAAGGATGGATGACTGATACCATAAGCGTACACAATAAATTAACATTTTTTTTTTTTTTTGCTTCAGTAAACATTCTTTATGAGAAAAGGGGGACTTTTCGCATCTAGATATAATGTTTACTATTTAATTTCTCGAGAAAATTGTGAATAATAAAATTTAATAGCTATGAAAATTTGATCACAAATTAGCAATGATGGATTACTTAGTTTTTTTTAATTCGGAATATTGTGGTTTTACTCTGCAGCTGTTTTGCTTTGTATTTCAGCGGTGTGTCAGAGAAACTGATTTTGCCATCTCTTTTGTTCATTTCCCTTTGAGTTCATCTCCAGCACTAAATGGAATAGGAAAACTCTGATCTGGAGTAATTAGCGGGTATACATATAACGTGAAAAGAAAAAATTAAATAGATAAATCAGCTACGCTAATTTAAAATTCGAGAAAGTGGAATTAGTTATGCCTAAATTGTGGCCAAAGCACAATTTCTGGGCGGTCATGTGACCCTTTTAGACAAAATGGCTTCCTGTGACTGCTATGGAAGTTCATGGTCCTGAAAATTTAGATACAGAACCAATGAACATAGCCAACGGGTTAATGACGGTAATGAAAAACCTAGCAAAATTTTCGACTGACTAGACATGGATAATGTTGTAGTAAGTGATAATTTGTGACTTACTTCAGACGGCAAAAAGAAAAGAAGGCATTGAAAATGATGGAAAAGGTAAATTGTTGAAGTCCAAGGAGAAAAGTCTTCCTCATTGAAGCAGAGGTCAAACTAGAAGCTAATGCAAAGAATATCGAAACCTGGCGTTCTTGCATCTCCAGGCGTCATGATAATTTTGATGAAAATCCAAAAAGAAGAAAAGAGTTCCTACGACTGCATCATAGCGTTTATGTCTGTGGCTAAATCCCTCTCCACTCTTATGAAAACAGGAACAGTTCTCGCTGTTATCCATCCATTCATTAGCAGACTGAGTTCCTCAAGGCAAAGGCACTGGGTTTGGTAACTTAGTACCCTAAGTTTCGAGCAGAGTTGAGGGCTGGTTGAAGTGCTTAAAGTATCTTCTGAATCTGTAATCTTCGAACTGTTGTCTGTTCGATCCAAATCCCCTAGGAAGGAAAGCACAGAGGGCTGTGCTTGCAAAAGCGCCGCCATCCCGATGCAACGATCGGAGAGTTTCAAAGGACGTTTCGACCCAATCCATGTCCTCTCATCGTTATTGTAGATAGCACCTCGAAATGAAAGACGTAAAGACTGCGTCCATGGAATCGGATTTTTGCTCCTGAGCGAGTCCAGCTATGGAACAAACGAAACGTCCATTCAGTATGTTCAATTCAACCGCTGCCCCACGGTGCTGACCTCACAGACTGGCCTCAAGAATTCCGAAACGGAATCATCTTGTGCGAGTCTATTCAAGCATTTCGCTCCAGGGGTATCTTGTGATATCCTTGGACAGAAATGCGACTGCGAAACAGCTGACTCGCCTCCAACAGACGTCGGATGCGCAAGATGCTCAAGATCCGAGCTGATTTTTCGCCTTGGCTTCCAAAAACTTACTTTCTACCTGTTCCATCGCTCATCTCTTCTCGGCCTTTTCTGACCAGGATCAAAGGGCTCCACAGTCACGGCACGATCATACAAATGTGGTCTAAGGATGCACGCAGATTTCAAAGGGATGAATAGAATTTTGTGAAGAGGATTAAGCACAGCTAAACATGGAGAAATTGGATTTGGAGCGCTTTAAATTTTGTCCTTGAATCCAGAATGGAGGAATCATCTCACGGGGAACCCGATCTTTCCATGGAGGGAAATCGGCTTCGATCAAGTGGCTGCACTTAAGATATACCATGAAATGGAATTAGAGGGACACTCACGACTAATTTCAAAACATGGCAAATGACAAAAGCGAATCGAAGGTTGATTGATCGGACTTTGTAGGAAATGGCATTTTAATCCTTTTTTTCCCCTCTCAAGAAAGTGATGGTTCGATGTTCTTATACATAAAAAGTGTCAGTAATGTGTTGTCGTTGTTGCGACTTGTAGCTTATTCCTGCAGCACGATTTTCGGATCACTGGTCCTATGGACTACTTGGATCCCAGGTCTCAGCCTCACACACATCATTAGCAATGGAAATTACTAATGAGAACATGGGCGACCATCTATACATCTACCTAGGAAGGGAAACGAATTACATTTTATAGATGAAAATCCTCAGATTCCGCTTCCGATAGCAGACTTATCCCGTACTAGCTAAGTAGTCATGAATTGGTTTAAGCAATATTAGATTCGAAAACATTCTAATAAAGATAAAATATTCATGATGAACACATGTAAATCTATTTATGCCCACAGGTAATTTTTTTTTTTTTGCTGAGTGTTGACGTTAAATTGGGGTAAACTAGAAAGAATTGAAAATCGGAGAACAAGGAGCATCCCGATGGAAGGAATTATAGATGAAAATGGCCAGATGCTAATTGGCATTTCGTCCCTTATGTGCAATTACATACTCTTCGGAATGTTATGAGCTTGCTGTGCTCAGAAGTCAAACGGAACGAAAGGCAGAAGTTGAAACAAAAATAATTAAAAAATGGGAAATCAACCTTGGGGCTCTCTTGTCACAAAGCTAAGGAAGTGATTCGTTCGTCGTTCCTATTAGATTCTGTAGGTTATTGAACCTATGAGAACATGGATACATGATTTCCCAGTGACATTTCGTGTTAGTTTCGTACAGCCTTTCCAATATCCGCGATCGAAAGATCAAAGTAACGGAGGAAAGGGAAGGCATTTACCCGAGCCACCAGACCTAATTCTACCTTTCAGATGCCTTGCTTTGAAGGTTGTGTGCACCGTATACTCGAAACAAGATCGAGTATTCCTTCCAGAGTGCTGTAAAGATCGAAATCTCTCCTGTACGAGCAGTGATGCAGCACAACAAGAGATCCTGCATCCCAAAACTTTAAATGCCTACCAAGCGAATAAAAGCGGAACCATTCAGACTATTTTCGAGAACTCTGAATGCTGGTAAGGAGATTGAACGGTGCTTCGAGCCATCTACTGGATGCTGAACCGTGATGCTGCGTGTCAACGGGGTGGTTGCACGGAAACGGCGAAAAGCGAATTGGGGCGTTTACCGAGACAAAGAAAAGTGCGAATAAACGTTGACAGTAAATCATTGCTCTAGAGAACATCATTAGTATTGTCCACTCATTTAATTCATGAACTCAGAAATTCATGAAGACATTTCATGAGTTTCATGGAGCAGAGGGATGACTTGGTAATAGGGATGTTCCAGAACAGGACACGCCGAGTGTTCGTTCCACTCCTTTTCCGATCCTCTCCTCTAGGCGAATTTCTCACATAGCAACAAGGTACAGATGTCTGGTTCAAAACGAGGCTACTTTTTGGTCTGAGGATGGAAGAAAACGCGCTAGCAGTACAGTCAGTGAGCATTCTGAAGAGATGTAGAATGGCGACTTCAATTCGTGTGCTATTATGTATTTGCATATTTTTTCTCTCGTTTTCCCCGGTTTTTCCATAGGAAGGTGTGCGCTATGGAATAAGCTGTCTGATGAGGTGGAAGGAAGCAGTCACGCTCCGTTGGCATAAGCAACCTGCCCATACTGTGGAAACTTGCAGTTAACTGCCACTCGAATTCTCCACGCATTGTATTACTTGTAAATGACTTATTATCTTCGCTTCAGTGACTCCGGAATACCCCCAGTATGACTGTCGCCCTCTTTGGAACATTGACTACTTGCTTCAAGTTGGGAAATGTAATATGAATAGTCAAATGCAAATATAGCATACCACATTCTCACACACACACACACGTTGGCGTCGCGATTTTCTGGTCACACGTGTAGCCCGATGTGCAAGCAAAATGGAACCAAGCTCGGTTCGACATAGAAAATAGGCTCCCCACAAGAGGTCTCGTTTCGATTAATAACATTTCAAGGTCGACGCACAAAACAGCGATAAAGATTTCGGAGAGCGCACTCGAAACTGAACCAGGGAGAGTGTCCCATGGGATTCGTGTGCCTCGAGGAGGCGAATCCAGCTCCTTCCATTTCAGCTTCCTGCAGGAGTACGGATCCTTGAACAGCTGACGAAGCTTTGCTGACGGGGTTTCGCAGAAAGCTTCGTGCCGAGTTTCCGCTCTTGGCTGTGCTTCTCCCCAGCGGCTTTTCGATTTCGGGAACCCTTTGCAAGTCGCCACAAGTTTCCAGCACGAGGGCTTTCTTTCACAAGATGTGCAGCTGTGAGCTGGGGTTTGGGTTGAGATCTGCGAACTTGGAAGGGAAGCGTTGGTTCCATCTTGGCAATTACAGTGCGTGTAGGGATGGGCGTGTAATACTCTCCGAGCAACCACGATGGCTGTGGTCGCTGAAGCGAATGTTTCGAGAAGGGATTGTCGTTTTCGTCTTTGGAGCAGTGGAGATACTTTCGAACTTCCGCTTTGGTTGAACTGGGAAAGTTGTCTCAGTTCAGTTTGCAAAGTTGTGAAAACATGTGGTCATGATAGTCTAAGAGGGAAAGTATCCTCAGAGCGAAATGGCCACCGCTACTTGAAGAAAGACCTGGAAAACTGAGGAAGTGTTCCCTCTGTCTGAATGCTGAGCAAGTAGGCTTGATCAACTCGCGCTATCTGTTACTGTTCCACGGAACTATGCTCTCCTTGCTGCACACTGCGCCGTGCAGTCTAAGAACCTAAGGTTATTTCGCATCAAAAACGAATAGGATGAATCAAAAGCATCTCAGCACGCAATAAAGCACTGGAGGCTAGATTTTTTACGTGTTCGCTGGGCTGCGTTCCTTTAGCGAGACGGACGCAATGATTTTCAACAAGATATCCCACATCCCATGGAGAAATCCATGCCATCCGAGATAGTCATTCAGGCAGGAGCCTGTGAATGACTTGGTTTTCGGGGAAGATGGTGAAGAAGGCCCAGTAAAATAATCTGACTGAAGAAGATATCTGCTCCTCATGAGACCCGTGTAATGAGATCGTAATCGGACTTATTTCAATCGGAAATCATCCAGAGCTCTTCTAAAATTGCATTCATCTGCGAACGCTTGCTGATAACCAAAAGGAGATGAACTTTTTGCCCTCAAAGTAAGCTGCTTGCTTCACTTTCTAGACCGTGATACAGGTGGACTACTCCGGCTGATTTCGTGATAAACTGTTTCTCAAAAAGACTGAAGTACTAGCAACCAACCACTTTCTGCTGATGCTGTGCATAGAAGCTTCCAGATGGGTATACATTGATTGGGGAAGGCGTATTTGCCATTGAGAGCATCTTGCTTTTTTTTTTTTTATTCAAATACATTCTCTTTTTATCAATGGTGGTGTAGTAGGGAAGAATACACAGGAAGGTGACGAAGTTCTTAGTGTGCTGATATTCTGTACGATTCATTTGGCACATGTGTCTAGAATCAGAGCAAATTTCCTCAGCATCCATCTCTGAAAAGTTTATGAGAGCAATTCCATGATTAAAGAGGCAGTATGGAACCTCCACCTGCTTTTCAGATCCTATGTGACGGTGTTTTTTGTAAATGTGCCACTCTGGTGAGGTCTCATTTGTTTGAGAGCAGGGATTTTCAGTAACCAAATAGAGGAGGCGCTGATTTTTCATTCTGTTACAAGTACATAAAAAAGAAAAATCTTCGGAAAGTTTGAGAAAGTCATCGAAGCTTTGAACGAACGTAACGGATGGAAAATTAAAGCGTTGCAGAGCCCCTGCGAGGTTGGTAAAGAGCTCTTCGAATAGATAGTTTCGCTTGAGGCGCTTCTCGCAGTTGCATCTCCTTGGAGGATACATGATCAGAAACTCCAGGACACGGAGTAGAGAGGGGGTATCGACTGCACCCGGTCGATGGAGCTCAGATCGGAAACCAAAGAGATTCTCTGTAAACTCAGCATTTCAATCCTTTTACGCCATACCAAAATTCCTATTCCCGATGCCTCTAGCAGTCTTTTGGGTCACTCCATGTTATATTTACTGTTTGTCTTCTGTTTATGCGCAAAGCTTCTCTCATTCAGTTTTGGTCAAGGTCACCAAACCATGCACTTAGTCTGTTTTCGGATTCGACAGGTCGGCTGACTTTTCGCTAGCTGTAGGCACTCCATGAAAATGACCTCATAGAAGCTGACTGCAGGCAAGTGTTCTACCATTGGCAAACCGGAGTGGGGCTTCGGAACGAGGCTGTT
This sequence comes from Raillietiella orientalis, assembly GCA_036172245.1. Classification (NCBI taxonomy): domain Eukaryota; kingdom Metazoa; phylum Arthropoda; class Ichthyostraca; order Raillietiellida; family Raillietiellidae; genus Raillietiella; species Raillietiella orientalis. The sequence continues at coordinate 3,925,523 of JAYWIR010000015.1, forward strand.
TCATCAATCATATCCTATCTGACTCTCATTAAGTCCTGGAAAAGTTATTAGTTGAAGATAAAAGTATTCTTAAAGGATTAATTTGCAGAATTCCAAGAACAGTTGGTCTGGAAGCCAGGATCCTCTGAAGATTGAGTAAAACAGAGGAGTTTGTCTTGGATGAATTGCCGTCAGCGCTCACGGGTCATTTACAGGAATAGAGGACACCTTACGTTCTTCGGGCTCTGATGAAAATAGAAAGGCCGTGACAGCTTGCTCAAGTACTTTAGAAGAAATTTGTCGGGGAAAGTGCTGATGGAGATAATTCCCAAGATTTCTCAGAGAGCTTCAGATTGCCTTGTGTTAGTTAGCTCGCCTCCAGCTGCTTCTGTGCCTCTCTGATCAAGCCTTCTTGTTCTGGCCGCATCCTCTAAGTGATTCGGTCAGGTTCCCTGCAAGCAAATACCCACATGCAAGAGGAGCTGCAAGCGTCTGTTTTGCAAGCATGACGCAAGCAATACGCGATCTCCACTGACGAGCAAGGAAGCTGTTTATTTTTTAGTGTCCTTATCTGATCTGCCTCATGAAATCCGTGCAGTTCCAATGGTCTTCTGCGATAAGCACTGCAACTATCGACCTACAGCTCGCAACGAGTTCCCCAGCAACTCGAATACGAAACTCCAAATCGACCTGCTTCGTGAGGAAATACGAATTCCAGCCGCATGCTGGTTCTGGAGGCAGCTGTCAACAGCAATTTCGAGTTTATGGATACTGAACTAACGAAGCACGAGCTGCCGAATTTGAGACGGTGTCCCTTCGATCCACCTCATTCTCCCCAATAACAAATGCTACTCAGCTTCACCTTGTCTCAACAATCTACGTCTAAGGAAGAGCGGACACAGTGATGGACAATCTCTTCCGAGTCCTTCTGTGCAAAAGCTGTTCTGACCGCTTTCCTTTGGCCTGAAGTAACATCCGCTCAATAGATGCAATTTTATTTTATTTTTTTTGCATGTCTTTCCTTCATCGAAACATTACTTATGGATGTTTCGTACTCTGCAAAGAATAATCCTTCTGGGTTCACCCTTCATCTGACCTGTAGGTGAAGGCCGTGGTGAAATTCACAGAAACACAAATTATACTGCACGGCAAAATTTTGGTGGAGAATCCGGGAGTGATTTCAAGTGGGTTGTCTGGTTCCACCCCGACAGTTTCGTGCGGGCAAACTCCGACCTTTTAATTACCTTTAATAACCACTGCTGATGAAGTGAAAGTATTTCACAATCAACGCGAAGACACAAAGCATCGGTTCAATAACCGTCATTCCACGAAATGAGTTAGTCGGGTTTGCTCTGGATCTCACAGGCACGCAACGAAAGCTAATTCTTCTTTTGTAAGAAGTCGTGCATCTCTTGGGAACGCAAAATAAATCTATGCCAACTCAGATTTGCGAACGTGAAAGAACGTAAGTGAAAATTCGTTTCGAGTACTGAAACGATCAACTTTCGGTTTCTGCTTGTGCATTCAGGAAGGTCAGCCATGGGAAGGTCCAACACGAGGAATTCACGCAAAGCATAGATCCCTTGCTTAGATCCGTAATCCAGCTGGTGTTCAGTGGGACACCGGAGATTGCGTGCACCATCATAGTATGACAAGCATACACTTCCTAGGAGCTCTTCGTGCTATTCTGTACAGAGCTGAGAATGTGCGAGCACTTCACCTGAATGATCTTTGATTCCTAGTTTGCACCTTCTACAGACATTTATTTCCGTTGCCAGAACGAAATGTAGCAGAACGGTTGCCATGACGCTTTTCTAGTTTTTCGAGAAGGAACAAGGGATCTTCATAAGAGTGCAAACTCAAGTGTCAATTGGCTCACATAAAGGACATCCCTAGTATGTGTGAGAATGTGTGCAAGGAAAGAACACCGAAAGCGCTGGTTCCCTAGTGACGAAGTAAAGAGGCTGACAACTGCGATCAAATACACATCACAGATTCATGTGCCGTACTTGCAGTTTCTTTCCCCTGCTGCCTTCCGATTTCTTACCTCCCACACGAAAATTTCGGTCTTGCTCTTCTTTCAGGGGAACGAGTACAGCTATTGGACCACACTGTAACACTAGTGTAAGGCGGTAACACGCGTGCGCCATCCTGGCATCGCACGAAATCTGCCTTCATCTACCTCGTTTGCTCATCTAAATTTCAGAACCTCTGCCATCCAAAGGTTCAGTTGGCGTCTCTTTTAGAATTCACTCCACAAGCTTTCATATTCGTTTGCCTCAGTGACCATAGAAGCGTGCTGGGTATGAAATAAGTAACTGGGTGTTCTGTGGACCAGTTGCCACCCTGCATTGGCTGCTTTCCTTCAGATCTATCGGACTCCAGCGAACGTCTCTAGAATATACGCTGAATCTCAGTAGTTTTCCACTGGACAGCTTTCTACTGCTCACATGTGCTGAGCTCCATGTGCACTCACTATAAGTATTCCCCGATTCCAATTCCTGTACGCTTCCCGACTCAAACCTGCACACGAACCAAAAGGTGCGTAAACAGAAGCGTTCCTCAAGACGCGACAAAGCGATTCTACCACCTTCAGTATATGGGATATCCCATATCCCTTCTGATGCTTTCGTTTTTTTTTTTTTTGTCCGACTGCTGAGGCAAATTTCCGATCAAAGTCCTTGCATCTTCTCGGGCACTCCCGTTGTGCTGGAGTGATGGGGAAGAGCAATGGAGGAGATCTGGGATGTTCCCTGTCCCGAACTTGCATGCAAAACCAGCGCACGTGACAACAGAAGCGTGTCCTGAGGAACGGTTGGGTGGTTCCGGCAATGAGGACCATCAGAAGAATCCCGGGGGAGGGAGAATGCAAACCATCGATTAGGCGCCAATGATCCGGAACCAAGAACAGTTATCTGTGCGAACATGGCCCCAGGCCTGGCGGCGCATGCGCGCGCGAGCTCGTCCCGTAAATAAAAGATCCCTAGTGCTCCGCTGGCTTTAGCATGGTGGGTGGCCATGGATAAGGACGTCGCCATAGACCAGAAGTCTTCACTTCCAAATTTCCGGGAAAGGTAAGATCGTACGAACCATCGGTTCGTACGCTCGTGTGGATGAAGTGCCATATGCGTCGGGCCTTTACGCTAAGAGTTTTCCTGTCTGGAAGGAGGAAGACGAGAGTGAAATCTTTTGTTCTGGAATGGAAGCTGCTGTTGTGTGAAGTGTGCAATAAGTGTTTTCCGTATATGTGAGCATGTACCTTGCAAAGCGTCCGTACAGGGCCCAGTCGATTGCATTTGGTTGTGCTTGCCTCCAAAATCGAAACGGGTGGAACGCTTCACGTTCTGTGATTCAAGCGTGCTCCCTCGTTTCATGTGATGCTTTTCCAATTCGTTTAACTGGCCCTTTAAACTGCGTCACGGTTGAAAGCAATAGTAAGTTTTGCTTTCAACCATGACCTCTTTAAATGTGATTGAATACACTGATGAATAATGGAAAGCTTGAGAGAATGCTTTCCGCATCATGTTTTGGTTTGCAGAATGACTTGAGTGTTTTGGTAATAGGAATTTAGATAACTTGTTTACGGTTTGTTACTGATTTTTTTTTTTACATAAGCAATGAGTTTTTTGACTTATTGGTCAAATTGATTTGAATTTTAGGAAGCCCCTGTCGAATGTTGAGAATGGTAGCTCGAGATCATTGAAGAATTTCCTTTTTTTTAAAGGAAATCCATTTATCACCCCTGATGCCCCAGCACAAGAAAAAAACTTCAGTAAGTATAACTTGCCAAAAAACTAATTTATAGAGAAATTTTGAAATATTTTCGCAATACAAACATGCTATTATTGTGGCTTAACTATTTTAGAAGATGTCGACATTACGGTTGAAAATCTGTGTGAAGCCTTGAAAAATGTTGAGACGCCAATGCGTGAATACCCAGAACTAAAGATACCAAATTCGAATGAACTGATCACTTCAGTTCTCAAAAGAACAACTTCTTTGATGACTCTGCCTACATTAACGAAATCGCCATCAACTTTATCATTGCATACTCCTTCTACAACTCCTTCATCAACACCACAGACTTCCCCCAAGCTCAGCAGGCATATGTTCATGGGTCAGTCAAGTTCAGAAGATGTCAGTGTTTACAAGCATCCAAAGACCTGGTTTTTTTCATCTCTTCCCACAACAGAAAAATCAGAAAATGCTCAGGATGAAAAGAAAAGTGAATTGGCAAAAAAAACTGGTGTGCACAAAAGATTTGTTGCCAAACATTCATTTCTCAGAGAAATGGATGCACTTTCTCCCACATCTTCATAGTTCTTAGCTGTTAAAATTATGTACCTTTGAAAATTGTGTAAAATGTGCAAAGCGTATTCTGACTTAAAAAAATGAAATTCTGAAATGTTACCTCCTCCCATGTAGTGCATTTATTACATGTATTTATTTGTCTGCTGGCTATGCATAGTGAAACTTGTGCTGGTGTTGGTGTTGCTATTTTTTGCATTAGCTGATCTTCAGTACATAATTTTTTTAAAAACACTTTTTGCAAAACTGAAACTGGGTGCATTTTTTTGGAAAAAAACATTTGCTTGGTAGCCTTTAAATTTCTGCATGAAGGAGCATCGTACCCATGTTTCGGTCATGTAGAAGTCAAGTGGAAGTGCAGCCTGAGGATGCTCATCGAATAAATGAGGCTCCCTGACCAATTTATGCAAACTTAAGATTCAGTGTTAGGAGGCGATCATGCAGTTCACCCCAAATATTACTTCACATGCATAGCAAATATATTTTTTTAATGTAACAAGTATTCTGCCTTGGTATGTGCTGGCTTTTCATCCTTGCCCTCCGCTTAGCTTTACCATCCGAATCTATACCAAGTGCATGCCTGTGAAGGTGAATGCAAGATGTCGGAAAGAAACCTCAAGCATGCAGTAGGGGAGCCGCCTCCGTGAGAAAATGACAAATATCAAAGGTAACACTGCGTACAAACAGGAATTTCTGTGAAGGTCACACTCGGGATGTTTGCATGACGTTTCACTCTATTTCTCACTCACTCTATTTCTGCAGCAAAGGTGTCTTGCTCGTATTGAGACACGCAAAATTGAACTCCGGTGAACCATCATGCCCGCGTGTTCGCAGCGTGGGAATCAGTGGAGCTTGAGGCTGTTGCTTGATAATGGAAACTAGCCCACCGAGCGTTCTTGATAATCTTGAGATTCAATGGCCAGAAGCAGATTGTTTTCAAACTCCACTTATTACCTCACATGCCATCTAGTTGGTTTGATCGGGATCTGACTGCATTACCAGAAATAGACGGCGGTGGGCGATTACGGTGCGTTCTTCCGTGACTGCTCCCAGTTCTCGGACTTCACAATCATCATCACCGTTTCACCATTTTAAGCAACGGTTGCTGACGGCTGAAGTGCAGTCCTGTAAGTGCGATCTGGGGGTCCGTGCTCCCTGGCTAGTTAATCTTTCCCACGAGGTGGTTTTTACTAAATTCTCTAAGCGCTCTTTTAGACGCTCCCACCCGCGGATTTCTTTAGTAAAAGGCGAAAGAAATGCATAGGGCAGTAGCCCGAGCTCAGAAGCTGCTTGTAAGAAAAGCGAGACCATGAATCGACTGCCGACTTTTGTCTTGGGTAGATTTAATCCTTTCTCCCCACCATCTGTCGCTTGCTGTTGTTGACCTACCTGTTCCCTGATGACATCGCATGCCGAAGATTTTTAGTTTTAGGTTAGAGATTTTACCGTTGAGAAGCTCGGTAAGGAGCCTTAATCTCAACGATTTCTTGGAAAGACGGGCACCAGAGAAAATTGTAGAGACTTTTTGAAACTCAAGGCATTCTAATTTTGAAAATTTTTCATGGATTAACTCTTATTACGGAGCCCTGTCTTGATTTCGGAAGCGATGCCAGCATTTAAAATCAGAGATAGGCATTTTCAAATGTATCAGTGCACCTGTAACTGGAGTGTTAAAACACTAATGAAAACTCATGGTCATTATCGAAACACTTCCAGAGGGTGTTTGCATACTGAAGGTTTTTAGAGTGCATTAAGTTTAAGAGAGAGTACATGGCGTAATAGTAACAGTGGTAGGGGCAGGAAACCGTTATGGGGCCGTCCCTTACACTTCAGAACATCTTAGTCCGTTTATACTACATCGCACTTCGGACTTTTTCTTTGCTTCTTATTTATACAACATATCGCGACCGGGATGTGTTGAACTAAGAAGCGCTTCTTTTTCATGAATGCGCTTCAAATCATTTAATTTAAGGCATTTTATCACTGAAATCTTCAGAATATTGAACCTGAGGACCATCGAATCCATCTTCGCCACCGGTGGGTAGCTGTGACCATTTTGCAATTATCAAACAGGCAAGCTCAGCATCCGATCGAAGGAGCTTGGCTCTTGGCTGCCAACACTCCTCTCGTTCAAAACTTCAACTTTCTTTGCTCTGGCTTGCATCCAGAGTGCTCGCAATCGTTCTTGCATCCAGCAAAAAGGCAGGTTAGAGAGTTTGGACTTTTTCTCCTTTCGGCGCATCCCTCATTTATGCGTATACAGCACTGACATTGCTCCAAGAACAACAAAGAATCCCAAGTCAAATGGAAGGGAAGTTCAGGAATTTCGGAGAATCGATCGCATGAGAGGAGGCTCGGGAGACTGAGGGAAGCAAGAACGTGACGAGGCGTCGACTTGCAAAAAGGCTCAGGGATGCAGGACTTGGTGTATCATCGTCATCACTGGCGGTCTCAACGGAAGGGAGATGGTTCTGCAGGATAAAAGGCCAAAGGAAAACTGAACTTCTGTGCAGTCGATCAAGGGAACAATTCTCGAAGCGACGTGGTCATCACTATCGGATTCTTCGGGAGGGGGCACCGTGCTTTTTTGGCAAAGGGAACCGAAAACTGTATTCACTCTTTACGTGGCGTCTAATAAGAGGTATTTTTGAGAATCTGCTTCACACTTCTGGTAACATGAACTGCGTTGTGCTCGTTGCTCACAAGATGACTGCCAGCCACTGTTACAAATCCTGCATGCAAATTCATGAATTTCACTTCCCCCCTCTTCCTTCTCCTTCCATGGCATAAGAGCTCAACAGCAAACAAAATAAAAAGAACCATTGGAATCTCAAAGGGTATTTATTCGTGTAAGACAATCCTTTTCAGCTTAGCATTGATGACAAGTTGATTTTAGTTTTTAATATTTTTGTGCTTGAACCTGAACGTGGTCCATTAAAAATGGAGAAGTGCGCACGAGGAAAATCAGGTGAGTTTTCCGATAAGAATGGGTTCCTTCGTTGATTCACTCGATGACTGCTTTGGCTTCCGCAGTTCATCATACACATTACCATTCTAAAAGTACATATATGCCTGTGCGCGCGTGCATACATATATGCATATACATATGTATATTTATTCATACACAAGTGCACTCTGAACCAACAGTAAATTGAAACCTTTGCAGATGAAAATGCTAACAGTAATTTTGTGTGACATTTAGAAGATAGCATTATGAATGAGACTTAAAATATATCTCATACCGATATAAGTTAATCATTCGAGAGAAAATATCGCACATGTTTTCATTTGAGAAACTCTCACGAATAATAGGACCGCGCTTATTTAAGTGAAAAGATTACCTGTCTTCTTTGAAAGCCGATCTGGCAACTTAACTCTTCTGACAGCTGTGGTCCTATGGATTTCGGCTTGGAAGATTTATTATGCAGGGAGCTGTAGGTATTTAATTCTTTGACCTGATTTTTATACTCTCCCAGTATTGTGTCATAAGCGTGGCTGTTCTGCAATAAAATGGTAACTGAACATCGAAGGCGAAATCCTACCTGAGTATCGACGTCTTCGCTTCTAACTGTTCTGTTATCCGAGTTGTCGGTGTCATTGGCAACAGACATTGATAATTCCTGTTCTTCGTAGGATTTTACTCTTCTGTTAATGACAAGAGCATAGTCACTGCTTTGCACACACGCATTAGCCAAGCTTACTGGTCTATCCATAGGGGATTTTCCGTAGTAGTTGGATTTTCTGAAACATCACGTTTGACGATCTCCCTCTTGACCTTTAACCCTGTATTTACACTGAAACGAGAGGAAGGCTTCTTATGCAGGTTTGTCTTATTAAGCCGACTGACCTGTGCTTCATACAACAACATACGACAACTGTTAAAAGGGCTCCCACAACTAGGAGCAGGAACACGGATATAAGGACGATCCCATTGGGCGAAATCTTGGTTTCTATGCTTTGTTCCTGAGCTGCCTAAATTTCGGGATCCAGTCTAATGAGTGTAGGGATGCAGTTTCCCGTGCACGACTCACAGAAACTTTGCTGATTCTTCCCGCCACGTTTTCCAATAAGGCATCGTGGCGGCTTTGAAAAAAGTTCTGCAACTCACGAGAATTCAAAATGCGTAAGGCCTGCTCGTCGACTCCTATTGCTAGAACAGTGAACCTGAAGTCAAAAATGACACAAGTCTCAGTGGAACTGTAATGCAATAAAGTTGTACAGCTCTCAGTCACAGCGTTTAGCTCCAAGAAAGGAGAAACCACAGAACAACACACACACACGAGCACTGATCAAAATTCCCTTTTGATATTCAGTTTAATATGAATGCAAAACAGTAGAAGATGAAAACAGAATCATACGTTTTTGAAACTGCTGAATGTACAGTGCTAATTGTGAATTGTACGGAATGCAGTTTACCAATGCATTCTGGTATACAAACGCTTATGCGAAGCACGCAAATTCAATTGCCAACAGGCACTGGCCATCAGCTACTCAAAATTTGCGCTAATTCATAATAGGGATAATTCAAAGTCCTGCAATTTTCTTGTGCCATGTGTATGAACGATGCTGACGTGTCGCTCAGTGTTGCCCCCCCCCCCCCCAACCACCATACCAGCCTGACGAGCATCTACTTTCAGTCATGCCATGTTGCGGCGCACGCGTGCTCCCTGCTAATCATCCACCGATCCCAACGTGTGCCAACATACACAATGTGAGAAAGGAAAAAAAAAGTCATGCACACCTTCGAAGCACGAGTAGAGCATGGAGTGCGGCGGGAAGAATGAAGCTAGACTAGGGGTGTACTTTGAGAGGCGGTGGTGCACAAGGTAGTTGCATCGGGACAGATTTCGAGCTAAATCACAGAGCCGGATGCGATCCTTGCTCGTGGAGAGGAATCCGTAAAACAGGGATATCGGCCCACTTCGGGATCGACCTGCCAATCTGGCACAAACCAACCTATAAATAGCGTCGGGTCACACACACGAATAGAACGCTCTGTGTGCCCTTCTAGGCGAAAGCAGAGGCAGGGTCGACTCGGGACGCGGTACTGAGTTCTACCAACCCAGATTCCACCCAGAAAAGGGAAAATGTGTCCGGGAAGCGTGAGTCGAGTGCGCGTCGGAATCTGCCGGGTCGCCTTCGGCGGAGGAATGCACGTGGTGCTCGCCTCGGGCTCTCGACAACGAACCCTCTGCCCAAGGTCGGAGAAGCACGCCCTCGTCTTCACCGCTCCTGGAGGGCTCGAGCGGTTGCAGTTCCAGAGGTGTGCATGGTTCTCCCGCTCCTGGGATGCGGCAGGCTCCCACCCTCCCCAGCTGCTTTACCCGTGCGCTTTGCCCGTATCCTCCACTTTCCGGTGAAGATGCTGTGCGTCTGTCGCAATGATCCTGACGCCGAGTGCCTTGGATGCGTTCTTGAGGAAGCCGTGCAGGTCGTCTGGCTCGCTTGCAAGAGTCAGCTTCACGCGCTGCTCCGGTTCGAACACCCAGACCTTCAATTGGTGGTCACCTCAGATGGTGTTCTCGGCGTAGCGAGGGAAAGGAGACGAGGAGGGAGAAGAGGAAGAAGAAGCTTACGTGGACGTAGGCCGAGGAGTGCCGGCTCGGCGGCGCTCTTTCCGTGGCCATGACCTCCAGCACGAATCTCTCGTTCCTGTACGTCCGCATCGGTTGCACGGTCACGATGGTACCTTCCGGGTCCACGGAGAAGGGAGAAGGGATGATGGATCCGGAGGTGTCGTTGGACCCTTTCCGAAACAGATAGGAGGCCCTGATCAGGAAGTCGACTTCGCCGTTAGCTTCCTGGTCGGCGTCGACGGCGTGGACGCGTGTCAGCTTCTTGCCCTTTGGCTCCAGGAAGGAGACCGCTGCGTAGTAAGCCTGCTCTTCGAACTCGGGCACGTTGTCGTTGGTGTCCTGCACGTTGATGATTACGCGCACGGTCGAAGAAGCGTTGCTGGATCTGGAGATCTGGAATGCAGAATCCAGGTCGTTTCATGCTTCCTCTCCCCCCATGCTTTCGAAGACCAGCTCGGGGAAAACCTAAAAGACGTTCGCTGCACCTCAAGCGCCCGAGGTCCAGGAGGAGGCCGAGGAGGCGTTGAAAGGGGGGTAAGGGTAAAGGAGTAGAGAAGAGGAGGAACTGTGAGTTCCAAAGAGGCGATCCACAGTGGCCCACGTGGACCTGCCTTAAGGAGTCGAGTCGTTCGGTCACTTTTCACACCGGCATCGAAGAAGCGCGCTTTTCGCCGGTGCCTCCAGAAGAAGCACATAGCATGCAGACTTGGTGACCAGAAGTCGATCAATGGACATTCCCACTCTCGGGAGCAGTCTCAGTTTCGTCTTCAAGGGGAAGATCTGGTACTCCATGCCACCATCTCGAGGACGGATGCTCGATGAAAACATCGATCTGCGTAGCAACGCACTTCCGTGTCCCGAGGGGTACGCTTCAAAGCGTGTGCGTCGACAACGACTTTTTGTACTTTTTTTCCCCAGAGTCCATCGACGTACTTGCCTACCAGTCTGCACCAAATGCAGTCTCTTACGGGGGTGGTGGCCATCTCTCCGAGTTTCTCGGCTCCCGAAAACGCATGGCTTTTCCCAGAAAATGGTGCGCGTCCTGTCCAGCCTAGCAGCTTCCGTGCATCCTCAAGAAAAATTCATTTCAGCCCTGCTGCCCTTCTCGCTTGTGATTTTCTTCGCCTAACACGATCGCCGGGCACTTATAGAGTTCCGGTTGTCGGTGTGAACCAACGAAACAGCCCTCAACGCCAAATGGCAAGGCAAACTCCTGTATCCTGGACAAGAGCTGCAGTAGTGATCTTCCTGATCGGCTGAAGGATCAGTTCAGTATCGCACGAAGGTGCTTGCTGGAGTCCTTCCATCAGTCTTCAGTGACCCTCCAATTAGCCAGCTTTCGCCCCACAATTCCATCTTACAAAGACTGCTTTTGTGCCCTCTGCCCTCGAGGCATAAACAACGAAAGGAACGACACTGAGTTCGAGGTGGCTGATCTGCGGTCTGCAAGTGGTCTCTCCCCGTTTTCGAAAAGCGTGCCCCAGATTCCCTTCCATTTTCTGAACAAGGAAAAAGGGTGACGATGGGGAATTCCAAGTGATGGTGGGTGCTCCCTTCAAAGACTGACCTACATGGTTGGGAGGGCGCCAACAAGGTGCTGCGCACAATAAGGTACAATTAGGCGTTCCGGTGAGCACCAGGCACTCTTGAGAGACACTCGATAATCGTTCGAGAAGAATCGGATATGCCGTCCAAGGTTTGTCTCTGGTGAACCCGGAAACCCGAGACAAACTGTCTTCACAACGGGATGACGAGGAGTGAACTTATCTTACAGCTTCTTCGGGACTTCGAACCAGATCTCTTTCCGGGAAACTGCTCCGGTGAGTATCTTGTATCTCCACGGTATCTTGCCATCCAAGAAGAGCGCCTCCTCGAGGTCTGTCCGTCAAGACTGCCTGGACATGTGCAGAAGCTCCATCCGCCGAGATCATCCCGAGAGAGGCTCGGACACGTCATCGGCTCTCGACTAACCTTCGCATTAGGTCCGGCTCGTGGAACGGCGCACTTTCCTCAGGAAGGATGCTGAGATCTTCCGTTTCCATGGCGTCTGACCAAGCACGCTATCCGCCTGCTGGAAGCGGAGCAGAACCAAACGGGAAGAGGCTGTTTGCTTTTGCCTTCATTCCTTATCTGATGGATTGGATCAAAGATATTACGTAACGGGGTGGGTCTGAGGGTTTCTATGGATGCGGCAAGGGCGACTTTAGGGTTCAGAGCCTCTGCCTCACGAATCTTCCCTATGGCAAGCCACCTTTTAAGTCTCTTGATTAATCTTTTTGAATGATGCTTCTCTGTTGGTTGGATTCAGGTTCCTTCGCGTAATCGTCATGGCTATCCTACCGAGTCGCAGATGACACAAATGACACACGTTCCGGGGAATTCCGAATCAAAGATATTCATCTGCCTAAGTCACAGATAATGGACGTGCGTCTTGCCTCGCCCGAGCACGTTTTACGTCGTTTTTCAACCCGACGAAGCGAAACCTGGCACCTCTTTGCTTATACCTCCTTATCTTAGGTGATATGTGGGAGTACAGAATACATAACCTCACAATCCTAGTGCCTTCCTCGTTCACCTTCGAATAGTCCTTGCCGTTTTGATCTTACTCTTCCTGTGTTATAGAATTTTATGCACTTGTGAATGTTGCACGCATTTGTGGCATTCACAAATTAAAGCACATCTGCATTTCTTTTCCGAAGATATAAATGGCAAGCGTAATACAAATACATTGCACTGATAGCTTAACTTAATCCATTTCTCTCGTCTCCCTCCTTTTTTTCTTCTTTTTCCCCAGTTGACGATGTACCAGACGGTCATGTGCAGAGATGACGTAATCCTTGTGGCATGCTGTTTTTAATATGTGCTTCATGTGCATAAATTAAATCGTATGAAACATCGCGTACGGCGCGTACACTAGCGAAAATTCAGCTCATTCCTTTCGGGGACACTTGCGCCGTCGCGGTGGCTCCATTGGAGGATTCGTCGTCCCGTCCATTCGTCCCGTGGGCAGCGTCACCCCGTGGTGCAGCTTCGCGGATGACAGGCAGCCGCCGTCCCGTTGGAAAGGGGAGCCTGTGGAGTGCGTCAGAGACCGCGTCGTCCGTCCTCCCCCGCTCCCAGACGCCGAGAAAACCTGAGTCTCTGATCCGCGCGGGTCACCCGCGCCGGAAAGGAGGACAGTTCCTGGCAGGCTCGAAAGGTCACGCGCCTCGTGGCTGCCTCGGCTGCGTGCTGCGAACGGAACGCGCAGCTGCACCGGAGAAATCCGATGGGGGGTCGTCGGTGGATGCAGTTGTTTCTCGCGAGATGCAGCCGCTCTGGTTCGCCACGTGAGCCGCACCGCGGGTTCTCGTGTTCGTGTCTTTCGCCACCTCGTTTCCGCGAGACCCTCGAAGACGAAACCCCAGCGGGGTGAAGAGCTACTCCTTCCTCCCCTCATTCTCCAGCATCCGGGCGGGTGCGAACTTCAGGGAACCTGAGCCCGCCGTTCCTCTCGTACGCGGGGGCGCGTCGTCGTGCGCATGCGCGGAAGGCGTCCCGGCACTTCCAGCACCCTCTCACGCGCGACGTCCCCTCCCCTGTCTCAGTCCGGGTTGCGCCCGAGACTCGCTGGCTTCCCCCTGTTTACTTCGTTCCGTCCTATTTGCGGTCTTTTGAAGTTCGCCGGTGACACCGCGATCGCACCGTGGACGCGTGCGGCTCGTGACGCGGCCAGCAGCAGATCCGCGAGCTGCGTTGAGCGGGCGCAACAGAAGGCAGCCTCCTGATACGCCAGGATGGATCTCCATTCCACCCTCCACCCTTGGTTGCGCGGTCATGGAGTCTCTCTGGCTGGAGGTCCGGGTTTTCCTGCTGTCCCGGAGGGAGAGCGTCTTCGTAGGAGCAGCCACGTAGAGAGAGCCCTGGGAGGAGTCCGACCGCATAGGGCCAGCAGGTCGTGAGAGCGCAGCCAACCACGGGGAAAACCCTGGAGGGTCCTCGCGGGTGGTCTGCTGCTCAGATCGACGGCCGGGTGGCGGCGCTCCCGCCCTTGGCGCCTGCAACGCCTCGAGCAGGCGGTCGCTCTTACAGAGAAAACAGGGAACGCGTGCAAGGTGCATTCTTTTCCTCTTGTTCCTCCCCTCCCCTCCCCCGTCTTCCAGATCTTCGCAAGCGGAAACCGCGCATCCTGTGACCCGGCACGGATTAATTTTCTGCACAGCTGCACCTTGCTGCTTCCTCTGCGGAGGGTCTGCCTTCGAGCGGGAGAGCCTTCGGGAATTCCTCCCGTCCGTCCGCGCGGCCACGGAAAGCATCTTCTTCCGGGGAGCCTTGACGTCAGTGCTGGCGTCAGAGCCTGACGTTAGTTGCTCGGTAACGCACTACTGACGTCATGGGCAGGTGGTTGCCGTGCTGACGCGGCAAGGCCGAGACGCACAAGTCGCACGAATAAAAAAAAAACGAGCGCAAACGGAATGAGTTGGCAGAGAGGGGAGGAGCGAGCGTTGGGGATTCGAGCGGCTCACGTGACTGGTGGAGGAAAAAAACGGAAACGCTGGCCGGAAGATCTCAGCGGAGAGGCCGGAAAGAGACCGCCCACGGGCTGCCCGTAAAGCAATGCCCGACTGATGCGCTCCCTGTGGACTAGGGAACGCGCAAGCGAGGCCGTCAGACCTGACCCTTCTCGGAAGGGTCGCCAATGGGCAGTTGCACGCCGGACTCCGCTCGAACTTTCACTGTTGACCTTGCCGCTAGAAGGAAGGGACTGCAGACGGTCCGCGGAGTGACTCAAGTTCTGCCGCTGTCGCGTGCTCTCGATAAACGAGCACAGAGGGAGAAGAGGAGGAGGAGGGGGAATGCGGGTGGTCGCCGTGATCCGGGAGTTGCTGTTGAGTCCAGCACGCAACGTCTCGCGCATGTGGCTCCACTCACCTGGACGGGGTCGTCCTCTCCGTTGGACGCGCCCACCACGAGTTCGTAGCGGCTGACGCCCTCGTAATCCAGACGCGTTGTCGTCTTCACCTCCCCGGTCAGTTCGTTGACTTCGAAAGGGCTGCCGACTCCCCGGGGTGATAGTAGATGGTACACAACCTTCCCGTTTTCCTCCTGGTCCGGGTCGCTAGCTCGCACCCTCCCTGTGATAAAAGATTAAAAAAAAAAAAAAAAAAGTTAAGGGCACATCAAAGAGTGGTCTCTCAAGCGTCTTTCGGGCGAGGGAGGGTCGTGCGTGGGGAGGGGGCAAGGTGGGGAAGCAATAGGAGAACGACGTGCGCACGCGCGCGGGCAATTGGCTATCACCTGCGCGGAGGAAACACGCGAGGATGCAAAAGAGCTGCCGGAGGACCATGCCGAGCGCGGGCGGTCAAGACGCGCACTTTGCAGCTTCCCCAAGTGACGCGGCGGCCAGACGGCAGGTGCCGCCATCGCTGCACGTGACCGTCCGGCGCGTCGTCAATTGGGGAAAGAGAAAGAGGGAGGAGAGGTAGCTTCGAGGAAGGATCGGAAGGAACAAGGAAAGTGATGGTGCTTTTTTTTTTTTTGCAGTGATCAGTTCCACGTGGCGTGCTCCGCTTGCAGGAATGCTCGGGAAGGAAGGGGAGGGGGGATCAAGCAGGTCACGAAATTGAATCGTGCAGAGCAACGTGCTCCCCCCCTCTTTTTTTTTTTTGCAGGAGGCTCACGAGCGCCCGGAGCGTGCAGGAAGCTGCGAGAAGAGAGAGGATGCTGCTATGTCTCGCCGTCCCCTCTTCCGGTTTCTATGGTCAACTCCATCCAGCCCCGTGGGGAGGCATCACCTCTCTCAGCCACCCGTGCAAGACTCAGGGGTTTCACGGGGGATAAGGGATCTTGCACTCCTCGTGGTGCGCGGACGCAGAGGTGGGAGCGACAGGCCTCTCGTTCTTTGCGCGCCCTCCGCGTGGGTGCGGGGGAGAGACAGGATGAGGCGAACGAGGGCAGGGGAGGATTCACAGGTGGAGCAAGGGGGTCAGTTCGGCTCCCCAGACGACGGGTGGGCTCCACATGGCACTCAAAAGGCGCTCCTGCAGCGGCGTGCCCCGGGAGACTACCGCAGTAACTCTACGCTTCAGGAAGCTCTTCGTGCGCGAACCGCGCGGTGAGGGATTGCCACAGGAGACGGCCAGTATCGACTCGGGAGACCACAAGAGACACCGTTAAGCGCCGCCTGGGGCTTTGCTGGTGTCAAAAAGGAAACCAGCCCACTGCCGCCCCGTTTTCTTCGGGAGGTGAGGGCTCTCAGCCCCCCTGTGGCTTCCAGATACGTCTCCGACTCTGACCCCATCCCGAAGCTGCTCTCTTTGCAGTCTCCAAGGGGTGATAAGGATGAAAGAATTCCGAAGGAGCCGCTAGTCCCCACCCTGAACCCCCGTCCATTCACGCACCCCACTCTTTCCGATAGAGGTTATGACGAATCAAAGCCTTTCGCTCTTACCTACGATGTGGCCCACGGGCACGTCCTCTGGCACGGAGAACTCGTAGGGTAAGGGGACACGTCCATTTCCCGGGGCAAATTCCGGATAGTTGTCGTTCACGTCCGTCACCCTGATAGTGACCGGGGCTAGGGTCTCGTGGGAGGTCAACTCTCCCATATCGCGCACCATCAGGATGTGCTGCAACAGAAAAGGGTCATCGGAAGCGCTACGGGAAAGGAGGACAGTCCAGAGAAAAAGGGGAAAGCGGAAAGGCCTGCCGCGGAGGATTTGGACGTCTGAGACGCCTAGAAGCCAGGCCGTCTCCCGGGAGTGGATTCCGAGATTCCTGCACCTGAGTTCATCTCCTGAAGCATCCGCGAGGGCGACCGCGCGAGCGAAGCCACGTCATTCTCTCCCCGTTCAGTTGCGTGGGAAACGCGACCCCTTCGATTCCTTTCGGGATGAGAGTCCCTCATTGTCTAAGCAACGTTGATTCCGTTCGCTTTGGGGAAACCGCATCCCCGGAGGGGGCAGTTTCCTTGGTTCGTGGGCCCTTGAGGATATATGGATCGCGAAAACCCATGCTCACCGCACCCGTCTCAGAGGCTGCGTGTTCCACGATCCCTGCACCCTTCCTCTTCCTATTTACTTCCCACTTCTAGCGCTCGTTTCCTTCTCTTTCCAGGCGCTCGCGAAAGATGGGGGTCCCTCTCCCTGAGAACGCTACTCGTCCAGAGGTTGAGGTCGGGAACAGGACGCTCCGGCCGGGAGAGCGACTCCCGGAAACTTTAAGTTGGCTGCGTTCCCTTCGAACCGTCCCCCCTTCCCCCGACCCTGGATGTGATGACGAAGAGGGAAGGAGGATGACTTCATTTCCCTTCCCTTTGGTCGTGTACGGGAGCGAGCAGCACCGGAACAGGAGAGATGCGACACCACGAGGGACCCCAGCACACTCTTCAGGGACGCTTTACCCGAAGGGTTCGTGCAGGAATCCCGGGAATTCCGCTTTGGGAATTCGAAACTCGGCACTACCGATGAAAGGGAGGGGACTTTCCCGCGGCACTACTTAAAGCTCCGTTTGGTGTGACGTGGGGATGTCCCCTCGAGCGGAGGTCCAAAGGGGAACAATCAACAGGGGAGAAGGTGGCTTCCGCGTACCTGGTACTGGTCCCTCTCCTCTCTGTCCAGATTTCTTCTCAGCCTCAGTTCCCCAGTGACCTCGTCCAGATCGAAGTGTCCTGCTTCTTGGACGTCGTCCGAGTCAACCCGGAAGGCGTATCTGACCTGTCCGTCGTTGTCCTCAGCCCTTACAGTATAAACGACGCTGCCAACTGACGCGTTCTGGAAGACCAAAACAAAGTCGGAAGAAGTGGGGAAGGGAGAAGAGAGCGGTCCAGCACCCCGACTTATGGTCAAGCGCGGGCCGATGGCCTGTTGTAGGGAGGCATCGAAAGCAGGCTGCAGGAGGGCTCTGCAGGGATCAGGCTACGCCACTGGGGAGTGAGGGAGGTTGCCAAGGCAACTTTTCCTCGCCCCCTATGTCTCCCAAAGATAAGGCAGGGGCGAGCCGAGGAGCATCTCGGGCATGTACCTCATGACCTTCCTGAGCTCTATTGCAAATCTCCTTGCTGCAGAAGCACAAGCTGATGTTCTCGAAGAAGGGAAGGAAAGCGAGCAGGATAGTCTGCACTTCCATGACGAAAAGATGGAGGACCATGAGCGGCGAAGGTGGGTGACGGGTAATCGAAGCGAGAACGCATGGGAACTCGTTCAAGGTCGTCTTTTCCAGGGACTTTTCCAGGGTCAACCCAGGAAAAGTCCCTGCTGTCCTCGCTCCCTCTTCCCATCCCAACGGAGGGGGTCTTCATCTAGCCGCCGACGCTGCGGAGTTGGAAACCGACCATCAGCTTGTGCGCGCACGGGGTGAGCCGTGGTAGCCTTGAGTGGATCAGATGAACTCTGGGGGTCATCGAGAGAGCGGAAAAAGTGCACCGTCACCAAGGGAGGGGAAGGTGACAAACCCTCATTGAAGAAAGATGCGTCGTTGCTAGGGAGCGCCCCTCGTGGGAGTGGTGCTTGAGGGAGAGGCCGAGACAGCGCATTCGGAAGGGTGGTCCCGGTGGTCCAGGGCAAAGGGAGAGGTCGCGGGGAGGGACTTGAAGGATGCATCTCCGTGCTCGCAAGGATACATCGCGTGGAGGGAACGGTGCGCGTACTTCCAGCTGCTTTCGGACGGGACCTCGTGATCCGTGCGTCTCGCAGGGTCCGTCCTCTTCCTAGGAAAGCCAGCGTGAGCCGGAAGAAGGAAAGGGGTAGGGAAGAAACCCTAAAAGGAAAAGCGGCTCCTCTTCCTGGCCTGGGCGCGTGACGTTTCTTTCCTCATTAGGATCCGGCGTGAGGGGGAAAGGAGGAACGGGTGCGAGACTCCTCCTCGGCTGCCCTTTCCAACATCGACCTCGGCCGCTCGTGTACTGGCTGCGTTCCCTTTCCTTTTCTCCCGAATGCACAGAGTGGGTCCCGAGTCGTCACCAAACGACTCGGAGGCACGAGGAGATGGGGTGAAGGAGGACGAGGAGGCACGAGGGACGGCGTGAAGGAGCGGCTCGGCTCTCAAGCGGGCAGTGTTGCGAGTCATGGTGGTTGGTTGGGTGGCCGGAAGAGGGGAGGAGAGTCGTTCCCCACAAAAACTCGTAGGCTGAAGAGGAAAGAGCGGCCGGGATGGAGAACAGCAAACAAATCGAGTGATAGGAAGCACCTGAAAGATGTGGATGGGAGAGGGAAGTACAAGGCGATGCTCGTCCGCCAGTTGCCGTGGCAGCGGTAGCGGAAGAGAAGGAAAGGGAACAGGCGGCGCCACCGACCTTTGGCGCAGCATCGAAGCGAGCGCGCACGCACCTCGGCTACTTCGATGACCCCGGAGGCGGGTTGCAGCAGGCGTGGCCGGAAGCGGTTCCTCGGCACCACGTGGACCACCACCTCGGCAAAGTTCCTGAACGACCCCGTGCCGTTCCTGTCCGTGGCAGTGATCTGCACGGAGAGTGCCCCCTTCAGTCCGACAAGGTCCTCTGAGGAGTAGACGATGCCGAGCTCACCGTCCACGAAGAAGAAGTCTGCGGAGGAGGGAAGGGCAAGTGGCAGCAGCACGGACCAGCACCACTCACCGGTGCCGTTGCCCCCGGAGACGCCGTACCGGATCATTGAGTTGAGGCTGGCGTCCGCGTCCTCGGCCACCACGCGGACCAGAGGGGTCATCGACCGGACGCTGTCTTCCACCCGCACCTCCAGCAGCCCCGGCGAGGAGAACTGCGGCGCGTTGTCGTTCTCGTCCACCAGCTCGACTATCACCTGAGGGGAGGGGCAGGGCAAGACGGGGCCAAGATGCACAAACCTTCGAGAAGCTCTGCATTTCCCACGGAGAGTCTCGTTCCGCATCTGCAGCCCTCACGGGCAGCACCAGGAACTCCCTGGTCTCCCGGTCCAGAACGGAAGGGTTCGCCACCGAGATGACTCCGTCGTGGGTCACGGAAAAGTCGTGCTGGAAGTGTCCTGGCAACGGAAAGAAGTGCTCTCATTTTCTCTCCAGCCTCCGCAAAACGCTCTCCGCTCTCCCTTCACCCCCACCCCTTCGTTTGGGAGACGGGAGAGGAAACGGGGGAGTGAAGGAAGAGCGGTGAAGGAGTAGAGTGAAGGAAGGAAGGCGGAAAGGGGTTTTACTACTGCTGAGGAAGTTCTTTCTGCGCCCCTTGGCGGGAGGAGATGCTCTCCTCCCCTTGTCCTCGGAGACCGCGGCGGCGGAGAGGGGTAGGCGGAGCGGGGATAGAATGTTGATCTCACCTGTGATGGCGTAGCGTACGCGTCCAAAGTCTCCCTTGTCTGGATCGGTGGCCAACACCCTAGTGACCTCCGCTCCCCTCGGGGCATTTTCGGGGAGCTTCACGCGGTACACGGCGTTCTCGAAGACCGGGGGACCGTCGTTGATGTTGACCAGCCTAACGACGACGGTGGCGGAGGCGGAGAGAGGGGGCGAGCCGAGGTCTCTAGCGATCACCACAAAGCTGTGCTCCGGGGTCGCTTCGTAGTCCAGGCGATTCAGCGATGTGATCGTTCCTGGAGTGCCACCCGTCGGCTTTTCCCCTCGGGCGCTCCCCACACTGCTTTTCTGACCTGTCGATTCCTCAATTGCGAAGAGAGAGCTCGGAGTGGACAGCATGAAGCGCACGCCATCGGAGTCCGGGTCGCGGGCCTCGAGCCGGAAGAGGTGGCTTCCCACGGGGACCTCCTCGTGGACGGCGAACTCGACCATTGGCCGGGAGGGAGACCACGGAGGGGAGAAAGCGGGAGGATTCCTGTTGGTTGGCATCACAGAGAAGACGAAGAGGGCTGAGGGGGAGGAAGATGCCGTTCGGTCTGACTGACCCGTGGACAGCCTTACCGTGTGCGGCTCCCGACGATCCTCTGACGCCATCGAGGACCGCAACGTCGTACAGGACGACGGAGGCTGCGCTCCGGTGTAGGGGTCCTGCAACTCGGACGTCTCCGGAGACCGCATCCACGGAGATGAGCTCCTGGAAACGGACAGTCCGGTTCCGCTGTGCCTTTTTCTCTCCCTCTCCCTTTCCAGTCTCTCATTCGTCTCCTACTCGCACGCGGCGCGCGTATCGTGGTGTCTTCCATACGCAGTTAGTGAGATGAAGGGATGAAGGCGTGCAGAATTCATCGGGAGCACAGAGGCCGCGTGGTTCAAGCTGAGTGGTACCGAACGAGGGTCTCCGGGAGATCAGTCGCTCGCGCAAGGACATAGGTGAGCGTATCCTGTCTATCGCGACAACGAGGGGCTCTTCGGGCGGAGCTGGAGCAGACACTTGAGTAGGGTCATTCCTGACCCATCCAGGGAGCTGTCAGGCGAAAAGAAGAGCGGGATCTTTCCGCACGCTCATGCTCCGGAGACAGAGAAGGGAGGATTGCCCCGGTAACGGAACCCTGCCTCCCTCCAGCACGCTTCCCTCTTTTCCCACCTGCAGCCGAGTATGCTCTTCCTTCGGGACTTGCCTCCCGACAGCGTCCACAGCCCCGACGACTCCAAACAGCCGGTACCGTGCCAAAGAGCAGTTTACTCCGCTGGAGCTGGAGGAGGCCAAGGTACCAGCCGGAGACCCCGGCTGTGCGTCTTCGAGGGCTTCACCGTGCAGAATGACAGAAGAGAAGAGTGGCAGCCTGCATTCTTCCCGTTCCACGCTCACCAGGAGCGAAGCTCTCCCGGTGAGGGATGGAAAACCTGGGAGAGGAACATGTCGGTCAGACCGAGGGCGAACCTGTTACCTTTGTCGATTGCTTCCAGGGTGATGTTGTAAAAGCTGCGGCGGCCGTGGTCGAGGTCCCTGGCAAGCGTCACAGTGCCGTCCTCAGGGTCGAGGACGAAGTCCCCAAAGGCTCCGGAATGAATGCGGTACGAGACCTGGGAGTTGACCCCTTCGTCCAAGTCAGAGGCCAAGACTTGAACGACGAAGGAACCTGGAGAAGAAGGAAGGGAGGCTCATGAGTGGCTCTAGGAAGGGAGGGAGAAGTAAAGGAGTAGGAGTGGGAGGATGGAAAGGGAACAAGAGGGCTCCTCTCCCAGGAAGAGAAGACAGAAGGTAGAGGTGGGTCGAGAGAGAATGGAGAAGCTTCCTGAACCTGCGGCAGGTCTTTGGGAGCACCGAGACGCTGGCAGGAGCGTGGAAGGTCCGGAGAAGAAGGTTTAGGATGCCTTCCAGAATTGGCGGCACCCCTTACATTCAAGAGGCGATCGCTGACCTTGAACGGGAAGCAGAGGAATCGCCAACCCCTTCACAGTCTTCCTCCCATTTCCCTTTCCTGAAAGATGACTGGTCATCGGTCGAATACTTCCTCCAGGACAGTCGACCACCGTACGCGTATGTTGCCCTTTCGGGAAGATGCGGGAGAGGGAGATATATCAAAGGCGCATCGGAAGCGGTTGCCACAGAGACGAGAAGGAGAGATGTGGGGGGGAAGGGATGGAAGGCAGTCCCTGCTTGGCGACAGAGACGGAAGGCAGAACCATAGAAAGCTTTCCTGAGGGACCGACTTTCGAACGTAGAGACTGGAGGGACGATCACCGTCCGGTGCTTCAAGGAATCAACTGGCAGCAATTCGGTATTTCTACCCTCTGAGAAGGGAATGATCCAAAAAGGCTGCAGGAATCGGAGGATAGGGAGGATGCTGTACAGTGAACACTGCTAACGAAGAACCCATTGGAAGGGAAACGAGGGTACAGAATTCTCCCATCTCCTCCATAACCAGAGTCATGCCAGTCCTTCTTGTATACCGAGGGTGCTCCGGGGATCCTCCTTCTTCCGTCGCCAACTATATGTAAAACCTGGACTCCTCCCCTTCTCCCTCCAAGGTCCCAGATATCTCTTGTCTGCGAAAGAAATGTGGGGCCTAGGAAGCGGACCTCGGGTGAACTGCCAAGGCGAGGAGAAATACGGGAGCGGTAGGGCTCCTTGCCAGAGCTCGACGAGGAGAAGTGGATAAGAACGCCAGGGACTAGGAAGGGACGAGCACGCTCTGGGATGCGTGGTAGACCGTCCTGCAGAAAGGCGAGCTACGCCGTCCTTCTTCGGCAAGAATCCTACCGTCTCCAGTGACAACGTTTGCGCTTACTCTTCTGGTAAGTCCCCGCAGACCCAGAGATGTCTCCACCACCCGTCGTTTGCCCATGAGCACGCATCTCTGGCATCGCTGCTGCAGCCACGGTGACCGGCTAGGAACGCGTAACAATACCCAACACCTTTCTCGCGCCCTCATGCTGGGGAGGGGAGAGAAAGAGGAATTTGGTGCGCCGCATCCCCCTTAGCCCTTCCGGGAGGCAGGGATTTCTTCTGCTGGGAGTCTGCAGGTCATGCGGAGGGGTAGACCGGGAAGAGAATGGAAGGAAGGTGGATTCAGGGCTGCCCCTAAGCGTGGACCATGACAGTCTCTCCTAGAGTCCTAGCTCCAGTCTTGATCCTTGGAACGCGCAAAGGGTTCCCATCTCTCTTCCAGATGCATTCCGGAACCTCTTTTCCTCGTTCTTCGTGGCAGATGGAAGAGGCACGGATGCGTTTCTGGTTGAGGAAGGGGCGGAACCAGCACGCCCGCGACAGCGCATGTCCCACTCCTTCCCTGAGCGGTAGGAGAGATGAACGGGGTTGGGAGGGAGGGGATGGGGGAGGAGTAAGGGGATAGGAGAAACTCCTCCTTGACGATGGAAAACGTCCCGCCCTACCGCGGTGCGCGCACGTTCTCGGAGCTCCGGGCAAAGGAACAGACTCCGGACGACTTCCGTCGGGATGAGCATGCCGGTGCCATCGCCTCGATCCCGGAAAGTTTGCAGTAACGAAGGAGGAATGAGGAAGGTAGAAGGGAATCCACTGACCTGCTGGAATATGTTCCGGAAGAGTGATTTCATAGGTGTCCAACGCGAACCTGGGAGTGTGGTCGTTGACGTCGCGGACGACGATCCGGATGATCGCGTTGTCCTCAAACTCCCCGTCGGTTGCCTACAGGAGAGACCCGGATCGAGTGCGTCCGCAATGGGTAAAGGTTGCAGGAATGGAGAAGCTGGATGCTGAGCTGTTGAGCATTGTCCCCCCCTCCCCACATTTTCCCCAGAGGGGCGAAGCAGCGAGGTCGGGGTGAAGGATGCAAGCCCCTGGATCCTTTTACCTCCCTGAGAGAGGACGCTCAAGCCACACTTACTGAAGAGGAAAAAGGACTCGACTTGCCCATCCAGGAGACCTCCTGCTGCTCCTACCCCTCATCTCCCTCTTCTTTCCCTTATATCTCCTTTTCCGAATCCTCATCATTCTCCTTCCTCCCACCTCCCAGCTGCACCGGCAGGGCAACTGCAACTCACCGTGATGATGACGCTTAGGGATGGCGACTTCTCCTTGCCCATCGAGACGTTTCCATGGGGCACCTCTGCCAGCAGCTCAAAGACCCTCGAAGCTGATACGTCTCCTGTGTAGGGGTCCACGCGCAGAGGCGGGTCCTCGTCCTCCTTAGAGGCAACGCGGTAGGTGACCTGGGAGGTGGCGTCAGCGTCGCGGGCGAGCACCCTCAGGGGGGGCTCGATCCTGCGGTAGCCTTCGTCCACGAGGATCTCGTACAGCTGCCTCTCGAAGCGAGGAGGGTTGTCGTTGGCATCCCAGATGGTCACTTCCAGAGGAACGGTGGCACGACGGCTCCCAGCGGAGCCCTCCGAGTCTTCGACCTGCATAAGGGGAAGGGGAGAGTCAGTGCATCCGCATCCCTCCACCCTCAGTTGCCCACCTCGAGGACGAAACGGTACGTGCTGCGGTCCTCGTGGTCCAGACAGGGGTTGGAGCCTGGGGTGGCGCAGGGGGCCACAGTGATGGTTCCGGAGCGCGGATCCACGACGAACCTGCAGAAGACCAGAAAGGGGAAGAGTGGGAGTGTTGGATGAGGGGGATGGGGAAATCAGGGACGAACCTTTCGATCAGATCCCCCTTCAGGTAGTAGCGCAACCCGTCAGCGCCGAAAAGTCCGGCGTCCCTGTCAGTGGCGCTTACCACGGTCACCAGGTCACCCCCTCGGGCACTCTCGGAAATTGCCGCTCGGTAACTCTGCTGGGAGAAGGTCGGGGCGTTGTCGTTGGAATCCTCCACGACGACCGTCACGGTGGCGACGGAAGACAGGTGGGGGGCGCCCGCATCGCGCGCGGTCAGAAGCAGCAGGAACTTTCGCTGGTTGGGATCCTCGTAGTCCAGGCTTGCCCCAGGCGCCAGGCGAATGATTGCTTCGCAGGCCCCGCTCCCCTCCATCGGCTCGACCAGGAATAGGTCGCTAGGGTCGCGGAGGGTCAGCAAGAAGGCGGCGTTAGCGCCCTGGTCCCGATCCTCCACGTGAATGCGCAGTCCCGGGAGGATGGAGCCGTGGGGCGCGTCCTCTCGCAGGGTCGCGTGGAACTCATTCTGGTTGAAGCGCGGCGGCTCGTCGTTGGCGTCCAGCACCAGGACGGTTGCGTTCCCGGATGAGCACGAATCCGGGACGCCGGGATCTTCGCAGGCCTGGAAGAGAACAAGGGTGGACGAAGGAACGTCCGCCTTCCACTCCGCTCTACGAAGGAGATACCCACTTGGACGAGGAACCGCACCACTCCTGTGGACGGAGCCAGCACTTCCCTGTCCAGGGGCTTCGTGGTCCTCAGCTCGCCAGTGTCCCTATCGATCCCGAAGTGATCGTTGGCCCCACCTGGAAAGCACCGAAGAAGGGTAGAAGGGGAGGAAGCAAAGGGAGAAGGGAGGGAGAGAGCAGTGACCTAACAGGGGAACTTCAGAGA
Organism: Raillietiella orientalis; assembly: GCA_036172245.1. Lineage (NCBI taxonomy): Eukaryota > Metazoa > Arthropoda > Ichthyostraca > Raillietiellida > Raillietiellidae > Raillietiella > Raillietiella orientalis. The sequence goes on from JAYWIR010000015.1 coordinate 3,951,139, forward strand.
CTCCCACTCCCGTGTCTACAAGAAGGATCGCTAGGAGGGGAGGGGTCAGGATAGAGCACGACTCCTCATCTCCCAGCTTTTCCTTCGGATTCCTCCGGGTGAGGGGAAAAGAGAGGGGGTGTAGGGGGAGGGGATCCAAAGGAAAGACTGGGAGAGGGAGAGTTATCCCGACCCCTATCCTCCCTAGAGATCCCCCTTGAAGACACGAAGGAGTGGAGAGATCTGTCGGGACGTCCCCCTCCCCACTCGGAGTGGGAAGGAGCTCACCATCCGGCAGAGAGAACTGCAGGCTCCTGGCGCGGTCCGAGGCGTGGGCGGTGACGACTGCGACAGTGGTGCCCACGGGAGCGTCCTCGCTCACCGTCCCGCCGAGGTTCCCGAGGAGGGAGGGCGCCCTCCGTCGGGTTTGTCGGACGACAACCTCCACGGGTACCTTCCTGGAGTGCACGCCATCCTGGGGACGGACCCCATTGTCAGCACCCTTCACCACGGGATCAGGGAAAGGGGCACGCACGGAATTTTCCCCCCGGGGCCTTCCCGCTCACCGAAGTCTCCAGCCGGAAGAGGTGCAGCCTCCTGCTGGGTGGACGCGCCAGCAGCAATGATCCCCGGAAGCTCTGTGCCGTCGAGTCGGCGGTGGACACTTGGAACCGGGAGCAGTCGTCCGGGAACTGGAAGGGACGTACGTCTCAGAGAGGAGACGGTAGGTCACTCCACCCACCTGCTCCAAGGGGACGCACGTAACCTCAAGGATGTCTCCTGCCAAGTCCACGTCAGCCACCAGGATGTCTTCCAGCACGGTCGTCCCGATGGCAGCGTCCTCCGGTATCTCCGCCTGGTACGTGGCCTGAGGAGGGATGGGCAGCCCGAGTTCCCTTGCTGGCTAGACGAGGATGGGGCGGTCGCTCACCTCCTCAAACTCTGGGGGCGAGTCATTCTCGTCCAGGATGAATACGGACACGGGAACCTTCACCGTGTTGCCCTCCTCCTGAACGCTGTGCGCCTCTCTCAGCGTCACCAGAAACCTCAGCGTGTTATTCTCCTGCAAGGGAATGGGAACGTCGGTGGTGCAGAGCGTGAGGTGTGGTGAAGCTGGGATGGGGCTGGGGGGCGGTATCTCTCCCAAGGGTCACGATAAAGAAGAGCAAGGAGAGGTCCAGCGACCTGCATCCTGAGGTAGGAGGGGCGGCGGAAGAGGGAGGAGAGGTCGAGCTGGTCATTCTCGACCCTTCGTTGGGAGAGGGGTCAGAGGACGAAGGGGCGAGCGGGGTGGGCATACGCACCTCCTCCCTGTCGATGGGGCCGCTGACCACGACCTCCCCGGTCAGCGGGTTGACGGCCAGCTTGTCGGTGCCCTCGATGCCGTACATGACGGGCGACCCGTCCGGGTCCTCCCCTTTCAGCCAGTAGACCACCGTCCCTTCTTTTGTGTTCTCTGAGATCACGTGGTAGTTCATGTCCAGCGTGAAGAAAGGGGGCAGGTTGCCCGCGACGGCTCCTGGAGAGGGAGAAGGTCACCTAGAGGTCCATCTTTTTGTTTCCGCTAGCAACGGGTGGGTCAGGGGAGGTCAGGCGAATCCACTAATCCTCCCTGAAAGGGGACTGTGGCGTGCATGTCGACGCCTCCGCCTTGCGGTGGACCTCCTGCACTTGGAAGGGGAAAAAAGTCCAATGGGGCTAAGCAGCCCGTTCACCGTCTGGGAAGGGACACTGCCAAGAGGGGAACGGGGGGAAGGGTGCCCCTGGGGCGCGTCCGTCCCTCACTGCCATACAGGGAGAGGACTGAACTCCCCACGCCACTGAGAGGGAGAAACAGTCCTTGGAGCCAGGGGAATTTGGAGGAGAGTTTTCCTCTTCTTCCTTCCTCCCCATCCAGATCCTTGTTCCCGTTCCCTTTCCCCTCTCCCTCAATGCTCGATACTACTAATGACTCCAGAGTAAAGGACGCCGGCTCTTCCGGAAATCAAGAATGCGACCGGGACTACGCAAGGGACACTGAGTGGCCATCGGCACGGTCCCCACAAGGGATCAGCCCCCTACGCTGGCGTGTCCCAGCGATCTCGGCCCAGATTCAGGGGAGATGGAGAGGAGCCCGAAGAAAGCAGAAGAAATCTCTAACTTGAAGACATCTGCACCCGGATCTCTTAGGGTGTCCCAAGGGCAGTCGCTGTTCCTTTGCCTCAGAAACTCCCCTCACTCTCCAAAGAGGGACGCGGTAACGGGAGAACGGCCATCGAAGACCAAAGGCAACTGCAGGATGCTCCTATTCGAGCCGGAAGCTTCCTTCCCGACGCGCCCATCCGCCCCATCAAGCTGCCCCCAGCAAGTCTCTTCGCTGGATCCCTCGCCCCAGACTGACTCATCTCGGCGGAACGAGTGGATTCTCAGCTGCACTTGCGCCGCAGGGATGCCCTTCTCGGGGATCCACAACCCCAGGAGCGGGTTGCGATCCTGCGCAGAACCTTGCGGAAGCAAGGCGGCGACCTCGAACTCGGAGAGAAGGGCGCAAGGGCGCTCTGCTCCCGCGCGTGCGCAGGGCGGGCGAAGTCTGCGAGCGCGTGCGAGAGCCGTCCCTCCATCCGTCCGCCATTGCTCAGGCGCGAGGACAAGATGAGACATCGCCCGCCTCTGGTTCTGCTCGCGCGCTCCGCTTCATCGCGGAGCCAGGGGTTGGCTCGCGATGTCTCCCAGGGATCGAAAAGATGGGAACCCCATTGACTCACCTGCCATCCCTAGCGCCCACAACATCTGCAGCAGGCGCCATCGCACCGTGGTGGCTGCCGCGCGCTGGCGCGGCGGCAGCGTTGGCGGCGGCCACGCCGCCGCGCCGTTCGCTGCGAGCGCCCGACGCCGCGGCATTAGCAACTGACCGACGCCGCGTGGCGAGGCTGTGGCCCTCGCTGTCTCCGAGCGCCCCAGGCTCTTTCGTTTCGTGCCGGCGCGTCCAACCGCCTCCGGAAGGGAAGGGAGGAGGAGGAAAAACAAAAGCCGACTTCCGCGGAATTCCAGCGTGTCCTTTGCCCTGGGTCGCGTGATTACAATCGCCTTCCCCCTTCCCCCCCCCTCCTTTATTCCGCCTTATGTGCCCACCAGCATGCTTTCCGCGCCGGCTTCTTCCACTGAGTGATGCGGCAGGTGGAACACTTGTGGAAGAGTGGGTGCCTTCTCCCGCCCACCCTCGCCGGACGCTCCTGAGAGAGGGAAGGACGTCCACCTGTTCCATTCCTCATTCCCCCTCGTCACGAAGGTCTCCCCCGCATTAGCAGTGAGCGCCGGGAGAAGCGAAGCGAGCGAAGGTCGACGGCTGCTCTTTCCGTGGCATCGCTCCCAGGGCGGAACCGCCTCGCGCCGGGAAAAGCGGCGGCGACAGGGAGGCACGAGGAGACCGTGCGCCCTTCCGAGAAGCTTGGGAAAGATGCCCGAGGTCATGAGCGAAGTGTGGCGGTCGCGTGCGTGCTCTGCCACGCTCGGAGAGCGCCGAAGTGTGCTGACGTCACACACTACTTGCAGGCATCGAACGACCTCGTCTCACCACTGCACTACTGCACCTCTGTTACCATTAGTGCTTCTTCTTCAGCCCTATCATTACTATTATCAGGCATATTGTCGGGCTCTGAATAGTACTACTACTACTGTACTACTCTAATGCTGTTTTTGTCGTCAGCGTAATGCAACTAGTGTGAATCCTAATCATGAGGTATTACTTACTACCATTAGCATTGTAATTATCACTGCCAGCATCATTACTGATGTATGTTAATGCCATATTCTATCAACTATTACTGATGTGCTCTTTGATACTAGTCCTGTCATCATGCATTGCTACTATTATTAGCACGAGTAATAGCAACAGGATCATTATCACTACCTCTAGTAGCATTGCTAATGCTAACAATATGTTTATTACTTGTTATGATATTGACACATAACTATATTGACTATGACACGCTATCACTACTTTTGCTACTACAATCGTTTTCATTCCCATTATTATTACTGACTTTATTCTTATTAGGAATAGTATCACCAGCATAAGCAGCAGTGTCAGATCATCGCGAATATTTCGACGCTGCCGAAGGGCACTACTACTACTATTACCTGTAACGTGATTCTCTTTACGATTAACATGACTGCTGTTATAAATATCACTGTCATTTACTAGTAACATCAGGACCCTAAATGCTAACCCTGTTCCATCATTGCTATCGTCACTACTGCTGTTGTCAAAAACCTAGCTACTATTAAAACTACCGTTGATACCACTATTCCGTAATAATGTCCAAACCTTATTAATGAAGCTTGCATCGTTGTCCCTTTTCAGTGTTATTTTTACTAACATTATCACTATTATTATTGACCTCATTCGTTTTTTTGTCTGTTACTACTATCTATTCACTTTGTTTCTGGCATGGTTGCCTGTCGTTGCTATCAGCTCTGCTTTTGCATTCCGGCATCAGTCGTTTTGGAGGCTTCCAGCAAGACCATCACTTTTTCTAAAACTGCTAACATTCTTCTTGTATCCATTCTGCTTTCCATTAGTCTCCCAACAAGTCTCCCATACAAAAGCCAAAATTCCTTTTTCTATCCTCGTTTTCACCCCACCTCATTGTCAACCCTTTTTCCTGTTCCTGTTCCTGCTTTTGCTTCTTATCTCTGTTTGCCATCCCGCTATGCCACCCTACTAAGTTTCCATCGCTGACGTGATTTCATACGTTGGTTTCATTTTTACTTCCCTATGGTTACTGCCTTCTCTTTCATGTCAGCTGCTTCCGTAACAACCCTTCATGCTCCTGTTACTGAGACTGTGGTCATCATCATGTGGTCATTTTCGAAAATCCCTACTATTTAAGGTTGGATTTTCTTCGCGGACGCATCTTTAGTTGTCTGCACTGCTTTCACGTTCCTCGAGTAGTTCTCCTGTTCTCTGGTGGCGTGGAAGGGGGGGCGATAGACTTAGGTCACAAGCCCCACGGCCGAACAAGCACACGAAGACTCCACCAAAGGCACCGCTCAGGGTTTCAAAGAATGGAAAGAGTTTCTGAAAATTTCTCAAGGAGTCTTCGAGATCTTCCTACTGAGCATTTCCGCTCTTCCCATGAGCTGCCAGTACACCGCCATCTTGCTGGTGCACTCCCCTGAAACGAGGAACCGGCTCGGCCAAGCCTCAGCTGGGAGGATAATCAAGGAAAACTTGAGCAGCTTTGCCATCGTACTCAGGAGTCACAGATATGTCTATCTAAATTTACAAACCAAAAACTTTCAAGATACTATAATCATTATATTAAAAATTAGTTACTACATAAAAAGATTTCAAATCTCCAAGACTAGCCGGAAAGAACATTTTCTTCCTTGGACATACCAGATGCATCCTCATCGGCTATCTGCCTCGTAACGCCTGCGGGAGACGGTGGTGGCGAAGATGGGAGAGGAACGTTTTCGCTTCACCAGGTATAGTGTGGGTCTGACTTCCTCACGCGAAGTGTGGTGGGGAGCTCGAAGGTGGAGGAAGACACAAAAGGGAACCCTAGGACAATTGCAGGAAAATTGCGGTTCACTCCCTGAGGAAAAACTCTCTCCATTCCTTTCCTTCATGTCTCTTCCCAACGCAGGTCCTCGAGAGTTATTGCCCGAATGCCCAGTCCGTCGTTTCACTTATTCATCTATTCATTAATCTTCTCTTTTCACCCACCACCCTATCCCAACTTGTGCTTTCGTTGAGAACCGTAGCCGTCGTTTCTCAGCAGAAGTGCCACCTTTTTTTTGGCTCATTCGAAGAGTCCGGGATGAAGGCACCTCCCGTGTTCCCAGATCTCATGAAATGCCCGCGTTCGAAGACTGTGTTGACAGGGCCAAGAAGAGCATGGCCATCAGCTACAGCAGCAGCATCCGATGAACACAAAGTGCGGCTGCTAAAGAAATTCTGGGGAACCACCCCAAGCCACGTAGTAGCGAGCGACATTTCTTGCACTAAGATAGCCGCTGAGACAGCTTTCTCAGGTGGAGCGAAGGGAACTCATACTCGGTTACCTGGAAGCTGCAACCACCTAGATAGAGAAGGCCGTTCAGAGAAGCGAACAAGACTCCGCCTATAGAGCTGGTGCTGCGGTTAGTTGAGGTTGTACTGTGAAGGAGATGTAAAGACTCTCTCGATAGGGCTACTTTCTTGGAGATGAGAAGTGTCTCTCTCCCAATCAACAAGAAGAAGAAACAAGAAGAAGAAGAAAAAAGGGTTCGAGGCAATTAGACGTTTCATGTTGACTAAGCTGTTAAGAAGAAAAGCCCGTTTTCGAACTTTCCTGCCTATTCCGATTACTTCGAAAAGACACTGAAAACGTTTGGAAGTGACCTAAAAGAAGAAAACTGGAAAACTCCTTAACAGATTTCCCTAAGACAGTATCCAACCTCACGAAGAGCTGTTCATGAGAACACGGTCCTCGAGGAATCCAAGCTTCTCCCGACAGCACTTTCACCCACGTCATCATCTGAAAAACTGCGTTTAGAAAAGGTACTTCTCTCACAGAAAGGTCCACCAAGATGCGGGGAAGAGGTGGCCACTTGAGAAATGGAGAAGATATTCTCAATGGCAACAGTGTATCTGTTCATATGGGGACTATAGCATACTGGGTTTCCGTGCTCCGATCTATATTGTAGCATCAAAAACACGCTGCATGCTTGAAAAATTACGAAACAAAATTTCTAAATATCCTTTGTGAAAACCTCAGTAGATTATTGATCCGTCTTTGCTTAGGCATTTTTTTTTTTTCTGCATTTATCTCGCGAAATTTGTTTCCAAATCAGTACGATGTAGAAAAACTTGTGCTCACTTAATTATAGACAGGAGTGAAGGATGAACACTTCTAAAATCATCTTTAAAAGGTAAGGACTGAATCAGTTTGTTTTGTCATAGTAATTTATATTTTTTTTCGAATACCCTGCTTATGATGTCAGAACTAAGTACGGCTAGAAAGAAACAAAAGAAAAAAGAAATAAATCGAAAACGGTTTTGGCCACCTATATTAACTCTCCACATCTCCGTATGTAATATATTGTTCCAAGTTTCTAACCATAAATCAGGTGCATGAGCACAGGCTTCACTATCACTTTATCCCTCTTTATTATTATTTTATTAATTGGATCTTACATACTTCAGCAATCATGTAATTTAGCGCTTTTCAGTCGTAATTCTATTATTAGAATGCAATAAAGTTTAAAATCAACATGTTTGAAACAGGAAAATTACAAATCAAAATATTGCAGCAGATTTAATGCTTTCGAATGGTAATGATTTTCAGCAGTTATTCCTTCACATGTGTAATCACTATAAAGCTGTTATTTCATGGTAGTTTAACAAGTTTAATTTTATTATTTCTGTGAGCAGTGTATTTCTAGGCAAAGTAATCCCAAAAGAGCCTTTTGATTTTAGCGTGGTTGTATTAAGAGCAGAAATAGCAGGCAATAGGAATATTTACCGTTTTCGAAGATTATGAAACATGATTACTAAGATTTGTTAATCAAATAATTTTTTTGTGGTTATAGTAACTATTTGGTGTTTTCAGTACTAAATTCGGCCATTTATTCTCTTTATTTAATTTTTTTTGGAAATCAATGATATGAAAGATATACAAAGGAATTATGAAAAAAAATCCAGACGATTCTCTCATTTGCTTTTATATCGTTTCTTTTTTATTTATTACGAATTGGATGTATAGTCAATAAATGAAGCATGAGAATTTTGAAAGTTCTTCGGAGTTATGAAGTGAAGCTGTGCTTCCTATATGTAGGTATATGTAAGTATATTCACCACATCCTATATATTTGCCATGTGCAATTGGCTAATAATGATCGAAGGCACTTCAGACTGCTTCTGCTGAGAGATATATCAAATTACAATGAGCACGAGGATTTTTATGTTTTTATAAAAACATAAAACGTCACTGTTTGAATTGAAATATGAAATCATAATAAATTTGCAAACAATAGCACCTTAAAAATAATCAGCGTCACTGGTTCTATTCTATTGAAAAATTGTAAAATGATATGAAATCTTACATTGTATTATTTTCGTTCCACTTTTCACCGAAATTTCATAACAGCTATTATATTTGTATTGATAAATATTTAGAAGGGTGCATGCACATACAAATACATATGATTTCATTCTATCTGACTTGTGTTAATGTAATGACCATTCTACTAAATAAAATACTGTATTAAATTCATAAATAAAAAATCATGTTCTGGTAATGCTAGAATGGCACATAAACATGCTGTACATATGGGAATGAGCCTTTGGCCTCTAAAGTGAAATGTATATATTACACCCTGAAAATGTGGTTTGATTTTATTGAAGAGTAATTCCGTTAATACTAGAATTACGTAGAATGCCCGAAAATAATGCAGATGTGCATGAAAGTTGTAGTGAGGCAGAGAATCCAAAAGAGCAAGATGCCTTGAAATCGAAAAAAAGGAAGAGAACAAAAAGACTATTGCAGATGATTAGAGAGCAGATCGAGTTCTATTTTTCTGATGCTAATCTTTCAAAAGACAGATACATGAGAGGCTTAACTGGAGATAAAGGAACGCAGTGTTAGTATTATTTACGTAAAGCTTGAAAATTAAATCACATGTTCATTACAGAATCTTGCCAAAGTGTTCATGGTACATTGATATAATTCACTTAATACCCCCTTATTGAAGTAATGCACCAAGATGTGTAGCAAAGTTTAGGTTTATTTCATTTGTCTGTATTCTGAATTTGTCGAGTTTTCATGAATTACATTCACGTTTGTTGTTGATGTGCAACCTTTTTGTTTTCAGTTGTTCCCTTAAAAGAGTTCCTGAAATTTAATCAAGTGTTGAAGCTGACAGATACTGAATTTATTATCGCCAAAGCATTGCGGTTTTCCAATGTTCTTGATTTGTCTGAAGATAAAACAGCAATTAAAAGAAAACTACCTTTCTATGAGAAGGAAAATATAGATGATTGTACAATATATGTGGTATTTCTTTTATTTTCCATTACGTTGTAACTTTTGTACGTTTTCAAATTTGCTATTCAAATTTAAATGCTGAATTTTTTTTATCAAGTGAAGTACATGTTATTGTGTTGTCTTGTAAAAATTGAAATCATTCTGAAGTCTTCATGTAATTTAGGAAAACATTCCTCCTGAGGTAGATCACTCTTGGGTCAAAAATATATTTCTTCCTTATGGGAATGCGGTGTATGTAAGTCTTCCAAGGTTTAAAATGTCTAAAAGGAACAAAGGATTTGCATTTGTGGAATTTGAATCACCAGAAATAGTGCAGAGCATTCTTGAGGTGAATTTCAATGTGGTTGCAAAGCTAATGAATTTGATATATTACTTGCATTTCCAAAGACTCAAGAATAATTTGGTGTTTTCAGGCATTTGGTTCTGCTGGGTGCAGGTTAACCATTGATGCCCCCCATCGTCTTCTCAGTATTCGTACCTTTGGTTTAGAATCAGAGGAAGCATTCAGTCCAAATAAGAAGAGAAAATCAACTCAGCCATTACCTAATAATGCAGAGAAAAAATTCAAAAGTGGTGCTGATGATGATTCAGAGAATACTGATAATGGAGTGAAAACTAAATCAGTTAAAAGGAAGAAACGAAAGAAAAAATTAGTGCAAGGTCTCGAGCCCAGTGCTCCCAATGTGAAAATCATGTCTAAGTAAGAGAGAGTTCTTTGCATTTCATGGAATACATGAATTTTGCAGAAAAGAATGGAAAAAACTGAGGAATGATTACCTTACCCTTCAGAGACAGCACATGTCAAAGTTGAAAAAGCAGCTAAGACAACTATCGGAGAATAGGGAGAGCAGTATGTCAGGTGCAGATTTACAAATACAAACTCTGCATCCCAAGAAAGAAAAACTTACGTTTCTTTCTGGAGTGATAGTCAAGGTTGTTAAGGAGACAAGCATTGAGTCTGTAGATCAGCTAAAGGTATAGTGGAGCATTTCTATTCATAACGGATATATCTTAAAATGTTCATTGTTTGCAATTCAGGGAGGATTTTTGCAAATGTAGATTTCATGATTTATTGTAAAGAAAAATTATTGCCATTATTCTGTCACTGTATGCCGAATCAAACAATAATTATTCAAAGTATTCTGATGTAAAATGGTTCAAGTGCTTGTCATATCGAATTTTTTCGATTGCATGAAGTGATACATAAGTCTACATGTTTATTTGTTTGTAGTGGGTTTGTGAAGTTTGACCTCATTCTATGGGATTGTGTGCTGCTTTCACAGTTCAGAGTGAATCTCAATCCCAGTTAAACAGTTTTTTGATTCTACATGTATGGTGTGATTTATGTGGATGTTGTGTTTTGAATTTCTGAGAATGTGGGGAGTGTATTCGAGATCTTGTATCACATCTATTGTGTTGGATTGGCAGAATTTTCACTATCACTTGTGTACATCTCCAGCACTTTTCTGGGAGAGTTCTTGAGGTGTCTTCTTTGCTTCTTTTGTTTTCGTTTTTTGCAGTGCATGCCGTGGCAAGTGCTATAAATTACCTTTGATTAGGATCCATTAGCAGTGTTGGTGTTACTGCATTCTACAAACTTTGTTTTCAGCATATATGTATTGGCGGATCACTTTTTTTTGTAAAATGAAAGATACGAGCCGTCGTTTCGGTTCCTTGCCACAAAGTTTATTTTGTAAAAGTTTATTAGTTTATTTTTAGTAGAATAATATAAATGTATATTTCGTTGCTAAAGTGAACTTGCCTAAACCAGAAAGAAATTTTAAAAAAATAAATAAATAAATTTCATTTGTTAGGAGGAAGTATCCAGCGATTTGCAAGTTGCTTATCTGGATGCAGCACAAGGCAGTAGTGAGTTCCATGTAAGATTTCATTCTCCAGAGGAAGCCTCTTCATTCGTTAGTTCAGGCAAATATCCCCAGGCCCAAGTTTTGCAAGGTAGGGACAACCCTTATACACTGCACAAACTGTTAATGCTTTCAAGGAGAAGAGGAGCTTACATACTGGAAGAAGATATTTGATGATAGAGTGAATGGGCCCAGGGCTTTCAGAAAGAGGGGCAAACGAAGACTTTTGGAGAAAGCAGATCGAATGTTAACAGCGAAGCACATATATTTTGAAGACAATGAGGAACAGTTTTGAGCACCTTGTGAAATTCGTTCTTGGGATACAACACTCCCTAAAAAATTTTCATTAACTCTTGGAATTGTTTTCCGAGTCTGCATCCATGTTGTTTACATCTTGCAGTTGGTGTTCTTGCACAGTTTCAACTTCAGGAGTCGGAGTTCGCCATTCTTTATGGGAAGTGTTGGTTTCCCTATGTTGCTGTGAGGTGATCTCAGATGAAGTGAGATCTCAGTTTGGTGAAAGACACATTTCTTTGCGTATTTCTTTTGTTTGCCTAATTTTTTGTTTCTAAAACAAACTAGGCCTTTGAAACGAAATTCGAAATGAGAGGGTGGATTTATCTTTTTCTGTGCAGTTCGTTAGGGGTCTCCATGCACTCGGTATTTCGGAATGAAATTCCATTAATCTTAAACTTGCTCATTTATGTTTACTTTAGTGTCTCACATTGGGAAATTACTGGCCTTGGAGATTTCTGCAGCAGCATTTCGAGTGCTTCACTAAAGATGACTCAGTAATCCCGGAAGGATTGCTTGGGATAACTTTCCCGGAAAAACAACGTGCATATGTATGTACATCTGTACTCCGCTTGCATAAACACACGCACATATACATACATAGAAGTACATGTGCGTACGCGTACATTTTGTGTGTACTTCAATGACTTTATGCATATGCTAGTTTTTCCAGTCTAACGGCAAATGGTTAATTGCTTCAGCGTTTGGAGCGTGGCAAACATGTAGATTTATTTTGACATTTTCCCTCCGGATGGTCCTTTTTTAATTCCCCTGAAGGCTTGCTTCCTTTCTCCACTTTGCGGGTGCGTTGCAGGGCGCCCGTTTGTTGACGAAAGGCTGGATGCATCGGGATTTCAGAGCATAATCTGATGCCCCTCCGGTCCTCTTCTTCACAGTGCTCGGGGAGGGACATAAAATTCAGGAAACGGAGGAGGGAGGGTCACGTCCGTGCTTCGCGCTGTGTCCCTTTCCTGCAAGACGAACTTTCTATTCGGGGACGGGTCGTGCACCGACTCTGCCTTTTGAAGGCAGCTGGACCAGGACTGTCTGCTGCGCAAAAATCCCTCGACCGAACTCCAGGGTAATCGAAGCACCTGCCCGTGAGCAATCCCAAGCGGGGGGTCCATTCCGGTCGCCCAGTTCACGCCGCACCAACCAGAACCACAGACAACTTCTCTGTTCACGTACATACCAGCTCCATGACCGATCAGCGCCAATGCGTTGCCCTGCCGCCGACGTATGCGGGAACTCCGCTCGAATCGAGCAGGGAGGAGGGCAAGGAGATTCCTGGAATCGAAAGAGGGGCGGCCGCGCGCGACCCGGAGGTTCGGTGGCGAGGTCTCCCCGCGCGAACCTCCCGACGTCTCCGTGAGCCTCCGAGCGTAGTAATGGCAGGCACGGATCAGCTGCCTCCTCCCCAGAGGCCGACCGAACCTCTTCCCGGGTCACCTCCACTCTTCCTGGAGGCTGCGCGCTACTGCAGGAGGACGGAGGAGGAGTGTTGCCAACCCTCTCTGCCCTGCGCAGCGCAGTCTGGCTTCCTCATTCGCTCAGCCATCACCTGCGGGCGGGGCGGTCGAGGGTCCGGCTCCGAACTTGCTACCCATCTGGCGTCCTCTTTCCTGCGCCAAAGTCTCCGCATCTTCCCTGGTCCCGCCCTCCAGCTGCCGCAGGCGGGAGAGCCTCTGCTGCTCCGAGATCTTGTACTGGATAGACTCAGCTTCGTTTTCCACAGCCTTCCCGACTGTCTGCCTTTGACTACCCCAGGAGGTCCCGCTGCCTTGTCGATCGCAACCTTTTTTCTTAAAACTGCGGCGCAGCTTCCGTCTCAGCTGCGCCATCGGCTGGAAGATGACCCTTCCCTCTTCTCCGCTACCCCAGAAAGACGAACTGTCCAGGAGAACTTTATTAGATTCGGAGTTGGGCACCTCCCCCAAGGTGTCCAACGCCGTGACTACTTGGGCGTGTGGTTCCGGGTGAATTCTTTCCAGGCACGCGACTCCTGGAAGACGGGGAGGGGGTCCCCTAAACTTACCCAAACCACCATCAGGGAAGGTTCCCCTTCCTCCTCCGGGCAGCAGCAAACGCCCTGACCGGCGATTTCCCTGCAGCGTGCACTGTCCCCCGACGGTGCATGCTGAAAACCCTCATCCGGTTGGTCTTTAGTTTCTTCCTTGCGCTCCCGCTTCCAAATCTGTTCTACCGCGAAGATCTGAAGTGAAAAAAAGGAAAAAAAAACGAAGCGAAACATCAAAATGACTCACCTCCTTGCGGCGCCAGTAGGCGACTGCCATGGCTCCTAAAAGGCAAACCGCAATTCCCGTTTTGGAAAGACCCAATTTGGAAAACATCTTTAGGAAAAAAAAAAATGTTTTTCTTTTTTTCCTTCCATCTTCGAGAGTCGCCTAGGTAACGGTGAAAAGCTGAAAAAAGGCGGAAATTTTGGTGCGGCCGGTCGGATGCGCAGAGTGAAACTGGCCTCGTGTCCATGGAGAAAACCAAGAAAAAAAAAAAAAAAAAAAAAGGGGGAAAGAAAAGAAAGAAACGCTGACTCTGAGTTGCAAGAGAGCACGCTATCTCGAGGAACTCCTGCTACCCCACGGCTGCCGTTCCGGGACAATAAGGAACCACGAATGCTGAACGTCCTTTACACTGCTCCTTCGGCGACTCACCTTCCCGGAGAAACAGAGAACGGCAGAAACCACGAAACGGCATGCACCCTCTCCCACAAGGGAAGGGGATCGGAGAGGGACGTAAGGACTCCGTACTGCGGGCAAATCGAAGCCCAGGGAAAAAACAAGCCGCTGCGAAGCGAGACCGGATGACGCGGAACTACTTGCAGCCTTGGCTGCGGTCTGTGAGTGCCTTCCGGCAGCTCCTACGGGCGCGAGTGGCATGCGTCCTAGACCACCGCGGTAGGCTGTTCCACCTGTGCAAGATCAAGGGCAGCTGCGATCTGGAAACTCGTGCCCTTGCCTGGAGGGCGGTGAGCTCAGACCGCAGAGTAAAAGACGACTCTTCACTGAGCGAAATCCATGGACGTCGCGGATGCACGTAGCCACGGCAGCGGACTCCTTTTACAGTTCGGGGAGTTGCCTCCCCGAACTGTAAAAGATGAGGAGCAGCAGAAACTCTCCCACACCTGTTTTTCGACTGCGGTGTCCTCCAAGGACTGTAGCGGAGGCTCCTGCACCAGGGGGACACCGCAAGGGGTCTAATGCGCCGCTTCTTCACCCCAGGCGGTCTGTCGTTAGGTGCTGTTGTCACAACGGTATGCTGCATCCGCGCCATCGACAAGGCCTACCGACAGCCGGAGCCGCAGGCGATACTTCGAGAGGTTACGGGAATAGCCTACGAGAACATGATGTCGGCTGCTCATCTTCCAGAAGACGTAAGGAAGGAGGTCTCCAGCATCCACCGCCGGTTCTGCAAGAAAGGAACGACCGAAGCCAAAGACCCCTGTCCCCTCCCCTCCTTATATTTTAATTTATGTTTTTTTAAATACTTATTTGTGATCCACTCCCTCCCGTTCCGGACTTTCGGATTTACCGACCTGCTCGTCGGGGAGCACTCCCTCCTTTTTTCTGTACCCTTTGTCCGAGAGCCTGGTTCCTGGATAGTTTAGCAATAAACCCGGCGCACCCAGGTGAGAAGCAGCGGACCTGAGGGTGGTTGCTGGCACCCAGAAGAGTCGCTTCTCTTCTGTTGGGAGAACCCACGGCCTTTCCAGTCATGCGATTGGGATCAGGGTCAACTGGACTGCACCTGGATACGTCTCTGCCCTCGTGAGAGTCCCGTGATCTACGAGGGCCTTCAGTGTGTCTGATCCCTGAGTATTTCGGTGTCTCTGAAACACAATGCCTGTTTTCGCATCCAGGGAAACGGTGTATTTTCGACGGAGGAAGGAGGGGAGCCACATGTGAGGCACTTGACCAAGACCACTTGCTTCCGTGTCGGTGCGCGGAAGATTTCCGGGATGGTCACGAGGTCATTCCGGGACGCTCTCTGATCGCGGTCAACGTTTTCCTGCGTGGAATCAGGGCTTGGAGTTCTGGAAAGGACACCGGCCGCTGAATCGCGGAGAAACTCCCTAAACACCGCGAGGGTGAGGTGCATCAGACAGTCAATGCAAAGAAAACACAAAGCAAGGGGTAGGAGTCTGCCCTCCGCTTCTCCTTCTGATCCATCAACCTTCGTTCCTGTTGGACCCTTTCACCATCTTCCTGAGCGCGGAAGAAGGACATCCTATGCCACTGCTGGTCCTTGGAGGAGCGGTGGTCGAAATCCCCCAGGCGCAGTGGTAGGACAGATTCCATGTGCTCCTCCGTCTGCAGAATGCACGGAGCTGAGAGTGTACGAGGTGGAGTTGTGGCGGTGGGCGAGTGGGTGGAAGTACACCGTCCATCCCTGGGAGGAAGGTTATGCAGTTGCTTCCTCCCGGAGAGTGGTTTCCTCCATCAAAACAACGAGCTGCCTCTTCGGCGAGCTCGCCTGCTCAGAAACTTGGCGGATTCCAGGTGAAGCCATGCTGCCGTTGGCATTTGAAGCTCCGAGGGATCCACCCCGCCACACCCGCGAGGTCGTGCAGCGGCGTAGCTGTGACTGCAATCGCCCACGTTCCACCCCCGGAGAGCACGGAGATGCGGGCCTCCGTAGCTACGAGCTACGAGCCCTCTCTCCGCTGCAAGGTCTCAAGGCTCTGGAGGGGGGCTCTGCGTGCACTCGTTAGCTGCCGGGATTCAGCAGCTCTGCGTGAGCGAGCAAGAGTTGGAGTGATGGAGATCTGGAGAAGCAAATTTTTCCTATTTTTTTTTCTTTTTTTTCTTTCTCGTGCTCCCGAATTCTTTATAGTCTTGCGGATCCACCAAACCAAATAGCCTGCCTATTTCCATCTTGTCTTTTTTTCCCATGGTGTGTGTGTCTGGAATAGACGCCCCTGTGCAACTGGTTGGAAGTGGTGTCGACGTGGGCTGCACGGGACAGTCCAATGCAGCATCACCAGCACCAACTGTTGTCACCACAGGAGATGCACAGAGTTCTCCATGGAAAACGCGGGGATCTCGAGGTTTTCTAGGGGAATCGCGGGAGGATCGGTCCAGCGGAGAAGTGCTCTGGTGTGGGCAGCAGGAAGTCGAAGTGGTCAGCACGTTGGTGTGCGGTCCAGCATCCCCTAGGTTTTTTATTTTTTTATTGCTTGCGACTGGGAAGATGACTTTTCATGCTGCCGGTTGGCAATCGTTAACTCTCCTCCCGTGTGGAGGACAGCGATGTGGCAAAGGGAGTGTCTTCCGCTCTGGCGCTCTTCCTGAGGCTCTCCAGCAACGAGCATAATTAGAGCGAAATGCTCCAAGAACATCGCCTTGGATCGTCCGTCGTCAGCGTAACCACCTGCCGAAGCCAACGCCCGCGTTGGGCCAAGCTGGGCTGGCTGTGCACGAGGAAAGATCGAGTCCCCGGTTGTGAGCCGGCTGCTCACTTAGCGAGCAGGCGTGCAGGGACTCAGGCAGCCGGTAGTTTGCTACTTGAACTCTGGGACCAGTCTTCGGAATCGGAGCCGTCGCTGCATTCGTTGCTGCTCCAGGAGGCCAAGTCCATCGACCGCCCCGACGAGAAGCCGTTAGTTCTTCCAAGCGAGCACGAGGGCTCCCTGTACCCTGAAGGGTTTTCCGTAGGATGGCAATCCTGATATGTGGGTTGCACCAAGTGATAAGCTAGCAGCCTGATAAGGACAAAGCTTCATTTTACCTCCTTTCACCACAAAGCCAAAGATCTCTGCGCATTCTTATATTTGCGGATCGCTCATATGACTGCGGACGACCTCAGCGTCCGCAGTTAGAAGAACAAGGGTCACAGTATTCGCAATCATATTGTGGTATGGTATAGTGTGCTTCGCTGGTCGTTGCCGTGGGAACGTTCCGACTGTTGATAGGCTGTGCTTGCTAGCGTGCGATTGCTGATGAAGGGCATCGAAAATTAATCTCCAAGGATGAAGTGGCTTCCCTTGTCTCGTATGAAATTGCGTTGACAACTTGGAAAAACTGTCCTAATGGTTTACGGAGGATTACACTCAGTAGGCCTTCTGGAATTTTCTTTGTATATCAGGCGAGCCCCTATTGACGGTGGTTCACCGTTTCTTAATGTGAATCCTACTGGCTACGTGGTTCTGAAGAAATCTGCCTGCAAATGTGAGAGAAAATGATGACGCGATTGCAGCAGAAGGGGTTGCCAAGAAAGCGATGCTGGAAAGCGGCCAGGGGAGAGCTATCAAAGAAAACAAGGCGAGTTCATGGGATGGAAAAGGGGCTTTTGGAGAGGTTGAAGAAAGAATAAACTTCTCGTAGGATGTTTCTCTAATGTACCGGAAGGATCACTTCATTTGTGTGCCAAAGGCAACTCGGTAGCAGCGTAGGAATCTGCAGGGAATTCTGATTAGGCTCTTGCTAACAAAGGTAAACCCAAAGGTATACTGAAGCTGTCAAAAATAGCACCATCGACACAGATGTTGAAGTGCACTCTTCTGAAGAGTTCGTCTTGGTGACAACGGTAACCACTCGACGGGTTGCTTAAAGAAACGCTACGAATATAATAAACAATTCAAGCCATTAAGGTCCCGCGTCTCAAAGATGGTAGCAAAGGTACGAATACAGGTGAAATCACCATAAAGCTGAACAAAATCGGGTTGCTTGGGAAGAATGAGATGCGAGGAAGCTTTTTCCCCTCATTCACACGTACCGAATAAAGTCTCATCCACTGCGGACTACACCTTCGGCAGGTAGCCATGCTGGCCAAGAAGAGCGGATGGACCTCGTGCCACCCGCGGACGGTAGCGCCTGGTTGCCGGAAACCGTTTTGCACGTTGGCGAGGATGCAGGAGCCAAGCGCGGAACAGGTGCGACGTTTCCTGTACGCGCGTAACAACAACTGCATGATCGGGAGATCCTGGAAGATCCCGTGAAGAGTGCATGGGCAAGCAGGACCTCCCTTGCCACCCTTGCCTCCCTGTGCTCCCTCAGGGAACACATGGACAGTAGCCTTACGGCTAGATAAGAGGTTCCTGTGGAAATCTCCGGAAGGGAGGAAAGGACTGGGCGAGTGGGCGACGGGCCAGCTCACCGACGCTGCGACCCCGATTGCTCGACCTCCTGGACTTTTGCGCTGAAGCGTGCTACTGGGTATTCCGGAAAAAGACCTGCAGTGATCTGCAATGCTCACGAACACCCGCATCCTTCCCTCGAAGTGGCAGAAGTCGGCGTTGATGCTGCTGCACTGGGGCTTCCTGTGCAACGCTCACCGGAATCATTAGACACGGGGGTGAGGTGCAAGGTGTCCAAACTGTGCAAGGTGCGGAGAGCGGGAATCCATCCCGCACCTTCTAATGGACTGTATTGTCCTCCGACCCCTTTGGAAATGCTTGCCGCGACCTTTGGAATCCACGGCGGCAACGCCAGAGACGTTGGACAGCGCCTGTTCCAGCGCGACTCCCTCACGCCGGCCGCATCCCTAGCAGCACTTTGGTGCCCACACGGCGGGATCGTGGCTGCATGGAGCAACTCCCGAGGAGGCCAGTACGACAGGGATACCACCTATTTTGCTGTCCTCTTCATAAGGATGGCGTCAAGATGGCCCCATCTGGGAGTCTTGGAACAGGAACTTGCCGGCATCCTTACAAGGATGCAGAAGACACCCTCCCGCACACAGGGATCCTTTCCCGAACCCCCCTTCTATTTTCTGACTGTATGTTTTTGGTTTTAGTTTTGTTCTTTTTGTTTACCTGCCCCTCCCCTGTGCTGCCAGGGCGAACTCCTCTGGCCTGCGTGCCATTTCCCGGCA
Source organism: Raillietiella orientalis (assembly GCA_036172245.1). Taxonomy (NCBI): domain Eukaryota; kingdom Metazoa; phylum Arthropoda; class Ichthyostraca; order Raillietiellida; family Raillietiellidae; genus Raillietiella; species Raillietiella orientalis. The sequence goes on from JAYWIR010000015.1 coordinate 3,970,118, forward strand.
GGTTCCTTCTCGTATTTCTAAGTAACGTGACAGGATCAGACGTCCTGCTTGCATGGGGGGAGGAAGCGACTACGAAACCCACGACGCACCCCTATTCTCGGCATCGATCCTCCACATGGGGATTTAACTCGCTTGAATGCTTGGTGCCACGCGCGGAGACCACAGCCACACGGCTGCCCCCAGGGTGGAAGTGTCGACAGTGAAATGGTACAGGGGTCTTGCAAGTTCATCAATCATCTAAAGAAGGGAGAAAGGAAGCAAGAGTAATCGGTACTCGTTGACGCATCCAGGATGTCAAGGCGCACCTCCAAGCCAAACATCCGCTGTCGGAGGCTGCAGAGCTGTCCCTCCGGCTGGGATTCGCACCCGCAACGTTTGGCACCATGCGCGGAGACCGCAGCCATACAACGTGGGCAAAAGAGGAACTGAGTTCTTTTTTTTACTGTAACCCTTATTATTATTATTTTTATAGAAGAGGACTCTGCGGCACAACCGGGCGAAAAGCTTGCTGGAGTCGGCCACTCTTCTGAGACGTCCGAGTCGCCTGCAAGTACACCAAGATACAGGGAGGTGCTACTCGTGGGATCTCCGAGCGGGGGCAACCTAACTGTCCTGCCCATGAGGTCATGCCATGGAGACTCCATGGACTCCGTCCTGTTGACGCTCGCTGGTGTGTCGGAAGATCGCCCGCGCAAGCCGACAAGGGCGGCGTTCAGGGACAGAGGGACGGTAGGGTCACCTCAGGGTTTCCCGAAGCCCCTTCAGTGCGAACTCGAAGCAGCAGTGAAGTGCAGTGGGCTGAGGCCATTGGACGGCGAGGATAAAATAGGCAAATGAACCGGGTGCGAGAGGACCTACTTTCTTTGCAGGACCCAAAGCGGCAACACGGAGGTTTCACTCCTGGATTCGCTCAGAGATGGCAGCACTGGCTCAGGAGTTCAAGCGTCTCGCTGGAGCTCCTGGTCCAAATACACTTGAGGAAGATTGCCCCGCTCGTGCTGCACTATTGCTACATGCTAGAGCATTCGGAGCGCTACTCAGCTCCTTCCTTAGTGCAAGTCGCGGAGCAAAGATGCTTTCAAAGGGAAGCGGCCACCTCTTTCTCATGAGTCTCCTACGACCTTATCGCATACTTGGATTTCCGCGCAGCACGAGATGCTCCGCAAGGCACTTTTGAGGGAAAGTGCAAGGAGAGTATGGAAGGCCGTCACGAAATCTTGGTGCGTTGGATAAGTAGAGGAAGCACGTAGAGGATACGTAGAGGGTTGCTCGTTGAATGCGACCAGATGTGTACTGCTTGCGTTCTCAGCGCTCTCGATTTCAACCCTTTCGTTCAAAATCTGAAGGGAGCTTCCTTTTTCTTTTTCTTTCCTGGAGATTCGTTTGTCTTCTCGCGACATCGACAATACATTTGGAACGCGATTCCAGAACATCCAGAACCGTGGAGGCGATGGGCAGTGAGCAGCCAGTTCTGGTCTGCCGTCAGCCATCCTCTTCGCTGCACTTCCAAGATCCTCGGCACCAGTTTACCAGCGAGGTCTCGGGTAGCAGGGAGCCTCGAGGCGGCTGGACTGCTCCTCAGCTCAATGACGCCGCAACGGCAACTTTGATTCCTCCCACAGGACTGGTTCGCCGGGATGAACTTTTCGGCTGGAAGAGCCGCAGATTCCCCCGGTGGTCGCAAAGACCTGGCGCCTCCCTATCAGATGACAGCAGTCGGCGCTGCAGATTTTGCATTAGGCACTCCTATTCGTGAGACGCTCCTCGCCACTGCTGGCCGGGATGCAGCGCCAGCACAAACTGCGCCAGGCTCGGGGAGAGCAAGAGACTTTCCCCAGCCTGCTTTAGAAATATGTCGTCCTGCGGGCATCATGGGAACGTTTCTCCGGGCCCCTCCCTTCTCCAGCTGACGACTCTCTAGACATCTTGGGGATTCTCTTTGTGCGGTGTGCCTGGTCGCCCAGCTGCCGCCGTCGCAGCGCTTTCTGTGCTGCCCACGCGAGCCTCCAGGAACGACGCTGGGAGTGGTCAGGGGAGCCGTCCCCTGCAGCATCCGTTTCCTTAGAATCGCGGCCAGGCGGAACTATCTGAGCGGCTACCAAGAGGAGCTCGCGGGCATCCTGGAAAGGATGCAGAGAACCACACATCGCGGGATGCGCTCCCTTCCCTCCCCCTTTATATTCAACCAGACTGCTTTTGTTTTCCTTTTCCTTCTCCCTCGTCAATCCCTCAACCCCTCGGTGATGTGGACCTCGCCGTCTCTCCCCAGTGGATGTTCAGACTTCGGGGGACGTATAGTCCCGCCGATTCCTGTCCGTTTTTTTTCTTGTGGAAAAAACAAACGTCCCTGCGCAACCGGGAGAAATCTCTCTGTGATGCGGAATGATTCCGGAAGGCGGTGTGATGAATCCGAACTCTCGGATTCGGTCCTGCACCGTTGCTGTAAAGGTTTTCGACTGCGTCCCGGACTTTTTACCGCTCCCCTTTTTTGCTTCTGCGAACGCACGAGGTTTTCGATCCTTCCCCTGCATTTCCTGGTGATTCGGGAAGAACGTGGGTTTCCATATTGTACCTTGGGAACCCATCGGGGTTGTTTGCTTTGCCGAAGGCGCCTAAAAATCCCAAGTGTCGCGCTTGGGTATGTCCTTGAGGTCTTCTAAGTGAAAGCCTTGCATCCATTTGTTTTTCAGAATCGCCAGTTCTAGGAATTGCCACTCTATTCCTTGAGCTAAAAAAAAACTTCTTCTTTCTGAGGGCAAGTTTAGTGTAGGTGCTTCTTCATCGACTTATCGACGATAAGATTATTTCAACATCATCTTCTTTCGGAGACTCGTGGATTCTCACGATAGACAGTTCGCTTTTCCAGCAATAGGTAACTGAAAAATCACATTTTTTTCCTTTTTAGGATAAAAAGTATTCACCATCTCTATAGAAAGAAATGGGAATTCTGATCGGAAGTAGGAAAGATGGAAGTTCAGAAATAGAAAATTAGTTGCGCAGCTTGGGAATGAAACCGGTCAACGAAACGGGAGGATTTTACAAGCGTGGGATGCTGCGGTGCTTAATTTCCGGTTTTTTTCCCGAATTCTCTAGGAAAGTCTGCAAGCGAAAAGAGGAAAAGGAATACCGCGCACCATCCATGGCAGGGCGACAGCCTGAGCCCCTTGCTCTTCAGCGCCTATTTTGAATTGGTGCTGAGAGCGTACAGGGAGACTCTGGTGCACTGCCGTGAGATTGTCCCGGTACGCCCGCGGTTTCAGAGTAAGCGGACGATCTTCTGCTGTTGCTCCCTATGTCCACGCTGGCCTCCGCGGTCGAAGAGTTCTCGGTCTGCTAAGTCGGGAACAGGGCAAAGTCATCCGTGATGCCAGTCGGTGAGGCGTGGGCAGGACAGCTAGACTGGATCCACCTGGGGATCCCTAGGTCCGGTACTTTAAGTACCTCAGTGTACCGTTTGGGAACTATCCTCCTGCGGAAGAGTGGTCCCGCTGCCTCCAGAAGGCTGAGACGGCCAAGTTCCAAGGCGTCAGGTTTTTCCTGCCGGAACGAGCCGCGGTGTGGAACACGTTTGTGGCTCCCCTCCTTCGTCCCTTGCTTTTTGTTTGTTCCCCACAGCGGAGACAAAAAAGCGGACGAAGGACCTCCTGAGGATCGCCCTTTGGGGCAGAGGGAGGTCCCGAGTCCGCCTTGTGCGCTACGCGTCGTGACAGCGGTCTCGGCCTCCTGACGCTTTAGCGGCTGGAGCTTCAGCTCCAGTTCAGGATTCCTGCCCTTGCGGCGAAGCTATGGAGCACCAACTGGTGTGGCCTTGCACGCCTCCTCGTCGAGCAGGCCACCGGCAACGCGGGACTTGCATCCTACCTTGCACTCCGAAGCCCCATCTGCCACTGCGGACTGCAGCTTCGGAGGGTAGCCAAACTCGCGAGGACCAACCGAAGATGGATCTCCATCTGTCCACCGAACGATAGTGCCTGGCTTCAGGAAACTGTTCGCACGTGGGCGAGGAGCCTGGAGGAGCAACAGGAGCGCAGATTCCTGTTCGGGCGGCATACCAGCAGCACGTTCCGAGAGATCCTGGAGGATCCCCGGGAAAGCGCATGGGCGGGTAGAACTTCCCTTGCTGCGACGCTGCCCTTCCTCAGGGAACATCTGGACAGCGACATCGCGGCAAAATGGGAGGTTTTCGTTAAAATCTCCGGGACGGAGGAGAAGATCGAGGAATGGAAAACAGGTCAGCTGACTAACGCTGCCACCCCTAGTACCACCCCACATAGACTATTGCCATGGGGCGAGCTGCTGGATGTTCCGGTGGACCATCTGAAGTGGCCCCCGGTGCTCATGGACACACGCACCCTCCCCATGAAGAAGCAGCAGTCGGCGCTTCTGGTGCTGCATTGCAGTCTTCCATGCAACGCCCACCGTCAGCACTGGATGCGGGGAGTTTTCACCCGGTCACGCCGGGGCGTTTATTGCTAAACACTATGTTTTCGCGGTACGAGGCCCCGCTACGGCCAATAGTTCCTGGGACCTTCCAGGAAGCCGGTTCATAGACCGGCTTGATTCTCCTCGCCAGCGAGGGGGGGAGAACAAAAAGAAAAATAAATGAAATAACAAAAAGAAACTATTTGGGGGGCCGGGAAGGGATCACAACCCGCTAGAGGAAGAGACCGTCCTTTCCAGGATGCCCTCGAGGTCCCTCGTCATAGTTCCCAGATGGGACCAACCGATCGCGATTCACAGGTAGCGACCCGCGTGTACGATGGGGTCCCTGTCGCTGCTTCCTCTGTTGGCTGCGCTCCAGGCGGCCACAATCCCTCGGAGGCAGCAGAGCGCTGCCAGGGTTGAGGCTGGTGGCAGGGCGTCTCGCACGAAGAGGAGTCTCAGACGTCTCTGGGGGTACTGCCGACCGGCATAGGGAGGGTCGTAGCATAACGTTCCCACAAGGGCCTGAGGGCAGCGCAGTCCACTAACAGATGGGGGAGGGGTTCCTTCTCCCCGCACACTGCACAGTTCTGTCCCACGTTCCCCAACGTTCAGTGGTGGCGGCGCGCGTTGCAGGGAAGACCCCAGTGCAACAACAACAGCGCCGTTTCCTGCCACTTTAGGGGGAGGATGGATGAATCAATGAACGACGGGGGCCACTCTAGGTCATCCGTCGGGATGCCAAGCAGCTCGCCCCATCTCCGTAGTCCATGCGGGTGAACTCTTGGGGTCGCGGCGTCAGCCAGTTCCCTCATGGTCCACCAGTCAGATCCTTCTCTTTGCCCGCTATCCGGCAGGAGACTTGCCATCTCGGCTTCCGAATATTTTGGAGCGCCCTCCGTAGGAAGGGTAGCGCCGTGGCCAGTGGGGTCGTCTCCGCCCATGTGCTTCTGGCGGGACACACGATCATGTTCCGCAGCGTGCAGCGGGTGTAGATGCCGGTACGCAGGCCGTTGCAGGATTCTTCACTGATATTGTTTATCTTTGCCCACGTTCCAACTGTTTCTTCCAGCCATGCGCTGGAGTTGGTAGGGCTGCAGGTCATCCACGCGTTCTCCTTTGCCAGGGTGGCCATGCGTCCCAGGAGAAGTCCGCATCTTCTTTTTTTTCCGCCGGGGCACAGAAGAAAAGACGCGAGTCCTTCAGTCCCGGACACACGTCTGGCGAGAAGGCGGGCCGGTACGCACCACGGGGTGTTCCACATTTTCGCTGCGATGGCTAGAGTACGCCACCGCAGCTGTGTTTCCATTCGCTCCATAGTCAGTACGCTGAGACCTCCGTCCCGACGTGGAGCGCACAAGTGTTTTAGAGGCACACGAGGCCTCCCGCCGCCCCACAGGGCGATACGTAGGAGGTCCTTCGTTCTTTTTCTTAATCCACGGGGTACGGGGCAAACAAAAAGTAGGGGGCGAAGGAGGGGGGCCGCGAACGCGTTCCACACCGCGGCCCGTTCCGGCAAGTGAAGCTTGCCTTCCAGGAACGGGCCGATCGCTGACTCCACTTTTTGGAGACGACCTGACCAGGCTTCTGACTGACAGAAGTCCCCCAACGGACCGCCGAGGTACTTTGAGTACCTTTGAGTATCCCCAGGCGGATCCAATCAGGTCGTCCTGCCCACGTAGCACCAACAGCAACCAGCGATGACTTCGTCCTGTTCACCTGTAGTCCTGTCCCACGGCTCAACAATTCGAAGAAATCTTCGACTTCCGAAGCCGGGGCGGACATGGGCAGCAGGAGCAAAAGATCGTCAGCGTACGCCGACACGGCCGGCGTACCTGGACACGAGCTTGTCAGGGCAGCCAATGTCACCCTGTATGCTCTCAGCACCAGTTCGAAATAGGTGCTGAAGAGTAGGGGACTCAGGCTGTCGCCCTGCCGGATGCCGCGCCTCACCGGTACGCCGAACACATGCTGTCCTCTAAAAAATACGTTAATGATCGCATTGCGCCAGCAGGCGCGCAGGTAAGCCAGTAAAGTGTCCGGGAAGCCCATGCGATCCAGGAGCTCCAGAAGAAGTTCCTGGTCCACGCAATCGAACGCTTTGTGCAGATCGACTGCGATCGCTAAAGCCCCCTTCCCTTCCCGGCAGTCCCTTGTTTGCCGCGCTGGCGTTCCCAAATTAGGTTTGTCGTCATTTTGTTCTTTTTTCTTCTCTTTTTCTTCGTATTGTAGATTGAACCATGTGCTGGCGAAGAACAGGTTCGCTTCCATGCTTCGCCCGGGAACAGCGTACGTCTGTTCCGGGCTGACGAAGCTGTCAGCTACCTGTCCCAGTCGCGCAGCCCACAGTCCGGCCAGCAGCTTGGCGTCCGTGTTCACTATCGTGATCGGACGCCAGTTGCTTAATTTCCTGAGGTCTCCTCCCTTAGGGGGGAGCCTCACCCTGGCTGACCGAAACGAGGAAGGAACATCGCCTTGGTCTCGGATCAGCGATGTCAATTTGAGCACCAGGGGGGTCAGCTCTGCGACGAAGCACTGAAAGAACTCCGCCGGCAGGCCGTCCTCCCCTGGCGCCTTACGCCTTTTGAGCCTTTTAATCGCGGTGATGATTTCCCCGGTCGTAAAAGGCTCGTCGAGGCTTTCTTTCTCCTCCTCATCTATGGCCGGGGCTCCATCTGGAAGCAGGCGCCGCGAAGCGTCCCACTCCGCAGGTGCCCTTGCGTAAAGAGAGGAGTAAAATCCGCGCACGAGGCGACGTATCGAAGCCGGCTCCGAGTGTTCCTGGTCCAAATCGTCCAGCACGCTGGGCGGTCCGGTTTGCCATGCTTGACGCTCGGCCCCGGCTTTGTATTCCGCCAAGCGACGGACGTCAGCGGTCCTTGCGAAACGACGGGCGTGCAAATACGCCCTTTCGTTGCGGGCCCCTTCTCCAAATCCCCGGGGCAGGCGGTGCAAAGGGAAATCCTCGCAGAACTCGCGGACCGAGACCTTCATGCGGTCCCAATCTTCGAGGTTGCGGAGGATGACGCCTCTTAGGAACTGACGGAGATGTTCCGCCGCACCGGAGATGCGCGTCCAGTCCCCTGGCATACGCCACGCCCTGGATGGTGGTCCTTTGTCGCGTGGCATAATCTCGATTATCAACCGGAAGTGGTCCGATAGCGTCGACGGAAGTTTCCCTCGTCTGCCGACCCGTGGGCACAGGTCGGCGTCAAGGAAGACGTGGTCTACGCTTTGGGCCATTTCCGGTAGGTCCCCCAGCAAGTTGCGCGTACGCATAGCGGCGCACAACTCGTTGGTTGCGTCTTTTTGCCTGCAAGGCACACCTGAGAGCAGGCGGATGTTGAAATCCCCACCGATCAGATGTGCCTTGCGTACGTTTGTATCCGCCAGCCAGTCGCGCTTCAGGGTTTCGAGGAACCGGGAACGTTCCCCGTACCCGCGTCCTCCGCTCGGAGCGTACACATTAGTCACGACAAGGTCGATCGAGTCGGACCACCTAAGGATAAGCTGGCCAACCCGACTGTCCTTGTCGAATCGTACGTCCTTGACGAAGGAAGCGACTGCTGGCTTCATAAAAAACGCGACGCCACAGGTGTTGCGAGCGCCGCATTGCCAAAATAGACGACCCCCTGCGATCCTTTCGATCTCCTGGGCGTTCTCCGCGGTGATCACGTGGATCTCCTGCAGGAGTGCCAGGTCGAAGTCACGCAGGGTGTCGGCCGTGTCCCGCCTGTTGCCGTCATCGCGCAGCCCGTTGACGTTCCAGCAGGCTACGCGTATCCTACGGCGACAGGCGAGTCCAGGTGTTAATCCTGGGAAATTGGCAATGGGGCTCCCGCCACCTTGTCGGGCGGGACGCTAGGAGGAGGGGGTGCGTCGCGCACCGCTTCTCCCTCCTCCATGGAGGACGATTCGTCGTCGGGGCCTTGCAGAGGAAGTAGGGGTTCACCCACCTGCACATCCTCCTCCATGGGGGTCGCTAGCTGCACGGTGTCGGGGAATGAGATATTCCCACCCTCGCCTCCCACGCTGCCGGCTTCCCCCTCGGGGGCCGATTCATCCGCCTCCTTATTGATCCGGATGCGCCTCCTGGGATTCTGGGACTTGCGTCCCGTCTTCTTTGGTGGCGCCTCCGCTGAAGAGGACGCACTTTCGGCGTCCGGATCGGCCTCACCTGCCTCCGGAGCCTTCCTCGCGGCCGGCCTTCGCAAGGCTTTTCTCGAGTTCTTTTCACGGCCTTGCAGTTCAGCCGTGAGTTCTTCCACCGCCTGCTGGAAGGCGGCCTCCTCGATCGCGTCGAGCGCGGCGCGCGGTTCCCCCTCTGTTTCGCCAGAGGGTTCACCATCGACCGTCGCAACTTCGGCAGACGCGAGGGGGGGGATTGCTCCCCCGGTGGCGGCATCGGGTGCCTCCACACGTTCTAATTTTACCGAACACGCGCGGAGCTTTTCGCGGCACGGTTTTTCGCGCTGCGTTTTTGTTTTCACCGCGTTTCGTTCGGGACTCCCGGGTTTTCTTCGTGGCTGTACCGTCTGCCAGCTTTCGCCGTCACCAGCGGGGAGTGTCGACCCCAACTGTGTTAGGTGTGGAGAGAGAGAATCCCTCCCCTATCTGTTAGTGGATTGTGTTACCCTCCAGCCCCTGTGGGAGCGCTTTGCTGCGACCCAATTATCCCCTGTGGCAACCCAGGGACGCAATTAAACCCCCCTTCGTTCGCGACGCCCTTAGGCCAGCGGCCTCACTTGCAGCCCTGTGCTGTCTACGCGGGATCGTCGCTGCATGGAGCAACGCGACGGGAGGACCCAGCGATAGGGATGCCAGAGAATACCCCGTCCGCTTCCTGAGGATTGCGACGCGATGGCCCCACTTGGAATCGCATTCAGGAAGAGCTTGCCGGCATCCTCCAAAGGATGTGACGGATCCCAACCAGCGGACTGTGATCCCTCCCCGCGCTCTCCCCAGTTTTTTATTTATTTTTGTTTTTGATCTCGCTCCTAACGTCTTACGGAAGATGGGTCCACTCGGCAGCCGACGCCATGTTCACGCCGGCTGTTCCGGTGGCCTGACGACGAATAACCAGCTTCTCCAGCTCACGGTGGGCCTTGTCGATGGCGCTGGTGCAACAGACCGTTGCGATGACAGCACCTAAGGACCGGCCACCTGGAGTGAAGAAGCGGCGCATCAAGTCTCTTGCGGTGTCCCCCTGGTGCAGGAGAGCTGACGCCAGTCTTCGCCACGGTCCTTGGAGGACACCGCAGTCCAAGAGCAGGTGCGGGAGCGTTTCCACGTCCCCGCCCCGTTTACAGTTAGAGAAGACAACTCCCCCAGAACCACGGTTCGTCCGCTGGCTGGAGTGAAAACTTTAATGCACCAGCATGATGACGTCCTGATTCCACGAAAGGGGGAACACAGAAGTGTCCACGCGCGAGATAGGGACCACAAGTTCCTCGGGGGGGCACACTCAAGAGTTCGCTCCACCGAGGGAGTTCCTTCGCGTTGTTGCGAGGCGTGGCGGCGTCTGCCAGCTCACTAGTCCTCCAGACACCCATGCGATTGTCCCCATGGTCGTGTTGCTCCTGCAATAGTGCAGGCGACCTCCCACCTTGCCGGTAGGCAACTGTCATCACTTGCCCTGAGGGCAGACAGCGCTTCGGCGAGGGGCGTGACGGCCAGGCGAGTCCATTTGTCCTGGTTCTGCATCACCCCTCCACTGAACAGTACAGAGAAAGGTCCACGGAACGGAGTTCCAAACGGGACACATCCTGTTGCCTTGCCCACGCATATAACGGTTCCTGCCGCCAGGCGTTAAAGTTCGTTGGGCGGCAGGAGATCCAAGTGTGGGTTTCCAGGAGCCGGTAAAGCGGTTTCAAGGGGAAACCGAAGCTTTTCGTGGAGCGCTCCGTATGCGGCAGTCACGAAAGAAGCCCGTCGCTTCCGGTGCAGCGCCGCAGTAGCAGGCGTGCGGGAGCACACCACGGAGTGAACCAAAGGTTGGCGCAAAGGGTCAACATTCGAAACTGCACCTGCAGTTCTATTCTTTCCAACGTCAGGATGCCTAGACCGGCATCCCGACGCGGAGCCGCCAAGTCCTTGAGGCGGATCCTGGACCTCGCGGGTCCCCACAGAGCGTTTCTCAACAGGCGTCTCGCCTATAGCTTGACCGAGTAGGGGGGCGGACAAACAAAAAACAGGGGGCGGAAGAAGGGACCAACGAAGGTGTTCCAAACGAAGGCACGCTCCGGCAGGACGAACCTGCCAAGTTGGAACGGGCCCGGAGTACTCGCAGCCTTCCGAAGGCAGTCCGACCACGCCTCCACTGGACTGATGTCCCCCAGCGGGACGTCTAGGTACTTCAAAGACCTGGCCGTCGGGATTCCCAGGCGGATCCAGTCGGACTGCCCCTCCCACGCCGCACCAACAGGAACGACCACACTCTTGCTCCAGTTTACACTCACTCCCGCTCCCTGGGGAATCAGCTCGAGGAAATCCTCAAGACTGGACGTCGGGCTGGACATGGGTAAAAGGAGAAGCAGGTCATTGGCATAGGTTGCCACGGACGGCGTACCTGGACAAGAGCTCAGCAGGTTGGCCAGCGTCAGCCTGTACGGCAAGACGTGTTTGAGCTTAGCTCCGGCAAGTAGTGCTGGAAAATTTTCTCGCGACGGCTTTTGTTTATTTAACGTTTTCTAATACCTATACGCGTATTCTAGCTGTGTGCGGAAAATTAGTGTGGTACGTTAGGTAGTGTTTCCAATATACGGATTTTTCTCTGGTCGCCCGCAGCTGCTATAGTTTAACTAGAGAGCTGTTGGTTGGCCAAGGGAAAAGTTCTTAGCAAAGACAATGGATGCGGACATATTCAAGGAAAGCCCTTTAACCCTGGCTTCTTCGGAAGTGCACTGTGGAAACATCACCCCTGAGGAAGTTCTGTTGACATTAAGGAACTCCCAAGACACTGCCCCAGGAAATGACGGGATACCGTACTCCCTCCTGCGGAAAGCAGACCCAGACGGATCTTGTCTTGCAGCTCTATACAATTCATGTGTCCGTCACTTGCGTATCCCTAACGACTGGAAAACATCACTCACAGTTCTAATCCCTAAATCTGGAGCATCTGATCCGGCAGATGTCACGCAGTTTCGCCCCATCGCAATCTCTAATACCAATGGCAAACTATTCTGCAAAATCCTTGCGAAAAGGTTGCACTCGTGGATCCTCAACAACGGAATCCTTGGACACCATCAAAAGGGATTTCTTTCTTATGATGGCGTGCTGGAGCAAAACTTTGTCCTGACCACTGCACTCGAGCGCTCCCGAGTGCACCACCAAGACATGGCCATTGCATGGATAGACTTTAAAGACGCGTTTACCTCTATCCCCCATCAGCTCATTCTAGACACGTTGACCGTACCAGGGGCGGGTAGTCAAACAAAGTGCATCAGCCAGTTCCCTTGCCATTGCCAAAGTCCTCATTCTTCATCCTGAGGACATCCAGAACTCAAAACAACCCAACAGCCAAAGTACCCACAAACAAAGTGCATCAGCCCTCATTCCCTTATCATTGCCAATTGCCATGGAATCATTGAGGAAATGTATTCGGAATCTACGACAACGATAGTGGCTTCGGACGGACTTACGATCCCAATACCGATTCGTTCCGGAATTCGCCAAGTTTGTCCCCTAAGTGGGCTGTTATTTAACATCGCTCTGGAACCCTTTATCAGAATCCTGAAACACCAACACCCCTCTATTATTCCGCTTGCTTATGCAGACGATGTTGCGCTTATTGCTAGTTCGATAAAAGAACTACAACTGACCGTCACCACACTGACAGATTCAACTCGAGCTGCAAACTGGCAAATAAATGCGAAATTCCCCAATATCTGTGAGCGGTGCGTGAATTCCGTCCCTTTCCCTTCAAGATACTTAAGAATTACCTAGGGAAACCGACTGGCTTCGATCCACTCATGTACGACGGAAACGTGGATAACTTCATTGCTCATTTCAAAATCATTGCCGACTCCTCCTTAGCCCCATGGCAGAAACTGGACGCCATTAAATGCTTTTTCTTGCCATCATTAGTGCAAGACCTTCGTCTTGGCACGAAGCCACTATCGTCATGGGCCAAGATTGATAAAATAATACGGAATACGCTGAAGCAAAGCATTCTCCCGCTTACCCAAGGATCATCAAACGAATACCTATACGGAAGTGTTCGTGATGGATGCCTCGGGATAATGCTTCTTGTCGAAGAGGCAAGAACAATGATCTCTGATTCTGCGTTCAAACTACTAACGTGTCCGGATTCCCATGTGACTGATCCCTCCTCCTCGTCCCTTTCCGACGCCGTACATAGGAAGGCTCACGTGCCGCCAAACCTGGTTCTGTTTACTCGGTTCCTCAATGGATGCTGTTCGTCCCCCTTAGACCGCCCAAGTGGTGATATCCGCACGATGTGGTCCACATTATGGGAAGCTACGAAGCACCTTCCTATAGCGTGGAACTTTGATGACAAATACGTGACTCTCTCTTTATCCTTCCCCGAACATGAAAACCCCAAAATCCTCTCCTTTCCGCAGCGGCGACAAGTAGCACGAACGATGCGTTCTCACTTTCGAGAGCAAAAACGCTTATCACTTCTAGCCAAGCCATACCAATGTGAGATAATAGAATGTGTAGCCCTCCACGAAGCCTCTATGTCATTCCTGCCTGCATGTGATGGATTCCGCTTCGCAGACTGCCGATTTATACACCGTGCCCGTTTGAACCGCTTCTTTCTCAACCGAAATCGGAAAACGCCTAGTGAAATTGAGCAATGCTGAAGACACGGCTATGTAAAAGAAACATTGAAGCATGCCATATGTCACTGTCCAATTTATCTTGAGACAATGATCACCCAACGACATAACGCTGTTGTCGACACCTTGTTCAAGATCCTCTTCCTTCGATGGCCTGTTGCCCAAAAGTATCGCCGAGTGGATGTGTTAAACTCCACTCTTCCCCCCGACATATTTTTACAGAATGCGTCCACAGCAGTTATAATAATTGACGTTGTCATCTCATTTAAAAATCGTGTATTATCGCTACAGCGTGCAAGAGAAACCAAAATTCTGAAGTACGCAGGGATAGAGACCTCCCTCAAGAATGAAGGCTTGCGCGCCATCAACCAAGTGTTTGTAATTGGTGCTCTCGGCTCATGGGATGCCGAAAATGATAAGCTCCTAAAATTGCTCGTAATCCCTCAAAGAACAATTACTGCGATCTCTAGGCATCTATGTACGGAAATTATAAAATTTTCCCGGGACATATACATCAACCAAACCCTTCTGCGTATCCAGCAGAAAACCTCGAAGGAAATGTCCTACGACATGAGAATATGTACCAAACACACGGAGAGCTATGCCCTATATCCCAAATACAAAAGCAGTCCTTCCCCATCACAGTGTAGGTCCGCCCGCAGATGACATCCGTTTGGACGGCTCTTCGGCATCTTCAATAGCAGAAGCTATTCACGTGCTAACGTCCCTCTAAGTGCTATTTTAATACACTAACCTCTTTTCATGTTCCTCCCTCAACAGCTGTGTATTCAAAGACAATTGAAACCTCTGTAAAATTGAACTTTACAAACATATCGTAAAACTAACCTTTATATAAGGTACAAATGTAACAAGAATGTCGTAATAAACAAAACCTCAGCACCAACTCAAAAGAAATGCTGAAGAGCAACAGGCTTAAACGGTTGCCCTGCTTGATGCCCTGACGCACCGGCACTCCGTACACGTGGCAGCCGCTGAAGGAGATGAGCACGTGGCGCCAGCATGCGTGCAAATAGACCACGAGGTGCACCGGGAGACCGAGACGTTCCAAGAGCTCCAGGAGGAGTTCCTGGTTGACACAGTGGAACGCATTGTGGAGATCGACCGCGACCGCCAAGACACCCTGCGTTTCCTCAGGCCGAATGCACCTACGCCTAGCCGATGCAGCCTCAGTTGCGGTTGCCTGGCTGTCCTGCGCCACGCACCTCTGTAACTCGAGTCAACTGCGCGCGAAGAACAGGTTCGCCTGCATGGACCGTCCGGGAACAGCGTAGGACTGCTCCGGACTTACCACGGATCCAGCGATCCTGCCTAGGCGCGCGACCCACAGCCTGGAGAACAACTTGACGTCCGAATTCACCAAGGTGATCGGACGCCAGTTGTTTAATTGGCGCATGTCTCCGCCTTTCGGCAGGAGACGCACTCTTGCTGAGCGAAACGAGGCCGGGACATTGCCCGTCTCTCGCATCAGCGTCGAGAGGCTGAGCACCAGGGGGATGAGTTCCGCCGCGAAGCACTGGTAGAACTCCGCAGGCAGACCATCCTCACCTGGCGCCTTTCGCCTCTTCAGGCCCGCTATGGCGACAGACACTTCTTCCGCCGTGAAGGGCGAATCCAAAGTGGCGCGTTCCTCCGCGTCGACAGCAGGGGCATCCGCCGGCAGAAGCAGCTCGGAGAGACTGCGTTCCGTCGGCTCCCTAGCACACAACGAGGAGTAGTAGCGCTTTAGGAGGCGGCGAACGTCGGCCGCGGTCGAGCATTCCAGGCCCTGGTCGTCGAGCAGACAAGCCGCTCCAGACTGCCAGATCTGGCGCTCGGCCTTAGCCTTGTACTCCGTAAGATGCTGGACGTCCGGGCATCGAGAGAATGTGCGGGCCTGCAGAAACTCTCTGCTGTTGGCCACGCCTTCCCCGAAGTCGCGGGGGAGCAGATGCAAGGAGAACCGGCAGCAGAACTCGCGGACCGATCTTTTTAGATCGTCCCAGTCCGCGAGCTCCCTTTTTTCTTGTGCTCCGTCGTCGCTGCCAAGTCGGCCACTGCGGTCTGCAGTTGCGGAGAGTGGCCAATCCGATGAGGAACAATGTGGGCTTGCTCTCCTGTCTCCCAGTTAACGGATCCGCCTGGCTGTAGCAAACCGTATACTCATGGGTGAGGAGCAACGAACAGCGCGCCAAACAACAGCGAAGAGCGCAACAGCTGTTTGCGCTCAACGACCGCCTCACGCTCCGGGAGTTCCTGGAGAATCCCCCAAAAAGAGCATGGGTAGGAAGAACTCCCCTCGCTGCAGTGCTGCCTTCCCTCATGGACCATCTGGGCAGCAACACCGCGGCGGCATGGGAAGTTTTTGCGAGAATCTCCGGTACAGAGAAGAGGATCGAAGAATGAAAAGCGGGCAGACTGTGCGATGCTGCGGTCCAGATTTCCACCCCTATTGGACTTTTGAGCTGGGGCGAGCTGCTGGATGTTCCGCCGGAACAACTGAAATGGACACCCATGCTGATGGACACCCGTGCCCTCCCATTGAATTCCCTGTGGCAGGAGTCCGCGTTCATGGTGCTGCACTGGGAACTCCCGTGAAACGCCCGCCGGCACCAGTGAACACTGGGAGCGGTAGATCCAAATTGTTTACGGTGTGGCGAGCGTGAGTCCCTCCTCCACTTGTTAGTGGATTGTGTTGCTCTTCGGCTCCTTTGGAATTGCTTTGCCGCGGCCATCGGGATCCCCTGCGGCAATCCCAAGGACTCAATTGGAACTCTCTTCGTTTGCGACGCCCTCCGGCCTGCGGCCTCGTTAGCAGCTCTGTGCTGCCTACGTGGGATCGTTGCCGCATGGAGCAAGGTCACAGGAGGACCTCGCGATGAGGGTGCCGTCCAATGCGCCGCCAAATTTATGAGGATGGCGACAGGATGTGCCCACCTGGACAGACAAATCAAAGAAGAGCTTGCCGGCATCCTAGAAAGAATATAACTGCCCCTTAGCAGAATGTGATTCCTTCCTGTGCCCCCCAGATGTTGTTTTTAATTATTTTTTTATTTTTGTTTTTGTTTTGTTTCTACCCCCTCTGCTGTCATGGTGGACCGTACCGGTCTGCGAACCGGTGACCCGACAGGCTCGCTATTGTTTGTTTGTGCGTGACTGAACCACTGGTTAAGCCACGAACTCTCGACGTGTCTTTTTCCAAAGAATAAACACCCCGGCGCTCAGGTGAGAAGCGAGCTCCCGAACGACAAAACCCCGAAGATGCTGGCGGAGGTGCTCCGCTGCCACCGGATTGCTGAGCCTGTCAGCCGGCATCCTCCAGACGTGCGTCGGAGGGCCCTTGCCAGGCGGGAGAAGCTCAAACTCCAGCCTGTGGTGGTCGGAAAGCTCGGGCGGCACGAAACCTCTTCGACCCACTCGACAGAGCAGGTGGTCGTCGAGGAACGCATTGTCTGGCAACGCGCGCATTCCAGGATCATCGGTAAGCAAATTCGAAGAGTGCACGGAAGCGCAAACCTCGTTCACAGCCGCTTCTGCCGGGAGAGAAATGCCGGCAGCCTACCGATAGCACGTGGACGTTGAAGTCCTCGGCCACGAGGTGAGCCATTTTGGGGCCGGAGTTACTGAGCCACTGGCTGCGTAGGCTACCGAAAAACTCGAGTCTCTAGGTGTGACGCCCGCCGCCGCTCGGCACGTACACATTCGTGACGACAAGGTCGATCTATTCGGACCACTTCGAACAAGCTGGTCCACACGACCTTCCCTATCGAAACGGACGTTCCGCACCGCCCCCGCCACCCTGCCCCGGACGAGGAATGAGACTCCGCAAGTATTCTGGGAACCTTGCCTCCAGTGGAGAGTCCCGCCTGCTCGACCTTCAAGATCGGCCACTTGCTTTTCGGAGATGTCGCGTATCTCCTGCAGCAGGACCAGATCGAAGTCACGCAAGACGTTGGCTACCAACCCCCTCTTCTCGGCGTCCTGCAGCCCGTTGACGTTCCAACAGGCCACGCAGACGCGACGAGAAGATGCGAGTCCGTGCATTACTGCTGCGGGTATGGCGGCGCGTTCCTCGCCCCGTCCGGCGAGGCATCAGCAGGGAGCACCGTGGATTGGGGAGCGGAACTGCACCCGGTCTCCGCGCACCGCACGCGGCTGGCTCTGTGGAGTCGAGGAGCATCACCTCGGGCTCCGGGGAGCATCGGGAACAGTTCCCGGCATCAGACTCGCGCCTGGAAAGTTTGGGCTTTGGCGCAGCCCCAGGTTGCCCCGGAGCTTGGCTCTCTATCTCACTCCCCTCGGACTCCAACCTGGAGCCCGAATGCTGAGCGCGCGACAGGCGTTTCTCCTGCCTGCTCTTTTGCTGGCAGCTGGAAGCTGGTCCAGCATCCGGAGAGGGTGCCGCCGTCGCCGATCCTGCTCTCGAGGTCTCGGCGTCAGCAGCTTCCCTTTGGCTGCGGGCGACAGCGACGGCGCACGCAACCGCAGAGGAGGCTTTTTCTTGCGCCTTCTTTGGCGCGCGGGGCTGCCTCTTCACCCCGCCTACCTTTATGATGGGGAAATGGAAAGGATCTCTTGTCTTCCTCTGTTTCTTCTTCCTCCCCACAAGAGACCTGCCAGCTCCCCCGTCCTCTGGGTTGCCTTGGCTCGATGAGAGGACCTGCAGGGTCCTTTGCATCCTTTCGAGGGCCTCCCGATAGGCGATCGCGGCCAGTTGCTTTCTCGCCACATTTACCTTTTGCACCTCCTTACAGGAAGATGCCGGCAAAGTGGTGGGATTCTTGGTAGTCGCGAGAGGCTTTGCAGCCTTTCCCGCGGTTCGGCTCGCCGTGGACGGCTTGCCTTTCGCGGACGGAAGGGCGCGCGACCCCTTATTAGAGGCTCCGGTGGACTTACCGCGCGTGCCACCGCCGTTTCGCTCCGGAGCGGGAACGGACGGGGACGGTTGTGCAGCCTTTGTCCGGATGTTTTCGGCAGGCTGCGTCGCGCGGGGCTTGCTGCTGGCAGAGTCAAGTGGCTTTTTGTCCTGTGCGGAGTTTTGGGGTGTGTTGTCCCCAGAAACTCTCGTGCGATCGGTTCTGGGCTCACTTTTTCGCTGCGGAGCTGCGTTCGCGCCGGATTTCTTGCCCGAAGACTCGGCTGATGCATTCTGCGCTGACGGCGAAGTTGCGGGGAGATTTCTCTCCCGACAGTTGGAGACCCAAGCGATTCATCGACAGGGCACCGGAATAGCTGACGAGAACATGACGTCCACTGCCGGGTGGCCTCATCTTTCAGAAGACGCAAGGAATGAGATCTCCGGCATCCAACGCCGGTTCTGAAAACAAGGAACGGCCGAAGCCAAAGCCTAACTCTCCCCATATCTTTATTTATATTTTTTCTATGTGTATTTGTGGTCCCCTCCCTCCCGTTCCGAACTTTCGGATTTACCGACCTGCGTGTCGGGAGCCCTCCCTTCGTTTTTCTTTGTTCTTTGTCCGGGAACTTTGTTCCCGAATAGTTTAGCAATAAAAGCCCCGGCACCACCGGGTGAAAAACAGCCGCCCCCTTGCGATCCTCTTGATTTCCTGGACGTCTTCCGCCGTGATCCGATTCCCGGCATTACTGCTAGGAAAGTGGCGTGTCGGACCCCGCCACCTGAGCGGGCGGCAGGTTTTCGGGGACGGAGGGCACCTGAGGCACCTGGATGGCCTCCATCTCCTCCGTGGAGGTGAGTGGGACGTTCTCGGGCGACGAGTCCCGAGTGCCCACGCTCATCGCACCCTCGCTGCCGGAAACGAACTCTTCCCCTTCCTCCGACGCGTCTTGGAGTGGCAACATGGATTGTGGCGTTCAGACTTCCGGCGACATAATTCTGCAGAGGAAGATGCTTTTCCGGCTTCTACGTCAGAGTCCGAGATCTCGTACCCTTTGTAGAGGCCGGACTCCTCAAACCCTTTTTCTGGGCCTGGGAGGGCGGTGGCAGCGCGGCGGTGACCTCTTGTATCGCTCTCGCTAGAGTTACGTCGTTCTCGACGGACGGCGCTGCCTCGCTCCCCTCCTTTGCTCCTTTGTTTGCTCGGCAGCGGTGAGTTCAGGGGCGCCGCACTGGTCGATAGCGAGATGCGGTCAAGGGTCACGCGGCAGCTCTTTGCTTTTTCGCGACGCGGCGGATTTTCACTGCGTGTCGCGATCGCTTTTGCTTTTTCAGCCATTTTCAAACTTTTTTCCCCCTTAACTACCTGCCATCTTTCCTCGATGTCCCCCTCGATCTTTTCAGCACTTTCGGCTGAGGTCGATACGGCAGCTTCGGCTGGTTTGTGCGGCGACTTTCGCTGCCAATTTTTTTTGTTTGTTAGCCTCGCGCTTTTTCTCATCTCTGGCAGACGCGACGCGGACGATACTTTGTGGGCACACCGCACTGGTGTGCCCCGTGATGTGGCACTGCTGGCACTGCACATTTGGGCACCTCTTTTTGAGGTGGCCTCAAGCGTTGCAGTGCGCGCAATATTTGGGTTTCCCCACATACCACAAGTCTACCGGTTCCCCGGCGACCTGTAGCTTGTGGGATAACCCACAGCCCTCGCGCACGGTGATTCGCGCTGTTGCGAGGCCCCCCAGAAGCTCGCAGTGCTCCATGAAGGGAGAGGGCTTCGTACACAGCTGGTGGACCGTACCATATTTCGCGAGTTCGTTGCGGGCGGCCTCTTTGGTCATCCGCAAAGTTATTCCAAGAAGGTGGACCGCCATCGAGGGGTCCACCGTGATCGGAAGGAGCTTTCCATCGCAACGGGGGTCCTCAGCAGTCGTTGGGCAGGGTCTGCCTGGTTGCAGACCACCTCAACGTACTGACCCCTGCTCCGGACAGTCATCGCACGAAGCTCCTCTTTCCTCATGCCGTGCACGTACATCGCCTTAGAGAAGGAGGCTGCGCTCTCCGGATTGTATAAGTGACCTACCTTGTAGAGGAGAATTGGGTTGCAGACCTTTTGTTCTGCCGGCGACGGGGACAGAACGGGCTGCGGTGTGGAACGCGACCTCCATCCTCCGACCCTTGCTTTTTGTTTGCCCCGTCCCTCCCCCCCTGTTGAATAAGAGGACGAAGGACCTCCTCCGTATCGCCCTTTGGGGCAACGGGAGGCCCCGGGTGCCTTTGAAGGACTTGCGGCACTGGCGGAATGCGGAAACCGCTCGCTTTGACCAGCCAGGATTCGAAGTTGTTACTCCATGGTCCTTCTGGGAATCATGGAGCCGCTCTCTCTCCTTCAGGATGGTGCCCTCGCCCTCTCCTCGCGTACTGTGGAGTTGGTTAATACCCTTCTCAGAGGGTTGCTCTGCAGAGTGTGAGAAACTCTCTGCTCCCTTCGGGGAGCTCCCTCTAGAGAAATTTGAAAGCGTTCCTTCGGGGTTCTCCTCGGAAGAGTAGCGAAAAGCGGATCCTTCAGTGGAGAAATGAGGAGCGGTTAAGATCCCTTCGGAGAACATAAGGAAGAGGTTTCCTCCGGAGTCCCTTTCGGATGCAATCAAGGCAAGAGGTCTTCCCTGCAACGCGCGCTGATGCCGCTGGACTCTGGAGAGGGGGAGCCCGGACTGTCGCAGGTGCGGAGAACAGGAATCTCCCTTCCCGCATCTGCTTGTGAACTGTGTCGCCCTTTGGCCCCTATGGGAATGTTTCGGAACGACCCTCCGGATCCCGGCTGGCAATCCCAGGGAAGTTTTACAATTCCTGGTGCAGAACGCCCTGCAGCCAGCCGCAGCCCCAGCAGCGCATAGCCTTGCGCACGGGCAGTATCGTAGGCGAGGAAGGCGACTGAGCCGCGATTATTGCTAGCAGCGCTTTACTGCATTCGCGGAATCGTGGCGGCCTGGAGCTAAGCCGACAGAGATAGAAGCGGAAGGGACGCCGTCCAGTTGGCAATTCGCTTTCTGAGGATGGAGGCCAGATGGCCATATCTTGGACCTAGCCGAACGGACCTATTCGGTATCCTGGAAAGGATACAGGCTCCCTCCAGTGGACAGCAGTCCCTTCCCGACCCTCCTAAAGGTTTTTTAATTTATTTTTATTCACTTTTTATCTTCTTTTTCATTTGTTTTTCCCCCATCCCCTTGCGCTGTCGAGGGGATCCACGCCGGTCTGCGCACCGGTGACGCGGAACTGAGTGTAGTAGGACCACGTGCCCTACCACAATTAATTTCTTTTCAATTTTAAGAAATGCCACGGCGTGTCCGGGTGTAAATTCGGAGAAGAAATGAGGAGCGGGCCGCATAAAACAGGGTCCCTCGGGAAAGAATAAAGATTCCCTCCAGAAACAACCAGGGCAAGGGTCCTTCAGGTCTTTGGCACAAGAGGAGGTACTTGGCTTGATCGAGATGGCAAGATGCATCTTGTAGCAGCAACGGATTTCCTGCGTTGCATTTTGGAAGCTGAAGCCATTTGTAATCACACGGAGCTGTTGAAACATCCTAGGGATGAATGCAAGCAAGGAGAGCAGCAGAACTTCATTTCGTTTTCGGATACCCCAGCCACGTCTGAGGTCACTCAGACGTGGCTGGAGAGTGTTGCTGAAACACCGACCGTGGTGTCACCCTCAGAGAACTATGGAGAGTGTTCTTGTGTACTTTTCCCAGGAGTCAGGAATCTCTGGGTTTCGCGGTGACGAGACCTCTTGATCGTCACTCTGTGAGCGAACTCCGTGTCTCGCTGACGGACAGAATGCAAAAGCTCTTACTGCTGCCAGAAAATCGGACATCGGAAAGTACAGAGGTCGCGATTTCTAAATGGCGCTTCACACTTTCCAGTACATTTCTATTTCTTGTGCACTTATTTCTTCTATGCGTTCTTCCAGATAAATGGCCATTTTGTACTCCGAACCCGATCGCACAGGAATCAACCCTCTTCTGTATTGTCCCTTTATTACGTCTCGCGTAAAAGTCTTTGTTCCTCACAATCTGTTGCCTTTATCTCCTGTGGTTTTATGCTACTTCATCTGATCTTGCTGTGGACTCCGATCACTCTGCTAATGCTTCAGTGGTAATGAGATTCATTTGAGTTCTGTGGTGACGCCTCTGTTTAGTGGCTCCAGCACCGTGAGTTGGACTCTGCAAGAAGTTCTGCCGGGTGTTTCACATCCGGAATTAATCGAGCAGCAGACTTCTGCTGCAGTCTTCATTGGTGCTGATGAATAAATCATGCAGATTTCTAGTCAACACAACGCGCTCTGAGATGTGCAGCTTTCTCTGTCCCGTATTACCTCGAGGGCATTCGTCACTTCGCAAGGGCTCATGTGAACGGTACTGCAGTTGTGTCATTCCCAATCCCGAAATGGTTTGAAACCTGCACATCCTGCCTCCATGTCATCATTCCATGATTTTTCCACAGTATAAACTCCACTACATTAGACACTACACTACATTACACCTCCTCCTCCATTACATCCAAGTATGGGGCTCGTATGTGTGGATATTTTGAAAAGGGAGATGTAAATTGCCGTCATGATTAATGTTGTCCATTTTTCTTCACACCTAGGTGGAATCTTCTTCTCCTTTAGGTGGTAAATTCAATTTCTCCGAAACAGTAGTTGCTTCCTTTGGGAAATTGCCATCATGTTAGGGCGAGTTCTTTCCAAGGTTCCATGACTCTTTTTTGTCTTTCTTTGAAGGTATGATTTCTCTGACGAATTTTGTGTAACGTTTTAAAAGTCTTTGTAGTCTTGTAATGTCTGCTCTTCATTGGCTCCATTGAAAGCCACCTATTTCATCATTATGGATTTGTCTTTCTGTTTCCATTTGGAGGAGTTGTTGGGATCTTTCTATTTATAGACCTTTCATTGCTTATAGAAATAAAATATGTCTTTCGAAGATGATTCGGCGTTCTCTAGTTTTCAGCTTCCCTTTACTACTACTGATTTCTTGGTGTGGCAACGTTAGTACTTTCAAGATGAAACAAATCTGAAAATGTCATGTTGTGGACACTGAGTCTTCTTTTCCCAAGACTGATGAACATTAAATATTCTGGATCTTGAAACTTGGGTCTTGATAGGCATAGCAGTTCCAGTGGGTTGGTCGATGTCTCCTTTAAATAGACTGTTTCATTCTGATTCCCGTAATTACCTGGTTTCGCGATTGCCCTTTCTGAAGATGTACATTCCAGTATCTTTGTATCTTTTGGTGATCATGAGTCTGTAGACATCATTCTACTAGTCTACAGACTAGTAGAATGATTCTGCAGTCAGCCTTCGCAAACCGGTTCCACCTACTGACTGTCTCTTCAGACTAAGTGCTTCACGTGGGTCCTCAGGTACATTCCTTGACCAACTAAAGATATGTAATAAGTCTTTCTGTTCCAGGATGCCCACTGTGGATGCGTATTTGATGTGCCTTTCATTTTGTCGCAGCTTCTGTGTGCATTCGAGATCTATCCTTGTATCATGCATCCGAAAAACTCGTTAAATGCTCAATAGATCCCTCGTTTACACTGCTTGGTCCATCCTCCATTGCCGGCATTTAAGTATTAGGATTCCTTGGCGGGGCATCGTTTCCCCCGTTTGGGGATAATTTCCTTGCTTTACTCTTAGTCCGTCAGCTGCCTTTCATATGAGTGCTCAATATCTACGCTGAAGATCACTTTTGCAATAGACTTTCGAACCTATGCATCTAAAAAAGCATCCTCCGCTCCCAGTCTCTTATTATTTTTTTTGCCTGTTCTTCTGGATGACTGGATGAACCTCTTTCGCGAGACTATTATTTCTCAAAAGCCTTTGCTCAGGAATCCTAGGAGCAGACAACGCAAAGGGGCTCTGCTCCAGTACAGCTTGAAATGCAGGGAAAACTGAGAGTAGGTGCTGCACCTTCGCAGGAGCTGTAGCGAGAGCTGAGGCATACACTACAGCCACTCTTAATGCCCCATTCCGCAAGTGAAACGGACTCAGTTGCCGTACCCTGACTGTCTTTGAGAGTGTCGGGTTCCATCGCGCACGTCCTGTAAGAGAAGACAAAAAGTACATTGTGATGCAGAGCTTCTCACATCAAACATCTCATCGTGGCAGGCAGCCATTAAGTTGACCAACTGTTAGCTATGAAGGTAATCAGCTCCACTTCCTTCTTCAGACTCTTGGTCAGAAATGGTGATGTGTTTTCCAGAAGGATGCTTTAGTAGCCATTAGTAGAATAGCTGTTGCAAACATGTATTCAGATTCTCTGCATCCTTGAGCTCTTTCATAGAAGTATCCGACAACGGTTGTTGAACTGGTGCACATTTAGAATCTGCATCTGGAGCCATAGTCCAGTTAGTTGGTGCGAATCACTTCATCATTTCTTGGATTCTTCTCCGTCCAGTTTTTGACACCCTGTGCTGCCATTCTGCTGTGTTCAGTAGCATGCGTCGGAGTTGTCTTTCAAAGCAGAGGCTGATAGGGAGTGCAAGAAGAAGGCGTGTGTTCCTCAAATGACCACTGTTTCCGATTCTCGTATTTCTTTGGAGATCTTCACTGTGTGTTCCAGGGGGTCTTGACTTGCGTGTTTCATGCAGATAGTCGTCGTCCATTTGATTGCAGTCCATATTTTTATGCTCTTGACAGTCTCCAGGATCAAACTCTTTCCCGACACTTTTATGTGTTTTGCCATTTCATCTCTCAGCCACCGCGTTACATCTAACATTTGTTCCACGAGCGTGTAATCGTATTTGTGGATCTTTTGCTATTTTGCTGGGGCCTGTTCTTGATCTTCCAGCTTTCTATAGTGCCTTCTTGATGCGTATACTTATCTTGCCCACCGAGACACTCCCTTATCTGTTGCTCGCAGCTTCCGTGTCGTGGATGCAGTCCACATCTGCTCCTTCCTCTTCAGGTATAACCGTTCTGAGAACTTTGTCGCTGTCCTCCTTGTGCTCTTCTAAAAAGATGGCGAAGTCTTTTCGCATCTCTACACGCCAATGTAGTAGGCCGATGCGCTTGGCACGTCTTTGTTCCGGTTCAAAACTGCGGTCTGTGCAAACTGACATTTGAAGCCAGGATCGTTGTTCAATCGATTTCCGGTAGGAATCCAAACCTGTCTCTCAGCAGCTCGTAAACGGATAAGGGTTGCTTTTCTAGAGTCCTTCGGGTCATGGTAACTTGGCATTCTTTGTACTTCAGCCCTTTGATGGTCAGCTTTGGATGAGCTGGAGCTTCATAGGTGATCCTTTATTTAAGTCACCTCCACGTTGATCGAGCACGAATTTTGATGTCGTCTTTTCTGGCGTCTTGCTCGAGCGGAATTTTCAACGGTGGACTTTGCATCTGCTGACAATGTTTAGACGACTCCATAGTATCGCTCAGAAAGATTCCGAAGGATATTCCGTCCTCTGTAGGAGCAGCCAGCGCCTTGGAGTTCTTAAAGTTATGAATATTTCCCATGTCTGGCCATATTACTTTGCCTCCCTCATCCACTGCTCCTAATGCACCCATTGTAGGCGCATGTGACGTTTCTGTAGAAACGCTGAGCAAGAGATCCGGACACCTGTTAAGAAATCTACTGACTTTCTTGTTTCTCCCTTTGGAGATATTCTTCATTTTAACTTCAAGTGTAGTTATGCATCCGCCTACGTGCATCAAAGATAGCTCTTGGAAACACATTTCGGAAGCCTCAACATCCATAGCATACCATCCTGCCGTGGGTGATATTCTGGGTATTCATCTCGCCTTATTGGCTGGTTACCAGGCGCCGTCTGCTCCAAAGATAAGGAACGGCAGTCTCCTACTGATGTGGTAGGTGTTCTTTTGCCCTAGTCGCAGTGGAGAACAAATTCTTGGGAGGCCGGATGACGGGCAATCTGGTGGACGCCACTGCTTCTTGTTCCCAAGCGGAGAAACTTCGTCGGTGGTGAGGACTGTTGAGGAGCGCTTTCACCTTCCCCGAAGAAATAGAGGCTCCTCCCCCTGTCTGTTTTCCCTGCTTTCCTTCCAGCTTTTTTTTCTTCCGGGTTTTCGTTAAACGCTGAAGAACTGCTTCCTTCCTTGAGGGGGACTCACGAAGCTCTTTGGCACCGTTCTTCCACGCCACCTGAGAATGCGGGTAACTCTTCAGGTTACATGGAGTAAACTCAGGGATGGACCACCCCATGAACTCAGGAAGGCTCTGAAGGAAAAAATCCGTTCCTCTTGCCCTTGGTAAGAGAAGGAAACCTCTCCCTAATTCTCTCCAAAGAGACCTCCTGCTTTGTGGTAGCCGCCCCTCATTTCTTCTCTGGAGGAGAACTCGCAAAGGAACCGATTCTTTTTGTTGCTCCTCCGAAGAGAATCCCAGAGAGATACTCCCAAATTTCTCTGAAGGGCGCCTCCCAAATGGAGTATCTCACTTCCCACACTGGAGAGTCAACCCCCTGAGGAGGGCATCAGCCAGCTCCATGGCACTACGGCTCCGTTTTCACAACCGGAGGGGAACCCCGAAGGAAACCGACTCCTTGATTCTGATTCCTGGAAGGAACCCCTAGGGTCGACCTTCCAATCTCGGCCAGTCATCGGGGGCACACGCACGCCTCATCCCGCAGGGTGACTCTGAAACCCACGAGGCACCCATTTCTCGGTGTCGATCCTTCCCAAGTATTCGAACCCACAGCACTTGGTGTCACATGTAGAGACCTTGGCCGCCCTGCCACCGACGCGGATAGGACGGATGTCCTTCGTGTCTGAACACTTCCGTGTTCCTGCCGAATTGGAAGTGAGGCTGCGCCGCTGTCTTTGCCCTGGAGTTTTTCCATCTCCATTCTTCTTCAAAGTTTTGTTCCAGGTACAGGGGTGGTGGGATCGTCCCTGAACCTCTCGATCCGCTGCGATGTCCTCGAGGAGTTCCGGAGGAGGTCTCTTTAGGCTCTCCGCCGCCCAGAGGACGCCGCGACGAACTTGCTGTGGTGTTTCTTCGCGCACAGCGGGGTTCTCTTAGGCGCGATAATTTTACACCCGGTTGCACCGGGGAGTTTATTTCTCTTACAGGGATCGATAGGAGGCAAAAGATTCACCGATTCCAATTATTACACTAAAAAAAGGGGCGGGAGATGGCGAGGTCCATCATGCCCACGAAGGGGAAGGGGTATGAAACAAAAATAGAAAAAAAAAGGAAACAAACTACAACAAACAAAAAACTAAAAAAAAAAAATATTGTTTGGAGAGAAGGAAGGGGATCACATTTCGTGGGGGGTGAGGCCTCTGCATCCGTTGAAGGATGTCAGCAAACTCCTTCTTCCTTTTCAGGTGATGCCACCTCGAATCCATTCGCAGGAAGCGGATGGAGTGCAGGGCAGCTCCCCTATAGCTCCCGCCTCTCGGCGTCGCACTTCACCGCGACCACACCGCGCACGCAGCACAGAGCTGAGATTGCGGCTGAGAGCGTCATGGAGCCCCGCACGAAAAGGAACCTCAACGAGGCTCTGGGATCGTCCACGGGGTGCGAAAAGGACGCAGAGAGACGTTCTCACAAGTCCCTCCGGGACTTGGGGAACATTTGACGCACTGCACTAAGAGGTGGGAGAAGGTCTCTTCCTGCCCGCACCCACTCTCTCCCCTTAAAGTGTAAGGAGTCGCCGTTGATGCTGCTGCAATGGGGCTTCCCGTGCGACGCTCACCGGAATCATTAGACAAGGAGGTGAAGGGCGGACCCAAACTGTGCAAGCTGCGGGGAGCGGGAATCCATCCTGCACCTTCTAATGGACTGTGTTGTCCTCCGAACCCTTTGGAAATGCTTTGTCGCGACCTTTGGAACCCACGGCGGCAACGTCAGAGACGTTGGACCGCCTGTTCCTGCGCGACTCCCTCACGCCGGCCGCATCCCTAGCAGCACTTTGGTGCCCAACGGCGGGATCGTGGCTGCATGGAGCAACTCCCGAGGAGGCCAGTACGACAGGGATACCATCTATTTTGCTGTCCTCTTCATGAGGATGGCATCAAGATGGCCCCATCTGGGAGTCTTGAAACAGGAACTTGCCGGCATCCTTACAAGGATGCAGAAGACACCCTCCCGCACACAGGGATCCTTTCCCGAACCCCCCTTCTATCTTCTGACTGTATGTTTTTGGTTTTGGTTTTGTTCTTTTTGTTTACCTGCCCCTCCCCTGTGCTGCCAGGGCGAACTCCTCTGGCCTGCGTGCCATTTCCCGGCAGGTTCCTTCTCGTATTTCTAAGTAACGTGAAGGATCAGACGTCCTGATTGCATGGGGGGAGGAAGCGACTACGAAACCCACGACGCACCCCTATTCTCGGCATCGATCCTCCACATGGGGATTTAACTCGCTTGAATGCTTGGTGCCACGCGAGGAGACCACAGCCACACGGCTGCCCCCAGGGTGGAAGTGTCGACAGTGAAATGGTACAGGGGTTTTGCAAGTTCATCAATCATCTGAAGAAGGGAGAAAGGAAGCAAGAGTAATCGGTACTCGTTGACGCATCCAGGATGTCAAGGCGCACCTCCAAGCCAAACATCCGCTGTCGGAGGCTGCAAAGCTGTCCCTCCAGCTGAGATTCGAACCCGCACCATGAGCAGAAACCGCAGCTACACGGCCGCCATCTCGAGCAAAAGGGGAACCGAGTTCTTTTTCAAGAGGCTGCTTTCCGCTCGAGATTCGTGACTCAAAAGCTCATCTTTGTCTCACCTTGATGGGCTGGGTCCGTAACGTCCAGCTCAGAACATTTCCTTGGTCTAGGTCTGCGCCTCGGGACTCAAACTCGAACATCGCTCTTCAATCCACTGTTTAGCTAGCGAGTAGCATCCACAGTGGATGATGAGGATTCTTCATGACAATTCAAGTGTCACCATTTCGCTGCCCGGATGAAGCACCGGATTTTGACTTCCGTGTTCTGAAAGAAAGTTTCCATTGGAGTTTAGTACTTGGATACATGAAACGCACGCGCACTGCAGCTCACGGTGGCCGGATCCTCTTCTGACCGCCTGAGATGCCCGATGAAAGTTTTCTTCCACGAAAGCGCAGCCAAGGAAAACACCATGCAGGAATGTCTCCTGCCTTTCTGATCACCGGAGATGGTCTGGGCTCTAACCTGAGATGGATGCACATTTTCCGGTGACATCGCTGCTTTTCTTGTTTCTTACCTCCGCTCACCGCGTTTTGAGTGAACTTGGGTCGAGGTCAATCTCCAGCGACACTGCACGCTCGTGCGAGCAGGGGCAGCAACCCTCACGTGCTTCATCACGAGAACAACCAGTACCCTTCCTCAGCTGTGAACGCTCTTCCCGTGCAAATAGTGATCCGATAGCGCACCATTCGCACCATTCCCTGTGGCTCCCCTTCAGTGCTTCCGTCGCTTCACCCCACTCGGACAGCCACCGTTCCCCACGCTGCTGTTACTTCAAATACCACACTAGTTGGACTAGCTGTTACACTGGCAGCTCATCCGGACCATGTGGTCTCAGAGAGGATCAGAACCGCATCGTTCTCTCGGTGCTACCCGAACCAATGGATGCGAATTCGAGTTCCCTGCCGGGCGCCAGACTGCACGAGTCCCTAGCTCTCTAGGACCCGTTCCCTGGGAATTGTCCCCAGTCTCAGTGGCACTCCGTCCAGGCGACATGATCCTCGCAGTCTTGCACAACTTCATCCCAACGAACTCTCACTCTTCCGGAGCAAGAGACCCGTCTCACCCACGTGGAGGTTTCGACGCTTCGCCCAGCCGCAGTTCCTCGGATGACGGGTGAAGGGGGCAACCCATGATCGGAACCCTGGAAAATCGTCCATTTCCTCCTAATCCTGCTGAAGCAGTCGTTCCTGGAATGAGACGATTCATCGCCTCGTTCAAGGAAGCGACGATCGATCTTCCCATAGCCCCTATCCTCCTTCCCTCCTTCCCATACTTCCCTCATTGATGATCCTTCCCACACTTCCCATACATATGGCTCCCACTGAACCGCTCATGAGTCGTTCACTGGGAGCCGATCGATGCACAGTGGGGGATTATCTGGAGCACTAGGGATGCTGGGAGCAGTGCGCTCCATTGACTAGAGGGAGTGAGGATTTTTGAAAAGCAGATGAAGTGTACGCGAATTCGGGAAGCGAGGGGGTGAGGTGGGGAGGAGTGAAGCGGTGGCGGGCGTGCTCTGCGAGCGAAGAGGGGATGCCTACTGAGCGCAGGAGGTTGCTGTGGGGTGAGCACTCCTCGGCAACTGTGTGGAGGAGCCTTCAGGAGATTCTGCCATTCGCGAAGAAGCGAGGTTTGAGGAGCAGATTCTACTCTGGCCAAACGATCTACGTCGAGACTTTGGCGCAATCCCGACGCAGAAGCAGGCAAATGAGGATGCGACTGCGAGTGGATACCACTGCTGCTGCAGTCACCGACCGAATACCAGTGGCTGCGGTAGTAACAGCACAGGAAGCAGCGGGTATTAATGCCTTACTCGACCCACTACTAATGAGATGAGACAAGGAGTAGGGGCAGCGAGCGACGGAAGAAAGAAGAGTGTGCAGGCGAAACCTGCAACCAAAGTTTCATTCGAGAAGCATCGATCCATTGGAGAACGCTCCTTGCTTCCTGAATTCCTTCGGCCTCCTGAACCCTGGATGCTTCGCGTTTTCCATCAATTGGGGCGCGTTTGAGACCGAGTCTGTTATCTCTGCACAGCCATTCAGCTCCGACAGCCTCCCGTTCTCCTCACAGCTCGCATAGTCGAGCGATGCCTCTCTCTTCCTCTTAAGCGTTCTTTTAAATACTCCCCGCCTTGACCCCCTGACCTTGGAATTTCGTTTGCATCTGTACACGGCTCACGTCTTCCGAGGGGTGGAAAGGGTATGGGAAGATCGATCATCGCTTCCCTGAATGGGGCGATGAAAAGTCTCATTCCAGGAACGACTGCTTCAGCAGGATCAGGAGGAAATGGACGATTTTCCAGGGTTCCGAGCATGGGTTGCCTCCTGCACCCGTCATCCGAAAGACTGCGGCTGGGCGAAGAGTCGAAACTGCCACTTGAGTGAGACGGGTCTCCTGTTCCGGAAGAGTGGGAGTTCATTGGGATGCAGATGAGCGGGACCGCAAGGAGCATCCTGCCTGGGCAGAGTGGTGCAGATCAGAAAGGAGTCCTTGGTTTTTCAGAGGCGCCTGTGTCGTTATTCTTCGCCTACCAATGGTAGACCCTCGGTACATGGGATGCTGCTCACCTCTAAATCCGTCAGCGCCCAGTAGAACTCATCTCATGTTTCCTGAAGGGCGGTCGTGGTACAACACTTGGCAGGTCAAATGACGTTTCTTCCTTCATCACTTGGCTGCCTGTCACGCGCTATCCATCCACGTCACGGCTGCCGCGGTCTCAGCGGCATCACGCTGAGAACACGCAGCTCATCTACTCGAACTGTGCAAGCAACGTGAGCTGGCCGTCCGCAGCGTTCGCATTCTCACTCCGACGTCAACTCCCGTTTCCAGGTGCTCATCGTTCAAGCTGTTCCATGCGTCCGCTCGTCGCATTACCTTTCTATTGAAATCGGGTAGCCTTGCGGCAACGGACTTCTTCCTGAGACAAAGTGAGTGAGCAGGTTCGCGATCAGTTCCCGTTTCCACGCCCCCTCTCCCCGTTTTGTGCACCATCACGACTCACTCTTCGGCATGGCGCTGGCAGTAGCAGTGGAGGACTCTTGTCGTTGCTGCTGCGCTTCCGCCACAGGATGCGGGGATTGGATTTGACTTGCCTCCGAAGCAACTCGCTTCTGGAAGCCTACCCGTGGGCTCCTGCAGCCCAACGAACTTCGGTGCCTGGCGGCAGGAAGCGGTTGTGTCGTGGGCTGCAAACCAGGGAATGCACACCCACAGAAACTTCGTCCCCTGCGGCTTTTCCTCAGCCGTATTTTTGAAAGCAGGACTCGCCGAAGTAGTTGACCCTGGTCTCCATGCCCCTTGCCGTGGCGCTGTCTGTCCCCGGAGCAAGCGAAGACAGTTGCCCACCGGTGGGGAGGAGTTCTCCTGCAGCATTGCGGGAAAGCGGATGGAAGACACGCAAACTGGTGGAAGCCGCAGCTCCCCATATCCAGACGAAGAGTGAACTCCTGAGTGCCGACCCCGAGGGACTCGTGGTCCCTCCCCAGCAGTGCAGAAACAATAGCACAACCTGTCTTTCTTAAAGCAAACATTTCAGTTTGAGTTGCAAACAGGCTGCCCTGCTGTTTGTGCAATGGAGGTTCCCAGTGCAATCAGCGCCTGTTTCCGGGGGAACTGACTCCCCGAACTGTGCCAGCTGCGGGTCTTGGACTTGATCCCGCACCTGTTTTTGGACTGTGGTGGCCTCCAAGAACTGTGGTGGAGGTTCGCGCAGTTCTGGCTGTCAGTGCTCTGAACCAGGATGACAGCGCCCGTGACCTGCTGCGGCAGTTCTTCCCGCGTAGCGGGCTCTCGGCTGCTGCAGTCATCGCGGCGACGGGCTGCGTCTGCGCCATCGTCCACAGTCCACCATGTCTTGCAGACGCAGAAGCAGCGAAGGGAGGCCATTATAATGGCAGCTACCTACATGAGGACTGCCGTTAGGTGACCTCACCTGGAAGAGGAAGTAAGCACAGAGATTCCATCCCCTCTCCTTTTGTTTTTTGTTTTTTTTTTTGTGGTCCCCTCCCATTCGTTCTGGAACTTTCCCGTTTTTTTCATTGCTCAGGAAGGAGTGCTACTAAAGATCATTGCCAACTCCCTCCCGTATTTCCATATTTATTCGTTGTCTCTTTGCTCCTTTCGGACTCTCAGAGGTTCCGACCTGCGTGCCTATGGACTCCTCGCCCTGAAATTCCTTTGTTTTCGGTAGAGAACCAGCGTGTTTCCAAACTGGTTTGTTTTTTTCGAATAAAGCCCCGGCATGACCGTGTGATCGATCTTGACGGACGCTGGGCGTGTAACGTCTTTCCACTCCAAGTGAGCAGGCCGACTGCGCAACGCCTCCAGCCATCGGCGCTCGCTTTGCTTCTTCTTGAGTGTGACTCTGCCACCACTTTCGCTTCGCTGGTGCGTTGGCGGCGGGAGGCCGACCGACCTTACCACTAGAGAGTCGTTTGACTGCAATGCCAGCGTGCGTTAAATTCCCGCACATTCCCTCGAGCCACTTTCTGCCGAGCGCCTCGCAACTCGTGTTGCGTTTGCCGTTAGGTTCCCTGGGGAGGGCGCCAGCCAGCAGCACGATTGGATTCCGCTTTCGGAGCCGTGTGATGGCAGTGCTCCCACTGAGTGCTGTGTACCCTGAAGCAAAGGTGCATGCGCCCCTAAAGGATGGGCGTGCCATTAGCGGTTATCAGACGAAAGAACATCGCTTCCCACATGGAAACGGTGTTTCTGAAGTGATCCAGCCGCAGTATCACTCTGGAGCTCGGTAGAGCGGGAGTGGATGCTCACCTGCAGGAGCCTCGCTTACAAGGCGATGTCTTCCGCAAAGCAGGATGCTCTGCTCGCGAGGTTGCAGCCGCGGCTTTGAATGGTTCTGTGGCGGCCTGCGTGCGCGCCTGTGGATGCATTTGCCTGCTCTGTGAGGAAGCTGGGCTTGCAGCACAAGCGGGATAAATGATTTGCACACCCGGCAGGGGTAGGCAAGACGAATGCTTATCGCTGGAAGCTGCGAGAACCTCTTCGAGCTCGACTGCAGGCGGTTTCCAGCTTCGGGCGGCAAGTAAAAGTCCTACAAAAAAACATTCTGCCCATGTGGTTGCGGTTGGGAGTTTGCAGAGTGCCAAGATGCGCTTCTGCAGTGATGCTGCTTCCGCTCTTCGCATGCAGAGCTGCAAGGCAAAGCGATCTCAAGGAACGCCTACGTTTTTCTGAATTTCATCTGACGCACGCAACTCCGCAGCCCTGGTTGTACTCTGAGACTAGCGATTCAGAGTGCTTTGCGGAGGCTGGTAGGCAATCGATGTCTCCGGTCGCAACGAAGACAGATAAAAATCTTTCTTCAATAGCAAAGGGACAAGAGTTCAACCTCCGGGACCTTGTGGAGCCTCAGAAGTCGATGCGACACGTGGCACTGCCTAAGAGAACCAGGGATTCTGGCCTGGGCACGTGCTAATTTGTGAGCATGATGAATGCGCACGCCATTCGGGAGATCCTTCTGTTGTTTGGCAGGGATCAAGTTGTTTGGAGTTCATCTATTCGACAGAAAGCCTAAAAGGATGATGAGGGACAGTACAGTGGGCATCGTGATCAGTTTGCAGATAGTGACCGTGGGCGCAGGAAGTGCACTTGATTTAACAACGAAGTCCCCAGGAAGAGACTCGGGATTTGAACTTGGCTGCTAAGACTACATAAGAAATGGGAAGATGAAAACAGAGCTCAGGATTTGAATTCCCAAATGGATCTTAAAAGATATTCATATTCATTTACATTTCGGGTAGAGTAGGAGCGGAGGAGAATTGGTTCGTGTTTGGTCAGCGGGCAGAAGGTAATGGTATCTAGAAAATCTGACGAGTCTTCCACGAGCAGCTCTGGAGTAAGAAGATGTTTGCGAATCCCCAAACGTGACTCTGCCAGCGACTTTGATAAGAATCCTTACTTTGCTCTCGAGTATTCACTCATATTCAGGATATGATGCTTAAGAATGGAAAGGAGCTCCAGGTATCGGAAGCAACAGATCGCAGATAGCAACTTCCAGCGGTGAGAAATTTCGTTACTTAGCGGTAAGAAAAGTTTTCAGAATCAGAAACTTCCATCTGAAGCCAAACAGATGAGTTGTATTCATGGGGAACGTTTATGGCTGGTGAGAAAAGTTTTCAGCTCGGACAGGAGTCTGGTGTGAAGATAAGTGGTGCAGAATTAAAGAGCGCAAGAAGTCTAAGAAACGTGGAGACGCTGGAATCATGGAAACGTGAGAGAGAGAGAGCTGAAAATTTCAGTTCTGTTGTAGGGGCGAGAAGGAAGGAAGGAGGAGGAGGGGAATATCACTGCTATGATTAGGGAAGAGCTCTTCGTGGCTGTTAACGGGCGATCAAGTGGCTTTCTTTCCCGAGTGAAAGGATTCCTCCGCAGCAAGTCCTTTCTCAAGCAATAGCATGCTGAGACACGTGCTGGACTCTAGTAAAGCCAACAGGGAAAAGACAAGTGTTCTGGGCATGCCAGCCTCCCACTGCAGTGGGTTTCGGTTGCCAACTGAGGCTGGCACAAGGAAAAGAGAGCCGTATCTCGGGAAGATGCAGGAACGAAGAGCGCTTGCTCGCTGCTCTGCAACATCAAAGGATGAGTGGGAGACTGCACCCCAGCATAGCAAATAGTTGGGACGTACAGCCTCTCAAAGAGAGTAGTTGATTGGAGGAGGAGAAAAGAGATACACAGCTCAGGACTGTGGCTTTCAGAGAATCGCTCTGGACGTACTGTCCATCAGAATGGCACCCTATCTCTAAATCGTAGATAATTTGCGATGCATGCATGAGGAGGTCACGACAAGTAGCCATCGTTCTCGGATCACAGGTCACAACGCTCTTTTCCGTGGGACAGTGCGACAAAGTAAAACCATGGCTTATGTGTTTCTTCTGGTGCCCTACTTTCTTCCGCGGTCAGTCATCGAGAGACGCCCTCATGAATCAAAGGTGGTGTCCATTGCACTGCTCCAACCATCGCCAGAAAGAAAAGCAGCAACCATGTTGCCGGAGCTTTCCTCTGCTGGTTTCTGGGGACCACGGAGAGATGGTCCT
Organism: Raillietiella orientalis; assembly: GCA_036172245.1. Classification (NCBI taxonomy): domain Eukaryota; kingdom Metazoa; phylum Arthropoda; class Ichthyostraca; order Raillietiellida; family Raillietiellidae; genus Raillietiella; species Raillietiella orientalis. Next base: position 4,005,932 of record JAYWIR010000015.1, read on the forward strand.
CTGTGCGACAAAACACCCAACACCATGATTTCTTTGCTGGTGTAAAACGCAAAAGATGATGTAGCTTGCCAAGCTGATGCTCTCCTGCGTGTACGGCAAGATACCGCAAAGGTGGTCACGGGGAGCATGCGATGCGGAAGAAGAAGCAGGGAGATGAAGAGAAATCGATGCAGCTAGATGAAAGAAGGGTGGCGAGGCCGAAAAGCGAAAAGGGTCACCGGACGTTCAGCAAATGCACTGAAGACTTGCTGCGGGAGCATTACAGACCGGGTGACTGGTGCGAGGAGGCGAAGTGCCTCGGAGCTGGATGGCGCCAGGTGTGAGCTCGAATGGAGGCAGGCAGAGTGTGCTTCTGTTGAGTCTGAGCATGCGACTCGCCCAGTGAGTTTTAATCATCAGGCGAGCTTGAACGAAAGATTCTGTCCTTCTCTTTCTTATGCGTGAATTCCTGCTTCCTCGGCCTCCTCGGTGAGAACGGAGTAAAGAAAAGCCAGCTTACTGGCTGCAGGGATCTTCGCCGCCGGTCTTCTGTACTTCGGAGGCGAAGTGCGCCTCTCGGCTGGCATGGCATCTTGCTACCCTCTCCAGTGTCATTTGGACGCAAGTCGGTCTGGCTCCGCTCAGAAACAGGAGGGTTACTCTCTTTCGAAAGCGCTGCTCACGCTTACCGCCTGCCTTGGCTGAGTGACCTCTGAAGCGACGACTCTTCCGGAAAAGGTCGTGAGGAACCTCTCCGGGACGACTGTCCGTGCTTACTTTGCTCTTAGCGGCAAGTCCGTCTGCCAATGATGAATTTCTTCCGAAGGCTGGCAAAGTTCCACAGCTCGTAATTACACGCCAGTGACCCAGCATCGTGTCCCTGTGGCACAAGCTCGCTCCCAATGCTTCCATACTCCTCCTCCTCATCGTCCCTCCCTCAACTGCTCCCAGCATTTCTTTCTTCCTTTTCCTACCAGCATCTAGGTTAGGTTTTCTCCATTCTGTACCACCAACTCTCTAGCAAAAGAGAACCGCGGACTCGAGCACGACCTGTTGCTAGTCACCCATGGGGCATCAGGCTTGTCAAAGCATCCAGAGACAAGAATACACGGAAACTGTAGAGCTCGCTTCTTGCATCTAGAAAAGATTGATGATGGAGCCACCAGATGTACGCCAGAGGAATGCATCTGGCGGCTCGCGTTGCAAGCCACTTGAGCAGACGTGCAACGCTCGCCACAGCTCGGGTTTAGTTTGTCAGGGGACCTGCGCCATAACCTCAGAGGTCATGAAGAGACAGAGAGACATCTCTGTCCTTGTCTGCCTGTGGGAACAGGAATCTGTTTCCCACCTCCTCGGACCTACGCATCTCACTCCCATGCAGGCTAGTAGCTAGGATATCTGGTTTTCACACAGAAAACCCGGGTTCGATTCTCGGCATGGGTCCGAGAATCGAACCTCTACCTATGGGAACCTCTACATCTGGGGTCTCGGGAAGAATGTGAAGCATCGAAAGATGACTTCAGCAGCAAAGATTCCTTCAGCTGGAAATGTGGAAGCAAGCAAAAGAACGGAACGTTCCAAAAGTCACGTTTTCCGGAGGCATCCCCTGGAGAAGCTTTTAGTCTAGGGAACAGCAAGATGGAAAACAAGACCTCAAGAATGCAAGCAGCTGAGTGCGTGAATCAGGTCCAACGATCTTGGGTAAATAAAGCACGCGTCAAGACATGCATGCGTCAGATTCTAGAGCTTCCTCTTCATCTTTTGGCACTTCATCTTTTGGCTTCCAGTTGGGGACCGCTTTCCTTTGACCTCTGGAGGAAAGAAGATCCCTTTCCCAAATTTTCTAATTTACGTTTAGGGATTTTTCGACTGTCGTGAAATTCAAGCTTGCGATTCTGAATGGACTTTGGGAATCGAGAGGCGGATCTATCACCGAGGAATCCACCGCTGAAGCTTCCGGCGGTTGACAGATTTCAAATCGAGATCCTACGGGCAGGTGCCTGCAACTCCTTAACACAACCATGAGCTTGTTAAGAAGAAGCTCCTAATGAAAGTGCCGGCGCACGAGGCGAGCACGGAGAAGTTTGGCAGAGAACCTATCTCTCATCCAGCTATTTAGTGGGCTCATAGCTCCTATTCTAATATGCTCTGTGCTCTTAGTTCCCCGGTTTCCCTTCCTGAGAGCAGCACCTCCAACTTCTAGGCAGGGCGGCTTCCGCATCTTCGGAAACTCGCCCCCGTGTGTGGGTCTCTAGTGTGCCGGATGCACGAAGCTACCATGACGTGCCTTATTTTCTTCGAGTACTCCCTAGGGACTCTTAACTCGTGCAGGACAGCGTCATCTCCAGGATCTCAGGTTCCGAGTGGGCCGATGGTGAAGGCATGAACTTAGTTCTTCATCAACTGGAGGGCCACATCTTGGTATTTCTCAATTCTTTTCCTCCTGGCTGCGCTGAACGCTTCCTCTCCCTTCTCAAACGGGCAGCAGACGTGCAGTACCATTGGTTGCCCTTGTACAGTACCCAGTCCGGTCGCGGAGAGGAGTTTACCCCCAGAACCTTCTGATTCAGAGAAATCAAAGTCTGCCACATCCACCGCAGCGTTCTTCACTCCTCCTAAGATGACATCATGCCGCGCAGTGCAGAGACGAGGGCGCCTCATGCAATGATTAACAATACGAGGCAACGTCTCATATTGCTAATCGCCAGATTTACTAACCTCCAGAAACAGGAACAGGGAAGCAGTAGTTCCCCGTGATTAAAGAGTGCCAAGAGAATGCCATGCGCTGCTAGCACGCGAGACGTCCCGCTGGCTTCCCATGATGTCCTCACAAGAACTCATGGAGTATGGGAGCTTTGACCGAGAAATGAACGTGGGGAACCTCATCCGAGGATGACAGCCGTTGATCCAGCCACAGGAAGAACTGCGGGCGCACTCGGGGTCCGATACGGCCTACATGCTCGAACCGGGGGCTGGGGAAGGACCATCACCACGGCAGCTGCTGCATATCTGAAGTTGCAGCAGCAGAACCAGAGCAGAGTTCGTCATCTGTCAGTGGAGAGGGAGACTTGCCTTGCGAATGAGCTTTCGGGTTGTTTCGTAGGAGGCTCCTGTATCAGGAGCATCAACGAAGGGAATTCGGCTGTTAATAATTTTAAAAATGATATTCAGATATCTGCTATGATCCTGGATTTATGGAATGTACTTGGAACAGCAATTAAGAACAGCAATCAAGGACGTTATTTATGGATTGGAGCATCATACACTTGTACTCCGACGTACTTTCATTTCACCTGATTACAGGGAACCATCGATGGCTGGGCAAGTTTCAGAGTTTATGAGTAATTTAACAACGATTTAATCCATTTCGATCGGGGACCACGACTTGATATGGATTCGTCATTTTTCGGTGTTACGTATGGCGAATGCCGACCATTTGGGAGAGCCATTTGTGCCCAGAGTGTCCAACCGCTCGTGTATGAAGCACGAAAACCTCATTTGAAGATTTAATTCGCATTGTATCATATGTGACAAGTTCCAGAGGATGAATTTTCTTGATGGAAGTGCTTCCTTATCGGGATTTCCGAACCGAGCAGTAAATTCGTTTCCGCTTCTCAGTGCCATCCCCAACAGCACAGCAAAACCACAAAGTAATGCTGGTCTTTCGTTGTTCCTTCGGAAGAAAAATCAGATCCGAAACCTTCATTGGACACTGCCCAGTGTTGGAGGAGTCAAAATCTCTGCGGTGACTAAGTTTAGTGCCGGTTTATCTGGATGTACCACGAGGTCTTAGCACCGGGTGCCGACAAGTCTTCAAGCGTGGTAGAACCAAGTGTTCTACCACGAAAGAAACTGTCTATAGACTTTATTATGTAATTTTGTAAAAAATTATGATAATAAATGCCCCGGCATATCCGGGTGATAAACTACGCGGTCTTAGCCAGACAGGACATGGGGAACACACGATGCGAATCTTCCCATTTAGCTTGGCTTTTGGCTGAAAGCACGATGAAAATTTTTCGAAGGAAAATAAGAAAAATCGCGCTTTCCTACATGCAGGATGGGCGTATAAATAACAGCATCTTTCTAGACGTAAGATAGGCAGTGACGTAGGAAGAAAACATGACAATCAGCTTGAACAAGACCTACAATCTATCTTCATGTTTAGATGCAAGGCCAATTGAACACTCGCGTCAGACTCCAGCTAGAGATCATCAGTAATCGCTTGTTGGGAGGGTTTTAGAAGCAAATTCAAAAATTCGTGTGATACCATCTACTGCATACCAAGCTCATAGGAACGGAAACTCAGTTGGTACTCAATGCACTCAATCCATTGAGTGCGTATCGGGTTCTCGTCTCTAAGATGGGGGACATTGCGCGCAGGAGTTTTGTCTTGCGTAAACGGGCGCGGATCTGCAAGAAGTTTAGGAAACATGGGCGGCTGCTTGGGATCCGGAAGAATGACCGGAATGACTGGAAGCATTCAAACAGTGCTCTGGAGGATGAATATCTCTTACTTTCTTATGCTTTGTAGGATCATCTGCTTCTGGAGTTGCTCCCCAAGGAAACAAAAATCAGCTTTCTCTTGACATTAGTGGTCAGGTGAATGGCGCGATTCACCTGATCTCCGCTAATTAGGAGGAAGAAATGAAGCATGTTCTACGGTCCAAAACGGCCTCGGAAAAAATCTTCCGTTACGCAGCCACGTCTCCAGAATAGCAGTACTTCATACTTTTCTTATGGCATCCTTCAAGACTTCTGTGTTTTTGTACTGCGACTTTTGTCTTCTGTTTCTTCTATTTTCGTGCTGAGGACGCTAAGTGAAAAGAAGTTACCGTGATCGATCTCTTCATCACGTACCTGCACTGCAGTCAACCAAACCTGGTCGTCTCCTCTGTCAAGTAACAGCAACTTTGGTCATCAAAGCTGAAACACGACTCAAGAGGAAACGGTCTTCAAGTGCATATCCCGGTCTCACTTTATGAATGCAGCTTCTCAGCACAAAGGAAAGTGAATCTATTGCAGCCGATGTGCACTCTGTTACAAGTTTCTTATTGGCGCACTTTTTTCATCCTGGAAAATGATTGCGGCGAACGGAAGGACGATATGGAGATCAAGTTTTTGTTTTTGTTTTCCTTTCCGCAAGCGAAGTGCAGCGGCGCACGAAAGGCTCTACGAAATTCGGGAAAGCGAAGGACAACGCAGACGCATTCATCACGCCCATTTTCCTCCATAGCGATTTCACACTTACCCATGCATTTCCCTATCCCAATTTGAATTCTTTGCATTCTGAAGAATACGAATTAATGAAAGCATCCGAAGCATCTTGCGAGGTTAATGATACCACCACCTTGCGGAAGCAGCAAGAGGATGAATGTGAATTCCTCGTGAATTTCGAGGAATTGAGAGAGAAGAAGTCGTAGGAAGCCGCAGAAGGACTTCTTGGAAGACTCTTCGTGGAGGGAGCAATGCGAAGCCTGGAAGAATGAAGTGGTGAGAGTGAAATTTGTAACCGGGATGCTGAATCGCAAGATTCAAAGAATGGGATGCAGCGCCGAAACGGATTCCTGGATGCTTGCGAATCTCATAGCCTCGCATGCTTCAAGAGTAAGCATCTATAATACGTTGTGTTCCAGAAAGTCTAGCTCCAGACAATAGAATGGCGTGCATCGACACCTCGGCTTCGAGCGGAACGTGATGTACTGACGTAACTGATTAAAAAGAGAAAAACGGTCCAGCAGGAGTTTGGCGTTTCGTTCACTCTCATGTCATAAGCATTCATAGTTGAAGGAGAGGGCTGTGTCAGTCTTCAGAGCCATTCTTTTCCATAACGCTCAGCGGAAATCCTAGAACACGGAGGAAAGGTGGCCTTTGTGTACGCAGAGTTCTTATCATGCCACGATCGGCGACCAGCAAGAAACCACGGAAGAACATTCGATCTCATCGTTTGGAGATGAAATACAGATCTTCGTATAACGCTGATTGGTATAAAGCGACGGAAGAATGTCATCAGCCCTCGTACAACGCGGTAAATCAAGTCTGTGGATAAATTTCAATTTTGGAATGTAGCGTCCGTTCCGCTGTGTTTTAAAGAGAATTCAAGCGCATGATTTAAGTAGGTGGAATTCTATTTTGTTTCGATTTCTATGAACAAAATGGAGTGAGGGAATACATTTTCCAAAGACACAAATGATGGAACCGAAACTGTAGAATCGTTTCAATCGTTACGAATTTCTAAGAGCTTTTCTTAAATTAAATTTAGGTGATAAATAAGAAATTTTCGATTTTTATCTAAAAGCGAACTAATAAATATTCTACTGTTATAAAGTTTAGGATGATTTTTGTATCACCTAAGAATACTCCCATATTATCCCTATGCAACTCATAGGACTTGTATAATGGGTTCGCAAGCCGGAATACCTAATGTACTTTCGATATGTGGAATTTTAGAATTAAATCAATCAGCAAATTCCCCAGCATAATAGATTCTTTGGAGATCGAATCCAGAACGCAAATTGCTTCCAGGCTGTCTTCTTCCTCCAGCCTCTAATAGATGCGGTTTCTGGCAATGTGCGTTCGATTTCCGCAACAGATTGGCTCGTGGCTAACGCCATCTATGACTTTCGATTCCAACGAGGAACTTCACCGCCTTAATAGAAGAAACTTGTAGCAATTCCACTGAAATCATTAGCCCCAGCAAGTAGCCGATTTGGGTGCAATCAAGGCAGATTTGTCGCCTTTCGTTCATTCCATGAAGAGGTTTTCGACGAGTCGGATTAAAGAGAATCTGACGATCAGGTCGGTATCCCACTCACAAAAAAAAAAAAAAACAAAAAAAGGAAAGGGATCGTAAAATGAAACGATTAAAAAATGTTCCAAAGTCCTTGGATTTTATAAATCAGAAGAAAGAAAGAGGGTTAGCTCACTTGGAAAGCGTGGTATCTAAGAGATATTCCATCTTCATACGATTTGCGTCTCCATAGTTCTCCAAGGCAGAATTCGAAGTTCTTGCCGCGTCCAATGGTCACCGCCTTGGGTTTATAAAATTGTATCCACAGGCCGAAAGACACCTTCCTGGACAAGTGTCTTTCATTTATTTTGTGTATTTCTCTCCAGGAACTCGGTGAGAAAATTGCATCACTTTTCATAATGGAAACTGGGACTTCCATATAAATGATGGCCCAGAATCGCGGGCCAATAGGAACTGCTTCAGTTGTTTTCAAGCGTCATATCAGACAATTTATTTCCAGATTCGCTGATATTTCTTTTTGAAACTTGACCGAGCGAGCAAAGGCATCTAGCGTTTCTATCAGAAATGGATCATTTTTATCCCAGATCTTCTAAAAATTTCCTCAAGACCGAAAACTCCGCAAGTTCCTTTGCCAGTGAAACTTCGAAAAACTGATTCATCTGTATTCTGAATCTCACCGATTCAACTGATTCATCAACTGATCAGAAGGGTGTTCATTCTTCCAATTTTACGTGACTCCCCAGTCCCCACGGCCTGCGAAGCTTACGTCCGCACACAGGAAGTAGCAACTCCAAGACATCTTGCTGTAGAGAATAACAGTCGGAGGCAACTGATCCCGGGACACCCAAGCAGCCCCATACTCTGCACTTCCCCTCAGTTTTCCTGCTTTACGAATTTTCAGAAGAGCTCCTCCCAAGTGACTTAGGGAGAAGATAGCCTTCATCTGTGAATGAGATGTCGATGACCTTCACCCCAGAAACACGAGCCATGGAGATGATTGTGGAAAGAGAAGCATGCCCAAAGGAGAGAAAGTTCATTCCTGGAAGCAACTTCTAGAATGGTTGGTAGGAAATCTTTGATCAGAGTTTTTCTCGTTTACCTTCAAGGAAGACCAGACTTCAGCTTCTTGAGAAAAAAAGAAAAAAAAGGATCAGCCCCCGAAAATTGGTTGTCCGTAATGCCGTGGTTCGTCTTCAAAGTTCCATTGATTCCACATCCGAGCACTTGCTTCGAGATCCACCAGTCACAAGCTACTTGGTCTCTTCCTGACAGCTTGCTCTTATCCTGTTTCTTTCATTTGGTGAGCACGTTGCAAGGATCCGTTCTCTCGTTCGCTTACTCCACCTGCTTCCATAGGACACACATTCTTTTAAAGGAACTACCCATGAAGTATTTGTCTATCCTCTTGAATTTTTTTTTTGTTGGAACAACTTCATCCACCACTCTTGGCCTTCCTTTGTCAAAAAGAAAAAAAGTCACTTTCAGGGCTTTCAGAGAGCAAATGATGCTCCATCTCACAGAAGGAATGAAGACCCTTCCACAGCTGCGCTGATGGCGAGAAGGCCATGTCCAAGAAGATGGCTCAACCAGAAAGTTATGCCACCATCGCCTTCAGAAGTGGAGATGGGAATGCATTCATTATACGAATTGTTGTTTGCGCTGCTCCTGCCTCTTCAGCACGCAGACAGAGACGAACCACAGTGCCCTTCTTTCGTGGGGTATGTTTTGGATGAGTACTCCTGGATGCACTGAAAGATCCATCAGCCTCTTTTCGGGAAAAGTTCCTTGGCATCTCAGCGGAGAGAGGATGCGGCGCTTCGTTTCTGACCTGTCTTGGGTCGGAAGAACTGTTTCTTTCTTTGCTTGACAGCTAAGGAAGTAGTGAAACAGACAGCATTTTATCGGAAGTATGTTCAAGTGTTTTCCTTCAGAGAGGATGTGATGGACCATCCAGTCTTCGAATCTGATCTTTGAATGAGGGATGTATCAGGAATAAGAACAGGTAAACACCACCATTATCAAGAAGTTGCTTCTTCGAGCTTTCATTATTTATTAACTATTCTTAAATCGATAATTTTTTCTGGAGGAGTTTAATTTCCTTGTTTTCCCTTCTACGCCGCCCCTCGAAACAATCAAAAAGATGGATGAGGTCATCTTGATGAAAGGAACAGAAAACTTCTGTCTTTTTTGGCTCGCAACTAGCAAGATTAGGCTCTCGAGGAACACCATAAATACTTCCTCCTTCAACCATTCTCGAATATTTTCTGAAGACACGAATCAGCCTGCATGTCTGCATCCCCATATAAGGGAGCATCAGGAGATAGTTTCTGGACGTTGTGGGTGTACATGGAATGTATTCGATTAGCATGCTCGGGAGTTGCCATACGACATAAAAATTCCTGACAGGAGCCAAGCTGCAATATTCTCAATCTGGATTGGGAGATAACAAGCAGGGAAAGCAGAAGAAGATGTCTGGGGAACAAGTGACGTCGCTTTGTGGGGAGAAACAGAAAAACGGAATAGGGATGGGGCAGCTTCACTGAATGAAACGAATGCGAAGTCTGCAGCTTCCATCTCCTGAGGAACCAAATCCTCAGCAAAACGACCTCTGTGCTACCCTTCGGTGAATGCTGAAGTTTTGTGAATTCCACTCTTTTCATCCACGCGTTCTTTATCCAATTTAACGAACCTTTTCCTTCTTTTTTTTTTTTTGATAAAATTAAGAGGTTTCCGCTGCAAACTCTTGTGATACTTACTTTCAGGAGTGGTACACTGTAGTTTACTCATTCGGAAACTGGAAAGAGCTTAGCCGCAAGACTCAAGATTAATACAACATGCCAGGGCGACTAAAGTGGATGGCGAGAAGGCAGGATCAGTCGAAGCTTTAGTAGCAACTATTAACAGCAAGAAACTCTCCGTCGGCGGTGCTTATATTCTGTGAAATAGCCGCAGTCCTTTCTGGCAGTGGAATTATCGAACGAACTCCTGCAAAGTGTTTCGAATCAGCACTTCAGCTTGTTCGCGCATAAGCGCAGAGGCTTCGATACCAAACATCTGGAAGTTTAGTCCCTGTTTTGGATCATTTTCCGTTAACTGGGACTTCCATGCCTGCTTGTAGTCCTCCTAGACGCGAGCTCAGCATCCCCAACTGCTTCAAGGTCAATTCCAAACTGTTCTTAAAACACACAGCAGCCCAGCATCAATTTTATTTGAGCTCAGCTTTACTCCTAGTTGTCCTATCCGCGATTCCCATGATGGGAACAGCTGCAACAACTCCTATTCTGAGCTCACTCTGCTCTGCGTATGTCGTCAGATGGATTTTTTCCCTTCTCACCCAGCAGCCATTATCAAAACAGACCTCTGATTGTCCATGCTTGCGAGTTTCAACAGTCTCTTGGTAACGAAATAACATGCCTCAAGCATCAGAAGAGCACCAAACTACGACCGGTGGTCTTGGTTTTCTTGATTCGTCTACGAAACATCACCTAGAAACTCCTCCAAGGAAACGTTTCTCTCCATGACGCAGCTCGCATTTGGAGCGGACACTGAATGAAGGGGAAAACTTGTCCAAAAATCCTTCAATGTTTTGAGGTGCACGTAGCACCATCAGCTACCATGCCACACCCGGACGCATTTGGCCATCCCATGCACTTTCTTGCACATTTCTTCTTTCACAGCAATCTGCTGCTCATATCAATCTTCTGGATTATTAGCTTGCTGAAAATTCCATAGCACCTGTCTCTCACTAGTAGGTAGCTGGGCTGCTGGACCTTTTCCTTCGTCCTTCATGCGGCTCATAAGGTCGGGTGAGTGAATCACAGAGCTGTTCTCAGTGCCCATTTCCTCTTCTCCTTCTTCCCAGCTCGCTTCTTCTTTATTCTCAAAGATTTCCTCTGTTTAATGAGGGAAGAGGCTACCCGTTCCTCTCCATAACCCAAGTTTTCGCATCCCTCATGAGCGTGCAAGGTCGGCAGTGAGCTTTTCAGCGGCACAGATAAGCAATGGCATCACGCGTTTGCCGTTGAAGCTCATGCAGTTCGACTTCAGAGGCACTAAGGGGATAACTCATTAGAAGTCACTCTACAATTCAGAGGGCATGATCTTTCCAGACGGAAATTCCATTCTCTGCAACCAGTCGTCGACCGGATCACTTGGAAAATAAAAAAATCATTACCACTGAAATTTCAAAACTTCAACTCCAGCCTCCCCATTCGACCTGCAATCCATTCACCCTGATTTGGAAGACTTTGCAGAAACATTTTTCAGAGGGAAGAAGACGCTTCCTTGAGCTGAGGACGTTTCATGATGGGCCAAAAAAATTATCGGGTACCGAAGTGACGTTGCATGTTCTCCTCTAAAGGAAAGGGTCCAACATATTTCGAGTTAATTAAGAAAGTCTAATCAGCGTAAAAAGAAAAATTCGGAGGAAGTATCGCAGCGAGGATTCCCTGGGATGGTCCATTCCGGAAACGATTAATCCTGGTAGGCGTTTATCGCCAACGATTACGTGCACTCTTTTGATCCTTTCAAAATGAAATTGATTTTTTTTTCCGCTGATTTCGCTCATCATCTTCGCTTCCTATTTGATATTCCTCATTTCTTTTCCATGCGGAATTAATTTGTACTTCTATTACTCCACTTATATTACCTAATCTAAACTGCATTCCCATTCCAGAATTTTCATTGTGTGGAGAATGCTTCAAATGAGATAAAGTCGAAGAGAGTGGAGACTTTCCTGAGAGCTCCTTGGCTTCCTCCATCGCTCCCAGCAATTCTTATTGGGACAAGAGAGCAGCAATATTTATTTTCAGATTCTTTTCGCATGGTTTTAGCAATCGATGGAAAAGATAACTCGTTGATCGATCACGTCCACTTCAGGATGGGCTGGCAACGATAAATAGGACTGCGAGACTCTCCCGCGAGTTAATTAATCCAGCCTCCTGCACCCGGTATTTTTGAAAGGGGGGCGGAGGGGGGATCATTTTTCCTCTTTGGGACACTGAGGTCAAGAACGAAGAGCAAAAAAGCCAAAAAAGTCAACGCAACCAAGCAGGGAATTTTTCGCGATGGGTTCCTCAAAGCCACTCTCTTAAGAAGAATTAAGGCTACTGCTGTATCTCTGTGAATACTATTCTCCTATTATTACTCCTTTTCGTTTTGATGATGGTGTTTCTTAATACGTGCACCTGTTCCGGAAGACTTGGCGCTCGCTGGAAATTACATTTATGGATGTTTTCCGAAAGCCTCAGATGCAGCCTTCAAAAACTCCTCGAAAGCTTCTTTTTTTTCCTCCTTTTTTTTTTTCACATTTGAAAATCCTCGGGCGCAGCATTCTAGTCTGTTGCTAACCATTACTTCTCGGTGCACTTGTGCGCGCAACTTATCCCGGGCTGAGGGGAATCTTCAAGGAGTCAGCTGGGCTGCTATTTAACAGCAGCATCAATTCGATCCGCTTTCAGTCTTTGTCACTATCTCCGGATTCCCGATTCCTAATCTCGGTAGCGATGGGAACTTTCTGGAGATAATCTGGAGATAGTGTTTAATTTTCTTTGAGCAAGAATAAGGAGATTTGACAGAAACTCTCGAGTAAATCTTGTGTTATGATAAGGGGTTCGCCTAGCCACCACAGGTTTCGGAAACGAACCGTCCCATTCTATATCCCCATGTCAGTGTGGTGGTCTTAAGGAGCAAATTAGGAGGAATGAGGGACATTACTGATTCTCATTAAAACCAAATGTGTGCAAAAAGTAGGAAGTCATTAGTTAAGGAGATCTATCTCTTAGCGTAGTGAATTTATCGATTATTTTGGAGGCCGAAAGGAGAGTTGACCTAATCCATTACTAGAGCACAGTGAACAGTATGGAACTCGCTCTGGTCAACAGGGCATTCCAGCCTCATTCCTGCTGATTTGACTGATTTGACTAGGAGGTTGCCATGCATCCGATTACACGAGGGATGAATACGTGAGGAGGGAAGATCGAAACGCAAAAATATGAGATTGGGCGTTCTGTATTCTGAAAAACAAAATGAAAACTGAGATCGTCGTCCTTATTTTAGCCCACACCTTCCTCTTCCCGTAAAGGGAGTCATACAGATGCTGCGCCGCTTTTCCATTGCTTTGAGCCCACCAAAACGATGCATCCTTCATTCGTTGCTTGATGGAAACACGAGTTGCTCCACGAGGACCAAATCAGACGGTGCGGGGTGGGCGGATGCTGCGATACGTGAACTTCGATTCCTCAGCATGTGTGTGTTTTCTTATCAGACCACACATTTTCCTGAGAAAAGACAGCTCTCTCATGGAGGCCTTTCTAGCCTTTCGAACCGACCCGCCTTCTGCAGCTTTCTCCCTAACACCTCTTTACATGGAGAGCTGTTAGTCGTTCTCCTTCCGAGCGAAAATGCCACAGCACGGCATTTCCGAAACTCCGTTTGTCACTGCCCGGTTGGGTCTCGAGTTGCCCGAGCTTTGGAGATTGCGAGCGTACCTATTCCTGCAGCTGTCTTTTTCTTTTTCTGTCTCAAAACATTGAATCCATTATCAATATCCCCCCTTGGAAATTCTTCTTCTTCATTTCGTTATCGTTCCAAGCGTCATTTGCAGCCATGTTCATGCCCCAGTTTGTGCTTTTCGGGAAATTGTTCTTTCCTTCCCATCGCACACACACTCTCTACTGTTCCAAGGTAGTAGTGGATAATCGAATTCGCTGATCCATAAGTGACAATCTCAGGGATGGTGGCACCCCTGTTCTCTCTCGAGGCGTGAAGGCTTCCGATATTGCTTTCTGCTCCGAATGTCTGAGATCTTCACGCACAGCTCCGTTCGTCAGATTTATTCAGCCATTTCTCGAGTGGCTTGCCGGTCCACTCACGATTAAAAAAAAACTTCTCTTCATTGCGTACCAATATCCGCTTATGGGTCAGTCCAGGTGCGAACGTCATATTGCCCTTCCCAGTCCTTCCGTGCTGCATTCCTATGAGGAAAGAGAGACGTCCTCTACGTACGAACCACGACAGGATCCCTCAGAGTGACAAATGGAGTCAGGGATGTGGCAGCAACTTGAAATGTGCTGTGCGCTACTTGCCTGCCTACGTACAAAAGTGAACCATCGCTTTCCTTGCTCATTAGATCTCGCAGACAAGTATCCCGATTCCACGATGCTGCCAGCTGGATCACATGACGGTTGGTTCTGGAGGTTCAAGCCGGGTTCAAGGCAAACTTTTAGGGTGATTTCCTCGCGACTTTTAACACTTCGCAGAGCAGATCTGATGAACCGGGCAAATTTCCATTCCCTCAAATAGAATCGAATGAAGAATTCCTCGGAAGATGGCGATGAATGCAGAAACCAATGGTCCATAAAGATTGGAATCAAAGGATTTAGGACCCATCACTGATCGTCAATATCAAAAGAAATGCCCCAGGGATAGAGGCAAAAAAAAGAAAATACTCTGTGGTGCATTCGTCTCGATGAGGTTACTTGAAACTGTATCAGCAAAACTTCTTTGCGGCTGCTGTGCTTTGGGACGTTCATCTCCCCCCCGTCACAGAGAGCTCGTCCATCAAGCCTTAAACTTCAACTTCAGCCCGTTTTAGTGGTGCCGGCATTCATTCTTTTTCGAAACTTCTCCGTTCGGCATTTCAATCTCACCCTTTATCTTCTTTCTACCCAAATTGGAACTAGGCAGATCATTTCACATTCCATCCTTCGCCAGAGAACGTCTCTTTTACGCTGTCTTGAGAGAGTTCCTAGTTCCTCTTTGGCAGGTGATATGACCTACTGAGGTGGCACCAGTTCAGGCGTCACTTGTGCTCCCAAACATCTTGCCAGTAGGTATCCAGCTGAAATCCCAAGTGCTCGGGAGGAGTTAATTTTTAAAATTTGGCGCATCAAAGGTTCCGTTTCTTGCAAGCTCCCTCCGTCTCTTGGTCCCTTCCTGAGAAGAGCTCGTCCGTCCGTTTCCATCCAATTCTGGGACTTTTTCTGGCATCTATTCGTGTCAACGAGCAAATCCGGGGCCCTTGACCTTCGAGGAACATATCTGAGAGCGAAGGGAAGAAGCAAACTGTGCAGTCTTCAAGCGGCGGGCTCTCTTTTCCCTCGTTCTGAAGGAACGACGGGCAACTGAACACGCATCCCCAACTGTTCATTGTGGCTTTCATCCTGGCTGGTCCGGCATCAACCGAATCTGGACAGTGGAGAGGAATTCCTCCTAGCAGTGGCATCTTTCAAGATCAACCTCTTCTGAAGGATGACGCTGCTGCCTTCTTCTCTGGTACCAACTTCCACGCGGTTTTCGGCTTGTGGAAGAGAATGGCACAGTGCTGACCCCAATGCCGCCAGCCAAGCTCGGCTGCCCGGGGTCAGAGTTTCGTTGCCATTCTCCTGGGTTTAGGATCCCGTCAGCAGGAATGAATCCAGACTGCCCTTTTACAGTCCCCTTCGTCGACGTGCGCGTCCTCTCAGTAATGGTGAGTGAGGGCGAAGCGCCAGCAGGAGCGGCGACCGACAAGGGCGGAATGGCGCGCACGCCTTCGCCATCACAGCTGACGAGGGAACTCTGTTCCTGGAACTCTGTTTATTAATAAACGCTTCGGCACACATGAGTGAAAAACAGCTGATGAGGGGATGCGGTAGTGAGGAGAAACAAGCAGGTCCCCTTCTTTTTCAGATGTTCTGAACTCCTGCACGATGGGCGAAGGGCTCTGTTCATGGTCCTCAGAGATGACAAAGGTGAGTTCCTGTCAGGTCAAGCGGGGAATAGAAAGGACTATGATGATGTGGGAGAATAAAAGAAGAGGAACAAAGGACGGCATGGTCGCATATACCGATTCCCGCACCCGGTAACCACCTATGTTGTTACTAGGCAGAAAGCGCTAGCAAGACTGAGATGAGTATGCTGAAGATGGCAACAGATGAATGCTGAAAGACAGTAAGCGCATTCTGAAAGTCGGGAACAAAAGATGGAGGCGATGATGTGGATTGCACAAACTGATGCCATGGAGGATAAAGAGAGAGGATAAAGGTGACAAGGATGTGGTGAGGATGCTACTTCCGTGTCTTTTAATGATGATGAGAAAGAAGAGTTCTCTTCTCAGCTAACGAGATTCCTGTTGTTCTACGCCGAGTTCGTATTCGCCTCTGGAGGAGGGGAGAAGGAAGAGGCTATCACCACATGTTGTTCTGCCTTCCACCTTTCCTCCGCAGGCGGAAGCTGCGAGTCCCCACGAGTGCCTTCGTGTAGGACCGACCCTTCCCACCTAGTCCGCGGGCTGCTGCAACGCATTCCTCTCGTGGGGAGACTCAAAGGACGCTCCCGTGGGAAGTTGTTTTCCCCAGGTTTCTTGAAAATGGTGTTCGGCTCCGGCAAGCCAGGCGGAAGCTTATTTCCCCTTCTTGCCACCCTTTCAAACTTCACGGTCGGGTGCGTCGGGTAGAGGGCAGATCTTTTCCTAAGAGAGAGGATCCCGTGGCTTGGAGGTCTTCGTGGCACCTCTCTCTCACCCCTCTTCGGTCTGTTCTCCTCCCGAGGAGATCAAGAAGAAGGTCCTCGCCTCCGGGTGAGCTCTTAGTTATGGTCCAGTCGCTCCATCACCCAGTCGCTTTCCGATTCACAGGTCAAAGAACCCTCATCCGCCATCCAGGAAGTCTGAAGAGGGTGGCGCGTTGTCAGTGGTGGCTGCCGGAGCGGAAAGAAGAGCTCTCCCGCGTGTTCCCCTCCGAGGTGTGGGCGTCGCCTCTAACGTGTCGCCGCCTTCACAGGGAGGCGTTCGAATGCGACTCTGCGAAAGAAGGAGGACGCGCTCTCCTTCTTTCTCAGCCACGTTTCCGGATCCTCTTCCTCCCACCCTCCGGGGCGGAAATGGAGGAGCACCCTTCGCATGCGTGACTGCAGTCCCGGTTTCATCGATTTCCCTTATAAGATGGGTGAGGGAGGAGAGGAACAATCAAAGGGAACGCTGGATTTGCAGGCCACAGAAATTGCGGAGGCCGTGAAGGCGCAGCAGCTTCACCAGATGAACGGCACTCAGGACCGCCTCGAAGCACACCCTACCGGTGTCGGCTGTTTGTCGGGGGGATCACTTCGCCAAGCGGAGCGCCCTTCGGCGAAAGATCATCCGCACGAGAGGGAGACCGGCACGGAAACCAGAGGCGGGAGCTGCTCACGCATGTCCCGTAATCCCTCGGGCTTTCCCATGAGCGCGAGCGCCCTTCACCTTGTCGCTCCTTTTCTTCGCTCCTCGCTGAGGATGGCGAGCGGGTGCGCCGGTGGGACGGAGGAGGCGCTCGGGAACATTCCCTCCGGGAAGTCCTCTGAGGTGCTGGGCGAGCTGGCGTGCTGATCCTCCCTTCCACTCCCAGAGCGCCCTCTGGGTAATTGCGATCCCGCCGAGGGAAAGTGTGCCCCTCATCAAAGGGGACCCCGCTTTCCCTACCTGATGTGACTGGGGAAAAGAGGGCGCTTTGTTTTCCTTTTAGGCTCCAGGCTCCCCAAGTCCTTTTTCGGGTATTGTTAGACTGAAGGGAAGAGCACGGGGTTTATCAAATTTCAGTCCCATCCCTGCAGGGAATCTTCCTCTTTTCCGAAGGAGCAGAGCGTCCTCCTGCCCCCGGGTCTCACGAGGGCTGCTTTCCCGCTCCTGGTGGGTCGAAGAGTCCGGGGAGATGCCGTCTGCAGCAAACGGAAAGGGGAGCGATAGCAGCCCCCTTCCAAGCGTCAGATGGGCAGGAAGCAGTGACCCGGATCCTTTCTCGCTCCGGCGGGTCGTTCCTGCCTTTCCGGCCAGCTGGAGAACCGGCTTCCAGGACCGGGAGCGGACTAACGGACTTCCGACGGGCGCGCATTCTTCAGGGACGGAGAATCCCTTCTGGAAGGAACTCCATGAAGCGGGCGGCGATAAGACTGGAAGACGCCCTTACCCCGGGAGCAGCAGCCGTTCCTCTCCCCCAGCAGCATACCGGCGCGAGCACCGCGTCGTAGGGAGGATGCGCTCTCCTTCTTTCGCAGCCACGTTTCCGGATCCTCTTCCTCCCACCCTCCAGGGCGAGAGTTTCTCCCCCTCGGAAACGGAGGAGGACCCTTCGCATCCTTGCGTGACTGCAGTCCTGGTTTCATCGATTTCCCTTATAAGAGAGGTGAGGAGGGGGGAGGAAGAATCAAAGGGAACGCTGGATTTGCCCGGCGAGGGGAACAAAGAGGCCCTAATAAACACGTTCACCTGTTCCCCGGGAGTTGCAGTGGCGACGCACGCGATTGCCCCGGAAACCGATCCTGGCGAACCTCAATCCGGGAACGCGAGAAACCATGGGACGCCGACGGCGGCGGCGGGCGGTAAGTTAGCACACGCGCCGCGGGCTCTGTCCCCGTCAAAAGCGCTTCGTGGGTCCTCTGGGAAGAGCGCCGGGATCCTCCTCCTGTCTCCCTACCTATTTCCTCATCCCCTTCCTTCCTCACCTCCCTTCGGTGCGCTCGGCAAGATCACGGCTCTCTTCCCGCGTCCTGGACGGGAACGAGGAGGGAGGGTGGATAGGTGGAGAGGTCGGATAAAGGGAAGAGGGGGAGGAAAGCGGAAGGCAGCCGCTGCCGTCACCGTCCCTTCGAATGGCCTTTTCACGAGCGCACCCCCCGGCGCTGCTGCGGCAGGCCGAACAGACCTCGGTGGAGGAGCAGAGCACGCCCGGGGAAGGGAGGAAGGAAGGAGGGGAGGAGATGCCTCAATCCCCTCCCCTTCTTCACCAGCTCCTCCGCCTCCCTGCCGTGGCAAGTGAATCCCCTGAAATGAGGGCAGGCGGGATTCATCCAATTACTCGCCCCTCTTCCCCCCTCCCCCCACCAGGACTATCGATCGCAAAGTTCCCGCCGAATCGGAGCGCTTCTGGCTGCGGGAGAGGACGGCATTCACCTCCCCTCTACCGGTCCGTCTTCTCCCCTGCTCCCAGAGACGGGGACAAATCGGGAAGAGCGCGGGGCGGCTTCCCTACGCGCAAGAAAGCAGGTCCTCCACTCCGGTCCGGGCGGAGGCGCAACGGCCATGTGCAGAGATCGGCGCCGCCGCCGCCCGCTCTCTCGCCTGCCCGCGCGCTCTCATCTCCTTCCGAATGGGGTGCCGCGGCGGCAACGCCGGCCCGCTCGCGGGACCCGCCGCCCGTCGTTCCCGGGACGATGACACGCCGCTTGCGCCTTCCTGCTGCCGCGCGCGAGGCTCCGCTTCCTAAAGCAGCCAGACCCGCACCCCGCTCTCCCGCTGCCCCCCCATCCAGGAAATTCCTACCCGGGATATGAAGCCGGGATGCCGCTGCCCTAGCAGAAGGACACTCCCTCCGTTCACGTGAAAGCCAGTGTTCCCATAGTGATGGTGCCCGGAACCTCACATCCCGGTCGCAGCATAGCTTCTCTTTTGATCTTCGTGCACGGTGAGTACAATCCTTGATTCTCCTCCCTCTTCTGGCAGTCCATCTCTTCTCTTCCTTCCTTCCCCCTCTTCCCTTTCCAAGTAGCCCCTGCAGCTCCTTTCTCCTGAGCTCGCGTTCGCCCGGGAAAACCCTGTTGTCAGGTGGGTCCGCATGGTGCCCTCTGCTGCGACGGATAGCACCGCTGCCACCGCCGAATGCTCTCAAAGCCCTGGCGCTACCTCTGATGAGGTCCGGACTCCCGTTCACGCCTCGGGCACTCTCCTGCCGGAACTCTCGATTTCCGCTTAGCACGACGCCGTCTTTCTATTGGCGAATCTCGATCGCCGCCGCTGCCCCGGGCGATCGATCAAAGTGTCAGCTGTCGGAGCCACAGGCACTCCCCGGCCGCCCCCCCTCCTTTCGGCGTGCCCTCCCACGCGGACGCCGGGAGATATGACTTCGAAGACGCGCGCGTTCCCGAGGTCGGGACTCCGGAGATGGGGGGGATTTCTCTCTGTCACGAGGACGATCTCCCCCGCAAGAGCGCCTTCAACTCTGACCTCCCCGCTTGTTTGCTCGCGTCCCTCCGGCGGAGTGCTCCGGTCGTCCGCGTCCGGCACAGCTCTTCTTTCCGTTGGGAGCGGCGGTCCCCACTAGTGCTGGCGCACGGAACCCTCCTCGCGGATCAGAGGTCGCTCTTGCCGACGGAGCCCTCGAGCGAAAACGACCTTGACCTCCAGGACGGGACTCGGGTCAGTGCAAAAACCTGTCCCGCTGACCTGGTCTTTGTTTTTTTTCGGCCCCCCGGATCCTGCCGAGAGTGTGGGGCGTGGCCGGTTCGGGATTTGGCCAGACTGCGAGGCCTCCTCCTACCGAGGAGAGGGTTTCCTAAATTCCTGCTTTCTCGTTCCTTACCGGACGCCACCGTCGCACCTGGTAGCCGAACGGGGAAATCCGCAATTTGCCGTTCTCCCTTTTTCCCGGGGAAAAGAGAGTGGGATGTCTCGAGCTGCAGGACGCCTGAAAAGAGACCTTAGACCTCATCCAAGAGGCGCCGAGTCTCACCCACTCTCACAGCATCTGGAGCGGGATAATGGGGACAAGGAGGAGAAAGGGTTGAGAAGGCGCGGCGGCATCCCTGGAAGCGGAGCACGGAGGTCCCGAGTTTCTCCTTACTCTGCGGATGTCTCCAGGCGAGCTTGGCTCCTTGGGTCAGAGCCACCTCCCACCTCCCCCATGCCTCCCGAAGGGGAAACTTCCGGTCTTAGAATGCGACTGGATGCTGGACTGTCTCTCCGGAGGGGCAGCTGAGATTCTCAGTCGCGCCCCCAATCGACCTGCAACCACCCTTCTTGAGCACCTCTGCGGGGTACCCTCCCTCCCGCAATGCAGAAGCGAAGAGCAGGAGCGGCTATTCGAGGCAGGAAGGAAGAAATCGACCTCCCCCGTCTTCTTCGCTGCTATGGAGACTTGTCTGGAATGAGCTGCAGAAGGAGGGATCAGAGAGGACATCCAGGGGAAGGGAGAGGAGACGGAGTTTCTCCATTCACTGGACCCGTCGTCGGGTGCGAGCGTGGGCGCGTGTGTGTCTGCTACAGAGGATGGGTGCCTCCATTTCCCTGCCATGGCTTCCTTCTGTAAGAACGGAGGGAGCTACCTCCTCCTCTCGGGTGGCTCCTGCCCTGCTCACTTCCTCTCCCCTCTTAGGGACGCACCACCCTCAGGCAGCCTGGCTTTCAGGTGGCCTTTTCCGTCGGCCATCGCCTATCTCGGTTCTTCTCCGGAATATGAGGCCGGGGAGAGAGGAAGAGAGGCATCCAGGAAGCCACAGAGATGACGCTCCGCCGACTTTTCCGCTCTTCTAGACTCTTGCTCTCGTTCTTGCTGCAGACTTCCGCGCCCTCGAGGCACACGGGGATGCCAATGCCGTTTGCTGGGAAGAGGGAATCCCGGATACTGGGATGCTCCGCTGGATTTCTCTTCGACCTTCTTCGTATCTGCTTCTCTTCCCCTCCCCTCCTCCCATCGCCCCTTTGATTCGAGTCGGGGAACTGGGCAACGCCAGTCTCCTGAGCTCCCGTCTTCTTTTCCATTCTACTGAGGTCTCCATGATCCCTTCAGCCGCACGAAGGGAGCATGACGCGCAAGGGAAGAAGGGGACACGCATCTCCCGAGGTTACCCTTAGGTGTTCTCGTAGGCGCACATTCACACAAGTAGATGGCGACCACTGAAGGACCGGATCAGGCATCCGCACGCGCTTCCCCCACCCCTACCCCACCCAAGGCGCTGATCTCCCGAGCCCCGGATGCTGGGATGAGGTCGGGTCACGTAGAACTCTTCGAGCGACGTCGAAGGCTGCCTCTTTCAAGGAGGATGTCAGTTCTTCACCTCAAGTGACTTTCTACCAGAGGGTCTCTCTCCCCCTGGCTTCCTCCGTTTGCAAACATCGGGAAGAAGTCTTAAGAATCCCTTTTTCAAGTGACTTTGGACCTCAGGGGGGTGGATTCAAGTACCTCTCCCGGTGCAAGGAGTTTTTTTCTGTTCCTCCCCTTTTTCATCCACTCCCATGAGGGAATGTTGCGTGAGTAGTGGAGCCATGGTTGCAGGCACAGGAGCTACGGTCGTTCCTCAGGGAGAGAGGAGATTCTGCCCACGCAGCGCTCGAAGGAACGCGCGGAGGGTTTGGGATGGAAACCGGTTTTTCCCTCCAAGAGGAATTGCTTGGCAGTGACCCATTCCAGAGGACAGAATAAACGATTTTCGTATGTTAGAGGAAGTTGCTGTGGCATTAGTGTGAACTAATGCCACAGCAATTCTGGTAACCCCATGCTTCTAGGAAGCGATCCCATCCTGCTGAGGGGGAGGCCATGCGATCCATAGCGTGGACGAGCTAAGGAAGGCGCAGTGGACCATCCCGAGACACGTGTCCTCCGGTCAAATCGTCGGATGCTGAAGTGCTGATCTCAGAAACCGTGAGAGCTAGCAGCATATCCCAGGAGCGTTTCTGGCAAGATGAGGATCGGAAAAAGAGGCCGTTGTCTTCAGTGTCCCCGAGAGAACAGCAATCAAGGCGTGGTGGGAAGGATGGTTGTCGCCAGCAAGCGGGCGAGACATTCCCACCAGTCCGGATTGGAAGTCCCTAAACTTCCTTCTCTCCTTCAGCCGCGCCCTCGATCCAGCCTCCATTCCCTGCTCTTTCGCGCTTCCGCTCTGGTTCAGCGGACGCTCTTAAGGTGGAAAGTGTCCTCGGGCCCCATCATTTGTCTGGACCAGGTCCTAGTCGCCGGGGAGCTCTTCCTGCAATAAGGAAGAGCGGCAACCACCTCTGCTATCCCGCGAATCACAGTCCCTCTTCCCTTTCTCCCTACTCCCTGCGAATTTGCCGTTCCACCAGAGGGAAGCGACGACGAGCCGGCAAGGATGACTCCCTGATTGTTCGGGGCGCTTTCATGCTCACTCGACTGGCCTCTTTCTTTTTCCTCTTTTTACTCCACTTCGTCGGGATTTCGCAAAGACTATTCCGCCAGGATCCCTTTGGCTTCCTGGGGCTCACCTTCAACGGGACTTCCTTTCTCATTGACGGCGATTTGATCAACCCATCCCCAAAGGGGTTGTCTCCAGACAGCCGAGCCATCTGGACCGAAGTCGTAGGTGCAAAGGTCTCTTCCTGAAGCTCTGTGAACTCAGTAATTGTCAGACCCGCCGATTCAGTAGAGTTTTACATTTCTCGACTGGATGATTGGTCAGAGTGAAGATGGAGATGTCTCAGAAGATGACCGGACAGGAAGACTAGCCAGGCGATGAAGCCACTGCGCCTGAGACACCCTGGCTGCCGAGACCGAAGACACCAACAGACTGCGTGGGAATCCGCAAAACTCCTGGAGGATTCGCGGCGGTCTTTCTATCTCTTCGGCGTTTCGGTTTCCGCCCTTGGTCAGAATCTTGCGCGCTCTCCAAGTTTTCCGAATTCAAGAGCGCAGAGATCGCTAGGCAGAGCGGATCCGCACTTCCTTGCATCCTGCCTGCTTTGGCCTGCGAAGCAAGGAGGGCTGGAGAAGGATGCAGCAGCAGCAGCAGCATCTTCCTTTTCCCCTTCCTCCCTCTTGGAACCACGCAGAGCGCTCCTTTCTGGTGAACCCGGTCCTCGCAAAGGGCGCTGCTCCGAGAACCTGCCCTTCTTCGTCTCTCGACTTCCGACTGTGGCCCTCTTCCCCAGCCGAGGAGGGTCCTCTGGGTACGACGAACGAAGATGAAGGGGGAGGGAGAGAAGGGCTGGCTCGCATTCACAATTCGCGATCGCCATCGCCGAACGTCCGGGAAACTGCATCTGCTTCGCGATCTGGTCTCCTCGCCTGCCTTCTTGAGGAGGGGAGGAAGCCGCCAGCTGTCTCCTGATGGGTTGCCTCTCCTGATGGAGAGCCATCAGGCTCTCCATCAGGAGCGCTGAGGGGAGGCTTCCTGACCTGCATCACCTGGCGTTCCTCCTCGCGATGGAGAGCACCCCTCTGAACGCTCCTGTGTCCCACGCCACCCTCCTTGCAGAGAATCTCTGGAGGGGAGTGAAGCGCTGCTGGTGGTCCTTTGGCTGTCCTTTCTCTTCCCCCCCTCACCTTCTCCCCTGTCTTCCCGCTGCGCCTCTCCAGCCTCCATCAGGGATGTTGCTGCAAACGCGCTGGCGGTCCAATGGCCATCAAGTCACGAAGAGCGTGCGCGTGTCGCTGCTGCTTCGGGGCGCCTCCCCATGGACGCCGGTGGGCTGGAAGAACGTCCGTCCTGGGACGCGCGCCCGCCTGCTTCCGTGCTCCATCCGGAGTCCCGCAGTGATGTCGCGGCGGAGGCGTTCGCTGGACCTTCTCCAGAGGACGCGGTACTCCGTGCTTCCTACGAGATCCCGTCCTCCCGTGACAATCCCCATCCGGTAACTCTCTCTTCCGGTCTTTGATGCTCTGCTGTCCGGCGCGCCTTGATCATGTGTGGGCTCCCATTCCGGGATTGTGGTCGGGGGCGCTTCTCCAGAGTCCTCGCTCTAGAGCGTTTCACCAGTTCACATAGAGGCGGTCATCTTCGCATATACTCGTGAGTCGGGAACTCTCTTCTCGGAAGGGGACGAGAGGAAGCACACCGGAAATGACCACCGGCACGCAGGTTGACTTTCAAGGAAGGAAGTCAGGAGAGGAAGACGGGAGGGCGGGGACAGGGGTCTCTGGCGTGAGCTGCTCCGTGACCAATTCTTAA
Organism: Raillietiella orientalis; assembly: GCA_036172245.1. Classification (NCBI taxonomy): domain Eukaryota; kingdom Metazoa; phylum Arthropoda; class Ichthyostraca; order Raillietiellida; family Raillietiellidae; genus Raillietiella; species Raillietiella orientalis. Next base: position 4,030,290 of record JAYWIR010000015.1, read on the forward strand.
AAGCAGGACGCCGAGTGCTGGCGGTCTCCGTGGAGACTTACTGCTTCAAGTGGGACCACCTCGCAGACGTCCTATAAGGGAGGCCGCCACGCTGGTGGTGGCTCCTTCCGCCGCGCCCAAGACTCCAGCACATGGAGCGGATGCAGCAGCGTCTAGGTAGGACCCTGCAGCCGCGTGTCCTCCGCTCCACTCGCGAAGGGATCGAGGAATAAGAAGAAAAAAAAAGGGATTCCCACTTGCGTAGACGTTCGTTTTTTCTGCTCAAGGCATTGCGCAAGGAGTGTATCCTGGGCGAGGAAGGACGCTGAGACGGGATCGCTGCTACTTGAAAACTTCACCTACTCAGATGTTCATATCGCCCTCCTCACGCGAAGCATCCGAGGGTTTGGAGACGTTGCGTACAACAGTCGGTGCGGCTTCCGACATCCATTTTCACGGTGCTCGGTTGGTGTCTTCCACGCAGGCTGTCAGGGCACCTCAGGCACTATCCACCGAGGTTTCTCTGGATGTCTTGTGCTCCGAGCTCGTCCGGGATCCACAGTTTTTCCACGAATCGAGCGATCCGCCTCACCTCCTCCCCACGCGCTACATCCACCTGGACCTGCCCCTTTCTCTTTGACTCTTCCTCCGATCCCTTGGCTTCCTTTCCTTCCGGGAATACGTGCGTCTCCGGAAAATCCGAAAGAGGGTCTCTTCCAGAGTCGTGTGTTCGGGGAGTGACTCCAGACTCTCAGTGGCCTCTCCTTGCTTCTCAAAGCAAGAGGGGATGCCTCCAGCTCCGAAGAGGAGCTGGCGGCACCCCTTCCCGCCGCTGCTCATGGGAGCCACCACCCAGATCTTCTCGTTAGGAGCGTAGCATTTCCGCCTTTCCGTTCCCTCAACGGTTTGCTCCACCGTCTGTCAGACCTCTCACCCGGAGCCGGCGGGGAGCTGCGTCTTGATGTGCTGCGGGAGGAGGAGGCATGTCCCGGCTGCCCCTCCTCCTTATTCGGGAAGAGCAGATAGGCAGCGAGACTCGGGAAGGAATTGCAAATGAAGCCAGAACTCCCATTGAGAAACAGCGGTGAAAGAAGAGGGTGGGGAGGAGGAGGAGGAAAACTCGTGCCAAAGTCCGCGGCGATAATTCAAATTTCCAGTGAGAGATAAAACGGGCAGGGATGCAAATCTTGCACGCCCGCAGATAAAGGGATGAGTTTTCCCGAAGAAACTTTCCCGTGAACCGAATCGTGGGATGCTGCGCAAGAGTCTGAATGGCGACAGTTTTGTTCGAACGGTAAGGGCGTGTTGAAGATGCAATAAAACGATTATTGGGATAACTTGTTGGTCGAGATGCCGCTGACATGAGCCGGCGTTCCCAAGGTCACATGGAGGCTTTTCCGATCCCGCTGGCTCCGTGAGGTGCATTTTCATGGGAGTCTCTGTCAGGCATCCCTGCTCATCAGATTGCTTATCGATTATGTAAATCTGTTTCCTGGATCTCCTGGTTCCTTTATATCTTTTTGCGCTGCTCCAATCCCCTTGGAACTCTGACTCTGTACGAAGAATAGCGGCAGCTATGGCAACCGTTATATTTTTCCTCGGTTCTGTCGCCCTCTTAGAGACTTGCATCGAAAATCCTGGTTCGTTTCCGAACAGGTGCCCGGTGCCGAGTTGCATCTTCGTGCCGCTCTGCAAGATCGGAGGTGCCGGAAAGTTCCGATCCCTACAGAAGGAGGAGAAAGGAGGAAATCACGGTGCTGGAGAAACCGTCCTTAGCGACCCAGAAAAGGAGTTTTTCCTTCCTTTTCCATTTCCTTTCAAGGATGAATGAGGAAGCGACGACTTCGGCACCTTCGCATCTCGACCGCTGTGTCAAGCGATGGATTCTCTCGTTCGCTCCCGTTTACTCCCCGAAGCCATTCACTTTTCAAGGGAAGCGGATATTCAGGTTAGGGATCTCCTCCTACGGAACTTTGGAAGCTCAAGAAGGAGGCGAAGCTCGGAAGTGCATCGAAGCGTTCCATCAACAGGGAGACTGCATATCTCCAGACGAAACCTGATGACAAGAAATGGATGTCCACTGCTCGGCCTGGAATCTTAAAACTCGACTGTGATATGCAGGACGAGGAATTCTCCCGGTTGCCATGTGAATGGATGGGAGCTCGTCCATCAAACCGTGACTGTCCAGTGAAACCTCCGCTGAGAAACCCAGGTCCCTGAGAGTCCACTGAGAACTTCTTGGGCTTCACGATTTTTTCTGGCAAAAGATGTCTTGCCGCAACTTCGGCCACATCGTCAGTCGGCATTTTAATTTTCGACGGTCACGAACCCCATTCTGGAGGGAGAGAACGTGAACTTCTCCCGTCCTTCTCGCTCCGCAGACCTCGCAGGATCGGGATGGGAACAGAGGAACCGTTTGTTCTCATCAGCAGAGATGATGAGAACAAACGGGCATCTTCCTGCGCTAAGCGGAGGGCGCATCGTCTCTGCATTGAGGCGCATTTCGTGGGCACGGGATCAAAAGGGAATCTGATGGCCCGTTTTCGAAAGCTACTGGTTGCCCCCTCCCCGAAGGGAGCTTTATCCTCTGTCCGTTCTCATCGATTCCAGTCGTCCCGTTCGGTCTCTCCTACTTTATGCATCTTTGGGATGAGACAGATCGATGACGGTGCGGAGAGAACCCTGAGTCTGACTTGACAGACTCCTTTATCAATTTGATTACCTCGGTTCAGCAGATGCTAAGTCAGATCATATTCATCCTGCTGTGACGATCAAAGTTCTTGGGAAGCGACCTTCAAAATCCCTAACTGTCGACCGCAGCAAACTGACTGCTCATTCTCCAGCGGACTGACTTACGAGCCCACTTTTGCTACTTCGTTTGGAAAGAGAGAGCACACAGGGCTTCTGCTTCCGTAGAAGGCTTGCTTTGATCCTGGAAACGGAAGAAGAGGAGCATGTTTCATCGCCAGGATCAGCATATTCGAGCTCATCAACTCGAGACCAGGGCAGAGCAATCACTTTCGCAAACAGCTCGAAGTCGTGACTTTTTATCAGTCTGCTCCCTCAGTGGTCGTCGCCCAGCCCTCCTCCCCCTTCCACTCCACTCCTCGATCTGGTACCGAGAGAAAAAGGAGCGCCTTCCAAAGTCGGTCTTCTGAGCCTAATCCATCTTTCGTGCCATGCGATGTTGGTGCGCTCCGTCACCTCAGCAGGTCCATCGGGTTTGGATTTTCTGCGAGTGTCTCTCACTGATCTCGGGAACCCTAGCTGGACCGTTGCCACAGCCTTTCCGCTAACTAAGCTTTCCTCACGCACTTGGAAAACACCCTTCTGCAGGCAAGGCGTGCTCCGTCACCCTACAAGAAGCGACGGCGGTTCCTAGGGAGTGGGAGGGAGACTTTGCTCTTTTCTTGGTTCCCTCTTCTCACTCCATCCCCGTAGCACGGAGTTCGGAATCAGCCGTCTATAGTTCATCAACAGACGCATTCTTGTTTCTTGTTCTTATCTCGTCCCCTCGGCATGTTAGTCAACATAATTCAAGGAAGGCAAGAAAAGGTAAACACCTCCCACAAACACCAAATTGCAATCTCGGTCCTTGCGCGCCCAAAACCCTTCACGAATGTGTGCCCAAGAGCGTCCTCCAATATGAGTCCTTCATTCTATGCAGCACCGAAAACGAACCCAAACAGAATTCCCTGTTAGAAATAATCGCAAGAGTGTGAGGGAGAGAAGTCCGGGAAAATGCGTTTCTGCAAGCCGAGCATCCCAAGCACTCACGGGGTGTGTGACCGTGACCTGACAGCGCACACTGCGGATATCGGATCTCAGTGTACCCAACACTCGAAGATAGGGAATGGATTTTTGCGTCTCCCGCAAGAAGAGTCAAAGAACGCAGAGATGGGCGCGATCGAAGCCCTGCTGCTTCTGACTCGAATCCCCAAAACAGAGATTGCCAGAGCACAACCTTGAGAACCTAGGAAAGAATAAGAGCCTCCCTAACAAATAATTTTTTCAGCAAGTAAAAACGAGCGCAATGAGCAGCAGACCTCAGGCGATAACGAGGTGAACTGTTTGAGACGTCACCACGGATCGGTGACATGGATCGGGAGAAGTGGCCGTGCAGTCAAACACACAGGACCAATATGCACGTGGACATGAGCAGACAAAGAAAACTTCACAGTTCACAGGAATGTTTTCTAAAAAAATTCCGAGAGGGATACTTTTGGCGCTGTGGCTGGCAATTACGTGCTTCCGTGTAAGCCTCTTATCGTTTGCTTGAATTCTGAGGGGTTCGTTCCTTCCTCTCCGTTTTTTTTTTCGGTCAGCCGCGAGTAAACGCCCCTTGTTCGAGGTAGAATTCCCTTGGCTCCAACTTCCATCTCAGAGAAAAGTCTCCCGGAACCCAGCAAAAACCTCTATCCTCCTCTGAGACGAACCTTTGAGCTACAAAGTAGCTGGAGATTGCTTGTGAGCTTTCTGCGAAGGCGCATAAGGACGGGTGCTTCCCCAAAGGTTCCTGGAATTCTCTCCCTCGGAAATTCCGGCTCAGTCGCTCCCTTCCGTCAGCGAACCGAGTGGAAACATCAATGGTGCTCCTCATAAACTTTCGGAAACTGGCTCTGCGAAAGTGCGAATGCTGCAGATATCAAGTAGACGAGATTCCCTGTCCCCCGAAAATGAAGCACATCGGAAATTTGAAAAAGGGAGAAAGCTAACGACTGAAACCCATGAGCTCTCCCAGTGGCGGAAAAGGTGACTTTCCCAATATGGCACCGAAGAGCTGCGACGAAACCCACTCAAGACCATAGATTTGCCGGAGACCGGGAAAGTGTAGCGCTCTTTGTATGCAGCAACGGAGATCAGTTTTGCAAAGCAGAAGAGATTCTCTACAAAGAGATCAGGCAGTGGCTTTTTGATCACCTTGTTTTTGTCATTTTCAAAAAAAATTGAAATTTCGAGCGTAGCAACTATCTGCTCCCAGTAAATGCCCTGCATTTTTACGAAACGTTCAGTCCTCTTTGCGTGCGACGGTACCGAAACTGAGACCTGACCATCATTCCTTCTTGGTATCCATCTTCTTGGATTACCTTTCTCTTGTCATGCTAGTTGAGAGAGCATGCAACAGAGGAACGCATCTGGGGGACTCTGTGAGCATTCTTAGATTCAGGAAAGTCAGGTTTCGGAAGAGCAAGGAAGCAATTTGGGCAGCTTGGATGCCAGGATAAATCACGCATCTGCTTCTCGACATACAAAGTTTCCACATGATGAAAACCGTAGTGGTGAGGAGAATACAAAGGTCGAATTAGTAAAGGGCCATTCAGCATCAGGAAAACTCATCTGAGGACGGAACAGGCCTATATGACTTCCAAATATGTTCCTGAATCCTGAAAGGAAAAGAACAATTCGTTTAGTGATTAAGAAACAGACGGAAGCTGCTGACTTTCGAACATACTAGGAAGAGTGCTGTTTCGAAGGAGTTCAGGTCCAGTTTCACGAGGGAAGGCTCAAGATATGAAGCATCTTTCGAGGATGGTTTTTTTTTCCGTCTCACGTGTCGCAGGATTGCAGATAACGTGTATAGGCCGAAAGATGAGGGCAACACAGGAAGTGTCATGTGACTCCAGGGTTAAGAATTTCGCCCCGCATGTTCTCTGTCACTCGAGGAACGTTTAGGCACTCGCTCAAAGGAATGCAATGGTTCCCCGAATCAGAGCCAGTCTTCCTCCCACTTCGTCCTCTACCGGCATTCAGTAACGCATTTGTAAGTCCAAATTGACCCTAAAGCGAAAAGCGTTCTGTCGAGGTTTCGATTTTTCTTCGTTGTGCGCACTCAACAACAATTTGGTCTCTTTTGCTGTCCTAAGGCAGCAGCTGTGTCATTTTCACTGTTCAGTCGCCGTGCTCTGTGATGGATGAAGTTTTCTGACCCGGATGTGAAATAAAATTCTGGAAAGGTTTCCCTCAATTCTGCGTAGGCTTCATCTCGGGCAACTTTCAGAGCTTCAGAGGTACTGTTCTTCTCTTGTTTAGAGTCACTTTCACCCGGTGGCTCTTGCTACCGTCATCCCTGCCATTGATGCCGTTTCGTTCCTATTTGGAGATGAAGAAATGCTCTGTGACTCCTCATGCCGGTTCCTAGCGCTTCCTCGAGTTTCGAGTCATCATGCCGCTTTAATGCTTGCAAGAACAGGTCTTGTCCTATTTCTCTTCATCGCTCCTGAGGAGGGTTTCTGTGATCTCCAGAGACAGTATAATTTTTTCCCAGTTGCATAGAGGCCTATAAGATAATGAAAAAAAATATCTTTTTTTTTCTTTTTTTACCTTTTAAAGAAATCCCAAGATGCAACTATCGTGTTCAGAATCTTCAATCTTAGACCGTTGCGAATACTCAAACTCCTTGAACCAACTGTGAAAACTGAGACCAACACCCATCTTCCTGTGCCCGGCATCATAAATTTCGGGGGAAAGGAGAAGCGCAGCTTAGCTTGCCTTACTCCCGTGCTCGCTTCTACCTGCTTAATCATATCTGTTGACACATGAGTTACGGAAGGGTGAGTGCCAGAGTGACAACCAAAAGGATGGCTGGTTCACCGAGCTCCCGTGTTCACCTGCTGATGCGGACAGGTTCCCTGGTTCCGCTTTCTATCAAGTGAAGGGTGCATGGCAAGTGAGCTGACTTCTTCCCGAAGAGCGGATGCCATTCAAGAAGGAAGGTGCCAACGAAGGAGCTCATGGATGCATCTTGCTGTGAGGAGAGCACGTGCTGTTTCCTCAGAAGAAGATTTCCCCTTCCTAATGCAAACCAGGAAAGATTATTCCTGTTCATATCGAAGCGGAGCTGTCTGCTATGAATCTGGCATGATTGTTCGTTAGATGGACAACGATACCATCCATCTGGGTTCCTTGAGGTAATTCCCTTATCTCAGCAGTGCTTCGAGAAAAGAATCCCTCATTATTCTACAATAAAGAGAGAGTTCTTTGAATCTTTCCGATGGAAATTCTGGATCTACAGAAACAATGGTCTTGTAGGGGGATGACGGGAGAGTCCTCCAAAAAGCTCAAGATAAAAGTTCAGCAGAAGCAGAACAATTCGAATGGGCGATTGAGTGAAAATCTGTGTTATAGCTTCGAGCATCTGGCTAATTCAAGGGGATCCAAGGAACAGCCTATCAGGAGATTCCTCCTCACCTACCATCGTCTCTCACGGCGCTAGAGCTACACTGGTCAGCTGGCCTGATGCTTGTGCATTCACAGCATCACTGGATGCTTTCCGAACTCAGTTGCATGTGGCCAGCATCCGTCTCCCGAAGAACCCTCTTTCACTTGCTCTTTGCAGTGACTTTCCTTCAGCACAATCCTGTGAGCAATCCTTGTTTGGCTGAAGACGCAACATCTTTGCTGTCGTAGGCGATGGAGATCCTTCTATCCGGAAATCCTATTTTATCATTTTCTTTGATGTAGTGCGATTATCACGAAAATCCTCCTAGTCTCTTCAGGTGTCTTCTTCTCCCTCGTCCTTCTTTCAACGTCGGTTCTTCTTCAAGGATGCAAGGAGGTTGTAGTCTCTTGGAATATTCTCCTCTATCTGACGCAACACCTTTGTACACTGACCAAAAGACTGATTCGAGATTTACTGTGTTTATGGTTTGATATCGAAAACATGGCAGATCAAGGATTTTCCTCCCCTGTTAGACGAAAGGACCTGAAGCGTTGCACCAACGCAGCTCCCCGAATTTCGGCTGGAACTCTTCCACTTTCTGGTGTTCACTTGCAAGGGTATGCAAGGATTCCTGGAAGCAGCAATTGTTCGTGGTTCCCAGTGTTTTGTGGAATGTTTTTTCTTTTTCGAGCATTCTAGATAGAACCGTGTGCTCCATGGTTTTCTCAGTGTCCTTTTGAATCGGAAGTAAATAACGAGCAAGCATTTCTCGAGATTCCTCTCCTGGCTCGTGACCGGGTATGAAAATATGTAAGAAGCTGAGGGGAAACATCCTTCTCTCCTTCTTCTCCTTATGATTTCCAAACTTTTACTGTCACAGGTCCGTCGTCTTGCGGACCGCGGCGATGGATCGACGACAGTTGCGCAGCGCCCATTTCGAGCTCGTATACCATTTGGTCATCGCTTCTGTGCCCTACGGGATGAAATGGTCGGCCATTTTCCTCAAAAACCAACAAGCTCACTGCCGTCTGCGCTCCTCGGTTGGCGATCATAGTGAGCTCTTGTTGCAGTGTAGAGCAGACCAGAGGCTTCGGCGGCGACGCTCACGAAGCTGCCCGCAAGATTGCTGCAAACGATCCTTTCTGAGTGCATCCCCCCTTCAGACCTTTTTAGAGCTGGACCGCTGTCTGTATCCTTCCTCTTTTGTCTTCTCGTCTCTTTTCGTGATGCTCTTCTGAGCTTTATCAGCCTCCTTCACCGCCTTCTCGCCACCAGATTTGGAGGTCACCACGCCTTCATTTGCTTTGTAAGTGTACTGTTCACTAAGTGAAAGTAACATACACGATGCAACAACTGGAAACGCCAATGGCATCCATTATAATCCTCTACTCCCACTCGGTATCCTCGATCACATATCAATAGCTTCCAACACCTCCCTCATTCGGATGTCTTGCTTCTATTTTTTCAAGCGGCCATTGCTTTAGCCTGAGCACTCACAATCGTATTCTTGCACGTTACAGCTTCGAAAAAGGACATCTAACATTGGGAAAACCCGAGGATCTTTTTTTTTGCTGTTTTCGCACAATTCGCGCCGGTCCCGAGGTGTGCTCTGCTCTTCTCTTTGAGTCTGTGCCACCCCCTTTCTAATTATTTTTTTCGTAAATTTGTTTTTGTTCTTCAGTCTGCGGAAGATTTCGCTTTCTGCCTTGGATACTTCTTTCTCCTTGATTCCGAACTCACATCTCCACTACGTGATGCTTTCCGTTTGCTGCTTCCAGTTTTGGTACGTTGGTCCAACGGGGCATTTGCACTTTCTGGAAGTTCATCTTGAATCCCAGATAAGATCTCGTTCCCTGAGATTCCATTTGTTTCCAATTCTCTCATCCTTTCAGACCTTGATTTCATGAATCAATGATCCTGAATCCTGTACGAACTTTTTTAGGGCTGCTTTTCAGAAATCTTTTTCCTCTTTCTTGCCCCAGTTTCGTGCTCCTAGTCCTGTGCCAATCGTGCAAAATCAATTTTTCCAAAATTCAATTATGACATGTGTAAGATTTGGTGTTTCATGCCATTCGTTTCGTTTCCCACTTCGTTCGAACTGATCTGTCCTGGAGGAAAGTTTCCGTTTCGGGTGTGGGGAATATTTTGGAGTTTTTATAAAAATTATTTGGTCGCACTTGATCTCCATGCTGAGGTCATGCATCCGTTCACTGTGTGGTTGTTTCGTCCTTCCATTCCAGAAATCTCTCTTACATAGAGAGAACTCGGTCTACAAAATATCACGTACTGCCATCCAGGTATTTTCTTCCTTTTTCCCCCCTGCTGCCTGACCGCAATGAGGAACATGAGTAAATATAATGTGCCATCATGGTAATCTTCCATTGGGATCCTTCGAAACCCCTCAATGACCTCATCATTCTCAAATCTTTGCCTACCAATGGTAGTCATACGCTTCGTGGAAGGAAATCTATCTATCATCATTCGTCTCGTGTAAAACTAGCATCACACCAACGGCGTCTTCCGGGTTTTATGTTCTGGTAGGATGAACAGTGGACAGCCTTTTGAATATCTCCGTTGCTGTTTCTTTCCTTTTCCGTTTCCCGTACTTATGGTACGGGAAAGTGTAGTTGCATTCTGTCAGTAACACCACGATGCCTGCCGGTGATTTCGTCCATGTGTCGCGGGTCAATTTCGGCACGGACCGACCTACATACAGATTTTGATGCTCCTGCTTTTTGGTGCTCCCACATATTTTGTGTCCCAGAGTGATTCTACTGCTTTTCGGAGTTCTGAATAAGATCAAAGTGATTCTATTGACAATTTGGCGTCAATTTTTTAGATTTTCCCAAGTATTCCCAGTTAGCTTGCCTCGGGCATCAGGCACTTAGTGACAGTGTTTTGTTTGTCGTGGTCTTTGCTAGGGCACTGGATAGCATGCTTGACAACTGGCGAAAATTCCTGAAACTGCATTTTTGCAGAGCACAGAAATCACGCATAAGACTCTGCATTTCACTTGTCGATGGTCTTCTGGACAGAGGAAAAGAGGTGAAAAAATGTATGGACTGACCGCATCGTGCTGGACTTTTTAAAATGGAAATGATGCCTTTGCGACGTGTGATCGTAAATTGGTGATTACCTTAATTATTTAATCAAGCTATTCGCTTATGATTTTAAGGAATGGAGAAGGTGAAGTTCGGATTTTGGTTTTTCTAACGTGCTCTGTATGCTGTTTCCATTTTTGTTCTCATCGATCCTTTAGCCTTCAGTGGATGATAACATTTCGCGCTTCATGCTTATGACCACTAAACAGTTTCGATGTGAAAGAGGAGTTTATAGTGCTTGCTTCTATTACTTCTCGACAAAAGATAACAAAGAAATTGGTCGTATCTTTTAGAATACAGAATTTCTAAGGTTGTGACCATACAAGACGATTCTTTCCCACGAACAAAAGGAACTGTGAGTGAGTTTGTTTTCATGCTTTTGTAAAACACAGCTCTTCTCACAGGTGCAGAATTAGCTGAGTGCTGCCACCGCAAACATTTCTGAATTTTTCGTTAATCAATTATTTCCATTTCCGACTATCATTTGTCAACAACAAATTGGCACTGACCAGGAGTCAGTTGGTGAATTTGATGATAAAGTTTATCTGTGCTCGACTTCAACTTGCAGCCAAAGGATAAACTAGGATGTGCACTCCTTAAATTAGAAAGGACTCTTTTGCTTCTGCGACTTCAAGGGGTTTTGGAATCCCGAATCCTCAAGCTAGAACTTCCACATCATGGAGCAATAGGATGAATCACTTTTTGCGGATGGAGATTAGCATGTTCATTATCTTCGTGTGCTTTGATGGCATTCCAGCTTCGTCACTCATCTCAAGCACGGGTTTCCTCAGTCATGCACCTTGGCTGTCTTTGTCTTAGTCTTTGATCCCTTCTTTCTAATCAAATTCTCAAGTTTCACTTTTGGTTGAGAAAATAGGCAAAAGTTTCCGTTCAATTTCAATTTCGAAATCACCTTCTAGTCCGAAGGAATTCATTGCGAGGAATTCTTCGACGCTGGAAAAGAAAAAAAGACATAGGGACATTACTAGATCGAAGAAAAAGCATCAGCCTTCTAAACATTTGATTACTCCCAAAATATGAAATTGTGTTTTTCATCAAATTCTTCATTTTGCATTTCTTCTGCCCTGCGCGCCGTAAAACGTTGCTCATAGATTAAAAGGATGCGGCGTATCCCAGTGCAATTTTCAAATAGTTCAGCTACGTCGTGGTTTTATCCGTTTTCTAAATAAAATCGCTCACCCTGAATTTCATTACAAATTCCTGCCCTTACGTTAGCAGCAGTCTTCTATCACCCGACTTCCGGTCAAAGAGAACACCAGCACGAGCCATCTTCTTGTTTGTTCTCTCGTGAGTAGGATTTCTGGTTTCCTGACAGTCTTCACAGGATTTCACTCTTTGTTCTTTCCGGAAGCAACTTGGGTTTTGTGCAGAAAAGTTTTAGACAGGAGTGAAGAAATCATCAACTTGATGGAGACAATGTATCACGAGGTGAACAGCAAGTTCGGATGATGTCTTCTTAATCTGACCAGCAATTAATGCATGCCTCGCCTGGGACTTCGTCAAACAGCTGAAAACTCTTTGAAAGTTCGAAGAGAGTCGACTTAAGGGCATGATTGCTAAACATAATTATCAGGACAGCTTATCGAATCCACTAGATTCGTCACCAAATGCTCCACCATTTCTTAAATTTTGGCTGCTAAGCACTCATCAGCAGAGGCTTCCGTCGGAAGTTCGCTTCTCATCCAGTTATTAGTTTCAAATCCATGCGTCCTCTTTGATTTTGCATTTGATATTCTGCTCTGCCTTCCGGATTTATTGTTTTTTTTGCTTTGGCTTCAATTTTCTTTCCTGGATAGCTTTCTGCTTCCTTCCTGAAACTCCGAGTTCAGAGTCGCTTAGGGAGGGAGGCAAACAGCAATTCAAAAACGGAAAAGCTTATGGCTTCCGCCATTTCCAATGATGGGTAATGAGCTCGTTGAAATGATAAGTGCTCGGTGTCTAAAAGGACTGCTGTGTATAGGGAAATGCGAGGTTTTTCTCGTCGGAGCAGTCTGGCTATGAAAACGAAACCGAAGGTCTTCCTTCGAAGCAGGAGTGAGGCACGAGCCGCGTATGCATGCAAACGTTGCGCAGCCTCCTCCATCTTCGATCCTCGGGACCGCTTGTCTCGGTGACTCTTTGACATCATCGAATGCATACTTCCTTAAAAGAAACAACTGCTGCGATAGGGACGTCCACACAAATAAATAATAAGCATGCCAAATGAGTCCGACTTCCACTTCGGCCGGTGAACCGCTTCGACCAGAGAGATTAACTTCGGAGATGGCGAAGAGAGATAAATAAATATTTTTACGCGCGTGGGTGCTAAGAAAGCGATCGCAAGCAATTTCCGCAGTCTTCTGTACCCTATGAAGGGGTGGGCTCGTTCCTCCATACCTTGGCAGGTCACGATGGAGACAGCGTCCCTGTAGCTCCGTCTGTAGCTGGTGCTTCGTGCCGCGAGTATTTAGCCCCAATAAATTGCTAGCTGTGAGCCTCCTTCGAGGCTGTGGGTACTGCCCACAGCCTCGAAGAAGGCACTCTGATAGGTTTCTTCCCCACGTCTGGCAACCGCAAATTGCGGATCGCCTATTCATGCGCTTTTTAGTGACCAACAGCCTTCGATATCAGCGAACACGCATCCATCTTCATGTGTTTCACGAACCTACGCACATGAATGATTTTGTTTTCAATGCATGCAGACCTTGATAAGTGTGAACAGATGTGCACACACATCTTATGTAACAGGCAGGCATTTTGAAAGCATTGCAATTGTGGGCAAATGGAACGGAAAAATGTAATGACAGAAGGAATGGGCTGTAAAACATACGAGAGGGAACATGGGAGTAGCGCCTGAAGGCAGTCAGTCGGTCTCAGAAACAAGGCACTCCAACTATCAAGGAAAAGCTGTTGCATCACGTCGTTAATAATTCGGTAGAATACAGTGATTCAGCAGTTTCTGCTATCAGCTGGACCATCCTTAGCCAAGAAGGAACGAAAGAAACTTCTAACATCTGAAGCTGCGCTGAAGGACTACACGTTTTGCGAGGAGCTTCCCAAACACTGCGTGAAAAGTCAGTATGTCCCGGAACACTTGCACTCAACACCAGTTTTCCCGATTCTTATATCTTTGCTCCAGCTGTTTCCGACTCTTATTCGGTTGTTCTAGCAGTCCAGCGCATACAAATTCCTTTTCTTTACAGAATTCCTATTTGAGGAGCGCGCTCTTGCTCCTGCTGCTGCCAAACTGTTCCAGGAAAGGGCATTCTGCTTTCTGGTCCCGGTTCTTCGCGGTAGAATTCTTTTTGCGGTGGCGGCGCATTTCAGACCGAAAACATCAAAATCAAACCCAAAGCTCTTTATAATGACTGAGAGGACATAAGCACTAAAGAGTTAAACCTAACAGGACTCCTGGACTCTGGACCTACAGTTGAAGACGAGAGCTGAATCGATCCGAGTTGTAATCACCTTAGTCAGATAACCATTATCGAATTCATCACGATTCCTCCTCCTAGCCTCTCAATCGCAACCGTGGGTACCTAGAGGGGAGACAGACGAGGAGAAACTTCTATCTGTTGGGAAAAAACCTGAGACTTTTCCCAACAGATAGACATCTAATAATGTCGATTTGGGAACGCGACTCATCACGAGTTGCCACACTGAAATCAACTTCCCGGTCAACCGTCTCGAAACGAATCCGCAATCGTGAATGCTGGGGAATCATTGCTGTTTGCTGCAACCCCGTGAAACCAAGTTTTGATTTAGCTAAATACTGATTGCTATCGAGGCGCCTTGGAACTGGGAAGGGGAGAATGCACCAGGCGCCACTTCATCTTCGGGAAGATTACAAGCTTGAAAAAGTTTCTCCATTCGTCTAGACAAAGAAGCACTTCCTGGACGTTTCCAGTCTTTCAGCTGAGGATAAAATCTCTTCTGCTCCTGATTTATAACCAGCATATTCTTTTTCCGCGTAAAATGTTTGAAATTTAACAGTTCTTATCATATGGAAGCTGTCGAAAGATGAAGACGTGAAACATTTTTCTTGTTCTGGCTAACCAAACTTGACCCCACATGTCATCGATATCAGCCTCTCTGTCCGAGTGGAGCATAAAGTCTGTCGTCCGTAGCTGCCGCTCGCTTCCCAACCTTTGTTTTCGGTGTGACCTTCCACTGAGAAGATTTTCGAGCCATTTTTGAACAACTCGCTCCAGCCCGTGAGGGTGTCTTTTGAAAGAATGCGAAGGACCTGTGGCGTTTCAGTCTATCCTGCCACTTGAGGGCAGATTTCTTTTTTTGTTGAATCCCACTTCACATTGCTCCCGGAGTGGTTCTGTCACGAGTCAGCAATTTCATGGTGATGTGATGAGTTGACGATATGAGACGTGACAGCAATTCGAGCCACATTCGACTTGCTGTGACTAAGGTTTCCATCTTTCCAAGTAGATTCAATCCATTCGGCCGTAGAGTCGCAGTGTCTATCACAGAAGCGAAACTTCACAACAGGCACAGAAGCGCATTTTAATCTATGAAAGTCGGCGCGAAGTTTTCTCAGATTCAATTCGCGGAACTTGAGCAACTGACTTTATAAGCAGCCATGAGCTATGACGCTGTATAATTAGCTATGGTTTCAAGCAGAGGGGCTGTTGGTGATTTTTGTGTTTCCAGAGCTATCACAGCTTGCTGTTTACATCAAGCTATTCAGTTTACCCCTTGCCGATACGCACACCTATGCTGAAGGTCTATACAAAGGGCCATACTTCGAGCCGATGCCAAATAATATAACTGTCACCTTGGGAGATCATTCCTATTTGCCGTGTAAAGTACGACAGCTGGGAGGCAATAGCGTAAGTACTAACTTCTAGTCACCCATAGCATGACATCGCAAGGCTCCTTTAGGGAACTTGATTGACTTGTGCATATCTTGTCTGTTTTGCCTTTCTTCTGGAAATCGCTTTCCTTGATTCTCCGTTCCTTTATATTCCTACGAATCAATCTGTTAAGCACGATTCACCTGTATCAGTTTTGAGAGTTTTCGGGGACGGTATCTGATCATGAAAGATCAACATGAAGTCGGAAGAAATCGGCACTATACTTCCATCCTCGGACTGCTTCAAGGATGCATCCTGCGAGAGGTCGATACGAGTGTTGCTTTTTAAAAGAGATGCAGCAGTTTTTTTTCCCTACTCTTGTCCTTGTTGAGCAAGGCAACACTGCTTTTACGTATAGTCGTTTCCTTTTTGACAAAGGGTTCAGCAGCTCTTGGAATGTCGAACGTCATGGCAAGCTAAACTTTCTAACTTCCGGTTTCCAAATCAGAGGCTGCAATCAGAAGCGAATATGCAAAATGCTACTTAGAATAAGGGTCAATTTTCAGAAATCTCTGATGGTTTGTTGCGGTACTGTCTGCCTTTTTCCACAAATGTAAAAACTTGTACCTTCTTTCATACCTTCTTTCAGACACATTGCTGTTTTCGTTTCGGATGTCCAGTACATTGTGTTCCACGAAGTTGAACTTGAAATTTGTATACATGCAATACATCATTCCTTTCATTCCTTAGGCAAGTTCGTTCAGATTGTCTAATGAATGAAATTATTTGCAATCATATAGAGGAAAGAGATAAATGAAAAATCCAGCTATAACTATAAATCTCTTGCTGTATTTTCTCAGCTTTGAAACATCATTGACCCATCACTTATTCCAGAAGGGAGTTTAACGTCCATTCTCATATATTTCACATTCTCAGATGTTCTCTCTTTCTGAGGCTGCAGGTCTTTCTCCACGCATATTCTCCTCGAGGATTCTTTCCTCCGGATTGTGCACATCAAGAGAATATTCAGCTTCAGACACCCAATGAGGACTCGGAAACTGCGTGCAAACATTGTAACTCTTCCAGAAATATTGAACCTTTGTGAGGGATAACTTCAAGGAATGACTCTTACTAACAGCAGACAGCACCGTGAAGATAAAAGTCGGTGAAAGAGGACGTAGTATGGAGCATTTTCCATGGAACATCCTTTGTTCCCATGTAGAGAGAAACGGGTGGAACAGCGTTTGAGTATCTTCTTAAATGTCAGTACAAGTGAGATGCACGTTTCTAAGCTCAGAGGACCTTATTTGAGAAACGTTGCGGGGTCTGAGCATTTCCTGACAACAGAATGGTCCCTCTGAAAGGAGCAGACGCCAATTCTTTCGCCATTCCTTACACTCCATGAACTAATTCCAAAAATACGGGATGGAGGCACGTTTTAGGAGACGTGGCCGAATTTTTCCGATGAGAACTTGTGTCCACATCCTCACGAACAGAGTTATCGAATTCCGGGATTTCTGCTTAAGATGACCTTAATGCAATGACCTTAATGACCGTTGGTGAATGTGGATCATGATCCAAAACTTAAGGAATCTGTTTTGATGAAACCATGGGTATCCAAGTGCTGCAAAACGAAATCTCCTGTTGGCTCCAACGGAGAAATGGAATGGCCCCTTTCTTTGCTCTGAGTTTCATTCAGTCTAGTCAAGGTACAGAGTGGAAATATGAATATGGATAAATAATAACATGGATCCGTGCGGCATTCCACCCATGTAGCGTCTCTTGCAATGCGTGAACCCATCAACCACCAGTATTTTGATGTGTCAGAAATGCACAGACTATGAAATCGATAACGTTCTTCGTTCGAACAGAGTGCTTCTTCAGTCAAAGTGTTCTCACAGTTCTTGGTCATTTTCAATCTCAACTGAGGGCCATTTTCAATTCAGGCTGCCACTTCATGATTCGCTTCGCCGCGACTCAAGGAATCCAAGTACTCATCCCACGTAGTCCTTTTGAAGCGTTCCAGCCTTCACCAGTCCGTGAAGTCTGGAAGGTACCTGTTTGAGAGGTTCCTGAGCAATCCTTCTCTAAAATGCCCCGGGTGGACAAAGCGGAAAGTTTCAGGAACATTCAGGAATGTCGGTTTATTCATCCTCACCAGCATCTTGAACAGTAAATGGGAACCATTACTAGTGTTAAAACAGGAAGTCATAAGGTGATGAAGAAAAAAACAATCCTATTCAATCTGCAGAAGTTCTACTCGTTTTCCGCATGATCCTCTTTTCAAGTTTCCGGTATTTCCTTAATGTGCGAAAAAAGAATGCTTCATAATACCGTGTCTGGTGACGAGAACTTTTATAACAACCATCTCTTGACACAAGAGTCGTAGAAAATGCCCTGTGCCTTTACTGAGTTACTTAATTTGGTCTCTTCTGAAGACAGATCGCGTTGCTTACTTAAAGCATATCACGTGAGTTTATTCTTTGGAATTTCAACTTAGTTGCAGCAGTGCTTTCAGCTTCCTCTTTGGTGCTTATGAGAACCTTTCCTTAGATTTTTAACGACGAGTCTTACAAACAACTCGAAGGGAAAGAACAGAGCTTCATGCTTTCAATGGCTCATCAACCTTTATTCGAGGGGGGGGGGGACATCCTAAATGACACACAAACGTCCAAAATCCTTTGGAAATTCCTCCCCTAACGATTACAAATCTCCAAATGCAAATTATCAATACGTATGTTAATCAGTTGTTTTTGATCACGGAAAGTAGGCTCATGTTTTCGTCAGATCAGATTATAAAACTTTGTGCAATCAAGGATGCCTGCAAATGGCAACCTTGACCATCCTAGTTGTGCGCAGGGTTCAAAAATGTCTTCCTCTGAGTGCATGGTCATCTGTCTATTTGCCATCTTCCCTTGCCCTACCATTAGTAGTTGATTTTCTGTCCTTGGAATGAGAGTTGGAACACGAGGTTCCATCCTTGGTTAAACTTCATCTCATTGTCTTTTAGGTTTCTTGGATCAGAAGTCGAGATTCTAGCCTTCTTACCATTGGCACTTACACTTTCACTAGTGAAAAAAGATTTCAAACGTTTTACAATGAAGACTTCGGAAGCTGGACGCTGCAAATCAAGTACACAAAACCTTCGGACCTGGGAACATACGAATGTCAAATATCTTCTGAACCTAAACTAAGTCATTTCGTGTACCTTAATGTAAGAGGTCAGTTTCATTGTCATGCTCTTTAAGAAGTGTGCTTCTGAATGATGCTTTAAACATTGATCCCTTTCTGGATTTGATCAAAGCCAGGTTCAATAATAACTGCTCAAATGAGCACAATGAGTACTAAGACTCAAGTAAAGTGGAGATATAGGGTCAGTTTTTGTTTCTAGCTGGACAAATAAGAAAACGATGTGACAGGCTGCAATCAGAGTAGATTCCTTAGCAACAAACTGGTTCTTTCTTCAATAGTCATGCTCTTTGTTTTTTTCGAAACATTACTTGAATCACTAATATGAACTACTGATACCAGAGAAGCGGTACTATGGATACTCATTTCATAGCATCTAAGATTGCAGAGAGAGAATTCTAGAAAGGTACAATTACTAAAGTTCCCAATGTTTGTCAATTTCCCTTTATTAATCCATCAATTGGATGACTAATTTGTTATCAAAATCAAAGCGACTGAAAACAAGCAACTCACAAAAGTTGTAAGAGTCACATTTTCATCCTTTCAAGGTAAAGATCATTTTGTTCGCTCACGTCTTCGCCTGCTGATTTCTTCTTGTAGTCACAGCGAAGTAAATCTTCGCGGTCATTTGTTTCCCGGGCAGCAGGATGAAATACTCCAGAGTAAGCGTCGAGCTAAACTTCTCTTTACTGATGATTCTCAAGCAAAATCCTGCTTTCCGATAGGGACGAAATTGCTTTCCTTGACCTTTACTAAAAGGATTTCGAGCATGAGGTAAGATTGTCTGGGAAACTTTGCTTTTGAGGTCGCAATAGTCAGGATCAAACTTTCTGGAGATTCTCAAAGGCCATTTCCTGAAGAAGCAAGATTAAATCTGAAACTGGAGAAAATTAAGTCTTAAATGACTTCTTCTGAAAACATAGGAGGAAGGAAATACTCTGAGGCCAAGTCAATAACTTTTCAAAGGTTTCAGTATCTATGACGGATACATTCTTTATTCTTCTTTCGTAATTTCTTCGAGCATGACCTTTTTTTATGAGGAAAGAAAAAACAGTCCGAAGTCTCATATTGAAGAAACATCGCCTCCTTAGGTACAGACCTCCTCTCTGAACTTCAAACGGAAGAAGGAAAGCAGATCTTAGAATAGACGTTGGACTGGTGGATGCTTGGAAGTCGATCGTGCATCTAAAAGAAGAATCAACTTTGCAATCGCAAGCCGCCTAATTATGTTAGCTGTTCTTCCTTTTCTAATGACTTTACTCTTTCGCCTTTGAGCTGTTGACTCATTAGAGCAGCTCCCGGAAGCCTATGAACAGTTTCCAGGAAAAATGAAGGCCTAATGGACACTTCATTTGATGTGTTGCCAAAAGGAGGAATTTCGAAATGCGTGTTACTCTCCCTTAACTTTCGTGTGTTCCTCAGCTAAGCGCCTGGAGCACAACTGTTTCTTTTTTGTGTAAGGAGGGAGGCGTTTCTCCCAATTAAGAGTTCCCAGGAAGCCAAACACAAAGATCCGATTTCGCCGGAATCAGGGATGTTGCTGCTGCAAGGCTACAGAATACACCGCTAAGCAGCTGTTGCACCAGCTCAAGTTTGCAGCTGTAGAGGTTCAAAGACTCCACCTTCAAATGGATGTGGATGAAGGGAGAGGTGGATGCGAAATGAAATCCTGCCACTCTCGCCACCAAAGATGACCGAAAAACCCAGGCTTTGTTCTTTATCATTCGTTTGCCAAGTCTCTGTGGATCCTTCGAGCTTAATTTTTTGAAAGAGGGGTCTCTATTGACTGCGCTAAGAAAGCTTTTTGAGACTAAGGGGCTATCTTTAGGGTGAGTGCCTTTCAGAAAGGCAAACTGGGCACAGTCATTCCCAATAGTCCTTCTTTCTTTACGTTTGCTTCAAAGTGGTCCATGTCATTGAAGATTCCCCCACGAGTCGCCAAAAGCGGAGCTTCCGCTATGACCACGGGTGTGCCCTGAGGGCTTTATTAGACCGCCCAGGTTTCAAACGGACGTTCATTTACAAAGTACATTTTACAAAAGTTCATGTCATTGGAGCCTTTTCAAAATATCTTCTTTGACCTACCAAAAAAAGTTCTTCAAGTGGAGACGAGCCATGTACTCTCATAGGCAGGAGCATGCGGAAACACGCATGCCTGTGTACGAGACACACGTGTAGTTGGTATTTACCACATCCTTTCCAAGTGTCTCCTAGAGCACCTGCTGTATCACCAGTATGAAAAACAGTCTTCTTCCAAAGAAGAAACCTGACACACATGTAGTTGGTATTTACACATCTAGCCAAGTGCAGGATTCACATATTGGCAAAGTGGAATTGCCACGAATAGGACTGGGGAGAGCTTCAGGAATCTCTTGAACATCTCAGGAAGTTTGCATTGCTGAATAGGCAGGTGGCGCTCTTGTCGAAATTCCGAAGCGTTTTATACCAAACGGAAGCTGAAGCTGGCGGAATCTGAAAGCTCCTAGACTTTCGAGGAGAAGAACAAATTGCTGAAAATCTGGGGCGGAGTCATCGAAATTTTCCAAGATACCATTCTACTTTCAACTCGTCTTGAGAAATACAAAGACATTGGTAGTCAAATTCGGGAGAAGCCAATGAGTTGGTCGGGGAGAGGCTAATTGGAGGATGGATTTCTCTCATTTTTTCCCCATTACGTCTTTAAAACTCCGGAGTTACCTTCACAGAGAGAGGAAAGTTTTTGATGTCTTCTCGTAGTTTCCACTCTCAACACATGGATGGAACATCTTGAGATGGGATGCACCCGCTCAAGTGTTGCACTCGGAGCACTTGCCATTTTTCCTTAAGATGAGGAGAGAATTCAATGAACTGACTGGCTTGGACGTGGAAAATCCTTTCTTCCTCCGAGAGTTGAGGGAATGTGGACTTTGCCGACCAGACGTAGTACCGAATTTCTCTGCCAAATAATGAGGCATAGCTTTCATCATCCAAGTCAATGACGGCGGGGGGTGGGTTTGGTAAAGATTCCATCAGTCTTTGACTAATCTGAATTACCCAGAGACCGGGAACGACACGGGGCGGGTGCGAGGTGATAAATATCCGTAATCAGTTTGCCGGCTCCGCGCTGAGAGCAATCGGATCCATCGGAATTTTTCTCCGTTTGCTTCGTGATTCGTCTCCCAGCTTTGCAGACGCCAAGCATCGTGAGCGAAACTGCAATCCTCGCCTTCCTGAAACGGGAAGGCAACATCAAAGATCATTTGAGTTCCGTGCGCTGTTTGATCATGAAGTTTTGCTTGTAACGAGGAATGATGAGTGATACTCCAGTGAGTTGCATCCGCCACTTTTCCATCTGCGGCTTTCTCACAGGAACTTTCCTCCGGAGCTCCAGAATTTCTCCATGATCAGGGTTTGAAAGTGTGCGTGTAAGAAATTTCCTGGGATAACGGCGCTGGAAGATAATTGCCGACGCGGCGATATTTCCCAACATTTTTTGCGAGCTGCCAAAGATGTTCATTCTGCTGATTCGCATCCTACAAGCACCTCTAATTCATTTTAAAAGTGCAGAACCATGTTGATTTTCATCCCTGGAAAAAATCACTGGTCGAGAAACCAGCGGTTCGTTCTCAGTCTTCGAGATGGATCAGGAATTGAGAAAAAGTGGGAACAAGCAACACTAGACGCTCCCCCCTCTACCCGTCTCAGCTAAGGTGGCGCAAGTACTAGGAGTGTGGGGAACTGCCCAATTGTGCCAGGCACATGAAGAAATGACTGATTCTATTATGCTGGTATGATGACAACTATAGGCAGTAAATCTGCCGCAGAAACCTCCAAGATGAACTTAAGAGGCATCTATTCAAAGTGTGAGAAAGGAAACGTTCCTGAGTTTATTAGAAGATCGCTGACGAGGATCTTTCCCAAGCATCTCCTCGAGCACTCGCTGTATCTCTGGCATGAAAAACAGTCTTCCAACGAAGAAAAGACCTGGAGTCATCCTTTAGCAAACAGAGTGCGTTCCTTCTTTCCCGTGAGAGATGACAGCGGAGATTAACAGAAAGATTTTTTTTAAGAAAGCGTAGCCGATAGCCGAGTTACAAACTCTTCCTTTCTGGTTTGTGAGACCACAGTCCTGCTCTCTCCTTTTTGTAGAAAGGGCTTTTTTTCGACACTCCAGAGCCGCCATCTTGCATTTTTCTGCTGCAAAAGAAAACAAAAAACAAAAACCGTATTTAACCCCGCATTCCCAGAACGTTTGGTACCTCTCTGGTCCAAGTTATTGAGGGGCACCTTCACGACCGTGGCCTCCTCGAAAAGTCCAGAAAACAACGCTCCATCCCACGACGACATTTTTCGACTGCGAGAGTGTTGCTGCAAGTGTATTAGGCCTCCTAAGAATCTCCCCGACCCACCACTTCCAACGACTTCTTCACTAGATGAATGCTGGAGTGCTTGTCCAGCTTTTAGCAGAACCCGGAAATCATTCCGGCATCTGACTGATTTTTGACTCGTTCAACCGGAGACTTCTGCCAACGTGAAGATGAGAATCAGCTTTCCGGGATCGGAAGCACATCCGGTGAATTTTTTATCCCCTCTAGAGTGACGCAGAATCCGATTCTCTACGAGGATCAAGTAGCGGAAAGAGCTGAATGCTGGTGTTCTTCGTCTTTTGCAGACTGGAAATGACTGAAATTTCACAACAGTAAGGCACCAAAACCACAATGTGCCTCTTCGACCTATAGTTACCACCCCATCAGTCGGCCTCAGGAGACCAGGTTTCTCGAAGGGGGGCGACTTGCAAGAACAACCATGTCTGCGGCTATTCGCGCTTCATATTCTGTGTCCGGTTTGCTGGACAGGGTACTGCACACTTTTCCTGCAGCCACGCATTCGGCTAAAAGCCTTCGAAAGGAAAGAGGGGGGGAGGGAAAGGAGCAGGAAGTGTTTATGTGGAAATTCGAAAGACTAGATCAACCGGAATGAAGAATCCCATAAAGAAATATCTCAGAAACTTGCCACGAGAGCTTCCTTTAATGTCAAAAGGACCAAATGAACGAGTCAAAAATCAGGTGAAATCGAAAAAAGGGGGAGGGATCGAGGAGCCAAGTTTGCTCTTCTGTGGAAGAGTTCTTCCAGTGTGTGGAGTGGCGACGATGAATCAAATCGACAAAGGACGAAAGATGTGGGCTCAAAGATGAACTGGAATGCAGTGGTGGACCGTTACACGAGCGGCGGCCACGATGAGCGATGCTCTTTGAGTTCTCCTGTGGATGAGCAATTCTGAAGAGGAGCATATGAGATGTGCGCTCCCTTCCTTATGGAGATAGAAAGTGCCACCTCTGGGATCTGACATCTCTGGAGTTGCAGACCACCAGAGTATGCATTCCTTCCGCAGAAGAGGCCATTCGAGGATCAGAAGCAGGCGGGAGGTAACCTCGAGAAGTAGGTGAGCGCTTCAGACTCGAAGTAGGACTCCACAGGGGAACAGGCGCATGTTCTGGAGCTGTGGAGAATGTAGAAAACACGACGTCGAAGAGCTCTGCGTCTGATATGAAAGAGTGTGCAAATTCAGCAGAGAATCGGCTCTCGTAGAGAAGCTAGAGATTAGCTTAATGATCACGGGTGGACCCAAAGAGAACAAGGCTCTCTAAAAATGCCACACCCAAGTCTAACCGTACCCTAAGTGGGGATTCGGTGAACCCAATATAAGTGGGTTCATTTGCTGCTCCTCAAACCAGGAAATCTAGCGCCTTCTCCTTCGCTAGCCAGGAATTTCTGTTCTTCTTCTGAATAAAAATGGTCTTGGCTCTCTGGTCATTTGAGGGATCTCTAGTTCGCAAAGGAAGAAGAAACTGAAAGATGATTTGGTCCGCTGACCTTGTGTAGGGTTGTAGCAAAGCACCAACAGTCAGCTTCTAGGAAGGAAATTTCCATTCCTAAATTGAGGTTCAAGGATTCTCGAATCAAAGAAGCCGACTTTGACGATGCACAATTCTAAAAGCAGTTCATTTTGTTCTTTACAAACAGCCTTTAGTTCGAAGAACAGGAAGACAAAGCTCCTGCCGCCTTTGACTCCCATCGTGAATTCTCATGTCGGAAGTTATTCCTGGATCGCAATCTCATGGAAAATGGGAAACACTAAATTTCTCAACTTTCTTAAAGTCGGTCCCCAAACGCCATCTTCGGTTTTTGAATGCTCCACGGAAAGCAGTTGTTTGTTCCGATAAACTTCTCGAATTCTCCAATTTCAAGACTATCAATTTTCTGGCTGGCTGCTGTTCCCCGCACCTGGTTCCTCACAGTTTGGTTCCTTGCAGCTCGGCTCCACTGATCATATTCCTCGAAACTGGACGTAGTGCGTTCTCTTGCTTTCAAATTCACGTTCTACAGTTTCCTAATGACCGCTCGCTGTCAGATTCAAGAAGCGAATCAGAATTGGTCACTGTCAAATTTGGCTTCTTTGATTCGGAAATCCCTTGGGGCATTGTGCTTGGACTATCCGCTCTTACTCTTTGGATTGATGGATTTTACAAAGTTTCTTTCCCAATATTGCGAGCGTTGCTGCTTTCCGGTGACTAGAACATTTCACCCTCGATGACCACGTTTCCCTTGAAGTTGCGTTGTCAGACTTTTAGGGACGCTTCCCCCCCCCCCCCTCTTTTTTTTTTTTTTTTTAGCAGCTGCACGAGTTTAGGGATGCTCAAGCGAACCATGCCTCAGCGAATCTCGCTGCATTGTGTTGAGATGGGATTCTGCAAAAAAGTAATCCTTTAGAGATCAACTATGGAATTTTCGTATTGTGTATCTTAGTCAGTTCTTCGATCCATTCATCCAGCTGATAATAGGATATGAGAACTGAGTGTTGTCTAAGTGGAGCCAAATTGACCTCCCCGCCCGAAATCTTCTAGTGGAAGATTCATTATTTTCTGGATGCAATTAGGGGCCGAGCAAGAAGGAAGGAGGAGTGTGCTAGCAGAATAATTGCTGGGATATTGAAGAGGGGAAAGAAAGTGCTCATGGCTGTCGATGAATCGAAATACCAACCGAAACTTTTCAGAGGTGATCAATTGAGCCACAAAATCGAATTACGAACAAAAAACGGCTACTCCAACCTACGAATACGCTGCCAGGAACAAATTCTTAAAACGCTTCCGTCATTCTCATCGAGATGA
This sequence comes from Raillietiella orientalis, assembly GCA_036172245.1. Classification (NCBI taxonomy): domain Eukaryota; kingdom Metazoa; phylum Arthropoda; class Ichthyostraca; order Raillietiellida; family Raillietiellidae; genus Raillietiella; species Raillietiella orientalis. The sequence continues at coordinate 4,055,674 of JAYWIR010000015.1, forward strand.
ATGATCCGTGAGGAAATGAATCTCCAAGCTAACGCCTATGAGAGTGAGCAGATTCTCTTCGTTGGCTTGAAAAGTGTCCACTGTCACTCGTTTTCCTATGAGGATTTTTGAAACTGCTCCACGCATGCTGACCGCCAGCGTTCTCCACGGATTTCCAGGTACACGCAACATGCGGCTTTTTCTCTGGAGAAACGAAATGATAAGGACTGCATCCGTTTACAGCCCGTTTTACTAAGGATTCCACCCGAAAAGTAGACAAAGACAAAGGATGACTTCATATTGAATTCAGCTTGAATCATCGCTTTCAGAGCATCACCTGCGTCTCGGCGGAAATATAACACTCACAACTTCCATCGGAAAGTCAGCATTTCCTGGGGGCTAAAGACCATCTCAAAAGTAAAACCTCGAGGTATCAGAAGCCTGATGAAACGCGGTTTCTCAGATTTGGTTTATGTCGTGGAGCTGTTTCGGAGTTGCTCTCGACACGCAAAGGCATCAACGGAGTGTCGGAGAAATTCGAAATGCATTGATTTGCACCGTGATCACAGATGCCGGTGAGTCCTGCTGCGATTCGGCTGTGTAGCTGAAGAGTGCTGATGCATCATCATGCACGATCTTCAACTGAGTTTGGCATTTCCGCCTTCCGGGAGAGTTACTCAGGAGACTTTCTGTCTTCATCCTTTTTTTCTTTTTTTTTAAAAAAGAATGATGCCAATCTGCTTCTCTCTACCGGCGATCTGCAGACCAAACTTCCTATTCCGCAACAACTCTGTTTTCGGTAAACGGGGCAAACCTTGGAAAGAAACCTCATGAACCGCTTCGATTCCAACGAAGGTGAAGAGGAAAGAAGGATTCGCCTTGCTTCCGAAGAGCAGCTCCGTAAAAAGTCTGGAAGATTTTCAGAGGTGGTCATATTGGAAGAAGGGACAATTCGTGTAGCTTCGACGTGCCAGAGGCTCGCATCCAATCCCCATATTCTGTTCGAAACATTGGTGACGGAACGACCCGCGGTAGCTGAGCACAGATTTCGGAGCAAAGTAGGAGAACACCCTCATAAAGGCTCTTCAGGATCATCCACAGCAACAGTTGTTCACACCTGCATCGATGGAAATGGGCTGAGCAAAGCGGCATTCAAGCAGGAAGTCTTTGCACTCAGTTCTGGAAACCGATCCATTCCGGACTTTTTCACAGAAAAATTTCTTGTCATTATAGGGTACTGGGGTACACACGAGGTGCTTGTGCCTTTGTTTGAAGAGATGCTACTTTCCTTTGCAACACACGCAACCATGGCATGTTAACCACACGGGGTGAAGGAGGGGCCCTATAGTTTTGTTCCAAAGACGGCATCAATCAGCAAAGAACATCCGCCTTTTGGGGGAGAGTAAGACGCGTGCTCTAAGGGTTCCTTTACGTCTGAGACGTTGCTACGGAATCCGCGTTAGGTTTCTTTTCTCATTCCGAGGTGACGGACCATTTATTTAGAGTAGGTAAGTAATCCTCCCAGAAATGTCAGACCTCGTCTGACGTAAATCCAAGGAGGAAACTCACAGAGACCAGCAAGCGGGAGAAGAGAAAGAGATTAAAAAAAAAAAAAAAAGTGCCAGGTATCTGCTTTTCGAGTGCCTGAGTTGGACAGGGCGAGGTGTGAAGAAAAGGCAGAAATGGGAGTCGGGGGGAGATCATTGGTTCCAGCGTGCGATCTACTCCTGAAAGCCTTGTCAACCGCGTTCCCGTCGACTGGTGATCAGGCATTAAGTGTTCCTCTGCACAGGACTGTTCATCCTTGTGTGCAGCAGCAGGGAGAGTCGAAGGAGGGAAGCGTTTTGAGCGGAGGCTGTTACCTGATGATGGAGCAGGCAGATCTCCGTCGAGTCCGACGCGAAAACAAATGGAAGGGGAGGGAAATTCTACTCTCAAGAAATACGTTAAAGTGGAATACAACAGCATGAACGCGATTCCCATATGATAAACCTTTCGTTCAACTTTAAAAAGTGAGGGTCTGTCCTTGGAGCCGCATCACGTGTGGGGGTGGATCCTGGCATTTCAGGCACCCTGTGCTTTGCGTGACTTCCGCCGAAACCAGTCGTAAAACTATTCGCTCCTGCTTCCATCCACTCTGCCACGAGAGCGGTTTTGACCTTGACTGGTCAACTGGAATTTCGCAGCGGGCTGCCGCGCATCCGGGACTCTGAACGCTCGTAAATGGGTCGCCTGTGGTTTAAAAGAAGCAGAAAATCCCCCGTTTAAAAATGCGCAGCTTTTCCTCCGGGACTTCACAAAGGATCCAAAAGTAAAAAAAAAAAAAAGCAAACAAATGTGGGCTGCCTAGTGCAAAGAGTTCTTGCACGCCAAAGCTGCAAGACTGAGTCTTATCCTGCAGTCAGTGGTCATATTTTTTGGGGGGAAGTCGAAGCGGGAATCGTTGTCGCTACTGAAAGTTTGGATTTGTTGGGGCTTGGACCAGGTCCATACGCAGAAACGAAGGATGCGGGAATTCTCCAAATTTCGTTGCATGTAAAGAGCTCGAGGGGCTTTTGGGGATCTCAAATACGAACATCCCGATTTTCGGAGTCCTGATAATCAGGGGCAGAAGCACTTTGAATCGAATCGGCGAGTGAGAAGAAGTACCACAAAATGACCCACACGTCCGCTTCACTGAGACAGTGAATGTGGTGATTTCCATCTGGTGACGTTTTGTAGCTCCGTCAGAAAAGGCAAATCTTTGCTACCAAACTGATCTTCTCTAGTAAAAGGAGGGCTCATTTATCCGTTTGAATCCTCGCCCTACGAGATAGGCTATTCGTTGCGTTATACATCTTGACTTCTTGCATGAGCTACCACGTTTGCGTGAACGGTGAGGAAGATCAGGCAACTTAGAAAACAGTCAGTAACTTCACAGATCTGAGGATTCCGTCCACCAACACCTGAATTTGTTAACAGGAGAGGTCAAGCTGCCCTTTGCTGAGACAAAGGAAGTTTCCTATTCGAGTGCGATGACATCGCTCAGAGATTAGCAACGTGCACTCTCGAAGAAAAGAGCAGTCCTCTTGTGGTGATGTGTATTCCGATAGAATTTTGTTCTTGGAGAATTTGGTGTTTCACTCAAGCTGTAGAGTACACCTAATTCCTCCCATTCGATACTGAACATTCCTCGGAAATTCGAGGGTCGGCTGTTCTTAACTCCTCCATCTAACATTCCCAAGAAATACGTTGGAGTAGAATACAACAGCATGAACACGATTCCCGTATGCTGAACATTTCACAGGACCCTTTTCGCCTATAGATCAACGACGTGAATTAAAATTAGGGCTGGAAAAAAAAAAGGGGGCGGGGATGCTCCTCTCACTCTACTAAAAGTTCCATTACCATCCATTCGGTTATGTCCTTGTCCATGGATAAGTGAATTGAGATCTTTCGAAACTTCAATCACAAGAAACCAAAGATTTCAAGTGCAGCTTGATCCTGGAGCAAATAACTTCACTGGAAGGAAGTGGGACATCGAGCGAAGCGGTAACTCTTGAGCGCTTTGCACGATTCGGGGAGTTCGAGTAGTGATGGAAGATGTGAAGCTGTGCTGGGTCTCCACGACAGAGCAGCCTTGATGGTTCGAGCAAATCAGTTTCGTTTTACTTCCTCCAAGAAAATTCGGCATTCGGACTAGGACCAGCAAAGAATCCTGAGATGCAACAACTAGCTCGACGTCCGTGCTTCCATCTCGACAAAGAACGCCGTTGAAACTCAATACTGTTCTTAGATGCTGTGCCGAGATCTCAGTGTCCGGTGAACTTCTCAAGTATCGGTGACTCGAGGCGTATCCGCTCACTTGCTGCTCCACAGATCACCCTCTCCAAAAAGCAACTCCTTCCCCGTTAACGTGCGTCTTTTCCAGAGACTGAAATCAAAATGCTTGGTGGAACAGACATCTACGTTAAGGCGAACAGCACCATAGCAATAAAGTGCTCGATCGGTCAGTACCCTTCTTACATCTTCTGGCACAAGAATGGAAATCGTATAATGGATTCCACACCCTTATCAAGGACGATAATTGAGACAAAAGCTACAGACAACAACAAGTACATCAGTCAGCTGACCCTTCTGAATACGCAGAAAGAAGACGCTGGTAACTACAGCTGCAGCATCTCTCACGAGTTCTCTGACTCAACAATGATCCATGTTCTTGAAGGTTTGTTTCCCAATGATTGCATCTTGCATTTGATAGTACCTTTGCAGTCCTCTTGAGAATTAAATGATGCAGCATTCTTTCATGCTCTGCTCTTTAATGAACATGTGAATCGCGCTTGTACCAGTTTCTTGAGGATGTTTCGTCCCTCCTTTCAAACAACTTCATTTTCTTAAGAAAAGGTTCATCTTGATGATTATTTGAAACCTTGGGCTCTTTTTTCTTAAGCAGTAGTAGTGTGATACATATTTTTAATGTTTTTATGATCTGAAAGATCGATAGAGGTCCTCGTGCTTTCTGCTAATGGAGTTGCCATCGTCTCCAGAGAATCAACGTTGAAGAAATATCGAATTCATTTCTGCTTAATCTACGAGTGCGGCTTCGAGGATACCTTCCCATTATGAGCCCCGAGCAGTGTGTGCTTACGAATGAAACAGGCTGCATCCGCTATCAGAAATCTTCTATCACTCCACTACTCTGTTTCAAGCTCGATCAAGTAGTGCGGTCCGTGGTTCCTTTCACAAGGATGGGAATGGGTTCTCAATGTCGTGGAAGTAGCGCAGTGCACGAGTCCAAATGGGAGGAAAATTGGAGGGAAATTTGACGTGCACAGATCACCTACAAGGACGGAATAAGCATAAGGACGAAGAGAGCTCTCTTTTCTGTCTGGTTCTACCACATATCGAAGAGAGTTTTGTGGCAAAACCACATTTGCAGTAGTTTTCAGTCGCCTAGGGAATCGGTCTGCTCGAGATCCTTTCACTTTTCCACGAGCGGCATTTCACTGACCCACGGAATCGCTGTCTTCACTGCTCGATGACTTGTGAAGGAACACTCTCGTAGGCCGATTCCGCGCGCTGAAAGACTCTTGAGTGGCTCATCATGCATGTTTGGGCACCGCACTGATCGCACCGACGAAGCGTTGTCTCTGACTTCCTCTGGCACCGTTTCCTATGAAACTGTCTCATTTTCTGTTTGCTTAACCGGCCATACAGTCATCGGCAGGGGAACGACAACCACACACCTCTTTTCCTCTCACGTACAGCAGTGCGCCAATGGAAGGAACGGGGAAGGTCCTTCCTCGTCATTCTCGTTCAAAAGGATTGCTTCGCGATTTGAAGGAACTCGTGTTCTCCTGAAAGAAGATTACAACTTGGGGATTACAGCCTCCGCATTTTCCCCGGAAACAGCGCTTCAAAGCCGTAAAAACGCTGATGCCAGGTTGTCCATAAAAGAGGTAGCTGCTTCCTAACAAGAGCTGTAGTGATGTGAGTTATAGGGTTTGGTAAGAGGAAGAATTCAGTAGAATTTTCGTGTTATTTCTTTTGTAAGTAAAGTTGGGTTACGAAGGCCTGTTTAATTCGTTTGTGAGATTCGTGTTGATTACCGAATAAAAGAAAAAAGACGGAAGAGATAGAAGGAGTATTTTAAGTGACTCTCTGCCCGAAAACGCCGAGCTTCCCACTTTAAGATTCCAGGAGGACCAGTCTCCAGCTGGAAGAATGGATAGGTTGTGCTCACAATACGAGCAGGAGTAAAAGGGTCTCATATGCTTCATCATCTTTTTTTACTCCTCTGAGGGAAGGCAACTTGGTCGGTGCAATAGCGAACGCATTACAAAATGACACTGTAGTTAGGGTTAAGGGCCTTCGGTGGCTTGGCCATGAATGTTAACTAGCAAGGAGATAAGTGAATGGATTCCATGGATTCTGCTGATAGTATCTTTAAATTCGCAGCCGCATTGCCAGTTTCTAGCGAAGGAGCTTCAGAAGTCATGATTCAGTCTGTTCGCCTTGCGTTGGAGAAGTAAAATTCTGAGAACGTAGGATCACTTATCATGATGCAAGAAAGCGAAGCAATTTTCTCTACAATTCTAAAAGTGATTTGATGGACGACGAAGATGAGAAAGTTGCACTACTTATCCTTGTAGATGTCAGAGGAATTTCTGTCACTGAGGTCACAGATGAAATCAATGGACAAACTTCAGAAAACGAAAAAGATGTCAACATTCAGGAATGCAATGCAAATGAAGTACAGCAGATCAAAATGCTGATACATTTGACTGCAAGCTGCAGAAAACTCGAAAGTTCCACGGAGTTGTTTAGCACGGCGTTTGCTTGTTGCTGAATCTCGACGGCTTCCTAGAGATGATCAAATTCATCAGACACGTGAGAAGCCATGTATGAGGCCACAAAGGACCTGACAAAGGACCTGTTGTTGCCTTGCTTGAGACTTGTATTTAAAAGGAGTCGAGATCCAGAGGAAAAGATTCTCCCATCATTCGAGTGCCGTCGGAAGTGGCTTCCTGGAGGAGAGTGAGAACGTAAAGCTGACGGCCTCCATGTTCAGGAAGATAAGGACATGTACTTGGACGAATAAAAGGGTGGAAGCTTCCTGGGAGAGCGAGGTAGACGGAGATGGACAGGGAGCGTCTCCCTTAGGTTATGAGTGTTTCGTGACCACTCTCCATTTGTCTTTTTGTTTTGCAAGGATGTTTCATTATTTACGTGACACGCTGTCAGTCCGAAACGCGTCCAGTGGGCAACGCATTCAGGTCAAGTGCTCTCAACTTCAATGACATCACGAAGCGGTCTTGAAAGACACGTTCATCAGGGGAAAATTGCATTGCGTGATTTCAGCATCAGAGTGTTCCCGATCGATTGCAGCGTCGTTTCTATCCGGGAGAGAAATGCCCTGCATTACACGTGGGGACAGTGTTGTTAAATAAGCGCGAAGAACACAGAGACACCGATTGGGGCACTCCTGAATGTGCGAGTATGCTTCAGAGCCTCTAGCACCTCCGCAGAGGACAAGGTTCCAGATGCACAACCGTAACTGAACGGAGGAGTTTCCATTGCTGTGATGCTAGTTAATACCTTGACCTCTTCAGCTTCCGAAAAAGGACCGAAAGCACAAGGGCACAGTCATTTTGTTCTCTTCCTGGTGATCACATAACGCAATGCGAACAGATGTGTTCTTGTTGGCAAGGAAAGAAGGAAAGGAGTGAGTTCAGGAAAGGTCTCCTTTTCCCTCATTCTGTATTCACATCCGTCTGATCCACTCCAGAGAAATGCCTGATTGACTTAAGAATTCGCTGATTTCCAATTGATCAAGACATTCGATTTGAGGTTGAGGCTTCCGCGCGTGGCACCATGCGTCGCGGGTTCGAATACTCCGGCGTATTACAAAAAGTGTCTCGAGCTGTTCGAATAAAACTCCTTGTTCCCTTTTTACCAAAGGATAGATGCTGCACCGGAACTCTCCATGAAGGGGAACCGTGTGAAATCAAAAACAGTCTGCAAGATGCTGCTGCTGAAAAAGCCTTTGGATAAAAGATCAGCTATTTCGCTTGCAATGATTTATGCACTATAAATTTGGAAGCAGACAAGAAGCTGGAGAAACACAAGGACCGACAAACCTGGGCAAACGTCCAAGCAGTGGCTGGTAGAGGACAGCAAACGCGGATGACCGTCATCTCGGAGTCGAAATTTTGTGCTCGTTCGAGGTCAGCAGAAAGTCGCAAAAGCCTGAAACAAGCAGATCTCAGCAGGATTCTCAATGAGGGAAACGTTCAGAAGCAAATGGGGTCTGAAAATTGGATCTTCAGCTCCAAGCAACCATGCCCTTATGTGAGATCACTGAGCTTTCAGATGACAGCGTTCTCCAAAGAAAGGAATCATGATCTCCATAGGAGTTAATGGGACAATCATGTGTAGTTCTTTAGCTAAGAGGCATTCGTTTCATGCATGGTTCCGTGATTGCGGTCATGAAGACCAAAAAGGAACTCCGGAAAAGTCTCTCTACACGCCCCTATGCGCAAGAGTCTCTGATTAATCTTACATGGAACTCGGAAGAAATTGTAAAGGAAGGAAAACTATGGAAAACTTACAGCGGAGAGACAAAAGCTCGGTTACGTGGATCAAGAAAACATGCAGATAAAAGAATAAATAAATCTGCAACCCAGTGCGCTTTCTCATGCGATTTTCAAGATGGGGTTTCTGACAACCGAGTCAAGGTCACCGAGGTGTTGTGTTGTCGCTATCCCTGGAAGATCAGAGAAGAACCGGAGGAGAAGGATGTCACGAAGTTTTGAGCAGGTCCGTTCGGCGAACAGGGAGCTGAGGCTACACCATCCTTACTGCTAAAGAAGCATTGCATCTGATTCAGAACCATTGAATGACCGGGTTCATTCCACAGGAAGAAAAAGGGGGAGAAGGAGAGGACAAACTAACGAAAGATACTGACCTTTTATGCCCTCTAGCTATTAGAGAATCGAATCATTCAACCTTCCATTGCTAAATTACTAAAGAAGAAATCTTGTCCCTTATATAGCTGTGGAAGAATGCATGCCATTCCTGCCGGTCCCTGTTCACAAATCCGAAGTGACCGAGCGCGTTGTCGTCAAAACAGATAAACTACGTTGATGACTGACTTTCAAATCATGGAAATGATTGGTGGGTTACTATCACCCGTTGCTATTAGCTGTTACATCTTACAGCTAAAGGTCGACAACTTGCCGATTTGAGGGTACTCTTTCCAGTGATTGCTGTTTACCGCTGTAAGCAAAGTGCACAAGCTGGTACTTGCGTTTCAAAGGGAATGACAAAGGAATCATTCTTCCACTCTCTACATTCTTTTTCGTAAAGGGTGAGTGTCTCCAGCAGCTGGAAAGGGAAAATCAGGAAGACGAGGTCGATGAAATGCGGCTTGCACCCGTCTTCATTCGACGTTCGTAAGACATGACCGGTTTATCTTTCTCCATAGGAACAAATTTAGCGACACACTTAGTCACATTTCGTCGCCAGCATTTCAATGTAAAAGAGGTGTTTCTGTTTCAACACTAATTTGAAAAACGAAATTGAGATTCTGTCTGAAAAGATCTTGCAACCAAGGCTCCTTGTTAGTCTAGTGAACTCACTCACTTTGGAAGCATAACTCACTAGAGCATTTTTTATGCCTTCAGTTTCCTACTGATTCAAAGCTCCTCGGGAAAGTCTTTTGTTTTCTTTTTCTTTCATATGTCTGAAGAGTTAAGGCGAATGTGGATTGACCCGCTGCTGATTTACTATCGCAGTTGAATCTTCGTTAGGTTAGGTCGTTTTCAGAAAAGGGAGCCAAGTCATCGTACCTGACGCGTGCTTTCAATTCTCAACGGCAGCGTTTCAGAAGCTGCTAAAAGAGAAGTCAAGACATTGGGAAAGTTAGCTCCCACTTTTACTCACTTTTACTCCGGGTGTCAGTTTGCACTATCATCGCCGGAGCATTGCGATCCAGCAACAGTTCTTGGAAAAGGAATTGAGCTTGAGGATTCTCCGAGCAACCGACCGAGCTGTCTCTTAGAAATGGCTTAGTCACTGCTAGCCAGAAGTACCAGAGATCAGGGAAAAAAAAGATAGTAGGATGCACCGTACGTTCCACACATCTCGAAAATCAGACAAGCCTGGCTCCTTCGAAGTATTTAGGGATTAAGCTTCCATTTTCAGATGGATGAGTTGGCCGAAAATAGCACTGATATCTCGGTTCAAGCACTGTGGGATCTTCATTGAAGGATCGAGAGAGAGTGCCTGCCAAAGAGCTAGCGGCACAGCGAGCAAGAATCAGAACCACAATTTTGTCCTTGCTCGGCACGGAAGTGGTTGTGATTGCTGGAGGAACTGCCACAGTCCTTCTTTCACGAAGATTTTCAACAGTCATCTGCATGCATGATTCTTCTCCTGAAGGTGCAAAAAACTTAAACAGTCCAATGAAAGTATTGCCGATCTCTCCAGAGAGCATTCTCTCTTTATGGAATCATTCAAAATCAGCAAGAAGTTGATCGTGAAAATGCTGTCAAAAAGCCATAAAATTTCGAAGCTCAACCATTTCCGTGGATCAATAGGGCTGTGCTGAGGCAGCAATGCCTGAGATGTTTGCCTTGATGTCTCCTTTTAAGAAGATTCGAAATCAAAACGAAGGGAAAGTGCTCCTTGTTTTTTTATTCAGAGCAGCTGCTACATAAGACAGATGACCTTTATTTTTCAATTTGAAAGCTAGAGATGAATATGAAGGGATTTGAGAACGAACCCTGGAAACTGGGAGAGGTTTGGAAACTGAATCTTCGACCCCTTAGCGGCAGTGTGACGGAGAAATATTTCAAGAGTTTCCTTTGATTCAAACGAAGCCTGTGTTTTGTTCAAGAGTTTTGTATTTGGATGCAGTCATTGCATTCGGCAGTGCATTAGAACATCCGAGAAAGCATTCATTCTTTCACGTGCACTTGACCTGTTCCTGTGATGTTCCAAGTGGGTTCACTTAATGTCATTGCATCTTGTTATCCTTCCTTTTAGTGTTCGAAAGCTGTGCGAACACTGAAAAGTGTTCTCCGGTGAGTTCCGATGTTATCTCATCCGTTACCAGCACAACGAGGGTCTCCTTCTGCTCTTAATAGCTTTGTGGAGTTTAGTTTGCTCGTCTGTGGCTTGTGAATTTCCGGCCAAGGTCGCGATCATCGTCATGAGCACATGAGGGGAATCAAGTAGTTCTCATCTGTATGTCTGTTGTCACATTTAGACAGTCGGATTTCGCAAATCGACGGATCTTTTCTGGATGCTACGAGAGTTCGTTGCTGGTCCATTTTCTTATCTCTTGAATATTTCGCTCTTATGCGGATCCGATCACTTTCATTCAGATCTTCATTGAAACCAATGCTGTCTCAAATCCTTTGATTGCTTCATGCCGGACTGCTCGTAATGTCGCGAGTGGAGTGCCCCATGACCTTCGGGTTGTTTTGTGCTTGCCGGACTCTTTCAGAGATGTTTGAATTTAGGCGAAATCTACTGCTGCCTCTTCCATTTTCATGCGCTGATCTGATGAGAAACTTCGTGTCCAGTCAGGCCGTTTGCTGGATTGTGTTGTTCAGTTGATTTCCTGAGGGCAATTCTCCGCTAATCCGAGGGAATTCCGTGCTGATCCCAGTTCCACCGCGGACGTGGTTGCAGCCGGAGGACGCGAAGTGAAATACTGTCTTAGTAGGAGCAGAGCAGTCCAGGACTCTGTTCCCTGGGAAGACGGAGTAGGAAATTTGAGAAAGAGAAAGTTCCATCGCTCAACGAAGTGGCCTTTTCTCTCAAACAGAAGCCCATCATAAAGCTGTTGAGGTCAGGGAGGGTGAGGTTCTGGAAAGGAATCTGGAGATTCAAGATCGTTGCTTATCCCTAAGCCGAAAGGGAGAACCAGATATAGCTGCTGCTTCTCTGTTTCCTTCCCCCGTAGCAAATTCTTTTTAGATTAATGGATAAAACTGTATGAAATTATTCTTCCTGATGCTAAGATGAAAAAGAAATCCAGCGACACATCCCCGTAATCTACTGCTCCGCTTTCCTTCCTCTGCAACGATTTAGCTTCCACAGCTGACAGCGCTCGGAAAAATTCCGTGCATCTGGGAGCGAGGAATGTCGAACAAGCTGTTTTTCCATCCCGCTCTGAGATCACTGAAGATTTGCGCTGGGCGCTTGCTTCGTGTTTGCCATGGACCACACACGCCGAAGCAGCCAAGGAAGGAAACAGCACGAAGACACGGAAGATGCTTGTCGGCAGCAGCAGCTTGATTCTCTGCAGATAGCGTTCAGAGGGCTCGATATACCGAAGTGGAAACGCGCAAAATCGGATGCTGGTCCAAGTGCAACATGATGCACGGTCACGTGAAACACGAAATGTTCCAGTTGCTGCCCTTTTTCAAGTTCCTGAGTCCGGAATCACTCAGACCAAAGGAGGAAGGTCTACTGGATGATCAGTCCATCCTCGCAGATGGCACAGAAATCTTCGAGAAAATCACCCTTTGAAAGATGAGAGATACACCTCACTGAAGCGATAGGCCTCCGTTCCTAAAGTGGAAAAGTACCCAGCTGGCACCAAAGACTATCACGGTGGCACGTACGTAAGAAGCGCGGGTAATGCAAAGTGCCGAGAAATAGTCTGCATCGGAAGCGACTCTCAAGACTGCTCCAGCTACGGAAAGTGTGTAGCTTTACGAGACTGTGAAGAGAGATCAAGACGGGTCTGTGCTTGCAGAGCTGGGAGGTGGACCACCCCCTGCAAGAAGTCTGTGGGGCGCATTCGGCGTTTCGCCTATTGGAAGACACGTGCATCAGTTGCGTTCCCCGCACGAAGCGCTAGACTGTTCTGAAGGGTGTGAGTGATCCGCAGCGAGCGTACCAAGGTCGAAACAGAGGTGGAACAGGCAGACCAAAAAAGGTGGTTCGCGAGCTATCTGATGGCCTCAGAGAAAGAGCCGCGGTGGGTCATCGGGCAGAAATCGGGATTCCTGACTGCTCTCCAGATCCCAAGATTCCACCCTCTCGCTTCGTTTCTGCACCGCGGAGATCGGAGACCGAAATTCGTCTGCGGAGGCAGAAATTTCGCATCGGTTCAGCTCGATTGATTGATGATGAAGCAGCCATTTCCATCTCTGCATAGTCACCTCATGTTCATTTACATATAGATAAAATCGATAAATCACAATGGCAGAAGGCCCAGAGTTGCAACGGAACAAGGGGCGTCGGCAGCTTCCCTTTCGGAAGTGGAACTTCCGATGCCAACTCGAGGAGGCAAATCAGCTTCCGAAGAGAGAGCCTGGAAACGGCTACGAGGATGTGATCACGCGGTGGGAGCTACTTGAGCTTTGGCACTCAAAGCACACCCAGAGGCGCAGTTTGGTTCATGCATCGCAGCCTCCACCCTGCCCACATATCGGGAAGCGTAAGTCCCGAAAAAGTACAGTGCAGGGTTCCCAACACCCAAAGAAGTTGCGCGAGGATCTGGAAATGGCTTCAAAGGCGGAACCTGGCAGTTTCCCAGGAACTCTCGGGGATGTTCAGAGTGAGATAAAAGGGAAGGAGACTTTCTCGAGAATTGGGATGGGAGTTCTATACGCTTATCTATATCTTTTCTATACGCTCTCGCTTGCCAGCCGCGCCGCGTTCTTCCCCTTCACAACGAAATCTCCTCTTACTTTTCACTTGGTAAATCCCTCAGGTGTCCCGGGTCTTTCCCTGAAAGATGGCATCCTCAGTTTGCAAAATTTCAAAGCGGCCCACAGCGGCTGAGGTCAAAGAATCCGCTTTTTTTTCCTGCTACTCAGAGAGATTTTGGGAGTGGGCAGTCTAGGATCAGGATCAACGCTCAAGAATGTTTAGCGACCAGACTTTTTTAGAGTAGCTTCTGGGAAAACGGAAAAATTTTCGCGGTCTATCTCGTCAACAAACAAACTGGACCGCTCTTGGAACGGGCAACATCATCGGAAAGCCAGATGCCTTCTTTATGGAAACTTAGACGAATGGCCAGCTTCTAGTTCATTCGGAAAAGATGGAAGATACTGTTGGTTGTTGTGGCTGCAAAGCCAAGAAAGGGATACTTCATACTCATCATTATTGCAGATCTCCGCTATGCATTTTTCCTTTCGTAAATTCCGTGCTTTCGAGTTTCAAGAGTAGCTCCGTGATTTGAGAAATTAAGCAACAGTTCATTTGGAAACAGCAAGATGTATGTAAAAGAACATGTTTTTGGTCCATCCCAGGCATCCCCACGTTTTCAACTGAAACCACTTGACCCGTTCTCTGTACTTTCCTCAGCCACATTGTTTGCCAGTGATCTCATCTAGAGTCCATCCTGTTCTTACCACTCCCAATGCATCAATTTTTCCCTGACAACGAAGTATTCTTTCGCCGTGGGAACTCTCTGACTTTTAGAAACGGGATGTGTTTCCCCAGCAGCACTCCTCGACACATACATGTGTGCCAGGAAGCCAACTGGACACGTTCCGTGCCGTGTTTGAGCGAGTTGGTTTTCGAAATGGAACCACATTCTCAGATCGTCCTGTCGTGTCTCAAGCCAAACGGCAGAGGCAGTTGCACGCACACGAGGACCTACTATGCCTTGCCTGCTGTCACTGCACCAGTAGCACTAACTTCTACCGTATTTGGTTCATTGAAAACCCTCTAGAAAGGGTCTCTATCTTATGAGGATTTCATTCGTGTCTCGTCCACATTGGGATGGAGAACAGAAACATAAAGAGAAGAACTCGAATGCGAATTTCCGTCTTCTAGTCTGAAGTAACGACTAATGAGAGCAAGATGTTCCGTGAATCCAGAGTGACAAATGTGACATATTCCTTCACACCTGCGACTCTAGGAGAAAAAGACTGTTATCTCCAGTTGATTTGGAAACTTTGTTTCCGTAGATCCGCTTCTGTAGTTACCTGCTCATGTTTCCCTAACCTTTTTTTCGTCAAGTGGGACCGTGAAGTGGTTCATCCGGGACACAGTTCGAAACTGATACTGCTGCAATCAAGGTCGATTCTTTGATTGATGGCAGATTTTTTGATTCTTCACATTTTCTTTTTCTTCACTTCACCAACGCTCACTGTGAACCGAAAATTTCTTCCGAGGTGCAGCGTAAGCAAACTGAGCTTTGATCTCACCTTGGAAAGTTCGAAAAGCAGGAATTCGTTTGAAGGAAGGACGAACCCTTCTTTCCTGCTCCTCCGCCAATTCGCTGCTGATTGTGGCCATAGAGAAGCTTCCTCCAATGTGTCATTTGGTGGAGACGTGGTGGATGATGCAACAAACTGATGCTGTCGTTCAAAGCATCCGGACACCTAGCCGCATCAGCCAGGAAATCTTCTGATTGACGAAACGTAGGCATACAGAATGGATTCTCCAGGAAACCATCAACCTGTAGAATCCCTCAGCGCCGTAGATCAAGAAAGCAGAGTGGTAGCGGAGAAAGGAAGGAGAAAAGAAAAGAGAAAATTTCAACGGAGAGAAGAAAGTCCTTGTGAGAAAGGACTATCAGCAGAGGCTTCTTCCAGCCACGGAGGAGAACCTACGAGACAGATTCTGGCCCCATCAAGAACGACCTCAACACCAGTAGGCCAGCTCCCACGGATTGCCCGCGTCGGAGACTGTGGTTACGGTTTCCGCGCGTGGTACCATGCGTCGCGGGTCCGAATTCTTCGAAAGAAATCGACGCAGTGCGTCGTGGGTTCGAGTTCCTCCTGCAAGATGACGCTGGTTGTCCTACATTCATTCGGCTGCAACACTGGTAGTGTTTTAAACCGGACGCTTCCGATGAGTGGCCGGAAATGTGGGAGTCGACCCTCGGGTCCTTCCAGGAATCAAGGAGTGGGGACTTCCCCCTACTGGTGTTGGTACGGGAAAAGCTTTCTTAACACTGATCTGAAATGTGAAGAAGGAAGATGAGTTCCTACTTTTGAGGCGATCTAAAGCTGTCAATGATTCAGTTACGCCATTTTGTTCATCTTTTATCCAGACAGGACTTTGAACTGTCTTTAAAGCGTTATCTGAAGGAGAGCACACGAGACACTGTCGCTCAATCAGGGTACTGAGAGGCGGAAGCTGGCAAGGAAAGTCGTCGACTCGTAAAACTTAGGCAAATTCTCACAAAGCGACTTGTTTTGAGATCCATAACACCCCGAGGAATTTTTTTTCCAAGGATGAATCAGCAATTAAAGTTCTGCTATTAAAAGTTGGACGACCCTGGATTCAAATTCCCTCTTTCCAGTAACCCGATACAAACATCGAGTGTCTCTCATACACGGAAACCGGATACATCTTTTTCATCCTTTGATGCACGATCTCGTCTTTTTTTTTCTTTTTTTTTTCCTGTAGCTCTGTATTCTCTTAAGTCCTTGGATGAGAGGCTCTTATATTTACGGTTAAGCAAGAAATCTCTAGAGGTCACAAATCAATGAAGAAGTTCCATTTCGGGGAGATGGAAAGTCATCATTGCTTTGCGACTGTCACAGTTACTCAGGCAGTGTGGCTGTGACGAGAGAAGACGCCACAGTCCACTCCCGGAATCTTTGCCCAGCCCGAAATTCTTGCCAGCACTCTTTGACTGTGGAATGTCTTTCCTCCCTCACGTACTTTTCTCAACAGTCGTCTTATCGAGCATCTGAAGATGATTTTCCGAATTTTTTTCTTCTTAGAGGAAAATCCAGCAGCCATGCAGAAAAGCTCTTCAAAGTTCCTTAGAATCTGCCGTTGGTGGTGCATCTCAAACATCGGAGCGTTCCATCTAATTCTACGAATTTGGAAAGAAGAGCTGCTGAACTTCATCGAGTGAATGAAGGGATGGAGAAAAACAGGATTGCAAAGACTGACGCCAGGAAAGGCTCATTTATAAGAAGAAACATCCTTTGAGGAGTGCACACGCAGTCTCGACACCCATAACGCAAACTTCGGTACGCATCTTTGAAGCTCATGTATTGTTTTTTAGATCGCCTTCCAATTTTGTTGGATGTCTACAATTAGTAATCAGTACCAATTTGCTTTCCTCTATTGAAATTCGGAAATGAAGAGGGTCTCAATGAAATGTCTGTTATGGCTATTTTTGTATTCAGAGAGTAGAAGCTAAAACATTCTATGCTTCTGAGCAAATAAATAGCATCTACATCTTCGTGCCGTAAAATAAAGCAAATCTGTTCGCAAAGAGGGTATTTTCTTTTGGTTCCAGTCAATCGATGTCTTTGGGAGCTTGCATTCCTAATTAATACCAAAATTCGAAATACCTAAAAAAACATACAAAAACAAAAATCCTCGATTAACGAGAGAGCGCAAGAACGACATTTCTTAATTTAAGAGGAGAAGTTAAAATGAAGATAGCTTGCCGTGCTAGTAACCAAGAGAGGCATGAAACCCTAAGGATTTGGATATCTTTTAACCGTAACTCGGCCACCTCAGAAATGATTTGATGATAAGAGAGGCAAAGGTACTGAAGACCTCGATTTTAAATGTCGAAAAATATGGATTCGTAAAGGCTTTCTTGACAGGAACCTCGCTGCATTAAGAACGGAACAAGCGAGCAACTGTTTCTTTTTTGCTTAATTTATGGTATGTTTGATTTTCCCATCTTCAGAGTTCTCAAGATGGAAGAAATGCGTCGGAGTAAATTACCATGTGTCCACATAGTGTGCACATAGGAACTTTAGGATGCCTCCACTGGACTGGTCGGGATTGGAGGTTGACCCTCCTAGGTCATTTCGGAAATCAAGGAGGAGCCCTTCCAAGTTTCTCCTTCGGTTGGGAGGATGGAACCGTTACCATGGAGCTGAGGTGGAAACAGGGGACTGTTCCTTCCGGAGGAGAAATTCCAGGAGCACACCCTTTCCGGGTCCCCCTTGAGGAAGAAAGGAGCAATGGATCCCTCCAGTTGGCCACGTGCGTCCCTCTGGAGAGAAGAAGGAAGAGGTTCCCTTCGGAGACGAAACCGGATGGCCCCGTTGACCGTTGGTTGGAAAGGGATCGGGAGCTGAACCTCCGGGGTTCTTCCAGGAATCTCGGAGCCAGCTGGTTCCCTTCGGGTTACCCCCTCCGGTTGGGAAAAGTGTAAACACTCATTAGTTAAGCTACACATCTGTAAAACATATGGATGGGCGCTGCATAGTTGCAAGATCATTCCATCGCTGACGAGGACTCGTCACAGAATGGATGAATTGTCAGCCTGCGAGGCAGCCACAGGAAAGTACAACTCACTGCATCTCCAAGTCTACTGCTGATTCTCGAAGCTTCCTAGAACTTCCAGCCATGTCATTCGAAGCTGCGAAGAGTGCCAGAGATATGCAGTTCGGAGAACGGTAAGATACCTGATGTCAGGAGATCCCAACGCGGTAACGTGGACGACTTCCCATAGTCTTAGGAGAAAAACCCCTTTCTTCCGTGCCATTACCAATGAAGCGATCAATAAGCTTGTGCAGCATATCAATGCAAACAGAATATGCATGCTGGAAGCCTCTTCAAGGCAAAGTGTTTCTGGAGAACTTTTTGAAGACATCTCCCATCGCATCCGCCACAACTCGGGCGCCAAAGCCTAAAATTGTACCGAATGGTATTGTGCAATCGAAGAATAACTGTAGTAGGATATGGTCTGGTGCGATCCACGAAGACTCATCTTCATCTCATCAGCCCGCATCCGTTTCGGACATCGTCTTTATATTATCTGTACCACCGTGAGCACGTGTGTCACCCAGCAAGCTTTGCAAACTGCGATGTGTGCTGGTTTTGTGGATCTTACTGACCGGTCTGCATCTTCTAATTGGTCTAATGATATACATCGACTATGCTGCTCCCATCATCTCATCTGAGAAGTTTTTTTAGAAGGCACTCAGAAAACTTCAGAAAAATCGTTCTTCCGTCTTGAAATTGCCTCGTCAGATTGCCAAAGTGAAAGCTGTATTGCAGTGATCAGTTCGAGGATTAAATCTCATCTCATCATTGGAAAGGAAGTTTCAATGCTCGATTACTGAGGAAACCAAACTTATAGCGGACAATTCCTGAGGTCATTCGGATTTTGCGTGCGACTTAAGTGAAAGCGGACGGCTCATAAAGGCGACCTGCAGATGCGACAGAATGTCATCCGTTCAACGTGCTCCGCCCCCGTTGGTGGCCCTGTGGCTGCGGTCTTCGCGCATGATACCAAGAGTGAAGAATCGACGCCAGAGAAATGGGTGCGTAGTGGGTCTCGAGTTCTCCCACGCAAGATAACGCTGGCTGGCCTGCATTCGGACGCAGTGCACTGGTTGACACCCGGTCACGCCGGGGCGCTTATTTATGAAAAATAAATGCCTGTGGCAGGGCATTTGATCCTGCCACGTTACTTATAACTACGAGAAGGAACCTGCCAGGAACTGGCACGCAGGCCACAGGAGTTCGCCCTGGCAGCACAAGGAAAAGGGAGGTAAACAAAAAGAACAAAACTAAAACCAAAAACATACAGTCAGAAAATAGAAGGGGGGTTCGGGAAAGGATCCCTGTGTGCTGGAGGGTGTCTTCTGCATCCTTGTAAGGATGCCGGCAAGTTCCTGTTCCAAGACTCCCAGATGGGGCCATCTTGACGCCATCCTCATGAAGAGGACAACAAAATAGATGGTATCCCTGTCGTACTGGCCTCCTCGGGAGTTGCTCCATGCAGCCACGATCCCGCCGTGAGGGCACAAAAGTGCTGCTAGGGATGCGACCGGCGTGAGGGAGTCGCGCTGGAACAGGCGACACTCAATGGAACCCACGACGTTGCCGCCGTGGGTTCCAAAGGTCGCGGCAAGCATTTCCAAAGGGGTCGGAGAACAACACAGTCCATTAGAAGGTGCGGTAAGGATTCCCGCTCCCCGCACCTTGCACAGTTTGGGTCCACCCCTCACCCCCGTGTCTAATGATTCCGGCGAGCGTTGCACGGGAAGTCCCAGTGCAGCAGCATCAATGCCGACTTCTGCCACTTCGAGAGAAGGATGCGGGTGTTCGTGAGCATTGCAGACCACTGAAGGTCTTTTTCCGGAATACCCAGTAGCACGCCCCAGCTCAAAAGTCCAAGTCGGAGCAACAACCAGCTTGTCAAACTCACTCCCGGTCAGCTAGCAAAGTGGAGGCCAGAGGCTGTCAGCGAGTAGCTGCATGCTGGATTTTGTTCCGAGGAGCTTGTTTGGGTGCGCTGTGATGTTTGCTTAATGACGCTTGGTACTGTCCAGTGGAAGCTGGCTTCTGGAAATTTGCTGCCAGGGGTTGAGGGAGTGAAGTTTTCGACGAAGAACTGCGTGGATCTTCCTCCTGCCTCAAATCAGCGCAATTGGACGGAAACGGAATCAGTTAGCTAAACGTCATGGATTTAGTTCCGGATAGCCGCGAGAATGATTTCATCTTCACAAATGTGCCTGGAACATACAGCAAGGAAACGCAACTGAGCTGAGAGAGGAGCAGGCGGAATGAAAGTGTGGACCGAGGCTCACTTGTGTGGTGGACTTGATCATATTCTGAAAGAGAACATCAGTATTTACTTAACATCCAAGATATTTGCAACTCAAAAGCAAACGACAAATCGAAATTAAATGATTACTTACTGAAAATTTGGGTTTTGTTTCGGTGACTCTCGGGAAAGAATGAGATTTTCGTTTTCAATCTCGAAATGAAAAGCTGTAAAATCACGGAATTTGAATTTTTATTTTATTTTGAAAATCACGAAGTGATAGGAGTGTAAATATCATGTTAAGAACTATAAATGAGGTAACCATAGTTGGCGCAGCAGAAAGGGGTGCAACACTCTTAGAAGTCCAAAGCTGTCTACTATTCTAAGCGATATCAGGGGATGAAGTCTAAGGCTACTCTCAAAACGTATGAGGCACCAATTAGGAGGCAGCGTGGCCAACGTCATGTTTTCTTGAGAGGGTTACATTGTATCCAGTGTCCTTAGAGGACGCGATGTGGAAGAAGAAGAACGCAAAAGAAGAATGAGGTTGAGAATGTTTTTCTATTGCTTTCAATTCTTAAAAATATATTTCCTTCACATTTCCAAAAAGTTGCTCGAGATAATGTGAGACTGACGACCGGGAAAAAAAAACACAACAGCTAATGCATTCCAAATAACCTGGCGGTTTTCACAAGCCAGCCAGCACACACTTTTAAGCAGGCCTTACACTTTCGAAAAATAAAAGTCAAGTTTGACACCAGGGTTATTTGTCGTATTTAAATGGAAATTTTAGCTAAGTGTAATCTTGATTTTTATGAATTTTCGTTAATTAAATGTTCTTATTCTTTCCGTTCCCAACTACCCCAATTTTTCCTTCAGTGAGATGGCCAGTCATCTTCAACATCTCTACTTCACCCGTTACAATTTTTCAGCACTTTCCCCTGCATCTTCTGAGGGATCTCGATGTTTGGGGAGAGTTCGATGTAGATTGCGAGCATCCTTTGGTTAACAAAACCGCTTGGCACAGAATTCATATTTGTTGCAGATGTTTCCAGGGAAACGTTGAAAAAAGATACCAAATAAAGCCTAGTTGCTGATGTTTTCTTGACTGCTCTTCGTAGAATGGATCGAGATGTGTTTGCTTTCCAGTGACTCCCACAAAACATGTCCTCCCAGCAAGATGTTTCTGTGCTTCTGATGGTCTCAATGGAATCACTGAGTTCGCTGAATTAACAGCGTGTGTTTACGGAACCATCGTGACCCTTCTGAAGCGAAACTGCAACTCCCTTGCCATGGGTTAGATATCCACTACACCTCTTGTTTTGCTTGTAGGACCAATGAGCGATTTTGAACCATCGCTCAGACGTCGTGTGAATTTAATCATTCTCAAAGAGACGTCTGGATACGTTAAGCCTTGCACTGTGAGCCCGACACGAGTTCAGTTGACCAAAATTTTGGGGTACTAATCTTCGTTGAACATTGAGATGCGTTCGTGTGCGCGAAACAGAGATCCACATGGCTCAAAACAGGAGACTGAACTAGTCCAATGGGGATACGGGAATTCTTGCTAACTCGAGACTTCCGGACTGCAAATTCAGCAACCAAGGAAACATCCGATTGTGGATGGCTCGAGATATTATGAACCTTGGATGAGCATCAAACACGCACGTGTTTGGACTTAGACCGAATGATCGAATGGTTAAGATCAACGTCAGGAGAATGATGGCTCAGAGATTTCTACCTCCTGTTACCCTTTCCCACTTTGCTTGACTACCTCCAGATTGGACTGGTTCCTGTTGAATATCATCGCTCGTTGGAAACCGAAATCTAAATGTGGACAGTAGAAACAAAGACATTTGAGGTAACCAACTGGATATACATTCCCGCTCTCTCCATCTCGGAAAAATAGCATACCAATTCGAATGCTGGGGAAAACAATGATCTTGCAATCTCTTTCACGGGATGGGAAGAATGTGCAGAAGGCATTCAGGAAGAGATCGGAAGTTCTTTAACGAACGGCTTGCAGAAAAGCAACCCTCAGTGAAGAGTTCAGATGGGAAACGAAACGGCTTGTAGATAACTAAAGACGGAACGAGACTGGAAACAGCCTCTGAAATGAATGGTCCAAGATGCTTCTTCCCTCCACTTTCCTTCTTTCCGCGACTGGGATGATTTCTGTGAAAGGGAGCTCAGGACATCCTCTGATAAGATGCTCTTAATTCGAGGCTATCTATCAGAGCCTCCAGTTTTGCTCCAGTGTATGTGGACTTCGGAGTAATGAACAGAGATGATGACATCACTGTAATTATTTTTTACTAAAAAGAGGAGAACGCTTCTGATAAAAGACAAGCAAGGATTTATGGATTTATCTCTTTCCGCCTCCAATGCGTCATCTTCAGTGGGCTCTCATGATACAGTGTCAGGAAAGGAATTCCTGGAACTAAACCTTATGTATATTCTGCTCGTGCTTGCACACTGCAATTTAAGTGACCCATGCATACCTGTTTTCAATGTACTCATGTCAATCGCCTGGTGAAGACTGCAGGTAGACAACCAAAATTTCCTGATCACCATCTCAGTCAGATTTCGGGATTCGAATCCAGAAAAACGCCCCGTTTCCGTCCATTTTCGACGCGAATTTTCAAAATTTATCGATGCCGGGAGGACGGCCCGTGCCCACATTTATTTACCAATGTATCGTTTCATTGGTCTTCGCTACCTCCAAAGTGCTGCCGACCATGACACTTACCTCCCGTGGATTCAATTCAGACAGAGTTTGGAGTTTTATCCCTCCCGGGATGTGGAAGTCTTGCGTTCTTCTTCATGGGCACTTCCCCAGCTGCCCATCAAGGAAACAGTTGAGAATTGTCCTTTGAGTTCGCCTTGCTATTCGGCCACGTTCAAGAACTCCGCATGCTTGAACTTTTCCTTAGTAAGGAAGTAGTAGGAAGTCAGTGAAGGAAAGGGTGCTGATGTCTGGAGAGAAAGAGCGAACCGGCACTTCAACTTTGCGGGTCGTTAGTGTTCACGACAACCATAATCCAGATAGGGCATGAGAGGAGGGCTGAAATCAGGGAAAAGGTACTTCTTTCGTGGAAGCATCTAGTCATTCATAGTCCAAAATTCTGAAGTAGTAAATCCTAATAAAATGAACAGCGGGGCATCGAAAAGCTGATCTAAGGAATTGAACCTCCAAAAACACTTTCCTTCTCAGAACGGCAATAAGAAAATCCTTGTGGATGAACGGATAAGATTCTGAGATCATTGGAATGAGCGGCAGGTTGTCTCCAAGAGGATCGGAGATTCGAAAAGTTTTCTTCTGCCGCAGTTGCGGCAGTCTCACTACCCTTTTTTCAGCACTCCAGTCTCAGACATTTTATGAATTCCCTACTAAGGATCCATTCCGAAACCTCATTGTCTCTTGTGAAGATGAAAGCACAAGAGCTCAAGTTCGCCTTTAAAAACCCTACTCTCTCCTTAAGCACCAGTGGTTTCTGCTGTGAGTCGAAGTTTCTAGCTTGAGTTTCAAAGCTGTGGCTGTCCAAAGGTCTGCCACCCGCAGGTGACTCGAGTCGATATGCGAGTCTATGCTCTGCATTCGAACCAGGTCTGCCACTGCGCAGGGTAGAAGAATGGTCATCTTAGATGTCTGCGCTTTCGAGAGCTCTCTGATGCATTCAGGAGTGTTTGCGGAAGGAAGGAGACCTAGTACAGGGACCTCGCTGTCTCCTCCTCAAACAAGCATGTTTAGATAATGGTCGGAGTAGGAATGGTACGCGCTCTAGGGTCCTGGGACCCCGAATGAAGAGGTGACAGGTCTGAAGATCTTGCAGCTATACCTCGAAAAAATTTCGTCTCTGACATCTAACATAACCAAAATGTCTGTTAGACCCATAGATTGGAATTTCCTCTCAGCGAAGAGATAGCACAATACATCGACGCCCAAGAAGAACTGCTATAAGCTGATGTGGATGTGGACAGAGGATTTTTGGAAACGATGCCATAACTCCCTGAAGAGCGCAAGTGCAGATCGAACAAGAAGATGGTAAGAGTGCAAATCTCCCGATCCATTTTATGTGATTTCTCTCCTGTCACTCAAATCAGCAGATCTGGTATGCATGCATTCTTGGAATCTCCAGCTCTTTCGCCACGTCGTCGTTCTTTAGGTCTGAAGGTTCCAATCTCCAGAGGACAATCGTGAGAACTGACACTTGGGTTCTTCCTGAGAGAGTAGGAGAAAAAGATGAACAGAGCCAACATTTTCCTTCTCGTTCACGCACCTTCTTGAACTCGCCCTGTCTCCAACCTCTCGGAGGGGCAGCATGTATGTGTTGAGGATGATGACGGAAGAGGGGAAGGGGGGGGGACTTTGTGTATTCATTGATAATTCAGCATAAAATGAGAATCCTCACCTGAGGCACTGTAAATGGTCTTAATAATGACCCAGGTGGCCCGCGTTGGAGACCACGTGGCTGATGAGATCTCTGCGCATGGCACCACGCGTCGCGGGTTCGAATACTCGGAAAGAATCGACGCCGGGAGATGAGGATGCGTCGTGGATTCGAGTTCCTCCCGCAAGATGACGCTGGTTGGCTCCACATTCATTTGGGTGCGGCACCGGTAGCGGTCCAAACCGGATGCCCCCGGTGAGTGGCCGGGATTAGAAATCGACCTCCGGGTCCTTCCAGGAAACAAAATCAAGGAGTGCGGTTCCCTTCAGGGTTCTCTTCCGTTTGTGCAAAGGAGCCATCCCTCCTCCCTCGTGGATGAATCCTCCGTCTCGACCATGAAGCTGGTGAATTAATGTGCTCCAGTGTACAAAGGAGCGCGCTGCTCCCTTCGGGGAGCGCCCTTCAGAGAAAATTTGGAAGCGTCCCTTTGGAGTTCTCTTCAGAGGGGTAAGCAGGAACGGTTCCCTTGCGGGTTCCCTCCGGACAAGAAATTCCTACTAGCGAATCCTTTCCGAGTTCCCTTCGGAGAAGAAAAAATGGAGCGGATCCCTTCGAAGGTCCTTCCCCAGGCGGAAAAGGATAAGGAAGGAGGTTCCCCCTCGGGGATCCCTCCGCAGGCGTGAGAGGAACGGATTTCCTTCTCCGAAGCCCTTCCTGGATTCATAGGGTGGTCCCCTCCAGGAGAACCCCCTATCTTGGAGAAAATGAGACCGTGTTGTAACATCAGTGAGCAGAATACTCTTCTTGGAAGCATCACTGGATCATACGGAATGACCTCGGGCTCCAGAGGTTCCCAATGGCATCTTTTGTCTGTTTAAGTCACTGCATCCTCGTGCTTAAAGGGTACTTTTGTCCGCTTCGCGACGGATTTCGCACGGAGTACGCGAACCGGAAAGTGAGCAGTTCCAAGAGTTCCAGATAGCTTTGGGCTATCCTAGACTTCCTGCAGTTCCCAGTTCAGAATCACCATTGCTCTTCTAGCACGCGATGGACTTCATCGCGCAAGAGACCACCGCACGGTTTTCGATGACGGCTCTCTACTGCATCCCGTTGTTTTTTTCTCCCTGTTTCCAGAAGCTGGGAATATCACCTTCAGAGTTCCTGCTGAGAGGCTTGTAGGCCGGCACGAGTGGATTTCTAGGAAAGGAAGCTGCTCTGGAGCCTGCTCTTCAGTGGAATCGGTCCTCACTGGGAAAGAGGGAAAAAATCGGACATGATGAAATAATCAGAAAAGAATTCGCTTTTCCTGAAAGTGCCATTCATCACGAAGATCACAGGAAGTGCTCAGTGAACACTGCGATTCTAGACAGCAGTGTTCTCTCAACAGAACAGGCTTCCAGTTCCTCTGCAGGAGACCTCGTGATCCATTCTACTCCCTAGTGAAGACAGCTCTTGGAAATCTCGGATTCCTATTTTCGCTTCTGAGATAATCTTGGATTTTATCTATCCATCATTGCATTTGGACTCCTACCGCTCACTTCTAAAAAAGGATAATCTCACAAAAAGGATAATCTCACTTTATTGGGGTGCTTGTCTGTGACAGATGATGCTGCGAACAAGACGTCTCATTTTTTTTTTCTCGGATGAGAGGCATCTCTTCCCGTGATTCCAGCCGTGGAAACAGTTGCAGAGAGCAGTGGATGTGGATTCTTGTGGGAGTTTCTTTTTGTTTGGTTCTCTACCAGAAAGGATTCAATAGATCTCAGTGAGGAGGGGGCTGCCCTGCTGAGCACAACACCCCGATTCGTACGTTGGTTGTCTACAGCGCGCCCACGCTCACCATGCATTTTCTTTTTATTTGGTTCGCTAAGTACTCAGAAAACGCTTTGCATTCCTCATCGCAGAGCTGTGCCTGTCGGTTGCTACAGCACCACGATGATTGCACAGCGCATCCGTCATTTTTTCAAATTTTCATTCCTGCTGATTCTGTCAGCTCTTCAAAACCTGCCGTGGTGTTTACAAACATCCGGCAGGAGCTGGTGCGAGTTGGAAGAGGAAGGTGGAGAGGACGAAACCCAGATGCAATCTTGCAAGAGATGCGAATGCATCCAAAACCGAAAGGATTTCCATTACTACTCACGAGTTGCCAGGGAGCTTCATGAGATAACAGCGAATCGTGTCATCAAGACTGGACTCTAATGTCGCGCGTGCAAATGGCATGACTTGCGATATAGCATCTATCACTGCTTCAGGGAAAAGTCACATCCCACAATTGAATCCTCATTGAATCCTCGAACTGAATTGCAAACACAGAGTGAAATTAAAATAGAAATGAAAGAATCATCGCATGGAGAAGATTTGCCTCTCCCAACACCTTCCTCCTCCAGGTTATGCAACGCAGCAGAGTCTCCTTATGGATTTCTATGATGCACTGTATAATTCTGTTACTTTGGATGCGCTTGAAAGACAACTTGTTCCAGCTGAAATTCTGATTGCAGTACCGAACATGAATCTTAAATTCGTAGACTCCGGCTATCCAAGGGAGTTGAAATTGCAAATCAACGTAAGTAATCGGTCTTGTGAAATACAAAGAGAGGATAGAGTCGCATGAAACCTTATTACTCCAGCGTCTCAAGTAACCTGGGACAGCACAAAGGCAGGAAGAAACCGATGGTAACGCAGATTCTTTGGCTCGATTGGCAAGGTAGCATACGCAAACATTGAAAAACCGTCTGTAAAAGTGTCGAATTCGTTACTACATTAAAAGTTTCTTGACCCCAGTGATTTCCATATAAGATTTAAGCATATGTATACTGTATGAAATGAAATGACGACAATTTTTTTAGAAAAAACATCGTGGTCAGTTTCACTTGCGTCATTGACCGCTATTTACGTTAGAGGTGAACCAGCAGAGGATGATGGAAATCCTTTCTTTTCTGTCTTCGCAGTTCTTCGACACGGTTCCACGCCACCCGAGGGTGGGTAATTCTTCAAGATAGGGGTTACCCCAGGAGGGATCCGCTCTATGAATCCAGGAAGGACTCGGAGTCCGTTGCTCTCACTCCCGGGGAGGGATCCCCGGAAATGGAGATCACCTCCACCATGGTTTTCTCCGAAGAGAAATCCAGAAGAGAATCTCCTTCCTTATTCTCTCCGGAGGACCCCCGGAGGGTCTGCTCCATTCTTTCTTCTCGGAACCCGAAAAGGATCCGATCCTGGAATTTCTTCTCCGGAGGGATCCCCCCGCAAGGGATCTGCTCCTGTTTTTACTCCTCTGAAGAGAACCCCGAAGGGATGCTTCCGAAATTCAGAAGGGCACAGCTTCCCCGAAGAAATCGGCTCGCTTCTCTGCACTCTCTCTGGAGAGGTGGTGGCGACACACCTACTCCATCAGTACGACGCGGAGGGGTCCTCCCCTGAATAGGAGGTACGCTTCTTCACAACCGAAAGGGAACTCTCACTCTTTGATTCCTGGAAGGACCCAGAGGTCTACTCCCATTTGTCCCGGCCCTCATCGGAGGCATCCGGTTTCAACCGCTACCAATGCCGCACCCTGATGAATCAAAGTAGGCGTCATCTTGTGGGGTGAACTCTGAACCCACGACGCAGTGAGTCGATTCCTTTAGGAGTATTCGAACCCACGACATATGGTGGCACGCGCAAAGACCACCGTAAGCACACGGCCCCCTACGCGGGCACCTCTAACACTGTGTCGGATGCTGGATGTCTTCAACTTGCCTGCTGGCCTCACTTGTGGCTTTAAAAGCTAAACCATTTGTTGTTTATTGCAATTAATAATTCAGCCATTATATGCTGTCTGCAGAGACAACAAAATATCCAAACTGGAAGCTTCGAGGATTGCTTCCCTTCGTGATAATAAGTATCATTGCAAGTACAGGGAAGAACAGAGAAGAATTGTGACTTTATGAAAGACAATCGTAAGACCGTAGAGAATGACCGTGAATATCGTATAAATTTCGTTAACTCAAGAGGCGAAGCGTGCTATATTATTAGCAAAATTGCAGTAGTAAGGGTGAAACGAGGTATGCCGATACTTTGTTAAAGATGGGTTCGCTGGAAGTGAATAGCAACGGTGGTAATCTCGGGGAAAGTCAACAGTAAGAAGTGTTTGGGGAAATTGGGTTTAGGTCCCGGAGAACAGGATGCTAAAGTGTAAGAGGATTTTTCAAGCTTAGCTGCTGTTGAACCAACTAAACAAGGCCATGAAAAAAGAGGGAAAAGAGGCGGCGAGACAGTAGGTAAGGGGCACTGTCCAAGTTATACATAGTTACAGAATGAGCAGCAACAAAGAGCTTATTGCGGATGCTGTGGAGCCTTGGATGCAGTGAAGGAATTCTCTTGGAAGGACTTTTGTGAAAGCTAATTAAAGTTAAGTTTTAAAAAACATGCGCGTATAATAGCGTTTACATGTGCTTATGAGCACGGGGTAGTAAAATTCTTGGCGCAGCAACAACACGTAGCCCTTTGAGGATCTGGTAAAAAAACACGAAATAAAGTGGCATTTGTTCCTTTCTTTCTTTAGCATTCCTTTGCTGATTCTGCAAATTTTTCACCCAGAAATTTTTGATTTTGAGGCCTCGCTATTTCACTTGCGTGTTCCACGGCTCCCTTCTATATTATTGTCCGTCTGCTTCGTCTGCAATAAAAATTGGCGTTCGATTTTCAAGTTGCTGCTGTATCTTCTGAACTTCATTTCCTTTTTCGCTTTTAAGATACTGACATTTTTTACTGCACTATCACTGTGCCGCTGTCTTAGTTGCTTATGACCCCTTTCACTTTCTCATCGTCCTACTTGCGGAGCATGGATGCTCCCGCCATTTTCTCCAGTTATCCTTCATGTACTGGACCCTTATCAGAGATATTTTGGTACTCTCTCAGGTTCTGCGGTTTCTTCTCATCCCATACTCTGAAGCGAAGACATCATTTCTGTTGAGAAACCCAACTATGAGTGAGGCCCTATTGAACGTGCATGAATTCTAATATCAACCAATTAAAACTCTGCTTGAATCCTGCTGGGAAACCATCATCCAAGTCTAAACACTTCTTAGCGAGAATGCTGCGAGGAAAACGCATTGGGGACCGTGTCAAGCGTTGTAGGTTTGAATCCCCACGTGGAGGATCGACGCAGAGAGATGGGTGAGCCGTAGGTTTTGAGTCCCTCCCGCAGGACGACGCTGGTTGGTCGGCTTCGGGTGCGACACTGGTTGACATCCGGTCACGCCGAGGAGTTTATTTATACAAAATAAATGCCTGTGGCAGGGCGTTTAATCCTGCCACGTTACTTATAACTACGAGAAGGAACCTGCCGGGAACTGGCACGCAGGTCACAGGAGTTCGCCCTGGCAGCATAGGAGAAAGGGAGGTAAACAAAAAGAACAAAACTAAAACCAAAAACATACAGTCAGAAAATAGAAGGGGGGTTCGGGAAAGGATCCCTGTGTGCTGGAGGGTGTCTTCTGCATCCTTGTAAGGATGCCGGCAAGTTCCTGTTCCAAGACTCCCAGATGGGGCCATCTTGACGCCATCCTCATGAAGAGGACAACAAAATAGATGGTATCCCTGTCGTACTGGCCTTCTCTGGAGTTGCTCCATGCAGCCACGATCCCACCGTGTGGGCACCAAAGTGCTGCTAGGGATGCGACCGGCGTGAGGGAGTCGCGCTGGAACAGGCGCTGTCCAACGTCTCTGGCGTTGCCGCCGTGGGTTCCAAAGGTCGCGGCAAGCATTTCCAAAGGGGTCGGAGGACAACACAGTCCATTAGAAGGTGCAGTAAGGATTCCCGCTCCCCGCACCTTGCACAGTTTGGGTCCACCCCTCACCCCCGTGTCTAATGATTCCGGCGAGCGTTGCACGGGAAGTCCCAGTGCAGCAGCATCAATGCCGACTTCTGCCACTTCGAGGGAAGGATGCGGGTGTTCGTGAATATTGCAGACCACTGAAGGTCTTTTTCCGGAATACCCAGTAGCACGCTTCAGCGCAAAAGTCCAGGAGGTCGAGCAATCGGGGTCGCAGCGTCGGTGAGCTGGCCCGTCGCCCACTCGCCCAGTCCTTTCCTCCCTTCCGGAGATTTCCACAGGAACCTCCCATCTAGCCGTAAGGCTACTGTCCATGTGTTCCCTGAGGGAGGACAGGGAGGAAAGGGTGGCAAGGAATGTCCTTCTTGCCCATGCACTATTCACGGGATCTTCCAGGATCTCCCGATCATGCAGTTGTTGTTACGCGCGTACAGGAAACGTCGCACTTGTTCCGCGCTTGGCTCCTGCATCCTCGCCAACGTGCAAACGGGTAGGGCGCTGGTGAAAGCCGGAAACCCGGGTGCCCTCCTTGACTCTCTGGGATTGGAAATTGACTTTCCGGATTCCTTCCAGGAATCAAGGAGCACTTCGGGGTTCCCCTCCGGTTGTGAAAATGGAGCTGCCCTCCCTTCAGGGGTCAATCCTCCATCGCGTACCGTGGAGCTGGTTGATGCCCTCTTCCGGGAAGTTACCTCTGCAGAGTGTGAGAAGCGCTCTAAAGGATGAATTTCGCAGAACCGTCTCGATGACTTCCTAGTGATTAGACAGTTCCTCAAACCAGGCGGACATGAAGACGATAGCCTCCCTGGAACTTCCTCGGAGGATTCTCAATTTTCACGGCAAGCCACGGTAGAAGGCAGTGATCTGACAGCAAAATTTTCTTGCCTTGGGACTACTGTGTGCGGTTCCGATCTCCTTGCTGTGGAGGAAGTGATCCATTAACTTGTGGCTCGCTGCCATTCGCAGCAATCGGAGTTCCTCAGGCAGCTGCCGATACACCGTCCTTCCTTGGGCGCCGCCCTTTCTAGGGCATGATGTTTCCCAGCAGCTGCAACCAGCCACCTACAACGATGACATGTCTTTGGGTAATACTTTGCTGCGCCTCACACCTGTGCTTTCCTTCGTAAGGTTCGCACATGTTCACCAGGAATAGGAAGTCCTTTCCGGGCATGCGAATGCTGATGATGCGGCTGGATCACGGAGAGAACGTCTCTAGTATGATGTGTTCAGTCTTGCTCTTCCAGAGAAATCTTCATCCCTTTTCTCTGTTTTCACACCCACTGGCGAGCAGCTGGGTGTCCAGTCGTCGCTCGAGTTTCGATCCAATCTTGCGACCCATATCGCAGGTTTCTTGCAGACACCCGCTGAGGTCACACTCCATGGTCCGCGTGATGCTCCTCCTTTTATCTTGATTTCACAATCCGTTGATGTTCCAGGAAGCGATTTTCACGTTCCTGACTGTCGACAGTAGAGAGGTCACTGGGATTTATCTGAGTACCTAGTCTTCTTGCACCTCGAGCCGGACTGCTCATCCAAAGCCTCGAGGCCAGCGAGGGCGAGGCTAATTCCGGAGTCTTCCGCCGCCCAGACTAGCCAGACGCGCGGTTTCGGAAGCAAACCGACGTCAAGTTTCCCTCTAGAAGTATCCACCGCTGCGACCGGACGCCAGTCTCCCAGGATGCGCTGATCTCCTCCCTTCGAGAGCGAACGAGCCCTCGCTGATCGGGAAGGATGCAGGCACGTCGCCCGTGCTCCCGATCAGTTCCGTGGGCTGCAGCACAAGGGGACCCAGTAGCCCCTGCGAGGCTCTGATGAGGCTCCGCTTTCCTGGTGTCTTTTCGCCTCTTGGGACTCGCGACACCATCCGGAATTCCTGCCGTCGCGGAAGGCTCGTCGATGATTGGTGTTGCTCCTCCTGCATGGTGTGAGCGTCTTCCGGCAGGAATCGCTGTGCGGAGTCTCGCTCCACGGGTTTGCGCGCATACAGGAAAGAGAAGCTCTTTTGTGCGGAGGCACATCTCCGCTCATGTGCAAAGGCTCGTCTAGCAGGCACGGTGCTCTGGAATGCCAAGTTTCCCTCTAGAAGTGTAGATGGTACCCCTCGAAACGGTTCCAATCCCGGATGGCAAGGCTGCTCAGGAAACTGCAGAAGATCTCTCCTTCTCTTCCGATTGGCTCAGACAGTCTCCCGTTGGTTGTCAGCTGGTCATCGGGACCCTTTCTAGGTGGCAATAGTCCCAGCTCTATCCTGGATTATCGGATAACGTTCCCGTTTGCCCATCCTCCCCTTCATCCGACCCCAGTCACAGGTGCATGTCCCAAAAAGCACGTGGTCGGCGGATATCGTAATTTGAGGCTCGCGGGTCAGCAAGTCTGTTGTGCTCACGGACGCGCGCAGTTCATTGACCTGAAGCCCGCTGATTGTGATCCTGAGAGTCATCCGATAGAAGGAGAATGTTAAAGCCTCCCACAAAGAGATGTGAGACCTCAGGATCAGAAGCGGAGGACATTTATGAATCCAGGATGAGCAAGAGCCTCTCGGAGCGTACATATCTCCTACAATCAGGTGGATTGAGTTGGATCACTTGATGGCAATCTGGTTCATCCGACCGGAGCAAATACTCACCGCAGCGTCCGAGATCTCGAGCTTTACCAAGATGCGACTGTGCAGGAGCACGCGGAGAATGACTTCTCGTGTAGCGTCTCACCCGTGTCCTGCTTTGGCTTTTGTCTCATCCTGCCTGGAGATCTAATAGATCTCTTGCAGGATCGAGGCCAATGATCTGCACCCCGCTGGTGTTCTGAGAGATCACACACATGTGGCGAGAGAAGGCAATCGCCCTCTAGAGGGCTGGGGAGGTGAGGTCGGGTTTCCGCCTGTGGGTGGCGTTTCCCAGACTCGCCAACGTGGCGCACATCCCTGTTCCTTGTTCGCGGACGTGTCCAACTGCTCGTTGGACCACTCCACGGCACGGCGGCGTTCGGCGCAGAGGGCATATCTACGTCTTGAGCAGGGTAGGGGATGACCTTGGTCGATGTCGATCCGTCTCGTTCTTGCGCCTTCTGCAGGCGCCTCCTTAGCATGAGCTGTCCCTTGCGAGAACGGCCTCCTACTCTTCGACCTGAGATTCTGCAATCGAGGGCGAGGAATCCGACGTTCTTTGCCTATGCATCACCTCACGCTGGAACGACTTGCTTCTTTGCGTCTTCCACGATAGCGGAAGATCCCACGGCAGGTTCACACCCCGCGGAAGCTCTTAGAGAAAGTACTTACTATGCCTCTACCTCGGGGAGGTCCCAACACACCCATGGTCATCGTTTAGGTTCGCTACCTTACTGGAAAGGAGAGAGGGAGCGTTGTATCTCTCATGCTGGGAAGATTTTCACAGTTCAGCCTTCCTCCTGTTCTTTTCCTCTCCAGCTTCGTCGACGCCGTCTCCTCTCTTCCTTGCTTCCTCTGCCTGTTGCTTGGGGTGTCGATTGGTGATGCTCACGACTGCAGTTGCAGGTACCTCTGCTGCTATGCACCTCTATCCTTGTTTTCTATATAGTTTTTTTTCTGCATTTTTTCCGCTTGCTGTGCGTGTGGATTTGATGTGGCCCTTCCGGTTATATTTCCGAGACGGGATGAAGGGTTTGAGGTGTTCCACATTCCCCAAGTGGCCGCACACCTTTTTCTTTTCCTCACCACAGGGAGAGGGGACGGAGACGCCATCCACCCTTAATTCGTATGGAATCGTTTTCCTGTCGCGCACCCCAACCTGCGCTTCTGGGCCCCATCACTGGGTGCCGCTTGCACCAGAAGGCCTACTCCTCTAGGGGAATCGCGATTTGCACGTCCGCAACATGAATCAGGGAAGGGTTGCGCCCACCCAGGACTTCCTGGTACGCAGCAGGAGCTGTGTTTTCTGGAGTCCTTTCGTGCACTGCTCCCGCTCGCAGGCATGAGGGAGACAAGGTCTTCTCTTCCATCCACATGGATACGTTCGCTTCCGAGCTCCCTCAGCGTTTCTTTAGCATTCACACGATTGACCCGATGGTGGAAGGTGGGCCTGTGGCTGTTCGCTACCATGCCCGTAGCTCCGCCGACGCGGTGAGCAGGATAAGTGCTGGGTAAGTGCTGGTGCCACCACATTCGGTCCCCACTTTAGTGACCTCCGTTCCACGGCCCGGTCCTGTGACGTCTTCCAGACTGCTCGGGAGAAGTGCTCGTGGCTTTCCTTGAGAGGGACGTCATCGGTCCACGCTGCACTGAATTAAGTGCCCGAGAAACTCAAGCCTCCGATGCACCCTCTCATTGGGGAGGGTGGTTCTCCGAAAGAAGGTTAGCGACTCAAAAGAGCGCAAACTCCCTTCCCCCCCTTCCCCCTTACTCCTCACCTCCCCGAGTCCGTTAACTCGGTCCCTGACCGAAGGACGCCGAAAAATGTGATCGCTGTCTTAACGAAAACCTTGCGCTAACCCTGAACCGAAGAAGCGACGAGAAGACGCGAGCAGCCGTTTCTGGAGAAGGGCTCGTCTGCAACAGGTTCCGAAGAGTGAAGAGTTGTTTTCTGTTTCTTTCTGTCACAGAAATATCAGTTTGAAACATCTTGAGAGTGCGCTTTAGGTGTTACAATTTCCAGGCATCTTTGGAGACAAACATTTCTTCAGATTCCTTTAGCTTCCCTCTGGTTTCCCTGAATATTATCGCTAATCCTGAGGACTCCGCGAGGTCTCTTCTCTCGCTCAGCAAATTGCTTACTTCTCACGGAACGGTTGTGTATGTGCGTCCTGGTGGGAAGAGTGGGACCGTAGTTTACTTAAGAGAATCATTTCAGGAAGTTGTCAGCAGAACAATGATCTGTAGTCAGTAATCTTGGGCTGAAGGCTTACGAAGAAGGTTCAGCAAGTGGAGGAACTTTTCAGATAACTGGCTATTCACTGTCTTCATACGTTGCTTTGAATGCAAACAGCATTCTTAAGCCACGGAAACACCCTCGGTTCCTTTATTTTCACCCGGTCACGCCGGAGCGTTTATTTCAAAAAAATATCTGCAAGAAAAAGTCATATAAAATAGAAAAGAACATCTTCCTTCGTAGTGACTCCACATCACCATCACGAAAGGAAATGCCTCGGAGGAGCTGCTTCTCGTGAACTTCTCCCCGATAAGGTCCCCACAGAAGGAGTGGGGGAAGGGGTAAACAAAAACAAAAAAAACACAAAAGTTCAGTTTAAAAGTTTGTTTGTTTTTTTCTGAGGGTGGGGAGAATGGATTACAAATTTCTTCTTGAAGTCCTCAGCATCCTTTGGAGGATGGTGGCAACATCCCCCAGAGGATGCTGGCATCCTCTGGCAGAGATGTGTTCATCGTGTCGCCTTCCTCATGAAGGAGCAGACAAATGAGATGACCTCATCATTCGGATGGCCTCTTTCGGTGTGGCTTCTTGGTGCCACGATCCCACGAAGGCAGCATAGCGCTGCAAGGGAAGAAGCTGCAGACGACATCGAATCGCGCGTGGAGAGGTCATCACATGACCTCTCTGCCGTTGCCCATCGGTAGTGGGAGAACCGCAGCGAAGCGTTCCCAAACACTCCGGAGGGCAACAAAATATAACAGGTGCGGGAAGGTTTCCCGTTCCCCACACCTGGAGCAGAATGGGACTACACTCCCCCCTGTCCGGTGGTGGACTCGTGCGTTGCATGGGATCGCCCAGTGCAACAACTGCAATGTCGATTCCTGCCACTTCAGGGGAAGAGTGGAGCTGTCCACAAACACTGAGGGAATTTCCGCTTCTTCAGGAGGAATATCCAAGAGGAAGAGGAATACCCAGCGACGATTTCCTTCCTGGAGGGCGACGGGGGGGGCATGCATCAGCCAGTTGATGCGCCTTCCAGCATTCCAGCTGTTCCTTTTTCCCGCGATCACGCAGGATACTTCCCATCTCTCAAGGCCATCGCTACTTCCACTTTGTTGGATCGTGTTGAGCGTCGCTGCAATTGAAGTGTTCCGCGCCCAAGTGGTCTCCCTGGGGCAGCCCATGATTTCCTGCAACGAACAGCGAGCGTTGCTCGAGGATCGCAGTGCCTCGATTCCTTTCAAAACCCAGTCGGAGGGGCAGCTTTGCAGTCTCCGACAGCAGATGTTTGGCTTGGAGATGCACCTCGACATCCTGGATGTACAAACAAGTAAAAAGTATCGATCACTCTTGCTTTCCTTCTCCCTTCTTTAGATGATTGATGAACTTGCAGCATCCCCATGTCATTTCACTGTCGACCGTTTCATCACGGGGGCGGCCGTGTGGCTGTGGTCTCCACTCGTGGCACCAAGCGATGCGGTTTCGAATCCACACTTGGAGGGTCGACGCCGAGAATGGGAGTACGTCGTGGGTTTCGAGTCGCTCCCCCGCAGGACGACGCTGGTCTGTCTGTAGACTTGGGGGGCAGCACTAGTGGAATGAGAAAACCTTCGTATGACCCTGTTGACTGTCCGGGACTGTCCTTCCGAAAATCAGGAAGCCGGTTTTCCTCGAGGGTCCCCTCCGGTTGCATGAACAAATTTTCTTTCGAAGAATATTTTCTGTAGATGAAGCTCGGAAATACCCTGAAGAGTTTTCTCCTGAGTGGGCGCAGGCTTCATTAATCTTAAACTTAGCACTTAATGAGAATCACCAGAAGAGAAAGAAAATAACTACGTGGAAAACATATGGCAAGACATTCATTGGTGATGGATCTAGGTTGTCGACAGTGGTAGCGGAAGCTCGAAGAACTTTTATTAGTTCTTATCGCAAAGTGCTATGCTAAGAGCTCGTGATGAAACTGGGTTCTCGATAGCAGATGAGAATTCTAGGAAGACTTTCATTAGTTCTTATCTCACATTCCTATGCCTGAAGAGCAAAACACATAGTCATTAGATATGGATAGAGGAAATGAAACCTCTGATTCGGAATGCTTTAGAAGTGAACGGATCTTTGATCACGGGCTAGTATTAAGTCTGCATAGTGTACATCCAATCCCGTCTGTATAGCTCCGATGTGGGGTCATATGGCAGGAATTTCGGTGCCCCTTCCTATCAGTAACCTTGCAATTGTGTTTTCACCTCTAGGATTATTGGGTCGGAATTTGTTTTCCCTCATAACGAATGAATTTCTTCATAAAAGGATGCACCGAATCTTTTGCTTCTCAAGGAAAATGGAATGCACGCATCAGCAGTACTTGCTCAGATGAGCGGACTTGAAATTTTGTTCGAAACACGATTTCGTGTAGTCCTCTTTCAAAATAATTTGCAGTGCAAATAGTTTAGCAAGGAATCAATTCGAGAGGGAATCCATTAGATCGGCTTCTCCGTATTTGCATCCCTGGACAGAGGTTGCAACGAATCACACCTTCGGCTTTATTGATGATTTCGATACGAATGAGAAAAGTGACGATCCATAGTATTTGAAATTCCAGTTCCAAAAATTAAGTTTCGATTGCAAAGGTTCGGTACTAGTGTCGCATTCCCTTCTGTTCTGTTTTCTTTCTTGCTTTCATTCCGATTTTATCTTCTATTTCCACTTTTTATTCCATTCTTATGTTTAAAAATTCAGGTTCTGACTACACTCTTACTGCCCATTCAAAGCTGGAGCACTGAGCAAGAGGATCATGACAGGTTCAGCAAAAGCGCTGACCTAAAACTGACATGCAAATTTTGAAATTCAAAGATAATGTATCTTAATTCGTGCCAACAGTGTATGAGTTCTCTAAAATCGTCTATCAAATAGATTCGGTGAAGAGTTCTCGAAATTGTGTTTTCCAATCTCATGGCACTTAAAAGCAAAGGGAATAGGAGGAACGCACGAGGTTTGTGTTCTTTGGATAGGAGGAACACGAATCCACTGCATCCGTGTAAATACCATCCGCGAAGATTCTTGGACAAAGATGTATGGGCTAAACGAAGGAATATTCAGGTATTTCAACCTGACTGATTCGAAACTTCCAGTTCCACTGCTTGCTAGCGAAGAGATACTGAGGGCAGTTTCCGTTTCGCAGACGTCGAAAGCAACTATTGCCTCAAGGACATCCCACACTTATCGAAGAAGTTTCTTCGAGATACCGCTGTTGAAGTCTTGCCCTTTCCTTAAAATAGGTATGGGTTCGAAAGACACATTCGGTTGAATCAAAGAGCCAAGAAGAATGCTTTTGATAACTCCATGTTTCTAAAAGTGGATTTTCGAGGGAAACTGAAACTTGACTGATTATGTTTGCAGGTAGCAGCTCTGCAGATAAACTGCTCTACAGGCGAATGGCTAGATTTACAGGCAAGCTTTGAAGGACTCCCTTCAGTATGTGGAAACGCATTCAGTATGCAACATTTCGGTGCTCAAAGTTGATCACGAATCACGTGGTTAGATAGGAACCTTCTTCGAAAAAAAATCATCAGCAGGAAAAGGCGACATATGAATTTATTCATTTGCACATACGTGACAGCACTAAGATTGATACTGCCATATGAGTGCTGGCGTCACGCACGTGACACCTCGAGTTTGCCAGTTCCTCTTTGACCAATTGCATTCGTGTCCGCGTGTACGTTTAGGTCAACAGAACCTGGAATCACATTTCACAGTTTTGGCTTCTGTTTAAGAGGCAGCCCAACTGAAACAGAAAATGAAACCAATATGGAAGCCATGGACAATGAAAATTCCAGAATTGCATCTACTGAATTTTTGGAGCTTTCAACACATAGCACGCAAACGCTCCTATGTTCGGTTTCCGTGGCAGTTTTGGTACATCGGAACTTCGATCTGCTTCGAATGAAAGCCGTAAAATCCTTCTTTACACCCGTCGTCTGCAGCAGAAGACGCTCACAAGTCTTCGATGCAGACTGTCCATTGCTTTTTTTTCTCCCTTTTGACGCAACCATCATTTCATAACATTTCCTTCCATGTATCTCCAGTGGCACCACTAATGTCTTTAAAGTCTGTCCTGCTTGTGACTCTTAGATTGCTCCAGCATTTTTTTCCGTGAAAAAGTGCTTGCCATTTTAGACCTCCGCTTTTATAAGTGATGGGGGAAATTGACCGAATTGATGGAACATCAACCGAACCAACTGCTTTTTTCACCGTGTATACCCTCTGCTGTGACACCGAAGATGGCTCATATCGCAAATGCCAACGAAAACTTGAAGAACGGTCAGTTGGGACTCTCTGGACCTCCTCAAGAACGAGAATTGGCTTGAAAAATCCGACATCTTCGCGCCAGAAACCCAAGTTCAGGTAACTTCTCAATTTCTTCCTGTTGGGATGAATGGAAAGCAACATCAAGCTACGGAGCCTGTTCTTGATGACCAGATGCTGCAGTCTTAACGGTTTCTTGAAGCATCTGGTGAAGAGTTCAATGGACTGTTGATTCTTCTTCCTCAACAGAAGGAGATCGACTCCCTTTGGTCTCCCTCCTCTGCTGAACAGTTTCTTTGGATCTTGGGCTTTCCTATAGACTTGGTTGCTTGGCTGGACATAAAGTTGTTGATCCATGGATCCACTTTGAAGAGCCCTTTCCGGGAGACAATATTGGTATTATTGAAACTCTTCCTCCCTTTTCGTGACCGTGGGCAATGCAAGACATGTGGA
Organism: Raillietiella orientalis; assembly: GCA_036172245.1. NCBI lineage: Eukaryota > Metazoa > Arthropoda > Ichthyostraca > Raillietiellida > Raillietiellidae > Raillietiella > Raillietiella orientalis. The sequence goes on from JAYWIR010000015.1 coordinate 4,095,380, forward strand.
GTCTGCGTGCAACCACCGCCAACTTCCTGAAGCTGATGATCACCTCTCCGAAACACAAGAACAGAATCATAGAAAAACGGAATCTCATGTGTTGGTAGATCGCAGAACAGTTAGTGGAAGAGCTTGCGCTTGGGATCGTCTTTGTAAAATCTCAGCGCTATGGAGGACTCGTAACCCTTCCCAGGGGCACTTTGAGACCCTAGTTCCTCCAGAAGCAATGCAGTCCTTTCCGAGGGACCACCAGCATACACGGCCGTTTTGTTGATGTACACGAGACCCTTCCTCAGTGAAGCAGTCCTCGAGACCTTGAACCCGTTCCTGAATCAACTAATCAGTGGAGTAGCGTCAGCGAGAAGGCCATGTTGGAGGTGAAGGATTCTCCAGTGTAAATCACTTTCTGCCCTCCTTGGTCTTTGATGTTGGTTGACCTTCTCCTCCACAGAGCTCCACACACCCCGCCACACCAGCAGGCGTGCGTGCCATACTGTGTACGAGGGGCACTGTGGTAGCTTGTCTGGAGGGCGCCTATGAATAAGGGGTTTGTTTGTCCTACTCAGAGCCATTAGGACAATGCGCATGACTCTGCCGAAACGCAAAGACAATTCATAAGCAGTTGGTGATGACTGTAAAACCCACGCAGCTTTCTAAGGAGGTACAAGGAGTGCGAACTCGGACTGAAGGTGAATCCGGACAAATCCTGCCTACGGGCCGTCGGAATCCCGAACGTCATCGTCCTCTGTTCCCACGGATTCCGCATCGTCCACCGTACTTGAGGGCGATCATCGGCGAGGAACACACAGCAGAGGACACTTAATGGAGAAACATCCTCGCCAAACTGAGGGAGGAAACCCACCTGTACGGGGAAGGGGGCAACCTCTCCTTCAAAGACAAAGCCAACCTCTGGAACGGAGCGATGACGCCGAAGTTTCCCTTCGCCACGTCCTTTGCCAAGATCCCAGAGAGGGTGGCCGAGGAGTTGGGGCACATTCAACTCCTTGGATGGGACTTGATCTGGAGCGAGAGAAGACCAAAGGTGAAGCGGAAGAGAGCCCGTGTCTCCCGAGGACGGAAGGGGACACCGGCATGTGGGAAATCGCCCATGTCGTGAAGCTCCAGGACCTGAAGCTCCCGGTCCGCTACGTCAGCGAGTGCAACGAGTGGCCGTTCGCGTTCCACAAGGCGCAGGCGAGGATGCTGCTGGGAACCGACGGCCTCATGTCCGCCATGTCGCGCGAATCCGGGCAGTGGAAAGTCGTCGTGATGGCGCTGAAGCTGAAGATCGCCCCGAGAAGCAGGGAACTCTGGGACAGGGAGCTCGCCAAGGTGATCCCGCAGTTCATCGGCGTCCCTTGGGAAACGCAAGTTTGGCTCCGTCAACATGGCAGAGTGATCCTAGGAGAGTGCGAGAGACTAGCCATCAGCATCCACACGGTGCGAGTCCTCGCGTACAAGCATTCGACGCAAGGGTGGGTAACCCGAAGGACCCGAGAGCTCTGGCAAACCCAGGGAGCGCAGTGGTCCAGGGTGAGCCCGAGCCGACAATGTGCAGAAAGCCGGTTGCAGCCACCTCAGAGGAAGCTCTGAGCAGGACAAGCGCTGGGCAGGTTCGGCGAACCGGCAGTCTGCCCGCAGACCATCGCGGCGGTCCTCTGGAGCTCCTCGCTACTGCTGCACGTTCAGGATTGCCTCCTGATTTTTTATCACGGAGGCATCCTGTGCGGGATGAGACTCCGACGCTGGACCGGGAATTCCGAAGGGGACCAGCGTCCGGCCTGTGGATCGACTGAAAATGACCTCCACGTTTACACTTGCCGCATCCTTATCCGGACTGGAGTGGTGCGGCGAGCCATCGAATTCGACAACACCTCGAATCTGGACATCCTCCGAGGACTGTTAGAGGGCGAAGACGACGTGCCCCGATACAACCCCACCGTTCTGGTGATGGTCGCCTTCTTCCTGAGGAGCATCCTCATCAGGGGGACGTAGCTGGCGAGGTCCCGGGATGTCCTGCATCAGGACTCTTGATGAAGGAAATCGGCATTCGTGCGTGTGGGGGGAGGGATTCCATCTTGGACCCTCCAGCACTGCCTGTGGATACTGTAGTGAGCGACCAGACACGGTCCAGTGACTTGCCCGCGAGGGCCGCAGTAACACGAGGAAGAACGACCGACGAATCGTCAGAGCGACAGTGCTTGTTTGTTTCTTTTTGTTTAATGAATTCACTCCACCGCTTGTCAGACTGAGGAAAAAAGACATGAGCACCAGGAGCTCCAGGCATTCCATATTTCATAATTATTCATCCATTTGTTCACCCTTCCCAGAGTTTATTGCTTGTAAGTGCATGGTTGAGAACACTGGAAGAAGCACAGCTCATCGGTTCGAGCTAGGGAAGAAATCTAGAACGGTCCACGGCTGCAAAGGAGCACTCTGGTAGGCTTCTTGTGTCATTTTCGTTAAGCTCTCAGCGACCTCATCGCTGGTTTGTGCAACCCCTGCTCTTCCTTTTCCGAGTTGTAGAATTTGCAAACGCCTCCGGGTGGTTTGGAGAGCATCTTGAGAGATGAGGTCGTTCGTGTGGAAGAGCAAAAGAAATGCCCAGTCTTCTGAATTTGAGGATTTCTCCAAAAACGGAATCGAAAAATCTCCCATAACACCAGACTCGACTTCCTGCAATTCACAGAAGCTGCCAAGGATCAGATTTAAAGGAATGAGCCTTAATCTCCGTAGATGCATGTATTAACATACGTAGTTATGTACAGTTGTCTTAATACATACGGTGAAAGAGCTTGAGAAACAATCTGAAGAGCTATCGGCACTTTGGAATCTGATCGATTTGCCTGCTTTTCAAACTCAACATTAACAGGTCATCAGGGTCAAGAGTCAGGGTCAAGGTCATCAAGAGTTTCTGAGGCTGAAGAGGGGAGGGAGGGAAATAGACAAAAAATTGAAAGGAAAGAAAATGAAAATTTGAGAAGTGCACTTGTGTTTTTGAAGAATCTTAACACTATACAAGATCATTTTTTTAAGCTAACCTTCTAGGTGCTCAGAAGCATAGTGATGAAAAAGAGTTAGATTATGGTTCGGCATTTGATTCACTTTTTTTAATCTCTTGGACGCAAGTTTAATTTCTCGTATGGAAAGTGTGACGTAGAGTACATTTCCCAGACATCAGGTTTAGTTCATTACATAGCGATGATGATCAGTTTAAAAAATAGGACGGTAGCATGTGAGGATTTAAAGATACTTGGAATCGGAGTGAGTAGGAATGAAGAAAAACAGTGATAGCGGTCTAATGGGTTCCAAAATGACTCCTTTGCATGCCAAGTGCAAACGAAGCAGTAAATTATGGAATTCTCTTGTAATCAAGATTGGAACAAAAAAACAAAAAACAAAAATGAATTCCCTGATCAAGTTCGAAACGAAGCAAGATAATTCCTTTTTAATTTGACATGATGTTCACTTAATGAATGCTTCCGTAAATTTCACATACACACAGATCTGCACATGAGGGGATGAGAAAACGAGAAAAGTTAATCTTTATTGCACATCATTCATAAAGGGATGCCTGGGAAGCATGAGGCAGAGGGTGCGCAATGGACCATCCACGTTTATTTTCACAGTCGTTCGTAATGTTTCTAGTTACGCTCTCCTTCGGGGGGTATCGCCTTTATGCAGAAGAGACTTAAAATCAAACTCCGCATTCTGATCATGAAGAAGCAACTCCATGCCCAGTTCCCGAAAATGCATAGAGGAAACTCAATCTGCCTCATAAAAGCTGGATTCTAATACGTTTCTACTTATAGGTTCCTTAGAATCCGCTACAAAGAAATTTCCTTGGAAGAGTGAGTCATCGCGATACCACAGATGTGTAAACCAACGTAAGAACACATCGCTTTGGATGAAAGAACTAAGATGCACGTTATCATCGCATTCAACCTTGGAAATGTGAAGAATACAAGGAATAAGGGCGATCTGAATAGCTCCATGGGAAACTGGAAAACGGGAAAATTCAAAATGATTGACTCCAGCGCTCATTCACACTCTTCGTTTGTCCCTTTGCGGATCCGAATGCTTCAATTTGCGATTCAACCATTTTTCACTCGACACTACGAAGCTATTTCCCCCCCCCCGATGTCAGGAGCCTAGTTCCTCACAGATTCATTCCTGCTCCCTTTTTAAGTCCTTCTCGAAACTCTCTAGATTTACAGGTGAACACCAACTAGTACCTAGCAACCACCACAGACATATGATTGCCCTAAGCACTTTTAAAAGCGGCGTAATTTTATGCAAAACATACCGAAATGAAGCCTTTCTTTACGTGCACATCATAGCCCTGAAGTAGCATCCTCTCAAGGTCCTCGTTGCATGGGAACCAACTTCAAACACGTTACACGAGAAAACCCAGTGTATTACAGGTACAGCCTGCAAGCGTCAGGCAATCTCAAACGAGCTTTTGAAATCAAAGAATGAGTGGAGATGAATGAACGCAGATGACCGCTTCGTATGTACTTCTGAAATAAAGACCATCGGAAGAGTACTGGGTTAACATTTCAGTGAGTGAAAGATTCCTCATACCTCCCCATGTAACCCAGCTCCCAACAGCCCATGAAATTCCCGAGTTTCCCTCTCGAGCATTAGAAATGGGGAAAAGGCACGAAAATCGTACTGACGTACAAGCACAGGGCTTTTCCATGCAGTGAATGGGGGAAACTGGAGGTTCAAGAAATCAGAATGATTACCAGCGATAAACTAGCTACAACAGCGTCACTGATTCATCGGGAAAGCATTTGTTCACCGAAGCAGGCAGAAGCAATAAAAGAATGCTTTTCGGATGTTATGATGTAAAAATTGCATGAACAGAGACTGTGGACAAATGTGAAACAGATGGAATACCCCAACGACGGAAGGGAGTGTAAGTCCAGTTTGCAAGACAAAAAGTTCCTTGTTGAAGAAACAAGCACAAGATTATGTTGCCTTTTCTAGCAGATGGGGAAACTCACCGAACTTGGGATTGCTCGCTTCATTATCATCCCTTTAGTTTTATTGCACTTTCTGGAGAGTTTCTTTCCTTTTCTACGCTTCCGAACGCCTTTAGGGACCCGAGCATTCCTGGGAACAAAAAATTTCTGCAGTCTGCAACCGATTTATTGTGGCAACCAAAAAGTTCTTGACTGAATTAAGAAGGCCAGCCTTGAACGCATTTTTCAGTTTTTGGACGAAGAGAGAGATCCCAAGCTGAAAAGAGGGCAAACGAGATGTCGCAGGCGCCAAAATTCATTTTCTCAAGGATGGCTTGTGAAAGTTAGCAATGCGCCCTAGCATGCTGCTGGTGTACAAGTTTCTTGTTGCCTTGAGTAGTTCGGGGTGCCATCCACGTGGGAAAGGGAGAGCTCCCTGCATACCGCTTTCAATCCTCTCCATTCAGCTCAATGTCCCGTAGCACGTAATAAGCGATAAGGATGCCTCAGCTATGCCAAAGCGTCGTGCCATTTGACTGCCACGATCCCGGAAGCAACCAGATGCACCCTCGCGTATCCCGATCTTTTAAGGAAATGAATCATTGACGGCGTGCGGCCCCAACTCCTGTTCTTCGAGCCTTTTTCCGGAATTTTCTACCTCCCTATTTTCTCTGGGTTTTAAAATTGAGAAATGCGTCCAGAGGAATGCATGTGATTACGGAGACAAAACTCCGACCAGCTTCTTGCTAAAAATGGTACAGCAGAGGATCCAGATCGCGAAAGATGGAAGGCGGCAAAGAGCTCAGATGTGTTCAAAACACAGTGGTTCATCCGTGGAACAACAAACCACTTTCTGGATATGTTCCTGAGGGACATTTTCACCGTGCAGGACGTGTTTTGTGGTATGTTCTTGTTCACCAAGCCAAAAATACGGAAGCTGAAGACAGTAAAGAATGGAGATCTCAGGAGCACTCACTAAATGTACGTACAAACTGCATACAAGTTTCCTTCTTAGAATGATAGATCTTCGGCATTTGAAATGTTCTGTACGGTCACAATAATTCCTTGTGGAAGGCACAGAAAATCACATCACGGTTCCCTGATGTCTCCCTCATTTCTGGATCTTTTAATTTCTCTCTAGGACCGGAAACGTCATATTGATAGGCGACATAGGAGGAAGCAAATGTACAGTTAACACTGCATAGAAATTGCACGCTGCGAACACGCACGGTATTCACTTTTTGGCGCTCGCATCTCCTCATTGGTTCGAGAAATAGGGTCACAAATATGCATTTCCCTTTGTTACCTAACTGTGCCTAGGTAACTTTTATTGCTGTTAACGTGTACAATTACATAACTGGTTGCAGGGGGGCTCTGGACATTCTTTCGCAGTTACTCCTCTGCTCACTTGGGGCGCTCCTCGCCCCCCCTTCATGGTGCTTCCTCCGCTTGCCCGCTTTCGTACGGTGGGAGAGGATTGTCTGGATTCTGCGGCTGGCTGCCGCAGAATCCAGACGTGGGCTGCATGGATGTCACTTGGGTACCGGATACACGTTGCCCACCATCCGATGTCTCCGTTCCACCAGCTTCTTCTTTGGTATTCGTAGATCTTCACACACTTCTTAACTCCTTCTTCACTACTATCCCATGCTTCCAGAGAGCCAACGATGAACGCACGTACTTTGCTTTGCTTTCCACCTTTTCCCAGCTGTAGTGCTACGTCCTTGCATTTTCCTTCCTTGTTCTTCCTGGCTGTGCTCAACGCCTCTTTTTGATTTCCGTATGGGCAGCAGATGCCTAGCACACATATCTGATGTGTGCTAGGCGAGCACTACGGCTTTCGCATGACCGGATCCGATTTTAGGGTGGAAGTTGTTCTTGGTAATCTCTGGTTTCCTGACACAAGATTCCACTTTGCTTCGTCCACTGCTGCCTTTCTGATTATTTTCTGTATCGGGTCGTGGCGTACCATGGGCACAGGAACGTGTTTCTTGCATCTACTTAGTGTGTGGTACAACGTTTCATCCTCTGTCCCGCAACGCCGACATATGCGTTTTGTTGTTTTTTTTTGTTGGCCCAGCGTTGAGTAGGCAGTACGTTGAGTCTTGATTGTTCTTACAAGCTATATAGTCATCCCCTAGACATTGCTCTTTTCACCGTTAGACTTCGCTTTTGTGTGAATAGATCAGAACACCAATAATTTAAAATGCTCAAACAGAGCTACTGATACAGTCCGAGTCCCATGTTCAGTACAAGAGAATAGCAGGGATGGTCTTGAAAGGATCGTAAAAGTGGTCTGAGCTGAAGTCCACGCACAGAGTTGAGGAAGAAGCACAAGGACAGTGAGTTTTCTGTAAAGGTAGCTTCCTTTGCACATAAAAATAGTCTAAAATTCACCTCCTAATCCTCCAGTTTCTAGAGATTCCTTCTCATTTTGATGATTATTGTTATGTGTTCATTTCCTCCATCTTTTCGTGTTTGGATGCTATCCATGCTCTTTGCTAGTCTGAGTTGATGCGGTGAGAATGCTTGCTCCTTGGATACGATAGCGTTTCATCAATCGTGCTGAAAGCAGGCATCAACGTCATTAGCATCAGCATTATCAACAAACCATCCTATCACTGCCATGGGGACTTTGTATGTTCCTTGGGATGGTTATTTACAAATAACAAGGGTAGGGGTGGCAGTGTGATCTAAAAACTTCGTCAATCACTTCAAGAAACTGAAGTTCTCCTCGCCTACCAACAGCTTTATCGGTGTATGAAGGCGCGTCAATTGATTCCTTCGCTCTTCTACCGCTGTCCCTTTGTTATTTTTGGGAACGCGCTGGAGTCAGCAAAGACATTTCTTTAGTGCTAGATGGAACCAACCTGCTTCCCGTATCTATCTGGGATTAGAGCATCTATTCCTATTGGATCAAAGTTGCAGAGGTGAATGAGAAGCAGTGGGACACGGTTACCGTAACGGATCAACGTTATCGAGGAGGAGGTTGCGACTTTGCATTACTCTTTGAAGTGATTTCGAAAGGAAAAAGGCAAAGGGTCGAAATTCACTTTTAGCTCCAACAGGCATTTGGGCCCATCTGTTAGGATCCTTTCAAGATGGAGCTTCACAGCTCACCATCTGCAAATCATCAACATACAGTTCTTGTTGAAGTTCCAGCAGCTGAAACTACTGAGTCAGCTCCGGAACTTGGAAATAGCACCGAATTCCATCAAATTCTGTTGCTTTCTCTTGTTCTAAAAAGTCCTCTACAGAAAACCGGACTGCTTTCAGGTCTTGGAATTTTCCAGCACGGCTTCCGATCCTTGACCCGGAGGTGAAAGTCTTCTTTCATTCCACTACGACCGATTTAGGATTCTCATCCGGAACAGTTAGCCAGGATCCATCTGGGGCTCCTCCTCGGTTCTTTTTGTTCCTCCATTACGATTCACCTTCCCTTTTCTACATCCACTGTTTTCGGAACAGCCTCACTAGCCGGCTCGATGCCAGTGCCCGTGCACAGCTACCCAGAGTTTCCTGGAGAACAATACCACTGTTCCCAATTTCATGATGATCATTGCCACTTTTTTCATGACTGTTGATACTTTCCTCTTAGCAAAAATGCTGCAGCTTCTCTCACTCTCACTATTGCTACCCCTCTTAAGCACCATCCAAACTTCACTTTCACCTTTATCCACTCCATCCATTATTATTATATTTGCTTTTGCTGCTTATCGATTCTCCTTACTCTTGTTAGTATCTGTGATCATTTTCCGTATGTCTCATGGTGTCCATTGTTACCATCATGATCTTGTTGTGGACCTAAAACTGTTCAAGACCTGGATCTTTCATCAAACAGCAGGGTTTGCGTGCCGATTGCAGCATCGGGTTATAGGTAATGCATTGGCACCTATAATCTTTCCTTTTGTTTTTCTCACAGTGCTCTGTCTTGATGAGCAGAAAAATGGGGTGAGAAACACGAACTGGGTACCTTGTGTGAGGAAGATGCCAGTAAAACCTGGTAAAGTAGACGGTAGTGGACGTCTCCTTCAGAATATCGCTGGATCTCCTGAACTTGAAAAAGATGTACATGTAAGAGGAGTGTACAGTAATGTCCTGGGAAAGGTTCAAAATAAAGTGCGGAATATGAGTGTGGGGTGAACAACATCTCATTCTCCGTTCCTTTTCAAAGTCGATAGCCTTCCTTTTTCCAGCTGTCACTTGTTGCACCAAAGTTTGCTCTTTAACCAAAACATACTTTGAGAAGCATTTGAGCACAGTGGCTTGGAAGAACTGTCATCTTCCTTAAGTGAATCACCAAACGGTCTCCTGTAGTTCAGTTTGCCCATTTCCTGAGTGGGTCTGTTCCCCTGGCTCGACAAGCTGTAATTTCATGAAGGCTTTCCTCCCGGCTTTCTGGAGTCTCAGAAGGAATCTCCTTCGTATTGACCTGGAATGATTGGAAGCAGCTTGCGTGTTCTCCTACTTGTTCCTGATCTTGCGTCAGTCTTTCAGTTCTCTTTGAGTTTCCGCAAAGATCGAGATCTCTGAAAGGATTTATTGAAAAAACGAAAGTTTCAGGAACCTATGTTTAGCACCAAGAAGGCAGGTCATCGGAGGATGAACGAAGCTGTCTTTTCGACAGCTTCGTTCGAAAAGACCAATCCGTGCAGCAGAGTCCTCTACATTCCCTTTGTATTCACTAGAGGAAATTGGATCTCTAGCATAATATCGCCTTGCTAAAGCTGCAGAGTTCCGGGAGATGAATGCGGAAAAGCTTCAAAAGACTAGAGAAAGCACAGAAGCAAGATCCTAAAAGTCGGATGGAATTCAAAAGAGGCAAGTGCAGCTACCTATCATCTTACTCTGTAATTCATCTCTATCACCGGCGCTCACCTGGCAGAAAGAGCAAGAGAAACACAGAAGGCTAGTTATTGGTTCTTTCGCACAGCTAATAAGTCGCCTTTAGACAAGAAGCATTGTTCTGGAAGTTGTGCTTGTCGACAAGCAAATTTCCTTTACTGTTGACACGGGTATCAAGCGGGGACGAAAAATTTTCTCAGAAAAAGGTTCTGTAAGGGTTGGTAAAGGAGCTACCATTTATACTGCATGCTCAGAGAGAGACATTCAATTGGCTTTCCATGGAATTTCAAGTCTTCCACAACCGAATGAACCAGTTAGGGATACTGATGATCTTGTTTCTTTGGGACCATTCTTGTACTCTCGCATGTCTTGCATCCTCATACTTCGTGTGCCTTCTCATAATCTTCTTATTCTTATTCTTGCACAGATCTCTCACAAGAATTTTTCCCACGGACCGTTTTAAAACCGTTCCATAACTCTTCCTGAATAATTTTTTCTGCAAAAAAAAAACGAACAAAGGTGACCATCTATGTTGGACGAATTTCTGTCTTATATGGCACTCCAGAAAGAAAGAGTATCCGAACAGCGGCGGCGACGAGTAGCGCTATGCTGCATGGAGCTTGAAAATAAAAGACAAAGCTCGCCCTCGAATCCTTCCGAGGTTTTTCAGACCTCTGAGCAGATTCTTAAAGTGTGCAAACGAAACCCGAAAGGCATGCAGCATTATCATAATGTGTTTTTGGAAGTTAAAGGTGTTTTGTTGGAAGCTCCTCACTGCCATTTTAGTTGTTGACATTGCAAAATGTTCCCACAATGAACAAACAAAGCTTTCAGTTCCTTCAGACAGGCAATGGATGGATATCTTTGCAGCGATTTGCCTGTTTCCTGTTTCCCTCTTTTTCATCGACTCCAGAGAACATTTACTCCGTGGTGTTTAGGATATTCACAACGATCGATGCAGAGGGAATGTCCAAAGAAAAGAAAATTTCCCATTTAGGGTCAGGTTTGTGCTAATGATGGTGTTATTTAGATGTCAGTAGTGGAAAAGGAGCATTCTGTTCATTATTCACTAAAACACCAAATTTGTAGCTCCAGAGCGCCCACTTTCTGAATATCACAAGACCTGAAGATGAAAATCATCCCATTGGGAAACAAATGAATGCTGCTTCAAGTGCTTCATAATTCCTGGTACATGAGGTATCTTTAAGTATTTCACGTCATGACCAGTTCTCAATTATTACATTATGCCCAGAGATAGCTGGCTGGAAAAGACTGGTAAACAAAGACGATAGTTGGTACCATTCAAGACAAACAGCTCTTCTATAAATGAAGGCACGAACTGAAGAGAAATTTGGCAGATGTACTCCCGTGAGCGACGTCCTCCCTTTCAGAGATCAGGTGGCAAAAAAGATAAAGGTTTCCGTTGCACTGGTTCTTGAGACAGCCAGTTTCCTTTATCAATACAGAATCCTTTGCTGTCTCGTGCCCCAAGCGTGTTTCGAGATTTCCTAGAAAAGCACTCTACTGAGCTTCCCGCAGCCATTCCCGAGAGTCCAAGCTTTTTGTGGTCTGAAAAAAAAAAGGGTTCTTTGAGCAGCCAAGTTCTTTGATTAATCTCCCGCTGCTCCGAAGGAATGTTTGCACCAGGGGTCATCGCTACACCTCAGCAAGGCCCTCTTTGTTGTGCAAACTATATGAAAGTTTGAAACTTAAGAAAACAAGACACGGGCCTCCCAGTTCGTGTACCCACGAGAGATGGCTCTCTGGAAAGCGCATCTTGAGACCCTATAGGCCGAACCCTTTTACGCCTTGCGAACACATTAGCCATTCAGGGAAAGAGTGAGCTTCCTTCCTTGCTAGCAAAACTTTTTAGCCATCCAGAATCCAGTCATAGTTAACCACAATAGCTAACCTAAGAGTAGGAACCACGATAAATTGGGAGTAGAAGTTGTCTTTTCGGAGACGAATAATGAAGTTTTCCTTTGAAGGAAAGGTGATGCTTCCTCCCTCAAATTCCGTGATGTCACGTTTGGAGATGCATCATCTCTGAAAACATCCTAAGCTCTCACTTCTCTTCAAACGAACTTTTGTCTGTAAGCGAATCAGCTCTCTGATGGGAACGCTGTCGTTTTCTATCTATCGTATCCTATGGATCTCGTCCTTCGAATGCATCCTCGCGGAGTTTGACAGGTTTGACTCGATAAAAAAGAATGAGGACACAAGATTTCGAAGAGGATAGATTTTAGCCTCCCAACTGACTTTCTTCTCTCTCCTTTTCAAGGCGTAACACCTTTCGACTTTCTCAGTAACAAAGCAGTTAATCCATCGATAATCACGCCACGAATAACACATCAATGAAGTAGGAAAAATGAGGCAATTCATAACTCCGCTTCCCTCGACAATTTTCAATTACCTTCCAGAACCTCCATCTGCACTGTGTTCGACTTTACCCAAGCTCCAAACACACGGGCACACTCCCATTTCAAAGAGGCAGCTCTTGGTGCCCTTTCGTTGACTACCTCCCAGTAATGAGACTACCATTCTGAATGTTACCGAAATCCCTACGTCAGTGTGTCTCTCTGCTAGCTGCATTGTCATAGGACCATGCTGAACTTTTCGACGAGATGAGAGAATCTGCCAGGGAGTCACCGATAACCACTCTTTGCAGTTAGGACAACTTCTCCGCGTTTTAGAACTCCCCGTGCTCGAAAGTTCTCCTTTTTTGCGCACCCATGTTTCCAAATCTGTCTTCCGGAGAGCGACTGTGATTGTTGCTATGGAACTGACTTCCTCCAGAATCAGACAATGAACGGTTCTTATGCAGCCCTTATCGAAGGAAGCCATACTTTTCCTGATTTGATGGGCACTTTTACCAACATTCAATCTCTGTTCGGTTCCTTACAGAAAGTCGGAAGCTTTAGGCAAGCGTCAAGAAAATGCTACAGGAGCTGTGGATTACGGGCAGAAGACCGAATTGATAAGTACATGAGGTGGGCATCAACTTCAAGAGTGCGAGGGAAAAGCAAAATGCTCCAGACAAATGATGGCGGAATCATTAGAAAATCCGGAGCGACTAATGCAATGTTTGTGACCGGCGTCCTTAATAATTCATCCCTTCCTCATCTAGATGAAGGGATGTTCATGATCCAAGTGTGTAATGGAGCTATTAAGAAAGATATTATTTGAGTTCTTGGAAAACATTTCTAAGAAAGAGCTCAAAATTAAACTCAAGACGAGTGCTTTGGATATGTGTGTTGACATTAGCTTCTCGTCTAACTATTCATGCCAGGTACTTAATGATGACGTCGGGAATCGAACGCACTTTATGCATGTATCGAAAATCGGTCATTTGTTTTTCGGTAAAATTTTAATCATTAAGAATGAATGAAAAGGGTTCTCTTGTTTGAATTCTTATTCATATTTTGCGATAGCAGTTGATACAGATGCAACAGTTCACAGAAATCCAAGTGCACTCAACCTCAGAATCTCCACGAAACTACTCCGAGTGGAAAGACGAGCAGAATGACGCGTTAGCAGCTTCTGACAACGAGCGTTCGACATATGGACCAAAGCACGACGCCTTTTAGAAGTGAAGAAAATACTCGTATGAATCAGAGACATACATTGAAACAGACTCTTCTTAATACGCGTTGTGATCCGTTCTTTTAAAGAGTTCATAGAGTACATACGTTTCTGCTTATGGGTAGCAAAGTGACGAATATCGGTATGCAATGCTCAGGCCAGCTGCATGGATAAAATTAAATAAGAATTATCTGCTGCTGCTTCACTATAGATAGTGACATTTTCGCGAAATCCATTTGGCAGAAGGATGTGTGTGCTTTATTTCGCAAATTCATTCTCTATACAATTGTGATTATTAATCTTCGGACCGGGTGGCAACACTGCAGCTAAAAATAGATGAAATGGAAAGTCATAAAACCAGAAACTCTTCAGGACCGTTATAGAAAGGAGTCTGATAAAAATTCGAGTTGGGTGCCTCGGGAAAATCAAAATTCGAATCGCAATTTTTGAGAAGGGTTCCAAGTTTTCCAAGGAATCGAGAAAATAAACCACGATCTGATTAAATTTCTTCTGCTGTCAGTTCGCGACTCTTGGATGAAGCTCGAAAGGGAAAGAAAAAAAAGTATGACTGGGAACTTCAAAAATGGAAGCAAAATCAAAGGATGGATGCTCCTGACATTCGTTTTCTGATACCGGAAAGCCTAACCGAGATTGATGTTCGTAATAGAAGAAGGGGATTTAATTCGGACTCACCAAAACGTGCGCGTTTGTAGCTATTTCGGAAGCACCGTAATTCTTATGCTGCTTAAGATGGGGGACTTCAATAGCAAATTACGATCAGGAAAGCACCATCAATTTCAGAATGGGCTTCCCCGAATATTCTGGACGCGGGAAGTGGCCAGGATTCGAAAGTTTCAGTTGTCCGCGGAAAGCAACGTATGGCACTCTCAATTGTCTACAAATCATCAACGAAATGGTTCATTCAACGGAAGCTTTCAAACTATAAGGAAGATTTGCGACAAGAAATTTTCTGGATGCCACGTACTTGGAGTTTCTTTGGAGATAATTCAGAGCCTTCCATGCATTGAGGATAAAACCATCACAGAATCTCCTATTGCTTGACTACTTTTTGTATAACTGGTTGAGGATTTTCTTCCATGTACTGATTTAGTGCTTCCTCACTCAATGATATCGAGGGAGATATTTTTCCGGTGCCCATTCGAATTCAGGTTACTCAAAAATTCATTCTTTCCAGCAGCCCAATCACATGGGCTGAAGAGTTTGCCTCCGTTTCCTAAGTACACTTTTGCAAAGTGCATGCTGATGATCACTTGAACGGAGTGCCATAGGAGAGAGGCAGAAAATGAGGAAATGGTGTATCTCTCGTAATCATTGAAAGGCACTCCATTTGAGCTGACTGAAATGGTGGAAACCTCACTTTAAATTTTTTTTTGGATGAAACAGCAGGGAAGAATTTTCACAAAAGTCATCCTGAGGATTATTGAGTTTAGGGAATCCATTTATCTGACCTGCTGAGAGCTTGTCTGGATTCTCGGCTACTGTGCTTCACAGTTGCATTTATGGGTACACAATGAATAGTCGCTTGTCTCCTTAGCCGCTAACATTTCATTAGTTAAGTTATGCGTTGGTCGCAATAGATAATCAATGATCCCCAGGCTATATGTAACCTCATTTGGTGTCATTTGAAAATTCACACTCCTCCAAACCATCCCTAATGATGCATGCTATTTTCCGTGCACTTGGTCATCTGCTGCAAATGCAAGAATACAGGTAACAGAGCCCATCTCCAGCTTCGATTGGTCCTTTTTCGATTTAATGACGCTTTATTTGATGTCAGGAACGTTCATTGAGAAGAGAGAGAAACGTACATGCAACTTCATGGTGCTTCTTCATATTCTCTAGGGAGATTGGTGAATGAAGGGATATTCAGCTCCTGTTTCCGAGATTTTTAAATTGCTTTTCTGAAATCAGATGTTACGTTGGGCATCCTTAATTAAAGTCATCAGAGACTATATTGTATAATTACAAACTTTCTTGCTGTTGAGTTACTGAATAGGCATTTTAGATGAAGCAGCGAAATCATAAAGTAGGTTCTTAATCAAGGAAACATAATAAAGGCGATCGTTGCATCTATTGCTTTCTTGGGCATGTCGTCAGATGCTCTAAGAAGTCAGTCCCCCTATTCCTCTGTGTTTACTACCTGCACACATACCTCCACGATCGATTAAGATGATCTTGCATGTCTGAAAATGCTTAACATGTGTTTTGCTAGAGACTGTATTTGTGTGCTGCATTCTATACTTTCCCTTATCAGCTGACCGGACTTACATGGGCCCCAAATGCAGGTAACAGTGAATGCTCAGCTCGTAATTTCTCGGTTTCTCAGGTAGGTGAGCGTGCACACAGAGTCACCTCATTTGAGAATCTTATTACTTCTCCCTCATCTTATGGGTTATTGTAAATTCATCTCTTTGCTCCTAGTTGTGACTTCTGTTAGGTCTCCTGCTGATTGGGTATAGCAGTCGGTGAAACATCTTGTGAGTTTGGGCAAGGCGGTGCATGCCTACATCCCTTTTCTCATCTTGGCCACAATGTTAGTGGTATGCATGACGTATGCATACCGCGAATATCGTGACCACATGTATAAAAGTATTTTTAAAGTGAAGAAAGTTATTGCTTGAATCAGAATTTTGATTTACGGATGTAGAGAAAGAAGAACATGTTTCACTAAGAACCTGTGAGTTCGTGCTCTGTCCTTCAATTCTCTCTGCACTCTTCATTATCTGAACAGCCCCAGTTTTTTTTTTTTATACTAATTTATCTCGGCATGAATCCTTCAGTGCATCCGCAATCAAGATGCACTTCACAAAAGGGACGCACTGAACTACTCTGAGATTGCATTCGAGTATATGGATGCAACTCTGCATAGAAATAGGATTCGAACGCAAGAAAATCTTGGGACGATGGATTGGTTTAATTAGAGTATCCAGCAAAGATCAACCATCCTTCTTGCAGGACTTTTGACAGCTCGTTATAAAATTCATGTATCCGAAGATGCATGTAGTGTAGGGAAGGGTATCTGCTATACGATAGGACCCTTCCTGATGTGAAGCATTTCAAGGGATTGCGTCTTGCTATTAAATAGAGTTATTAATGAAGATTTATCCTCTGAGAAGCACATTGCGAAAGTTAAAATAATCACTCTATTCGCATATGCAGGTCTTATCAAATTAAACTTAGTTAACGTATCTGCATAATTTTCTGAGATGCTGCTGTGTGCCCAATTCATTTAAGAAGTTCTGTGGAAATACTCCTGTCGCCATTCCTTGAGCATTAGCAAAAATTGCCACATTCTTTCTTGGATTTATTATTCAATAGGTTGAAGTTGCTGAAAGGTTAACTGATTAAGATAGCCTATCTCTTTAGTTTTAACAACGGTAGTTTTCAAGCTTTCAAGAGTGCTGAAGTTTTTTCTCTGGAGTCCACAGGCTTCCTCTTCTATGTCAACTGTTTACGTGCAAGAAGTGTTCTTTACATGGGGTAATGGAGCTGGTTAATGAGATGACACTTATCGACTTGGATGCACCTTAGTCAACATGAGATTAGATTAAGTATTTGAATCAAACGGATCCTAAAATTCTCGGTAGCATTTTTCCAAAGAACAGCACATCCAGAACCGCCAAAGTTCTGCTCACGAAACGTTTCCTTCTCAAATTGGTAGAGGTTCCAGATGCGTAAACACAAATTCCCTTTCTGGTAGCCAAGGTTTCGATCAGATCAGAGGTTAGTTAGATGCGTAGCAATGGGGAAACTGATTTGTTGCATTACCATGTACCCCCATCGCAAATCTCTAGCCATCTTCTGGATCTCTGATTGAAAGAAACCGCACAATATCCCCGTCAAAAATGGAAAGAAAAAAAAACATACTTAGACAGACATAGGCAATAGACATCTATGAGTGATTCGAGATCTATAGATGTCATTCCGTGACTTTCAAATTTCAAGTCTGAGAAGTTATGAGCTCAATGGATCCTCAAGCTGTTCCTTATGTAGGATTACTATCATTTAGTCGACAGTTGAAGAAGTCACAATGATTCTTAAGTTGTGCGCCCTCTAAAGCTACAACCTTTGAAGCAGGAATTAATTAAGATATTATTCGATTTCAGTGGTAAAGGTGCCGTATTTAAAATATGCTGAGAAGATTTTACGTTATTATGCGAGCTCGGGAAAGTGTCGCCCCTCAGATTTCACAACGACACGAAAGATGATCGAAGCGAAGGAAACCAAAGATCTCACGAAGATATCCACTGAGCGCCCATTTTTCATGTCGGTGCTGTTTTCTAAAATAAAACGTGTAATGGTAGAAGAGGTACAAAGAGGCAGAGATGAAATCAGTGGAAACCACGGTCATGGGTTTGAAGTTTCCTGCTACGCAGCCATGGTCATCTGATGAATATACCAACATGAACGAAGATTAAACTACTTCTGCTGTGTAAACAACATTTCTTTAATGACATCATCGTTTGGAGAGGAATCTAATGGCATTTTAATGAAAAGAGGGAGTGTGCTCTTCTTTTCTTCAATGAGCAAAGAACACAGTATGGTGGACAACACAAAGGACTTCCAAATGTCCAGGGGATGATGTCACCACCAGAGTTACCAATGATCCCTATGCAAAGTTCGCTGCACTTTCATCTACATCCCTACTTCTAACAAAGTCGATTTGTAATCTATACCGAAAGAAGGCGCAAAACACATCCTCTGGATGTATCTTTTTCTATGGAATTAATCCGTTGCTTTGTCTTTATTACTCTGTAACTCTATTCTTAGATCCTATTTTCTGCTCTATAAGATATCAATTTGAAATAATGTGATTACATTGTCATGATAGGTTCATGAACAAGTCAGCCCTGCAGCTTGATTGTCCTCAAAACTCAGCAACGGAAACTCTCAGACGACATGGAAACACCGTAAGGCGGAAAATGAGGCACAAGCAAGGTTTACAAAGCAAGGTGAACATCAGTCGACGAGCTCACTTGTTTTCTGAATTGCAAATTCCATTGGTTTCCGGTAAAAAGGATTTTCATTAATCCGGAGGAAGCAAGATGGCTAGAACTCTTGTCTGCCGATTATACTCCATCTCTTTGGTCATTTGAAGCTCACCTACCTGAAGAACATCCTGCATATCACAACTGTGGATGCCTCTCAGATCTTATGCTCACCACTGTGTAAGCCTTAACCATCTCGGAAGAATCGCTGATTTCAAAAACCAACTCCTTTCATAAATTCATAACGATCTATCCGATCGTCTCGCTTCCGCTTAATTAAAAGTTGCTGGAAACATCAAGATGATTCTCCCATAGAAACTGAAATATCTCTAATTGAAAAGGAAATGATTTGTTCCGCAGATTTTCAGTCAAGCTGCAGAACTAGAAGTCAATGGTTCGCTTCTTCTCCCTCCCAGAGAGTTTATCAAAACTTCCTGAAGAGAACGTGAAAACAGAAAGCGATTTCCCACTTTCTGTTGCATTTACCCTCAGATTACTTCCTATTTCATGATTGCCTTGTTGAATTTATCGTTTCAGCAAAATCAGTATCTGATCCACTGCATCTATTGATTTTTTAAGAGCGCATATATCCAGCCTCACATCTCAAGGGAAAAACTGTGCGAATAATACGAAAATCCATTTTTTCAGCTCTAAGTACGGTACACTTCCGCATATAAAAAAGTGCTTATACGAAATGCACATTTCTTACTGAGAAAACCCACGTTAAAATACGATTGATTTAATTTTGAATTCTTTGAGTAACTCGTCACAAGGGAAAAAAAAACTGAAAGTTCTCTTTCCAAACATTCGGATTTTAAAAAAAAACAAAACGCACATCAGTCGTGCATCGGTTGCCAAGTCGATCAAAAAATTGCTTTTTTTATTAGTTGAGTATTTTGAGCTTCAAAGAATTTTTTAAGTCTGAGCCACAGAACAATGAGATTTCAAAGCAAGCATCAAAATAAATTCTCCAAAGGATTATTTTCAAAGGAAATAATTTTGCCATGAAGCATCCGAATCAGCTATATTTTTCTTTCAAATCTTTCAATACGAAATTTACTCATTGAGAAAACATACATTCAGGAATATTGAATGCCACTGTGCTCTCCAACGGTTGTTTCCAACTGTAGAATTTGATTATACTCCACAAATTATTCTTTTCATTGAGCCATTCTCTGCAACGCTCACCATTCTTCTGTCGATTTCTTTAGCTTGAGTAAAGTTGGACTTCATGTGCTATGAAGATCGCAAAATATCACTTCCAATTTTTTTAATTCGAAGTCGTGATCGATAGCAGGATTTTGCAGCAGTTCCTTGGAGTGGATGGGAAAACATTCATTCCCTCAAACTGGAATGAAACACTGATATTATTGCAAACATTTTTGGAAGGCGAGCACTTCCACGATGCAATCCTTTTTCTTGGAAAGATGTGTTTCTCTTATTCGTCACTTCTTCCTACAAAGGGGATCAATATGAAATGTGGTAATTGAACATTTTTTTTCAAGGCGAGAAATAGCAGACAATATGGACAACCTTGATTTCTTCATTTGCTACATCACCACATTAGAGATAAAAGCGAGTTCCTTTGCAAAGGCTAATTAAGAGATTGATCAGTTTTTATTTTAAAAAAATTCCATTGATAACCATGATTAATCTAAAAATCTGTTAATCATTGAGGATTTGTATTTATATTTTGTTGATGAGGCCACTATTTCTTCAGTTAATTAACTATTACCAGGTGTTCGATTAGTTAGTTTAGATTGCAGTTAAGATTGCCAGGTTTCCCGTTGGTTTTAGAGGTTGACACTTCAGTCTGAACTTATGTATCGTTACATATATGCCTGTGCTGCTGTCTGTCGTGATATTCATTACTTTTCATGTTTCGTACGAATGTCTAATTATTTGAAAAAATGTCCCAGGGGAATAGACAAGACAACTGTTTCCTCGAACAAAAACACCAACAGGGCAAGATGTGATTACATTTGAGCAACACTTTGATTTCGAGGGGAAAGCTGTGATAGAAGAATAAATATGGGATAAGCACTAGGAATTCATGAATTAGAAAATGCAAGATATTCGGGAACTGCCCGATTCACATCCGGACTATGACCATCAGTGAGCATTAGAAAAAAACGGCAATAGGGCAAAGGAATCGAATGATGTGCAAGAGAAGGAGTCCACTCTCAAGGGGTACGAGGACATTTTCCAAGGCGGTGGAATTTGTGAAAGGAAAACTTTTGCATGGGGATCGTAATTCTCGTCGAAGCATGCAAGTTGGCTGTCCTACGTCTGAATGAAAATCTGAAGGAAAGTGAAAAAGTTCAGTCTACTCTGTTCAAATATTTCGAAAAGCAATGAAGATACGTTTTCAGGTGTAAGATTGCCTTCACACGCAATATTCAGAATTTTCACTCTTGTTTTCACTCTCTGTTTATTGTGTTAACAATAAATTTAGATTTTGCAAATTTTTCCCTGTTTTTATTGTAATATTCCCTCGGCAAGTATGGATGAACATCGCTGAAACTTTTAATAGCCTACTATCTGTCAAGCCGGGATCAATTTCGTATTGTGCATATAATTATATGTGCGAATAGTGCGACTATTCCATGAAACGAAATATTCCCCGGTACAACCCGATAATCCATGAATCTGTTTTGTTCAGTATTTTATGACTCTTAGAAAGGCTAGGTTTAGGATTTAGGTTTAGATTTAGGATCACAAAGGTCCACAAATATAAACAACCTCAAAGAAAAGAAATGATTGAATTCACTCAAATACCATTAAAAGTGGAAGAAACGTAAACTGCAATTCATAAAAAAACGATTCAAATAAAAAATTCCTATATACTGAAACTTCACTGTATATTAGTTTAAAAACAAACAGTTAATTTGCACACTGCCATTCATAATGAAGTTCAGCAATTCTTCTATACCAATAACGAAAATAAAGACGAAACTTGACAAGCTCTTAATTCCTAAAAGGTAACAAAAATGACTTGTTGGTTACATGGCAACCTAATTGAAACTGAATATGATAGAACAAAACTAATTTCTAGAAAAAACTGAAGATTTTCTTCATTTCAATCCTCATTCTAAACTCTTAAAATACCCATGTACAATTTGAATTTGAAATTTTGGAAAATTTACAATCTTCAAAGTTCATAACAGTGACCTGAAAAAAAGAACAGAAAATAAGGTATATGAATAACTGATATTTAAAATTTTTTATTCCCATTCCCCTTGCATCACTTTCTCACTTGACACCGGTTCTTATAAAATTTCCAGACAATATCAAGGAATGAAATACAAGTGTTCTAACCATTGGAATTTCTGGATGAAATATGCACTTTGACATACAACTTGGAATCACTGAGGTTTCATGATCATTAACATTTCAAAGTATCACATTTAAAATGATTCCCAAATATTTGAATATGCTATTAAATAGTGAAGGAGAATTATTTGGATGATCATTTGCAATCAATATCACAGTGATGCTGCAGTTTACTTATTTTTTCTTTCAATTCTTTCTTTTGGAATAAGCAGTCATAAAGTTCTTTTTCTAAAAACTGCTTTTGGTCTCGAAGTGCAGCTAGTTTTTCCCGGGTATTCTGCATTATAACAGTTAGGTTTTCAATATTGGTAGTGTCCAATGACCTTGAAAATGCTAATAAGTATGCATTGCTGACACTAAACTTACTTAAGAGATGTTAGAAACACTGGATCACTGTTCTGATCAGCAGTCTGTCTAGCTATTATAAAAAAAAATTACATACTCAATTTTTCATACATAACATACCAGCATTTTCGTTTGTTGTAGACGTATCTGAATTCATCACCATATTCTGACTTTTCGATTCTGTACATAGAGCACATCCCACACCATGAAGTGACACTCTAGGAGGAACCACAGGCAAAACACAGGTTCTATCTTGAACAGGCATAAGGATTCGCTAATATTTACTCAATTTGTTTTACCTAATTTGCTAAGATCTAATGAAGAGCTGCGTGCATGACCCCGTGAAGCCAACACTGATGTGTAGATTTCTGCATTTTGTTCAGATGTCACAGTGGCACTGATATTTGACACCACACTTGGAAGAAACTAAGCAATGAATTTGTAAATCGTTGTTTAAAAAACACATATAACCTATATAATCCTGTCACAAATTATACATTTATAAGTTATCCTAATCCCCAACAAAAAATTTTCCACCATAAGGAATGAACATCGAATTGCATGCCTTTATGACCATGCAATAATATTGTTGTAACTATTATTTGAAAACAATTTTTAAGCTTACTGCTGCTCTTCATCAGAAAGTGCGAAGTAGCCAGGTGGGGGAGGTAACAGGCCTCCAACACATGTTGCTGTGGATGGGGAGCAAATGCATTAAAATACTTTGCTGACTTCATTACCTGGACTCTTTTTTGGAGTGGGTCTTTGAATAGATTTAATTTGATCAAAAGGATCATCCTTTTTTGCTGAAAGAGAATTTCCTAATTCAAATTTGAAATTCTCTGATAGTCTGTTGCTATATGATTCAGAAATATTTTCTGATGAAGGCTGGAGAGCAGGAAAATGCTGTACACTGCAACTGTCCTGGAAGATACATTTAAAAATTAGCCTGTGAAAAATGAATTAGCTCACACTAATATCTAAATTGACCTTTATTTCAACAAATGTAAGAAGTCTGGCTACCTGATTGATTGTGTCATTTTCAGTTTCTAAATTTGGACACAATTCTTCTGATGTTATGGAGTCTTTAGGAGAATCCAAAAATCTGGTCCACTGAAAGCGAAACATTCAATATGAAGACAATAGAACTTCAGAATGTACAGAGAAAAAAATCCCCCACTCAAAATTCACGTGTTTAAAATAACTTGTTTTGTCAGCATAATCATCAACTAAATCCGAAAAATCTCACAAATAATGTACGCAAAATGGAAATATTTTAAAAACACTATGCCAATTCAGAAATTACAAATGAAACAAAGTCTTTTTTAATATTATCAGTATTCTATTTTTACTCTCCCAGATGCTATTAATTTACAGAATATGTGCACTAAAAAAATTTCCAAAGTTAACAAAGAAATACTGATACTCATAAATTGCGTACTCCTTTATTTTTCACTTTATTTTCATCATTTTCAAGGGATTGTTTTTTCTGCATTTTCAAAGGATTGCTCTCTGACAATTTAACAGATTTAGGTTGTAAAGACAATGGCAAAGAATCTGGAATCTCCACTTCATTTTTCCTCAATACAATAAGATGCATGGCAATTAAAAACTCATCCAAAGACAATGCTCCATCCATTGTAATATCAGAAAGTTTCCTACATTACATGAAAGCAGACAAGGTTAGAATTCTCAATAGCACACAACACTTAGCAGCTTTCCTAATAGTATACTTACCAAATTTTGGATAATTCATGTGCAGGAAGCTTTGATTTTTCAAAAAAATGCTTGGCTACAGCACCTGCTATTGATTTTGTTACATCCGGCTGCATTTTAATGAAGTATTTCATATAGTACTCTCGCTGTTCTTCCTGAATTATCCACACATCAAAATCTTCATCACTGGAATGCTTATCTGAAGATTCTTCTTCAGTACCAAGCAATTGTCTTTGTTCATCACCAGCTACAAACTAATTAACAAAAATTCTTCCTGAAAGCATTGAAGCAAACCATTTTGTTGATTCCACTGAGTCATCCATATCTTATTTCCTTTTGTGCATCTCGAAGAATTTGTTGGTGTAGCTGACTCACTATCTGAACTACTAAAGTTGGATGATTCATCAAACTGAGAATTACTTTCTGATTCCTGGCATGTACAAAACAACTGTATATATGAATTTAAAAATCAGTGAGAAATTTATGATATAAAAGAAACAGTCAAGCAATCCACAAAACTGTGGAAGAAATTCATACAATTACTCTGCATGAGTCACTTGATAGTAAAAAAGGTGCCATGGTACTCTAAAATAATTTTACTATTCTAATGATTTCTAGAAGAATTTTACAAATTTGTAGCTGTTAGTCAACTGCTACATGAAGCACATTCTACCAAATTATGGATTCCAATCTCTCTACTAATCTACCTATCATGTGAAGCTCGCAAATTTTTAGAACTCTTACCAAAACCTGAACTGTACATAAATGGCTGAATTCACTGGTGAAGTATAAACTTTGATTTCTAATTGTTTTATAAAATATTTGTAATGTTCCAGCACGTTAAAAATGTTGAAGCAATGGTGCAAAATACTTTTGTAAGCCTAGGCCCTGTTTCTCAACAGTGTAAACAATATTTACTCAGAAATGTACCAAAGTGATTCAAGGATGGAAAGGACTCTGTTTATTATGAGAATTTAAGTACTTTGTAATTAATTCTTCTTTCCTTTCGGTATACGCAGATGTAGTGATAATTCTTCGCCAAAAAACATAATCTCTTAGAAAAACTTTTTTATCTTTTGTATTCACCACACAGTTCAGTGAAAGTTAAGAACTGAAACGAGAATTTTACTCAATCCATGGCATGAACTATTCAGATACCATTGTCAGCAGATAAATGATCCTGGGGCCCAATTTTCACTACACTGCTGTATTTGACGGCAATTACAGCAAAAATTAATGAACATAAACTCTGTGTCTTGTTTTAACTATGTATGAAGGAATTTTAACACTCAAGTATAAATAAAATAATAGGACATTACGAAATTCCTAACATATTCTAATGTTCTAATATGTTCCAATCTACTTTGCCAATGTTTCAATACATCCACTTATGATAATTACAATCCACACCTAAGTTTTTTTCATGTAGTGCATGCCAGCCATGATACTATGAACATCCACAGTTCTACGTTTACGTACATAACGTTGCGTATTTGAACCGAACCATTGCCTTAAAATTTTCTGGTTTGTAAAAGTTTCATTGCACTTAAAAAGGAAGATTTCGTTGCTGTTTCTCATCTACTGATTCCAAACAACATTTCGTTAAAACAATGGACTAATCGGATTATGCATTTCATCTATTCGAAACTTATTAACGTTTTTGCAACTACCAATGAACTGCGTCTATGTTTTTTTGGTTTTATTCAAGTTCAAATTCTAGTTTTCATAGCTTAATTTTTGCCAGTTTTGCTTTTACTAGAAATGTTTTCCTTAAAAGTATAAACTCATGTTTCAATAATGCAAATAATTACTTATTAACCTTGTAATTCACATTACAAAAGGTATTCAGTTCGCTATAATCCTTCCATGATGGCTTCAAGGAAATGTCAAATGCCCCTCAGATTAATTGCATTCCATTGGAACAATAACACTAAATAGAATTATTGAATATATTATAATAATTGCCATAGCATAATGCGCAGTAAAATTCTTCATCAACATATAACAGATCAATCATGAACATAATCTGAAATTCTTTCTATTCTTGATTTATTTTTATTTATACGTTTTATTCTTAATTTATTTTTTTGCAGTCAGAAAATTGGACTATCTATTCGTCAACTAGGTGTTTTTTAAAAATGGATTAGTTGTTTGCAAATTGTCTTTTAAAATTGGAAAGCTGATGAAGCATGATGACTTCAGTTTCGAAATGAGTAATAATAAAAACTTCATTTAAAAGTTTCAAAGGGATTCCTGTGATTCCGTCTGTTTGTTTTTGTCTTCCTTTTTTGAGATCTCGTTTGTTCTTAGTGTGCCCTAATCATTTTTGCATGTAGCAGTTTGCTGATTTTGATATAGTGTCAAGTAATTACGGAATTTTTAGAAACAATATTTTTCGTGTTCATCATTAATTTTCTTCAATCTCGTATTTGCAGAACGTCTCCAAATAGTCCCTGTGTTGACATTCTTAAAACCAGGCACTCATTTGAAAATCTAGAAACTAGATAATCGTTCTAAGGTTAGGGCACCTCTTCTTCAGAACATCCACTATGAAAAGTTTACTTTAATTTTTGGCATCATTGCCAAAAATTAAAGTAAACTTTTTGAGGTAAAATAACTGCTTCAAACAGAGAGTAAGTAGGCATTTAGAGAAAGCATCGTTAGTGGGACAGCATGACCAGACCTGCTCAAGGGAATCCGTGAGTAGTGCTTTCGAATACATCGGAATACCCACTAGAGTGACTTATGCACGACCGAAATATGGTTCGACTGCCTCCGGAAAGCTTTTCATCCAGTCACACTGATATTTTTATTATTAAAGTGAAAACACAAGAGTAGAGCAGTGTTCCCTCATACAGGGAAAAGTTCACCAGGAAGGGATCCCCGATACTGAGATCAGAGACATGCAGGCGTGTGTAACGATGGCCGAGAGGAGATAATGAATGAATGGAAAAAAGTTAATCGAGAGACAAGGGAACGGACTCACCAGTTAGCTGCTCCACACCTACAGCCTTCGCAAGATGTGGGTATTCTTATAGACTTTTTCATGTACTCTTCATTAATAAAACACTAATGAGGATAGCTTCTTATCTCTTCTGATGCAGTGCTAGTGAGTAGCGGGCCCTCACGATTCTGAGAATGCAGCACAATGTTGCGATCATGACGGCAGGCGAAAGTTCACTCCTTACGAAAAACCTACACATAAAATCATCAGGGTTGTTTTTATGCCTGAAAGGGCACCGAGCGAGGCAAGATGCCGCATCAGGAAACTTTCGTTTCTGAGCAAGAAGCAATTCGAAGTGATAGGTTGCGAGCACAGAAACATGTTGAGCGTCATTAATCTCCAGAGATTCCTCTGTAGCTTGCGACTTTGGGATTGGGTCCGAGACTTCCCTTATACAAACGGATACCAGAAAAATTATTCGAGTTTTATTGCCAATGTAAGAAACGAGAGGAGACGAGTTAAATGAACATGCAGGTCCATGTGCGAAAATCGTGAACAGGCCTCTGGACTCCGTGAAAGAAAGCAGAGATGCAAATGGAGGCAAAGGAGCTAAACGGTCTTGCGCCCCCATCTTGACTAACGCAAACAGGAAGTGCCCTCCACAGGCAAAAAATTCCAAACCTCCATCCGATCCGCTTTATGGAATCTCGCGCTGATTCCCCTTCATCCTTTACAACTATGGTAGCTGAAACTGGAAAGATAAGTCGCCAATGCGAGACCGTTGCGATCAGCTGAGGTGGGGTGACTCGTCTAAAGTATATGAGTCAGAAAGAGAAACCTGTTTATCCAATTCTAGTAAAAGTTCTTTATCCACGAGAACAAATTGTTGGAATCATTTATTCAGACTCTAGAACTGTCACTTATCCAAGTGGCGTCGTACGATCTAAAGTAACATGACGCCCTGAATGAGCCATTTAGTTGTTTCGTCTTTTTCTCCATGTATTTGCACTGAATAAAGGAATTGTATCTTTTAGATTTTGCTGCCTCTGCATGATGGGAAACGAAATCTAGAGCTACAAAGTATGTGTGCAGCAACAAACAGCAACAAGGTACTTAGAAAATTTCCTTAGTACTCCGTTGGTGGACTATTAGTAGAGAGCTTGGATTAGACAAAGAGTCTTTGTCAAATGAAGCTACCTCATCATTTGCATCTTTGCCTTTCAGTTCACTGAATCCCGAGAAGGAAAATTACTGTGATTTCGGACTTCAGTTCTATCTCTCGCTTCCGTTCCTTCCTTACCTTGAGACTCGCTGAGTTGAACTGCAATATCACTATTCCAATGGCATTCGAATGCACCTTCAACCCGTGGCAGCGGCTGCATTTTCACATGACCATGAGAGAAGCATTGACTGCGACCTCAATTTTCAGTGCGGTGGATTTTGAACTTGAGTCCATTCAAAATGTCCCGGGCAGGTCCCTGCACTCTTCATTGCCACGTTGACACTCATTGTTACATGCAGTAACCTACGCGAACTCACCTAGTCACATGCTCACGGGTCTGCTCAATGACCTTTAGTTCACTCAAATAACATCAGAAGAAACACCAAGGAGACACCAACAACTAGACCACTGAACGGGTTGCATCTTAGTACGGCTTTAGCAATCCACAACCTGACTTGGTATGCCCTCTTCCCGATTAACTCTGCCTTTACTAGGTTTTTTTGTTTCTTCCTTCCGTAAAATCCGACAGTTGCCCTATGACGTCGGTGGAACACGAAAGACTACAATCCTCAGGATTGCAGAGGACTCCACGGTGTCATTAGGTCCTCCCTTAACTCTCAGTCAATACATTTTGCAGTTGTCCTATTCACTTTCCGATCAATTCCCGGCGTGATGCCACCTGTTTCCTGCAAACACACATTCCACGAATACTACCGATAGCGTTTCCTCCAAACAAACCCAGAAATTTTTTTTGTTCTTCTGCTGGTTTCCGTCTGGATATAGGGCTTTTCAATTGATCGACTGCACGGATGGAAGCTCTTCCCGCTACTGTCGCAGCACATTGACAGAAGGCGCTTCTATGTCTGCCTGGGAGTGCTTGTATCCAGTACATCCTACCGAAGTTGCGGATGTCGTCCCTTCGGTTTGCTACTGCAGTGCAACCTTCCTCTACTAGACAGGATACCCCCACTGTCCATCCTAGCGCTACTATTGCACACAGTCAGGGCTCATAACAACTGTCCGCTTACGACTTTCTGCTTCATTCCTAGGAAGCTTTCCTGGCACCTACCGCCAAAACAGCCGTCCGGATGATCCAGCACAACACCATCCAACTAGCATCCTTCTAAGGATTCGGGGAGAGACAGCGTAACATCGGTAACCTTAATACTCCATCCCAACTCATAGGAGAGCATATCGCATGAAAAGGGTGCCCAAGTATAGCAAAATTAAGTGGAATTGTTGGATAAATCCTTGTAGTGAGTGAACCAGAGGACAGTATACCTCGCACATAATAAATAGGCGTAAGCCCAGGGCGCACAGTTTGTGTTCTCAAGGAATGTGGAATCTGAGGCCGAGAGCATAACAGAGAAGGAGCAAGGATTACATTCGATTTAAAAAAGAGGGATACATTAGCAATTTAGAATGTGCAGAAATCGAAAGCGTACACTGCCTCGACACTCGTGACAGGATTTTTGTGACAACAGCCAGCTTTCTTCACGTTCTTCCACAATGCTTTTCTCGACGCTTTCCGAGTGCATTCGCTCACTTGCCAGTCGACTTCCCATGCAAGGATCACAGAAGAATAGTTAGCGACTGGTCAGTCCTGTGAGCACGGGGTAGTAGTTCCGAAGACAGTTTGTGCAATCCTGCACTACCTAGGCAACATTCAGGCAAAAAACCAAAGGGACCAGGAAACCTTTCGCATATTGCTGAAGCACTTGATTTTTCCAGAGCTCTTGCATTACTATTTGTTATTCTGTTTATATTTGTTTAGGAGTGTACCACAAATATTTGAGTCTGTTGGGTCAACTAGATCAACTGTATCTTTCATCGTGAATTTTCGAAGATCTTAAGTAGCATTAACTTCATAACAGAGAAAACAGTGTATATTTTCTCAAATTTCCTTGATTTTCTGTGATTCCATACATTTCTTTTAATAACTGGAATATGAACACAGATTGATTGTACCACCTATATGTTTCCTACGCTTCATCTGTAAAATTAAAAAAATTCAAGGCAAGAAATTAAATACTATCCTAATGAACTAAGCTCTCCATCTTTTTATTTATTAATACGTCTGAAAAGATCTCTGCTTCATGGGAAGTTTCACATTCTTTTCCTTAATCAAGTTGGAAACTATGCTGTCATTTCTTATTGTTTCTGTCTTATAATTTTCGTCTAGTTTTGAAAATTTAAGAATCCTTATGAAATCTCCATTCATGAAACGAAGCAATGATAGATAGAACTCCCAATCATGCATTCGGATCAAGGAATGTTCCGATCGGCTTCATTTTTGAGCGTGATCCCAGACGAACTTGTGGTTGGACCCTTCTGTGCTCCCTCTCAAGTAGAAGCACTATGTGATACTATTTTTGCACTGGTATCTTTTGTACAAAAAGCATGTACTCCATGTAGCAGGGGTCTTTCACTAGAATCTTCCAGGAGAAGTACGATTGAATCTCCCCCCCCCCCCTCTACCTCCCAGTTGCTGACGGACTAGGCGCTCTCTTCTTCACGTGAAAATTTCTTGTCCTTTGTGGTCCTCTGATTTTTTTCCTTCTTGACGAGGAGCTTTAAAATATGAAACCGAATTCACTACATTTTTTAATAAGTGCTTGTTTTCTTTTTCCTTTATTTGGTTCCCAAAGGACTTGCATTAGAATGACATTAGGCTCTTATCAAACTAAGCAAACTCATTACATTCACCAAGAATTTAGCATGATAATAAATTTACTTTGCAATCGAAATGTCAAAATCTTGACAAAATCTTTCAAGAAAAAATATTACGGATTTCTATCTAATTGTGTATTTTTCCCAAGAGATCAGTAAGAAGGCCACATGTTTGTCTGCATTGTGTACCATGTGCTTGTTCACATTGAGGGAGGATGATATATGAAGGTGATCTATAAAAAGGGCCTAAAGCAAGATCTCTTTAGAAACGAATTACAAATAAATTCTACTTTTTAAACTAATGAATGATATTCAACTCCTAAGACAATGAAGGCTACATAAGATCATAAATGCAAAATTTAATTTCTAGATTTAAAGATTCAGTAATAACTAGAATCAGGAACTGGAAAAAGTAAAACAAAAGTTCAGACTAGAAGCGATGTTCACTCTCGATCGTCTATCCATTCATATTTCTTGTTTTTCAAATTTTTAAAAAATCATATCTAGGATAATTTCGTCTGATTACTGAGTAAACTTATGAGCAGAAATGGATAGAACTAAACTTAAAAGAATTAAGGTGCCGACACAGGCATAGTAATGCTGATGTTAATAACTTTGATACCGTTTATCTAGTTTGGATTAAAATTTCAATGTCACAAAAGTTACATAATAAACTAAATTGAATCAAGACGTGGGTGAAAAAAAAGCTACGAAACTAAAGTATTTTCACTGATACCGAGATGCTGCTACTTATTCCTCTTGGACTGATACATCTTTTTGTTATGAATAACATAATGAGCTCATCTACTATATGTTCTGGTAACACTTTTGCTTATGGAGGATATCCTGTCAGTGTGTATGGAAAGTGTTGCGGTGTGCATAAGGTGAAGGAATACTAAATCGTAATTTATCATGCAGTTGTATGTATGCGATTATTTCTTATGTCAAGTGAAAGCAGTAGTCCATTTCGAAAGTATCACAATGATTTGTGGTTAATATAAGATATATATTTTATAATTTGTATTGAGAACTAAAGATATAGAACAGCTAAAACGTCCAGACTCCTGAGGTTTTGTTGAGCAGAACCTCATTCGAATCGAATCATTTTAGCTATGCCATTTGAGTGAAGTTTTAATTGTAATGTTTCAAGTGATATGCATTGCTTTCACAACCATTTGTGTTTAAGGATAAATCTTTTGTTTCAGTAATCCGTCGTGTTTCGTTCGACTGAAGTTATTTGATTGACATCGTAGTGATGGAAACTACAGAGAAGGTATAGCAGCTTTATGGTACATGTGTTGATATAGATTGTGAAAGTGAGGATACGGGCTAAGAATTTTATCGATTGCATAGTTTTAAAGTAGGAAGAATGTCAACTGGAAGTCTGTTTTGTAAATGGTTCTGTTGAAAACGGTGTTGTAGTTGGGAATGTTTATCATTTGTTTTTAATTCAATGCTTTCACCATTTTCCTCAGGCATAGTAATGCTGAGGAAAATGGAATTTCTTCTTGCTTTCATCTCAGCTGAAAAGTAGTTGAACATAAATATTAGTAGCAAGAAAACATAAACGGATTCAACATTTCCTTGCCAATATAATTCTTTATCAAAGTAAATACCTGGAATGATGGTAACTTTTTACGATTTGGGGTTCAAAAGTCGTTTCCTTTCACTGAAGTTGGTTACTAATTTATCGGTAAACAAAAATAGAAGTTATTCCATGAAAGTGATGTCATTTTTAGAGATCTCATTTCTGAAAGTGTTATGAGATTGTCCGTATTACCAAACAAAACTGTTGAAATTTCTATACTTTCCGTGGTGTTTATTTCATTTGATTTATGTTTCTGAGCTCATACAAAATTGTGATGGTGGACCCTGGCCAGTAATTGGATGGTGGTGATTGTTGCCTCTAGTAATATTCATTTGCAAAATGTATTTAGTTTAAAACTTAAAAGCTTATTTTAACTAATGATATTAATTGTAATGTATGTGCAAGTTCGTTGTTTTCAAGCACTGCTGCAGTATTCTTTCGTGAATATTTGTTTGTGTACTCTTCGTTGTATCCTTTTTTTTTTTATTACTTTTATTTTACTCAGATCAGTTTTAGTAGTTACAAACATTGATTAGAAATCACTTCATTTATTTTTGGAGTTTGACGTGGTTTTTTTGTAAATTTTCAATTACAGCAATCCAATCATTTTTCTATTAGCAATTGCAAATATAGATGTTACGTTTTCAAATTGTTTACATATTTATGTGAGAGTTTAGAATTGATACAGCAACCTATCCTGGTACTTGCATAGATGCAATCACTGATTTATGAAGAAAATGGTTTTTTAAAATTGTCTATTGTAATGAAAGTTAATGTTTTCATAATTTTGCATAATTCCATGAGAAATTTGTAAATAAGTGTCAAAAAGATATTTGAAATTACATGATTGATAAGAAACTGTTTACCCTTGCATTTTATGTCCATTTTAGGTTCAAAAGGAGCCTATACAAAGTGTGCAAGTATTTGGAAGAAAGGTAACTAAACATAATTTGTGTCCATGTGGCAAATGATTTGTTTCAGAAAACTGCAACTGCAGTTGCATATTGTAAAAGGGGTAGAGGTCTTATCAAAGTAAATGGAAGACCACTGAACTTAATTGAACCAAAAATGCTGCAATACAAACTTCAAGAACCTCTGCTTCTGCTCACTAAAGTAAGATTATCAAATGGTTTCTTGCTGTAATTATTATTAGAATTTTAAAAGTACACAAAGGGGAAGCTAGTTTTGCTTCTGGATGTAATTTAATAAAGCACATGTTTGTTTTTAAAACCAATGTAGACCCAATTACCTACAGTTAGGGTCTTTTGTTTCAATTAAGGAAATGTAATATAAAATTTGCAATGCCCCAATAAGTTATTCCACTGATTGAACCATTCACTTTTAGAACAGATTTGCAGATGTAGATATAAGAGTGAGAGTGAAAGGTGGTGGTCACATAGCACAGATATATGCCATTCGTCAAGCTATTTCAAAAGCATTAGTAGCATACTATCAAAAATGTAAGTTGTATACCAGTGCTGCTGCCTTTATTTTTGTGCATTAGATGTAGATGAAGCAAGCAAAAAAGAAATAAAGGACATACTTATTCAATATGACAGATCACTTTTAGTAGCCGATCCTCGTCGTTGTGAGCCCAAAAAGTTTGGTGGACCTGGTGCACGTGCACGTTATCAAAAATCATACCGATAAAATAAAGCATCCTGTTTATAATTGCGTTTTCTTTCGAGAGTGCAAAATTCTTGATTTAAGGTGATTACGTGGGTCTTATTTTAGCAAGGTGTTAGAAATTTGTGACTCATTTGGAGCTCAGTATTTGTAGCATTGAAATTTAATCTTAACTATAAACCAGTTGTATCGGTGAATGCAGAACATTGGAGATACGGCAAGTATGGTACAGATATGAACACCTTATTGAAGTGTCTTCTTCGAAGAGATTTAACTTCCATGATTTTTAATTTGCGAGTGAACTGATTTCAAGGATTATGAGGCTAATGGCATCAAAATGCAACCGCGCTCCACACCATTTAGTCTGTCAGCAAAGTTATTTATGAGGTTAGTTTATTGTTATAACTCGTAGGTAATGTATGCCTCTGTGTGGACCTGTTTTCCCGCGTTTTGTGCACATCTTTGGAAATAGCGAACAAAAGCCAGGTGGAAAATTGCAGGAAGTAATAAAATTAAATCTTAGTAAATGAATGCGGTGGCGACCATTTGTCCATATTATTCCGTTAAGGAGGTGCGAAATTTAGGAGCATTGCAAAACAAAGGCGGAAGTAATTAATTAAATGCCAATCAGGCAGACTGCCTGAGTCTCTTGCTCTTCAGCACCTACTTCGAGTTGGTACCGAGATCATGCAGGGCGACTCTAGCCACCTTGCTGAGCTCGTTCTCGAGCACTCTTGCCGTGTTGGCCTACGACGACGACCTTCTGCAGTTGTTGCCTATGCCCACCCTGGAGGATTCGCCCGATGCCTTCGAATTGATCCTTTGAGGAGTCGCACGTGCGTCAACGGGATGAAGTTATGCGTGTCTTGTTATTTGGCTGGTGCTGGGCAGCTGGCCTGGATCTGCTTAGGGATCCCATTGTCACGGTGGAGTTTTCTTCTAAAAACATATTTACAGATAAACAGTCAAGAAATATCCCAAAAGTTATTTCTTTGTAATGTGATTGCAAATCCCATTACGTTGATAGAAGTCCAGGGGACTCTACTGCTAGCAAGCAGATCGTTCAGCGAGGTCCACACAGAAGAAAACAAAGGGGGAGAGAGTAAGCAAAACGAAAACAACAACGTTTTCAGAAAGACTGCGGGAGTTACAGTCTCCTTCCTGGCGTCCTCAGCATCCTACGCAGGATGCATGCAAGTCTCTCCTTTTGACGCGAGAAGTGCGTCTATTTTGTGATGATAAGGAAGGATAACATGATGCGGATGGCGTTCCTGTTTTCTGGTCGCTTACGGCAGAAATTTTCGCGGCTGCGGATCCGCGGAGGCTGCGATCGCCGTCGCAGGGCGAATGAAGAGGCGTGTGATCACGTCTTCCAGGTTGTCCCTTAGGGATTGCAGGGACGTAGCAAGACAGCTCCCACATACTCCACAGGGCAATACGCTCGAGTGATGAGTGCGGGACTGTTCCCCTTTCATCGCACCTGGAACAGTCTGAGGCCCAGCTCCCCCTTGGTTCAGTGGTGACGATGTGAGTTGCAAGGGATGCAACTGCAACATCGAGTGCTGCCACTTCAGCGGAAGCGTGGAGTTGTCCAAAAGCATCGCAGGAATATCAAGGTTTTCTGGGGAATTCCAAGAGTCTCAGATGGGATGGGGAGGATGGGGATAGAAGCGTTGCGACGCTTCTATCCAGTGACTTCCGTATTCCTGCGAGCTCTTACCTTGCGGGTTGGTCGCTGTCTTCGTTCTCCCCTAGGGAGTCAGAGTAGCTGCATGTGGAATACCTGCATCGGGCAAGCCTCAGTGGAAGTACGCAAGCAAAAGATGTCGGTCCTTGGGAACCGAGTATCCAGCTTCGAGGGTTTGGAGAGAGAGAGACGTGCAGGGATGCCCCGATGAGTCCACAAATATTTGTTCCTAGGACCGGTCTCGAAAAGAGCTGCGGTTCCATCACTTTCAGCGTCAGTAGGCTAAATTCCTACGTCCCGACGCGGTACTCACGCGGGGGGGGGGCAGATCGCAGAGAGAGTCCAACGGCCCGAGAGAGCGCAACGCCTCTGAATCGGTCAACTCAAGCCCTGACAGAAGGACGACGCTCCGAAAGGAGTGATCGACTTCGCCGAAAATTTCACGTGACCACAGAACTCAGGAGCGACGAGGAAATACGTTCGCGCAGTCGGTGTTGGCGGGGGGAAGAACTGGGATGTCAACGGAGGCGCTGCACATCAGATCGGGGGAGGAAGAGAACTCCCAGTGGCGCAAAATGGAAGCGATGAATCAGGATGGGAGTTACGCGACTGAGTGGATGGGAAAGGACTGCTGTGAGGATTGCGGATCTTCGAAAGTCTTGGGGACAGAGAACGCGAGGGTTGTTTCCGGATGGGGGGAGGGGAGGGGAGGGGAAGCGGAACAATAGAATACATTCTTTGAGAGGAAAGAGCGTTACGGTGTGAAGATGGATAATTACAAGATGGTAGAGGAGAATGGGATGAGAAAGGTGCCGAAAATAAGGCAGAAAATGAGAGGACAGGAAAAGGAGGAACATGATCAAGTGTAGGTGGCAAAACAGAGTGTCCGTTAGGAAACTTAGTGAGGAGGACATGGGCAAGGTTGCTAAGGGAAATCTCATCAGATCGGGATTCTTGGCTGGCGGCTCATACAATTTACATCGATGCTCTGTTGTAGATCTCTTGTCCAAGCACTCAAAAAACCGTTTCCCTTCTAGCCACACGAGCTCCTCAAAACTCCCTCGCAAATTCATTTTGCTATCTGTCTCAAACGGATCACCTGGTGACTTTTCCAACAGCCTCCTCAGCTGTTCAGGTAAACCAGAATGCATGCTCCTACTTCCCTGCTGGATAATAAAAATGAATACTTGAATGTGCAAAAGACGGAACAGAATCCACAAGGAACTGTCTGTCAATCCCTGTGCCTCCCGAATAGTCACAGGAAGACTGCGGTACTTTGAACATTCATAATGTTCCCGAAATTAAATGCAGGAGTATACGAAAAGGTGGCTCGGAACTGTTGACATAACCCGGAGCACCTTGTGGGAAGTCTGTAGCTGAGTCCTTCCCGGTAATGCTGTGGGCACCGCTTAAGTGCAAAGTGACAAAGAAGCAGTAAGTGCTGCCACACATTTCGAGGGAAGGGGATCCATAGCTTCCTGCGAGGAGTGCTCAAATTCCAAGTGTTACCTCTGTTGCATGCAACTAGAGATAAATTGTATCGTCAAAGCAAACAGAAACATCTTTGTAGGGATGTTCGGCATATCAGCTACTGTACCACTCCTAGAGTTCCAGTGCGGTACCTAGAGGCAATCTGCAACTGCATTTGTACTTCTTCGGCCATGGCCAGCTGGTAACCTGGATTTTTTAGAGAGCTCAGAAGGTTTGAAAGGACCTTGAAAATAAGCAACACGATGACCCCTTAATGTATCCCCCTGCTCTTAGTCACTCTTCCTCAGAAGTTGGGGATGCCGGTGTGAAACTGTAACTGCTACTTTTAGAATACGAGTAAACGAAAGATGCTATCGCGCACTCTCCGCGCTCGGCTCCCCACTTCATCAGCTTACGAATTGAAGGGAGCCAGGCTCAAGGCCTGATGCTTCCAGAAAAGATGCGAAGCAATCTTGGCGTTCTCATGAATTTGCAGCGACCAGAAGAGGAACAGAAACTCTTATAGTGAGGACCCACTGTCCAAACAGGAACTCTGTTGGCTAATTCCTCTTCGCGAATAGGAGAACGGAAGCATAAGGTGATTCATTGAGGATATTTGCAGCAAATATTCTACTTTCCGGGCCATCCTCGGGAAACGAGCGTTTCCAGGAATCGTTGTTCCTGCAAAAGCCACAGAGCAGAGCAGAGCAGATAAATGCTCCCATTTTGGGGGGAGAAGGCAAGATTGAATAAAAAGGTGGCAGCAACCGATGCAGGAGCCTGCACCGATTACAGTTCTAAGAGAATTCTTTCGTGCATGTCATATGGAGGGCTCAGGGCTGAAATATTTTACGTAGAGCTATTAAACCTTATTGTTCCAGATACCACCATCGAACCTACCCTTGCTGTAGCAAACCCTCGCCTCAAAAACTACACGCAAGGAACATCACTCTTTCTCTAAGGGGTGTAGTAGTCTCATCACTCTGTTAGCTGAGTAATTACTCGTGCTAACAGAGTATTCTAGATCTCCAAGTCTGAACTGAACCAACTGAGAGAATGCTAATGCTTGCTATCAACTGGTTCCCAGGATGAAAGCAATTCATTACCAGAGTAGCAAACTCTCCTTTTGAGGAAAATGATCTCATGTAGGACGTGCTCCACAGGACTCACTAGTTTCGTACAGATGCACCCCTGTGGGAAAAAGAGGTAGTACTTCAGCACGACAAATTGGCTCCTCACCTTCTACTCTCAGGTATGATGGCTAGAACGCTGTGTACAACTGACTAATGGACACGAAAGGTAGCAAAGGTTCACTACTCTTTTCCACCTCTTCTACTAGAGGGATTTCATATCCCAAATGCACAATTTGAAGAGTGCGCTAATCGCAAGCAGTATTTCGGTATTTTATTTGCTCTCTTTGTTGTTCAATCTTGTGCAAACGTGCTTTCAAGAAAGCAGAGTTGTCTCATTGTAGATGTAGACTTTTCTCTGCTCCATGTGGAATATGGTGCGATACCAAGCCAGGAAGAGGCCTCCCAAGCTTATCGTTCCTTCCCCAGCGTCAGTGACTGTGATTAGAGATTCGCAGCGGATTAGTTGACGTTCGTCAACTAATCCACTGAAATCGTAATCCGCAATCTGAAACTTTCCTCAATTCTTTCGAAACTGGCTATTCGCAGTTACCTTAAGGAAGTATTGTTCAGGAGTGAATTCGAAGATTCCCTGATCTGTGGTCAACGTGAATGTAGGGGCGCTTTCCTCACGTGAACAAGGCGTCTATTTCGCATGAATTAAAATAAAGTTCATGGGCAAATCACTCACCCAAAATAGAGTACTTGGAGGAGTGGGATTTTGCAAGTTCAGCAGCTCATGGTAAACCGCATAATCCATTAGGGAAAGACCAATCCCTATTCTGCTGAAATCAAAAATCGCTTCACATCTTCCTTTGCAGATTTCTTTGGCACCCAACTGCACCCTAGGAAACGGAATATCAAGTCGGAAAAAGCTGCATTCAGTACGCTCACGTAACATGGTACCTCTTCACTGGAAATGACCATGAGGATTGACTGGGCATTAGACTGAATATCCAGGGTTTGGGACTCATCTTAATGGGTTTCCCAATGACGAAATGTCCAGCATTGTTATACTCTCGAGGCATACTGGAAAGTGTTATGAAGTGTCGTCAACTCTGACAATGACACAATGACAATGCAGTTTTGACTTATTTTTTGTCCTACACTTTTTTAAAACAGAGAATGGGAACCCTGAGAAAACAAAACTTCTGAGGTTCTTCCGTAAAAATGTTGTGTGAAGTGTGTGTATTCGTCCTCCATGATAGGACATCTGATCAGTGTCAATCAGAGTGTCTGACGCTAGCACCAACACTTTCTCCCTCCTTTCACATTAAAGAGACACAACTTCCGTTATGTACTCATCCATTCCAGTGCATGTGGAATGGATGAGTGCGGAACTTTTTCATCTGATCCTTGAGTGACTTGCATGCTTTATCGAAGTAGGCACTATTGTGCACTTCAGAAACCCTGAAAGTACTTGTTTTGCTCACCAGAGAGTCTCGTGGCAACTGGAGTCTTCGCATAGACACAATCAGCATTCATCAGGTGAACAGATAGCTTGATGTACACCCAACACCTTCAAAAGTAAGAAACACGTGGGCATTCGGACACTTCAGTCTTTCATCTGTCTCTTATCGAGATGCAACTTCGATAAGGGACAGATTCGTCAATGGCCAGGCCTCGCTCCGGAGGAATTGCCGTCATGATCACAATTGAACACCTGGAAGCCAGGTAAGTATCCAATTAGTACACATGAAGAACTGAAATACTTTTTGATTGTTTGAGAACTTTCTCATCACTCTGCAGCCCAATCGTTCGTCTCCTATGTTTTGTCTGTGTGTACCAATTCTGTGAATCTCAACTAACCTCGTCGTCGTATTATTCGTCGTTGCCACAGATTGCAACTTTCGAGAATGGCAACCTTTCTTGTGCATGCTTTCTTATGCTGATTACATAATGATGATTTGTAAAGACTGAATCCGAATATCAGAGAATATCGGCAACTCCGTTTCTGAGCTTTCCTCCACAAGTCCAGCAGAACTCAACGCCTGTCTTCAGTTCTTCGGATGCCTTCTTGTTTCAGAAATGATGCAAACTCCGAGGAAAAAGCGATTCGATAGCAGTTGCATTTGAATTTAAATTTAATTTTAATTCATTACAGTCTGCAATTGCCGTCTTTTAGGCATTTAGAAGCTCCATGTATTACATTCTTTCTAATGAGGATGTTCTCACAGAATGGTTCTTGACAAACGCACATGAGGCGTTCCTCATTCTGATCATGGACCTTTGACCTCTAAGTATTAAGTCAGGGGATCGTTGCAATAGAACGTTCTGGAATTTGCCTCATATAGAAGCAACATAGGAAAGCAGGTTCTGGAATGATGATAAAACAAAGCATTCATAAGTTCCGTTTTATTCCATATATGCACGTGAGTGCTGTCATCTTGATCCCTTGAAGTTTTGCAAACGCAGTTTCTATGGATTCATTGCAGAGGAGAGAAATGCGGAATTTGTTTTTCCATAAAATGTACTCGAGACAGCGGTTCACCGAAACGAGCAGAGCAGACTCTTCCCCTATCTTAAGTGTCGCCTGCAGGTCAGTCTAGTGAGCATGGAAGCAGGGAGAATCTCACTAATCTCGCAAAGACAGTAAATTTTCGATTCTCTCACGGACTGAATTTCCTCCAAATATCCAGATAGAGCCCCTTGTTTTTTGTATGAGGAACGGCTGTCGCATTAGTTTTGAAAAGGACACAATCCATCGCGTGTCACCACGAATTCGACAGAGGATTTCTATACCTTCCTAGCGATGAGATTTTCTCTTGTAGGAGTGCCTGAAACTGTGTTTGCCCGTTCTACTGATCAACAGGGAAAGATATTGTGATGATTGCAAAAATGTTCTCCAAAAACATGTGAATGTAGAATGGAGGTTTCATTCGCAAATGAAATAAACAAATAAAAGTTCTGCTGAAGAGCAAAGAAATCAAACATGAAGGTGATGTTTCTGTTTACAAGAGCAATAGTTGCATGCTTTTGCATCAAGAAAATGTCTTTTACTAAGCACACTCACCTGTCAAATTCGAAGGTAAACGTCGGAGGCATTTTTGGATAAATGGATGGAATTTTAGAAAACCAAGAGAGTTCTTTGCTAGAAGCGCTGATGAAAGCAGGAGACAGTCCAAGGAATCCATTGCCGTGAAGAGAGTTCCAATATGCCGGAGGATGACCCGGTATTAAATAAAATCTTTGATTGATTATAACCGTATCACTCATCTGGAAGTAAATGATGTGTGCATCATTGAACTAAGAGCTGAAATCATTAGATATCACTAATCCAATTTCAGAAGTCGCGAAATCTCAATAACCCAATGGAATAGATTGCTAACACTCATACAGTGGCAAAATGCCATGCTTCCTAAAACATCGGTAGCCGCATTCTTCCGGTAATACATGTGCGAAATCTGAGTAAAGTTATTAGATTATTGTCTTAGAGGTCTCGCTGCTCTATGGAACACTCGGAATCGAAGCAGCTTTCGTTTAGCTGCATGATGCAAGGTAAATTTCTTGAGAAACTGCAAACCCGCGAAAGACATCTTACTGTCACTTCTAGGCATGGTGCTTCATACAAATCCAAGGTTGACCAAGCTACATTTCCCGCAACGTGTTGCTTATTGCATGAAGACTCACACGAAAGTCATCTTCTCTCAGTTGGGCAAAGTAACGGA
The DNA here is from genome assembly GCA_036172245.1 of Raillietiella orientalis. Classification (NCBI taxonomy): domain Eukaryota; kingdom Metazoa; phylum Arthropoda; class Ichthyostraca; order Raillietiellida; family Raillietiellidae; genus Raillietiella; species Raillietiella orientalis. The sequence goes on from JAYWIR010000015.1 coordinate 4,137,173, forward strand.
TCCCATCCAGCTCGATGTTTGTGACATTGCTTAAGTACCTAAGACTGTAAGAATTTCTCAGCTCTGAGAAAATAAATAAGGAGAATGGAAATATAAGGAGTACAGTATATGGCCCTGGAATCCAACTTACCATCTTGCCAATTTATTGTGATGAAGGCATTTCTTCCGTGAGGTATAACATGCAGGCTTTGCTCTGGCATTCCCAAGCTCAGTTTCAACAAAAGGTACTGAAACAAAAGAAAATCCGAAAATGCTTTCCAATTTGGCACCCGCAGTTGTGAGATTCCAAAATTCCTCCTATCATTTCGCAAACGGAAAGACGAAATGCCATTACCAGACTAATCAATCGCTCGTGAAGCAGATGGAAACAACCGTGCTCGCTAGGCATGCATCTGTATAAAACTCGAACCCCATTGAACCCCAAGAATGAATTCAACAGCTTTCTACTATTAGCAGGCGAGGGAAGAGAAGTTCGACGCGTAAACAGCACACATCTCTCGGCTCATTTACAGACTCGATTCAGATCGCAGGTTAAGGCTTGGCACTGCTTCATCTCAATTTACGCTTTCTTCCCAATTTAGCATCCAAATTACACTAATGCATTTTCTTCAGTGACAGCATATTCAGTTACTCTATTGGTCACGAACACCTTCTCATTTATCATGTTGGATGAAGCAGTCAACTAGGTTGACCAAGTCTTCTTGTGCCAATGCGATGAAGTTTGAAGAACTGTCATCGGCTTCCCCAGGAACCACGCCGACGTACACATTTGCCATTCATTTGTTCAACAGGACGAGTACAAGTGTCGGTGTCCCCAGAAGTTACCCTGACGTGAATTTCAATCCTATGTAAGATAAAAAAATTATCTGATGGTTTGCAAGAAGCATGCAATGGAGCATAAAACTGAAGAGTTTTCTCTCCCTTACTATTACTTCCTCCAGGGTTAGTGAACAGGAAACACTAGTCTGATAAGAAATGGAGGTGACCGTGAGTGTGAGCGTGAGTTTGGGTGCTAAAGCAATTTCGTACATCCATAATTCGAAATCACAGACTAGTTGACATGGTGACTCGGTTACTTACTTCTGAAAACCAAGTTACCACCCCGATTTTGAAGTCTTTCTTTTTGATGGATTCTCTCTCGCTGTTATTTACTTGTCCTAACAAACTCGGGAGCTCCAGATGGTCATCAACTGTCGCTTGTTCAGCACTCTGAGCGAAATGTGATGGCGTGTCAACGTTCCCTGTACGATGATGACAACCACTAAAAGAAATCTGATCAATTTTCATCAATCAACATCACGAATGAAATTTCATCCCTTTTCTATGACTGATATTTGAGGCAACAGGTCATTAACAGTTTTGTACTTTATTTCGTTTGCAACTCTTCATGCATGCAACGAAACGAAAGACTGTGTTTCCTGAAATACACTTGGAAACTCTTGAGAGAACTCCCTAGGAAACATCACTCGAAGCAAACACAGGAATAGACCCAAAAGCAGCAATAAATTATCATGAGGTCAACGTGAGACTGATGTACCACGAGACAAACCGTCAAGGGACAGGAGTAGCTGTTTCGACTTTTCTAGTGCCCCAGGATGCTTGCATTTGACTGACAAGGAAGTCAAAAAAGAACAGAAATAACATAAATCAGGGTTGGTTGATGCTGAAAGCCCAAAGACGAGATTAATGGTGACGGATGGGAGATCAGAGTTGACGCACAAGTTGTCAAAGTAGCGCACTGATTGCCGACATGATAAAAAGGGTGCAGCCTCCCACATCGACTCAGGAAAAAGAATGCATGCGAATTAAGAAAAATGAAACAACCGCATCAGTACTGAAAGATCGATCTTTTTCCGTGGCCAAGAGAAAGGCAAGGGTGATGCTTTCTAGGTATATCCTCACGCTCCGCTCTTGTTATCAACAAAAACTTCATTCGTCCAGAATTTTCGTTTGAAATGAAGGCAGAAGATGAATACGGCACGTCTGCGTTTGGCTCTTCGATGCATAAAAATTTTGCTCCAGCAGATGAGTGGAGGAAAACTGCTGGTCTCTTGCTGAGCATCGCATATGCTAGTAATTAGGACGAACAAGTGTACTCTCTAAACTCAGAGCGTACAAGATTCCAGAATATTTTCGTGGGAAACCTTAGTTCTCAGAGATTACCTGTTCATTTCCTCGTGGAGTGAAGGGCTCCATAAAAACAGGCATCCGAATATCAGCAATCTCATTCTTACTCTGGTGCAGTTCTTTATGAAAAGACTCAAAAGAAGTTGCTGAAAATGTAAAAGGAAAAACTGAATTATTGGGTGCCACTTGCAAAGTCCCAAAGAAACATTTGATCCCTGAGAGATATCGTTTTACTGTCAGCAAAATTTGACTCTTTTCCGCAATGGGTAAGGGTCCTTAAGATCGCGACTGAGTATTAGATAGCCTCACTGGTGGAGAAATGTAACGAGTCCAAATGATCCCCGCCGAATACGGCATTATGACCGCAATCTGGACATTGATTTTACTGATGCATTGGCACTACTGACAGCTGGTAACTCGTCACTGCAGTTCATCATCATTCTGCAACTTTGGCGACGCTCTCTAACTCTCTCCGATACGGAGCGCAGCTTACTGCGTTCAGGCACCTCCACAATGAGAGATTGACCATGAACAACATTGCTTTTGCCTTCGGAGCTGCAAAGCATTCCAGTATATCTACACTTCCTTACAGACCAAGAGGTTAACAACAAATACACCATACCATTGGAGAAGATCTGGTTTCGCGCTTGTGATTTCTTGACGCCTAATCCTAATTGAGCAACGTCGCCAAATGAAGAAAGCAAAGTATCTTGTAGTGGTCAGAGTAATAGGGCTACCTGAGGCGAGCTGGAGATATAAGAAACTGGTGGTTTTATTGTTTAGAAGATCCTCTTCTGAAATCTAGGTGCAAGCTCGGAGATGTTCGATTACAAGGAAGAAAGAAAGATTACAAATGTCCAGAATACACGAGAAAACGGACTCGAGAAATCAGAAAACTCCTTTTGCAGCATTTCCTCTCATCAATACGGTGATTCTTCATCCAGGTGGTCTTATTTCAAAGTATGTATCCCACCATTTGTTCCCGCATTGTAGTTGTGTAAGTAGGCAAATCAGTTGCAATCAATGATCCAGAGATGCCATCCATTTGGAAAGTACACTGACTTCCGCCTACAATAAAAGATCGACTGAGCTCTGTGTAGTGTGTTGCCGCTCTGATTCGAAAACTACATCTTTTCCCAGCGTCTCAGAAACCGGGAACTCTTTCTGCCCTGCATTCCCGCTTGAGACCCTCTGCCTCCAATCTCCCATCTTCTTCACCTTATATCAGTGTTCAACAGTGGATCCACAAAATCCTGCATCAAGGAATCTAACCCGTTACTTCGAATGGGAGTTTTTCGAATGTTGGTCTCTATGCAGGGTCTTTATGAATAGGTAAAGAACATAAGGAAGTGATGACATGAAGATGGTGGTGAAATTTTTCCGAAAAAGTCGCTCTCTCAGAAAAGCTCCATCGCCATCTTCCACCTGTAACTGACAAACTTGCTTATGCGAACTACAAATGTTTTCCACATATTCTTGGTATCACGTATTCTACACTTTGATCTTAGCCAAAAGGCCGAGAAGCGATTCTTGGTATCGAGAAGACGAAAGTGCTCGTAGCCTTATTTTCGAAACTCAATTGGACAAACCGTTTAATGTTTACACGCCTGTATCCCAATCGCATTTTGCTTTTGTCATATCTGAAGGTTCGGGAAGGAATCCCTACTGAGAATATATGCTTCATGCATCTTTTATTGTGGCGCTCTGTTGACTTCTTCAGGTTTCACAAAATCAACAAGACACCCAGTGGTCGTTTCCTATTTATATTGCTCATATGGAAAAAGAAACCAAAGTTCAAATTCATACCTACTTCATGCCAGCTCACCAACAGGGAACTGCTGCGGCAACTGGGATGAGATCGGAACACTGCGGAGTAGCCCTAGCCTGTGTTAGCCGAACACTGCACTCTGAAGGAAAACTTACACCAAACACACTTGACGTGGCTTTCGATGGTGGGGAGAGTGCAAGATTGCCGATGTTTGAGTCGCTGCCTCAAAGCGTCAATTTTTGTCCCACGGTAGTCAATTAGAATGAAAAAACGAAGGTTGCTCTCTATCATCTTAAGCAGTTGTCTGCATCTCATCTTCAAAATTTATTTTCCGTGTTGCCTCTGAATAAGAGTTTTGTTAATAGTTGAAAACCTCATTTTGATTTTATGTGAGAACTTTACTTTTCAAGTATTTGGTGTCCAATTCTGGAGCAATCGTTGTAAATTTCACCAGTACGATGTGCAATAAAGCCTTGAAAACCAGATGGTGTTTCCCTTTGAAGGTTGAAATACTTGTAGAAGCAGGTGGAATACAGAAGAGTAAGTTGTTATGCCATTTAATCTTCAGCAGGTGTCTTTCATTTGTGCTGAGAACTGTGCCTGTTCTCCTATGGGATGTGTAGTTGCTTTCCAAGGTGAAGTCTCATGTTGTGTTCGTAAAAGAATACCAAACAACATATTCCTGAGCATTGCCAATTGGATTGTTCAATGAAGGAAGATTTGGTGATGGTTTCCTGGAACAGTAACTTCATCCTATATTCCGCACAGTGGCAGCACTGAAAACGAAAGACAATTTCTCTTTGAGAATAATTGCAGAATGGGGAATGAGAAATAGAAAACCGTGTCTTTCGCAGTTATCTTTAACAGACGTTGAAAACTTTGTTCACTTTTTCTTGAGATGTATGCCTTTTCATGTAGAGAGCCGCATGTTGTGTCCGCGCCCAGAGTCCCACACTACATGGCGCTAAACGTTGACGATAGAAGTGGTCGGTGTAAAGCCACTGCGTGTTCGGTTTTTGTAAAGTCAGCACTTTTATCCGATATTGATCAAGGTAAGAGCACCAAAACCGAGTGGAAGTTCCTCTTAGGAAGGAAACGTGGGAAAAAGATGAAATATTGTATCACATTTCTTCCCGACTAGGAATCCCTGTCTAATTGCTGTGCATTTTTCCTTGACAAAAGGATGGATACACAGCAGACATCAGTTGGTTCCCGTCAAGAGAAGTCACTCTCAATGCTTGACGAATCGGTCAAAGCAGTACTGCTCCTATTCCAAAGAAGATTTGGGAAATTAGTCTGCCTATTAGATGTACCCGAGCTGCCTGCTGCCGATCGCTCGGTTTACAAACAGGGCATCAAGCCATCACTTGCTTGAATTTCAAAGAATTATCCTCTTTTTCATCTGCTGTTGCCCTCAGAGCAATCGGCACTGTTGATGCTGTCCGTCATTTCTGCCCCTTCCGGTAGGAGCTGGCCCGGTGCGCCGTTTGCGGGAAAGATGAAACGGTGGACGTGCTTTAAGGAGCTCCTTGGATGACGCGCGAGTTTGCGCACCGCAGAGGAAGCACACGGTCTTCCCAATCGCTCTCCGTTTGACGTGCTCTCTGGATGATTCTCCTTCCTGAATACCCTTTTCCGTTTTCAATTTCCTCCGGACAGTCCACCACCGGCTGCCGATCCACTGAGAGAAATCGCTCGTGTTTATTCCTCCCCTTCTCAACGGAGCAGTTTGCTTCTTCCTCTACACCTGCTGTTCCACGTGCTCCCGATTTCTCCGTTGTGCTCGCCATCAGCAGACTCGCAACATCCGCGGAGACCCGGAAGAACGTGATTGTGCCATCTTGGCGATTCCCATCCGGGTTCTACACTAGCGTGTCCACCGTTGTTGCGATGCCAGCGGCGAAATATAATTCAAGAAAGCTGCATGGGTCAATAACGGGATGACGGGGATCTCGTACGGAGTCCATGAGCTCCTCCGAGATAGCCAAGAGGCACGAACCGTGAGGGATGCGCTTTTGTGTGAGAGTTCGAACACATCACTGCACATATGGAGACGCATGATTGACGAGATGCTATGAGGGATTTCTCTCTTGGCTGTTCGTCCTTGCCACTCCTTCAGATGTTCGAGTGATGCAATCCACTGATCTCTCTCGGAGAGAGGGAGAGATTATATCAGTTGCGCTGAAAATTGTTTGTTATCTCTTCAGTTGCAGAAGATGATCGGGTAAACCTAGCTAGCAATTTCGGATCTTGCTGCTGGACCAGTCGTTAGTATGTGCTTGGAGATAAGAGAGACACGTATTCGAACTCTCGGTCCAAAATGAGTCACTGGTGCTTGAGATGCGAAGCGCCTCTGGAATTAGGCGTTCCTCAGGTTTGATTTGCTGATCAATCGCCAAAGAAATTCCGAAAAAACGTCTCAACACTCCGATACTGTTACCAAGAGAGCATCTTGAGATTCCCAATGCTTGGAAATCCTCAAGTGGACAGCTAGAAGTAAAGCACCAATCATGCGATGAGAATCCAAGAAATCGAATCGTACGAAGATTTATCACATGATACGTGATTTGACTCCGCAGGCAACAAACCCAATGAGAATCTTCAGGAAGGATGCTAACAGCCTGTTCCGTGTAATCATTCTGTGTGATGGATTCAGCAGTGCAAAGACCTGCTCTCACACCGGCTCGAGGGCATCCCACTTTTGTTGAGTTTCTGGGGATGCTTATAACGAAAAGCAAGGCTTACCAGGAATCTCGCGTACCTCTTTGGAGATACTTTGATGTCTGAATCTATCGCCAAGAATGAAGATGGATTCCTAAAATAATCATTTCTCCGTGCGTTTTGAATGATTTGGGGTGCCGGACCAATAAATTAGAAAATCTTAGTAAATGTGACTGATATGGCACATCGTTTTACCAATGACACTGTCCTTCCAGAGCCGAATTCCAAGCCATCATGTTCTGCATCATGGCGTGGAATTCGGATTCAGTGTCGTATCACGGGACCATCTACTCTTCCGGGCAGTTGGTTCTGTGACTTTTTGCTTAGAGAACGATCGAGAATGTATCCTGCATTTTGAATTGTTTCTTATTTATCAGATTCGCTCCATTATTTTGTAAATTGTGCAGACTCTTCACCGTGGCGAAGCCAGCATTTCGATGAACCCTCATCTCATTCTACTGCCTCTTAGTGTGCTGATAGCAGTCGTTCTTCGAAAATCTGGGTAAAAAATATTAAGAATGAAAACCACGGAAACAGAAAATTCCTGGTGAATATGTGTTTCGCGTGCCGTGCGTTCAGCAATTTCTATAAGTATGACATGCGGGGACGATACTTTACGCAATGGTGCTGCTTAAAAAAAGCGAGTATGCAGGCTGGAAAATAGAAGTTCGATTCTCTAAACGCCTCCAAGAACATGACTATGCAGACACACCTATCAGTTTCCCTCCAGAACTGTTCGATTAGATTAGAGATCTGTTAGTATGAGTTCAAATTATTACACGTTGCTCTACATCCAAGCTTTCGATTCCCCATCCGTAGAATGCCTCGAGGGTCCACTATTCATTCCCTGAAATGTTGTAAATTCACTGTTCAGCCCTGACTGCAATCTCACTGGGGACACTTCTTTTCAACTTCACTTTGCCGATGAGAGATGGCGGCATGGCTCAGTGAGGTGCATGAGCAATGACTCCAACACTTTGAGGTGCTCGAGTTATTAAGCATTGCTCGAAAAAAAGGATGTTAAGCCCAAGAAGCCCGTTCTGAAGGAACTTAGCAGCAGTGACCCAAATAGAAATTCACTACCATCCGAAGAACTTCATATCGACTTGGCTAGTCTAATTTGATTTAGGAGTTAATTAGTTTGTCATCAAGGCAAAAGAAAACACACCTGGATATTATTTCAAGATCTCTCCTACTAGAATGGAAATCAGTCATTTTCGGAGGAAACATGCACTCGAGTTGAGCGTTGCGACAATGACGTCATGAGGTCATAGGTGCCTGTGAAGGCTCCTGCTCCATCTTGAAACAGGACGGGTCCCCCCGTTGTGGGATGTCCGCTCTCCGTTGTACGACCGGAGGGGGAACTCCCCACTCCTTGATTCCTGGAAGGACCCGGAGGTCGACTCCCATTGTTCCGGCCTTCATCGGGGGCCTCCGGCTTTATCCACCGCCGGTGCCACGCCCGAATGATTAGGCCAACGAGCGCCGTTGCAGGAGAAACTCGGAACCCAACGACGCCGTGGCGTCAGTTTCTGCCGAAGTATTCGAACCCGCGACGCATGGTACCAAAGCAAATGCTTGCTGGGTTTTATATGACCTCAAAACTCCCTGCATTTGAAGATCTTCATACTGTTGAAAAATTCCATGCATTGAGTTTCAGTGTCATACAAATTGCAAGCAAGTTTGGTAAATGAAAAGCGTTTACAGTGTCAATAATGTTGCTTCTAGGTACCTAGTGTATGCAGAAATCACATTCGGCATTCCTCATCTCTGTTGCAGTCTATGTTCTTTTGACCTTTGCTGCAAATCGACATTAAGTAACTCATAAACGGCTCACTGTATTCATAATACAGATTCTTCAGCTATCGACCACGATCGAAATTGGACATCACGATCACCAAAATAATTGTGTGCAGAGTACGTGCACGTCAGCTCAGATGTACATGCTGCTGTGAAACTTCCTAACTGTTACATTCTCAATATCCAACTTGGGGATGACGAACAGTCTTTGGTGCTTGAGAGTTTCACAACTGAAAAATCAGTCAGACAACTCATGCTGCACTCGAAAGAGCTGATGGCTTATTGTTCATTCTGTATCGAACAAAGTAGTGTCTACTAATCAAGGAATCAAGATAGAAGCATCCTGAAAACAACTATTGGTTAATCAGTCTGGCTAACATCCTCCAATTAGAGTAGATGCAACATGCTCCGATTTCCAATGATGGTAGTCTTTTCTCATGAGATGAGGAGCGAGAAATTCGATCTTCTCTTTGCTGAAGCTATCAAAACGGAAATCAATCTTCGGATCTGAAGAGCTTAATGCCAGAGGAATGGCCAGAATGAAATGTGCCCTGTTATTTCGTTTCGGATATGCAACGTGGAAAGAAAAATCTTTTCTCAGACCATACATTATCACTGAGTCGACAACTGCGGCAGACTCTTCCTCGGAGGGACCAGCGAAGAGCTGCGCGAAGTATTAGGAATGGGAGGTCCCGCCGTTGATTTTACGAAGAACAGTAGCGCAAGAAGCATGATAGGACCATGGAGGAAAAGCAAAAAAGATGAGAACTGAAGAGTCCAGAAAACCAATAGACCATCGTGCGAGCAGGATGGTAGATCCACTTCCAGTAGGAAGCTCTTCCTGCATCTCTTGCAAAAAGTTAGTGACCGCTTGCGGAAAACACAACACATATTTCACCTCAAAAATACACTATTAAAATAAGAATTTAGAACAGAACTCCAATGAAAGAGACCCTGCACACGGAGACAAGCGTTTCGCAAGGAGATGCATACCATTCTATGAAAGGAGAAGAGGGAAAATAGCTGCAAGCGTCAGCTAAGTCGAACGAATAGAAAGTGAAACAACGAAAAGAAAGAAACTGAGCATCTTGATGGAATCAAGATCGTCATGGAGAGCACGGACGATTTCAGCGCCTTCAGATAACTGGATTTTAGTTTCCCATTATTCTTCAAAGCCTCACTCTCCTTGACAAACTGAGTCATAGAAAGAGGAAAGTGAAATGGAAGCAGAAAGAGTCCATCAAGAAGGTTGCCTAGCTTGCACAAGTTCTCTTTCAAAATTTTAAAAGTTCTGTGTACTGAGTGACCGGAAGGATTGCATAAAATACAGGAGCCAGAATCCTTACCATCTTCATCTACATGTCCTATGCATTTTGTTCTCTTCGGATAAGGAACAATACCCCTTAGTTGTAAAATTATGGCAGAATAATTGGGAAAATTTTTCCGGTTATTTCAGATATTCCTGCCCGGTATGGAATCGTTTCCAAAAAAAGCCTTCGTACACATCTTCTGTTGGTACCAGTTTTTCTTGTGCGTTGATGCTCCGGGAGATTCCTTCATCAGGAGACTGTCCCAATCTGTGGATCCAATTGCTATCGCGAGCCAAAATGTATGTTAGAGGCAAACATGGGGCACGTAATTTTTCGAGGTACAGCCGCGGGGTCTTCAGCCCTCGCATCATCTGTTCATTTTGGAGCCTCAGGACGTCGACAGTGGGAATAATTAGGCCTCTAACGGTCACTTGAACATCCACGTCGACAAAGAGGCAGAGATGAATTTGCCTGTGGTTTCCTTGCTTCTTAGAGCACTTCTGAACGCTTGAGGGGTGCTCTCGAAGGCAGCAACATCCATAGTGAGGACGATTCCCCCAAAACACTTTCTTCTCCTTGCTCAGTACCAGATGGTTCGGAGACGAGAATCCATTCCAAAGATGTACTTGTCCCAGGAAACCTCCTTGCAGATCAACCACATCGAAAGGTTGGCCTCGAAAGAATATATGGAAACTTCCGTCTACCTCCTTCTCGGGAGCAGCAGAGACGCGTTTATTGCAACGTGCACTAAAAGAAGGGTGGCTGTGACATGACATCAACACTGTTTGCATTTCCTCCCAGTGTTCTGGGATGGAACTCAGCAGAAACTCTGCTTCTTGCTCATCTGCCTTTCCTAACCACTGACGGATTCTGAGGTGCTGACTCTGGCTTCAAGGTTGCAGGACATCTCTCTCCTCGTTTGTGAAAAACCCTTCGAAACGAAACTTCTTTCCTCGATATTTCCTGTTTGCTTTCCTTGGTCTGTTCCCCGACCTTCTCATCCCGACATGCCGGAACACTCGCTCAGAGCAGATAAAGGAAATGGAAACGCTACCAGTGGAGGTGGGGTGTCTTCTGTTCCAAGAAGAAGGGTCAGAACCCTTATCGGAGAGAGGACTGGTGCAAAATTAAAGGATGAGGTGGGATGGCCGGTAAATGGTCGAGTGAAAGAGAGGCACGGTCCGGAACCCATATGGTGGTGAACAAGATCCCTGAGGGCCTGGGTCTCCCACGTGCTCAAGAGTAGGGGTCGCCGCATATGGAAGATCAACACTTGTGTTTCAGCCACACTTGAAAACGGGAGTGTTCCATCGCGCATGCGGTCCAGGAACAGAGAGTTGAATCCCGGAGTCGCGGAATGAAAAACCACAGGACAAATAATGGGGAAGAAGAGATCATCGAACTCCCGTACTTCCGTTCCCCGGATGCTGCACGTCACGCCCGACGGCCTATCTCGCTGCTCCATCCTGCTCCGCTCCTCTCCGCGGCTCGGAGATGAACTGGAGGAGGATGGCAGAGCCCTATCTCAATGTGACCACATGTGCCTCAGATGTTGCGCGGGACCATGACCACAGCCTCCAGAGAAAGTGCATCTCGGAGTTGTCACCAGGTCGCTCTGGGGCGTTCATTGCTGCAAATAAACTTGCAACTTTCGTGGTAGCAGGCCCCACTACGACAAACTCATCAATGGACCTGCCGGGTCGCCGGTACACAGACCGACGGGCTCACCGCGGCAGCAAAGGGAAGATGGGCGAAAACAAATATGGAAAAAAATAAATAAATAAAAATAAACAAAAACACTTGGGAGGAGCGGGAAGGGATCACTGCCCTCTGGAGTCTGCATCCGTTCCAGGATGCCAGCAAGGTCCGTCCGGATAATTCCCAGGTGGGACCATCTGGCCATCATACACAGGAAGAGAACTGAGAACTGGATGATATTCTTTTCGCTGCTTCCTCTATTGGCTTCGCTCCATGTCGCCACAGTCCCGCAGATTCAGCAAAGTGCTGCTAGGGCTGCAGCTGACTGCAGAATGTCCCTCAAGAAGAGGAGTTGTAAGACATCCCTGGGGGGGGGGGGGAGGGGGACTGTCAACCGGGATTCGGAGGGTCGCTGCAAAACATTCCCATAGGGGTCAGAGGGCAACAGCAGATGAAGTCCACTAGCAGAGAAATGCGGAAAGGATTCGCGTTCCTCGCATCTGAGTCAGTCCGGGGTCGCCCCTACCCTCTGGATCCAGTGGTATCGGCGCGCGTCGCAGGGGAAGCCCCAGTGCAACAACAGCAGGGCCAACTGCCACTTCAGGGGGAGGATGCTCGTGTCCTTCAGCACTTGGGGCCACTCCAGCTCTTCTGGTAGAATGCCGAGCAGCTCGCCCCAGTGCTGAATTCCCCGTGGAGGAACACTCGGGGTCGCTAAGTACCTCAGAGCCGGTCGCATGCCTCGCGGCGTACGTGGCTCTTTTAAACACACTGTTTTGTTTCCACGCTTCTCACCTGCGTGCAACCCCGCAGGGGGCGTGTAATTCTTCAGGATAGGGGGCACCCCGGGATGGGGGTCCGCCTTATGAATCCAGGAAGGGTTCGCAGTCCTTTCCTCTCACGCTTGGGGAGGGATCCCCCCGGACGGAGGGGATCGCACCTCCCACCCTGGTTGTCTCCGAAGGGGAATCCCGAAGGGAATCTTCTTCCTCATTCTCTCCGGAGGTACACCCCCTGATGGGAGTGGTCCTGTCCATTTCAGCTTCTCCAAAGGGAACCCGGAAAGGATCCGCTAGTAGGAATTTCTTCTCCGGAGGGAACCCGCAAGGGAACCGCTCCTGTTCACTCCTCTGAAGAGAACCCCAAAGGGACGCTTCCGAAACTAAGAAGGGGCGCTGCAGCTTCCCTCAGGAAATCGCTCTCGCTTGCTTCCTTGTGCACTCTGTGAAGAGGCGACGACTCGGAGGGACCCCCGCAACAGGGGGGTCCGCTCCTTTGAACAACTGGAGAGGTGCCCGTGAGGGCTGCTCCATCTTGAAACCGGAGGGGTCCCTCGGTGGGGGGGTCCGCTCTCCGTTGCACGACCGGAGGGGAAACTCCCCACTTCTTTATTCCTGGGAAGACCCGAAGGTCAATTTCCCATTGTTCCGGCCTTCATCGGGAGGCCGCCGGTTTTATCCACCGCCGGTGCCACGCCCGAATGTCTCGGCCAACCAGCGCCGTTGCAGGAGAAACTCGGAACCCAACGACGCAGTGGCGTCAGTTTCTGCCGAAGTATTCGAACCCGCGACGTACGGTACCACGCGCTGAAGCCTTAAAACTTCCGACGTGGGGCTTGGGGTCGCTGCACCCGCCGTGGTCCAGTCCCGTGGTCCAGTCACTCATTAGCTTCTTCCTGCCTACCACCTCACAGGAGACTTCCCGCAGCGACCTTGACTGCTGCCTAGTGCCCTCCTCTAAAAGAACAGCATTGCAGCGGGGGGGTCGTCTCCGCCCACGTGCTCCTGTCAGGACACTCCAGGACCTTCCGGAGTGAGCAACGGGCGTGGTTGCCATTTCGCAGGAGGTTCCGCCTCTTGGGAGAAGAAACGCGGGTGGGATGGGGTTCTTGCAGGCGCATCCTCAATCCAAACGAACGACACCGCAGTGATGCAGAGGGAGACGAGGTGTGCAACCCCTACGCCCATTTAGGGGGATGTCCTGCTTCTCCTTTCCTCCTGACCTCGTCAAGTGATCGTGGCGTCCGTTGCATATGAGCCGCCCGTGCAGGAACGAGGTCTTCGTCTGTTGGATGCGAGGGAGTGGGGGAAGGAAGCGCCGAACTTACCGTACATCAGGAGCTGGAGGGACCGTCAACGGATCCCGGAGAATGCGGCAGGTTCTCCTGGTGCCAAGTCCTTGCACCCACGTCGCCCTAGCAGACATATGCCGCCGTTCATCCGCCTCTGGCTTTGGATGCCATTTATCGTGGAGCGTCGTCGCAGGGGGGGATTGGGTGGAAGGAGCTTGAGCGTGGGCTGGTTCGTCCACAGCTCCCCTAAGGTTCCTTTTTATCCCATCTTTCAGCGTGAGTCGTCTCCTTGCGCGGAACACGAGGGCGGCGGAGGTCGCGGATGACTTCCCTGGATGGAAGCGGCCTCACTCTCCTTCCACTCCCTGGCAACCGCCTCGATCTCACGCGGCAGGAGGCAGTCGGTTCTCAAGGAGTGCAGCTGCTGGTCAGCCTAAAGGGACGGACATCCTCCTGATCGTGTCCTAAAAGGCATTCTCGGGGAGTCGGAGTGCCCCTGCAGTGCGGACTTAACCCAACGGCGCGTTTCTGTAGCCTGCGCGCCGAAGAATCCTCAGCGCGTGCGTCCCTCGAGGATACTGCCAGCGCTGTCCTGGAGGATCTTTCGGAACTCGGATCGCTCGGTGTTTCGACACTTGGAATTCCGGTGTTTCGAAATCAGGGACCGCTCCTCCCCGAACGAGCAGCCGCCAGCGAGTCGCCGGCGGGCAACCGGGGAATCTTCTTCCCCAACGGCCATTGCGGGAATGAAAGAAAAGTTCTGCGTGCAGAGCGCGCGGGCCGTGGGTCCGTTGCAGGGGAACGATGCTAGAGGTCCACGCACGAATTGCCTGGAAGGGAACGATTGATGGTTCTGGAGGAAGGCGGGAATTATCCTGACATTTCCGTTCTCTCTCCTGCACATACATTGGCTGCTACTCCACCATGCCGCCGCGTTTACTCTACTGAAAAGCGTGCAATAAAATACGACGTTTTTGTTTTTCGTTTTTTTAGCAAAGCAGGACGCTAGATGTCACTTAGGACTGAGGAGGGTTTCCGACTCGCAGGTCGGTCGCCCTAGAGACCTACAATGGGGTCGCCCGCACTGGCGGCCGTGTGGCTACCGTCTCCCCGCGTGGCACCAAGCGTTGATGGTTCGAATCCCACTCGGGGAGGGTCGACGCCAGAGAAATGAGTGCGCCGTGGGTGTCGAGACTCGCAGTATGACACTGGTTGGCCTGGAGGCTTCGGGTGCTGCACTGGTGGAAACTGGAAATCGGATGACCTAGTTGACCGGCCGGGATTAGATGTTGATCCTCCGGGGTCAACTTCCGGTACCGTGGTCCTTCCAGGAATTAAGGAGCCCTTCGGGGTTTTCCTACAGCTGTGAAAGTGAAGCCGCCTCCCACCCTCTGGGAGGAAACCCTCTATCGCGTAGAATGGAGCTGGTTGATACCGCCTCGGGAGGGTTGCCTCTCCAGAGTGCAAGAAGCGAGTTTTTCCCTTCGTGGAGCACCCTTCAGACGAAACGGGAAGCTGATCCTTTGGAGTTCACTTCAGAGGAAGAAACAGGGAGCGGTTCCCTCGCGGGTTCCCTCTGGGGAAGAAATTCCAGGAGCGTAGATCCTTCCCCGGATTCCCTTTGGAGAAGAAATGAGGAGCAGTTCCCTTCCGGGGAGAAGAGGGAAGAGGCTCCCTTCGGGGTTTTCCCTACCGGACGTCATAGGATCTCTTTCCTCCGGAGTCTTCCTGGATTCATAGGGCGGTTCCCTTAACTCAAACACTCACCTTCGAATGAGTTTACGAATGCGGCACAATAGACAGGAATGCAAAAATATGGAGTGTCACGAGGGGTGGGGAGACCGTGTTTCTTCGGGGGTCCTAACGCATCATTGCTATCCCTGCGCTGACGTGGAGAGGAACGTACAAGGGTTCGAATGATGACAACCTAATTGGAGCACTGAGATGAAGGCTGCTGTCCCTTTGGATGCTCTACAGGATTAACTCGTGGTTAAGTAGCTGGAGATTAATTGTGATTTTTTTTTCCTTTTTTGCTGCGGTCGCTGTGCATGTCTATGTGGTGGCACAACTCGTTGTTTACCTTTTTGCAGCAATATTACTAATGGTGGGGACAACAAGAGTACTTTTTTAGTAGCGGATGGCTTAGAAGGAAAACCGGCCAGATTTGACAACCCCTTTTACAAGCTGAAGTGACACTCTACCGTGAGACTAGACAACGGGAGCATCTGGAAACTAGAGTTGTGTTGCCCGACTTACCTCTGAGAAGAATCCGTCTCTCAAATGAAAGGGATCAATGCCCCGAAGTGTCACACACATACACACATCTGCACGATGGAAAGTCCTTTTGGTTTTTCTTTTTTGAAATAAAAACGTTTATAATTTTATGAAAACAACAGTCAGGAGATTTATAATAATGAGTGTAAAAAACATCGTACATAATTCTTGCTAGACACTTACGTCAACATAATAATACGTCCTTGAACAAACAAGACAGTAGCAGGTTCCAGTGAAAATGTCTCTTATTTTCAAAGTAGGTCTATATATGACATTAGCCGACAATCGATGATATGAGTGAACGAATGTTCAACTTATTTGTCACCTGATTAACACCCTTCCGACACTGATTTCCAGCATAATGTATCACAAGAGTCTCATATAGAATCATGCGTTAGAATGGGGACCAGAGAGACCTCAAATAGAAGAATGAGCACAGAGCTGCAATTCAGCAGCAACTCTATGACTAGAGCATCGTTGGGGAATAACTTGTTTTCAGAGAAATATTAGAGCAGTTAGTCACGAAAGAAGCAAATGGGCCGGGAACTGACAAACGAAGTGATTTCTCGTCCAGCTGACTTCTGTTGTTGTTGTTCATAGCCAGCAGATCCAGCAGCCTGCAGACTCCATGTGAAGCCTCAACTGCTCGTCCAAATGAGAAAGTCTGTCGCATTCAAGAGGGACGGGGCTGGAAACCAAGGCAGCATGGAGGATGCCTCCCTGTGGCTGTCGCGAAACTGCAATTCTGGAACTTCGTGCTTCTCCGTTACATTGTCGTCCCTGCTATACCTGAAATTTATCTGGAGATTCATCGCCTTTACAGCCTCCATCACGGAAGCATAACCACTTCCTTTTCCTTAGAGCTTTTTACTTCTCATTGTCTTTATTCTCGGATTGCTGGTGGTATCTCTGCAAGCACGATCACTGCAATGCTCCGCACGCTCATGTGTTATTTTCTCAGCAACAAGAGGCACTCTGTTCGGGGTTTTGCAGCACAGATTGAAAGTCTATGTTGCAAAACTGCTTTGCCAGTGGACTTTGTATTTTTGCATGCACACGAGTTCACCTAGACAAAAGGCTACTTTTCCTCTTTAGAAGCGCGACCGCAGTATCACATGCAGCAACTTGAAAGTTAAACCCACCGTGATTCTCATGCTAGATGGAATCACTTTTTCAGCAGGAGGGTGCATTGCAGAGGCTTCTAGTTCAGAGTAAGGACTGTTCTCGCTTTCTCTGAAACCGTCGCTCCGGGTGATACAAGCTTGCCAAGCACGCAAATGTCGAAATGCATCCTCATCTACTTGCTTGGCGAAATGACTACCGAAAAGATTTTCGGCTGCAGAATCAAGCTGCAGAAACATAATGCAAATCGTCCTAGTGCCATTACGAAGGTCACAGTTGACACGTCCCTGGTGTGTGGGAAGACACAGCAGGGATGCGTCAGTTGAGAACGTGGTGTTTGCCATTAACCGAATTCTGAACGGAAAACTTCCAAGAGTCTACTCATCAACAAAACCTGCCTTTGCAAGTTTTTCTAGTTGAGCACCCAACAAATGCTGTCTGATTTGGCACAAAAATTCTCAAAACTGAAAATCTACGATGGATAAAGTGGCAGTTTACGTGACAGCGTAGCCAGCTCTTTAATAACTCAGCTCTCCTCTTTTATAAAAGACCTTTTCTCTATTCCTACATAATTTGCGCTCTGTTGCACCTATGCAATCTGCGTTTTGAATTGCACTTTTGGCAATGCTAATCCCGTGTCGGAGGCCTTGTGGTTAAGGCTTCCGCGCGTGGTACCGTACGTCGCGGGTTCGAATACTTCGGCAGAAACTGACGCCACTGCGTCGTTGGGTTCCGAGTTTCTCCTGCAACGGCGCTGGTTGGCCGAGACATTCGGGCGTGGCACCGGCGGTGGATAAAACCGGCGGTCTCCCGATGAAGGCCGGAACAATGGGAAATTGACCTTCGGGTCTTCCCAGGAATAAAGAAGTGGGGAGTTTCCCCTCCGGTCGTGCAACGGAGAGCGGACCCCCCCACCGAGGGACCCCTCCGGTTTCAAGATGGAGCAGCCCTCACGGGCACCTCTCCAGTTGTTCAAAGGAGCGGACCCCCCTGTTGCGGGGGTCCCTCCGAGTCGTCGCCTCTTCACAGAGTGCACAAGGAAGCAAGCGAGAGCGATTTCCTGAGGGAAGCTGCAGCACCCCTTCTTAGTTTCGGAAGCGTCCCTTTGGGGTTCTCTTCAGAGGAGTGAACAGGAGCGGTTCCCTTGCGGGTTCCCTCCGGAGAAGAAATTCCTACTAGCGGATCCTTTCCGGGTTCCCTTTGGAGAAGCTGAAATGGACAGGACCACTCCCATCAGGGGGTGTACCTCCGGAGAGAATGAGGAAGAAGATTCCCTTCGGGATTCCCCTTCGGAGACAACCAGGGTGGGAGGTGCGATCCCCTCCGTCCGGGGGGATCCCTCCCCAAGCGTGAGAGGAAAGGACTGCGAACCCTTCCTGGATTCATAAGGCGGACCCCCATCCCGGGGTGCCCCCTATCCTGAAGAATTACACGCCCCCTGCGGGGTTGCACGCAGGTGAGAAGCGTGGAAACAAAACAGTGTGTTTAAAAGAGCCACGTACGCCGCGAGGCATGCGACCGGCTCTTTTGTTATGGAATTTTTTGATGGATTTTTTAGGTGATACTTTCTGAAAATGATTTTTAGAAAACTTACTGAATATTTGGCCTGTATAGCAGGAGAAACGTGGAGCATGTGCATTAACGTAAAGTCATTCTTTCGTTATTACTGTCTACTAGTGAACTAGACACCTTGATAATCAGCTTGATGGAAGCATTTGCAAATGTCATTTCACGGCAAAATTATGCATTCTAAGGATGACTCCAAAATCATTCTTAATGAAATTTTATTGTGAAAAAATATGCATTATAAGAATCTACTCTTGTTGCCTGTCTTCAATGCACGTTATAGACTCGCTGCAGATTATTCTCGGTTCCTCAGTTCTCGGATGATGTATGTAACCGTCTAGAGATACTTAAGATGCTTTGCATAAGCAAAATATTGGCAGATTCAGCTTTCATGATTAAGACAGCACCCATCACAGATCATTCTAAACAGATTAGAGATATGAGCGTCAATTTCGAAACTTCTGTTGTCTCTAAGAATCTCTGAAATAAAGTCATATGGTATTTTCTCGATGGCATCTCGCTGTATTAAAGTCCAAGAATATCCACCGAAGATTCGGTTATTCGGCTTCTCGATGATCCTCATTAGGAAGCCACTTTGCTGCGTGCCAAGTTTCTGATTTGCTGCAAGCAAAGCTCAAATTTTTGTGGTTGTTCACCTGACTGACTTAATT
Source organism: Raillietiella orientalis (assembly GCA_036172245.1). NCBI lineage: Eukaryota > Metazoa > Arthropoda > Ichthyostraca > Raillietiellida > Raillietiellidae > Raillietiella > Raillietiella orientalis. Next base: position 4,156,301 of record JAYWIR010000015.1, read on the forward strand.
ATAATATGCATGTGAAAAACAGGGAATAGACGCTGAAAATGAGAAAAAGAAAGTAGAAGAGTTCTTGCGGCTTCTGTGTTTGGTTGTCGCTCTCCGATTGCTTTCGCTGTGTGGAACAAATGAGGATAGAGTTGCCATGGTAATTAGGTAAGGATATTAGGTTACGCAAAAAGCATAGTTATGTTTTTGACTAGGCAGGTAGGTAAACGGTGTTGGATCCCTACTTTGTGTGATCTTAGATCAGAAAGCTAACCATAAATCTCATAAACTCAAGTACCACCCAACAGCCACCAATACCCATTAGTAAAATCCTATGCCCAACACCATTACTCAAAAAAGTCATTATACCTCATAATCACAACCACGTCTCATATAAAAAATAAACAAACATTAAGAAATAATGTCCAATACAAATGCCCAGCGTTTGGGGATTTTGATTGGCAATTTGAGGTTCCATCACTCGTTTTCTCTTGGAAAAGTTTTTTTATTGAATGAAGCAGCTTTATATGCCAAATGTTTTGAATGGCGTGGCTAGAAATAGTGTTCATTGTACTTGGATTTCAACCCATACCATGATGCTTCACATGAGAAAACAATTTGTCATTCAAATTAGATATGTATTTAAAGATTCACACACAGTCGGAATCAAATTGGGCATTGCTGTCTTGCATTAATCTACTGTCAAATCATGTTGCCAATCTGAACTGTGCATAATCTACCTCGATTTAATCAGGATCTTCATTGGACAAGATTACAATATGATGCTTGAAGGATCCTTATTGCTTGGAGATATATTCACAAATTTTTTAGCATTATGCGACTTCAACATTGTTTTCTAAGCTGTTGAGCTTGATGCCAATATACCTCATAGCTAAAAATTCGCTCAGTGTCTGATCATTCGTAGTTTTTTAGGAAGTAGACATTAGTTTCGAGGGCTAAATGCTTCGCTTGTAATGAAATTATTTATATATAATTTCTGTTGGACGTGGAGCATTACTGAAGATGGCAGATTTCTCTTACCTCATTAAGGGTGACTCTACGTGTTATCTATTATAACTATAATTTAGTTCATGCCCAGTATTCTTTGACAATATTCGTATTACTCAATAGTAATCTTTGTACATCTATGAAGACTTCGCCAGTTGTGTTTCAATCCACGGATTTCGATTTTTGGACAAAGGTCATTAGATATTTCGTTCGCGAGAAAGTTGTAGGTATTTTTTTTTCCTTCAAAAACTTGTGTATCCTTGTTTACTTTTGTTGCAATACGATACACATATTCCACCAAAGACCTGGGAGTCTCATTGCCAAAATCTCGCTGATGAGAAACCTCTTTCGTGTATAATAGTGCCTTGCTGTCTAGTTACATTTGGAATCTCTCTGTATTTAAGGTATTTTGAAATTAGTTGTATGTGTTAATTGTGTTGAAAGAAGTGTAAGAGCTTCTATGTACCACACAGAATCAATAGAAATCAGAATCAATCACAATCACAGAAATCAGAAAATGTCAATCAATGGCTATCTAGGACTTATTTAATACTTACTGACTATTTAGTCGACAAATTATTGATAATCTCTACATTAAGCCTTTCTTCCTGTTATGATTGAAAACTTAGTCTGTAACCTAGCCTATTGATATCTTTTAACATAAATAAAATGGATATTTTCTTAAAGTAAAGGTAACAACATCGTCGGGTGCTGTCAGGCACGTATTTTGAGAAACAAAAAGTGTGGCAACCTTCGTCTTTCAGCAGAATAAGATCGGTGGTATTTGAGGATTTGAAGAAATAAATTTATGTTGCGATTGCATTCTCATACCTTGAATTAGAGAAAACACAAAGTTTACCAACAAATGAGCCATCCAATATATTTCCTACATTATTCATAAGTAATACGTGTGATGGTTGCGAGAAACTGATCAGCTAAAAAAAATTAAATGAAATATCTACATGTAAGTGCATTTGTGTATGCACAGGTCTATTCCAAATGAAGGTTTGTGGTCGCCTTGTGTGCAATTCTCCTCTTTCATTCGAGCAGAATGCATCTTGTTTCATTTTACAGTCCCTGGGCTCGGTAATGAATAGTCTTGCACTCCAACGATTAGTGCTGCATTCTCACACATTCGTACTTCGACCTCCCATTTCAGTTTGCCAGTTCACGATTTGGCAGTTGGCAGGAATGGCTAGTGGGGTGCTGAAATAGGGCGGCCCAGCATGGTGTGCGAATATGCGCCAAGGTCTGGTGGCAACGTGCGAGGTCATCCGAGAAAAGTTCCAGTTGTAGTAGAAACCCTTATACACAATCGCCCAGAATAAAATCCCAGCTGTTTGTATTTTCCCCTGTTTGTCGTATCAGTTTGACGTGAAAGTTTGCATCATGTCGTTTGCATCACCTGTTTGTGGTTTTGACTTCGCCTATACCTGATCGGTGCAGTTTAAGAAATGATAGTGAAGTCTTTTCCAGCTGGAAAGCAAATATAACAGAATTAAATGTTGCTTCTACCTGGATGTAGGTAAAGAAACGATGAGCTTAGGTAAATGCAGCCATGCTCAATAACATAAGTAGAATTACATGTGTTTATGGTTAAACAACTATGAATCAAATATGAAGCATTAGCTAAGAGAATTGATTATTTAATGCACTTCAAGTTTGTACCCACTTTTGTAAAGTAAATTACTGGGTATGTTGTTGAATAATTTTGCCTGTTTCATGCCAAAATTTCCGAAACCACAAAAAAGTTTCTTTTCAACATTCCGTTTAAAGGTTAGATGAGCGTATGTGAAAAGAAATTTGATTTTGTAAATGAGAATTTCTACTATTTACTGTCAAGCAGTTAACTATAAAGTTTTAAACGATTTGTACAGTTCTTGAATTTTCGGATCATTTTAAAATTATTTAATTTAATTCGCATAAATTTACTTTCAGAAGACCAACTTTTGATTTTTTTGGTTTCACCATGGAAAAGTTTGCTGTAGATATAGACAAAGTTCTCGATGATTTTGAATTAAGTGAAGGTAAGATATTTCCACCTATGATGTATTTTGGACTCTGTTTTTAACGAGATCATTAACTTTAATTGTGATGAGATTATCTTTTGATATTTTTTGCCATATTACTGCAATGACAGTTGTGTACCTTTAGTGGGTTTACTATTTGAGGTAATAGAAACAATACTTTACAATTTGTTAATACGTATTATCATTTTCTTTAATTTACCTGCAAATTTACAATTCATTTAGTAATTCTGTGTATTAAAGTGTTTCTAGTTGCACATTTCTTTTTCAGAATTGGAGTGTTCCTCTTCAGTTGAAAGAACTTGTAATCAGGTCAGTTTTTTAAAATAATTTTAAATTTCAGATTTACATGTACTTCATGCTTTTTCACCAAACTCGATATCAGCACCTGATTTTTTCCAGATATCAACGGTTCTTAAAAAATAAAGATAATTTAATGCGAAAACCCGTAGGTTATTATGCACCAAGAGTTTTTCTGTAAGATTGATTGTGATATTGTTCAATTTGATATGTTTGATTAATGCTTGTTTGTAAATTTGTTTTTATATCTGTGTTTATTCTTTGAATCTTTACATACATCTTTGCAAGTTATAGTTGAATGCAACATGTATAATGTAAGTTAATATCGTAAGCTATTATCATATCTTTAGAGCATTTTATAGCTTTCAGGCTCTTCAAATCTTTCCAAATGTTTATGATTTACTCTTCATGATTTAAGTGTTTGCAAAGCAGGTGCAAAAAGAGCAAAAGCAGAGGAAGGTTTGAATTTTTCAAATTTGAACCATTTGCAAGTGGGTATTAGAAATAGTTGCAATTTTTCCATTCTTGAATGATCATGATTTCATTATTATTGAGGGTGATGATTTAGAAGACATCAGTTAATTTTGATAGCCTGTTGCAGAAATAACCTTCTTTTGTATGATTCAACATATTTGCTATCTTATTATTGTACATTGAGAGGAAATAAAATTCTTTTTATTTAATGGATTATTTTAATTAAAGGATTATTTGGTTCTGAAACTTTTGAATTAAGTTTTGATGATTTGAAAACACTTATGTACACATGTTCAGAATCCATTGTACAGTTGCAGTTTACATTTTGGCATTTTGTTTGAATGTTGAGATGCATGTAAAGAACAAAAAAGATTTTTTACCATATAATAATTTAATACAGTACAAAGTAAGATTAAAGTGCTGACTTAAGATTGTTTACTATCAAGTTTTCTCTGTATTGGCACATGCAATGTGGAATGCTGCCGGATTGTTGGTGAGCTTTTAAATCAGTGAATAGTTTTTATCGCAGCACATAGATTTTAGTGAATTTAATTGTTGGCAGAACTTGGTTTTCACAATAATTTGAGGTTATTATAATGGCATACTTTTTCAGTGACTGCATTTTGCTTGTGATTCTGCCCAGTGTAATTCCCAACTAATCAACTTAAGGATTCATTCTTAACCACATGGCATTTTTAAAGGTCTTTTTAGGAATTTTTTGCTGTGTATCGCCATTTGGCTGGTACTATGTTTGATTGCATACGATTGTAGAATTATTTTTTTATGGATACATGAATTGTCTATTCTTTTGCGGATTAACAAACAAAATCATTAGCTGTACTGATTTTTCACACAAGATGTGTGTAATGGAGATTTGTTGATAGTGATTTGCAATTTTAAAACTTATTTGTCCATAAAGATCGTCTAGGAAAATCAAGTTGTATAATGATAGTTATTGGCATTGGGATGGTAGCTTCAATATGGTAAATCTATTCAGTGTTTTCAGCTATCGTGTTTCTTAAAATTTTGGATATTTTACATGTTTCAAGTATATTTGTACATAACTAAATACGTACAACTAAAAATTTTAAGCATGCTCAATTTTCCCTCTGGTTTCGTACTCGGATAGTTTTGGCCTGTTTTTTAAAACTTTGCATTAAAATTCACTTTGCAAAAGACACTTGAAAGTGTTCTCATGCCCTGATTCTGGTATTTAGTTGGATTATTAAATTTGTTTGTTTTGAATGATGGTGGAATGAAGATCTATAAGGAAGTCTGTTTTAAGAATGGTCAAAATGTACTTTCAATATCAACTTTGATGTTGTCAAATAATGATTGGTACTTTCAAATGATTTCAGTACTGTGCTGGTGTACTATAAATTGTCTGAAATAATTCTTGCATCATCATAAAGATCCTGTAGATTCAAAAATGTATTTCACTTGTAATGTCCTGATTATTTTGGCATTCTTACATTTATTTATGTTATAATGTTGCAAGTGTTTTGAAAATTATGAACATGCTAGTGTGTGCAGAATTCAAATTGCAATTAACTGGGCAAGAATGATTTAGTAAGGGAAAAATATTTTTCTGTCCCAAGATTGTGGATATTAATTTAGAGTTTAATTCTGATCAGTCATTGGAGTGTTCTAAATGATATTTCACAGATATAAAATTTAGAAATTATCCTTTCTTGTTGGTGTCTCATTTATTTTTGGTCATCTTAGGAGTATCAAAAAAATGATTTGAAAGTTCCAGCTGTGGATTTGCATGCTCCATCAGAAACATTGTTTGGTTCAGATACATATGGTATGTAAATACTCAGTATGAAATGAAAGATAAATTAGTAGTTCATATTTGAAAAGCTTTTTGATGAGTGTTTCCATATATTTTCAGAAAATTCTATTCCTGATGCCATTGATAATATTGATGTACATGCAAAGAAAGAATATTATATGCTCTTAGATTATAATGATGAGGATAAAAGTGCTGCTTTTGAAACAGGCACACATGATGGAGAATACAAAGAACATCTTTCATCTGATCAAGAAAGTGCAGAAATAGTTACTGATTGTGCATTGACTCAACCTGTTATGCCTACTCCTACAAATTTACTGAATTCTGTTCTTTCAAATGCTCTTAGTTCTGATGGTGTTATCAAAGACCAAAAACCTGATAGCATCACAATTGATCCACCTTTATTATCCAATTGTATAACAGATGTTTTTGATGCTTCAGTTTCAAAGTGTGTCTTACCATGTATAAGTTCTGTAACAGAATCTGACAACGAGCAACCTGATATGACATTAAACTCTCTGGTTTCTTGTGAAAACAGTTCTCAAATATGTGCAGATGTACTTTGCCCAGATAACAGATGTGATCAGATAGGATCACAAAATTCTGATAACAGTAGTCAATTCACAACAACTGAAGCAGATATTTTGGGGTCAGATGATAATTTTCATGAGAAAAACATTATTGATTTACCAAAAAGTGGATGTGATGAAATGTTCCCTTCTAGAACATGTGCAATAAATCCTGTTACCAATACTGTTGATTGTACCAGTGCAAATATAAATTCATCTAGTAAAGTAGGTAATTTTGTTGTTCAAGAACATGGTTTTTGTGAATTTGATGATTCCATAAGACAGAAGCATGCTCCATTAGAAAGTAGCAATTGTTCAGTAAATCCAACCAGATCAGTCAGTTCTGTTAGCACTGTATTCCCTAATGAAGAAGCAGATGTACAGAATTATCTTCCCTCAAAGTGTGAAACAAAAAATAATTGTGTTCCTGATGAAACAGATGAATATAGAACCAAAATGCTTTCCATTAAAGTTAAATCAGAAAATGTTTTAGACAGCATCTCTTCACATATTGATGCTTTGGCAATGTCTGATCATCCTTGTTCTGATGTTGAAAATCATTCTAAAGAAAACACATCTCTAACAGTTCAAGCAGTTGACATTTCAGATGTGTCACAATGTGAGCCTGTAACAGCATCATTAATTTCCAAAAAAGCAAATGTAAATTTTGGTGATGAAATGGTCACAACAGAAACTGATACTATCAGGAAAATGTCTTTAAACCCAAACCATCCTCAAAAACAGATGTCTTGTTCAAGTAACACTGAAAGGTTGTTTGTGAGAGAAATTCAAAATAGTATGTATACAGTGCTTAACGTTTTTTCATTCTAAACGGTTCAAGTTTTAATAAGAACCTTAATCCAGAAAATAACAACCACAATTTCCTCCAGATAAAAGCATGTATGTGCTAAATCATGAGTAACCCTCTCTTATCCACCTAAAATTTTCATTAAGAGTAAGTTTACAGATGCACTTTTATTATCATGGATCAACATCAAGGTTCTATTTTTGTTAAAGATAATTTAACTTTAAGGTATTGTGCTTGATCTAGAACTGTAATGAATCTATGAATTCTATTTCTACAATGATAATTGTATTTGCTGTACTTTTTTGTTTGCTGGTAATGTCTGTAGGAAAGCTTTCCTCAAGTGATTATCAAAGGAAATCATATCTTTGGCAGCAGTTGGATGTAGAGTTTTGATTATAGGATAAAAAAAATTTTGTTTCAGGAGGATAGGAGTGTTGCTCACTATACTTGAATAAGTAGATTATTTTCTTTAGGATCAGGACTAGTTTATATCATTTAACATTATCTTGAATTAGTGACTTATTAATTCATAGTAATGATATCTAGTAGGGAAAAGACTGAAAACCTGACATTTCAAAATGTCAGGTTTTCAGTCCTATGATTAGTGTATGTTTCAATTGATAACTTGAAATAATTTAAGGAATGAATGTTGAAAAAACGTAAATATTGTGTTGATTTGTTTAATGCATAAATACTGTGCTTTGTGATTTCAGTAAGTATTGTTTTTTATCAAGCATGAAAAATCGTTGTACAAAGAGCTAGTGTTCATTAATACTTTGCATCAATGTGTGCAACCTGATTGTTATTTCTATTTTTGGTTTGACTTTTTGACAGTACTATTTGGTGTTTAAACTTTTCACGTACACTTTCTGTTGGACAGAAATCCAGTTATGAAATATTAATTTACCAAATAAGTGAGCTACATGCAACCAGTATTTGAACATTCAAAATATAATGTATTCATCCACTGATTGCTGAATTGCCAGAATAAGCAATTACTTTATTGTGTAATTGGTTTTGATGATGATGAAAATAGACTGTTAAGAATTAATTATAGCGAATTTTGTAACAAGATGGTTAATTTTTTTCACTGTTTCCTGTAATCAGTACTAAACTTTTTATTTGTGAAACAAAATTATTAAGACAGCAGGTGGAACACATGTTCACATCCAAAGTATTCTTGACATAAAACCAAAAAATCGTTAAGCATTCATAGAGTAGTAAACATACAAAAAGTTCATGTATGTGATAGGAGAAGGTGAATTTTCGTAGCTTAGTTCCCAAATATTTATGTATATATTTGAAAAGCATTAAATAATGTCATTATTTGAATTCACACATGTGCCTGTAAATGTTTTGTAGCATGTACATGTACATGAAGTCAGAATATGAATAAGCCTACTTGCTGAATGCAGAGAATTTTGTTTAATCATTTACTCGTCGCTTTTTAGCTAATATTATTAGCAATATTAGTAATGTACTAGACAACCATATTGGGTGCAATTCACTTACTTGCAGCTACTCTTCAGATATATATGCATTACAGCTAGAGTGAATTAAAGGTGCAGATGGATGAAGTAAAACAAACTATACGTAAAAGTAATTTATAGTAAATTGAAGCAACATTTAAGTTTCAGAAATAAATTTTGTTGTCTTGTGGGGCTTTAGCTTGGTCCTAGTTAACAAATAAATGAGTTTCATTAGATGGAATAGTAATGTAGCACATTAAAAATGCAAATGTTAAATGTAATTGTTAACTATTGTTAACTTATTTAGACAATTAATTTTTGAAGCAATTCTTACAAAAAAATGGGTTGCATATCAGATTGTAATGGAAATTTCATTTTTATTTGAGCCAGAATTAGAATGATAAAGGTTCAGCATTAGTTAGTCTGAAGTAGAATGGAGATGCAATTTTTAGGCTTCATACAAATGTCAAAATGAAAAATAAATTCAAATTATTTTTGTGCAACCGTGCTTAAATGTGATTCATTGAATTTTACACATGGAATTTCACTTTCCTGCTGGCAACAGCTCCCTGAATTATAAATTCACTTTTTACAAAGCATAAGATGATTCTTCGTTTTGGCATCCAAGAACTTCAAATGTAGCAAGCACATTGTTTTTATCATTTAATTTCAATATTTCACTGATCATAAAAGTTGCTGAATTATTTCTAGGTAGTCTGATACCCAGAATTACAATCAAAATTTAAATCAAAAGATTCTCCAAAGTGGTTTCTTTGAAAGCATTTTTTTCGTTTTTTGTGTTTTTGGATTTTTTTTGACTTCCAACGAATTGCTAATGAAAACAATTTTTTCTTAGTGAGTTGTGAAATGGGATGATACTATTAAGTGCTACTAATCAATGTAGGATGCTACCAGAAATGATTTTTATACTTCAATTGAATGTATATATTTGTTTATAGCGTAAAAATCACATGATATTTATCTCTGTGTGGTGTGGTTTTAATTTTTAATCTCCGAGTTGATTTAAATCAGAATTTTCAAATCTTATATAAGTATTTCTAATCTTTCAGGTAATGCAGCTACTTTTTCTGCAAATCAGTCTATTGAATCATCTGAATTCTCCATGCAACCTAAGCTTGGAATGCAACAGCCACATTGGCTTCCTGATTCTGATGCTTCACACTGTATGTGTTGCAAAGCTAAGTTCACAATCATTCGGAGACGACACCATTGCCGTGCTTGTGGAAAGGTGATTGAATCATTTTTGTATTTTCACAATTTCACATCTAATAACATGAAGCGTTTTTTGTTTCTTGCAGATATTCTGTTCCCATTGTTGTAATTGTAAAGTTAAACTAGCATACTTAAAAAATGATGAAGGCAGAGTATGTCAGTCATGTGAAGAGACCTTAAAATTAGGTAAATAATATTGAGCAGAATATAATGTAAAAATGTGTGATACATTTGTTGTAGATTCTCATATTTGTGGTGAGTTTATAATTCCCGATTTTTACACTTACTCGATTAAAATGAAAAAATCAGGGTGGCTGAATGCATTTGAAGTGTTGTTTTTAGTGCTATATTTTGTTGTTACTTTGTTCACAGCTTTCAAGAAGTCATTAGGATTTATTATATTATGCATTCTGATTTTGTGTGATTTTAGATAATGGAATACTTACTTATTGATTTTCTTTAGTGTGAGTACTTTGTAATTTTGGAATTTTTAACTATTCACATACATACTGTGATTCAAGATTGAAAATTGTGTGATAAGAATGTATATTTTTTCTAAAAAACAAAAAAAATAGTGCATTCTTATCTCCTTAATGTGTCAGTCTTTTATCAGTTTAAATTTGATGACTAATTTATGAGGACAGAATGAACCATTTTGTTAGAATCATGTTCTTAAATCAACTCTAAGGTACAGAATTCATTGCTCTTGATCTATGAATGCATAAATCAGTTATCAAAATCACCTTTTTCATGTGGTCTGTTAGTGAATTATAGGGAAGGTATCAATTTTTTTTGGCAGTGTGTTGCTGTGAGAGCAAGTTCATAGTTTCACTATTTACCAAAGAAAATGGGTTCTCTAAAGTTTCCAGGTTATAAGCAACAGCGATGCTTAAGACCGCTAGAATATTTTGGACTTAGAAAAATTTCAGAGAAGTTTTGGTCTAGAGTAGTTGAAATAGGGATTTTGTGCGACCTCAATCATTTCATGTTTCCTTTTTTTCAAAAGTTTTTGGTTAGTTTTTGTAATTGTATTTAATTTTGAATTAATTTCAGAATGCGTTAAGGCACTGATGTTGCTTGCATGTAATCGAAATTTTTTTTACTTAAAATTCAGGAATTGCAATTTGAGTGAGTGCCTTTACCCTTATTTTATATGCAAAATTTTTATCGATATTCAGTACTCTTCAAAAGGGGTTTGCAATATTAGAACTTTGCGGTCAGAATTCCATCTCGCGTCGCACATTAATATGCTAATTAATGAATTCGACGCTCAAAAATTTCGATTTTCTTCCAAATATTTACATACTTTTTCATATTTTAAGGAAAGACAACACAAAAACACGATTTAAACCTATTTAGGTATATGGAGTTGTAAAGTCATTCAATGAGCAGCATTTGTAAATATATTAGTTCGAGGGGGGGGGAATCTTTGAAAAGAAGTGAATATAGGAAAGTATTGATATGACAAGCATATGTGAAACTATCACATGTTTGTTCGTTGCCATATCTGAGAATCAAACAACAAATCAGACAAAGTAATCAGGAATAAAATTTTTTGCTCTTCAGTTTGATTTTTTTAGTCCTCTGTAAAGTTATTAAGATGATTTGAGGTTTTAACATAATTTTGACACAAAAAGGATTCTAATTTTATGTAGAAATTTTATAATATTTGAACTTTATTTTAGCCACAAGAAGTATACTGGATTCAACAGGAGGATCTGAAAATAGATGTCGTAAGAAGAAGCATTCACCAAATCCTAATAACCCCTTAGAGTATTGTTCCACTATTTCACCTTTGCAGCAGGCATCTTGTAAAACTAATCCAAGTACCCTTACTGTTATGATCCCAAGTGGAGTTCTTAAAAAGGAAGGTAATGTCATGATTTCAGTTTTAAGTTTCACAGAACAAAACATCAGGAATGCCTAAACCATTGCAAGAGCAAAAGAAAGTTATGTTCTCTGATGGAATTTTTCCTGATGGTAATTTAATCGAAGATGACTCATCTTCTGGAGAGTTTTGCAGCACCTTGGGGAAAATTAGGTCAGAAAAGAAATTGGAAATTTCAGGTGGTGTTATGCCATTTGGAATAGATTAATTCAAGTGCTTATATTTTTAGATATGGGTTCAAGCACTCAACCTTTTGTTTCTACGGTGGACTTCAACATTTTTCACATCTCTGGGTTACCTCCATTGAAACTAAAATCCGGTAACTAGATACTTTTACTGAATTACTCCAGTTGAGAATTTCCTTTTGCAGAAATTTGAGCTATTTTAGTGTTTTCATCAAAGCTAGATTAATGTGCTTTCCTCTAATTCGGCACTAAATTAATCTTAGGACAATGATAATGAATTTTTAAATGAGTCTTGTAATGAAATAAGTTAATATTATCCGAGTTACTGTCAAGTAGTAATGGTTGATTGACTGTTTAATTATTGTAGACTGACTCGAGATTTGAATGTTTGCAGTTAGTGTATTTAGCTTCCCTTAAGTACTCCTTATATATAATTTTGCGTATATAACACTTCAAGAAGTTCCTCTGTTGTTGTCCCCCTTTATCTGTTTGGAAAGCATGCAGGTTTACACTAATCAAAATATACTTATCATTCAAGCATGCAGGTTTAATGTGTGATCATTAGTAGTTAAATATGAAAAGCACTTGTTTACTGCATAATACTTTTGGATGAATTTTACATGAGTCTCATAAGCTGAGAACACCGTATTAAGAATCAAAACTTAAAATCGCTTCAAATTGTAAACTGGTATATTTTGGTGATTAATTTATTTTTATTTATAAACTCCATTGAGTTTTCTGTCTTAGACATAGGTGCTACATTGGAACTTGATAATCCATTGGTTTTATTAAGCATTCTTCAAGGTAATAAGATATTTTGCTTTTATTCTTTGGAAGAATTAATATATGTGTTTCATTGCTCAGATGAAACAATGCCACCTTTGAGCTTCATGTTGAATACTAATCTGCTTGTGCATGTAAAAATTGTGCTGTGTAAGTAATGAATAAAAATCCCATAGACTATATTGAGAGATGTTAGTGGATTGCTGCATCCACAAAAAGTGTTGGTGTTTTTCAACTGAAGGCATGTGCAGTGAAGGTCAAGAAGAAATTATTATAGCCCTTGAAGTGCTCACTGATGAACGAGGAATCCCTGTAGATATTTTTTCTCATCTTTCACTGATTTATAAAGAAGCTACACAAGGTGAATATGCTTGCAATGATATGTGTGCATAGAACTTTATGATTCTTGTAGGTAATACTGTAAGTCATATGGGTCACAGTTTGATTTCTGGAATATTTTTGAATTCTCGTGAATTCAGTGGTTTCTTTTTTGTCCGTCCTACATTTCAGTGTCTGGATCGTTTTATACTTCCAAGTACATCGTATTTGTTTGGAATACTTCTGCAAAAATGGGAAATTCCATGGGCAAAAATATTTCCGATACGTTTAATGTTAAGATTGGGAGCAGAGTTTCGTTATTACCCGTGCCCCTTGTTAAGTGTACGTGAAAGAAAACCAGTATTTGGAGAAATAGGCCATACTATTTTTAATCTCCTTGCGGATTTTCGAAACTATACCTATAAGTTGCCTACAATACCTGGCATGGTGATTCATATGGAAGATAAACGTACAACTATTCAGATTCCACGCAATCGTTATGGAATCTTAATGAAAGCTCTTGCAAACAGCAATGATCATGTTTTAGCCTTAGGAGCAAATTTTAGTTTGGAAGCCGATTCTCACTTAGTATGTATTCAGAATGAGGATGGTAATTATCAGACACAAGCCATCAATATTCAGACACATCCCCGGCAAGGTGATTTGCAATCTGTTGTACTTCCAAAATTCTCTGTTTAGTTACAGGTGCAAGCTTTGTAGTATTTAATGGAGCTTTGAAATCAAGTGCAGGACTAACAGCAAAATCGTCCATTGTGGAAGATGGTTTGATGGTGAAAATTTCAGCAGAGGTTATGTTAGCATTGCGAACTGCAATGCATAAGATGAAGGATTTTGATATTGGATGTGGTTCTTCAGCATGCAATACACCAGATGAACTGATCACCATAAAGTGGGTGAAAGATGATCTCCACTACAATATTGGGTGATTATAATACATCAACAATTTTAATTAACTTGAGTGTCATTTAGTACTAAAAGTCCTGTTGATGGTAAGTCCTTAGAGGGAATACCTTCAGTGAAAGTTCATCGTGGTACAGATTATGTGGTTGGAAATAATATAATACGCTGGACAGAAGTATTTGTTTTAAAGGTATCAAAGATAGAAGCATCCTTTATAGTCTTGAAAATATATCCTAGTGTGATGAAGATCGTGTTAAAGGAGATACAGTTGAAGTGACTCGGATTGCAGAAAGTTTATCCCGTGCACTTTGTATGGCCCTGAGTTCACACCTATCAATTTTAAGAGAACTCAAAATGAAGTCGATTGGTTTGAGAGTAACCTTAGACCCTGAAGAAGTCAGTTATGAAGTTGGCAGCAACGGACATTCATTACCTATCGAGTGTTCTAGTGAACTGGATTTTAAACTCATTCCCATCATTCATCAGGCAACATCAAGTGGAAGCGAGGGTTCCTCCCTCATTCTTGAACTAATTTTTTACATATTAGAGAGATAGTTTTAAATTTATGTATAAGGTGTGGTTAATCTTTTTAAAGAAACACTATTTTATTAATATAAACTTGAGATATTGTAGAAACATATGCATTATGTATTTAAATAATAAATCCTTGTTTCGCAAAGATTTCGTTTCTATTTTTATTATGCCTCAAAAAGCAGATTGTGGCATGCATATTTTTTGGCAGTTTAACATGATAACCCTAGTAGATAACGCACTACAAATATGATATCTTATTCCATCACATGCATGTTAACATATAAAACAGAAATGTAAGAGATTTTCAGGGGTGGATCAAAGGCAGTTGTATAGCTTAACCATACATTTGATTTTCTTAATTGAAAAAGTACTGCTGCAATAAATGTGTCAACTTGAACAACTTCAAATTACTTAAACAACTGGAAGTAGTCATGCTCCAGATTCAAAACATTCCGGATGTTTTTTTTTTGGTGCACTAAAATTTCTCCCTTGAATTCAGTTTAAATTTTAGTAAACAAAGAATTCAAGGGAGAAATTTAGGGATAATCATTTACTCTTTAAATTCATAGCATGAGGTTTTATTCGTCTTACTTAACAAAAATAATAACAAAAAAAAAAAAAAAGTTTAAGGTACAATTCTCTTGATTTTTGTTGACCCTGTATGGAATTTCATACGTTTAACATTGTTATTTTTGGAAAAAACACCTTGTTCACATGCATGCAAATAAAAAAACGATTTCAAAAAGCAATTTCAACGATTTCAAACTTTATCAAGCATCCAAAGAAACTAGTCTTATTCCGAAACTAACCAAAGTCTTAGAAAATTTAATGATCATTATTCATGGTAGCACCATGCATTTCACATCAGCATTTCAGTTTTAAGCCTCTATTTCTTCAGAATCATAGGTCTGCTTTGGAGGATTTGTTTTCAATTCTTCACTTACCTTTAGTCTTGTTTTCATCCCTTGATGATGATCACACAAAGCTTTCAGAAGTTCAGCAAACATACCCGAAGTTTTGTCTTGATATCTTACTAAATTTTAAATGGCTTCCCTCTAATTTATATCATCTTTTTCATTTTCAAACGGACCAAGTACATTTACTGTGATCAGAATTAACAAATGGAAAATATAAATGAGGCAACTTGGCTATTTCGCAATTTTTTTTTTATTTACGAGTTCTATTAACCTACTTGAACAAGTACTTCAAGTAGTTGTTGAGCTGCAACAAAACTGTCATTACCCATTTTAGTGCACATTATTATATCATGCATATTGACTTTTCATTTCAGCTGAGATGTGATAAAACCCTTTGGTGTGTTATATTGTGGTTTGATTTCCAGCTTATTTCATGCTAACAGATGCAGCAGAATGGAAAAGATATTACTTTGCAGTATGTCCCTTGTACCATGTTTTGATCCAACCAGATTTGTATTAAACTGTAAATTAAACCTTCACCTGTTGATAACATGCACATGAAATTATACTTTCATTGGTCACAAAGATCTTGGAAGAACAATGCAGAAACTACAAATTAAATGAATGCTTTCATCACTTCAGGCAAGCAGCTTCAAATTCTACTCATTCAGGGAGCTTTTGGTGTACGAGGGCATGCTCTCAATTCACGCAATCCTTAATGTTTCCATCTGATGTTAAAGTAGAATATGAAACTATTCAGCAAGGTTTAACAAATAATCACAGAATTTTGGTTCTCCATTTACATAGGATGCTCAACAAATCAGACTTTATTTAATCCTCTTCTAAACTGAGAAAAAGAACAAGATCAATTCCACCTGGACAACCAATCAGTTAAATTTAAGAACCACTATTTTTTATTTCAAATTTTCCACTAATACAATTGAAACCAATTACCATGTAATCCAAAAATTACAAGTAACAAAAGAGTGCAAGTGAGAAGAAAAATGCTTTTGTACAATGTATTAATATATGTATTTGTTTGAACACCTTTAGAGCTATCCACAATACATATGTTGCAACAACTGTTCTATATTGATTAAGTAGTAATAATTAAGCATTGATCAATCATACTGATGATTACTTTGTATTTCTTTAAATGTACTTGAACTTGACATCTTCTAGCTTTGGAAATTCTTACTTTAAAATTCTTTTGTGCATTTATTGCTAAGGTAAAGAATTGAAATTTGAAACACAACCCTTCATGCTCATAGCACTCCTGCTCAGCCATAGGATTTTTCCATGATTAAAGGTAAAAAAGTTTTGTTCCTCCTTAGAGAGAGAGGGAAAAATAAAAACATTCACAAACACACATCCTTTTTCTGAATTTCGGAATATTCCTTATTTTGCACACAAAAAAATAAATATACCATTTTCTCACGAAAATACTCATTAGTACCTAGCTACCCACAAAACTGCATGTGCTAAAAATTCAAAATGCACATTGCAGTTAGATATTCAATCAATGAACAGATGTACACGAAACAACTGTCTTCATAAAAACAGAAATCAATAATGTCAAACAAACTTCACTTGAATTTTACAAAATCTGATATTTAAACATAAGCATTTACATTTTGTTGCACAATAAGTCACTAACTGTATCATTTATTGTTTTTCTGCAGGATGTTTCTTGAAACATTTTTGTAATGGGCAGTTTTTGCATCATGCAATCAGTATGCCAATGCTTATGAATTTCTCATCCATAATTTACTATGAACTTATTCTTTATTTCATAAAAGCACAATTCTGTTTGGACCTTTGCAAGCTATTTTACAATACTTTCAAATGCATTACTTTTAGTTTTTGAAAAGATTTATGGTTGTTCTAGAAATGACTAGAAAAATTTTGTGTTCACAAAATGAGACCGTAAAAACTGACATTCTTCAATCATTTCTTTCAACTCTCTTTCACCAGTATCTGTTTTATCATGAGTCTGAAGCATTTGGTAAATTTTATCACCCACATTATTTTCACTAAGACGAGGAATCACATGTACATGAACATGCTATACATAAAACTGAAAATGAATCAGATTGAACTAATTTTTCACAACCTTAATGGATTGGCCAGCTTCAGGTCCATCTTGCACAGCAATTGTTGAGGACTGTGCTCCATGAATTTCTTCCATAACTCTTTCAACAAGAAGTACTAAGCAAAACAAGTCGCTAACTTCAACTGATGTGAGATTATGCAATCTTAAAGCTGATCGACGGCAAGCAACTAAAACATCTGTCTCCAGTAATCAAGCAAATAACTAAAAAATCAAATGGATGCAAAGGATACGTCCAGGAAGAATGCATTTTTTGTTCACAAAAGCCATGCTGTGTTGTGTTAAACAAAATATTACTTCTCCTTTCAAGACCACTTGGCCAAATTGAAATGTTTCATTATCATCAGGAAACGGTAAGCATGTGCCTATAGCAAGTGCCCTTAAATACAGGGGTTGATGGCGATGGGAATTAATTGGAAATTCAGAACGAATCTTCCTGAGATATGGAAGATTAATTTCTGCAATAGCTAAACCTATTTCTTGTTCACAGTTTGCAACAACTGTACCCCATGGATCAATTATCTGAAAGATTTAAATTATTTACTTGTTTTGTGAACTAGTATTACCATGGCATGGCCATAAGATGAGCGTTTTGCATTATGTCTACCCACTTGAGCAGGTGCTACCACATAGCATTGTGTCTCTATTGCTCGAGCACGAAGAAGAACTTCCCAGTGAGCCAATCCTTTATTTACACTCCATTTTCAAGCATAAGTTTAATTCCCTGTTACCTGTTTTGTAAGTGAAGGCTGACGGAAAACTAAGTATCTCAGCACCCATATGGCATAATGCTAAGGAGAACTCTGGAAATCGCAAATCATAACACTAATAATTTGTTATTGTGAAATTATTGAAAAAATTATTACAATGCCTAATCCTAATGTTCCAACAGGTGTTGATACTGGGAGAGCAATGCTTTGACCAGGATTAATTGTATCAGATTCCATCATATGGATTTCATTTTCATGTGAGTGAACATCAAAAAGATGTATTTTTCTATAAATTGAAACAATTCTTCCTTCATCATTAATTACTACATGAGTGTTTTGTAACTTGTTTTTGCAACTTTCATCCTTAAAAACATAAAAAAAGGTAATTAATTTCTGATATTAGCGATGAATAATACACACTATATTGTTGTACAAGAGTTTTGGAAATTAAAAATACCATATTAGATGCCACATCTTCACATTCATGAAAACCACCCAAGCTTATCCATATTTTTAGACTTTTTGCCAGATTCTTGTAATCATTTAATAGGTTTCCTAATAAAGGTTCTGCCAATTTGAAGGATTGTTCTTTACTGTCTGCAATATAATCAAAGCCTTCAGGTAGAAATATGATCTGGAAAGGTCCAATTAATCTGAATCTAAAGGGGCCACTAGATTCACATTTATCATGCTCAGTATGATAATCAGTAAAACCATGTAATGAACTTATGCGAAAAACCCACCTGACAGTCTTGATTTTTGGCTTCATTTATTAACTTGATGGCTATTTTCAAATTTTCATTTTTGTCGTCACCGCAACACATCTGTGCCACGGCCACAAGCTTCGTTTCTTGTGCAGTCGTCACATGCGAATTCATAATGTTTTTACACAATGGACTATAAAATACGGATTTTCTCTTTAAAATTCCCAATGCTTTTGCACGTGAGAACGTGTTCTTACACAGCATCTGCAAACACAGCGCGCGTCAAACATCGCAGTGGTTTGTCGTTACGTTACACGAGTCAACGAATTTTCGGAAAACCAGAAAAACAAGGAAAGGATACAAAACTCGGCAATGAAAAAAAACATTTACTCTAGCTTCGGTGCCAACATATGTTCTTCGAAGCAAACAAGTGAAGAAATGGGCTAACGTGGAAAACATGCAACAGGAATTAACTAATAAAGCACGTTCTATAAATCACAGTATTATAACTATTTTGAAATAAGGTTGCAAATGTGAACATCACGATCCCACGGACTACATGTTGGATCGAGTATTACAAATAAACGTTCATAAAAAAAAGTGCCTTACCAATATTACGAAGGCATATGACAGGATTGCTGCTGCAACATCGTTCCGGCAATTACAGGACTCCGACACGATTCCCAGGAGAAATAATTAATCATTAGAGGTATGATGTAACTGGTGGAGAGTTAAATCTTCTGAGTTGTTGTTTTTTGACGCTCCATAATTCATTAAACTCATATTGTGAGTTACCATCACTGGTTAACCATTCTAGAGTTTGGACTGACGTCTTATAAATGGTTCATGTTATTAGGAATTATACTTGGAGAATCCTTTCTTCACGTCAGTATCGTTGACTCAACGTGCTGTAACAGCAATCATAACGATTTCGTTCCGATAAGAATTCACAGATATGCTTGAGATAATGTTTTAGTATACCTGGAGATGAGAGAAAAATACGAGGAAAGCTCCAGAAGATTCTCTGCCAATGTGAGCATATGATCTCGAAGAAATATCTGAATCTGAAATAGCTGTATCTCTTCATGCCCCAAACAAGGAATGTAGGAAAAGGGATGCAAGGTCATTTGCTAATGATAATAATAATCTTCGTCCTGAATCCATATACTACCCAATATTGTGATTTGTAAAAAAAAAACACCTCATTTTATCTTTGTTTTCAATGCTGCGCCTTGTTGAGTAAAAGTTCTGTTGATATGATTCTTGCTTCTTTTTAGATATTAATCGCTTCATGTACAGAAAGACGAAAGTGCTTTAAGCAGATTTCGTTGTTTTCGTTGTACCATCAACACGATACTAAATTGCTTAACTACCTCCGGAGAACTACTTTGACTGCGTGTTGATCAAGATCCAATTTCTTTACTGTGTTTCTTTAATGAGACTGCAAAACCATGGAATAATGATAAGCAAACTGCTGATGAATTTGCTAATGAATTAAAATCTATGGAAACTTATCTTCCAAAAATTTACTACTTTGCTTTAGGTTACATAAAACACATAAAAAAGCCATCTTGTGACTAAATACTGAGTGTTCTAGTAAGTAAGCAGTTCTTCAATGCCCTCGAAAGTCACTAAAATATTTGCAGAAGAATCGAAAAAGTATAAACACAACGTTAACTAGGAATCGTGTCTCTATTAAAACTTAATTTCACAATGCAGTTTGAATTGTTTTTTGAAGAGCAATAAAGTTAATTTTCTTGTTTTTAACAAACAATTTGTCACCATCAAAATCTCGTCTCTAGTTACAATTACTTTTTAGGAACCTCATAATTCCAATGACCTTTAAGTGAAATTTCTTTTCCTATTACTATCTGATGAAAAACAAAGAAACTAAATTAGTCTGAAGATCAACGTTTCAGTTTTCGGAATTTAATCTAGGAGGATGGTTTTCTATTAGTGGGAGCTTTGAAGATTTGTAATCATGATACAAGTTTCCAAGGAAAACTATGCCGGAAATTGTAACGTAGGGTAAATCATTTCACTTATGTCGGAAATTGGAGCTCTGAACTCAGAGTATGTTCAGCATAAACAATGTATATGACATAGGTAATCCAGGTAATCCGGATGACTTACCTTACATTACAGATTATGAGTCGTATCTGCCCATAGAACAGTCTAATTATGAAAGAAATTTGTTTTTCTGTTCACCCCCAGTTAAAACCACAGCCAGAGGATTGCTTAGTAGTGTTAATTGAGCGAGGGCTGCAGAGCACATAGGTGGATTTCATGTCAGTTTTTCGGAATGAAATAAAAGGTTCGGGCAGAATCTCGCACAAGTTTGTTGTGGTACCCTCAAGGCAATTGCCTGAACTAGCTGCTTTGCAGACCACAGAAGTATATGGAATTTCTGATCAGATGAACTGTGGTAGGAAAAAATTCCTTACCGCACAGAACTCTCGGAAGATATAATGCTTCTTCTTTTCCTCAGCTGATTCCTTAAACAAAGGAAAAGAAACCCAAGACATGGGGAGATACATAAGGCCACCTAAGAGGGATTTGTTCAGAAGTAGAAACTGCGTTGTTTATAGTCTTGGGTCTTATCCCATCCGTCGTATTCTTTCCATGAATTTTCCTTGCTATGTAGTGCTGAAAGGATTGCCGATTTTCTTCTTATTTCAAGCTGACGCGCGCCTGCATTCTCGATTTCCTACTCCATCATTCAAATGTCTTTGGCTTTGACTGTTTCCTTCTCTTGAATATGAACCCACCACGGGAGTAAGGAGTAGGAAATACCATAAAAACACAATGCATTAATCACTTCTTCCAAACTGTCACCAAAAGACAGGAATACGCTCATAAAGTCGGTGTAATTTTCGTGAACGCATGGAACATCGTCTGCAGTGATAGCAGTATATTCTTTGAATCATTGCTTTCAATTCGGCTAACTTTGATGTCAGCTTGAAAAAGAGCCAAGTCTTCTCGACGCAGATCAGGAGAATATGGGTGCTTGAGCTCCACAACCCGATTTTTGGGTGGGAAGGCCTTTTATTTCTATGCTCATTGCTCATCAAAGCAATCATCGAAACCATGCCAATCGCATTCTTCGATTCCGAAGGAATAATTCCGTGAGGAAGTCATCCCAGAGGTTCGGGAAGTCGATGGCTTGTGATGCCTAAGGATGTGCAGACACGGCTGTTGACAAAAATCAAGAGCTCGAAGCGGGGGGAGGGTGAAACTTAGCACATTAGTGGATTCTGCGTGGCAGTTAGTGGATTTTGCATTTGGCTGCCCGAACAGTGGGGAATGTAAATATTTTCGCTCTACGTTTTGCATTCTGGCACCTTCTTTGATGGAATCTACCTACCATCTTCTACTGAAATAGCGTTATTCATGCTATTCTGGGAGTTGATGAAAAACGAGATTTATACATATGTATGAAAGTATACTTGTGAACATAAATGCATAGCATTCAACTATCGGATATGAGATAGGATCCATTCACCTACATATATCATATCTCCATAGTAGGAAAACAGCTACTGTTCTTTCAGTTCGATACATTGCTGCAGTCGTTTGTAATCTGCATATCAGAGTCTGTTCCCTTAGCCACAAGTTAGATTCGTTTCAAAATGCCCCCCAAAATAAAGTCTCACCTACTTTGCGATCCCAGATGGCACGAAGTCTTAGGAATATTTTATGAGATCATCTGTATTCTTATTCTATTCGATCTAGATTCATCTATTACGAACATGGGTTTTTTGGTACTTTTACACTAGCCTTGAATTCTTGAATAAGATTCAGAACGTAATCAAAGCACTTCAACTGAAGACAAAACCGTCATTCATATACACGGTTGCTAATACATCAGTGCTCTGGCCGTGTGAGGTGTCCTATGATTTATTTTTTATGTGCTTACATGCAACTAATGACTGTAGGACTGTCATACCTTTTTCATATTTATGATGATGAAATCTGTGTGTGTTTTGATTATGCGTTGTAAGAGACAACGGCTGGTCAAATGTCAGAAGTTAGGTTATGCAATAACTAAATTCACTATAAGTAGCAGTGGCTGTAGAGTTACTGTATACATATACCTGAATATCGAACTTGATCAATACAGAATGTATTCCTTGTGCATTTTGCACTTACCTAAAATGTGTGTATACAAAACGCAGGCAGACCACGATTAGTGGGAATTCGAATTAGGGCCATCTATTTTTTTTGGTTCTAAATGAAGCCGGATCGTGTTTAATCCAAAGCAAAATTCAGTTAATGAGAGTTAATGCATACACAGTTAAGGCGGCTAGGTGTCCGTTGGAGCTCTGGACCTCAATCCTGAACTTATCCTCACATAAGCATGTACTTCTTCAGCCTGCCCTGAGCAAAAATTTGAGCCTGAGGGAAAAACTGTTATAGAAGAATAAATATCGGATGAGCACTAGGAATCCATGAATGAGAGAATGAAGATATCCGGGAACCGCCCGATTCGCATCCGGAAGCGTTGACTGATGATGATGATACGCTTTTAGATCAACGAGCGTTTGAAGAAGCCGAAAATAAAGCCAAGGGATGTGCAAGTGACTCACTTCACTCTCAAGGACTTTGAAGATATCTTTCGGACTGTGGAAGCTGCGAAGCAAGAAATGAGGGGTGCGGATCCTCAAGGCATGCAAATTCGCCGATGCATCGGTAAGGCGTTCTGCGCCCACAGACATCGGTGGGAAGATTTGAAGAGAAACCGGACGGCGTCCGCTGCTAACATATATTTCGGAAAGTAGCAAAGATACCTTCGTGGATCATGTTGGATTTTTTCTTTGCTTTCATTTTGCTCTCTGTAACCGCTCTGGGGCTTTGCTAACGCTAAATTTAGATTCTCAGCAGATTCTTCTTATTTCTTTTTTTTTTTTTTTTATTACGATATTTCGTTAACAAGCATGCAAAATCTCTAGAATTTTCACTTGTTCCGGATTGCTATTAAGCCTGGAGCAATGACATATTTTACATGTAGTTACACGTTCCAATAGTGCGAACTCCAATAATGAGACTGTTCATCTAACAGGTCATTCGCACTGTCTGCACGCGAGTCAAGTCTGCTGCTTTCAAACGGCCCCCTGAAGCCATCGTGCAGTTGAAGCACGCCTATTGTGAGGTATCTGCTTGCTTGCCTACCACGTATTTCAGGTCGTAAAAACTCACTCCATGCATATTCAATCCTTGCCATTTTCTGATCCTGACTACAACTGCCGCCGTCGCTTGTGTTGGCATTCGATTTCTAGAGAGCCCAAGAATCAAACGATCATCCAATTACTACGATCGTTTCCTCTGACCTAGAAGTTTGAATCGAAGCAGACTGTGAGTCCGTAGATTAAATAACCAATGCCTTCATGGATTTTTACAGGTTTCGAAAATGAATAATGTCTTGTCTTAACAACATAAGACTGAGAGCTCTGTCAGCAGCATAATAAGAATACACACACATGTTGGGGAACATCTGTAAAAGGAAATAAAAATGAATGCTAACTGAAGATTGTTACATCTGAACAGAAGCGAAGACTTTTTTTCTTTTTGACACATAACTTGTGTGTTTGCTATTTAAGAGGTTTCAGTTTTTAATTGAAAGAATTCAGGACTTGGCAAGAAAGATAAAAAGATTTGGAGGAAATCTCCTCCTTATTCTCTCCGAAGGACCCCCGGGGGGATCCGTTCCATTCTTCCTTCTCTGAAGGGAACCCTGAAAGGATCCGATCCTGGAATTTCTCCTCTGATGGATTCCCCGCAAGGGGTCCGATCCTCTGAAGAGAACCCAGAAGGTGACGCTTCCGAAATTCAGAAGGGTGCAGCTTCCCCGAAGGGATCGGCTCGCTTCTCTGCACTCTCTGGAGAGGTGGTGGCGACACACCTACTCCATCAGTACAACGCAGAGCGTCCCCCCGGAATAGGGGGTCCATGAGCAGCAATTTGTCTGCGGACATAAAGCAGCCACTAAATAATAATAATGAAACAGTGGAAATGTCTTCAGTTTAGTTTTCGATTAGGCAAACTTGTGTTTCGGTGTCTCTTGAAGAACTTCTTTTCCAAGTTTTAATGCTCCGACCAGTTGGCAAGAACGCTGTTCTGCAGCCTGATCAGTTTGCAGTCCCTCTTTATTTCATCCACAGGTTTCCGCTTGAAGAAACCAACATTCAAGATCATATAGATGTGAGCGAGGATTTGCTCCAGGAAACTGCTGTCTATTCTGTGCACATATTCGGAGCTGCTCAGCTTCCTGTGCACAGTCTGTTTCAACTAGAACGAAGGCCATACTGCGTTATCTGTTATTCCATTGAGAACTGTATCTGGAAATACCAACTTGAAAAGCCGTGCTACAATTCGTTTCTCTTTTATTTCTCTTTTATCACTTCAAAACAATGGTGTGTGGTTTTACTTATTCGAAATTCAGGAAGACAACTTCTGACTCAGAGGGACATATTCGAGTTCTTCCACATGTCTCGAATGCACGTTTTATGCTACCCCGAGGCCGTCGAATTCCCATGTTTTTTCTACTTGGAGCCTCTTCAGAAAATTCTCATCCACCAGCTGAATCCTAGGTGCTCTTAAGGATTCGCCAACCTCTGTGATAAGCATGATCTTGGCCGCGCCCGATGCCAAATTTTTAGCTGTTTTTTCTTCCTGGAGCCCTGCTAACAAAAGCAATCACGGGAAGTTCCTTTGCACTGCAGGATTTAGGAGGTTGCGTTTGATAGGAAACAGTCTTTCAGCGAATAATTTCAGAGATTTTCCCCCCTCAATTTTCTCGCTTCCACAAACTTATTTAATTTAAATTTCTTAATTTCTTTTTTAATTTTTTAATTTTTCTTTTCTTAATTTTCTTTTTCTGGACTTAATTTTAAAACCTTTGAGGATTCAGAAACAGGAACACAATGGATAGGATGATATACGTTTTTATTGAATTTTCAAGGCATTTGAAGTGCAAACTATGAACGAAAAGAATTGCACTGCGAACACTGCTGTTTCCATGGTTTTCTTCGTAAGATTGCCTGCATTGTTAGAAATGAGATTACCTCGAGATTTTCCCATCGTTTTTCTTTAGGCAAATGGGATTAATTGCCTGCATTGTTAGAAACAACACTTATAGGTTAATTGTTATCGATCAGCTGATTAATTTGAATTGTTCATCCAGTGTAATTTTTAAAAGTCCAATTCTCTATGTAAGGGGTGTTTTTGCTAGAATTTTTTTCAGACAAAGCCGAAATTCAAACGAATTCAAGGTAGCAGCAAGTTCATCCAGGATTTGAGGATGTGACAAAAAGACTACCCGTAAAACAATTCGCATAGCTATATTATGGACCCATGAAATTAGGAAAGAAGATAAACGAAATAAAAGCGGCTCACTGTCGGCCCATAAGGAGGGATCCTTTAGGTGATTTAAAAGGAATGTGCTGCAACATCTTACAGTAGTGATTTCAAGCCTTTTAATGGCTGGATTTGGAACTGCAATTTGGATCATTTCGAAAATTCACGCCTGGATTCTGAATGCCCTGGTAAACCAAATGCGTCTCAGTTTTCGAATGAACTGGTGAAATAAATCTATAGAACGAAAAAATTGATCAATCCACTTCAAGAGCCGATAGGAATGCAGCAGGTTTTCGAGGGGAGTTTCTGTTACAGCACGCTGATAACCATTTCTCTAGAGCATTTGGACAGATAGTACACTTCCAGGGGTAGTGGATGGCCTTCTCGGCCTTTTGGCTAAGATCCAAGTAACTATCCAAGTAACAAGTAACTATCTTCATTCCAACAAGCGGTGGGATGCGATGATCTATTAAGGGCAGATCACAAACGGAAGCAACAAGCACACGAAGCAACTGACCCGTTTGCACCTGTTCCTGAACCCTCACTGTTACAACACCAGATTCCACTCTTCCGGACTTTGTCTTCAGGTGCTAATATAGGAGTTATTGGCATCACTTCAGCTACATCCTCAATCCCTTTCAATATGCAGCGATACGTCCAGGATGGGACTCTGCCGCACTTCCTGATGCCCATCTCCCTTTGAATGATTTTTTTATCCCTCAAAATGTCCATAACAGGCGCCGCCTTCCTTGTGCTCCTTCATTTTTACTCATCTCATCACGATGCTCGCGATGAAGAGAGCGTAGGTAGCTCTTAGCATGGGGTCGCATCGCGGAACCTGCTAACCCCCTTCAAACAATCTCTTCAGGATTCCCATCCTCGTACTGCTGTGCAAGCTCGTCGCCGCCTTCAGTGCTGTCCAGTCTTGGAACAACATTGGTCGAGCGAGCAGGCGTGGAGCCGCATCTCCTTGATCCCACATGCCAAAGCAGAGCTCGTCTCGCCTGTCCAATGAGTAGTCCTGGACCCACCCAGCATCCCTCAGCGGGAAAACACGAGGAGGTCGTCCTTGGCGTCTGGCGGCAAATCACCCCTCCAGGCGGTTTCTCGAACTGCTTGCGGGTTCCTGACCCCCTGACGGCGGGCACGCCGTCGCGAGGACGTCGCAGTTTCCATTCTTTGAGGAATGAGTTGCCGGAGGTTCTTTGCTTTTTGCGACTACGCTGGGTCGTTCTGATTCCTCCACAGTTTCCGTGTCCCGTGGGTAAATCGCCCAATGGGCCTTCCGCAGCACCGGGTTTTCTTCTTTGGGGTTCGCTAAGTGCTCGAGAACCGTTCGCCTGGCGGGTCACTAAGCTCCTTAACACTGACCACGTCACCGGAGGGTGTGTACAAGTTAGGGGAACTATGAGAGAGGAGCACCCAGGGAATTCAAAAAGGGTTCCTGAAGAAGGAGTCCGTTCCTCTCACTCTTGAGAGGGAGCTCCCGAAGGGAACTCTCCACCCTGGTTGTCTCCCATTTCCATCCGGACATGCAAGACGTTTCTTAAAATTGAAAAGAAACTCACAAATTGTGGTAGGATACGTGGTCCTACCACACTCAGTTTGTCCACGGACCTTTCGGGTCGCCGGTGCGCAAACCGATAGGGTTTCTCTCGACAGCGGAGGGCGCTGGGAAAAACAAAAAGAGAAATAAAATAGAGAGTAAATAAAAATAGATATTAATAGAGTCGGGAAGGGATCGCTGTCCACTGGAGGGCATCTGCATACTTTCTAGGATGCCGGTTAGGTCCGCCCGAATAGGTCCCAGGTGCGACCATCTGGCTGCTGCCATCCGCAGAAAGAGAACTGCGAACTGGACGGCTCCCTCTGTCGGCTTCCCTCCATGCCGCCACGATACCGCGAATGCAGCAAAGTGCTGCTAGGGCTGCTGATGGCTGCAGGGCATCTTGCACAAAGAAGAGCCGTAAAACGTCCCTGGGGGTGCCAACTGGGATCCGGAGAGTCGTTCCAAAGCATTCCCATAGGGGTCGGAGGGCAACAGCAGATGAAATCCATTAGCAGGTGCAGGAGGGATTCGCGTTCCCTGCATCTGACAGTTTGGTCTCGTCTCCACCCCCTGGGTCCAGTGTTATCTGCGTGCATTGCAGGGAAGACCACAGTACAACAGCAGCAGAAGTACCGACTCCTGACACTTCATGCAGAGGGCGCTGCTGTTTTCCAGCACTGGGGGCCACTCCAGGTCTCCGCTAGGAGTGCCAAGCAGCTCGCCCAGCAATGTAGCCCTCATGGAAAGGTACTCGGGATCGCGGCCAGATGCCCCATGGTTCATCCCCTCATCAAATTCCACCTGCCTGCGATCTCGCGGGAGACTTCCCACCTCGGCGTTTGGCTGCTACCAAGTGCCCTCAGGAAGAACAGCGCTGCCTCGAGGGAAGTCCGCCCCGCCCACGTGCTCATGCTGGGATCCCCGAGGATCTTCTGCAGTGAGCGGTGGTTGTCTCCGAAGAGAACCCTGAAGGGACTCACTTCTTCTTCATTCTCTCCGGAGGAACCCCACGGAGGGGACGGCTCCTTGTTTCTTCTCCGAAATGATCCGCTCCTTGTTGCTCTTTCGAAGAGAGCCCCGAGGAACACTGCCAAATTTCTCTGGAAGGCATTCCCCGAAGGGAGCAGCGCGATTCTTAACACTCTGGAAAGGTAACAACCAAATCCATGGTTGGAGGGTCCCCTCTGAGAGGGAGGACGGCTCCATTTGCACAACCGGAGATGCCACCCGGATACGCCGGGACGTTTATTCAAATTCTCTATATAGTCATGACAATACGTGGTACAAGGCCCCACTAACGGCCAACATTTCCCAGGACCTGCCAGGACGCCGGGACGCAGACCAGCGTGACTCTCCTCGGCAGTGGAAGGGGATGGAGGAAAAAACAAAAAGAAAAATAAAGGAAACACACACAAAAAAAAGAAACACTTTGGAGGACCGGAAAGGGATCACTGTCTGCTGGAGGAAGAGACCATCCTTTCCAGATGCCCTCGAGGTCCCTTTGCAAAGCTCCCAGATGGGACCATCCGATCGCGATTCGCAGGTAGCGACCCACGTGTACGATAAGGTCCCTATCGCTGCTTCCACTGTTGGCTGCGTGAGCGCAGCCACAATCTCTCAGAGGTAGCAGAGCGCTGTCAGGGCTGAGGCTGGTTGCAGGGCGTCTCGCACCAAGAGTCGTACAAAGTCTCTGGGGGGACTGCCGACCGGCATCCGGAAGGTCGTAGCAAAACGTTCCCACAAGGCATCCGCAGAATCCTTACAAGTTGCCAACAGTATAGGACTGAGGGCATCTCTTTGACGGACTTTTCTATGCCCGTCTGCATCTTGTCCATTTATTGAATCTTGAAGTATTGCCCTTCGAGTATTTTCTCCAGGTGCTGGTTGAAGTATCTTGGGAGGCCTAGTTTCCTCAGTATCCTCAGCAGCATCCTGTGGCCCACGGTGTTTAACACTTTCTCCATATCCGTGAAACCTAGCAACAGATCCTCTCCGTACTAGCTGCAACAGATGATGGTCTGGTCGTTATCAGACGTGGGAGGTCCGAGCACCGCGCACCTCTGCGTTAAAGCAATCACGGATGACCTGGTCATCCACAAGCAGTTGGCCAGGGGTTACCCATGTCATCCTTCGGCAATCTCTTCGCCAGGCCCTCACTTCGCGTCCGAATTCAGAACAGAGATTGACCGCCACTGGGTGACCGTCAAGTCCCCTCCTTTGGGCAGAAATCGCGTCCCGTTTCCGTAGAGCAACGCTGGAAGTCTCTTTTTTTTTTTAGATCTCGTTCGTAGTTCGTGTCATAGACGCAGATAGGCATGCAGGTACCTCTGATGGTGACAAATGAGTGCTCCATCAGGGACGGTTGCCACGAAGTTCCGCGAACTATTGATCTCCTCCATGGAAATTCCCTCTTCGAGTTGGTCTTCCAGCTGTTAACTCAGCCTCCTGTGCAGGCAGCGCAGGATGCTGAGGATGGCCTCCTACACCTCCGGGCACAAGTATCGTCTCTGGAAGTGGAAGTCGTAGTGTTTTTGGAAAACTTCCATGATTATTTCCAGCTTCCCCTCGATCACGGAACAGGGGACTCCTTTCGAGGCGTACCTGATTTGGTCGTCGTATCCAATGCATAAGACATCCGTGGAGATGTTATTCTTCTCCAGCACACCGAATCTTCCTTTCGCGTTCCGGGAAACGCACCGCCTTCCATATTGGTGCAGGTACTTTCAGAGGGAACGGTCTTGGATGTTCAGCTCCTGGTACGCATCCCGCCTCCGTGCTGCATGCTGCAAGAGACGGGGACAGTGTGCTTCAGCCTGTCCCAGTCGTTGATACTCTGCGAATGGTGGTGCCCTGCAGAATCGTTCCAATGATATCTGGGTGACAGGGAAGCGGAAACTGAAACCAGGAGGGCCACCCTCGCACCAATCTTTCCCCAAGGATTCTCGGTTTTCAGGATGAAGCCCATCGGGATGATCCGACAGCAGGGTCTGCGTGTCTCAGAGATGTTTGTATGCGGTTACCGATTTCTTGACCGTACAGGTCGTTGGCTATTTCTCTCAGCAATCCGAATTTTTTGGACAGCTTCCCATACGCCCTTCTTCCACGGGAATCTTCGGACTGGTTGATGTTCTCCAGCTTGCTGAAGTCACCCACGACGATGCCGATATCTTCGAGTGTAACTTTTTCTGCCCAGAATGGTCTTCACTGCCTCTGCTCAATGGTGTTTTTCTTCATGTGGCCGTACACGTTTATCAGCAGCGGGTGGGCATCCGAACTTCGACGATGAGACCGGGTCAAGCAGGAGACGTTTTTAGGATGGTGTGTGCGATCCCGTTCTTTCCCCTTGATCTTCTTCTCTCGGGCACTCACGAACAGCTGGGAGTCCTATCGTCTCTCAAGTTCCAGGCAGGTCTGGTGGTCCATCTCGTGGGTCTCTTGCAGGCACGCGCTATCGCCACGCTCGACAGTGCACGTGATTCTCTTGCGCTTTTCCTGATCTCACATGCGGTTGATCTTCCAGGAGGCGGTCTCTAGACTCCTGACGAACGACAGGAAGAAGGGCATCGGGAATCATTTGAAGGTTTGCCTTACTTCGTCGTCGTCGTCCTCTTCTGCTCCAGGAACGCTGTTTGTCTCCCCTCTGCAGTTCGCACGATCTCCAGGTAGCTTTCCGACTTGAATGTGGTCGGCACTATTCTCAGTGTGGTTGTCCTTCTGGGCAGACGGGTAGCCCACTTAGTTTTCCTCGCAGCAGCAGCGCGGCCACCTCAGCGATTTCCACGGATTTGGTCTTTGTTAAATTCAGCTGGTCTTCCAGCTGCCACCGCTGCTCCTCGTTGGTAGCTGTCTTCATAGAGACGTTCCGGAGTTCACCGACTCGGAGCGGAACCTTCTTCTGCTTCTCTTTGCTGTTGCCTGGACGCATTTCATCATCGAGTATGGTGACTTCTTCCTGCGCATACTCCCCCGTCTGCTGCTCCCCCCTCCTTCTCTCCGGTCACGCCGCTTTCCACTGGCACTTCCAAGGAAGAAGAAAGCTCTTCTGCAACTTGCCTCCTCTTTTTCTTTTCTTTTCTTTGCACCTCGGCGAGCCCCGGGTTGGTGACTGCTCCTGGGATTTCGTTCACCTGTGCCTATTCTTAATTGGTCACCTCGGGCTGCGAAAAGCAGATCCAGGGTGACCAGCCACGGCGCTTGACCTCTCTTGACCTCGCGCTTGGTGTCTCTGGAGAGCTCGCAGGAGCACGGCTGAGGCGGCCTTGTGTACACGCGAATTAGGTGGTCTTGCTGTCTGCACTCGTAACATCGCGCCTTCGGACAGGAGCCGAGACGGATGCGAGCCTCTTGCAGCCCATGCAGAAGGTGGATCGTAGCCTGTAGAGGACTAGGATGGTCATGCGAATGGACCTCGACGGACACGATTTTAGAGATCTTCGCATCTTCATAAAACCGGATGAAAACCACCGCTTCTCCGGCAAAGATGCTGTCCATGTGGTTGCGGAACGCAAACTTCTGGACTTCTCCGTACCGGGAGAGGAAATCCTACACGTCACCCTGACTAGTGAGGCAGTTGGCGCCTGCCAGGGAGTCATTGTGAAGATCTCCCGCATCTCCTCTCCCGCTGAGGACGCCTGCCTGCTGGATGAGCGCCTCCTGTAGCTACTCTTTCAGGGTGCACATCGCAAATCCGATGGTGGGCAAAGCGATCGCTTTGATTTTCTTTCAAAGTCTGCATTCTCGTTGTGGGGAGAGACGTAAATGCCCCGCACTTTTATGAGACGCGGGATCCCCGTATTAAAGGTCACCATCTCGATCACGGGGTTGGCATTCCGCACGGGCTTTTTCACCCGTCGGATTTCAAAGATGGGTTGTGTACGCCGAGCTGTCGTTGCGGGCGCGTCCGCCGCTGTCGCACGTGTGTACGACCCGGGAGTACTTATCTCCTTGGAGGTCTACGGTTGGCCCAGATTCATGAGAGTGGCGGCTGTTCCTTCCTACGCAGGGGTTGGATCACTTGGTTGTCCTCCACACTGCCCCCACTCAATGTTTTTGGCACCGGAGTGGAGTGAAAGGGTCCCCATTCTCGCACCACTTTAGCATCGCACCACCTATCGTTTGCAGAACTGCGTAAGAGTCCTCGCGAACGCCTTCTCCTTATGTCCACTGTATGACCTCAGGTTGCCTTCGAGCGCAATCGCCTCGAAGACAAGTAAATTCCGTTGAGTGGTAGTGAGCAATCGCTCCCTACTGGAGGACACCATCATGTTTGTATGGTTTCGAACACCATGGAGAAAGTAAGGAAGGCAGCTTAAACGGGGACCATGCCATGAGTTCTGCTTGCATCAAAAGTTCCAGAGCGTGTGGGCCCCATTAAAGGAAACTCAAGTTCTTTGATCCGAGTTTGAATTTTCATTTAGCTAATGTTTGGTGCTCGAATGATCGCGAGCAAGGGTTTGGGAATTGCTCAGGGAACGGGAAAACCAACTCTTCCTTGCTTGCCGAAGCAATAATTTCTCCTTCCTTGCTTTACATGTATGTATGTGTATATACATATATGTATATATATAAATGCCTTTCTAATGTATTTTGCTACTGAACTTTCTAAGAGAACAACTTTGCTTCGTTTGTTTCAGAGTTTTCTTTGAAAAATGCGAGAATCAAAGAAAATTGCAAAGGACTCGCAAAAGTGGGCGTAGGTCTGCAATTCCAGGGTGCCAATCCCACAGTGGAGAGCTGGTAACTGCATAGGGTCCTGCTATCAGAGATAAATAGTTGCTGATTAATCTTCGTAAAGCGGAGGATGAACGAAACGCTGAAAGGAAGTCAGGGAGTCTCCACGTTTTCGAAATTAGGGTGTTCCTTGGTAACATCCCGCTGAAGGGTCACCATCCTCGCAACAGTTCGTTGCCTCCCTAAAACTTGGTCACTTCCAAGCGAATGCATCTTGAGGACGCTTTTCACTCCTCCTGCATCCGACAACCCATTCGGAAAATGGCGGCAGATGTGTTGCCATCGCTTCGTTCACGATCGAAATCCGAATTTCGAATTCAAAGGAACTTTCCTTCCAAACCCTACGATTAATTTCATCTTGTTTCTTTAGATTTCCGATATCGGATTCCCCCATCAAAGGCGCAGGCGTAATAAAGTATGCAATGAACGAACGAGCGAGTGAACAGTAATGAAAAAAAAAAAAACACACAAACACACACACATTGTGTTTGAACAGACGAGGCTTTTTGCCCAGTTATGCCACCCAAAGTGCTGCTTTCGTGTACCCCAACTGCAGTGTTTTTTATCTGTTTTTCATTTTCTTCGATTCTTTAAGAGCGCAGATCGGTTTCCCAGATGTCTATGCGAGCAAACCTACGTAAGTGTTGCATCATATCAGCTTCCTCCTCGTTAAGGTCAGTGCAGCTCCATAGGAGACTTCACCCATTCATTAATGATCCATTCGTCCACTTATTTATGAGCCTTGAACAATTCCTTGCCGAGGAACCGGTCAAGGGGATTCGATTCCCGAAAGCAAGGGTAACCATCAGGATCGCCCACTATGTCCACACTTCAACTAATGCCATTGAATCTGAAAATGGATTTTCCTAATCAGATGCTTCCTGCATTCCGACGAAATCTCTGCAACAACCCGCGCATTCTGGAGGAACTTTAAAAAGTTAATCTGACTGGTCGATCAATTCCCCCCAATCACCGTTCATTAATCACCTTGCAAAAGCGTGTTCATCCACATGTGATAACATGTAACAGACATCTGAACTTCATATTTCTCGTGTAGTGGAAAGCATCGGACATGTGACCATCAAACCATCTGGTTGACAATCTGAGTTGAACACTCATTTTGAGCATGAAAGTTTACGAATCTGAGGCTACTGAGATTTGTTTCAGTCAAGCCTCCAGATGTACTTCCTCTTCTGAGTATTCAAGGAGAGCCTCTAAATCCTGTTTCTGAATTCGAGTTTTTTTCTTTTTTCTCTCACCTAAGCCGAAACTCAGTACATTTCATGCATCCAATACATTACTCAAGACATCGAAAGGAAGATTTCCGTTGTGCCCGTTTTGTTTCTTTCGATGCTGTAGCTTGGGAAACGGAAACACTCTGGGTCAACCAGTGCTTTCTTCCCTTAATTAAGTACTAGCTTGGTGCAAAAATAATTGCGGTTTTCATCATTTCAAGTTTGGCGCCGATTTTTCCAGTTACCATTATCTTTTGTTATTGTCACATGACACATCATTCTGAACAATGAAATTGGCACCACTGATTTCATCCCATGCCTATTCTTTCGTACTGCTAGACATGACGTCTTAGATTGGTCGTGGGGAAAGAAGCAAATTCGCGCGATTTTGTTGTATGGGTTTCAATTGGGACGCGAAGCAGCAGAAACTGCTCGAAATATCCAATTTGCTTTTGGCGAAGAGTCAATCAGTGAACGTACAGCTCAGCACGGGTTGCAAAAACTCCATGATGAAAACGAAAGCCTCGAACATGAGGAGAGTCGTGCACGCCCTTCGGCTACAGACAATAACGATGTAATTACTGAAGCGGACCCACGTATCAAACAACTCGAGAGGTGGCAGAAGAACTCAATGCTGATCATTCAGCAGTTGTTCGACATTCGAGCCCAATGGGAAAAACAAAAGAGCTGGACCAACGGGATCCACATGGGCGAAACGGACATCAGGCAATTCGGCCATACGAAGTCTGCTCTGAGCTTCTTTTGCGTCGACACAGATGGTCCCTTTCTTGATCGCCTTGTCACGTGTGGCCAAGAGTGGATTCTCTACAGCAATCGGAAAGGTTCGTGACAATGGCTAGACCGAGGAGAAGCACCAAAGCGGTATCAGCCACCGAAGCTTCAAGAAAAAAAGATGATCGCTGTCACTGTTTGGAGGTCGGCAAGTGGCATCGTTCACCACAACTCCTTAAATCCTGGTCAAAAAGCAGCAGCAAAAAAATATTGTCAGGAAATTGAAAAAATGCACCGTTAACGGCCAGCATCAGTCAATCGAAGAGGACCGCTTCTTCTTCATGACAACGCCCGATACGTGGAAAAGGAGATTATTTTTGCTCCAACCTAATACTTCAGGAAACTGGAAATAACTGCTTGATTACTCGACTGGCTTTCTCAACACTCCTAATTAGTAACTGAAGGTGCTTCGAATTCTCAAGGCGAGGAGAAAATACCGAGGAACGAGATTGCGTAGAGATGGGAAACTTCTATTCATTCAGAAGACATGGCTGGGAACCGAGCGATAAACTCCCACAACTGGAGATGCTCTTCATTAGCGCGGAAGATTCCCTCAAGCACGAGAGCTCTAGGAGGTCACTACATCCGACTTTCCCGCAGTGCCAGTGAGGCGGGCGGAGCTTTTGCATAAAACTGAATCTGCAAAAGGAGCGCAGATGCGAATGCAAGCTCGTTGTAGAAGACGAGAAAACGAGCAACGCGGAGATGGAATGGTCAGAGAGGATGCAGACGCCAAATGCGGGGAATTCCGGCACGAAGTCGAAACGTCTGTCTGAGATCAGTCGGCCTTCTCGCAGCACAGGACGTGAAAACGGGAATAACGAGATGCACAGAACTGAACCGCAATTTAGGATGCTGGATCGAACCTGCCAACGGCCATAAATTTCACGTGCGGTGCGACTGGGCAGGGGCAGCTTTGCTCCTGAAGCTGCCATGATGCCGACGGGAGAGGCGCTTACCATTCTGCACTCGCGAGAAGCTGCGACTCCTCGAGCTATGGGACATTCGCTTTATTTATGCTGTACACAGATACAAATACCGAAACTCGGAAACCTTTCAACGATGCTGACGAATTTCATTTGCGCTTCAAGTTCCAATCATTTTCCACATTATAGCATATTATTAATACTCCAAAAGTGGTATTCATAAACTACAGCATATTCTTAACTCGCTCTTATTATATTTTACTGCAAGGTACCATACGAATGTACTTAGCTATCTTATAAATTTTCTGTGCTGCAGTATAGCTTAGCAACTGTTTTCAACGGAATGAAATTAAATATTCAGGTTAAGCACTATAAAACACGAAGTAACTTACTGTGCATTTCGCAATGGGAAATGGGGAACGCCCGTCCCCTTGGATTGTTTTTTTCCTCTATTCCACCCTTTCCGTTCTTTTGTTTCCGTGGTTACGGCAGTGCTTTGGACGCTGACCCACGAGCACTTTAGGCACCATTGAAAACAAAGAACGAGCAAAAACGGAAAATTCAAATCTTCAGGAAAATTCGCGAGGAGAGGAATCCGAGAATTAAGGAGGGCAGCAAGGAGAGTTCTTGAAATTAAAGAGATGGATATTTGCGACAGGAAGGAAACGCGAGAGCTCTCAGGAGGACCAAAGGGTCTGGTTGCACGCTGGGAGAAGCAGGGAGCTGGAAATCAGCACGTTCCGCATCTTTAAGAGTTTCGAAACGAGGAGGGTGGAGAAAGGTTTTCTTTTCACCTCTGCCTGGAAACTGAAGGTTCCATTCGCGAACCTTCAGTGGTCTTCCCCGTGAAGAACCTCAGTCGTGCTCAAGCGAACAAAGCGACATCTTAACCAGGTGGATTCGTGGGGAAGCGAAAGGAAAACAGGTCTTGTAAAGAGGGCCGTAGAGCCACAGGAGATAGCCCAGCTATTATACGGCAGTCCGTGGTTACAGAGGTGTAAAATGAAAGCTGCGAGCGATTGAGGCGAAAATTCACCCGCGAGGTTGCTCGAGGTGATTTGGAGGATGAGGAAATACTGGAGATCATGGCTAGATCCGAGTGACTTTGATGCTACGGCCTATTCTGAAAGCAAAAAGACTGCCCATTAGACTGCCCTTTCGGTCGAGGAAGATTTTACCTCATCATCATTGCTAGATGATTTTAAACAGGCAGTTACGATCCACGCAGGAAGGCAGACACACGTAAAGGCGAGATGCGAGACATCACCTGCCCAAAAGACCGAATTCACACGTCATACCAAACTGCTACCACCAACTCTTTTTTCTGGCTTCTTTCTTTGGGAACTCGGTTTCGGACCCGGGAATCGAGTGATCTCGCAGCTGCAATTCCCCCCTTGAAAGAGTCAGTTTCAAGTGGACTCAAATGCGAAATTCGCGAGGAATGTGGCCCATTTATTCTCCTCTTCTCCCATCAAGTCACTACCGCGTTGGACTGAGACGGCAGCGATGCTTGATATACGGGGAATTTCCCAGACAGACTGCAAGTGTGGGCAAGTGGGGCTCGCTTTCCGGCCAGGAGGAAGTGAGACTGGCTCCTGTGGTTGGCATTTGCTACTCCAAAGCTGAAGATCGCGTCTGATTGTGGATGCAGCGATTTTTTTTTTTTGCATTACCAAGAAGACAGTTATAGTGACGGTTCGGTGCATGGGTGAAATAACGAATGGATACCACAAGCGGGAAAGCAATACGGGTAACGACCTCGGAGCTGCCATGTCGGTTTAATCGCATCGCCATCACGGATACAATGCGGCATCAATCCGAAGGAGTTCAGGGTGATGAGTCCTAAAAGAAATAAAAGTCCGACACAACCCATAATTTCTCACTCAACGGCATCTGAGAAGGACCTCACAGCTGCTGTATGTTTCCTAGATGAAAACACATGCTGGAGGAATGAGTAGCTGAAAATCATGTGAAGCATGTCGTGGAAACGTGGATTCTCTGAAGAGGCACTTGAAATCCACAGTCAGAAAATCCCACTGGAAAGAGCAGAGCTGTGTTGTGAGCAGCTGATTTTCAAGAAAAGAAAATGAATGCCGAAACGGAATTCTAAACGAATTCGCCTCTTCCAAAGGTTTGAGAATGACCTTTGCACGGAAAAGGTGTTGGAATCTATGAAAAAGCATCTCTAAAAAAATACAAAAAAACTCTACAAATCGGCAGTACATGGGACTGGACGGGATCATTATCGAGTACCATTCACCTCATCGAAGATGATAATAAAGATGGAATAATAAAACAAGGAGAACAGAAAAGATGCTCATTTGGTTGCCTTATAGCAAAAGATCTACAAAAACATGAGCAAGAACCTTAAGAAATGAAGAATAGAGAGTATCCGTTTCTATTGTCAACTAATGTGTACCAATTTTTAAGGAGAGCCTTCGCACAATGAGCTCAGCATAGCCAGCCAGCACAGTGAATTCGTGGAACATGAGACGATTTGGTTGTGATGAAATGACTGCACCTTTGTGGCTCCCATGCGCCTGTTCCCAAACGGCTAGAAGCAGCCACAAGAGAAAAGTCCAGAGCTTCGCCCAGATACCTCTAAGCTCTAGCTAGAACAAGGCGCCTTCCGTAAACTGCAGGCACACGGTGGGTGGACACGCATGGGCTGTTTGGCGATTTTCGCGTTGGACCTCTTCAGCGACCCGACAGAAGACTGCCACGCCGTGACACGATGATGATGTCCTGGTCCAGTGCCAAGAAACTCAGCAAAGTTTCTTGGGGCTGTTCGTGGAAGAGCTTCAGCCCGAGTTCCTCGGCTCGATTCGAGTCTCCAGGCGTTCAGAGCAAGAGGACTTTTCTCGGACGAGCAGACAAGAGATTCTCTGTCCGGCGCGATGCTGGACTTGCAAACCAGAACGGGAAGAAGGAAGGAGCAGTTTCTTCCCCGATTTCAGTGCAGTAAAGGACGACTGATGTGCTAAAAGAATTAGTCCATTCCACGGATAGTTTCGAGTCTTCTGAATAGATTGGGCAGCAGATCCTGCTAAGCTCATTTCTTGGAGTCAATTGTGAACCTGAGGTTCCTCTCTGGCAACGATGTTCTTCAATGGAGCAAGTCAGACGAATTCACCTTCTTTGGAGCTAAGATGACATCGAAGTTCCCCTCGAAGTCCTCGTTAAGGACTGCCTAACGAGGACTCCCTCTTCTTGGTTCCATTTGCAAGACGACTCGATGCCAGTGTTTTCTCGAGAGGGAGGCACATCCGGTGTCAAGTTGCGATCGTTCCAGACAATTCTCTGACAGATGAGGAAAAAGGCGTCAAATTGGGAGCTGGGCACCAAGAATCGGTTTCTTGAGTTGCCGGGTGGCAAACTGCCTCAAAATGGCAGTCTGGACAGCTTGACCTACGTGGGGAGGGATCACTTTTGGAACTCTCAACTTGCAACACTGCAAGAATGAATCGAGCGGTCATACACCCTTAGCATTCCAGTTTTGCGTGGGACACATGACTCCATGGTCTCTTCCTCTCTGCCACGCGACATCTGAAGAGAAGCTCTTAAATCTACAGCAGTCCGCGGGGAGCGCAAATGGCTCCGCGCAATCCACGTGTCACTTGTTACAATTCCGTCCACGATGCCGCCGATGTTCTTTCTGAACATGGAACACGCGAGACGTAAGATGGAACTGCTGCCTTGTAGTGTGCTTGAAATGTTCCGTCTTTTGGAGGAAACACCTTCGCGCCGCCATCCCCTTCTAACGCCGTGGGTGCTGAGCTGGGTGAGGACAACCCTGTTGCTGCTTCCATTTTCACTCGCATATATCCATGGCAGTGGATCAAAAGGGCTGTTCCGGTGCTGCATGTGCATGCGGATGCTCTAGCTGACGTCCGACTCGCAGAATCGATGATTATGTTTTATACCGAATCATGAAGGTCAAGAACTGAGGATCAGAAGAGTCTGCCCATTCAACTGACCCACTTTAGATGGAATTTATCTTTTCCACTCTCTCTTTCACTAATACACGACCCACTATGCTTTCTGTTGTCTCAGTAGACCATGGATATTCAATGCTTATCACAATATCTCTCAGCACCGCCAACTGGTCAAGCTCCATTCTTTTCTTGAGAGAGACGTTGGAAATTTTCACTACAGCTGCTTAAACCCGCAGGTAAGCAGATTCCTTCAGAGCCAGGGTCCTGCACTCATCGCAGAGGTGCAGTCCTGCAGAACTGACTGCTGTGTCCGAACCAGACTGCAAAGTATCCGGATATCCAGGAACACCCAGGAACTGTTTTTCTGTTCAGCCTCAGCATCTCACCACACGCGATTTCCAATTAGTATACAGAGTTGAATCGGAGAATCTGCACTCGAGGCATGCAGTAGACCCCTCCGCCGTCACCCCACGGGGGGTTGCCGAAAACACTCACCTCCAGGAATAGCTAAAGGTTTCACAGAATCAAAAGTTAGAAGGGTGGTTAACAGGGGTGGGGGAGTTCTACTGTTCGCCGCTTCGGTGCTTGCCGTTTCTTTTATCTGCATGCCGAGTAACAGGGCAACAGGATCGATCTCCCACTCTATTCTGAGGCTGTGTCATTTGCTATGAGCTTCGAAGGAGGTCCCGAAACATCTTTTTCTCCTTGTTTTGTACGGTACTCCGATGAACAACAGCAGCAACAAAAACGAAAGTAGTGTTGGGACACGGAAAATTGGACGTAGTGATCGGACGATATGCCAGGGAAGAGGCGATCGAACTCTGGCATCTGATCGGTTTCCAGACTCCGGAACACCCGTTCATGGATTCCGCTCCGCGTGATTTTTGATCATTTTCCACCCGCGGATCTCCATCCATAGGCAAAAAGCCCGCGGTTCGCTTGAACACCTTGGAGACACGACAAGGACGAGGAATATCCGCACAAATGATCTGTCACAGAATGATTCATCAGTTTGAAATCTTTCTCCTGCC
Organism: Raillietiella orientalis; assembly: GCA_036172245.1. Lineage (NCBI taxonomy): Eukaryota > Metazoa > Arthropoda > Ichthyostraca > Raillietiellida > Raillietiellidae > Raillietiella > Raillietiella orientalis. The sequence continues at coordinate 4,197,584 of JAYWIR010000015.1, forward strand.
CACACTGCGTGTGTTGGACGCCCGTTTCCAAAGTCCTTTCTCGTTTTCGGGAACACCCGAACGGCGTGTCGAACGCATACCCTGCGGAGTGCTCTCAGCAGCACTTCTGTGTATGGAGGTTTTTCTGGTGCACCCGCGGACTGCCGATCTTCATAGTATTCAACGAAGTAAGTAACCACAGCTCTTGACGGAGAGCCTGAAGCCTTCAGGCTTCCACCTGTGCTTTTGGCGCCTTCCTCATTTCGGGCGCCTCTGGTTTCCGCCTGCATCTGTGGAAGCACCTGAAATTCTCAGAGGAAGACAGAAATACCTCGCGTGAAGTTTCGAGTCGCTGCTCGTCAAGTTTCTGCGCCTCCATCCTGGTTCCTTTAGGAGGAGGCGCTGTGGAAACCATAACGGAGTACCAACACCTCGTGCCTCTCTTGATCGATCCCACCAAGCAAAAAAGAACTGCTCCGTTGCTATTCACACACTCACTGACTGATCTCTGACGTGCGTGAGGAAGAAGCATCCATGTCACGAAAGGATAAGCGGCAAAGTTCTGGGTTTTGCAGCTGACTCTTAGTGGAGGCCACATCAGGGCTTGCGATAATTGCGCAGCTCTTCTTTTCCGCATCCCGAGAAACGTTTTTATTCTTATTTTTATTTGCATGGCATTGCGAAAGTGTTTCGATAAATCATTGCCACGAGCAGAGCGCTTCCTCGTTAGTTTATTGGCGGCATCATAAGGTTGGGATGTGACTACCATTCGACTTTCAAAGTTTTTGTCTTTCCCTATAATATCACCAACATTCTATCACTTATACGTCAATATATCGCCTGCATTCGAGCTTCTTTTTAACCTTGTCCGTATGATCTACGCAGACCTATAAGGTTTCTGAGGTTTCTCGGCCTTTGGATTCTGCGTAGCAATTTATCATAAAGCCACCATGGCTGTTATATTTGTCTATTTCGGAATTCTTCTGCTTCTGTCTTCAGTTCTGTAACTGACTTTCCGGATCCGGAAACCTTCTGGAAACGGACCTACGACCACAATGGTTATCAGGTTTTTCAGCTCTCCAGCCCCTGATGAACGAACACGTTGTAATTGGATTCTTCTCCTCTTCCCTCGAATTACCACCGAGCTGAAACTGAATTCAGCTGCTTCTCTTCACATGTGCCTCATTTCGTTCGCCATAGCCGGTTTCACGAGCTCATTACGTCACAGCAAGAACCACGGATCCACTTGTTCGCCAACGTGGGTGTTCCCAAACATCTCAAAAGGTCACGTTAACAACAGCTTCCAAAATTTTTTCGGGATTAGCAATCGCACAGGCCACTTTTTGTGATGGATTCCCAAGTGGGGAAAATGGTTCGATTCCACGGAGCAGCACTTTGTGGGTGTGGCACAAGAAAATGCTGATGCCCTCCTTCACCCGAGGAAACGGAACCTTGGCGGTACGAAGAGTGCAAAGTTTGAACAAGGAACTCCGTACATCTCATATTGAAGATTTTCACGGGAAAACTTCGCTACGTAGCATCGTATCTTATAATTGTCTCTTGGAAGAAAAAAAAAAGAAAAGAAAGAAACCAGCTTCCTTAAATGTGATTACGTCTCTGAATTCTGTAAATGAAATGAGTTATGCAAAAACCTCTCTTTCGGTTCGGTCGGGCTGCTCATATCAATACGTAATCGATTCGTGCACATTCGATAGAGTGAACTCGGCTGGAATTGAAACTCTATAAAATGTCGCCTTTATAGAAGGCTCTCGATTGCATCGAGACGGGAAGTCGAAATAAAAAAAAAAAAAGAAAAAAAAATGCGGATAATTAAATAAAAGAAACCAAATCGTTGAACAGTAGTAACGTGAATTTGTATAATCAAATGAACAAATTTCGTAACATTGCAGAAGCAAAAATAGTGTATGGTAAAAGATGGTGATGATGCGATATAAAATTTGATTCAGACTTCTTCACGATTGCTTTCCTCCTCAGGAGAGGAATATCATGAACAGGAAGGCAGACACTTTCTGACCACTCCATAGCTAAATTGGATGGTGGTCAATAACTTTGCCGATACCATATTTTTGAACCTTGTTACTCTCGTCTCAATTTTCCTCTGCATGCTCCATGGGAGCGTTCCTAATGTGGGTATCCAGGTCAAGAACATGATTTCGTTCGTTTTCCCGCCCATTCCCTGATCTCAGGAGTCACTTGCGACATTTTCTCTTATTATGGAGGCTGCAATGCGTGCTGCAATGGGCACATCATCATCTCATCAGTAAAATAGCCGATCGGTAAATTCAACTCGAAAGTTCCCTTCAGCTGACGAATGCAAATGCTTAAAAGGGTTTGCACAGGAAGGCGCTCTTTATTCACATCTTTTAGTGTGATGCTGCATAAAGCTACGGAAATGTCCTCATTTCGGGACGTCAGTGTCGTCAGCCAGTGCTTGCGGCAGCGAACTTTAGAAGATTGCGTGCTGGTCGAGTGGTCGTAGGTAAGGGGTCATATTCGGGGGCAAAAAACACGATTCTGAAATTTTTCCCCATTTTCAATTGTCCCGTGGCAAGTTGCTCTGTCAACGATCAGCAATAGTTTTTTTTTTTTTTTTTGATGTCAGGACGATGTCACTTCGGGAATAAACTGTTCCTCGATTCCTGATTGATTGGTCCACGTTAAATTTCAAACACAGGCACTTTTGCCTTCACTCCCTCTTCGATTTCACGTAAAGTTTGAATGTTGAATAGTTGATGGATTTCTCTTTATTTTTTCCCATCTTTAACGCGGCTGAATGACAGAAAACTTAAAATATGAAGGGGCCACTCGTGTCGAAGGTTTCCAGAGGTGGCTATATCGAACGGGTGCTGTACTTCTGTAGCATCTTCCAAAGCCTCGAGACCGCCTGATGCCAAACACTGGTCCTCTCGCAGCCGCGTCACTCAAGAGCGTCTTCTTGCAGTGGTCCTGTTCGACTTGGCTCCTGATCACAGATTCCTCAGCATCCGGCGAGACAAAGCACCACGTGGAAGAGCTTCAGACGGCGGAATTGCGCTCGATACCTTTCCAAAGAGCGTTCTTACAGCATTTGCGTCCTTCCCAGCTGACGCGTGGACCACAAAATAAGCCAACGCGAGCAACATCATATCTTTTGACACACAGCACAGAACGCTAGGGCATGGGAGTGCATTCGAGACGAGAGTTAAGATCGGGATAGTGAAGCACTTTTAAGAGAGCAAATGACTTCACTCTTAGATGCACCGACTGGCGAAAGATAATGATGCAAAACATGCATTTTTTTTTTTTTTTTTTTTTTTTTTTTTTTTTTTTTTTTTTTTATCTTTTTTACATGAACTGTATTTCGCTTTTCGCTTCACAACGTTTCTTCGGTTTCGAAACAAAGAAAAAAACTACAAAAATACTCATAAAGTTGCTCAAAGAGTTCAGCATTGAAATCATCCAAACACGAACCATATAAATATTTAAATTGACACAATTATAGCCCTTAAATAAATTCGAAATTCTCTTTCACCCACACTGTTTAGAAGCAAACGCTCCTGCAAGACTGACTCGTGGCGTACAAATAAAATTTTCGAGTAAGCAAAACGGATCCCGACTTCTGGGGGTCGAGGGGAGGGGAGGGAGGGAGGAAGGAAGACAGAAAATTCTAGATTTCCAAGTACTTGGAAACACTACTTCGCAACGGAAATTTTTATCACAACACTGGAGAATGAAAACTTCTTGCTGTTTGCTAATGCAACGGGGTTGGGGGGAGCAAAGATAGGATTCGGGAAAACCCAGGCCGAGCAATCGCTGGGAAAACTGTTAGTTCTGCAAAGCTGTGAAACTCAGCCGTGATGATGATGCACAATGGAGGACAGTTTTTTCAGAGTTACTAACTGCGGCTGCTATGGCGTTTCAAGATGCAACATGGGATTGGGTTTTCTCTTTCTTTCTTTCTGCGCAAAGAGCGCTCTCGTAGGAGAAGTTTCTTTCAAAATAATTGCAATCATTTTAACAGAACTCTAATTCTCACTTTGGCTGGAGATGATATGGAAAAGTCGCGGAATTAGACACGGGCAAGCAACGAGATAACAGCTGCCACGGTAACGTCGCACCGCCGATCAGTATTTATCCCTGGGGAGCAGCATCTAGAATCAACAGGGGAATAAAAAAAAAAAAAAGCACAATCTAGAAATGGAGGCTTGTCACACAAGTTTGTGGACTGATTGCCCATACGGTGGTGGGAGAAAAGACAGATGAGAGAGCGTTCGGCTTGATAGAAATATTCGAAATGGAAACAGACCTCTTTCTTATCCTCTTTCTTATCAAACATGGGAAGGCTGTTGTTGACTTCCAGCAATGTCTTCCTGATGGTTGTCTGTTTGTAAACATAGCCTTGATGCCTTGAAAAGGGTTTTTTCCTGTGTTTCACATTCCGATAAACAACAGCAGAAATCTAGATCTAAATACTTGTAGCCACTCAAGGAACGGGAAGCCACCTCACCACGGCAATCACAAGAACCACAGAAAAAATGGTCCCAGCGTGGATGGCCGAGCTGCTGACACCATTTTCGGATAGTGCATGCAGGAACGTCTTGTTCGAAGCCAGGAGATCTGGAAAATGCAGCAATCAAGAGATCATTGCATAAACATTTGGACGAACCAGAAGAATCACACGCCTCGTGATCCGATGCCAAACGGAAGCCATCCAGGCAGACGCATTTGAATTCTCTTCCGGAATCTGGTCTGTGAGGGCGAGGGGAGGGAAGGCAAAAATGCGAACACTTTGCTTGCGAGCACACGTTAGGGTGATGCGGCTGCTTGTACTCGTGGACCGCAGATACAGAAGTTAAGAGACGTCCGCTCATGGGAGCCAGGGGAGTGAGACCGGAACCGTCGAATTTGTTAGCTCGGAAGAGAACGCCGCCGTCTCGTTCTATCCAAAAAATCCAGTCTTCGAATACGACGAGCGAGTGAGGATTGGAGATGGAAGGCGAATGCAGGACGTCGAGGCGGTGGAGGCCATCGGTCTTCACGCAAGAGATCTTATTGAGAAGACCGTCAGCCCAGTACAATCTCTGGTGCATGGTATCCATGGCTAGTGAACTGACTGCTGCAACATCTTCGGTTATAAAAGCACTTCTTGCATTCCCATCCGTCCCAGCTCTTTCTATTTTGGAACCGTTTCCGCTGTTTATCCAGTACAGCCACCCATTCTCTGGCTCGAGCACGAGAGATTGAGGTTCAAACATTTCTTCTTTAATGATTTCAATGCTAGCGTTTCCCCCAAAATCAGAGACACCAATGACTCTTTTATCTGAATCAATCCAGTAAATGTATTGATGGATCCAATCGACAGCTAAACTGGTCACATTTCGAGAGGATAACGACGGGACTTTCTGGATCACGCTGGCATTATCCACTTTCGCCACATAAACTTCCTTCTCCCCAGCCTCGCTCCACACAAGCGTTATGTTATGGGCGAAAAGGTAACCCAGACTTCGAGGATGACGCTCAGGGAGAATCACTACAGAGTTCTGACCATCCAGATGCGAGCGGCTGATGCCCTCCTGGTCCCCTATCAGCAAATAGGCACGTGTGGCTTTGCATAGGTGGGGCATCGCTGCGTCTTGCTCGTATCCGTCAAAACAAGAGCAGTGGTAAGAACCGTTTGTGTTGTGGCAGAGCTGGGAGCAGCTCCCCCATTTGAAACATTCGTTAATATCTACGCAGAGAGAAGGATGAAGGAAACTGGGCGCCAAGGGAAAGAAGAGTCGAGCCGTTACCTACGCACTGGTCCCCGACCATGTGAAAGCCTTCGTGGCATCGGCAGTAGAAACCCATTAGAGTGTCGACGCACGCGTGTTGGCAGTTTCCGTTGTTTTCGAGGCACTCGTTGAGATTGCAGGTGGCCGGCTCGTCCGCACCTCCGACGCAGTCATCTTTCCCATCGCACACGGACTCCTTCGGGATGCAAGAGCCGTTCCTGCAGGCGAACTGAACCTCGGCGTCGCACGCCTGCGTCCCCAGCGGGCAGTTCTTCTCGTCGCTGCCGTCAGCGCAGTCGGCACTGCCGCTGCAGCGCAGCGCCTCCTCAATGCACCTCCCGTCGCCGCACTTGAATCCCCCGAGGCACGAGGCCGAGCTGCAGAGGGATTCTTCCTCGTCGGACCTATCTCCGCAGTCTGGCCTTCCGTCGCACACCCACTTGGGGTTTATGCACTGCGAACCGCTGGAGCACTCAAAGTGCGAAGGGATGGCGCACGTGAAGGTGGAGGGGCAACCCTGCAAGAGAGAGAGAGAGAGAGAGAAATAAAAGATGAAATCAGCTCCCCCCTCACATCGAAAAAAAAAAAAACACAAGTACTCTCTCGTCTTCTCCGGAGGGACAGTCTCCCCTGCCGTCGCAAACCAGCAGTTTGTCGACGCAGATTCCGGGAGAGCACTCAAACTGGGAACCGCCATGGCAGGATTGCGTGCAGTTCGCCTCGTCGCTGCCGTCCAGACATTCCTTTCCACCATCGCATCGGAGTCGCCGATCTATGCAGCCGCCATCGGCGCAAGAAAATTTCGTCTCATCGCACGACGCTGCCGACCAACGACCAAGAAGAGGAAGAAGAAGAAAATTTAAAAAAAAAACATGAAGTAAGCATCTTAAGGAGAGGGAGGAACATACTGCATCCTTGCTCGTCGGAGCCATCTGGGCAGTCCACTTTCCGGTCGCAACGAGAGCCCGACGGGATGCACTTTCCAGGAATTCCTTCGCATTTGAACTCGCCTGCGCCGCAATGAAACGTTTCTACAAAGACACGACTCTTGAAACGTATGTGCGTGTGTGCGATACATGTGAAATACTTTTGACCTGTGTCCATGAGGATGCGTTTGGAAAAAAAAAAAGAGGAGGGAAGAGCAGTCTCGGGAGAAATTGTAGCCAGCGAATGCGCACTCGCTCAAACTATCAAGAGCTGGCTCGTGAGTCCACGTGTCGAAGAAGTCAGCTTGCCGCCCCTGGACTTTCGAAAAACCGCCCAACGAACCCTCGACGGCCCCGTCTTTGCTTCGCAGATCTTTCACTTAGCCCTTACTCTTGCCTTCCCTTCAGACTTTTTTCTTAACCCGAAAACGAGTGCCACAAGGTGTGGCAGGGGATTTTCCGGAAACTCGCACACGGTCCTGCCCAATCTTTTGCTACGTTAAGAAACCCGGCTCAAACTCCTAGCTCCCTCGTTTGGGGGTGGTGCGTCACGACTGCTGGGACCGCTGATGGGACCTTAGCAACGAACGGAGGCACCCCATGCGAGCAAGAAGGTTCCTTGCCGAAACCCCTAGCGGCGGCGAAACTTGAAACCGGCACAATCCCAAGTCGTCCTGGGACCTCACCAAGAAAGCCGCTGCTGATTCCCCCCGCCATCCCGTGCACAGAGGCAGGATCGCGGAACGATTGCTACGTGTCACCGACTCTTGGATGGAGACTTCAGCGCGGACCAGAGACTGAAAGGAGGCCACCCAATCGGGAAGCGCCCAACCGGTGGTGGGTGTGATTCGAGGCGTCAAGGAAACTTGGAATAAACCGTGTGTGGTGCTGGTCTACGGAGGACGATCGCGGCAAACCCAGCGTTCCCGACCGCTCATTGCATCGATCTTATCTGGAAGAAACCTTACCGCAATTTGATTCGTCACTCCCATCAGGACAGTCCTCACTGAAATCGCACAGCCTATCAAAGCCGATGCAAAGGTCGCCTCCGCAGTGGAACTGAAGATCCGTGCAATTCCCTTGGGATGTCGCATCGCCTACATGCGAAAAGTAGATTTTGAGAGTGTCGGGAACCCTGTTCAATCACCGCCGCACAACATACCATAAAACATGCACGGTTCGTTCGCTGTCACACAGAATTGCATGTACAGAAATGTACGTATTAACATCTTTATCATTATAAAATATGCAAAGCCAGTTCGAAGGTATTTCTAAGATCCTCTGTTACTTAGGCTTTTCCCGGTTCTTCTATGTAATTTTCATACATTCATCATCATTATTGCAATCATATTACTAATTTCAGTGATATCAGAATGATAGTGAATATTAATGCTGACAGCATAACAGCTCAGGAAAATGTGCTCGTTCTTTGGGGTGACTGAGGACTTTGTTCCAACAGATGAAGCTTACCACTGCGTTCTCATTACGTACTCTTTGATGTAAAGCAGCATCAACCGCAATAAGGTCATTCTTTATCCTTCCTGGATTCACCAAGCTACCGGAATCGGTCGGATTGGGAGAACGAAGCACAACCCACGTGCAGGGTGATCTTTTAAGGGGAGGCTGAGAAGGCAACCAGTTCCCTTAATGCAGTTCCAGGATCAGCCAAAATAGGCACGAGAAAAGGATGCCTGCTTGTTCTAAGACGGGACTTCCGTCCCAAAAGCATAGTCACCGAGAAACGGTAAGAGAAGTGATGACATTCACTCACTCATTCTTCCGACTCGGAGCTAGACGAGAGCTCAGACACGGAATCACAGCCGGCGGCAACACTTAAGTGGCAATGGAGGCAAATTCCATGCAATTTTTCTTTTTTTTTTTTAAAAAAAAAAAAAACCCCTCTGCGCCGCAGATTCACTTTCTTTTTTAGAAAAAAAAAAAACCTCATCTACTGAAAAAAGGGAAAAATGAAACCAACAAAAGTACGAAGGCTGAAAACGGCCGAAATAGACAGCAACAAAAAAGACGTCGTTTGGGGGAGCCGCAGAAAATGCTTTCGCAGATCTTTCCACTGCACCGTTCAATGTTGAATCCATCAGCTTTAAGCCGTCCTCTTCTATCGGGCTTTCATATTAGAATAACTCCATCCCTCGCAGGACCATCTGATTGGTAAGCCTGCCAACTGGCTCGGTGTATTTCCTCCGCAAATCTGGTTGCGATCCTCCTGCTAGGAAGAATCGGCAGGCGCGCACCACAGACAGACGCCACCCGTTCACAAAGCAAAACAGAGGCATCTGCTTGCCTCTGCCTCCCTCGGGCAGCTGAGCAACCTGGACCAGGTTGCACCAATACTTCCATCGAGCCCTTCCATCTGGGCCCTCCAACAGCAAGACAGATTCGCCGCCTACTCGGGCAGCTTTACGAAACCAACGGTCAGGACCTACGATCTGCTAGGGTTTCTCGGAGAACGTGGCGGTATCAAAGGCGCGGAAGCTCAGCCTGCTTAAAGCCCTGAGAGAAGAGTAGACGCCCTGCTCGTCGCGGGACTGCCCCTTCCTGCAGACCGCAGGGACTGGCATCGAAGAACAAAAGAGTTCCGCTCAGAACGAACCTTCCGGAATTCGCTTGAATGGAAAACAGGGAAAAGGATGGAACGCGGGATCCTCACAGCGAAGGGTGGGTAGCTCAAATCCTTCATTGAGCCCGCCCAGGTCCGTTCTTCTAGCTTTCCACGTGGTTCCCAGCGCGCGCTCTCACACGAGATCCACAACCCTGACAAGCATCCGGGTCCTCACTCTTGGAGGACCGCAACGCGAAGACATCCCAGCCTCATTCTCGGAACGGCTGCTCCTCAGACACGAAGGAATTCCAAATAAACCTCGGTGCCGCACCTGCAAGAGCACGCGCGTTTTTTTTTTTTTTTTCCTTTTTTTTCGGAAGATGGGGGGGAGGAGGAAAGGGGGTATTTCGCGGGGGTTCGCCAAGTGCTGGAGAACCGTTCGCCTCCTTAGAGGGGCTCGCAAAGCTCTTCTACCAAGCTTCCCATGCCACCCAGACATGCGTGCCATTCTTCAAGTTATAGGGGATAAACCCCAGAGTAGACCACCCTACGAATCCGGGAAGGCGCCGGAGGGAGTGAGTCTTTCTGACGCTTGGTAAGGAACCCCGAGGGGACACTTCCCGATTTCTCTGAAAGGGCACTTCCGAAGGGGGCATCAGCAAGCTCCATGGTACGCGATGGAGGGTCCCCCAGACGGCACCTGGAAGAGACTCCGGAGGGTGGACTTCCGATCCCGGCCGGCCAACGGTGTCATCCGACTTCCACCGTGCCATACCCGAAGCCCACAGGCCAAGCAGAGTCATCGTGCGGGAAGGGGGGGGGGAAGGAATCGAAACCCACGACACACCTCACGCTTTCGGCGTCGACCCTTTCCCGGGCGGGATTCGAACCCACAGCGCTTGGTACTGCGCGTGGAGACCTCGGCCACGCGGCCTCCAGCGCGAGCAGGTGGCTGCGATCCCACGCTCGTGGTTCTCAGCAGCGAAAGCCTCTCCGAGTGGGAGGTAGGGGGACTGAACCTGCCCGCAAATCCCTCACCTCGGCCAGGAGCAGCTCCCGCCCTTGCACGTTGTTGGCGTCGCCATCAAGAGCACCCACCCTTGGAACTCCCGTCGCCAACAACATGAGAAACAACGACGACGACGACGCTATCGGAGACCGTGGACACGCAGAGGAACTGCGGCGGAGGCTGCACGAGGCATACCCCCCCCCCCCCCCGTCTTGCTCCTCTTTACCGCGACTCTTGGAACCCTCTGCGGTAACCACAGGGATGCTGTAAGACTCCTCTTTATGCGGGACGCGCCCTGCAGCTAGCTGCAGCCATTTCAGCACCTTGCTGCCTCCGCGGGACGGTGGCTGCGTGGAGCGACGCCAACGGAGGAACTAACGACAGGAGTGCCATCCACCTCGCTCTTCGCTTTCTGCGGATAGCGGGCAGATCGCCCCACCTGGATGTCAGTAGCAAGCAAGACCCTCCCGACAACCTCCAAAAGATGCAGAAGACCGTCCCCCGTAGACTGCGATCCCTCCCCTCCCCCAAAGTCGTTTGCTTTTGTCTTTTTCTTTTGTGTTTGGCCCCTCCCCTCTGCTGCTGTGGAGGACCTCACCGGTCTGCGAACCGGTGAGGCGTCAGGTTATATACGAAGAGGACGCCCAACCACGCAAACCGTAAACGTTTGTTTCATCTGTAAATAAACGCCCGGCGTACCCGGGTGAAAAATTGCGCCTCTTCAGGTAGCTGCGAACCATCCGAACAGCTCTTTGTCATTTGCAAGAAGCTGCAGAGAGGGGTCGCTGCAATTTCACCATGTCCTCTGAGCATTCCCGTATTCCTCAATGGGAGGAGATGTACATGCGATACTTACGAGGAAGTTATCTCTTCGGACGGGGCCCGCTCGCGAATCGGTACTCCGGGACTCCGAGGTGGACGACGCTCCGCAGGAGATGGGAAGATGCGTTAACGAACGCGAAGCGGCGCTGCAAGTGCCCAGCGTCCGGCACGGCCCGAAACGCGCGCCTGGCGCGCCGGCCGGCACACCCCGCGAGCAGCCGACCGCGGACCTGCGCATCAGGGTCTCCAAGAGACCCCCTCTGCCGCTTAGAGCCGCGCGCAGCGCCGAAGGCAGCGAGGAGCGAGGATACCCTGGTGAAGAACGGAGGACCCAAGAGGGTCCACGGAGGTTGCCGGAGGCGCGCAGGCAGGCAAGACGGAGGAGAAAATATATATATATATATATATATATATATATATATATATATAAAAAGCCCTCGTCTCGACAAGGGCGCTGCTTCGAGGGGATTCCCTCCGGCGGGCCGCAGGAGTGGAAACCGCTCTTCCGAGAACGGGCGGAACTTCGTCTAGAGGCGGACGAGCCGCTTCCTGGGCGAGCTCCAGGCGACGGGAAGTTCCCGACTCGACATTGCCTGGGAGGCATCCTCGCGCGCGCGCTCTCATCCTTCCGCTGGAAAGGGGGGAGAGAGGCGGACGGCAAACGTCGCCCCGGGTCGCGCGCGCGCGGGACGGCGATTCCTGGGACCTCTTGGGGCGGGATCCTGTCGCCGTCCCACCTATCCCCTCCCCCTTCCTTGTCGTGCTCTCCTGCAGGGCGTCGTGACCGCGCGGGCGGCGAAGGGGAGAAACCGCTTCCCTCATACCTTGCCTGTATGAAGCCGGCAGGTCCCTCTCCGCGCCTTCCGTACGGGCCGGAGTTCCCTCTTCCTGTTCCTCCTCGTCTCGGAACTACCCCTCCCTCCCATCTTCCCAGTAAAGATGGATCGCAGACGATCCCAGGATGCGCGCATCCGAGGCAGTCGATCTTCCCTCGGCTCGGCTGCTTTCCGGTCTCCATGGATCTCCCTAAGAAGGTTCGCGGCTTCGGCGCCAGCAGCGACGGCGAGAGCGCTGCCAGTGCCGCCAAGCTGCACGACACCCGCCAGCCCGTGCAGCAGCGCCGCGTGATCAACCCAGGGAGGAGAGGGGAGGAGGGGGGGGGGAACTTGGAGTAGGCACAGCGTGCCGTTTTTGGACAGTTTCTCGGGGCGTACCGCGTCCTCCAAAACTGGCGCGCCCCACCCGCTAACTTTTCCGAGGAATCGCACCATTCCGGATGTCGTGCACACTACACTCGTTCCGAGCGAGCACGCTCGCGCCGCGCGGGCGCGCGCGCGGTGGCGGACCTGGAAAGCGAGACGTTCTGAGAACGGCCGACAGAGGGAGGCTCTGGCATCTGCCGCCGCCAGTGTGTGCCGCGCCCGCGACAGCGGGAACGCTCCAGCTCGGGATGGTCAGAGGGTCAGCGGGACCACCGCCTCGTCGCCACGGATTCTCCCTCCCTGCGAAACGAAAGGAGAGGAGAGCAGGAGCAGGGATAGAATTTGGACCGGTGTTCCTGGGGAGGGGCGGAGGAGAAGAGCGATGCTCACACACTTCCGATGTGGAAATCTCACATGACGAACTTGCGACTATTTTTTCTTTTCCCTCCCTGGTATCCCTGTACAGCATGGAAACAACCCAGTTCGCATGCTGCCTCCGAGGACATGAACCGCCCCTGCTGCCGTAGCCTATTCAGGAATTCGGTTCCAGAAACCATCTATGCCGAGAGGGAACGCTTGCTTACGTGGACACCGTTTTTCGTCGGACCCGTCCTTGCAGTCCTCGAAGCCGTCGCAGACCCACACCAGTGGCTGGCATTCCCCGTCACACTGGAAGTTGCTATCCGGGCAAATGGGATCTGAAACAGAAGCTGTTGGAGTCGAGTTCCAGGAAAGAGGCGGCTGCCAGCGCAGCAGCCATGGGGGATGGCGGTACCCCGAGACGCGCGTGGCCCGAAGCGTTTCTTTGAGGACATCGAGGTTTTTTTTTTTTTCTTTTTTCGAAACACTTTTTATTTTATGTCTCGAAAAAAAAGTCATTGAAGTCTTGGGGAAAAAAAAGAAAAGAAAATCCGATCCACTAGCAAATAGGTGGTCACTGAGGTCTTTGGTTTAGGCTTTTGGTCTTTTCCCCTCCCAGCTGTTTTTGTCTCGTGTTTCATGAACGTCATTGCTCTCCAGCAAAGGAAGCTGACTCCCTTATCTCTGTATTCGTTTTCCCCTGAGCCCGCCCGTGGCACCGACGACCAGAGAAAGGGAATTCAAGCCTGGTAGTCAAGCCGAAGTCAAAGGGCGTCCATGTGACATTGAAAAAAAAAAAAAAACAGTTTATCAGGAACTTGAAATTCAGGAAACCTGCGATCGTTGTGCCCGAGACCGCGGCTCGCAGCGCATCTGGGGTCAAGCGGGCACGAGGCGTCGCCTCTCCGCCCATGGCCGCTGCCTAAACTCTGTGGACGCCTGACGAACGCGCGTACTTGATTAGGGTAAGACGGCAGGGAGAGCCAGGATCCAAGAGGTCGATGGGAGCATGGGTTCCCCAGGACCTCGAACCACCACCCAGACGGGTTGGGTCGCATCGAGACCGCCGACGCCGCGCGTGACCAGACCCCTTGAAAGGGGGACAGCGGGGCGAGTCGGCAGAACCTCAGCTAAAAGAGCAGCCGGTTCCAGCGATCCCCCGAAACGGTGTCAAATCGGTTTCTGGGGGGGAGGGAGGGGGGGGCTCCCGTAATTGGTTACCGTTGGCGACTCCTCGGAAGTGGTTCGGGGGGAAATTTGGAGGAGCGGAAGCCCCCACACTTCCCATGGGAAAGCCACTCGAGCATCCCCTTTCCAGGAAAACACGCACGCAGCAACACATGCGGCGGTCCGACCGCGATGAGTTTCGTAGAAGGAGACTGCTTACCAGAACGATGACGGGGTGTGGTTGCCTGGTCCACGTATAGCACGCAAAGGGTCAGCCAAACGAACACTTCCGAAACGAGCATGCTGCGTCTCAACTACGGCACGCTGACCGGTGCCTTCTACACCTCCGAACAGCAGCCTCCCGTTCTCCCTGGCTTTTTCTACGACACACAACACGTGCCGGCCCCCTCCGGATACGAAAGCACTGCAGGGCGACGCTCGCGGAGTGGCCCACTCATTGACAAAACTGTCATTCCTCGGCTAGGTATATAGCTGAAGGACATGACAATCGCACGACTTCCCTATGACGTAAGCAATACTCACGCGAAGCAGTTCGGCCCCAAAGAAAGGAAGAAGTGATGCAACGCGCGCGGCTTCAGGAGTAGTGGAAATGCGCATGACTGGGCCGAATACGTGGGGGAACACCCAGAGAAGAGTCTCTTCTGGAGTTTGCAGAGAGTGCAATCTCGCGTGAACGCGGAGGCTGCGATGCCGCTCCGCAGAGATCGGATTCAGACGCACTTCTGGGAGCACGGAGGCGCGGCAGAGACCCAGCACGCAGAGGAGGAAAGAAGGCCTTCTCATTCTCACCAAATTCCTCGTCGGCTTCCCACTGGAGACGACGGACGAGCCCTGACCACGCCAGGCGTTCTCGCGCGAGATAACCGGGAATTCCCGGAGGCGATCGCGATTGGAAAATTCACGGTGCAGGATCGAAGGGGGGTGGGAACAACTCCTCGAAAAGGGAGCCTAAAAAAGCCTAAAGAACCTGCACTCAAAAGAAGCTCGTTCCGGGAGCTGATTCCAGACACCAAGGCAACCTGCACCAAGCACATTGCGGAGTTGGTTCGCGTCCGAGGCGTTGCCCAATCAATGACTAGCTTATGACCTTTCTGACTATTCAAGCGTGAACTTAAAGGTGCTGGCTTTCGCATCACCAAGAAAAACCAGCGTTTCCCGATTCCTCGAAACCTTCTAATTCACAACGAGTTCGCTAAGTGGATATGTTCCATCTAGGTCAATGGCGTAAGGAATTCGGGGAAGGGGAGGGGGAACACCTCAGAATTAACGGTTTTTGGTGTAAGTCTGGAATCGCATGATTGTCCGAGCCAGGAAATTCCTCTTCGAAAAAATATGCCCGTAGCAATTCCCATTTCGATTCCTTAATGTGCAGCCTCCGTGATGAATCCAAATCTCTAGACTCGGAACTGGCCGGCGCCCCACGCTGCCGTATTCGTCCAGCGGGTTGGATGACCACGTCATTTAGTGTGGAAACAACAAGGACTCGTTCTTGTTTTGCTTTGTTCTGCTTGTTTAAAAAATGATAGTAAGTTGAATTAATCAGCAAAGGAAGCGGAAGGAATTGAAGAGCGGCGGCTCGTGTTGACTTTCGTGTCACCGCCGATGGTAATTTCACGTGGTGGTGGGCACGGGTAGCGCGAAGAACACAGTGGCCGTCGTTGGAACAGCAAGCACCACCGGGGGGTGAGGTCAAGCCGACGGTTTTCCAGGGTCACCAGCTGGACTTGGCGCTTCTGTATCAGGTTGAAATTTCGATTTCGAACCCACTTCCTTCAGCACACGTGAAAATATCGCCGATATGCGCTTTGAGACGTTTGAGACGTCTGAGTTCCGGAGGACGTTCGTGTGCCATCAAGGAATCCAAGGCATTTTTTTTTTTTTTCTTTAAAAAAAAAATCTTTGCACGAACTCAAATTGTACATATACATTTACCGACGAACGTGTGTCCTGGAATGGGTAACGAGTGGATTATTTCCCTTTGCTCCCAAATCTCATTTGCGTGACGAGAATTCGGCACACATCGAAGCTTCGAAACTCTCAGCTTCTTTGACCAATCGGAGGTTTGCTTTGAGCGCGCCAGAATTTTGGCTTTCTTTCCTTTTTTTTTTCTGAAGAGACGTAAAGGTAGGATGAGCCGAACCAACTTCTCACCTTGAACCATCTTCATGAAGCTGTAAGTGCCGTGCTGCAAAAAAAAAAAAAAAAAATTACTTACAGACACTTTCAGTCATGATAGAGTGAAAACCTGATTTCCTCTTTCAAGAGATGACTGATAACTCACTGCAACAGTGATGTAAAGAATAAGGAAAAAATAATACAATACGCACAACTTGCATGTTTTTTTTTTTTTTTTGGGGGGGGGGGGTTCATACTTAGGAACAGTTGCATAATTCTGTTTGCACCGGGAGGTCACGATGATGCCTTGAAGGCTTCTTGCATGAATCTCCAGGAGTAGCCGGATGAATGATCGAAAGTTCGCATCAAGGTGCGCCACTGAAGACGTTGGCGTGTAGCAGATGCAGTTCCCATCGTTCGAGGTGGCCAAAGAGGTTGGTCCATTTGTCAGCATCAGGTAAGACGACCGTTTCTGGTAGGGAATTGCGTTTATTGTGTTTCTGTCAAAGAAGCTCCACGTTTCGAAAAGAACAATCCGTCACTAATCAGGGCATCCAGCAGACGATAACGAAGAGGGTGCCTTTCGGTTCCATCGTGGCCCTTTAAGATGGATTGGTTTGATGCAAGTGCCCTGAGGTTCAGAATGCTTCTCTGTTCAGGTCGCCAAGATCCAAGACCTGTGGCAAGCTTGACCTTTCACTGTCATTTCCTCGTTCATCTCCGGTAGAACTAATCCAGGATGGAATAGACAAGCATAACTTGGCGAGGCAAATCCCGTGGGAGCTCCCGCGGAATGACCAGCTTTGAAAATCGTGGGACGGGGATGAGACGGAGGAGAGGGGACTGCGCGTTGCTGGCGCAAGGGCAGACTGTTGACAGAAGAGTCACGACCAAAGTGAAAAAGCTTCACTGCACTCACTGTTGCCTCAAAGGCTTTCTTCATGCATCTTCAGAAAAGTGTAGCCGGATAAGTGACCGAAAGTGTTGTCGTTGTCCTGCTCACTTGCTCACTGACCTCTTTAGCCATCGTTTCACAATGATGCCGTTGTTTACGATCACTCAGTAGAAGAACGCCCTTCGAAAAGAAGATTGAGAGGCTGAAAGCTCCAACGACTCTACAAGTACCACAACATGAACGCTCCTGTTGAATTTGTCAATTGTGTTTGCTGCAGATATTCGATAATTTTGAACGTAATACTGTCCATCTCATCAACTGATGCTACTTTCAACTGCGATTGGCTGCTATACCACAAAAGGTTAAACCTTCCTCAGTCCCTTCCTTCATATAACCTCCCTACTTATGGGCAGCAATAATTTTTTTTCCTGCACAAGCCTCGTTCTTTTGATGTTGCTATTTTATTCATTTCATCCCTTTCCGCTATAGATAAATATATATATATATATATATATACTCTGTTTGGATGTAGAAACAGTAGATAGTTCCTCAATTTAGTGAACGTATTACGCGCGTGATCCCGTCTCTCCCGTTTGATCGCTTTGCCTTCTCGGGAAAAGGCTTGCTGGAGGGAACTTCCCCGGCAGAATTCATCAGCATCTAAGTATTGATGGACTGACGAAAATCTCTCCAACTTGGAAAAGCTTTCCTCATTAACCCTTTGGGCGTTATGGGCGCATCTATGCGTTTGGCGAATGTTTTTTACCTCATACTCGCGACACAAGGTAACACTATCAGTGTTTGATATGGCCTCATACACTTACTTACGTTCCTATAATTCCCTTAGCAACGACAGTTAACAAAATTCTATTACATCGGCCAATTCATTCTCGCTTTCTCAGAGAGCCCCCTCTGAAAAACTGAAAACAGCACACTATTATAGTTGTGCCGAGCCAAATACTTGGGGGTAATCGTCAGAGAGGAAGACAAAGCAGAGGACACTTAATGGCGGCACATCCTCGCCAAACTGAGGGAGGAAACCCACCTGTACGGGGAAGGGGGCAACCTCTCCTTCAAAGACAAAGCCAACCTCTGGAACGGAGCGATGACGCCGAAGTTTCCCTTCGCCACGTCCTTTGCCAAGATCCCAGAGAGGGTGGCCGAGGAGTTGGGGCACATTCAACTCCTTGGATGGGACTTGATCTGGAGCGAGAGAAGACCAAAGGTGAAGCGGAAGAGAGCCCGTGTCTCCCGAGGACGGAAGGGGACACCGGCATGTGGGAAATCGCCCATGTCGTGAAGCTCCAGGACCTGAAGCTCCCGGTCCGCTACGTCAGCGAGTGCAACGAGTGGCCGTTCGCGTTCCACAAGGCGCAGGCGAGGATGCTGCTGGGAACCGACGGCCTCATGTCCGCCATGTCGCGCGAATCCGGGCAGTGGAAAGTCGTCGTGATGGCGCTGAAGCTGAAGATCGCCCCGAGAAGCAGGGAACTCTGGGACAGGGAGCTCGCCAAGGTGATCCCGCAGTTCATCGGCGTCCCTTGGGAAACGCAAGTTTGGCTCCGTCAACATGGCAGAGTGATCCTAGGAGAGTGCGAGAGACTAGCCATCAGCATCCACACGGTGCGAGTCCTCGCGTACAAGCATTCGACGCAAGGGTGGGTAACCCGAAGGACCCGAGAGCTCTGGCAAACCCAGGGAGCGCAGTGGTCCAGGGTGAGCCCGAGCCGACAATGTGCAGAAAGCCGGTTGCAGCCACCTCAGAGGAAGCTCTGAGCAGGACAAGCGCTGGGCAGGTTCGGCGAACCGGCAGTCTGCCCGCAGACCATCGCGGCGGTCCTCTGGAGCTCCTCGCTACTGCTGCACGTTCAGGATTGCCTCCTGATTTTTTATCACGGAGGCATCCTGTGCGGGATGAGACTCCGACGCTGGACCGGGAATTCCGAAGGGGACCAGCGTCCGGCCTGTGGATCGACTGAAAATGACCTCCACGTTTACACTTGCCGCATCCTTATCCGGACTGGAGTGGTGCGGCGAGCCATCGGATTCGACAACACCTCGAATCTGGACATCCTCCGAGGACTGTTAGAGGGCGAAGACGACGTGCCCCGATACAACCCCACCGTTCTGGTGATGGTCACCTTCTTCCTGAGGAGCATCCTCATCAGGGGGACGTAGCTGGCGAGGTCCCGGGATGTCCTGCATCAGGACTCTTGATGAAGGAAATCGGCATTCGTGCGTGTGGGGGGAGGGATTCCATCTTGGATTCTCCAGCACTGCCTGAGGATACTGTAGTGAGCGACCAGACACGGTCCAGTGACTTGCCCGCGAGGGCCGCAGTAACACGAGGAAGAACGACCGACGAATCGTCAGAGCGACAGTGCTTGTTTGTTTGTTTCTTGTGTGTTGAATCAATGCAGCCCACCGCTGGTCGGACTGGGGAAAGCACAAGATTATAGCTGTGGCGTATGTAATTTATTATACTGTACTGCACCCAAATGAGTTATTGATTTTATTGGAATTATAATTTTTAAATAAATATGTTTGGGAAAAATGAAAATATTTTATTTAATGTGGTGTAAAGTATTCTAATAGTAACTTTAACCAGCACTTTATGAAGTCAATCGGTACGCGGAAAGCAGTCCGTCCACAGGGATCGCCACTGCCCACAGGGTCGACTCGCGACCCGCGACAGAACGTTGAAATCTGATGAGCTCCGCACCCAAAGGGTTAAGATGGATTTTTTGATTGCCAGCTTTTAATCCCTGACAAGTAATTCGTGGACTTTGCATCTTTGCAAGGGAATCAACGCGCGAGAGAAACAAAAACTGGGAGAGATGAACCCAGGAGAGGCTGCGGAGCTCGATACTCTGGATGAGAAGATACTCTGGACACTCTGAATCCGAGGCAACAGTGAGCATTCGTAGCTTGATTTTATTTTATTTTTTTGTTCCTTCATTCTGTATTTTCCACTGCGGTGGCTCTTGAAGTTGTGACGAAAGAGCGGAGTGTGTGCGTGGTCATACTTGAAAGATTTCATTTCTGATCCATCTGATGATCTCTTTCTTCTGTGAAGAGGTGTTAAGATGGCTGAAAAAGACACACGAGTCCGAGCTGATGTACGGAAATCATAACGAATGTATTCTTGAATGTATTCCTGAAGTCTGTATCGGAGTTCACCGTTTCAAAGCAGAAGTCGAATGACTAGGATGCACGGAGACCAGGATTTCCCACAATGTTATTCAGAAACGATGCGTTCATCACTCATCATGAATAGGGGATCAGTGATACCTGGGGGGAACAGTGGTCCGCTGGAAGAAACTGTTTTGGGAATAGCACATAAACAGCAGGTGGTCGAACCTCTTGAATAGAAAAATATTATTGTAAAAAATGTGTACAAAAAATGGTGTATTGGGTTCTTCAGTTTTCGCTATTTTCCTCCCACCTTCTTTTGGGGGGGAGGGAACCTCTCTTCCCCCCCCCCCCGCTAGGCACTCAAGAACCGTTCGCCACCTTAGGAAGCTCACGAAGCTCATTAACACTGTCCACGCCACCCGAGGGTGCATATAACCTTCAAGTTATAGGAGCTGAACCCCGGAGTGGACCACCGTATGAACCCAGGAAGGCTCCGGAGACAGGAGTCCGTGTTCCTCTTACGCTTGGGAGGAAACCTCCTCTTTATTCTCTCCGGAGGGATTCCCCGCTTCGTGGGGGCCACTCCTCGTTTCCTCTCCTGAGGGAACCCTCAAGGAACAGTTGTTCCTCGTTCCCCCCTCTGAAGAGAACTCCGAAGAGGCGCTTCCCAATTTCTCTGAGGGACGCTCCCCGAAAGGGGTACCAACCAGCTCTATGGAAAGCGATGGAGGGTCCCCTTCGATAAGGTGAGGGACGGCTCCACTTCCGCAACCTGAGGGGAACACCGGAGGGCTCTTCGATTCCTGGAAGGACCCCGGAGGGTCGACTTCCGATTCCGGCCAGTCATGGGGGCATCCGGTTTCCACCAGCGCATGTTTATAAATGTTTATACCGTCGTTTTTATAAATAACGTAGCATGATCAAACGTCCTGCCGCAGACACGTATGTTTATTTCATAAATAAACGCCCCGGCGTGACCTGAAGCCTCCAGGCAAACCAGTGTCATCCTGCGAGGGGGACTGGGAACCCACGACGCACCCACTTCTCGGGGGATCGATCCTTCCTTGGGCGGGATTCGAACCCTCAGCGCCCAACTTTGCTTGCGATAAAGTGAAGACGGGCATCGGAAAAATTCAAACGGATCTCTCTGAAAGGTTTTGCGGTGAATGAGGATTGGGCGGACTCCCGATGCTTGCCGTGAAGGGGAAGCATGATACAGCACGTTTCGGTAGCAAACTGTGCACAAAGCCAAACGAAACACTGACCAACTCTTTTCTTTTCTTTTCTTTTTTTAAAAAAAGGCTAAATTGTCACTTGCTAGTAGCCCAGGTCATTATTCAAAGTTGTGATCTTGGAATTGATAGAATGTCGCTCCTCTGCCTCCCGCAAGGCATCACCAGAACGGCTACGTCACCGCATGCGTTGCACACAAACTCAATTCCGGTTTCCCCATCCAATCCGCGTAATTTACTCGAGCCGGAATCTGCTGCCTCGGTGGCTTTCCGGGAATCGCCGCCATGGCATCGAAGAGCTGTCAGGAGCCCACCGCATGGGGACCGGCTACCCAGAGCCCACGTCGCGCCCGTGATTTCGCGCAGTCGTCACAGAGAAACGACGCTCCTCAGCGCCTGGGACCCTTCGCTTGTTCCGGCCGCAGTGGCAGTCGAAGAGATCGAACATGTTGAGGACGTTGCAGCTTCTAGGAACAGACCTTTGCGACCAAAGGACTACGCTGGCACGCGGGCATGTTGAGCTGACTGCCCCTTCGAGATGAGCTCCTGCCGCCGTGGAGGTGGGTCAGACTTTCCCACATGTTCCGTGTCCCCTTCGGCTCGATTGAGAGTAAAAATGAACGCAGAGGTGGGACAAGTCTCTTTCCTGCAGCTGACTCGTGCTTCCACCATCATCGGCTGTCACCCAGGCAAAAGAATCCATTGGATCAGGAGGATGCCGCCCTGGCTCAGCTGATCGACTACTAAGCAAAGAGCAGCACGTCACAACAAGATAGGCGGCAATAGGAAGGAAGCGAATAGGAGGAAGCGAATGTACAGTTCACTGCATAGAAATTGTACGCTGCAAACACGCACGGTATTCACTTTTTGGCACTCGCATCTCCTCATTGGTTCGAGAAATAGGGTCACAAATATGCATTTCCCTTTGTTACCTAACTGTGCCTAGGTAACTTTTATTGCTGTTAACGTGTACAATTACATAACTGGTTGCAGGGGGGCTCTGGACATTCTTTCGCAGTTACTCCTCTGCTCACTTGGGGCGCTCCTCGCCCCCCCTTCATGGTGCTTCCTCCGCTTGCCCGCTTTCGTACGGTGGGAGAGGATTGTCTGGATTCTGCGGCTGGCTGCCGCAGAATCCAGACGTGGGCTGCATGGATGTCACTTGGGTACCGGATACACGTTGCCCACCATCCGATGTCTCCGTTCCACCAGCTTCTTCTTTGGTATTCGTAGATTTTCACACACTTCTTAACTCCTTCTTCACTACTATCCCATGCTTCCAGAGAGCCAACGATGAACGCACGTACTTTGCTTTGCTTTCCACCTTTCCCAGCTGTAGTGCTACGTCCTTGCATTTTCCTTCCTTAATCTTCCTGGCTGTGCTCAACGCCTCTTTTCGATTTTCGTATGGGCAGCAGATGCCTAGCACACATACAAGGTTTCCTTTTTTTGCACGACCAGATCCGGTTTTATAATGGAAGTTGTGCCAGGAACAAATTCTCTGGTTCAATGGGAAAGACATGCAAAGCCGGTTATTAATTGAGAAGCCGAGGAAGCTGAGCCGGATTTACGGCTCAGACTCAGCTGCTGACCCAAGGGTGCAGCTTTGAGGCGTAAGAAACAAGCCGCTTTTAGCATCTTTAGACTCCCGACGGAAGGCTCCAGGATCTCGAACACGCGGTGAGCTTTCCTTTCTGAAAATTCTCTTCCTCTTCCGGTCCTTCTGAATTCCTTTCTCGGGAGCGCGGTTTCTCCAAACACAGGCTGTGGTGCTGGAGGTGTTTATGAAGAACGTTCTTCAGCAGCCTCCTGCTGTCTCTGGCTCACTATCCCTCATTGAGAACATGGAAGACAGGGAAACTCCATCCTGATAAAGCTAGGGAAGGCTAATGCGGAACCGGACGACTGCTTCTGGTACCTAATCGGTACTAGATCCAGAGAGCGAGCATCAGGTCCGTTATTCAAGCTCCTGTCGCTTTGGAAGAGTTGTTCACTTCTATCTGTTTTTCCATTTGCCTCTGTGGCTTGAGCTTTGATCATGGATCAGGTAAGCGACAGAGGAGGAAAATCACAGAGGCAGCAGACGGAAGAAAGATGTGCTTCCATCTCTTCCGCGTGGCATTCTAGTGGTAGAAGTGAACGTGGGAAGCACACCATGCTATAAATTAAATGCATAAAAAAAATCAGATGCGTTGAGGGTGCGGTTCGCTTACGATGAACAGCAAGGAATTAGCCTGCTTCTGTGGGTTTTACGAGCTCAGGAAGTTATCCCAAGTGAGCACCGTGAACATCAGGCTGCGCGGAAGCAAACAACTGGTGCGATGCCAACAGGGGTGCTTCCGCACTCAAGCACACAGCAGGAGATGCGCCGCAGGCGTTTCCATCACGCCCCCGTAAAACAGCGCGCATCCCATCTGAATGCTGCGTGAGCGGTTTCTCGCAACCGATGCTGGAAGCTGGAAGCCAAGCGGTGTTTGGTTCCTCCCATGAGCGCGCCGGCCGAGCTCCTTTTCTTCTTTCTATACCTGAGTGCACTCTGAAATGGTTCAGATCACTGAGCAGCGCAGAGGCTCAACCTCAGACAGTACATTGGATGTTACGTTTATTGCATTTGTTATATGTGTGGGAGTTATCACTCCATGGGAGCACTTTCGGTCTTGAAGGCTTCCTTCCGGTTTTGATGTCACGTGATTCTCCGATCCCACGTCGAACCAGAGGAATGCGACTGACGCGCCGCGAACTTTGAACGCAAATCATGGGCTCCGTTCCTTTTCTTTCAGATAAAAGGCAAGCACCCCCATCGACTTGTGCCTGCTCTACACATCGCATTCTTCTGCTTTAGTGCATATTCTGTTTTTGTTGTTGTTGCTTATTTTCCTTAACACGTATTTGTCAGCCCCATGATTTGCTCTCTTCAATGGTGTTTTCCAGCTAGAGGGGGTTTCCCTGTAACTTAGCTTCCAGATCTCCCAGCGTGATCTCAAGCTCATACCACACGGATCTGTCTCAAGCTTTTCATCACTATTCCAGCTTTAGTCAGCTGCTGGACAGCAACTCGACTTCCTCTTCCTCCTCCAGCCAGAAATCTTGAGCAACTACTGGAATTGGGGGTATGCCCACCTCGTGTGCACCATGCATCGCGTTCACAAGCATGGTTTTGAGGAGGTTTCGTATCCAAGAAACCACGTACAGGAGGGTTGACTGGAAAATCCACTGAAATCGGTCATCTTAATCTCTCAATGTCATGATCATCGTCCTTAGGCTTGGATGTGAGATCAACGAATGGAGATCACTTCCGTGATGACGCGGGGATGACTCGATCCAACCCACCGCAGCCCCTGATGTCACCGAGCCTGCCTGGTACGCGTGTTATCGTGCAACGAATCAACTTGTCTTTGTGGATGCCCAAACCCGCTCCTCACACCCATGGAGTCTTTGCGGGAATAGACGCGGATACCTCAGAATCTACCTCTCCTCCTCTATTCGTGATGACGACCGAACGCATGCCTTTCAAGCACCAGGAATCAATTTGCAAGCTGGCGGGAGAGAAGCTTTTTTTTGAGATCCTCCTCCTCCCAAGGATTCAGATTTCTTCCTTTTTAAAGACGTTTATGAAAATTATTCGCTGCTCCTTCCTCAGCTTCCAGGAACTTCTATCTTGAAAGTAGCTCTGCTAGTCTCCAGACTCGTTTCGACACGGCGTCCACTAGTGGCATCTGGCCAAATGTGTTCAAACCAAAGGATGGATTTGGGAAAGATAAACACGCGTCGATTTCACCTGGTCTGGTGGGGACACTGAAAACAAACAACGGGAAGCAGAACTTACTTATAGAGTGACCTTGGTATGCATCATGATGCACTGGATCTATTGCAGCTTCCGCATTAGTGGATATCTGTTTTCAGCCACTTTCCGAAAGATATTCCAGTTATTATAGGTCGTCTGCAGGTTCGTTTCTGTAATCACATTGAGTTACTTCTCTTTTAGAGATGCTGCTTATGACAATTAGCTGGAGGCGGAGAATCCAAGCTGGCTAAAAGTTTTGTAAGAGAAGATGGGAAGGCACGGTCCTTTCCTGTGGTGTCGAGGGAGGGGAGAAGTGTATGACTCCCAGCCAGGGGTTTGACGTTCCACGAGCGACTGCTAACTGGAAAATCATCCACAGAGCTTCTTCTCCGCATCCAAATGATAGTTTTCAGCATAATTTTCTTTTCCAGAGAAGGTTATCTAATTACTGTCCATTTCTGTTCTGGAAATGGTGGATTTTTCTAAAGAGAAAAATGAATAATCGAAATAACTGAAATCGGTTCCGAATTTCCATGTTCTTCGTCCAACTCGTTCCGACTCTTCTGCTGTTCTAATAGATTTCAATATCCTTTGCTCCAGTAGCTCATATCCACAATTTTCGGAAATGAAAAAAAAACCTGCGTCTTTTCAACAGCAAGTCATTCATTTGCTCAAGACTGGGGTCGGAAACCGTGCTAATCCTATTTAACGAGAGTAGGTTCGACCTAGATAAATTCCTTCGAAGGGTATGGAACACTCTCGATCGCTTCCAAGGAGTTTTGCTCGTTGAGGATAATCAACTGCACTTTTGATGCGAATTCGAATAGGATGAGGGCTGTCATGTTTCGAGACTTTCGAGAGAAATGGGGAGGGAGAAAATGACCGACCTGAATGCAGGTGCTTCTGCCGTGCAGCCTGCAAAAAAACGGAGGATGAAAAGATGCAACCAAAAGAACAAAACCAAAAGATACGACTTCCTTTTACGACAGAACCTTTTTTTTTTTTTTTTTTTTCCCTGTACAACCAGTCGTTATCCACTTTCGAAAGATATACATCCCGCCGTAGTTTGAAAGTCAAATGACTAAGAACAGCAGAATCAGCAGTTACGTGGAATGTGGATGTTTCTCTAGTGGCTTTCCATAGAAGGTGGATTCTTGCGAATGCCACGCTTTGGTGCTACGCAGACGCTCGACCATGCAACCCGAAGAAGACTAAATCTACGAGCTAAAAACTTCGTGGGACGGTGCCTTATGGGTTTAGGGGAACGAAGGTCAGGTGGGACATCGCAGAAAAATGAGCTGGCACCGAGCTTCCCACTTTCGAAGAACCTCAGCGTCCGCGTCTGTGGTCCAAGTTCGTTGTGACACTTTCCGGGACAGTCGTAGCAGTATCTGACGGTCTTTGTGTCCAACTCGGGTTGTTTTCAATCTCTCAAAAGACAAACCTCAGGTGGCAAACCCCGAAACGCACGCCATACTTTTCCCGATGTACCATTCTTCTCGGCAAAATGTCGCGTACAAGTATGTTTCCTGGTGCTGCTTGCCGTGTCTGATGTTGGATGAAAGAATCGGAACGAGCAATTTTCCGTATCCATAAGTGAACTGTCATGAACAGTGGTGAATCTTTTAAATCATGCTGGCACGAGACTCGCTACTCTGATGACTTATTAATCCAAGAAAGTAATTGCAAGTCAATTTGCAAGCCCTTCCCTAGTTGTCACGAACTGTGCGTAACGCTATTTTTCCCATATGAGACTTCCCTCTCTACAAGAACTGACTGACATAATTCGCAGAGGAGAGAAATAGAATGTCTTTGATTCATTATTTGGTAAATCTCATGCTTCCAGTTTTCGGTTTCGGGTGGACCAAATCGGGGCAACAAGAAATAACGCTCTGCAATTGTAGTTATTGGAAGAAGCAACTCGAAAAAAAAAAAAAACTGGAATCCTGTGTAAGCACATGTGAAAAAATATTTTCGAAATTTTCATCGGATGTTTTGGAAACAAAAGTTTTTCGAGTCTTTCGGAGAGAGCCGCACAGGCTGTAGGAAAAGAAGCATTGTGTTTGCCAAAAGTCAAGAAGCCGATGAACATTATGATGTAGAAATGCAAATGGAAGCTCAGCTCGAAGAGAGAGGGAGGGAGGGGGAGGAATTGAAAACAGTCCTAAAAGAGTCAAGGAAACTGATGACACTTCCGTGTGCAACCAGTGGAAATGGCGAACATCCAAAAGAATAAAAGTTTCTCATCCAAATCAAAGATCATTTCCTCATTTAAGGAAAGAACTGTTGAAAGCATCGCAAGTTCTTTTATGGAACTGCTATTTATCCTGATTGAATCCGACTGGAAACACTTACACTCTCAACACGGAGATGGAAATGTGGATAGATTGCTTTGGAAAAGTCCTCCTCCTCACTAGAGTTTTACAACAGGTTGAAATCTCAAAGTTCAAAATCTTTTATGGTATGATGAAAGCTTTTGAATGCTGCAGAGTTTCATGAGGACTTGAACTATCGATTCTCTTCAAGACAACAACTGCTAGAATAATAGATGCTTAGCTATTACTTTACATGAATTAACATTCATAACAGAAATGTCCCATTGCATGTCTGATTCCCCGTCCCTTGAGTGTTTTTTTTTTTTTTTTTCTTTTCATTTCTTCTAAATGCGTTAGAATAGGGACTTCAGTTCACAGCTATTTTTTACGGCATTGTAAATAGTTTTGTGGACAATATCCGTACAAAAAAAAGTACATTGATATGTGTCAACGAATAGCTCAATGTAATTAAAATGGATCGTGTAAACAAAGCAACTGGAAGGTGTTTACAATTCAGTAGTGTTCAATGGCATATACTGAAATTTATGTACGTTCCACATGTTTATAAAAAAAAAAAAAACTGACATTACACTGCATTTTAAAGAAACGAGCAAGAATCAGTGTATATAAAATGGTTTGTCATGAGAGGAAGGATGATCTTTTAAAAAGCTGCTGATGGGAACGAAGCGACCAACGTGAGGAAGGTAAGTGCATTTTGGAAATTTAAGTGTTTCTGGACATCATAGCAAATGACTTTCACGTTTGGTTCATATGGAAGGTCATGTGGAAACGCTCCCACAAAAGGAAAAGGATTAGGCAGTGTGGTCCAGCTGGTGGGCGAAGGAGAGGCGGAAAAGAAAAACTGAAGACTTTGGCGGTGATGAGCATGGTTAGGGGATTTCGTACAACTGGTGGTCCACGATGACCTCCTTTTGTCTTTGTATATCGCTTCCTCGGTTCTTCCGAGGTCGATGATTTTCCTCATTAATGGTGATGAAACTTGGCAGCGCTCGTGAGAGTGAGCAGAAGGAGCAATCGGTGTCTGTCTGCACATGTAGATGCAATCTGTTGCAAGGTATAATTTACCTATGATTTGAGAGAGTAAACTAATAGAGGAACTGTGGACTCTTTGTCACCCTGGCCTAGATTACTCCTGAAACAGTGGATGTAGAAGGTGTATCTCGGCAAGAGATTATCAAGGCATCTTGATAATAGTAAAGCAACCTCGTCCTTATACTTAGAAACACAAACTAGTCAGAGTGATGCCGATCCAAAATTTACATACATCATCCCACGTAATTAGATCAAATATTGTACACAATTATTATTTTAATCTGTTGGATCATTCTAAGAAGAAAGTAGTAAAAAAAAAGAGTGAATGAGAGTCTGGAATCTGGATGTGTGTGAGGTAAAATCCAACGGGAGCATCTGCCCTCAGCTGGAATGGCAAAGAGATCAGGAGAATATTATGCGTGATCTAACATTAATTAATTTAATTAAGGATGGTATGCTGGCGATTTCATATCCCTAGCTATTGATGAATCTGAACAAATGAAGATGGGCTTCGTTTTTAAGAACGTAGGCATCAGAGGAATGGATAGCCTGCTTAGATGTGTCCTCTTTTTAGAATTGGAATACGAAAATAAAACTGATGTTATAATTATGAAGGACTAAGTAATAAGGAGTTATGCGCATTAAGACAACATGTGCAGTTTGTAAGTAAGAGTAGGAGTAAGGAAGTGGAACAAGGGGTACAGTGGTATTACAAGCACAAGATGAAGAATTTGCAGCTGCCTCAAAGGACTTTCATTTGCTGAAATGAAAGCACCTTATGAGCTTTAGAAAAAAAGGATAGCAAAAGCTTCTGGAACGCATTACAAGAATTCATCCACTTCATTGGTGACACAAATAGAAGACTGCATTCGGATGTGACTTCTTTGTTTAGAGATTTCCATTCCATGCTTCGAAAAAAGGAAAAATCTGCAATACGTTGACGAGGAGGAAAGTGCCTTTCGTGCTGTGTGTTTTTCTGTTCGTCGGGGATGTCGACGCAGCCATGATGCTGCAAATCTTCGAAAGCGGACAACGAAGAATCAGTCTTCTCACCGTCAGGTCAATTGGGAATCCATGTGACCTGGAGAGGAAGTTCGCTGTTGTGGAGGCTTCAAACTGTAAAAGTTTGCAGGCTCGAGGTTGCATTAGCAGTCTGTTTCCTCTGATCAGCAGTAGGTCAGTTTGTGAAGGCGTTTTTGGCTTAATGCGTTCATTATGCTGAAAGAATTGATTCAAGCATTTTTGTAATGGTTGAAGGTATGTAATTCAAGGTCATATAACAGCGTGGTCTTATTTCGAAGGACATTGTAAGATGAGTTCACAGGCAAGGTCTTTCGAATATGATGGTGCTGATGAAATCGATGGGTGTGGGGGGGGTTAAGAGTTGTTCAGGAAAGAATTCCATGGATCAATTCTGCCAACAAGACTGGGGGGTACAAGACGGCACCTACGGCCACGTTAAGTGATATCCAGCGATCGATTGCCATTGAGAAAGGGTATGCGCTTCGTGTTATTGCCCCTCATGTTCCTGGGCAGCACATTTTCATGCCGGTATGGGTGAAAGAAGGTAATAGGCAGAGGAAAGTGCAATGGTGGGAACGGTGATGGATATGTTGCTTTCCCTAGCGCAGACATCACCTTGTGCAGTGCATAGGATTGCTGCTGCCACAGGGCAATAGGAAGGGAACGGTGCTCTGTAGGTTTGTGAAGAGCAGTGACGTGTCTGGAATGAAATAAGCAGTTATCTCTTGATTTTTCCGAGAGTGAGTCAAAAATAGTATCAGGACTGATATCAGAGCATGCATTGGGAATTTTGCTTTCTTTTATCTGAATATGAATCGGTTGTTGATTGAGGGATGCTTAGTAGCTGGTCATTCATGACAAGCAGTGGATTGGGCGGCATTGCCTACCACATTGGTACTTTTGAAGTGACGGAAGATGGCGCCTCGATTTCCTTGGCAGATTATTCACATCTCTAAGGAGTGATTTGTTCTGGACTTCTGATGCGAAGCTGATAATTTGTCGATGCATCCAGGATTACTTTTCATGTGTATCAAGCACCCATGTTCTTGAAAATGGGACAAAGAAATTTTCTTTATGAGGAAAGGAAATCCATTCAGTATACGTTCTTAATTTACGTCTTCTGAGACGATGGAATTGAGTAGTAGAAGAAGGAAGGACGCCTCTGGCTCAAGCTCATGAAGAATATTGAAAGGGAAGCTGAACTCGAACGGAGAGAAATGACACTCGAGAGCTTGCTTGAAACCTGAGAGCGCTCTTGGCTCGGTTTGAGAATGGTAGCGACAGTCCAGCAGACGATTCATCTGAGAGGACACCATGGAAACAGAATGTGCAGCACGATAGTAAAATGGAATGGGTGGGGCTGCTCAGCAAGAGAACTGTCATCTGGCTTACGGATTGAAAAAGGATGAAGTGCTTTGACTGGACGTGGATTAGAGTAGAGAGAAAAAAGATTGAGTAAGTGTGGGCATTTAAGGCAAGATGGCGGATGTGAAGAAAAGGGGGGGACACGTCTCAGTACTCTCGCTTAACGTGTAATAAGTTACAAAATCCGCACAGGTTTGATTCTGGGAACACCCAGGGGGTCCGTGAATACGCGAATGCATAGGAAGGACAATTCGAGTCATGGATAAAGAGGAAATAAAATAGGAGACGAGGAATCGGCCAAGCGTTGGAGACAATTTCCCTTCGTCGATGAAACGGCATGATGGCTAGTTATGGGTGCTGCAGAAAGCAGGTTGGTGTCCTGTGGCCACTCGGAATGGTGGCTGCATATTTACCCTCGCTGAAGAACGCTTCAGAGAAAGGAAATTCCTAGAAGAATGAAAATTACAGCTCTCGTGGTAAATACCGGCAGGAGCAGTCTTCAAAATGATGCAGTGGTTGGGTGAAAAGCCCTTTTCTCGTGAATTATGGGGGATGAACTGAATTGTTTTAAATTGACGGTGACCAGCCGAGTTTGTATCACATTTAGTGGTTTGGAAGAGGAGTAAACGTGCTGACGGCAAGATAATTGCATATCTTGTTATTTTATAGGTTTATAAGGATTGATTGGTTGGTTTTCTGAGGATAGAGTAGTCCCTGTGGTAATGACCGTGGT
Source organism: Raillietiella orientalis (assembly GCA_036172245.1). Lineage (NCBI taxonomy): Eukaryota > Metazoa > Arthropoda > Ichthyostraca > Raillietiellida > Raillietiellidae > Raillietiella > Raillietiella orientalis. Next base: position 4,229,051 of record JAYWIR010000015.1, read on the forward strand.
ATGGCAAGGGCATCGCTGCATATTTATTTTCATGATTTATTAGCTAGTTTTTTTTTCTTTATAAAACCCACATACGACTTCGTTTCGTTAACATGGGTTTAATTCTGAGACTTATGAAGAAAGGAGAATGAAAGTAGAGACGGTTGCTACTGTTTTCAAGTTCCCGGCTGCTCAAGAGCAATTGTGACTATCTAAGGGTCATATGGAATCATCTTCCACTGGTTACAATGGTTCTCGAGGAAGCCATATTAAATTTGGGAGGATGCGAGGTCTCGTATTTTCTTATTCATGAATATAGATGTGGACTATTTCAAGTAATGATATTATTTTCGATAATAAAGCCGTTTGTATTCGTTCATTGCAAAAGTGGGAGGAAAAACCGATGGAAACTGAGATCGATATGATCGCGTATTTACTACGAATAGTGTCGTCTAGGTATGTGCCTTTTGGTTTATGTTTCCTAGGGGAGATCGGTCTTTGAGTGGCATATCTGAAGATGGGGAGATTTTCAGCCTATCTGAAGGATGAGATGTCAGTTTGTTTAGCGGTTGCCAGTCGATCGAGAGCTGAACACAGGGAGAAACGAACCTGACAACCGTCACCATGGTGTTCAAGATGGAATTTAGGTGGATGGAAGAAAATATAATTTTGCATATCATTGAATCAAGGACAACAAGAATAGCTGGGAGTAGACTGGGAAAGGCTGGAGAGACGTGAGCGAGCAGTAGATTTCGATTTTCGTGTACAGTCCTCATTATGGAGTTGACTGGAATCTATTCGATGGCACAGCCCAGGCGAAAGATCTCACGGGATCGATTCGATCCTTTTGGTTCTGTTATTGCTAACGAGGTAATTTTTTTTTTATTGCTGTTGATGATGGATTTTATTATTGCGTGTATCATGATGGTACATTCTGTGCTGTTACGGCTCAGGAGTTTGAGGAAGAATGATAAAATATCGCTTTATAGGCAGCTCGTCGCTTCGTCTCCTTGACTGATGGCAGTTGTGCTTATGATGGCGCAGGTCAATCCAGCTATCAGCCTAACCTCACATCCTTGGCATTTCTGGATACGAGGAACGGCAAGTGTGTCGAGGCAGCACGAGAAGATGCCGGGGAAGAGGAGCCGCCAGACTCCGCTTCTCCCACGGCGTATTTTGAGGTGAGCGACCGTGAGGCAGAGACCAGCATGGGCGGTGCCCTCGGCCGGCCGCAGGGGTTGGGCGAGAAAACGATGCAAGCGGTGCCGAATCCTCGCTGCCAGCCCTGGGAACCCTTCCATGACGTAAAAAATTCGAAATTCAAAGAGTCCATCTGGTCATATTCGACCGAGGCCGTTCGTTGTTCCTGGCTTTGCCATCCACACGTTTGCAGACAACCAGGTGAAATCGCATGCACAAAGGATACAGCTGTTGTCCCTACAGACGAAGGGATACCTTCTTCACATGCGAATCGTTGAGAGCTGAAGTAGGATCTGGCGATCCGGTGGATAGGAGCAGAGTTGAGGATGATGCTGTTCCACTGGAAGAGTGACACCGGACGCTGAGAACGGCTACTCAAAGAGGAATGGTTTCTCTCTCAGCGTGCTGTGCCGCGGAAGGGAGCAGAAGGGAAGCCGTGCCGGACCGCAAGAAGGCTACTCGGAGATGCTACCCGGGTACGCCGGGACGTTTATTAAAACTTTCCTATGGTCAACAACATACGTGGTACAAGGCCCCACTAACGGCCACGCAACAACGGACCTGCCGGGACGCCGGGACGCAGCCCGGTATGACTCTCCTAGGCAGTGGAGGGGGATGGGGGAGAAAACAAAAATAAAAATAAAATAAGAAAAAAACAAAAAGAGTTTGGAGGGCCGGGAAGGGATCACATTTCACTAAGGGGAGGGCCCATCCTTTGTAGGATGCCCTCGAGGTCCTCCTTCATTCTACCCAGCTGGGGCCATCCGGTAGCTCTCTGCAGGAAGCGAACAGCATACGGGATGACGTCCGTTACGTTGCAATCTTCATCTTCGGCTCACTCCAGGCCGCCACAATACCACGGATGCAGCAAAGTGCTGCCAGGGCTGCGGCTGGCCTTAGGGCGTCCCGCACGAAGAGAAGACTGTAAACGTCTCTGGGGTTGCCGCCAACCGGTATCCCAAGGGCCGTTCCGAGACGATCCCACAGAATCCGGAGGGCAGGGCAGTCAACTATAAGGTGGTGGGGGGACTCCCTCTCCCCACACCTGGCACACTCAGGATTCACTCTTCCCCGCGTCCAGTGGAAGCGGCGCGCGTTGCAGGGTAGACCCTAATGCAGCAACATGAGCGCCGACTCTTGCCACTTCAGGGGAAAGGCTACTCGGAGCGGGATCGCAGAGCGAAGCAACTGGTGGCGCTGTGCGTCAGCAGATCGATGGGTGACTAGAAGGGGTCCTCCCCTACCCCACCTTCTCCGAAACCGAAATCCCTCCGGGAGATCGAAGTCGGAGCCGAGGTATCGACGCTGGACAGTGCCGCGCGCGAGCGGAAAGGCAAGAGCGCCCAGCCGAAAGGGCTCATCTTCCCGGAAGATGTGACCCCGCCGTCGAGAGCGTACGCCGCTTCTGCGTGCGGGCCGACCTCGCAGCCCCTCAGCTCGAATGCTCAGCGCGTAACGATATGGACGATAACGTATGGACGATCCCTGATGTCGTTTCGAACCCGGGGATTGTTTCTTGCTTGCCCCCCGTAGTTTGAAGGACCCCCAGATGAGAGCAGGGCTCTCATCTGGGGGTCAACGCCAACGCCAACGCCTTCCTCCTCCCGCTTTCGGATCGACCGGATGCGAACGGGAGCAGCAACGGAAAAGGAGGAAAGCCAAGGGGAGAGATCCTCAAAGGCAGAAGCTCGGACTTCATGCTCGACGGGACCAGCAGAGGCCTCGCCTAACTCCGTTTGCAATTCCAGAGATCGATAAGATCGGAAGAAACTTTTACGAGTCGGAACCCGTTCGAACTTATGCCCCGGTCCCCATCTGCAGGAGTTTTACGATGCGGTGCTGAAGAGGGAGGGAAGTAGGATTTTACGAGCCAAGAGGAGTCCGAATGGCTCTCCAAGGCAATCGCACGTTCTTGGGGCATTTCAGGGCGTTCCCTCCCCGGCACAAGGCCGAGACCGCCACATAGATCGCGCAAGTCCTCAGGATTCGGGAGCAGTCCACAGTCCATTAGAAGCCTTTCCTTTCCACGGTCGCTGCCTTTCCCGCTTTGTCTTTCAACGTCCAAGCGATGCAAGAAAGACACTTGCATTTCGCACCATGTACGGTGGAACGGGGCTGAAGTGCGTAGCAAGGGGAAGAGCAAGTACCCCAGTTGACGCACGTCTTTCGATGCTGAGAAAACCCGCGGAAAAGAACGAAGCACGAAAAGTGTGGATTTGAAATGAGGGATGCAGAGATGAAAGGGAATCACAGTTACGGTTTAAGAAATGAAGCTTGGGTTTCCAAATTTCCATTTTTTTCCATTTGTTTTTGCGTGTGTGTGGGTGGGTGACTACGAGACCTCAGAGATTAAGAACGACAGGATCTACGATTCTGCCTCAGGGAGAATCAAGAGATGATGAACCTTTGGCTAGTTGATCATCGACTCTTCAATTTTCTAAAACGACGGATGAAACTCACCTGGAAGTAAAATTTTTTTTTTTTTTATGTGTATTCTGCTCTCAGCATATGATGATCCTGTATATTCCTGGACATCCATTTTCTGATTCTCACTAACAAAAACAAGTGGAGGTGACTGACTTTTCGGAAACGTACAAGATTCATCCGATAAAGGAAGGCATCAGAAAGCATCAAGGAATGAGCGTGAATCCCCCGATCCGAGGAACGGCGATTTTCACACAGGAGAAGCGTCACTGCATCAGACTTTCTCTCCCCCTTCCCTGCCCCCGCAAAAGCAGCATCCAACGTAGAACTTGCAGGAAATGCAGGGAGAGGAGTGAAGTGACTGTGACCCATCAAATCAGAGTGAGTTCTATTGCTGAGAGGAAGTCCAGGAAGCACGCGACCCCGAACTGAACACGAGGTGCTCCAAAGTTTCCAAGGAAACGAAGGAGGACTCCCTCAAGTCCCATGCGGACCAGGTGTCATCTCTTGCCGTAGACGAAACCGGATCTGTGCCGAGAGAGAAATCGAACGCAGATGGCTCGCCTCATCATTCACCAAGAATTGAGAGCAGGAAATCACTTTCTGATTCGATGGGAAAAAAGGCAGTCGAAGTTGTGACTTCGGACGACTTTCAAGGTTCTGACAGACATTTCCCCCAAAAAATGGTTCGTGAAAGGTCCAAGGAGAGTCATGCAAGAGGTGTCAGACCAAAAGATGGATAGGACACAAGGCGCAGAGACGAATAGGGCGATCAAGAAAATATAAATTCCCTCATACCAAAAAGAAACCGTCGGGAGAAATATAAATATGGACACACGTCTGGGTGGAGCAACATTACGATGTTTCCGGAAGCTGATTCCTGGAGCAGCAAGTCTCGTATAATGCAAGGGACACGTTCCACGTTAAACGGGGGTTCGTACTATCATATGATCCATATATAATCCATAGGGCTTGTATAACGCGGATTCGTGTAGCACGGCGAAAAGATGGCGGCCTACGATCAAAGTAAAATGGTAAATCAGCCCCGTGGGGATCTTCATGTGTCAAAGAGCCAGTTCTTGAAAAGAACACGAACTGGCAATCAAAGGAGCTCGAATTTTGTTTTATCAGGTTTTCCTCAATAAAAGGGCTCGAGAAGATACGTTTTCCAACAACGAGGATGAATGATGGAGCCGAAGCCACAGAACCCTTCGGGTCCATTTAGTGACACAACTCGGGAAGCGTTTTTTTTTTTGTTCCGAGTTGAACGACCAACAAAAACTTCTGTTTTCTTTTGTGTTTTGAGGTGGAGTAACAATATGGTACTATTTTAACGTCTAATGTATATATTTTTCTCCTGAATTCTATTGTATTATCCACGTATAACCTATAGGACTCGTATAACGCGGAATGTATCTGCCGCCATATACAGTGGCCTACTGTATACATAATTCAGGTACCAGTCATCCCCCAAATAATTGATATCATGAGCGTGTTGTAATCCACGAAGACTAGATTGAGATGCTTCAACTTCAAATTGGGCAACGTGTGTATGTTGTTCTCTTTTCTTTATAGCTTTTATTGTATTTTCATTTTTGGTGAAAATGTCTTAATGCTTACCCTCCCCGCCTTATGAAGGAACCTATTCTTGCTTGCCCCCCGTAGTTTGGAGGGCCCCCAGATGGGAGGTAGGAAAACTTGAGCCAACGCCTTCCTCCTCCCGCCTTCGGACCTACCGGATGCGAACGGGAACAGCCACGGAGAAGGAGGAAAGCCTGACCTATTAATGGGCCGCATCTGTCTGGATTTGGAGTTGGTAAAATATTCGGCATGAGCCGGTTTCGAATCCCGAAATGAAAACGATTGCTGGGATCCTGAATTTTCGTCGATGCTTTGCTCTGTAAGGACACGGACAGCCATACCGGAAACAGCGGATTCATGAATCGTCTTCACCATGAAGAAGGCTTTATTTCGTTGATTTCTCTGTCGAATACGGCAGGACGCGCAACGTGATCAGGTTTTAGTAGGCAGTGCTAATTTTTCTCGTATCCCCGTGCCCCTTGCCCCACAAAAGAGGATACGCATGTGATGATCTCATCCCCTTCAAAAATAACAACAACAAACTTCCCCCCCTCCCCCCGGCAGATTTGCGGCACAGGCTGTTTCCACACCGCGGGTTCCTCTTCATGAGCGTAAAGGTCCCCCCCAACCACTTTACGTGCTCGTGAAGTGGTTGAATTCCTGGGAACGCTGATGAATCATTACGAAGAAGTGTCCTGTAGCCAAAGCAGCCACTGCCACTCTGGAAACCCAGCAGATGGACCCTGGAAATCCGAAGTAACGTGTTGATTAAGGACGAGGAGGAGTTTTTCCGGTGCTTCCAACGAAGCAGTGGTGTGGGTGGAGGAGGATGTAGTTCGATACCAACGAAACAGGAACTGCGACTTCCTGTTTAATTCACATAGTGATTGAGTGGAGAATATGATAAGCAAGTTGATTAGAATACCTCGAAGCTGGTTGATTGATCGATGATTTCAGGGAACGGTCCCTCTTGCAGAAGTAATTATTCTAGAGAAATGATCCCTGATTATTTGCAAAGGCTGCATCGTTTTTTCAGTGGTGTTTTCGTGATATCCGCTTTTGCTAGGCAAGTTAAAAGCAATTTTGGAAAATTGAAATGATTCCGGAAAGATACTTCCTTTCAGTAATTTCCTTTCATTTCCGTATCTAATTTTTTGTTTAGTGCCGTTTACTGGAGACTCAAATGATTCGTGAATGAAATTTCAAAAGAAAATACAAACAAGACTGTTTAAAATCACAAATCCTATGTATGATTTCATACAAGTCATGTCCCGGAAGTACCCTTTATTTCAGAATTTTGCTGGGAAGTGTGAGATTTGAAGCGCTCACTCTTCGTGGATACTACTTGGAATTGTATGAATGGTCTCGAAGGAAAAGATCACTTCGCAACAGAAGCATCCCGAGGAGATCAGGATTGATGCAGATCTAATACACCCGAAGGAGAAATACATTTCATCAACCATATATTGCGCGAACTGCATCCTGGTTTGATCCCAGGATTCTGCACCTTCAGCATCCTCGCCTCCTGTAACAGAACCAGAAATTTCAGCATCACTTGAACATGCACCTGCGTTTGCAGAAGCTCCAGAGAGAACAAGAAGATCTCGTTTCGAGGCAAAAGGAAATCTATCGCCAAGAAGAGATGATTAAACGCTGCATCAGTGAGAAATTTCCCGAAAAGGAAGGAGCACTCTCATTCCAACAGCACAGTGTTATATTCTGCAAGCAAAACGAGCTGTCTGCAAAACGCCAGAAAACGTCCCTGAATTCAGAAAGGGATCTCTTGAAATGTCGAGATGGAAAGTGAGGTCCCTGGAAGCATCTTCAGATCATTGCGTTGGTGTTATTTCGGGATCCGGAGCTGTCATGGCATCTGGGATATCCCCACAGGATACGGATTAGGGTGTTGCTCAAGTTATTATGGGAAAAGACTGCACTGCTGCTGGAAATACTTTGGGACTCTGTGCTCATCTTGACCTTAAGGGAAGAAAGCAGTGCGTGTCCAGACTCACTAGAATCACCGAGTAATGATCGTTCGCGTTTCGAGTTTTGGAAAGACGTACTTCCTGGTTTTCCTCGAAGGCATGGAAATACCGAAGAAGCAACCTCTTACCACGACGAGCTTGTACGTGATCTTCCGACGCTGAACGATTTCTGGAAGGATCGAGTGCAACCCTTAGGCGAACACGCTGGAGGCTTCTCCAGGAACTCCATGTGCCATTCCAGGCAGTGCTGTCAATCGACTGACCTATTCCCTGTTACTTCCCGAGAGAAGCAGTACTTCGAAAAAGAACGACGTAAAGAGTGATCTTCACTGCTGAGGTCTAAGACCGAACAAACCACAGCACGTGATGCATATGCAGGATTCTGAACGTGCACGGTTTTCCTGAAAGTTTCTTTGGAAAACATTTCCAGAAACCGAATCATTCTTCCTCGCTCCGTTTCGTGCAGACGAAAAATCGGCACGAAAATCCATCGGTTACTTTATGAAGGGCCCACGCTAGAATACGCCCTTGGTGACGAAGCATTGCTTTGCATGCTTGGAAAATGGAAAGGTGGAGCATAAAACCAGATGCTGTTACCGTATGGATAAAGGAAAGAATAAAGAAGGATTCATTAACGCGGATGTTACGAGGGAGTTGATTTGAAAACACCCCTCTTTCGGTCTTTATTTCTCGAGATGCAGAATTCTGTAAGATCCGGGAGAGTTTGTGATAGTCTTTCCTTGGTTCTGCATGTCTGTCGCTGGTCCTCAGTGTCCTTCGAGTACATCTTTGATGGCGCATAGATATCTTTCGATCGATCTCACTGCTTCACACCAGTAGAGATTCGTGCGCCCTGTGGCAAATAGCTATGTCGGAGGGGAGGGAGGGAGACGTCTAGATGCTTTTGCTCCTTACATAGATGTTGGAATCCATTCGCTGAATAGCAATCGAGATGAATTCAGATCTCTGAATTCAATGTACCAAGGGACTGGTAAACCTACAAGCGATGCGATTTTCAGCCTCTTCTGTCACTGAATATCGAAGAGAAATCATACGTCGCCAAAATTGAGGATGGACTAAACGGACGAAAGAGGATTTTTTGAGATTGGTTTTCTTGGGAAGGAACCACTGAACCAGTGTAACCCAGTCTTGGAATTCGACTGGCTCTGATTTCGCATTCATGTGCAAGTTCCTCCAAAAAGGCGGACCTTGGAAATTTCCTACAACGGGGGCGAGTTTCCAAGAACAAGCGACGAACCCTCATTCGGTTTGTGGTGTGTCTTTTTTTTTATTTTGGATTATTGAAAGTGTTTTTCGCCTCCATCTCACTCCCCATCTTGATGTGATGACTTGGTGACTCTAAAAACCGCCTACTGGAAGCGCAGGGAACTCAGGGTCAAATCGAAGTGTTGTGATCTGAATGGTGTGATTATGAGCCTCTAAATGCTCGGACCTGATGCTGTGGTAGACCTGTGGATTTTGTTCCTCAAAAAGAGTGCACATCAGATTTACATGCATTGATGCATCTCATTAGATGAAAAAAAAAAAAAAATCCAAGGGATGACTCTCCTTTCTTCTGGAAACTCCCTACACGAGCCAAGTGATGATTGCTCTTGATTTTTCGACTGACGTATTTTCTGGTCTCGAGCAGTCCTATATATGACAAAACGAGCACCATGGTCACTAAAGGATGAACAGCATCCAAAAGGAGATTCAGTGTGCATCATACGTATGCTCGTTGCAGATGAGATTCTTGGATCTTCTAATAAATCTTCCACGGGACTATTAGAGAAATGATGTGAGGATGACACCGATACCATATATCGCATGTGATGGTGCCTTTCCTGACGTCGATTAGTGAGAAATGGGAAGCAGCGGGGGATTTCTCTATCAAAGCATCTTGAGCAATTTTATTTTGCAAGGTCACCATCCCTTCCGTTCTCTTCTGACGGTTCTGACACGGCACTCAGAGCGTGAGATCTGCCTGCGCTAGCAAAAAGGATAGGAGAATATTTGGAGGCCGCAGAAGGATTTCGAACCGACGCTGACACGGCAGATGAAATTCACACAACCCCGAACTCCTCTTTCCTTTCAGGGAAGCGTCTTTCACAGCCAAACGGAATGGACGAACTGCCCTCAACGTGGTGGTAAGTTTCAGAATTGACTTTGGGCAGAAAGCCAAACGGTTAACAAATGAGGCAAGAGGAAGTGGACCGTTACAAGCGCCACGTTCGGAGGAAATAATTTTTTCCTTTTTCTTTTCCCGTTCCTTTTCGGGTTTACCGTGGAAATCAGACATTGCTCCGCCGACTGCGGCCATCTCTGCTGTTTACCTCTCGCGTGGGGCTCGCAGCCAGTTGCGGGAGTGACGTCGACCGCCGTTCCCGGCAGTCAGGTGACGGCGACCGACCAATAGGAAGCTCCCCAAGTCATGGTGTCATGTATCGACCGGATGGCGTGCTCCAGATGCCTGGGAAACCGTAAACGGTCATCCACGGGGCATGCTGGAAGGGGGAACTTTTTCTGCAATAATAAAAAAAAAAAAAGTCTGAGGGGCTTCCGGCATTCAGTGTACGTAGGTAGCCACCTATCTTTTCGTCAAAGTCGCTTCTATTGCATTTTCATTTTTAGTCGAAACGTCTTTGCAACGTCCACGCTGGTCCGCACTGACGGCAAACGATTCTCTAAGACCGCTTTCTATCGGAGAAGCCCCACCCTATGTCTGCTGCCAGAAAGGGCGCAGTGATGCTTCCTCCAGGCAAAAATGGGGCTCTCGAAAACACACTTCGAGAGGATAGGACCTCAGCTACCGGACTTTGGTTGAGAATGTGGGAGAAGGAAAAACCAAATCGGTCTTCCGGTGACTTGAGAACGAGAGTGTTACGACCTTTGACGGAATGTCCCCAGTAGCTGGCTTTCACCGGTCCAAAGTGCATTGGAAAAACCAACGATCCTTCCTAGGAGGTGTTTCTTCAAGTTAGCTGGGAAGGAAAAACACCTTAAAACAGCGTGAGCTCCTCTTTATCTTCGTGTCACGAGCATGGTGTGCGCGAAACGAGGAGTGCATCTTCGTTTCTGACACCTGGTGCATTCCACCTCAGTTCTTAAATAGCTAAATGCAAGGCTAAGAATTTTTTTTCTTCTTTCTCTCCCCTTTTGCGTGCTTCTTCCTTTTGCCCAACCGGGGATCATTCTTGCAAATGCGAAGGCAGGAGGACTGCTGCTCCTCTGCTCCATGTTCAGGTGCGACGGTATTGCTGGAGAAAATGCACAAGTTGCTGAACGTAACGGGACTATTCCGTGGGTTGGATTCATTCAGCCCATCTGAATGCTCGAGTTCTGTTCCAAGTCGTGGGAATGGAGATAGGGAAGACTTGCCCGCGCCACAGAGAAATGCCGAAGGGAGCGAATGCAAGTCTCCCAGCCCTCTCTGTCCCTGCGAAGCATGGTGGTGTTCAAAGTGAACCAGAGGAGGCGAAGGTGGTGTCCCTCCGGAGAGAATGAGGAAGGAGATTCCCTTCTGGGTTCCCCTTCTGAGACAACCAGGGTGAGAGGTGAGATCCTCCCTTCCCGAACATGAGAGGAACGGACTCCGAGCCTTCCTGGATTCATAGGGCGGACCCTTCTGGGGTGCGCTTCTATCTTGAAGAATAACATGCACCCTCCGCGGGAGGCGTGGAACAGTGTTAAAGAGCCACGTGCGCCGCGAGGCACGCGACCGGCTATTGAGGTACTTTGCGAACCAAAAAAAAAAAGTAAAACCTGAAAAAACTGGAAAAAAAATGCTGCGAAACATAGCGAAGAGAGAGGAGGCGAACGAAAAAGAGAGGGAGAGAATGGCAGCCATGTTGTACAATCCGCATCCCTCCGATTCTCAGGTTCCCGCTGTCTCAAATGCGCGGGGACGTCACAACCAAAAAAGGAAAAAAAGCAACATGCGGATGCTTCACGATGAGGAAAGCTAAATGATAAAATCGCCATGGTGAGAGACATTATGTAGTCTCTGGAATACTACCCAGCGGCATCTATTCTCTCGTCTTGGCCACTTCCTAAACTGGAGAACAGGCCAATCGTCTGCCTGCTTTCAAGTCCACTCACCGATCGCCTTGTATTTCTTGGCGTCTCTTAAGCGAAATCCACTCAAAAGTTGCATTGGACCAACTGCAACAAGTAAAAAGCCATGAGCCAGCCAAGCGAAAATTTCATAAATTGTTTTCTTCCATGCTATGAGACGCCTCGCCCATTTGGGACTTTTGTTCTCCCTTATGGCTGCCAAGTTAACGGAAGAACAAGATAAGTAATGCAAGGGCACAATGATTATGTAAAGTAAATCTCAAGTTACGTGCATCCTCAGGTTCTCAACTAAGCTCGGGGTCATATTGATAATCTTCCTTTAATTGATTGGGAATTTTGGATTTCAGCTTTACATGTTTAAGAGTCCCATTGCTATGGAAAATGAATCTCCGACAACGCTTCCCATCGATCTCTCCTCAACTTCAGCTGCTCTTTTCGTCTGAGTGATGTTATTTTTTAACTTTCACGTCAAACGGTCAAAAGTATAGACGTTCTACTAAAACTAGCCTCACACAGAGAATCATTCAAAATCTAAACGGAAGGCTAACATTGCATCTTGATGGTGCATCTTGCATATCTACCCTAGAAACGGCAATCTGTTTCTTGCTATCATGCTCAATGGAAAATGAATTGCTATTTTTTTCTACGTATGGAGGATATTGCAGTACTCCAAAGCGTACTAATGCGAAAAAAATGGAAATACGAATAAATAAGTTAATAATGCATTACACGCATCACTATAAATTTTACACATAAACTACTATGTTTTACTAATTAATCAGCTATACACCAGGAAGTATACACTGATTGATAAATTAACACAGAAATGTATGTCTATAGACTATTAGAAATCCATGATGGTTTATCGGTAACACTGAGATATCCCTGTCTGAGAACGTTTATACTGATGCATTCAAACTACATTCATATATGTGTACCTATCCGTATATATGCATACATATGCTTGGATTGGTACCTGATCGTATAAGTGCATATTATGGCAGCCGATAATCATCACACAATAAATGATTCCAAGAATGGCCACCGAGAAACGCTGATGTTTGCAACGTTTTTGTCACAGACATCTTGTTCAAAAAATGTGGTAGAATTTCGTGTACCATGACATCCTACCAAACTTTCTAACCAATGGAAATTAGATGGATGCGTATACTACATACTAGAAATACAGCCCAACATAGTGAGGATCAAAGACGAAAAGGCAGAAACCAAATCACAGCGGAACACGGAATGAAATAAAATTAAATTAAGTCGAGAGAAGAAGATCTGCTCACAAAGATATTTGATTCGTCCGCTACTTTGGAAAGAAAGGTTTCTGGCAAAACTCAAGGAATAGCCTAGAGAATAACTGAGCACACGATCTTACAAAGGACATAGCAGTGCACGTCCCACGGCAAAATGGAGCCTCGTGTTCCTCGGATAACGCAAATGCTTTTCTTTTTCTTGTGATTTGGATACTCTTCCTTGTTCGGAACTTGCTCCTACAGCCTGAGGTCCCCTCTGGGAACGGTTCGGGACGACCCTCGGGCTCCCTACGGGCAGCACCCCCAGAGACGTTCTTCGGCCCCTCTTCGTGAAGGACGCACTGCAGCCAGCCGCAGCCATCGCAGCCTTGTGCTGCGTCCGTGGCATCGTGGCGGCATGGAGCGACGCCAACAACGGAGGAGTGGGTCCACACGCGAGGGATGTCATCCCATATGCCCAACGCTTCTTGCGGAGAGCTGCCGGATGGCCCCAACTGGGGAATACGCGGATGGACCTCGAGGGCTTCCTTCAACGGATGGGTCCTCCTCACAGCGAATAGTGATCCCTTCCCTGCCCCCCAACTTCTTTTTGTTTGTTTATTTTTTATTTTTCTTTTTGTTTTATCCCCATCCCCCTTCGCTGCTGAGGAACCCTACGCCGGGCTGCGTCCCGGCGTCCCGGCAGGTCCCGTGCGTATGGCCGTGAGCGGGGCCTTGTACCGCGTATGCAGAGTTTTTTTTAAATAAACGCCCCGGGCGTACCCGGGTGTAAACCTACAGTCTGAGGTCCAATTTGGAATGACCTGGTTCTTCGTGCGATCGTACAAGAAGGAAACGAGTAGAAATCACGATTTGGTGACTGCTGAAATTTCGAAAGAGAAGATGGAAGAGTGGCAACACAAAACAAAACCAAGCAGCGAAGCGACGGTTTCCTGTAAAGCAGAAATTCTCAGTGTGTGAAAATGTGGACGTCCATCAAAGAGAATGGCGTGTTTTCACGGGCCTTCCACGCAATCAAGATGCGACTGACCAAGATACTAGAAAGAATGCTTCCTTCGTTTATAAAAGAAACACAGTTTCGATAGTTACGAAATCGGTTGCCAATGATGGTTCATGATTATGAGCATTTTCAAACACAGGAATCAATGATTCGAACTCCCCTCCGTTAAACTCGGCAGATTGCACTATGATTTTAAAATTGGGTTGCTCGGATCTTTGGCTTGCAGGCGATGGCATCTCAGACGCTTACTTGATAGTGCTGTCGTGAAATTTCGAATTGCTTACAGATTATTATGTATTCCCTGTATAATAGGCACCACTTTTTTTTCTTTTTGGCTCTCATCAATTTGCATTATGCATATTTTATTAGCTTTGTTTTCGGTGGGGAAGGAGAACTCGGGGAGCTTAAACCGTCTTTAAGATGAAATCATAGCACCTTATTGAATTCAAGCATCTGTCCCTATGTAGTTGGTCTTCCATGGGTGGAAGCGATGCTTTGAGTAGACACGGCAGCGTGCACAGATGCCGATTTCGGGCGCAGAGCAATTAGCAGCCAGGGAAATCCAAAGGCACAATTTTCCGAGAACCACCTGCATGGTGACGGATGATTGAAATCAAGAGTTCGCCGCGACGGCGTGGTCCATGGAAGGAGGGCAGTTTCACTCTCGAGAACCCAAGGCCGCCTCCGTCGGTTTCGATTGCGGAAGTTTTCGTTGCTCGCTGCCAAGCCAAGATCTCGCCTGCTCAGAAGTGCTGGTGATGAGAACGCGGAACTCGGAATTGAAATTCATGGGTACTGAAATCATTTTCACGTGACCGGGCTGCCTGAGGGATTTCATGGCATGCGAGCAAACTGTTGTGCCACAAGACCCGTGTGTGCTGCTCACGATGGCAGCTGCCACAGTCCACCGCTGTACGAACAAGGCACGTGTTGGCGATCTTGTAAAATTCTAAACGCAAAAGTTACGTATTTGGACAAGTTGCGGATATATGCTTACTAATACTGTACTAAAGAGGTAGCAATTTAGATTTTTTTTTACGTCTGTATTCTACTGCCGATCTTTACAAGTTCGAGATGCTTGAACCAGCCATGGGGGTCATTTTTCCCGCTACGGACCGCATGCCCGTTTGAGAAGAACGCTGCCGGGTCACGATTTTTGACCCATGAATGCCACTTTCTTGGCATTCAGAATTCATGTTAGCTAATTTATTCCATTTTTCTTTTTTACCTTAGTTATCGTCCTTGGCTGGTCAGTCTTCGGGATGCACTCGGAAAAATATGAACAAAAGCGACTGAGGAATCCATCTCTTTTGTTGAGCAACAAATGCATTCGTAAAACATCAAGTAAAACAATTATGGAGACACAGACACACACACAACTCTATTAAATCCTTAAGAATCAGTCGTTTTTGGAACAGTTTTTTGGCACTTTTTTTTGGTTCAAAGAGTCAAAAGACTTCAAAAAACTCTTCGGGTCGGATGAGGCACGAGTTGACTAAGCAAAAGAGTCTTCATTCTCTGACCAGTACTTCATGACAAAGAAACACTCGCAAGGGAGTGGTAAAGGTTCGCAAATTGCATTTTGCCCACGAATGGCAATATGAAGCTGGTACTAATCACATCTGCTCAACCTATCAGCACAAAGCCAAAAAAAGGAGTTGAAATCCTTGTCAGGGACATTCTACAAACGCCCATTCCTTGGAAAGATTGTCATCATAGAGGTCAGGAAGTCACCCTGAAAGCATTCACCCCTTGATGAAGCGGGTATGGACGACACCACGAGAATCAATATCAAAGCGCGGAAGCTTTGGGGAAAAATTTTCAAGTCTGACTGGCATGTAAGGACATCAAGGGCAACATCTGGTAGTCCACTGATTCCCGAGGGAAGGCGGCCTTTCGGAAGCTGTCTGGGGAACTCGGACTGAGTTGACTGACTGGCAGTCAGTAGCCGATAGCCCGTGCTCTGTTCAGCGAGAGACCCAAAACCTCCCCTGGGATTATCCCTTGACCTCATCATGAGAACGAGAAACACTCGAAGAGTGGTCAGAATAAGACAGAACTCATCAGCAGTGTCCTCTTAGTTGGAACCTGTCTCTCACACCAGCAGGGCATCGAGGCGGAAGCGGAACACAGTCATGGATGTGTCAAGTCGCACAGATGAGTTCTGTCTTATTCTGACCACTCTTCGAGTGTTTCTCGTTCTCACGTTGGTGGTCGAAACATGCGATGCACCAGTTGCTCAATGTGGACTGCAGCAACAAGCATAAGAGGAGGCAGTGGTATAGGAAAAATGAAGGTCCAGTACTGCTCCTACTCGAAGAATTGGGACCATTACTGGAGGAAGGCAACAGCGTACAGTGAAAATAGGCGTACTGGAGGAGAGAAACACCGCCTGGTATGTCTTCATTTAGTACGAAGACAAGAGAGACAGTATGAGGTAAGGAAGGAATAGTCGATGCTTTCAAGCACTACTATGCCAACCACTCCCGACAACAAAAACTAAGCAGGAACAGAAAACCGCTCTGCGACACCTGCGGACGTCCATAAGTGAGCGAGCGGCAGCAGGGGGAATGACGGAGAAATTCTTCATCCAAGGAATCAAGGATGCAATCGCAAGACTTCTCGAGGACATGACAGAAGGACCTGCCAGCGTGTCCACCTCTCAATATCAGCGCTACCTGCATGCTCCCCTGAACCTTTTTCGCCAGCTGACGGCGAAGATAGAAGAATCCACCGGCCACGTTCAACAGGAGCAGGATCAGATGGATTCCAAAGGGAGAGGACCTAACCGAGGCACCCGCTGGAGCTTTAATCGTCTTTCTCAACATAGACGCTAGAGGGTTCGTGACCTGGTCTGGACAAAGCATTTGTTAACGAGCATCCAGGAGTACATTGAAGGAATATCTTTTCCAATACAACGCGGAGTACACTGACTCTCAGGTCACCGGCGCGCAGGATAATGCAGGAAGCACACGGGAGAGACAAGGAACTGAAAAAAAAATGAAAGAATGAATAAATGAAAATTCCAGATTCACCTTGTGCAATGAGGACTTCACCGCAGTTCGGGGAGGGAGCAAAGAAGGAGAGGGGAGGGTCACCAGGTATCTGTCCCTCGTCTTGGAGCCTGCTGGGATGCAGGAAGCGTCCCCTTCGATCTCGAGCAGAGCTAAGGTCACTCAGCTTGCTGAGGGGCAAACAAAATAAAAATAAAAGAAAAATCGATAAAAAAAAAAAAAATAATGTGGGGTGCACGGGAAGAGATCACTGTCCTCTGGAGGGCGTTCTCTGCATCCTTTCCAGCAAGTTACATCAAGATGCCGGCAAGTTCCATCCGAGTATGACCCAGGCGGTGCCAGCTAGCTGCCGTCCGCAGGAAGCTCAGGGCGGAGCAGATGGCGTCCCTGTCGTGCCTTCCTCCTCTCGTGTAGCTCCAGTCCTCCACAGTCCCGCGTAGGCAGCAACAAAGAGCTGCTAGGGATGCGGAAGGTGAAAGGGCATCGCGCACGAAGAGGCTCTTCATCACGTCTCTGGGATTGTCCATCGGTGCACTAAGGGCCGTTGCATAACTCAACCACAGGTCGGAGGGCAGCACAGCCCACAAGCAGGAGCGGGAGGAATTCCCGTGCCCCGCATGTGCAACAGTTGGGGCCCACAGCTCCCCGGGTCCAGTGAGAGAGGCGGGCATTGCACGGGAGGCCCCAGTGCAACAGCAAATCCTGACGTAGGTGGCCTCCCCTCACTGAGCGCGAGACCCCAGCACACTGAGGGCTGTGACGATGGCGTGGATACATCATGTGCCGCTGCAATGACGACGCCTGCCGAGAAGTTGGCCGCAAGCGAAGACATGACCTTCAGCTCCAGCACACGATTCATGGAGGGCACTGCAGTCCAACAGTAGGTGTGTGAACGGTTCTATCGCCCCTCACCTTAAACGGTTCAGAGACGCGAATCTCCTGGAAACCAGGTTCCTGCACTGGTTGCACTGGAATCCCCCCCTCATGCGGAAATAACAGCACGTCCTGTTTCCAGCGCAACGGGAACAGAAATGTTCGAGCACGGAGGAGGGACCACGAGGCCTTCGGGATGGAGGGGAGGGGGAAGCACTCTTCAGCTCGCTCCACCGGAGCAGCCCCTTAGCCCGGTGGCTCGGAGTGACGGCGTCCACTCGCCTTCCAGCCGCCTGGGCGTTTGATCGCTCCTGAAGTGGTGCAGGAGAGCTCCCACCCAGAGCTGCCAGTCAGAGTTTTAATTTGGAAAGGATCACTGGATCTTCAGGCTCCGAGAAACTACTTGAATCACTCACAGGATGTCTGAGTGACGCATGTTAATTGGGTAAATGAGCCGTCGAAGGCTACCGTGAATTCAAAACCTCCACATAATGGGACCGTCATCTGCAGAACGCTGAATCACCACACCCCCTTCAGAGTTCCTAAAAGAGCGTGAAACCATCCGAGATGAACTTGCTAGTTGTTCTGGTTTGATTTCCGATGTGTGCACTAGATGGCAGGACCACGTAGACTGAAGCAAAAGATTCCTCCGTATCAAACGTCCTCCTCCCAGAATGTACGAACCTGTCCCACAATGGAAGCAGACCTAGATATGAATCTTGACTACATTCTATATGTCTCCGAAGTCCTACATGCAGAATTTCACGGGAAGATATGGGATGGTGGATATAGAAAACAAAGTCGTCTGACATGTCGTCTTACATGATTGTTTGTACATGTTGTTGGTTACAATTTATGTTTAGTGAAGGTTTTTAGCAAATGATGAGAGTGATTTTACCACCAGCTGCACAACCATCTCAATCTCTTCCTCCGAACAGACTGTGATTTCCAAGGGTTGCTTCAATACGGGTGTTCGTGCAGCTGAATGCCTCTAATGTACCTAGAATCATTGCATATTCGAGAGTACCATTTCTTTTTTGATGTGCTCCTCCTCCCTACTTGGGAGAAAATGTTCTGTCACATGATGCTGCCCGAAACAAGACGTTCCCTTCTCTTTGTCTGGATGCTTTGTGATGAAAGGGAACCATGCTGCCTTGCTTTGGATCGTGCTCAGGAAAGAGGTACTTCTTTTCTTCCTCAGTGTGTCAGAAATGGAGTCTCCAAAACAAAATGTGAATTTCTAAATGTGATCTTCTTCTAGTTCTGTTCAAATGCACACGTTACTTTATTCATGAACACCTTTTTCCCGAACATCATCGAGGCGATCTCCATGCCAGACCTACTAAATTTTTGCTTCGATCACCACGGGCATGAATTTTCTCAAGTCCTCATCTGTTGGTGGCACCGCTGCGCTTATTATCACCTTTTCAGCACCGCGATTAAATTTTTTCGAGACCCTCTCAACCAAGTATTACGTGTCAAGTTGCCTTTCCTATCGTTGATGAAGAAGCAGATTAACTTTTTGCCCAATAGGAAGCACCTGGTCAGCATAGGTGTGCTAACAGTGATCTGAGTATCAAGAACCATTTTAAAAGTTTCTCCGTTTATACATTCCTGCTTCATTCACTTCATCTATACTTCCATCTTTCATAGATAACAGGGATACCATTGTGCAATAGAAAGGAGTTCAATCAAAGAGTTGCATGAGAAATACTTTACCTAGAGCTAGTCATATAAAAGTGTCACAGAGGTAGAAATATCACGTCTCAGGTCTCTTTAGAATGTATTCACGGAATACATTTGAAAAGAGATCTTACGAGACTTCAGGAAACGCATCTCAAATGCATTCAATCTTTCAGGAGTGATAGCGGATTCCAGTCGAGTGTTGTATGGCACTCCCAAAGGTGGCTCTGCATAAATTCCTTGAGAAAAGAAAAAAAATTTGCTCGTCCTGGATTCATGTGGCAGGTGGTCCTAGAGAAACTTGAAGAGGATGCAAACTTTGCTGTCCTGATTCGAAATACCAGTGTAATAACCGTTACACTTGTTCCATCCATGGCAATGAGATCCTCAACGGAGAGACAGATATAGTATCTGTCTCATGTGAAGTTGTTGCTGGAATCCTTTGCGACGAAGAGCAGAATAAGGGACATCTCTAAAATGATGCCACTTCTTCATGGCATCCTCGTCACAACGGAGCGCAGTAACATTATCAGCAACATTATTATAATGAAAATACAACAACGGTCACGTTCGTGAAGACCTCAAAGTTGCACAATATGACCTAGAAGCCGAAGTTCTAGATCTCACCGTGCAATCTATCTGGAATTCCAGTGCTGGGCAGTTGCAGGAGCGATTAATTCTGTGTATCCTCGAGGAGAGCAATATTTCGTCTCTTCTCTTCCTGCCACTTGGTCGTTTCTATTAACCCTTCTGCGTTTCCTATCCGAAGCGTGGGAGTTGAGAAAGCGTGAAAGAAGTCTTGGCCATTTCACGAAGATACAGGATTTAATTATCCAAAGCATCGTGAGAGCTTTGATATTCGTGGAGAACGAGCAAAGTTCTTGGGCCACGGGAGAGAATCCTCGGAGGCATAATGTTAGCATAGGAGATTTTAGAATACTACTGTAAACTGATTAAGCGGTTGAATGGCATATGGAAGGTTCCGGATTTAGCCACAGATGTGGGAGAAAACTTGGAAAGATTTCACCACAGCTGACCTCCACATTTGCCAAAAAAAAAATTTTTGGAATAAACTCTTAAGTAACGACTGCAAAATATTTTATGCCATTTCGAACCAGTATTTGAAATTCAGAAAAAGGATCATTCTCTTGTTGACTCCCAGTCATTTAAGGAACACTGATCAATTGGGCTGACTGTGGCTGAGATTTTTCAAAGTTAATGAAAAGACGGATTTCTTCATCCTTGTATTCACGATCTCTGATGACCTCAACTTAAATGTGAAAATGTTTGAATCAGTGATGGTCATGTGATACAAAGAGTATTTGCATTCGTGTGTTAAAGAATTTGTGTGTTACGGTGCTGTTGAGCTATTGCTGTTGAGCAGGCCGACGAAAAACATTTCCGATACAAGTGACTTCTGCCAGTGTGAGGACTGGCTAAGATCTATAAAACTTTTTTTTTTTTATCTTGGGTTCCTCAGTCTATAGACAAAAATATAAAAGATATACTGCTCGAAAAAAACAAAACAAAGGAACTGCCGAGATAGTGTAATTCAGCTAAAAGTACCCCACTTGATTAAGGATCTTACAGCGGTTGAACGTAAAGTGGATCATATTTGAGGCAAGGAAATTGCCAGCTCAGCTGAAATCTGTTGCATTTCTTGCAAATTACAGAATTTATTATGTTGCCATACATTCTTACGAATACGGTACGAATTTGAAACTCTCTTGTCTTTGTGCGGTGTAATGTACAATGCCATTTTAAAGTAATCTTTCAGTTCTTAGATAGTCCAGTTAACAATAAGTAGAGAAGAAAATGAATTCGAAGACAGGAACTAAATAATGGACTTATTTCTCTTTTCACTTAAATAATTTCAGTTTTGACAAACACTGAAGTGTGGCTATCAAGTTACATCAGATGAAATTATGCTCGCATGCAGTATCATTTAATGAAACAGTTCAGTTCTAGCATCTAAAAAGTCTCCTAAGAAAAAAGACAAAAAACACTCACTCTTACGAAAACTTTCAATCTTGCTCACTGCATCAAAGTCATTGAAAAGACACGAGGATCTGAAATGAAATTCGTTTGCGTATTCTGAATTGCTTTCGTGGATACATATTTTTTAGACTGATTATCAGTACAAAAAAAACAAAAACAATCAGAAAAAGTTAACTGATGTATTAACAGTCTCAGATAGTTGCTTGTAAAAGAAACAGTGATGTATCGTTAGTGAAAAGCGTTAAGGAGCAACCCTTGGTATCCGTGTACATAGGTGTAGCCATGACTGCAGTTCGAAACGAGGTCTGGAATGGGTGTTTGAATGGGTTACAACTTGCAAACTCCGTACTCGAACTAAATTATTTTGCATCTGATCACCACCGAATATCGAATTCCCAGCCGATTACAACAGAAAAACATTGTCCGGAAATCAGTGCTGTTGGTTAAAGGAACTGTTTGTTACTGTTGGTGTGGAACAAGTAGCATCTCTAGTGCATGGACATACCAAATTACTTGTGATGATTTTGTCGTAGTTTAGTACGACATTATTGATCCTTGTACCTAGCCAAACAAAAATAAATCAAACATCGAATATCTCATGATTGATCCAATCGTTTCCTTATTTGTGTTGATCGTCATATTACCATTGTAAGCGACGTGCAAATGTCCGTGTATTTAGAATACGCGCCAGGAATAGAGCATCTTATTCATTGCTTATTGAATGCATTGGCATCTGATGACGTAGAAACGGTGCAGGCGATTTTTGAAAGTCGATATGTATCTTTTGATTTTCTCTTGAAGAGAGGATTACATCCAATACTAATTGCTTCAGAAAAAGGTTCCTTAAAATGCTTAAAATGGCTGATTTGTACCAATCCGAGCGATTTTCAAAGTGCACGTGTGTATGACCCCAAATGGACAAAGAAATTGATTCACGGTTGCTTCAAAAGACAAGCAAATCACATATCAGCAAATTATTACGATATCTTACCATTACATCTTGTTTGTCGAAATTCACATGAAGAGTGCTTGAATTTCTTGATTATGAATGGTGCTGATATGAATTCTAAATCCGAAATTATGGGAACTCCCTTACATCAGAGTGTAATGTCAAAAGATTTGAATTGCCTTGAAAGTTTACTCCAGAAAGGTGTGGATGTTGATGAGAAAGATAAGTGGGGGTACACAGCTTTACATTATGCTGTTAGCATGTCAGTTCTCCCAGCTGCAAAAAAGTTGCTTGATTATGGTGCCAATGTTAATGTTACTGATTGTTTCAATAACACCCCTTTGCATCTTTCAATACCTGGAGATGACATTGAAATTTGTAAGCTACTATGCACTCATGGTGCAAATGTTGCAGTTGAAAATGATGATGGAAATAATTGCATCCATTTAGCCTGCATGTATGAGAGTCTTGAATGCTTACATTTTTTGATTAAACTTGGAATTAATTTAAATGTCAACAATAAGAAGGGAATGACTCCTTTGCAGTTGGCCTCACTCCATCGAAAATTGCAAGCAACAAAATTGATAGTAAATTTAATCATTTAGTTGAAATTCGCATTTTACTTAATATGAATGTCTAATCATGCATCGTTCATAGAAAGAATCCTTTGAAAGCAGAAATGACGGTTTAAAGGAAAAAGCTGCTAAATTCATATGCGTTTAGGAAAGATGCCCCCAGGTATAGCTTGTATGTTTATTTTTTGATTTCTCACGGAAAAGCAGGTAAATCCTAGCACTTCAGCAAAGCATTATTCTAAAATAGGGAGGTCATAATGAAGATGGCCTTCAAGTGATCTCTCGTGAACCTACAACAGACGTCCCTGTTTCCACATCTGCATATCAACTGTTCCAAACACAATTTATAGATCGATTTCCACATAAAATCTTGAACTAGTTTTAACCTGGGTATACATTTTGTTGGGAACAAGTTTTCGTAACCTATTAACATTTTTCTTTACAAAAACGTGACTACAAGAAAATGATTCATGTGAAAAAAAGAGTTGTTTTTGTTAATTAAGTATAAACACTAATGCTGTATCCAACTCATGAGATCAAGCTGATGCCAATTTCTTAAAGAAACTTTTAAAGAATGCTCCTTCTCTTCCAGCTGACAATGCTGGACCATACCTATACGAAAGTAGGCTTGTTATTTCCATTTCCATTATGTTCAGGTTACTTAAACATTGAAAACCAACAGTCTAGTTGCTAAACTTTCTTGAAAATTATAAGTTTGGTTATCTTCGCAACATCTTGCTGTGTACTCTTCTCACAGCATTGTGTAAAATCCTGTAGACAAAAGAAAGAAAAATGGACTATACTTTTCGCACCACTGCACTCAAAATTTCTGGAGCTTTAGATCCACCAAACAACAAACTGCTTGTTCACTAGCCAACCTTTCGGCTTCCTACTAAAAAGCAGGGCTCCCATCAACCATGAATAAAGGAACTACCCACACCCAGTCTTCAGATTTTACTCTACATTGCTGTTGATCTATCAACTTGTGGCCAATCTGTCTAGCTTCTGTTTCATTTTTTTTGTTAATATTTTATTAAACATTTTTCCGCTTTCTCGCTACACCGCTATATTAAGAAAAAAACTGCAGTTATGTGCTCTTTTTTTTTTTCCAAGTGTTAGTAGTAGAACTTCGGATTTAATAGCTCTGTTAATGACTCCAATCATTCTATTCAGTGTTCATTCACATATTTAGAACTTTAACTCTAGCGTGACATCATCGTCTTAAACCGAAACAAATGCCAAAAATATGAAAGATGTTCTATCCGTGAACAAAACACTTTGATACCATCAAATAAAGTTATAGCTCAAAAATGAGCATTCTAATAAAACCTGATGAACTGTGCAGTTTCATGTTTTACTTGTATGCTGAAGGTACAGGTTAATTCAAATAAACCAGTGAACATTTTTATCTATGTCAACGGATAGATTTATCGTTCAAAAAAAAAAAAAAAACTTTTGCTGCTCTCGAATCGACACATTTTACTCAAGTTGAAGCACATGATTGAATTCATAATCAAATGGATTTCATACGAAAATAATTCATGAAATGCTTTAGAGATCAGTTAGGAGCCAACTTGTCTTGCAGATCATACGAGGGAGCAATTGTGGTGGAAAACAGCCCAGAAATGATTAATAATTAACATAAATGAAATGAGAAAATTGAAATGAAAACGTAAAGTATATAATGAAAATGATGGCTTCTGTAACATAATTAGATGATTCCAATGCCAAACATTTAAAAATATTCTTGTAGTTGATTAGTATCTCAAGAGTTGTTTATTAAACCACATGTGAATTGACAAATTTATAGAAATGTTATCGTTATTGAAATTAAAAAGTGCTGAAATAGGTTTCAAAGTTTCATTCAAAAAGCATCAATACTAATAATAAATCTTAATAATAGTGCAAAATAACAGACTATTTATATTAGATGTAATACATGCAACATTGCATGTATGCACGATGTTTGCTGCATTTGTGTATATGTTTTTACGTACTTATCTTTTCTCAATAGAAGGATCGGTGTGATGAAGTAGGAAGCTAACTTTTCAAAGTTAGCTTCCTACTTCAAAGTTAAAATTACTTTACTACGACACAAAGGTCCACAAGACAACTGCCATAAAAGGAGAATGAAGGATTACACTCTGGAAAAAGTAAAACGCAAGCAATTAGAAAACAAAATCTGAGACAATGCCATCATTATGTCGCACTTGACATTCGCGTAGCTGTTCTTTCCTTTCCATGCTAACAGACTCAAATGTAAGTTTGCTATTCTTCTGTCGACGCGAACGTTCAGTGCCACCACCATGATAATCATTATGAACTAATGATTTTTAGGTACGCCATTCAGCGATCTTAGAATATGAATGTTCGGAAAAATAGCCAGCTTGCTAGAAAGGGATAATGATAGAAGCTTTTCACAGCACTCGCAGCTACGAATCGAAGACTTGAAAACGACGGAAGTCATTTTTCCACGAACTGGAGTGGAAACCGGTAAATAGCGCCATCTTGATTGATGACGAAAGTGCAACGTTGGATCAAGCTTTGCCAAATGCGAAATTCTACCGGCTGCAGTTCACGGTTTTCTTTGAAGCAGCTTAGAAGCTCAGCTTGCATCACCAGGTCTCTTGGAGTGCTTGTTGGAGCTCCAAGAGTTTGAGATGCCCTACGCAGCTTCCGAAAAAGTTACTCTGGCCGCGCTTTTCAGTTTTGAACTCCATCCACGGCTGAAGTGGATTCGAAAATCCTGGTCCTCGTGTGAAATAAGTTTTCGCTACTATGTAGGTTTTGTTGTGGACGGGAATCTCTTGCAACTTTTGGACAGTCATGTAAAGTCAGTGAATGAAATGTGATCATTTGAGGTGTGAACGTTCACGACGCAATGACTCTCGAAAATAAAGGAGATCCAATTCAGTACGGTGCTTTCCACAGACAGACCGATGGCTACCAAAACCCCATTTCATGAAACTTCTGTACTTCATAAGTCATTTGCTCCCTGTCATTTGACCTCATTAATACAAATTCTGTGAAAACTGATCTTACCATTGATAAAAGGATGCACAAGGTTGTAAAAAAAAAAAAAAAAAACCCGTGAATTCGATTTTCAGATAAACAGTTTATGCCAAATACGTTAGCTGCATGTTCTTTCCCACGAATTACAACTCTGTAAAAGCATCACAAACACAACAGCTGCAAAACACGTTCAAAAAAAAAACATGTCCTTGTAAGACATTTAATACAAATAGTTATAAGCAGATTATTATTAAAATCTATAGATGTTTAATTATTATCACGAGTGTCGAAATCCTTTAGGGTGAAAGTATGAAACTCACTTCTAGACTTCTAATTTGAACAACGATAACTCTTTCACTTTCTTAAACCATATATGGTTAAATAAACCCATGAATTTGCTTCAAAGGGCATTTGGGTTCCACTTAAAGCAAATTATATTCTATGATTCTTACCGCATTACATATCTCTGACTTGTCGTACGTCACACTTTTGTTCAAATCCTTTCTTCGATAATGTCTTTAAAAAGTCATCATGTGCTCCATCGTTACACATTCCGAATGCTAACTCTTGAAAGTACGCCGACTCCGCAGAAAGATGCAAGAAATGAAAAAAACGTATGAGCTCCCCTTGGAAAATGGCAAGCCCCGAAAAGTGAATGAAAAGTTTCTTCTACGAAAACAACTGGACAGTCGAGACAGAGAAAGATGAAAACAGCAAGACAACACAGTTGGGCGCAGCTTCCAGGAGAGAAATGAGAAGGGGGGGGGGGGGGATCCGAGGTTGATCGCATGGTTTGAAAGCCTCCAGGGGTTAAATGAGTGCCACGGTCTCGGACGTAAAAATTCAGATCTCATGGAAGCAGTTTCCTACAATTGTAGGAACCGAGGACCTTCGACGCTAGCAGCAGCAGAGCATCCTGCTTTCCAGAAACGAACTAGCTCCGTGCAAGGGAGACTTCACGGGCAGCAGCATAATAGTGCATACGTGGGAAGTAAAGCAAAGGGGTGGTCAAAGCCCACCGTATGCTTCTGTGTCAAACGCAATTCTCCTGTTGGCGAGTGTTCCTGGATGGCACAAAGGTGAGAACGGTCGGAACATCCGGCAATGCGTACTTTTGCGTTCTTCAGCAGCAAACAGACCAAAAAAAAATCAAGCCACTATTTGAAATATACAAATTTGTGGTGGCTCAGTATTCAGTCCGCCTCGTGTATCCACGATATTTAGTTTCGTTTTTTCGCACTGAAGCCAACGAAACGTGCATCATGGATGTTTCTCGGATTTCCACAGTGAATACGGAAACAGCGAGCGAAAAGCCACATGTTGCACATCATACCCAGGTTTTTCTAATAGCATAGGGCCAAAGTTCCTTTACTTCTTTATGGCCAATTCCGAAAGCTGTGGATCGGAGAAATGCCACAAACAGATTTTCCGTTCTGACACTGCTGCTGCGTGTAGAACCTGCTTTGACCCGAGACGCGGTACGGCTATCATTTGACCGCTATCGTGTTTGATGACATAATCTCGATAGCATGTGAAAGCCGTAAATGGATCGAAATCGTTAGGAATACCGAAATGTTTTTCAACTGAGAAAATGGAAATCCTGAACTGTTTACTGGAAAGGAAGAAATTACACTTGACCACAGCAAGGTAGAAAACTGCTCACAGGATATTTTTTTTTTAAAGTCACAGAAACACCAGAAACGATTGTTTTTATGAATACCTTAACTTGAAAAAAAAAATTATTCCAAAAAGTTCAATCAATATCTGACAATAATTTGCCCTTTTAGCCACGCATATTACAGATTATAAAAGCAAGCTGTGGACGCTGCAATGACATCATCTTTATACTTTTGGATACGTACGTAAAATAACTTCATTTCTGTATCATTCTGATGAACGAGCGCATCATTAAATTCCAGCGATTATTACGGAATTGGCAATTCTGAGTATATAAATGTCAACGAACTATATGGCAATAATTACACACATGATAAGTTTGAAGATATTTTTGTCTATAAATATCAGATCAGTAAAGAGCCATATTAAAAAAAAGGGATACCCTTGAGGTCAAAAATACTCATCATCTTTTGAGTTATGTGAAAATGAGCTGAACGTGAAATATATCTTGAACATGAAATGTGAAAATGACCTGAACAAAATACTCATGAGATATTGCTCATGGTAAGGAATTTTTACTGCACACAAACGCAAACAAAATCACGGATGACTGGTTTTTTGTTTGTTTGTTTGTCTTCTTGGCCGGATGACCCTAAAGATTTGAGCACATCTGAATTGAAACTAGAAAGTCACCCATTGCATGTAAACTTGCAATGGGGTGACGAGACTAACATTTTGGAGAGAGGGCTCTACAGAAACAGTCACACTAAGATCATCACTTGAGTGGATGCACATCACAAAACAGAGCGACTCGGTAAGAAGCAACTGAGTAACTTCAAAGACTTAGGCGAAATAAACATCTGCAAAAGATTCAAAACGCAAACATGCAATACAGGTCTCAATTTCTACTAAGGTGCCACCGAGAAGCACACATGAGAATTCAAAACACTTTGCGATGTTTGCGACTGAAGTCAGAGATTTGGGTATTACTCTGAACAAAGATGCCAGATGTGGTGAAGCGAAGGTCATGTGGATCTCATTACATGATCCTCTTGTTGGTACTTGGGGAGCAGAATCAACTCGAGAAACCCAAACGAGTTCACCACCATGCAACCAACCAACCACCTGCGTATTTCAGATTCAAAATGTTGAGACATTCATTTTCGTTTCTCATAGTCTTTGAAAAATAAGGTCGCCTCGAGCACGGAGTCGCTATGACCGACACACAGCACAGTTTTGTTCACGCAAAATTTTCTTAAAAAGAAGGCTTCATCATTTACAGGTTGCAAACCCATACTTCAGGGGACCAATAGAAGAAAGTCGCCTTTAATGAAGATCATCAACTTAATTAAAGGTTTCAAAACAGAGATTTTTTCAGTTGATTTGCAAATCGGGAGGGTATTAAAGGATAATCTATCCTATCTTAACTAAAGGAAGAACATCCGCAACACTTTCTCCTGAAACTCCAAGGAAACCATCGACTTAAGTTCAAGCGGGTTCTTGGACAAGCAAAACGAAAATGTTATCATTATGGTCAATGAAACAAGTTCCAAATAAGATTCGAATCTTCCAAGGTTCAAGGCCCAGTACAAATCCTTCAAATTTTTCCTGGATACGCAATCAGTTATGACTTTATGGTCTAATGGCGGGGAATAAACACCAAATAGACGGCATATCCAAGCTCAGCAAACCCTTTTTTTAAGGAGGGAGGAGTTTGTTTCACATAAATCACGGCGCAAACGAGAGAAGCAAAAGCATTAGTCACCTAAAACAACTATCACCGTCATATCTTTAAACAGTCTCGAGATTTCCTTTCCATGGAATTGAAAAAAGCTAACACTGGTTGACGCCTTAACTGTCATTCTTGCTAGTATACATCTTAAAGAGCTTTTTACTGCTGTATTATCCATACCGCTATCAATCGTAAAAACAGATTTTTCACACTATCTACTTGAAGCGTGTACAGAGAAACAGCAAAACAGTGTTAGAACCACCTCATCATAGAACCGCCCCAACTCAAGTTTGTATAATCGTAAACTAAATCAAAAGCTTGGGTTCTCAATCCCTAAACTGAGATCACATTTGGAGAACAATTCATTTCCTGCACCCTATCCGTAATTAAGTAACCCGGCATGTTTGCCACAAAGTGGATAACATGCAGATATAAAAACCGAGTGTGCAGAGCTCACAACGTAAATACTTCAAGGAACGTAAGATCATGCTCAAAATAAGAAGACTTTCGTATTTAACAGAGAAAAACTAAAAAATGAATTCTACTCGTGACATCAAGAGCACACGATCAGACACTCTGAACTGGAAAAAGGTATGCTTGAAAAATGATGAAAATTCTACGAATTGTACATAATACTCCACCCAAAGATTCTGCCCTCAGATCGAAGCATCATTTGTATATGAAAGATTTATATTGCAAAAATGCTCGAGTCCTTTCCTAGAATGCATTGGGCCTGCAAAACGTTAGAGATACCAATCCTAAAGCATCCAGGCTACTTAGCTTGAATTTTGGCTATCTCTATGATGGAAAAGTTTGGAAGTGGCCATCTTTGGTGAGAATCTCTTCTTTTTTTTCACTAGGATGCTTCCTGAAACTTCCAGATTACGTGTGAACTGGTCTTCTCATTGACTGATTTTAGATATGCGAGCAAAGAATGAATTCATGTCCCCCACTAAAGCACAATTCAAAGTTCAAAGATTGAGACATCACTCCAGAATGGAAGCAAGCAATTGTTTTCTCGAAATAAAGCATCAACAAAAACCGAAACCTAGCTACCTAAATGATCCTGTTTACCTTCAAGTAACGAAATCCGACTTTTTTCGAATATTATCCAGAGAAAAATAAAAAACTCCATCTCTAGAACTGAGTCTGTTCCTCTTCTCGATAAACTATTGGAAAATGGTCTGCTTGCGAAAGAGATACTGAATTTATTTGCATACTAAAAATCATGCCACAATTTAAATATCAGTCACACTTTGCCTTTCTCTGACTTCATGGTTTTCTTAGAGAACATCTAATCACAATGACATTTCAGTCTAATAATCTTTGCAGTTGACATTCAACATTAATGAGAACTAAACACAAGCTATGGAGGAATGTGCTTACTTATTGTATATATAGATAACACACAAATACTCTAAATTTTTGAAATCCCTTTTTTCTTTCCTTTTTCTTTTTTTTTTACAAAACCATGAAATCAACAGATTTACAATGAACACACTACCTCACTAGTGTAATGAATTGGCTTTTAAAACCCTGAAATGCACCTTAAATCACACTTCTTTGCAAATCATTCAGGTTCAATCCTACTCAAACATTTCAATTCACTACTTTCATTCATTAAAAACTGTAATGTTGATACTTTCATAAATTGTTGGAATAGTTTACAATTCGCAATTTTATTTCAAGGCAAATTTAACATTACCAAAACAATACTGGCGAGTTAATTTTTATCAATTCTATTGATACTTACATTTGTTTTGGTCTTTTGACATGTAGATAGAGGCAGGTTTAATAAAAAGTCCAAGGTTAAAAAAATAGATGATATATAGATGGATGGGATACAAAGATGCATGGGATACAAAGTCTGAATAAAATCTAGGGATAACTTTGTAAAGAAGAACAAACAATTTATTTTGGATATAGCTTTTCAAAATATCTGAGCTCATTCAAGGTTGCTTAAACAGGCTAATGATAAAGTGCCAGTCGAAACATATCATGTTGAATAAAAAATGCATTTCCTAATGGTTTTAACACAAAACACTGGTGAAACCCATGAGGAGGATCCTCATCTGTCTGCAAATAAATAATAAAGAAAAATATCTTCTAATACCTCTTAATTTACCTTCAACTGTCCTAAGACATTTATCAAGATCCCACCATCAAATGTGGGCTGTGTGTCAATAAGCGTAGCATGATGCTGAATTTTTTGAAATGTTAATGCCTATCAAACTTATCCTGCATCCCAATCTCATCACTGTTAACCCCATATCTTACATTGATTCTTTCCATTATTTTTGTTTGTCCTTGAAGTTGAACTCCTTCAAAAGACATCAATGATTGATCTAGCTACAAAGAATGCCTTGAATCACACTAAATATGCAACAAAATACGCTCTTACATTATATAGCTGTGCTAAATTTTGTCGGGAAGCTGGATCATCAAACATTTGATAATATTGCTCAACAAACATCCTCCCAATGGCATCATAGTTTGGATTAATTGCCATAATAAAAGAGAGTGGCTTCGTTGAAATGGCAGTTCATCCAAATGTATATAAGGCAATTAGCAATTCAGTTAGCTTCTCCAAGTTTGTGAAATGAAAAACTAAAATAATGAGTTCAAACATTTCATTTCAATCAAATTACTTTTTGCTAATACATTCAACTGTTGCACATTTGTTTTTTATACACTATGAAATTTAACACATGAAAACAGAAACACAATCCTAAACCACTTTTCATAAATTGGATATTGAAGCTCAGCATTGAAAGAAGAAATTGAAAAATATGATGATACAGGCCAAATATTCTGATTGGAATACAAAGAAGAATAAAAAAAAAAAAAAGTGGGATTAAATGTATCAGTAAAATAACAAAAAGCATTAACGGTATTTGGATTTACACAGTTTGCAAACAAAATGAACTTATTACTTCAAAAACACAAATCATCTCGAACTTTTGGTTAGGGAAACTTAAAATCGTGGCCTGAAATTTTGAAAATGAGACAATGGAAACAGTACAATCTAATAGAAACTGCATAACAAATTCTTTTTCGCTTGAAGTATCTATCACAACTAGTCACAGTTTAAAAAAATAAAATAGAAACAATAAAATATTAATCTAGGGGGAGCAAGCATCAAATAATTCGTAACAGTTTAACTGATTAATTGGTTAGCATTTGACTTCACATTTACAGAGCACTTAAACGAAAGCTTAATCATTAAAACATATGAGACCTGAAAAAAAACCAAACATGCTTGAAAGAATGTTTTCCACTTTGAAAAAATTGAGAAAAACAATCCCCTATTTATTTACGAGTCCATACTTAACTAGGGAATTAAGAAAATACATGTGAAACCTTAGGTAAAATGGAAAAGACTTTTATTTCCTCATAACAAATACAATATTATTTAGCCCTAAAAAATTACTGACACAATATTCTTTTCTTTTTTTTTTTCTCTAAGATATTTCTACCAGAACGAGATACTGAAATAATATCATTACGAAAGCTATGAATGCACAGACGAAAAATTTTCCTTCTTTAACGAAAGTCTTTTTTTGGAAGAAAGAAATTATCCTCGTTTTCTCTTTTGCAGCACGCCGCAGTACGTTTGAATTTGATCACCAAATTAACCACAACGCTGAAGCACAACGTTCGTATTTGAAGTGATGAATAAGAAAAAATTAGTCCATAAAACATGCCGATTTATTTGCAAAAATTTTTAGTTTTCTTTTTCGTTCCTTGCTGTGATTACACCATGCTTTTTTGTGGACACAACCACGTAGATATATACATACGTGTGAATGGTGTGAGTGTATACTCTTGTTTAATTTATTTCTGAAATCAAAGCACTCTTTTGCTGCATATTTGTGCAAATAGACACAGCTGGGAAAGACAGGAAATATCTACAACTCAACGGATCAAATAACTGACATGCAAATGAAAATATTTAGCAATGTTTTAACTCCCAAGATGAGTTGGGAAATTCGAAGACAAACGAATATTTTGGATAAATCCTTTTAAGTTGTCCAAACAAAACTCAGCTATTATAAAGTAAATCGGAGTGACTAAGTTGATAGGCTGCTATCGTAAACTATACTGTGCCCTGTATACGAAATTTGGCATTGTGTACATATATGGTCGTCCTGAGTTTTTTTTCCTCGCAAGGCTGAATGTATCAGACAGAGAACCGCTTGCCTAGTTTTTGGGGAAAAAAAATTTCGTTTTTCAAAATAATGTGACAGAGTAGCAGAGTTTTACTTTGATCGTTATTGTGGTTGTCCTTTCTTTTATTTTCTCTTTCCTCCTTGAGCGAAGAGATTTACATCTCCAAAACACGGTCAGTACAAAAAGAGGAAAAATGAATCTTCAACCATTGATCGAACAACAATACCAAAGAATACTACTTACTGATACTGAAGAAATACTACTGATAGTCAGTAGTATTTCTTCGAATCATCTGAAGCAGTGATTTCTTAATAATTTTCCTCTGGACTACATAGAAGTGCATAAGCACTTTCATGTGTTACAGTGGATGATTTCCCAGCCTGGAAACCAAAAATCTGTCAAGAAAGTATTGAAATGAAATCGTATGAGACTTTAATTGCTGTAATGAATTTTCTTAAATAACTCCTTTCAATTTTGACAGTGGTGGCGGGATTTCTACAGTCCGATCACAAAACCATCCAAATTCTCGAATTTTGGATTAAAGTTAGAATTGCAACAGTATTACATTATATATTCAAGTCAACAAATCTTCGAACGAATCTCTGATATACATATTTGCATCTTATACATGATATCATATGTAATCTTGTACTGCATTGCATGTATTCTGAAAATGAATAAATGCTGGAAAATATGAACAGATATTGGACTTTTGCTATTCCAGATTCCTGTTTTTCCACTTTTTTCTATAATCAGTCACGCAGTTATCATTTCATGTTTACCTCCGACAGTCACAATGTAAGCACAGGTCCACAATTCTAAATACATTAGCGCTACAAAGAATAATACATATAAAAAAAAAATTATTTTTGCATTACTGGACAATAATTTTTAGATTACTGGTTCTCTCCCAAGTCAATCTGAATACAATAATGTATTGGGCATAAATTGCATTGAGTCTAAATTTAAAGTTTTAAACTTTGGAATCCTTTTCTCAATGTCAATAAATGAGAAACTCGGAAATTCAGATCATTTTTGTATTTTAGGATAACTTCATTTGCTATTAATGTACTTTCATGTATACTTGAATTAACTTGAAAATGCTTTGATTTTCCCCTTCAGTTTGTCCAAAGAAAGGGAAATTGGTAAAGAGACTTAATCTAAGGACAGCAAAGGAAGGGGAAAGACAACATGAAGGATAACGAGAAGCCGAACCTAAGAGGTTATCAAGTCCAGGTCTCTGCTCCCAAACAAACAAGGCTGCCATTGTGATATGGAGCACAGCTATTTCTCCTTCACGAGCAGCTATTATATCAAGAGGAAATTTTTGTTCCAACACTATTTAGTACGATAAAGGGAAAAAAGGAAGCTGTAAAGCTTGATCGAATGACAAAGAAGATCAAGGAAATGTTTCTCTTTATTTTCGACTCTTTTGATATGTTTAATGTACATGTCAGCAAGCCTCGGTTAAAATGAAGTCTGCTGACAGGGGCGTTCTCCCTAACGAACTATGAAGCGTTTCAAACCAGCGCTTCCACTTCCTAAGCGTCTTGATAGTATGCTTCAGAGTGTGTTAATCTTATGGACTGTCCTCCCGTCGTATGTTTTTTCTTCCCAAACTGATGTTCCCATTGTGTCAGATTTTGCAGAATACAGAATCTCCGAAACGACATTTGATGAGGTGCACATGAGAATGCACAAGAGAATTGGCTCTATGCTCTCGAAAAAGAATAAATAAATAAATAAACAAGTAAATGAGGACGCTTCAGGAGTTCACCAAAAGTTCGAAAGACAGCAGTGGCAAGTGAGTCATATGTAAGCGTCGCTGCAAGAAGGGAATCTCGAGGATCCGGCTCGAATCTTTCCCTATCTCCCTGGTAACCAGCTGAGAGCAATCTAATGTTCCAGAAATAAGACAACTCTTCCTATGGCTTACGATTGGAAGATCTATCAGGAGAATGTGCAAGTATCTGTGAAAAGGTTTCGGCTTATTTAACTGTTCGTTTCTTGTGAATTTTTACATATTCTATTATTTCTATGAAATCGATCGAGAAACGTAAATGAAAGATGCAGTTGCAGAATCTTGCAGAATCAGATAGTGTACGATTTGAAAGGTCTCAAAGAGACAATTAAGCGCATATTTGTAGCTGAAGTCTTTTGTCACTGAAGTATGCCAGTACGAAATGGAACGCTCTTCTGCAAACAAATAACCCGGTTCGTAAAAAAAAACCTGTGTACAACCAGTACACAATCAGTTTGTAAAAAAGAAATTCCTCAGGGGTACCCCTCAGGAATGGTTCTGATCTGAACACGAAAAAATACAGTATGGGTTGCTTTCTAATAGTATCTATTACTTTCTAATGTATCAGGCAAACTTTTTAACGATCTTCTAAACACCAAGTTGTACCAAATGGGACTGCGTGCAAAACTGTGCAAACAGCAAGCACGCTCGCAAGCGAAGTTCGGTGGACTTGTCAAGAAAAAAAAAAATGACAATCACAGTAAAGAGAAGAAGAAGCGTTTACTTGTTGAGAGAGGGAGAGAGAAGCTCTGAGGAAAAGAAGAGGGAAGCTGTTCACGCGAGTAACAGCTTCTCTCTCTTCAAGAGAAGCGGCATCTACACTTCGAAACTTTCCTGATCTATGGTGAGTGTAGGCAGTCAGCGCTGTTCCGCTCATTCGTTGTATATTTTTTTGTTCTTTCCCCTTTGTTCCCATGCCGCCATGACAAATGTCGACAAATGCCAAGGAATTGGTCCAAGGTAGCAAACCTCACAGGTACGTCCCCAGTGATGTTTATACGGGACTGCAATTACCGATCCGCAATTGCGAATCAGGATCCATTCCGTCATTCTCCTCTATTATTCCGTTGCATATTCTCTAGCCATAATTTGGAGTCTTTGGGATCCGCTCATGAATAAGCAAGCAAGCATCCGTGTGCCCTGTTTCCGAGTTCCGTCCAAGTCGAGAGCTGCGCGAAGAGGAAATGAATCTTTAAAGCGAAAGGAATCCAACCGCATTACTGTCTTTACGTGCTTATTAGCGGCAGTGGAACCGTTGCTCCTATAAGTTCATCAATTGGAACAAGTTCATCACGTTTGAGTGGTTTTACGTGACGTGAGCTTGTATGAGATGGGGACCTCGAAATTTGCTCTTCAGCTGCCTGATCCGAAGGAATCTGTGTTTCAGTCACGCAATGGATTCTGGATGACAAACAGCAGGCATCCTCCTCGTTGAGAAGACCTGATGTAGGCACTCCTGAAATCATCCCTAGATGGATGGACACGAGCATCCGACTGTAAATTCGGAGCTTTGAGTTCCAACTTGGCCAGCTGAGCAAGACTTAACAGTCGGCATGTTCATTCGCAGCACAAAATTGCAACGCAGAATCTCAAGGATTGCCATCGTAAGCAAGAAAAAAAAAAAAAAAAACAGAAAGAAAAATACGAAAAGGACTCTTTGAACTTGTAGGAGCACACCTCAAGAAGACCAGTGTTCTCACTTGCTGCACATTTTCCCTTTGCTAGTGAGTGCAGCTTCGTGGAGGTTTTCATGGAATCGAACGCGATTCAGGATCTTGGTCGGGAGTACCAAAGTAACTGTTTCACGCTTCATAAGATCAACCATAAAAGAAAATGCAATTGGTGGCTCGATCGACGAGAAGGAGCTGAAAAATATTCCGATGCGAAAATCACCGACTTGAAAACACCCTTCCGTTTTACGACAAAGCATCTCAAATCCAAAATCCAGCGTTTATCAACTTTCCCTTCGAGATCACCATTTTACCCAATGCCAACTTCTTGTTTCTTCCTCTTCCCCTCGGTGGTGGTCTTGCTCAGTATGCTGAAGGCTTTCGGAGTCTTCGACTTCTCGAGTCTCGCAGCACAAATAGGCCTCGGTTAGTGGAAAGAATTTGTTCAATGAAATGGTCGCTTTGTGGTTCGAATCCGCCTTAATCGAACATATAATAATGATACGTAGAATACCTAGCTGCTCCCCGATTAATAGAAAGGGGCAGTTAAAAATTTCAGAGATAATTTTTTGCATGCTTGTTGACCAAATATGGTAATAAAAAAGAAATAAGAAGAATCTGCTGAGAATCTAAATTTAGTGTTAGCAAAGCCCCAGAGCGGTTACAGAGAGCAAAATGAAAGCAAAGAAAAAATCCAACATGATCCACGAAGGTATCTTTGCTACTTTCCGAAATATATGTTAGCAGCGGACGCCGTCCGGTTTCTCTTCAAATCTTCCCACCGATGTCTGTGGGCGCAGAACGCCTTACCGATGCATCGGCGAATTTGCATGCCTTGAGGATCCGCACCCCTCATTTCTTGCTTCGCAGCTTCCACAGTCCGAAAGATATCTTCAAAGTCCTTGAGAGTGAAGTGAGTCACTTGCACATCCCTTGGCTTTATTTTCGGCTTCTTCAAACGCTCGTTGATCTAAAAGCGTATCATCATCATCAGTCAACGCTTCCGGATGCGAATCGGGCGGTTCCCGGATATCTTCATTCTCTCATTCATGGATTCCTAGTGCTCATCCGATATTTATTCTTCTATAACACTGTTTTCCTCGAAATCTCTGCTATCTGTACAAAACGCGCTTTTGCATTCCGCGCGTGTTGATTGGGTTTTTTGTCGTCATGCATGGATTTTCTATTGCATCTCAGACGTTGTAGTTTTTCCAGAATTCCGTTAAAGCAACAGGATTACCACCTGTGGTTCCAAGAACTGCCAGTTCATATGTTCTTCTGTTTCTGTATTGGTGGGCCTTAAATGTTAAAAAAGCCCCTTGGTCCATGGACTCCAGCATAAATGTTTAGCTGCAAAAAAAAAAAAAAAAAATACTTTCGAACAATGAACTGAGTGTAGTAGGATGCAATACCAAGATGTTGTCAACCAGGAATCTAAGAGAGGAGTCGATGCCAAGGTGCTGATCATCATCACTGGACCTTAAGAAACTTGGGACTCCAGCAATGAACTGGGTGCACCAGCGAATGTATGCAGATAAAATAAGGCAGATCATGGTTGCCTTGTGCATTCTCTACACTCGCCACATTTATTGGGCACATCGGCCTGGGAGATAACCGGGTGACGCCCAAAACCTGCGACCATCCCATGAAGAGGAGCAGCTCGGGACGGAGGGGAATATGTCGCCGAAATACAGCCTACGGGATGTCTTCTCGATGAGCGAAATCTGTCGTGGCATCCCTCTTCACACAACTCGGAATGACCACGAAGGAAGGTCGGAAGATGGGGAAGAGTCCCTTCTTTTATTTCTACTATCGTAGCTGTTAACTTTGACAAGAAAAAGGGCTATCCTGGTGCTTTATCTAAAATCAGTAGTATTTTCAATGCGATGCTGTCCCTTTGCGATACTTTTCAACTGCCCAAAAATAGCTTAAAAGTCAATAAGTGAAATATGCTTGAGTAATCCATGCTTGCTTGTTATGCTGCCAAATAACCCGAAGTGACCTGGGGTTATAGCCTTAAAATGCGCAAGGATTTGGGGAACTATAAACAAGCAGAGGTTTCAGTTTAAAGTCGTCTCGAGCATTACCTCCTAATGAGAGATTTACACCATCTTTAGACATCTGAAATCCTGGCTGTTTTTTTTTTTTTTTTCACACAAATGTAAGTTTTGGAAGGCATTCTTTTCCCGAACAAATCCCGGTTTCACCAACGCTAAATGCTTGTTAATCTCTATATCTACCACCCACATCTATCTGGTAACTTTAACATTTGCACTCGATTTTGAATCGTTCACTTGCATTGAACGTTCCTTCTGCATCGTATTTATTTTTGCGTTTGCTTCCCCTTCTTGTTCACTTTCTTCCACCCTCTTAAACAAGCATGGAACTTTTTTGTCTGGATGCTTGCTCTGCTAACTGGAATGTGTTTTTGACTGCAGTGTATTCGCTTAAAAGATGCTCGACTCCTATCGTGGTAGCACTCCGATTGCTTGGTTTGCTGTTTGCGGACCGCAAAAGACTGATGCAACTCTCCCCCTTGCTTTGACTTCCTCTTCCTCATGTCTCAAATATTCCGTATCGTAGTTTGTCATCCATGCATATATATGCAGATAATCAAAGCATTACTGCATCTCGTCCTATGTTTGGTGTTGCCATGACCTCGCTCTTGTTGACTCGTATCGAATTTCTGCTATAATTTAATGACATGCCTGTTCTGTTTGGCACTCGCAGTGTTTTCATCTCGGGAAATAATCCTCTCGTCCACCTTCTCGTGGTGCTTTTGAAAACGATGGAAACAAAGCGTGAAAAGTTAAGATTGAAATTTCAGAGTCTGGGACTTCAACGGGAACCTGGCAATCCCGAAAGCGCGTGAGCTGATACACATCA
This sequence comes from Raillietiella orientalis, assembly GCA_036172245.1. NCBI lineage: Eukaryota > Metazoa > Arthropoda > Ichthyostraca > Raillietiellida > Raillietiellidae > Raillietiella > Raillietiella orientalis. Next base: position 4,268,536 of record JAYWIR010000015.1, read on the forward strand.
ACTGAATTTTGGTACGCATTCACCACGACCGGGATTCTTTAAAAGGAAATCCCACAGAACGAGGCATCCCTGTGTTGCATCCATTTCCTGCCTTTAGGATTATAGGAAACGCATGGATACACAGAAGGAAGCGCAGCTGCAGCATATGCAAATTCTTGGACAGACTGAGGCAATCAAAGACTGAGGCAGCAAAACTTGTAACCGTTGTCTCCGACATGCCCCTAAATTGTGTGCTTTCAGATGCTCAGTGGTGCCCCAATCCCGTGTTTGGATTCTTATAGAAACGTAAGGTGTGGATTATGATTGGGAGACATTCTCTCTTCTTTTCACCTGATCTGACTCCTGGAAATGACAAAGCTGTTTTAATTAGAATCTTTCAAGATGCCAGAAAACCCTTCCGCAAAACATTGGTCTCTTCCACTCCTTTACATCGTTTTTGAAGAGCTCACTGCTCACTTCCCCGCACATGAAAGCCCTCTGGCTAGAGGAACACGGAATCACGGATCTCCACATGACCGCGTTCATCGAAGAAATGCGAGATCGAAGGATGCTGGATCGATTGCACAATTTCTCGTCATTATGGTGTAGAGTAGAAACCGAAATGATGTGTGTCCTCTGAACACTATTTCGATTCCATTCCGGATGATTTCTCTTCGGAAAAAGCTCGTGTTCATGTTTTCGTTGTTTACAGGAAGGGGGTGAGCTCCGAAGCGAAGAAACCCCATCAACTTTTGTGGAAAGGTGTTTCTCGAAATTGGAGAATTTTTGACCACTGAGAAAGCAGATGCTGTAAGGGGAAATCTTCGGGAACCTCAGGAATTTATTACGAGTGCTACATCAGGTCGAACACATACTCATTTTTTCGAGATGTGCTCGAGTCAAGCGAAACAGACGAATCGATCCTTGTGAACAGATCTTTCGGTAACAGTGAGTGGTGTTGGTGTTTTCTATCCTTGGACGCCATCTAAGCTCTAGCAAACCAGCTTGGTAGGAAGTCCACGCCGGCATCTCCTGTTGGATTCCAGTCGTGGAATCAAGGGAAAGAAAAATGGCGCCTATCCCCCAGTTTGCGAAGAATTTTATGCGAGAGCATGTAAATCAGGACGCACAGCAAGGCCAAGCATTCGGCGATAGTAAGCAGACTTCCACCGAATAAGAGCCCGATGATGCCTCCAACTTTACCTGTAAAGCAATAGAAAATGGAGTTTGCACGCGGACCGATGAGGTGAATTACTTACTTAAAAAAATGAATATGTTAATCGTTTCATATCTGAAAACAAACACGTGATGATATGGGTATATCACGATGAGGTCGCCTATTTCCTTTCTGAAATATCAAATGCATTTAGCGTCTTGCTTTCGTTCTGAAATCCTGCTGAGGAAAACAGATATCCGATTTTGTCACACAGCGTCTTCGCGATGACTGCGACGGTGACCGCATTTGCAAATGTTCCATCCACACAACAGTAAACACTTCATTGCGTAATCACACTCTCCGTCTAAAAAGGAACGTATTTCTGTTCTTCCCGGTGCTTTGCTGTTTGCCTTGATAGAAAACCTCTTCTTTCTCTTATCACTCTACAATTAGCTGCACCTACTATAGACAGTCTTTCCCTGTCTCATGACCTTACTATCTGCAATAGGATTAGGAACCCTTACAAGAGCTATGCAAATTGCCTTCGGCATCGCTAGTTCGAAAACGGACCAGTAAGAAAGGTACTCACTGTTCTGGGATGTTGTTGGTGCTTTTGAATCTTGTTACAAAATCAGGAAGGAAGCTGCTTGCCTTCACTTTGGATTGAAAGCTGTTCCTTCGACACCGTTGCTTACAGAAGCCTAGAGCTCATAAGAAACGTGAGAGAAGCACCCGTGTTTACCTTGCAAGTTCCAAAGCTCCGTCTCTTTCGTTCTCATCAGCTCAACGATTTCACTGGAATCGCAGGTCCTTTGGATGGGAGAAACTACACAGAAAAGAATGTAGCACGGCTTCGAGGAGTCGGATCTCAGTTTCCTGCTCAACAGGACTGAGGAAATCTGCACGAATTCTTAAGAAAAGAGGAGTCGATGGCACTTCGTGCTGAAGACCGTTATAAGATGAAGGGTGGGTAAAGAACCTCGTCTTGGATGCTGGAGATGCGAACAGCTCCGGTGGAGGTTTCTGAAGGAAACTTCCTGGCCCTCGTCAGCTTGTCGATGGTGCAATGCGTACGCGCGCAAAGAGTACGGGTTCGCAGGAACGTGATCGATTCACTCTGTCGTGTTCGTGTTCCTCACAGACAGCCCTCGAAATCACGGAGCAACCAGTCACGCTTGGACCGCAAGAAACGAAAGCCGACCTCTGGGTACGTCCCTTACTTAGCTCAGGTACGAAGGCCGGGGTGCAGTTCACCGGGGAGAGAATCTCGGAAATACAGTGGCTGAGCTTCGTGCAGAACTTCATCGTGTACTTCACGTAATCGACAGCCCCGAAGTTGTCTGCGTCCTCAGATTTCCCCATGTCCATGCAGTTCCGGCGCTTTCCGACGAAGAAATTCGTTTTGAAGGAATGAAAATCCGCCTGAAAAGGGGTACAAAGGATCAATTCCCGGACGGAAGGAGGAGCGGATCTGCCCTGGGGAGCCCTCGACAGCCTCGCGCGCTTCCCGACTCGTTTGGAGATGGAGAACGAGAAGGGAGAACGAGTGCTGATCCCCGATACGCCAAATACCTCAGGAACCGTCGCGCCTCTGGTGGCGACTCTTCAACGCTGTTCCAAACCACCTGAGGGTGCGTGTAATTCTTCAAGATGGAGGGCACCCCGGAAGGGGCACTCCCTATGAATCCAGGAAGGGTTCGGAGTCCGTTCCTCTCGCGCCTGGGGAGGGATCCCCGGAATGGAGATCACCTCCATCCTGGTTGTCTCCGAAGAGAACCTCCTTCCTTATTCTCTCCGGAAGGACCCCCCAAGGGGTCTGCTTCATTTTTTCTTACCGTAGGGAATCCGCAAGGGAATCGTTCTCTGCCTTCTTTGAATAGAACCCCGAGGGGACGCTTCCGGAACTTCTCAGAAGGGCGCTGCCCGAAGGGAGCGGCGCGCTTCTTTGCTCCCTCTGGAGAGGTACCGCACCAGCTCTAGGGTACGAGAGGGAGGGTCCCCCCCGAAGAAGGGGTCCGCTCCTTTGAACAACCGGAGGGGAACTACTCACTCCTTGATTCCTGGAAGCACCCGGAGGTCGACTCCCAATCCCAAACACTCATCGGTTTAACCGATACCGGGGCCACAGCCGAATGAATGCAGGCCGACCGTCATCATCTCGCGGGAGGAACTCGAACCCGCAATGCATCCCACATCTCTCGGCGTCGATTCTTTCCGAGTATTCGAACCCGCGACGCCTGGAGGTGCCACACACGGAGACCGCGACCACGTGGCCTCCCCTCAATACGCCGGAGAGCGCCAGAAAACTAGGGAGATCATCTGATCCATGATCGCGGGATGGACCATCGATCTAGAGTGCCATCAGATTCGGAGGGCTGTCACGTGTCGTTTCTTCCCGTCAACGCCCTTGGTCACTCACTATCCCCTCCCCCTCCAGAATGATGAGAGAGGTGCAGCGGGCGCACAGCAATCCAGCCGCTCTTAGCAGTAGGTGGCGAACTTGGTTCGCGTTCTTTCAAAACCTGCCGCTCTGACAGTGCATGTCGCATCTCGATCATCCTGCTGCAGAGTCCAACGAATCGCAGAGAGGAACATATCGATCGCTTGGTACGGAGTGGGAGCACCGGGGCTTCATCAATGGGTAATGAAAAGGAAGCATACAATTAACGGCGGTTAGAAGTCCCGCCCCTATCCTCAGAAGCCTGGAAAATTCCGTGCTCTGGCAGCCCAGGCGGGAGTCCGGATGCGGGAGGGGAGAGACAGAGGCGGTTCCTCCCTCGAGGGGCTCGAGAACCCCACATCGGAGAAGTTCAGGAGCTGAGGAGAATGCCCCGAGGATGCACTCGGATCGAGGGGAAGCGAAGGACTGGAACCCCCGGGCCGCTCGCGGACCTATCTCCTCTAGAGGGACCGGCACCTCTGGAGGGAGCCGTCCGCGGCACCCGAAGAGAGTCTGAGAATCGAAGGTCCTTCGTGTTCTTCACGCGCTCCTCACAAGCAGGGAGATCTTCCCCCCGTGATTCCCACACGGCTTCCCATTCCTCCGAGGATCGTCCCTCCGAAGATGTCCTTGGCGGCTTCTCCCCCCTCCTCTTTCGGTGAGGCTGGGACTCCTTCCTCGAGCAGGCTGTTGGGCATTCGGCTCTTCCCCTCGGACGCCTCCGCCGCCACAGGTCAGCCCGCAGCGTTTGGCTCTTTGGAACGCTCCTGGAGACCGTTGCCTGCCGAGACGATGAGGCACCCTGCGGTCATCCCTGCAACAAAGGGCGACTTCTCTCCTGGAGGTTTTAGCGCTTTCCACGCTTCCAGGAATCAAGGAGTGAGAGTTCCCCACCGGTTGTGCAAGTGAGAGGGGACCCTTTATTCCAGGGGAACCCTCCGTGTCGTGCTGATGGAGTAGGTGTGCCGCTACCTCTCAAGAGAGTGCAGAGAAGCGCGCCGCTCCCTTCGGGAAGACGCTCTTCTGAGAAATTCCGGAAGCGTCTCTTCGGGGTTCTATTCAGAGAACAAGGCAGGGAGCGGTTCCCTTGCGGATTCCCTCCGGAAAGGAAAAATGACGCAGACCACTTCGGGGGTCCTTCCGGAGAGAATAAGGATGACAACCAGGGTAGAGGTGATCTCCATTTAGGGGATCCCTTCCCAGGCGCGCTAGGAACGGACTCCGAGCCCTTCCTGGATTCATAGGGACGGCCCCTTCTGGGGTGCCCTCTATCTTGAAGAATTACACGCACCCTCAGGTGGTGTGGAACAGCGTTGAAGAGCAACGAAAATAACGAAGACAGAAAAGAAGAATTCCCATCATCCCAGGTCAATGGTAACGACCTCCTCGCGGGGTCGCTACTGGCCTTTTAAATAAAAAAGGAAGAGTGGAAGCCTCATAGTAGTGTTGGCGGTAGCAGCCGAGGCAGGGAAGGAAGGAGGTCAAAGAAAGAAAAGCGTGTTTGGACGCTAGCTCGTATGCGACGGGATCCCAGCGCAGCCCCGGTTGGAGCTCCCTACTCTCTCCTCCCCACCCTTTTTCGTGGCATGGAGGCTCAGGGAGTAATGCAGGGTCTTCGATGAAGCTGCGGCTGCTTAGGCCGACTGTCAGCGAGCGCGCGCACAGGCCGTCTGTTGAGACTTCGGTAGGCACGACCTTGAGATTCAGCATGCGGGCGTCGTCCTCCCTTTATCAGAGTGGTAGTCCATGAGCATCTGCAGTTCAGCGGTGACCGGATGAGGGGAGCCTTGCTGTCACGAGCAAAGGGCGATGACTTTCGTAGCAGGTGAGCGAACTTTCCGCGACTTCTAACCTTCCCTCCTTCCCAGGAAGGGAATAGGGCGATTCACCTGGACCTTCCTCAGGATGACTTCGACGGAGCTTCCGGGAAAAGCCTCGTAGTCGGTCATCTTCATCACTGGGAAGGCGCGGTCGCTGAGGATGTACACAGGGAAGACCTTGGTCTCCGCAAACATATGCAGCATATTGTGATCCAGAGCTGCAACACCACCATGGAGGGAGCTGCATCATCTCCCCAAGAGACGTGAATTACCAGAGTTCTTCTCGAACATCAGGCGGATTCTCATGTACCTCAGCTTCATGAAGAAGTTCTTCAGCCTGCTGTCCATCGATGAGAAGCACTTGCCGTAGGGGGTGATCAGTGTGTAGTTGAAGAGCGTGCGGCAGCACGACGCTCCTGGAGAGGTGGGGTAGTCGTGGAAATCGCAGGAGTAGATTAAGTCCTCGCATCTGGAAGGACTCCGGTGAAAGAAACAACGGCCCGTCCTCGCTCCACCCGCTTCATCCAGGGCGGAAGCCTTCCCTATCCCGTGTGGAGGTTCAGAGTGCGATGGCATGGACCGGACCGTTTCCCAGACCGCGCACCTCTCGAAGGGAGCGAAGAGGCACGGAGACCACGAGTGCGTGACCTGAGTCCTCTAAAGATGCAAGAGATGGGAGGGGGCTCTCACGTGGAACATAATGGAGGTTGGCGCTGGGGTTGGTCCAAGAGGAGCCAAGAGAACTTCGGAACACCGCGAAACGGGTTCTTCTAAAGAAAGAAAGCTCTTCCTCTCCAAGAGAAACCCTCGTCTGCTAGTGCTGGTGCCGAGCCATCCTTCCTTTGGCGGTGGCAATGATTGTCTCTCTTCCTCCCGCTCTGTCTTTGATCCTCGCTCTCGTTGCGTCTGCTGGCTGCTTCGGAGAAGCAGCTGCCTCGAGTCCACCTGCGTGTCCAGTTTCAGAGGCATCCTCCAGAGTCTGGACCGCCTGCACCGGGCCGATGTGTGCTGATCACTGGTCAAGGATACCTACATTTGCACGTCTTTTTCGTGTAAAGCGGAAGCCTGGAGAGCTCGGACCCAAGTCACTCCCCCCGAACTTCCGCTTCCCAAAGATCATTGACACTCAAAAGACTCGGAATGTCTGGAAGACGATCGCTACAAGCTCAGACATCACGCGCCTCTGGCTGTGTCAACTTTGCATGCTAACACACCTGTATGTGTGTGCGTTGTATACGTATATTCGTGTATACACACATGGACACAATAGACGTTTTGTGATATACAGTACTATCCTGCGTTCAATTGCTACTGTACAAGACCGTATACTTCGCCTTCCATGTCCACAAAGCAACGCAGATGTATATTCATCTATACACGCATTCTGCCTTATAGAGAAACCACAGCACTGAACCGATTTCACTCAATGTCTGGAGCATGCAGCCGGGTAGGAATGCATCGGGTTGTTTCCCATGGGAAGTGTAGGGATTTTTTCCTATGATCCTTGAGTTCTTGTTCGCAAATAGGCATTCAGGAAGATGAAATTTTCAGCTCTGCAGAGTTTTCAATACGCGAAATGCTTTGTTTAAAGTTTTGGGTTTCGAATGCTTATGCGGAATATCCAGCTTTTCGATCAATCAGGAAAATTCCGAGGATGGAAGTTGGCTCAGAAGTTGTGCTGCCTCTCCTTTGTCTTCGATTAGCGTGAACATCGCGCTGCGACTCCTAAGGAATGAACCCACACTGCATTTTTCAAGTAGAATTTAGAATCAGGTTCTATATTTTTTTGCCAGAGGATTATCGAACTTCTGCATCAAACCCTTCCAGCGTGCAAATCCACTGTTCACGCTGCATATCCACGCTTGCCATTAGTCATTAGCCAATCACTTAGTTACTTTATAAGCAAGTAAATTGAGATCCTTTTGGTTCGTAATTGGACTTTTGAGGGTGCTCTTTTGCACATCGAGCAGTTATTGTATCGTTGGAAGGATCCGCTACTACCTCTATTCCCTGAGGATTTTATCACGAAAAAGCGAAAAAAGAAAACCGTCATCTTTAATACTTAGCGTTGAGTCGTGGACACTTGATTCATATGTGGTTGATAAAGCGCAGAAAAGTTCTCATCCACTACCAATGAATCAATCGGAAGTGACCAGTATTGCCACTGATTCCCATTCTGGGACCTCCACACTTTGCGCAATTTGCATTAATCTGGAATTGCCTGGGCCCATTTCCCACTTTTTAAAAAGGAACCGCATGGAAGATAGGCAGCGCAATGTACAGTCAGGTTGAGTACACCACACAAACAGTGCATATGTGCCCCGAGCACCACGCGCATTATGTTTGCGATCTCTTGGAAAGTTTTTGCCGTTAACCTCAGAGCATTGATGATTCACGGGTTGAGCCTTCCACTAATTCTAGAGATCGATTGCCTCCGTTTTGTTAGTCTCGTAAACAAATATCCTTCATGTTTGGAATCGACGATACGCACCACTGGGATTTTCTGCCTCATTTGCAATAGCAAGAATTTCATACAGAAGATAGTGGTTTGGGCTTCCCCTTGCCTTGAACTTACCTGATGCTTAGATCCATGAATATTTCTTTACCCGTCATATTTTTATCCTCCATGAACTGTTGGTACCATTTCCGTAATTTCTCTTGCTTCTCTCTGTTCTTCATGAACTTTAACTGTATCCATGATCCCAAGCCAACAAAGGACAGATACGTTATCTGTTCATCCGTAAGCCCATAACCTATGATAAAATAAAAGGGTTCATTAGACTTCAGAAGTTCAGAGCTTCCCGGCTTCATGCTCAAAGTTGAAATCTGCATAAAGAAAGGAAAAAAAAAAAAACTAGATGAAAGTGAACTTGAAAGAAAGATGAAATTTTCGTAGCGACATTGCTGTCCTTTTGCGATTCTGCCCGCGTCGGAGGTCACTTGGTTGCGGTCTACGCGCGCGGCACCTCCAGGCGTCGCGGGTTCGGGTTCCTCCCGCAAGATGACGCTAGTCGGCCTGCCTTCATCCGCCTGCGGCACCGGTAGCGGTTAAACCCGATGAGTGTCTGGGATTGGGAGTCGACCTCCGGGTGCTTCCAGGAATCAAGGAGTGAGTAGTTCCCCTCCGGTTGTTCAAAGGAGCGGACCCCCCCCTTCGGGGGACCCTCCCTCGTACCATGGAGCTGGTGCGGTACCTCTCCAGAGGGAGCAAAGAAGCGCTCCGCTCCCTTCGGGCAGCGCCCTTCTGAGAAGTTCCGGAATCGTCCCTTCGGGGTTCTATTCAGAGAAGGCAGGGAGCGATTCCCTTGCGGATTCCCTCCGGAAAGAAGGGGGTCCTTCCGGAGAGAATAAGGAAGGAGGTTCTCTTCGGAGACAACCAGGATGGAGGTGATCTTCCTTCGAGGATTCCCTCCCCAAGAGTGAGAGGAACGGACTCCCTTCTCCGGTGCCGTACGTGGATTCATAAGGTGGTCTTCCCCCGGGGTACCCCCTACCTTGAAGAATTACACGCACCCTCGGGTGGTGTGGAACAGCGTTAAAGAGCTTCGTGAGCCCCCGACGGTTTTTGAAATACTTGGCGAACCAAAAAAAAAGAAAACCCGAAAACAAAAAAAAAAAAAGTACAGCGAAGGCACAAAAAGAACCCAAAAGGATTTGCCATCATCCTGCTAAAGAGGAAAATTTTCCTCTTCTTATCCGTGCTCACATGGATCCTCTCGGTTCTACTGAAACATGAATGAAAACCTTCTCCACTGCATTTTTCCGTGAGCTCTCATGGAATTGAAAACGCCAATGATTTGACTGCGAAAGGAGATGATTATGAAAAGTAAAGAAAAATGTTCAGCATCCAGACAAAAACTTGTCTGCAAGAGTTCATAGAATTTCGAAAACGCAGACAGAAAGTCATGTAATTAATCATTATTTAATATAACCTTCAAATGACGAAAATGACGAATTCTATCTTAAAACCATCACTGAAATCCGTCGCTAGGACTACAAGTGCCATTCTCGGATATTTCAATCTATCTCCGGGTCGTAAAGTGCTGGAGATCTAAGGACTCACTGTTCTTAATAATAATAATTGAAGCGGAGAGGGCTGCCTGTGCTTTGTTTTAGTTGAAAAGACGCTGTCGCTCATGAAAAGATTGTCTTTTCTCTTCTGGATCAATTCGGTTGGAAGGGAAGTGACTACTTATAAGACTTACGTTCAACTGCTTCGTTGCTGAGAGGTCCTGACGAACAGAGAATGATCCTGGGAAACTCCTCGTTTCCCTGCGTGATGGATGAAGCTCTCAAAAAGATTGGCAGCTGGAGAACATTGTGCATGATATATTGGTGTAGGTGGTAAGCACTTAAAAGCATCATTGTTGTAATAATGAAACTCCAGAGAATTTTCTTATATCTTTTTTTGCTCTCCAGGATGTGGCGTATTCCATGGACCCTGGTAGTCCTGAGAAAAACGAGTATGATATTCGAAACACGCATGTGGCATTCAGCTGAGTAATAACGTTGGGAGAGTAGCCGTCAGAGATCCGTGGTCACGAACGAGTCTTCTCGCACTGCGTGATTTGGTCTGGAAATTGTGGCACGGGCACTTCGGATTACAACTCTCTGCGAAGATGCAGAACGGGCGAGTCGATCCGAAAGATTCAAAGTCCACCACAGTCATGCGCGTTCTGTCTCTCTCCTTCACGTCGGCTTCAGAGTTGAGGTGGCTCACAAAACCTGACCTCGAGAGCACTCGCTCCTGATGTACACCAGCTGGCAAGTCACAGGTCAACACTGATCCCACTCGTGAAGCAAATTCGTTCATGTCAGTTTTCATTCCGTGCTTCTGGTGACATTCGAATGCAAGACTCGTTTTATCCTCTTAATTCAGCATGCAGCCAAAGCTGAGGAAAGGCCGATCTGTAGCCGCAAATTGCTTCAAGGTTTCGGGGGATTTGTGAATTACACGATTCACAGTCCTCCTCACAGGTGAGAGAAAACCGTCACCTTTCAAATCAAACATGAAAGCCATTTTGCACTTTCGAGAAGCATAAATCGCTTCCAGAATGCATTCACATCGAAATCGATTATTCGAGTACACGTGGATTTGAAAGCATTTGAAAGAACCATGAAGAGAAACACTCTGCATCATCCATTGTAAATGGCTACAATGTCTGCAAGGCAACACATCAAAACAGAGGATGGCTATCAGAGCATGCCATAACCGTGTCCGACAAATTTAAATGTAAATGTAAGATTGCCACATTAAAGTGAACGCCGAAAGAAACTGAAACTTTTGGTTGCTTTGGGGGTTTTCTTAATGTATTCCCACAGCATTGGTCGAGTAACTAAAACAAACTGCCATTACAGAGTCCAATATTTTATTTGTTACCATTTTACACTTAGTTGATGTCTCGCATAATACATTACTTTGTTTTCCAGAACTAAAAATCTACACGTGCTGCAGTGGAGAAACTGAAATCCGAATGCAGCATGTATAATTTAAGTAACGATGAACGTTGGAACAAAGATAATTTTGGTTAGCACCTAAGATGTGTCAGGTAAGAAAACAATCACCTTGAACGGAATCACACAATCTGTGCATGATCTTTCATTATTTGCCTTCATTAAAAATTCAAATACAGCATCAGTCATTTTTTTTTGTCTTTTTTTTTTAACTATGCTTATTTCCATCAGGAATGCGAATATGTTTTTAAAAAAACTAAGGCAGTTACACATCATTTACAGCACTGTACATCATTTTCATGAAACAAACTGCAAAGACTGGAAAATTCGAGCATTGCGCCCTGCAACCATTAAAAACTCTTCATCTTGCAAATCTTGTACAGCATCTTCGAACATGTCTCGAGTAATCATCTGAAAAAACAAACTTAAGATTATAGCCTTGAAACAATTGACAAAGCTACCAGATCAGAGCTTTCTTTGAACTCTGCAAACAACTTTTGTAGATTGACAGTGGTAATTTTTCCTTTCTTTTGAATCAACTGCTTAAGAGCTTGTGCTACTTCGTTACGACGTTTTCTGCTAGCACTGCTGATGCCTGTTGTCAAAATGGAGATATCAATTTTCCCAGACATTGGATCAGTGGCTGCTTGCTTCAGTGCCTCCCTATACAATCGCCAAGCCTCTTCTACATCATCCACTTCAACCACTTGGGAGTATCGTACTTTGGCCATTGCCTCAGACAGTCGAATGAGTGATTCCAACTGTCGCGGATATGCAGTTACTTGGCCACGACCACTGCCAGCTCGACGCATGTCCACATACACAGTTATTAATCTCTGAGCTGCTTCATCACCAAGATGAGGATGGATGTTCTCTTTAGCATAAGAGATGTAATCACGAAGAACACTCATGTCCTGTTAAAAAACAATCAGGGAATATGGATCAAATTATTCACCAGCATTTCCTCTTCCTCCTGTTCTTTTGTTTTATAGTATAAGGATACTAAGTGTCTCCCTAGACGTCTATCATAGGCCTCATCCTGAGGATCCAACATCAAAAAAATCAGATCAAATCTGGATAGAAGTGTATGTGGCAACTGGATATTTTCAACAGTGGTTTTATTTTTATTCCACTGAGATTCACATGGGTTAGCAGCAGCTAACACTGAAGTACGAGCATTTAACTGGCAAATAATGCCTGCTTTGGCTATGCTCAGCGTCTGTTGTTCCATGACTTCATGAAGCACACTACGTGTTACATCACTCATTTTGTCAAACTCATCAATACAGCATATGCCATTGTCAGCTAGCACCAGTGCCCCTCTAAAAACCCCAATCCTCTTTGTTCATCTGAGCAAATACTTACGTTTGCAAAACTAGCTGACGTGTTTCCGGATCCTTAGTAATATAGGCAGTGAGACCTACAGCACTGGAACCTTTTCCTGAGGTATATTGGCTACGGGGTACTAGATTATATATATACTGAAGCAACTGAGATTTTGAGGTTCCAGGGTCACCACATAGAAGGATGTTGACTTCGGATCTGATCTAACATTGGATTTAAACACTTTCGTAGCATGACCAGACCTAGAATGACTCTTTCCAGAAGTGGTAAAGTCTTTCCGTGTGCCACCAAACAACTGAAGTAAAATCCCTTTCTTAATATCCTCATTTTCATAGATAGCTGGAGCTAGAGCACGAGCTAGTCTCTCATATACATCTCGCTTTCGAGAAAGCTCTTCAAGAACTTGCACCCTTTCTGGAGTAAAGTATACTTCTTTGCTGAAAAAATGCCACATCAAGCACTCACAAGAGACATGCTTACCCTTCAAAAGTTTCACGCAAGCGATGATGATCCAAACTGCGAAAATGAACAACATCAATATGTGTGTGATAAATAGATTTAACAATTCTCTGGCGAGGATTGATCCTAACAGGAGTAGCTCGATAGATTCCTGTCACAGTAACACGATCTCCAGGATTTACACTATCCACCAGATTGTTATGAGCAAACAATACCACAGTATGGGGAGTCTGACCAGCAGGAATGTCATCTAGTACAAAATCAAACAAAAAACTAGAAAGAAAAAATCCACCTGGAGATTCCTGGAGCTTAATGACTTGACGATCAGAAAACTGGCAGATGTTGTGGATCAATGTAAAACTATGATTAACATTGCAGTTTGAACACACAGTTGGCTCAGTGATGCGACCTTGATCCAACTCCACTACCTTACTGAAATGACACATGCTACATCTAAAGAAAGCCTCCCGCATCTCAGGAATAATGTTGCTAGTGCGTATTACCATACCACTGATGGTAATTAGTTGATCCAAATCTAATAATCCTGATCAAATGAATCCCAAAGGAAGAACTTACCTTCTGGATTCAGACTACGCATGTTACGAGTTTTTTCGGCATTAAAAGGGCGCACTTGAATCTGATGTTGCAAGGAAGCATCAGAATATTTTTCAAAAAACATTTCATTGACAGCCATGTCCAAGATAGGAATTACTTCTTGCGGATAACGGATAAGCCGGTGATACAATTCAAAATCGAAACTTTGCAAATGCTGGCAATTGACATTAAGAAATGGTTCCTCCAGTACATGAATCTGAATAGCCCTTACAACCAAGTAATGATAACTGTACTCAAAACCTCCTCAAGTTTCTTCATGTACAAAGGATCATGATTATCCATGCCTCGTACTTGCTCATCCTCTGCAGCATCAACATCCACAAAATGACACAAAAAATCCTTAAAGTTTTGTTTTGCATGACTGACTACTACATCTGTTCCCCAAATAACCAGCTGAGGTGCACTCACTGATTCTGGAGAGCAGGGGGATGCTGCTGTGGCATTCTGTATGCTAATTCATGAAAGGAATCAAGCTTGCACTGTTTACCAGCTGATCAGGAGTTGCAACAACAGAAACTTGTCTAAGACGTCGACTTGAGGAAATATCTGATCTTTGTCGAATAGGAGTTTCACGAATTCCAGTCCTTCCTGAAGATGCTGGACTAGGAGTACCATAATGCAAAGGAGATGAAAGATCCAGTTCACTGAGTGCTAGAAATGTTAAGTGACAACAAATGCAGCAGATACAAGAGAAAAGGCACACACATTCCAGTGAAAATAACCTTTCAATAATAATATTTACAAGAATCCACAAATCAAATCAGAACCTACCAAAATTATTTCGGGTTTTCACTGGAGTAACCTCAGCACTCCCAACACCTGGAGATGAGGAAGGCAGTTCAAAATCATGGCTCTCAAGGCCATTCTGCCTAAAAAAAGCCAAATAATTTTATGAATTGAACATTACATGAAATAAACAAAGAAAAATCATTGAAATTATTACATTTCTCTCTACCATCAATCCTGTATGTAAAAATGATGTAACATGCTCTTAATCATCTACAAGGGCAGTTGAAAAAAAAAATCACGTAGGCATGTCAAGAACTGATAATGGATGCTACACAAGGCAACCAACACATTCACCAATTTTTAAATAAGTCAAAGTGCTGCGTCCAAATTGAGTTGTAATTTGTTTTCAACTGCTTTAGAAATCTTATAAATCATTCGTGAATTAATGCATTTGCAATAATAACATGAGAAATTTGGGAACTGAATTTGCTCTTGAAATCCAATTCCCTTTTAACTGATTTATCTCAAATTTTATCTTCATAATGTGAGGTATTGCAAGCAATATGGGTTTTCAAGTTTTTCTAGTTTGTTTGGATGACATTTATCATGAAACCATTAACATTTCAAAACAAGAAATTAAAAAAAAAAGAGTAAAGTAACATCAAAATTTAATAGTTCTATTTGGTGGTGAATTGGTATTTTCTAACACAAAATACATCATGTGGACTGCCTCATTCCCAAACTTAGATGAAATGGAATAATTTGATGTTGCATAACATATCTTGCACTTACTGCTGTTTTAATTTTTAATTACAATATCCTGAATGTTTACAGTATTCTTCCTTCACAGCTTACACACATGAGAAACTACCACTGCAGCAAATAAAAAACTGAAGACTCCACAATCATTCATTTTCAGTCTTTTTTTCTCTTTTAGTAGGTTTGGGCATTCCATGCCTGATTCCTTACATAACCTCTTGATTTTTCAATTTTTCATTTTTGTGTTCAGGATAATGACCACTTAACTTACAGCAGAGGAATGGTGCTTGATTTTGAACACAATTCCAGAATATGCAAGACACAGTCTAACGCCCCATAATGTCCCTTGTAGTTTTGAAATGATTTTCACACACTTAGCAATACAAGCACACTTCTCAGATCTTTTGATACAGAAGCTAAAGTTTCACAAACACTTTCTTGAACACAAGAACATTCAAATAATACTTATGAATTAATCCAGTAAGTACTATTTATACATAGATTGCCAGCACTATGGATGCTGTTCCTTTTTGAATAGAATTCATTGAAAGAAGACATGTGAGGTAAAGAGCATCATAACAGGTGGGAATCCCTTCTGAGCGTATTGGGAACAAATTAGGAATCAAATGTGAGCAAACAATCACTCAACTAGTTGTGTGAGGGTACATTTCTTTGCCAAAAGCATAGAAACTAAACGGAGATTAGTCATATGGACTACGTTTTCCAGTTGATGGTAAATCTGTTTAACATTAAGCTTACCCTGGAGATGGCAAATCTTGGCGAGACACATACAACTGCCTTTTGCTAAAATGATCCGAATTTCTTTTGTGGCTCACCGGAGTTCTTATACCTTGATCAAAGAATGAAAGACCATATATTTCCAAAACTGCTTACTTCTAGTAGAGGCGGTAGGAGGAGTATTTTCTTGTGATCTTGAATAACGAGTTGATCGAGGTTTTGAAGGCGTGGAACTTCCACTTGACGGAGTACGCGGCATCTTGCTTTGAAAGCTGGAATGCTTTTGATGCGGCAAAATTTGTTTGAAGTGGCGGCAACTAACAGGGTGACCACATTTGGGAAAATGATCCCAGTGCTTGAATTTTCAAACGTAAAATGAAGTTCATTTTGATTGATCATTACGGAGCTAATTTAAAATAACAAATTTGAAGTTATCACTCGCTGGTATCCACATGTTAATTAGAGGAAAAAACTTTTATTTAATTTTTAGATTACTTATTTTCCTAAATACACTACACTACCCATACATACACTTACTTATTTCCCTAAAATACTGTCTTTTGCGCAAATATTGCTGTGCAGCACATTCTACATTAGAATTTTAAAAATTCTCCATTTTGAAAAGAGAAGCTTCTGTTTGCAAAATTTGAATTAATTAACTCTTGCAAGAACCAAAGCGAATGTGCTAAGGATTTTATAAATGAGTTATTAAAATTTTTCATCCTATGTGATTCAAAGAACACACTCGACCGAAAATTTGATTCATCGATAATAACTGACTATAACTTTTCTTATTTTCAATACAACAAGAAAATCTTCCTATGTTCAAAACTTTGTTTCGAAACTCCATCATTAAAGCAAAACCTTCATTGCTGTATTTAATTTTGATTGCTTATCTGTTTCAAGAATATTGTTCAGATTTCATTGAAGTGCTACTTCTAATTTAGCTTGAGTTTCATGGAACAATAAAACGAGCACTCCAGAACATTCGTTCACCTTTTTGTAGTATTTTTAAACGATTAATGAGAACACTGTAGCCTTTCTCTTGAGATTATTCTTGCATCCGGTCCAGAAGAAACAAATAAATGATTTGTTCATATAATTCTTATAAAGTGTATTCTTGAAACTTAAGGTATCTAATTTAGATATTTTGAGATTTATTCACGGAAATCAAATCAAGTGCGTGCTGAAGTACAGTGTTGGCATGATTTTTCTATGACAAGAAAGAGAGCTTTGCTTTTGCATGTCAGTTTTATGTGCACTAATCCAAAAGCAAATCTAGAAAAACGGAAAGGAAAATATGAAGCATCAGTTAAATAAAGAAGAAATGACAAATAGATTTATACAATATTGACATATTGATATTTCGGAAAAAATTGAGCAAGAAATTGTACTTTTCATCTGATGAACTGGTTTCTCTGAAGAATAGCAGCTTCTCTTCTAGAACGAAGAAAAGAAATCTGCTTAGTCCCATAACTACTTTCCAACTCTCTTGCGTTTTCGTAGATGATATTTTCTCATTCTCATAACTTCAAAACACCCAAGTCTCGATTATTAACATGGTTTCTGTCTTTTAGAAATTTATAATTTGTATCTCTTTATTAAGATAAAAATTCTGAAATAAAGGAATTGAAATAAATGAGAATGAAATGAAGCAGGATTTAATTTTTTTGGTGTTATATGTGCAGAGAGTTTTAGACTTCTAATAACAAAACCTAGTCACGAATGTTTTTGATTTTTTTTGCTCTGTATGTAGAAAACTGAAAGGGTTCTACAAATAACTGAAAATCAACTACTGAATCTATTGCATTCTTGCTCTTTCATTCATCTTCGTAGTCGAATCAGGATATGCCTCAAGGTTTTAAAATACCAGTCAAGAACTGTTATATATTTCATTAGCTATCTGTCACTTGGAATGAAACTTGATAAAAGCTTTCATAGATACGACCGAACACTGACCCTTATTTCTAAATAAAAAAAAAAAGACTGATAAACTTGTCAGTCTATATGAATCGGGATGGAGTTATTAAACGGCGAAGAAAATTGCAATTTTACGATCAAGGGATAGATTGCTAATTCTCTATTTTTTGAAGTTCTGTTGGAATTTGTCGCATCTGTTGATTAGCTGCTAGTCTGTGAATAGATTCACATTTACAAAGTGCTCTTCTCTTGACTCCTTACACCTTTGACGATTCACTGCTGGAAATGCACGGGAAACTTTCAAAGAGATCAGGAAGCCGAAACCTTTGTTTCGCTTTGCTGAAATCCGTAGCTGAGACGTTTCGTGTAGTACTTTCACGAACGGCCTTTTTCCTTTCTGGAGATTAGATTACCTTTGGTTTGCTATCATTAACTATCTCTTTTCAGATTGCTAGATCCTGTGTTGTTATGAGTCCATTTTTTTTCCCTCTTTTTTTTTTGGGGGGGGGAACCTGTAACTCTGGATTTTTAAAAAACCTGAACTTTTCCTTCTTTGTTCTGTTCCAGCAGTGGGGATGCCTCGAGTAAATAGTCTTGCTCCTGAGCATTTTCAGGGAAATTTCCTCCTCGGCCTGGAACAAAACCGTGCCCATAAATATATTGCACATTGCATGGAAAAGGGGAAGCAGCAGAAAGAAAATACAACAGCAAAGCTATGCTGGGCGTTCGCCGTACGCGTATCACAAACTGTGCGGTCGTCTCGTGCGTGGTGATGTTCTGATTACAAAGTGTTGTAAACTTTGGGTCCTGGAGAGTTGCATGCCCGTTTACAAAGTGGTTGCTTATTCGAAAAGACAAGGAAGAGTGTTAGAAGTCCGCATAATGTATTATTCTATGAGCTATAAATGATTTTGTAAGTCGTTTTACAAAAAAGAAATGCTACCGAGTAAACTAAACATTTAGTAAATTCAATGGCATACGAATTGTTGATGGGTGTTTGTTATTTTACTGTTTTGTCGGTACCTTTCTATCCTTGCTATTTAGCTTATTAGGAATTGAGGATCAGTTTTTCTTCTTTTTCTCTCTCTCTTCCCTCCCCCCCCTCCCCACCGAAAATCCTTTAGCTGGTAAGCCAAGTCCGTAACTGTGAAGGAGTTCACAGAATGATCCAGGCGATGCGGCTTATTGTAAATAAGTTGTGTCGTTTTGTATCCTGAATGCTAATGTGGGTTATTCAAGTAGTTTAAGATGTTTCAGTGAACACGGAAACTAAATATCCGAAAATGCTGCATTTAATGCCCTAAACGGCGGATATGAAAAATTAAAATCATAAATGGAAACACTCAAAAGCGTCTGCAAAGTGCAAGTGAAACATTTAAACTTCATCTGAACTGAATTTTAAATCGAGACGACTCCTAGATAAATTTATAATTAGTTTATGCAATTTTTACAAGTTAGTTTGCAATTTTTCAAATTCCATTACAAAAGACCGGCAGAGTTTTGATGCAAGCCCGTCGGTTTTAATGTTTTTGTAATGATGAAGATATGTGCAAATCAGTTAGGCGAATCGGATAGAAAGTAAAATGCTTACGTGAAAAGTAGCTTTCGATAATGATCACCTTATAAAATTAACAAAAATGTGCTCAGAGAACGATAAAAGGTAAAGTTTGGTTGTGTGCTTTCAAGCAAACTAAATATATCTGCTTAATCACCCAAACAGTAAAAATTAGAAAAATATTGAACAAAACTAGGATTGAGGTTAGTAGTTGAGTTTGGATAAAAAGTTACTCCCATGTGGAAGTTATTCAGATTGCATGTACCCAACCCATTTTGCATTAAAACTCGAAAAATTTGGGATTTATTTCGATTTTAATCTTCAGGCTTCCGAAGCACGTTTAATTGGTTACTTGGTAGGCGATAATCTCAGCAAAATGAAGTTTGTGGCATTTAAAATCAAGTCACATAAAATGATGTAGTTTCTCTGCTTTTAAAAAAAATTCTTATGTATTTTCCATGGAAATATAATTAAGCAGTTTGAGTAAACTTACTATTCTTGCAAATGTAATTGTTTGGTTTTACTTGTATTTATTCTTTGTTTTTGCTAAGCGCAAATGCTTCTAGTTTTTTTGAATCACTTTTAGTGCTAAATAAGTGATTGTTTATGGTGTGTTCATTAGATTTCATGTGTCTCATGTGGTTGTAACACCACACCGTGCCATGTTTTCTTACGTAAAGTATGCTTAATCCAGTGGGATGCTGAAATTCCTTATTTCTTGAATAATTCAGTTGCTAGTAGCACATAAATGGTATTGATTTTGAATAAGATACCAATTTCATTTCTGTAATCAGTGGAATTATGTGGTTTAAAATTCATTAGTCTTTCTTTAAAGAAAATGTTTATGTATACAGTGATATTTATATAATGCATCCATGTAGTCAACTTGTTATTGTTTTATTCAAGATGTTTTGGTAAAAAAAATAAAGAATTTGTGAATTTTTTCCCTCTCTCTCTTGAATTTGTCCTATTCCTTGTTCAAAGAATTCCCTAAAAGCATTCCCCATGTCTAAGCATGAATTGTCCAAACTAGAATAGCATATTTTGGTGTGCTAATAAACAGATGGAATAAATAGTAATTCGTACATAAGTGAAAATATGTAAAAAAAAAAAAAAAAAAAAAAAAACTATGGGCACAAAGAATTAATTGCATGCATGCTTATATCCAAATATGCATGGTCTTAGAGACGATGCTTGCCAATTATTTATGTTAATTATGATGTACTATATTAATGAAGTTAGATACTGCAGAAGATGAGGTTTGTAAGATTTTTCAATGAATATTAATATAGATAAATACCTAATGCCATCCCCAAGTTAACCTCGAATTATCAAATATTCATTAGTGCGCATTATTTATATTTACTTTGTTTTTTCATCTACTTCATATGTGATTTGTTCAATAGTGTATGATTACTTAAAATGTTTTGTAATAGTATGGAGAATAACATGAATCTATAAAATTCATTAGATTAATATTCAAAATGAAAGAATATTATGATGTCAAGATAACAGTTCGAAAAAAAAGTTATCTGTATATTGGTTTAGGGAATTAAGAAAATATTAAATATCAAGGTAATTAAAAAAGATTATGAAAGAAAGTCTAAAATGTGTCACTTTTTAGGCAGTTACATTGTATAAAAAAAAACTATAGTGAGCATTCAGCCATACTTAATGATAGGCCATAGCTGCACAATAGAGCTGATTTGAGGATGTTGTGTCAGCAGTTCAACTGAGGGAGACATAATGTAGAATTGGTGATGGGGATCTTTGCAATAATGATATAGGAATTTTTTTATGAATTAATGGTACTTTGTGCTGATTTATTATTTGAGATTATGTAGCCTTTTTTTGTTTTTTGAATGGAGAATAGCTATTTGTATAATTTTTATGTCATTTTAGGATATTTTTCATAACTTGTATGAATTTGCATCATGACATCACCTAGTCCAACTACTATGCAATCTTCAAACTTCTTAGGAGCAGCCCATCAGCCATCTTCACCCATGTGTCCTCCAAATCAAATTCCATCTCCTATGCCTGGATCACAACAAAATTCACCACACCCAAATCAAACACCATCGCCTGCTATCCCACTGCAACCGTCTTTAAATACCATCCAAGCCAATTCTCCATCTGTATCTCAGAACCCAGGGATTAATCATCTTTCCAATGTTACCTATCCATCATCATATTCTCATCAGCCTCAGTCTGTTCAGGTTACTTCAGTACCCAGTGGAAATTATATTAACCATAATCAGAGAGCCCATTTTCATGCTACAGTACCTCAACCCATTCATCCTGCACAAGTCAATAGCCCTACTATCATGGGACCACCAAATTCAATCCCCACTGCTGTCAGTCCAACTACTTGTCTTCCACCAACACCCATACGACCTTCACATCAGGTATGTTACAAAGTTTTTTCATGAAATTGAACGTTGTCATTATAGAACTTCAATGAAGTTGTTAATACTCCTCCTTTGCCTGCTGCTGTTGCTGAACCAAATCAGAAACCAACTTTTAACCCCACTCAGCTGCATCAGTTACGAGCCCAAATCATGATATACAAATTATTAGCACGAAATCAACCTTTGCCTCCTTCTTTAGTGTTAGCTATGCAAGGGAAATGGAATGAAAACCTCCCCCAGCCATCATCTTTGAGAACATCTGGTTAGTTTCATTGAATGATTCTTATGTCTCATGCCCTAGTATGTTTGTGTCATACTATATTGAGCACATTGACACCATAATTAATGGATTGTATTTTGTCCCTATCAGGTTGTATGCCTTCACCTGGATCAGGAGTTTCAGGAAGTGCACTTCCTGTCAACCAAGGACCATCAGGAGGGCCCCCTCGATATGTTTTACAAACACCATCTGTGCCATCAGGCCATCAGTCAAACTTACCCCTGGTCCAGACCCAAAAACAAAATCGTATAACTCCTGTTGCTAAGCCTGTGGGTATTGACCCCATCATCATTCTGGAAGAAAGAGAAAACAGGTTCCAATACATTTTTGAAAAGTAAGGATGACTGCTTCTAGATTGGCAGCTCGCATAGGCCATAGAATTCAAGAACTTACTTCCCTTAATGCCAACCTTCCTGAGGATGTTAGATGCAAGGCACAAATTGAATTGAGAGCCTTGCGGTTACTCAATTTCCAGAGGCAACTAAAAGCTGAAGTGAGTTTGGTGTTTGATGTATTGTTTAGCTAAAGCTTAATACTGATTTCAACAATAATTCACTATCCTTCTGTCTTGATTTGCAGATCATTGCCTGCATGAGAAAGGACACTACTTTGGAAACCGCTATCAATATCAAGGCCTATAAACGGTGCAAGCGTCAAGGTTTAAGGGAGGCAAGAAGCACTGAGAAATTGGAAAAGCAGCAAAAGTTAGAAGCAGAAAGAAAACGCCGTCAGAAGCACCAAGAATACCTCAATGCTGTACTACAGCTTGGCAAAGATCTGAAAGAATTTCACAGAAACAATCAAGCAAAACTTGCCAAAGTAAATAAAGCAATTCTCACATACCATGCTAATGCAGAGAGAGAGAAAAATAAGGAACAAGAAAGAATTGAGAAAGAACGTATGCGAAGGCTAATGGCTGAGGATGAGGAAGGCTACCGAAAACTGATTGATCAAAAGAAAGACAAGAGATTAGCATTCCTTCTGTCACAAACAGATGAATATATTGCCAACTTGACAGAAATGGTGAAACAGCATAAAACAGACCAACGCAAGAAAATGAAAGAACAACGCAAAAAAAGAAAGGTGAATCATTTTAACAAGAAAACCTTTTTACAATTTTTCAGAATGTCAAGCGAGACACAGATGATGCTGAGGAGCGTCACGTGACAGTAGTAGAGACAAGCTCTGGCAAAACACTAACTGGAGAGGAGGCTCCCTTGGCTAGTCAGTTGGAAGCTTGGCTGGAAATGCACTTGGGATGGGAAGCTGCTCCTCGAGAAGACGATGGTGAAGACGATGGTGAGGATAGTGAGGATGACATGGCTGAAACAGAAGAGGAGGAGGAGGAAGGTGAGCATAGAAGGATTCGGAAATTTATTTTTTGGTTATCAACATTGCAGCACTAGCAAATCCTTTCTCAGAAGGAAACACTGATAAAACGGATGAAGAAATGGCAAAGGATGTGATTCAAAAGGCAAAAGTTGAAGATGATGAATATAAATCAACTTCTGGGGAGAAAAACTATTATGGGTAAGTTGAGGAATAAGTCCTTTCAGTTGCATAGTTGTCAATAGGATTGCTCATACCATCCGAGAAATAGTGACAGAACAAACAAGTCTCCTTGTAAATGGAAAACTAAAAGAATATCAGATCAAAGGTCTGGAATGGTTGGTTTCTTTGTACAACAACAATTTAAATGGCATTTTGGCTGATGAAATGGGTTTGGGCAAAACTATTCAAACTATAGCCCTCATCACGTATCTGATGGAAAAGAAAAAAGTCAATGGTCCTTTTCTTATCATTGTACCACTGTCAACATTGTCCAATTGGATTTTGGAGTTTGAAAAGTGGGCTCCCAGTGTCATTGTAGTCCCCTACAAGGGGAGCCCCTCTGTAAGGCGTAATGTTCAAAATCAGATGAAAGGTGCCAAGTTCAATGTACTCTTGACTACCTATGAATATGTAATCAAAGACAAGGCAGTATTGTCTAAGCTGCGCTGGAAGTACATGATAATTGATGAAGGTCATCGCATGAAGAATCATCACTGTAAATTGACACAGATTCTAAATACATTTTATTGTGCCCCTCATCGTGTGCTATTAACAGGCACTCCCCTTCAAAATAAGCTTCCTGAGTTATGGGCTCTACTCAATTTCTTGCTTCCTTCTATCTTCAAGTCCTGCAATACTTTTGAGCAATGGTTTAATGCTCCTTTTGCCACAACAGGAGAAAAGGTGGAATTAAATGAAGAAGAAACAATTTTAATCATTAGGCGTTTACACAAAGTTTTGAGACCATTCTTGTTACGTCGCCTTAAGAAGGAAGTAGAGTCCCAACTCCCTGATAAAGTGGAGTATATCATAAAGTGTGAAATGTCGGGATTGCAGCGGGTTTTGTATCGTCATATGCAAAACAAAGGTGTCTTATTGACTGATGGTTCTGAAAAAGGCAAACAAGGAAGGGGTGGCACCAAAGCCCTTATGAATACTATCATGCAACTTCGAAAACTATGCAATCATCCATTCATGTTTAGCCATATTGAGGAAGCTTATTGCAGTCATCTTGGCATCAGTACCAATGTAGTAACTGGACCGGATTTGTATCGAGCTTCCGGGAAATTTGAACTCCTAGACAGGATTTTGCCCAAACTTAAGAAAATGAATCACAGAGTACTGCTTTTTTGTCAGATGACTCAGTTAATGACTATCATGGAAGACTACTTAAACTGGAGAGGTTTTCGCTACTTGCGTTTGGATGGCACCACTAAAGCTGAAGACCGGGGACAACTTCTTTCTATGTTTAACAATCCCAGCTCAGATTACTTCCTTTTTCTTCTCAGCACCAGAGCTGGTGGTTTAGGTCTTAATTTGCAGGCTGCTGATACAGTAGTCATTTTTGATTCTGATTGGAATCCTCATCAAGATTTACAAGCACAAGACCGTGCCCATCGAATTGGTCAACAGAATGAAGTGCGTGTTTTGCGTTTGATGACTGTCAATTCTGTAGAAGAGCGTATTTTGGCAGCAGCACGGTACAAGTTGAACATGGATGAGAAAGTTATCCAAGCTGGAATGTTTGATCAGAAGTCAACTGGCTTGGAACGACGTCAGTTTCTGCAGAGCATTTTGCATCAGGATGAAGGAGAGGAAGAGGTGGATAGATTATTGTGAGAGTCATTTTTTATTTTACAGTTCTTTGTTTTTAGGAAGAAAATGAAGTTCCTGATGATGAAACTGTGAATCAGATGATTGCACGCACTGAAAGTGAGTTTGAGTTATTCCAGTGTATGGATGTGGAGCGACGCAGAGAGGAAGCTAAACTTGGACATAACAGAAAGCCTCGCTTGATGGAGGAAGAGGAACTTCCAGAGTGGTTGAGCAGAGATGATGAAGATGTAAGGTTTTTTTTTTAATATTTTTGTATTATAAAATGTTTGGATAGCTCAATTTTGAAGAGGAAGATGATAAGTACTATGGGAGAGGATCACGCCAAAGGAAAGACGTGGATTACAGTGATAGTTTAACTGATAGAGAATGGCTTAAAGTCATTGGGGTAAGCAAGCTCATTTGGTCTTTCATGGATTGCATACCTAATAATTGACAGGCATATGAAGATAGCAGTAGCCTTGTTGATGAAGGAGACAATGAAGATTTGCGAAGACGTGGAGGAAGAAAAAAAGGTAGCAAAAAGCATAGAAGAGATGAAGAAGAAATAGAAGAAGTTCCAAAAGAAAAAAGAAGAAGAGGTCGGCCATGTCTTCCTGAACGGCCTCCAACAGATGCAAGAATGGTTAGAAAAATGAAGAAACTTATTGATATTGTTGTGAAGTATACTGATAGGTGAGGAAATGAAGTAAGGCACCCATTGGTACTAATTAATCAATAGGGATGGACGAGTCTTAAGTGAACCCTTTATGAAGTTACCTCCACGTCGTGATCTACCTGATTACTACAGCATCATCAGGAAACCCATTGATGTAACAAAAATCAAAAATCGCATTAACAACAATCGGGTGAGTTTTTTCAGAGGTGAATCATCTGAGCATTGCTTTGTAGTATCTCAACCTAGATGACTTGGAACATGACTTCATGTTGTTGTGTCATAATGCTCAGCAATATAATGAGGAGAATTCGTTGATTTTTGAGGATTCAGTTGTACTGCAATCAGTTTTTACAAACGCACGTGAGAGATTGGAGCAGGAAAGTGCAAGTTTACCTGATAACCCAGAACGGGAAACTAGCAGAAACAAATGGTCTGCTAATGAAATGTCGCAAACACGATCTGATGATGATGATGATGCAGTTGACTGTTCTGATGAAGAGGGAAGTGTGAAGCTCAAGATCAAAATAAAAAATGAAGATCGAATAAACAGAAAAATTCCTGAAAGTCGCAACAAAAGGAAAAGGATCATCAAGAAATATACCAGTGATAATGAAGATGAGGATATGGTTCCTATGCAGTAAATGTTCCAATAAATTCTCAAATGATAATTTACATTTTATTCAGCTAAATGTAAACCAATTTCACAGCTTTCACGTATTAATCTACATGGATCATATAAATGCATCTTGAGGATTTTTTGGCACTCTGTGGTTCCTATGGAACCCAGAGCTTCTGCGCATTCATGGCGTACCATGTCCATTTCTTTCTGATCAGCAAGTGCTTCTGCCAAAGGGAGGATGGAAAGAGGTCTTTGCAACTGACCTAGCACATATGCAACCTCATGACGAAATAGTGCACTAGTTTTATCCTTTAAACCTATAAAAACATTAGATGAAGTAAATAAAATTTAATACCTTCATGAAGAATGCTAACAGCATCATCAGTGCCCATGTTACGTAATGTGAACATTGCTCTGTAACGGGTGAATAAATTATTACAAGGATCCAAAAATTTATGTTTTAATAATTCCAAATTGTATGCCTGTTCAGAAGGAAATGGGGGAGCTGGATCAACTGAACAATATGGGCTATTGTTCGCTTTTCCATTTGCAAGATTCCATTCTAGAAGATTAGTTGCCAGATAGCAAGTTTCTGCAACTTCATTATTGTCATCTTTAGCAAACTGCTTAAGTGTATCTAAAGCTTCAGATGCATTGAGTGCACCTAATGCTTCACCTTACAAATGCATCATTAGTCTGGTCTAATATACTTGTACTTACCAGCTTCATGTCTTATAATTGGTTCCACTGAAGTATTTGTTAGAATATTCAACAAATGAGGGATAGCACGTGTACATTGCATTTGACCAAGACAATATGCAAGCTCATGTTTCAATAATACTGAATCATCATCAAATGCCTCAATTATGAAGTCAACAGCATCATCACTACATAGATTTTTCAGAACAAAAAGTGCACGAAACTTTTCAACTAATGGTTTATTGTTGCTACAGAGTAATCTCCCAATGTCATGCACATTTTGATTTTTATCAAAAACCTCAAATACCATTCTTTCTGAAGTTTTTTGAATATACTTGATCAACTACCTCATATTTGTGTTTCTAGAGTTTCTCAACTGAAATGTACAGGTTTCAAAAACAGAATTTGGCATAAAACACAGCAGTACTCTCACCATTCTTAACCCAGTTTTACAAATATTTTATGTTTTCTAAAATGAACCGAAAAGCACACTAGAAGTTTAAATCAGTGACATGCATAACGCCACATCGTAGGAGTATTCAGCATTCTGCGGAAGTTGTACCTACGCTTTCGTCAACTCTCACATGAAAAATGACATCAAGGTAACAGCACGGTATTCTACTTCATATGCTTTCAAATTATATGTTTGTGTAGTCTTGAATAGTGTGGCACAACGGTATGAAAGCAGAATATATTAAGTAAGAAAAGTCATCAGTTTCAGAATTTCCCGACATCCAAAATTTTGACTTACGTCCAAATTATCAGCATTTATAAAATTTCTGCTGCTGCTTGCAGTTTCCATTCCGAATACTGAGGATCACCATATTACCCAACATTAACACCATGTTAACGTACTTTTTTACGGTTCCATTTAACATTAACTCCATGACTGGAAAAGCAATAGATCAATTTAAATATTTCTACTGATTTCAAAGACCTTAAGTAATGATTCTTGTGTTGAAGATGTGCACGCATTAATTTGTTGTGTTTGATATGCGCTATAGACCGTTCACTTTATTAAAGAAAATGGTAAATATTTACTTTGCTTTTGTAATGAAAGTAGTTTATTGGAGGGCAAATTTAAAAACCAAAAAATCATTAAATTGAAATCGCATATTAAAGAAGAAAAAGGATTCCTGATAAATATTTATGAGAGATAAATAGTTACAAGAAAAAAATAAATATTTGTAAGGAAAATCAATAAGCCAAAATTGTATGTTGTAATGTTGGAATTTCTCCATAAATTTTTATGAAATTATATCATGATTTATTGACAGTCGCAGTGAATGAACTAACATAAATCCAAATTTTACACTGGGAAGGACTATCTGAACGGAAGAAATGAGGAAATTGAGGTACTCTCAAAGGAAGAGTAACATATGAGTACCTACGAGGGACAAAAGAACCGAGACCAGATATCTAGAAATATTCATGGACCATTGTCGAAAAATAGAGTTGGGAGAAAGAAAACAGAGTAAGGAGTCGGTTCAAGTAATCTCCTGGTTAGCCATAACATAATGTTTTCAATTTGAACATATACTGCCGTGACCATATAAGGGCACCCTTTTATCATGTCATAAAACAAACACGGAACCAACAAAAATTATAGTTCTCATTCTGATGTTAATGTCCTTGTCAAACAAGCTATCATGATGCTGCGCAGGTAGTACATTGCGGTTAGAATGGTGGTGAAGGAATGAAACTTATTTGTGAAGAACCACCACAACAAGGCACTGGATCCTACAAATAGAAGAGGTTAGTGCTCTTACAATTGTCTCCGACTCGGTGGCTTACTGTTTTACTTAATTATTAGATGGAGAGTAGATTTTTCCTGTTCTCACTAGACACAAATCGGTGATATTCATCATGTCGTGGTGTGTGCTATCGCTGTCATTATGCCAAAGTCCCTGAAGAACACTTGAGATTAGCCAGAATTCAGAAAGATATTTAGGATTCAGTAAGTAGAAGATATGGTTTTCCTTTTATCCTCTCACATTAGTAGAGTATTTTCTTTCTTTAGTTAAGAAATGTCACCAAAAATGGACAATGAAAGATTCTTGACAGAAAACGGACGAAAATTGCATAAAGTAAATCGAAAATGTCACTCAAAATCGTACAAAAAGAATTTCGGAAAAAAAAAAAAAAAATGCAAACAACGTGTACTTTTGCTTTTCAGAAAGCTGCAATCATCCCATGTTAGCTCTAAAAATATAACTGTTAAATCATACTTTTATAATTAACAGTCAGTGAAAATGACTGACACAGCGAATCTTTGAAGACGTTTAATAATCGCTTCCTTCCTGCATCTCATTCATAGTTGATTTCCCTAAAGTTCCTGGTGTTTTCTAGCACAACCCAATTATTGTGTTCGATAGCAGGAAGCACTGGAACATTTCGGAGTGGGCATCAGTAGAAAGATTTTTTTCCCCACTGTTCCTGTCTGCGTTACGCTTTGTGATCCGAGTATGGAACTGACGAAATGCTTAAATGATCCACAACTTGCAACTCAGACCTGCAGATACGCAAACTGGGAGAATTCGACATCTACTCAACAAAGAAGGAAGTATTCAAATGTTCTGAAGAATGACCACGAAGAAAGATATGGAGATGAAAGAAACAGAAGCTCTTCTAACATAAGGCGTCAGCTTATTCCTCTAGATGGAAAAAAAAAAAAAAAAAGCATATCGTCAAAGAGGAAAAATTCTGACCGGAGCTGTTGATGCACTGTCTCTTATGTATTTCCACGATTTCGCAAACTAATTTTCTAGTTTGATTGATGTGTCCTGTTCAAGAGCAGTTCTATATTTTTGAACATCAGTGTAGATTCCCTTGACTGACCTCGGGGAAGGCGGTTAAAGGCGAAGGCAGAGCTCGGACTGAGTCTCAGCTCGCCTCAGTCCTCAAATTTCAGTCCTCGCAGAAAGTTGCTCTGCTTTCAGGAGGTGGAACCGATCTCCCTGAAATGGAGGCGAGTTCCGAGGAAGACGCTATAGGTCCTGTTCGATTCATAGATAGTCTGATAGCTTCGATCGTATTGCCAGTTATGATCCCGCGAGCGCAGGTGGTTGTCGAGAAAGGCGTGATGTATATCGCCTTTCACTTCGTATTGTCCTGCCAGCAGTTGCAACGTGTGCGTGGCTGAGCGGAGCTCGTTGACCATCTTGTGCTGTCTGTCCTCCAGAGCAGTAGGGGACTGTGACTGTCGCCTGCTCTCTGGTAGGCTCCCCTCACGCCTCAAGTCGGCCTGCCATTTCCATTTTAGTGTGACAGAGAACCCGAGTTCTAGTGCTGCTCATATTGGGTTTTCTTGGAGTTCAAACGTTGTTGGGGATGAGGTCGATCGAGTCGGGCCACTTGAAAGTCGTTTCACTCCAAATCCCTCAAGGAACCAACCACACATTGCACACCACACGCGCACGTTTGATCAGAAAGAGTGCTTGCGGCGCCACACTGCCAGCATGATTTCCGGA
Source organism: Raillietiella orientalis (assembly GCA_036172245.1). Lineage (NCBI taxonomy): Eukaryota > Metazoa > Arthropoda > Ichthyostraca > Raillietiellida > Raillietiellidae > Raillietiella > Raillietiella orientalis. Next base: position 4,298,806 of record JAYWIR010000015.1, read on the forward strand.
TTGTGGTCCCCTCGATCTCTGAGAATTCCAACGTAGACATTTTGTGGATTTCTTGGAGTATCCAGATGGAATGGAGCCATCATGCTTGCTATAGTTCGCCCCTGGACATCGTTGCGCAGCCCACTGACATTCCAACGGGTCATGTTTATCCCACAGCAAGAGGAGATCTTTTGCATTACTGCTGGGAATGGGCGTTGTGACTGCCGTTCCTTCCACAAGAAGGTTGAGCGACAGCAACACGTGCTTTCCCTTACTTTCCTCGCACTGTTTGAGATTGCAGGACTCTCTCAGCAGTGTCTGCTGTCTCAGACACTGCTCTCTATTGGGCGCCTCCTCCCACGGGAACACACATCGGGTTGTAGGCATCGCCCAGAAATAGTAGCTCAGGTTTCGCCACCGGTTATTCTGGTTTTCGACGCCACTCATAGCCGGGAGACTCTCGACGCGTTTCCCACACACGCCGTCGGAGTGTATTAATTTTTGGCTCGCCAATGCGAACAGCTGAAGAGCTGCTTCCAACTCTTAGGGCATCTTGAGAAACGAAATGAGAAGGGAAAAAAAAAAGGAATTCGTTTCTTGATGCTTTCTTTTGTTACTCTTCTTTAAACAGTAATTTTCGATACTTTTCGACATTTGAACAAACGCCTTTGTGGTTGAATAATATTATATTGCGACACACCTCTGGTGATCTTCTGCTCTTTTTTAAGAATCCTCCTATACGACTGACGGAATATGAGCCTTGTACGAGGTCTTGCCGTGTGTCTGTTTGGACAGATTATTAATGAAAGCTTTCCATCTAAAACTCCAAGAATGATTGAAACAAAACAACTTCAATCTTCCTCTCCAAAGTCTTGGGTTGGTTACAGTTTTGGTGTACGTGTGAAGAAACCGTGTGATGGATTCCAAGAGAATTGAATCTTGATAAGGAATCGCAACCTCTTGCCTAAGGAACCATCACGTGGAGAAACGACTAAGCTGCATAAATTTGCTCTCTGAGTAGTTGGAAAGATGTGGTTAGCACTTTTGTACCAACGCCCTTCCGTAACCATGGGATGCTGCCTCTCCCAACTTTACGAAAAAGTGAAATTCCTTTGCCAAGGAATGAGAAAGCCGCTCGCCAAATGGAATTTCGGACCGAGAGTTCGAGTATTTTGGGTTATTTCGATTGTCCCCATTTGAGGGGATTTGAGAGAATGAAACAGACGTTTTAGAATTAGCATTTGTTCCCCAAAACATATACAACTACTACATATTCCAGCTATATCAAATGCATCGCAGATTTACTTTAACATGAAAAACTACGACGGCAATCATGTCTATAGATTTCTGATGGACCCTGAGAAGAGTTTGTATATACACTATTTAGGAAGCTTTCGCATTTCTGTGCTTTCATTTCTGTGGTTGTTAATTCAGTGATGCCGGGGTTTTTGCGAGGGAAAAAAAAATGGGAAATGCTGCATGTAGAAAGCAACCTTCCCCACAGGCGAAAAAGCCCTTCTGCATGATTCCTGGCTGCTTGAGCAGGGAATTCTTTGGGGTGACTTTGGGAATTCAAAAGCAACTGACTGCGTTCCTCACCCAGGCTTCATGAGGCTAGGAAGGACTTTGTATCCCTGCAACCATTTCGAAGCAGATATGGACCAGTGGCAGATGCAGTCTAATGATCGAGGTTGTTATACATTTCGAAATCGAAAACAAAATGAACGATAGTGGGTATGATCACCTTTTAGCGAAAACTCTGATATTCCTGCTTTGTTGCAGGAAGAAAAGGATGACAGCTCGCTTCCTAGGTTACCTGTTGCTCGACACCATCCGCCCGTCGCGAAGCTTTCCATCTTTTGTCTATGGAAGCAAACCTTTCATCGTGCAATACTTACATACTTCAATCCGTTTTTGATGTCAACAAATGTTGATGAATTCAATGAAGTCACGAGATTATTTAGAGTGACTTGGAAGAACAACTGATGGAAAACAGCATGTTCGATGGAGACGGAAATTTTCGATGAAAATTCGCAAAGCTGACACCATGGACTTTACGGAAACGACACCCATTTCTTCGACATCATGTTGTCACACTGATTCGATACAACTCATACACTAAAGCAAACAACTTTGAGCCTTTGGGATCGACAAAATGAGTTTCTACGTAATCTATCTGAAAGCGTGCAGACTGTTGATATTCTAGACCAGCCCCTGATGTCAACAAATATAGAAATGGAGGGCAACAGAAACACCAAAAGTCTCACAGCCATGTCTTGCGTATCGCAACACCTCCCCGTCCGTTGAGGCTGTTCTCATGGAATTGTACCCAATTTTGCCGGCAACCGCAGCAGCGTTGAAAGCTATGTCCGATGGTCCAGTTGAAATCAATTCACATCTATTCGTACGCAGCTGTTTGTCAGGAACGTGCCAACTCGTAAAACGGTATTCTCAACACGCACCACGGCAACGGGACACCAGCACTGAGGTTAGAGAAATGCTCTTCCGATCGTGGGGTTTGCTCGCACAATGGAAATTCCAAGGCTTGTCTTGAGCAGGTACGCTCAATACAGAGAGCTTTTGTTGCCTGTGTACTTCTTTCTACCTTTCGGGAGGAGGGGGATCATGTACCTTTATGTTTACCGAAACCTCCAGCAACTAAAAGACGAATTCAAGATCACATCTCTACATCCAGCAGAGGAGCTGAAGTACGACCTGTCTACCACCGGCACCATGGCAATCGAAGCGAGACCTACGCTTAGAGATTGCACGTAACTTATTTTCCATGTTTCATGTGCCTCACCACAGTGGAGCTCCGCACAGCCAGGGGGTGCAGCATATACGAATGCATATTCAAAGTAAAGCAATTTACCAGATAATAATAAACAAAAATTTCCCGATCTTTCCATATAGCACGTGGCGATCTTGGACTTATCTTCGAGACTTCATATGACTAGTTTCGACGGCCAAGTTTCAACCAGGAAGACACGTGATCCTGCAAAGTTCTGGTTGCACGGCTTACCCATGTTTCACACACTCCAGAAACAGCACTCATAGTATGGCAGGAAGAAATCGTTTGGCAACACTGCACATCGCTGCTCGCAACTCGGGGAGGCCATAGCACATCTTCCTAGAGGACCTACTTACCGAGGAGACCTAAGGTGCTTAAGTCGGGGCTTGGAATGACTACCGGCGACAAACAGCGCCAAATTCGATTCGCCGAACGACCACTTTGGTGCCTGGCAAACAGCGATGCCACAAGTAAATGAAGGGTGGCGCTTTCACTTTGGAAAGAGTGTACAGACAGCTCTCGATGTACGAACGTTTGCTATAACGCACGTCATCGATTTTATGATTTTTTCTTTATTTGCGCAAAGCCCGCAATAGCGAGCGACATAATTACAAGATTGCTTGCTGACACCCTGAAGTTACTCAATACCATAGGATGTGAACTGGAATGGCGTGTGGAAAAACATGTGTCCTCGACCCTTGTGAGCAGTTTCAGTGGATTCTAGGCACCAGTGGAATCTGCGACTTTGGAGTTTGCTGAAGTGGGCAATCGAATGGAACCCAACCTCGACTCGGCTCATACGCAAGGGAGCCGCTCGACTCGCATTCTGAGAAGGAACGAACAATCGATAGCAAAAGAAGCGAATCGAAACGCAGAAGAAGTGGCAGAAGAATTTGATGCTGCACGTTCTTCCAGAACATCCACGACGCACAAGATGGCTGCGGCTTTTCGGCTCACTTCTGAGCTGCGCTGGAAATGTTTGAAGAGCAGCACTCGAAGATGGAGAGAATGTCGAGAACGCGAAAAGAGGCGTTTTTTCACCGAAACGTGACGATGAGGTCTTTAACGAAGAACAAAAAAGAGAAGAAAGAAAGAAACGAACCCCGGGTTGCGAAGATAAGGCCTCCTTACGATGAGCGCATCTAACGAAAAGCGGCCAGGCGTGAAGAAGCGGCGCATCCCAATTCTTGGGCTGTCCCCCTGGAGCAGGAGCACGGATGCAGTGGAGGAAAAGATGCGGGAGCGCATCTTTTCCGCACCAGTCTTTGAAGACGCAACTCCCCCGCAGACGATGCTTGCGCTCTGGTTGCAATGCAAGCTAACCCATGCGCCATCGGAGCGGGAACACACGCACTCGTCCACGCACGAACGACAGTCCACAAGTTGTTCTGGTGGCACACTGAAAAGTTCACAGCAGCGAAGGACTGCTTTGGGGGAACATGGCCAGGCGTGGCACCTTCTGCCGGACTCCAGTCGCCCATGGGACGAGTTGATCGTGCGATCGGCAGGGCGCCCTCACATCCCGCCGGTAGGCAACTGTCCACTAAAGCAGAAAGCGCTGCCGCAAGGGGCGTGGAGAGCCCACTTGTGCTGGTCCTGCAGCACTTCCTCCACTGGACACGATGGGGAAAGGTGCACGCGCAACCAAGTTCCAAAACGACCACTTGCCTCGCGACGGTACGGCCGCGTGTCCCGGTTCGTCGGGCGGCAGGGGAATCAAGAGTGGGCTGCCAGGGACGAGCACGAGCTGCCCGAAGGGAAGCTCAAGAAGCCTCTGGTGGTGGCGCGCTGGGCATGCGGCAGCAACGAAAGCAGCAACTGGGGATGACCGAGAGCTTCAGGAAACCTCTTCATGAACTCGTACACCGAGTGGATTTGCAATACCCGTGCATGCCGTGCATCAACGAACGTTTCTTGGAACAGGTGCTTGGAGAATGCAAAATGAGGTGCCTTTCAAGTTGAGTGCTGAGTGTCCCTTCACGGATGCGTTTCGCGAAACTCCAAGCCGTGCACGCGCCACCATCCCGCTCACCAGCCTGCTTGCTGTTGTCGCACGCAACAAGCATAGCATGCGCCAACGAACCGTGTCTTTGAGGCAAGCGCGCGTTCCACGCACTGCTGCTGCGCTGAACAAAAAATCCCACGCCTCTTCCGTCCTTCCGCGATTCGCCCTACGGGCGTGTGCTGCGCTGATCCCGACGCTCGTACGGGATGTACGGGAAGGGCCGGTGCACAAGCGCGAGGATATTCCAGGGAACGGGACGCGCACGCCTTGGATGGTCACAACGTACAACCGACGAAAGACGGGACGAGAAAAGAGGAAAGCGACGAACGGGCCGAATTGTTCCCGAGAATGGGGAACAGCGAAGATCGAGCCAAAGTGCGAGAAACGCTCCCGTTTCCCTTCCTTCGCACTTTTCTGCGCATGAGCGTGCACCGAACCAGGATGAAGTGGCACTCGCCAAAGGCATTGCTCGAGCGTCGGTTGTGTGACGTCAGCACGGCCACCTCTCACTTCGGCAACGATTCCCGTTGCTTAGCAAAGGAGATTTTTCCTGACGGAAGACCTTGCTGTGTGCTGCTTGCGAATTCGGTTGTCGGATCGACTCGCGCATTTCGTGGAAGAGATCGCAACTCGGAGTATCGTACTGCTGCGTAATCCAGCGCTTATCTACTTGTGCGTCTACTTGTGAATTCGGAAGTTCGTAGCGGATAGCGAATCCATCCCAACCGGAAGTAATTCGCATCCCTGCGAATCCGGAGCTTCGGATTCGGTTCCGAAACCAAACGGAAAGCGAGTCTTGTCGCTCGTGACCCCGGAAAAAAAAACATCTCGCCTATCCTGCCGCCGAGGTATCCAGGAAGGATTACCGTACTGCCAACTTAGAAAAGCCAGTGGCTGTAATTTAGCAGGAAAGGAAAGCAGATCCAGAAACAAAGCTGAGCACCGGTAAGATGAATGCAAGGTCCGTGAGAATGTGGGAAATCAATCCTGTGGTGCACGTGTGACGCAGGAAGTGATTCGTGGCTTGTGCACGACTTCCAGGTCGAGTCCCTCGCACTTGGGAAATGTGCTCAGCCTGGATTGGCATGTCTTCCCTGCGTATCGGGAAGGAGGAGTCCGAATCGCCGAAGCAAAAAGCTTCGTTTCGGACCGCAGACACTGAGAGTCTGTACGCGAAGGCATCCTCTGCGACCGGGTCTTCTCCGAGAATCCAGAAGCAAACGGAAGAGGAGTGGCCACCGGAGAGCAGCAGTGAGCCTTCCCGCACGGAAGCCAAGCCGAAGAGATGGCTTTGGTTCAGCTGGAAGAAAGGCAAGGGCAAGAAGAACGGAGCGGAGGAAGCGGGGAGCGGACCAGCCGAGACAGTACCTGTTGCGAACGGCTCCCCGACTACCGAGAAAAGCTGCAAGAAGCTCGTGAAAGCAACCTCGTTCTTCAAAAGCAACCTCACTCCACAAGAGAAGGAGAGCAAGGAATGCAGAAAGAGGGGGGAAAAAGCCAGCGAGGAAGCACGGAAGCGAGACAAGAAACGGAAAGATGAACGGAAGAAGAAGAGAAACGAGGAGGAAAGACAGAAAGCGAAAGAGAAACGGGAGGAAGATCGGGAATGCAAGAAGAAATGCGGCAACAAACGGAATCGGTTCGTGCTGAAGAAGGTAGAAGTTCGGGAGCAACAGGAGACGAAGGAACGCGTGCCTGCGAATCGCAAAAGGCAAATGGTTCCGGGTGACGACAAGGAGGCGGCCGAAACGATTGCTTCCAAGCAGGAGCATGGAAACGGCGAACGAACGAAGACCACGAACGAAAAGGCGAAGAAAGGAAAAACGCTAGCTTGCTTCCGGTTCTCCAAGCACAGGGGAAGGAGAACCGGAGAAGATGCGACCCTGGCAACGTCCTTGCCAGGGAACGAACCTACGAAACGCGAAGTCTCGAGCAAACTGCGAGGCAAAGACGGAGGCGGCGACGTAGCCAGGGAGCAGGAAGAGCATTCCCTGCAGATGCTGCTCACGGAGCCGAAGCGGAACGAAGGAAACGACTGCCGCCATTCCCGAGTCTGGGGAGCCGATGGCGCCGAACTGCCCTCGGCAGCTGTGGATGGGTGCGCAGGCACACATAGCCTCGAACTGCGAAGAAGAAAGCAGACCTCTCCAGATGGGTGGCTGGTCAGCCGCAGCGTTCAGTGCGACTATGGAGATTATTGCCGAGAAGGTTGGTGGAACGGGTTCTGCATTCCAGCCACTGCACACGCGTCTGCTCCCGTTCGGTGCCCCGGGTGGAGTTTGCGGATGCGCGTCGCTCGTTCTGCACGTTCGCGCACGAACGTACGCGTACGTGTGCGTGGCTCGTGTGGAGCTCGCAACGCGTTTGCATGCGTTTGGTCGAGAAACTTGCTTTTTGTTCGCTTGCGCGCGAAACAAGGAAGGACGGAAAAGAAGAAGAGCCGTTGCACGTGTTCTTGACCGGAAGCCGGTAGAAGGGGTGCGCATTTCGGAAAAGTGCAGGCTTGTCTGGAAAGAGCGCCGCTGCGTTGCCTTCGGGAATTTCACAGGCGCGCTTTGTTCTTCAAACTCTTTCCGGAACCAGGTGGCCATTTATCCGAGTGCAAGCTGCTGCGAGAGCATTTTGTCGAGCCGAACGTTCCGCAAGCAAGGCAATTGCACTTGGGATGCGAAGAAAAGCAATGATAATTTCCCTTCGCATGAACGTTTCGTGTGCTTCTCTCATGGCAGCGTTGCGACGTGATGGCGGTGGCGGGAGCGGTGCGCTGACGGCTTGCGAGGCACGCGTGTTGCCACTCGCGTTGTCCGATCGGTTGAATGCATGAAAAATGCTAATGAGACGCTTCTTGTTTTTCCCAAAGGGCAAATCGAGTCCGTGGTCCCGGCACTGGAATCCTTGATAACGCGATTGGAGATAGCAGCCACGGCGCTGGAAGCTGCGGCAACGGAGGCCGAACTTGGCGTGGAGCAGTCGGATGGCTTCGGTAATTGCGACTGTCCGCGTGCAATGGCTTGCTGCTTGCCCGCAAGTCCGATGTGCACGTCCGCGCTGCCTGGAATAGCCGAAATCGGCAGAGCGACGCGTGCAGCGAAGATGAGCTGCAGCGGCCATTCTCGCTTTCTGTCGACCTAACACGGCTTGGCTGATCAACTCACAACTCACGGGTCGCTAACAGCTCGCAATGGAGAAACAGCGTGCCTTCCATCGTCCAGAATGTCGATACCTTGTTTGCCGCTGTTTCCAGAGATCAGCAATCCGTGGCTCGAAGATTACGCCCGAATTGGGAAGGGATCTTTGGCCGTCTACCGCAATCTGTCGGCCAAGATCTCGGAAGCGGTTCGCAAGCACTCGGACATGGTGCTGAAAGCATTCAAGTAAGCGTGTAAGGTGTTCATAAGCCCACGATGGAAGGTTCCCTCTCCTCGGTTTCCCAGTTGCTAACCATCTTCCTTTCCTGTTGCAGGATCCAGGGGCGTTTGATGCAACTAATATGCTGCTCGCAGGAACCCGACGACTCGAAAGTGCTCGACCTCCTTCAACCGCTTTCCGAGTGCATCGTGCAGATCGAGGCATTCGAGCAAAGTCAGCGCGACACCGAGACGCATGTTCACCTGTGTGTGATCAGCCAGAGTGTGGCAGCCATCCTTTGGGTGACCATGGTAGGTGTACGGGCACGCATCCGCAAAGTTTCTTTCCTTTTCGTAGAGCCCCTATCCCGCAGATGCTGTTCAAGATATGATGTTTTTATGCCGACTCCCTGTGAAGCGCGTCCTCCAAGAATGGGAGGAAAAGTGAGTTTCCGGCTCGAAGAGAAGATCCGGAATCGTGCTTGCTCGTTTCTTTCAGCGATGATCATGTGTGTTGGGTGAAGTCGTGGATGGCCGTATTGTCCGTGTTGCACAGTTTGGCGAAGACCCATCACACGACGTGGGTTCCCTGGCACGCAAAAGGTGCCAGCGTTGAGAAGCACACCCCACCTCCACCCTTGCCGACCTCTTCCCACTCTCCTACGTCCCGGTGACCCGGAAGGCCTGCTTTGCTTGCACGGTCGAATGCAGGCAAAGCAGTCACAATAAATACGTGTCGAATTTCGAATGATCTTTCAGTTCTTGAATGGTCCACGACTGCCAAGTCGCCCATTCCACATTACCGAAAGTTTGGCACCATGCGACGGCACCAACCAAGTTGTGCAGAATGCTCAGCCACTTTTCAGCGTGGTTTCCATTTTCCCTCGTTCCCTCGAATGCTCTGAATGAGGAAAACAAGCAGAAAAGAACCACCAAAAGATCAAAGTCGACTTCGAAACTGCGAGTTCGACTGCATCCACTCAATTTTGCCACACATTGGAATGGGACGCTCCTTTTTCGCTTCCAAATGCAACACGCACCCTGCGCGGTCCAGCGAGAGCCAACTCTCGTGAAACCACTGCTCTCCAAAGTAGCGAAGATGAAGTTTCAGCCACAGCGGATTCCACCCAAAGCTGACCAAGGCAGCAACAGTCAGAAGATTGGACGGACCCATAGTGAGAATGCAAACCGGGCATGCCGTCCACCCATTTAGTACCAGCCGAACACATTTTCCACTTTTTTCTTACGAAAAGGGAACTCGTTCATGCCTTCGCACCGCGGTGGGAAGACTATGTCCACTGATAGTCAGACTTTTCGGATGACTCAAAATAGGAGATTGCGACTGATCTCGTGGTTTCTGCCTGAATGCCCTCTTCCCTGTGGCACGCAGCATCCAGCTGCCAACCGGATTCGCTTCAGTCCTCATGATGTCGGTCGACTCGTGCCGACATGCCATTGTGGAAAATGAACTAACAGAGGTGGTGGAAGCAATGCCGCGAAGGATGTGCGCAGACTCGCCAGGTTCGCTGGTCCTTGGCAGAATTGCAGAAGGACAAGCAAGAACGGGGAGAAAATGAAAAGCAAATAGGAAGAAATGGGGGGAAGACGCTTGGAAGGGATCGCTGCCTGTTCCTCTGCATCTTTCCTAAGGTGCCGGCGGGGTGTTGCTGAACGCTTCCCAGCTGGGACCATCTTAATGCTTTTCGTGGGAAGCAAATGGCCACGCGGAACGATGGCGCGTCCGTGTCTCCCAGGCGTCGCCGCAGGCCGCCACGATCCGGCTCTAGCCGCAATGAGCTGCTAGGGACGCGGCTGGCGGTAGATGCATCACTTCCAAACGCTCCTGCAATTGTATCCCCGGGATCCCAAGGGTGGGCACAACAAAGTTTAACCAGCAGGAAGCCTGAGAGCCACAGAATCCGCATTCAGCTGCGGGCGGATCCGCGCTCTCCGTGCCGGCTCTAGTTGGGGCTCCCACACAACCCGGGTCCAGTGAAGTCGGAGGGGGTTCGAAGAGAAACAATCCCAGTGCAACAGCAGAATCGCCGAATACGTACCCAAAAAGGTAAGATGTAAGTGTTCTCAGGAGGACTGGGGACCATCGGTAGTCTCGCCGGGGAATAGCCAAGAGCTCGCGGCTGCGAAGACGTAGGGCACTTGGTACCCGCGAGCTCGCTGTAGATCAACCACCCAAGTCTTTCTTCCTGGAGTTGAACTCTCACGAGACCTTCCACCTTCTTGGCATGCTGCTGCCCAAGAAGCTCCCGCAGGCATCATTGCCGCGTGGGAGGTTCAATCCAGGCTCAGCTCCCTTGCCACGATGCACGACTGTTTCCTGGAGGCAGAAGTTGTTACAGAAGCAGTACAGCAGCCGCCGCCGTGACTCCGGGCCCGTCTGCTTGCTGTTCGCCCGCGTGCCCAGTTTCCTGCAAGCAAACGCTACCGTTCGCGGGGCGATCCTGCTGGAGGTGCAGCTGTTCTTCCTGGTCGGTGAGACGTGATGCGAAGTGCGCAGTGGGCCACGTTGGACAGTATGCCGAGCATACCAAGAAAGTGGATGGGATTGTTTCGCGAGGATGGGCGTCGAAGGCAGAACGAACTCGAGTGCAAACGTTGGGAATGCTTTCGGTACACTTTCGATGAGACCGATCAGGTGTGAGAAAATCCGAACGTGGAGGAAAGCGTGTATTCCATCTTCTCCAGGTGTTGACCGTATGCGCCTTGCGCCGCGTCAGAAAAGACGCAGGAGAGCTGTCCTGCTCCGGCGCTGCAAGACGGCCCCGGATCGTCGGCAATCTGAGGAACAGGGTCGGGCAAACCGCCTTCGCTTTTTTCGCAGCGCCTCCCTTTTTTGCAACGGAGGAGGGTGCTGAATGCCGGCTGTGCCCTCGCCTGCCTCAGACTGCTTGGCAACGAATAACGTGGTGCAGAGCGGAGGCAGCAGCCACCTCGAGAGCTAGCTCGTTTCTCCGGGAACGCCTGCCGCGCACAATCTTCGCTTCGATCTTCCTCGGCCATCAGCGAACCTTTCTGCGCGCAAGCCTGCGCCGAACTGCGTGCGCAGTGGCGCGACAACGCGCGTGTCTGCGACAAGAAAGGAACACTTGTTTCCGAATGGCAATCCCGGAGATGGAGGCCGGCAGGCTTTGCAGATGGAACGCGGAAGAGCTGGCCCGGTCATTGCGGAAGCCGGTCGGATAGCTGGCTTCTCGCGAAACGACACATCTGCACAACGTCGCTGCCGTTGGCCGTTTCATTTCCTCCCTCCGTTCAAGCAAGCCTTCGCTACGCGCACGTTCTCCGCACCGGAAATGCTGCCGCTTCACCCTTCCCAGCTGTCACCTCTGCAGCACTTCTTCATCGTGCATCCTTTCTTGTGGGTCACGCGCATACACCAGTTTCACCCATCCATCACAAGATGACGCATCTCTGCTGATCTTCGCAGAACCTCTATCGTGAAGCCCGTTTCGCTCGAGCCTCGTTTCCACCGAGGATGGGCAAGAAGGTAGGCAGCGAAAAAGCGCACGTGCGAAATGCGCCACCTCACTTGCCATGCATTTTCTCCTTCACGTCACACGGATTTCCTGCTGCGTTTCACGCCGTCGTATGCACCGTCACAGCAAACGTTCGCATGCAAATGAAGCAACAGGAGAGAGTCCGCTTCGACCGACCTCGCTTGCCCCCGCACCGTTTCGCATGTCGAGCACACGCTCGAACGCTGTGACCAGCAAGCAAGCTGTTGCCATCAGGCAGTGGAACGCTGCCAGTGCGTGCCTGCCGCATCCAACGATTTGTCATTGGGTTCGTGCGGTGGTATCCGTCATCGGCGGCAAGCTGCCACGTTGAGCGCATCCCGCTTCGGCAAGCACGCTCTTGCTGCGCGTTCAGCCGTGTGCGGCGGCGCCGCGTTGCTCGCGATCTTTCCGGGAAGAAGGGAGGATGAAGGCAGGGAAAGAAGGACGTCGGACAGGTGGACTGCCAGTCTAACGTGGCGTCGCACGGCAAGTCCGGAACAGTCCACAAATACTGATGTAAGAAACACGCAAAAAGTGTGAGAACGAGACGATGACGGGGGTTTGCGCGTTCGGCCGTTCCCTCCAAGCGGAACCGGCGCTGCATAACGAACATCTCGCTGCTCGCTCATATCTTCTGCGAGTTCAGGCCGCCTGGCAGGCGTCGTCATGTTGACTTCAGCGGAAGAAGTGTCGTCTCGAAGAACCGCCCGAGACTCCAGCTGGTGGAGGGTTGCGAACATAAGGCCTCCTTACGATGAGCGCATCTAACGAAAAGCGGCCAGGCGTGAAGAAGCGGCGCACATGAGATCCCTCGGCTGTCCCCCTGAGCAGGGAGCACGGATGTAGTGATGAAAGATGCGGGAGCGCATCTTTCCGCTTCAGTCTTTGAAGACGCAACTCCCTGCAGACGATGCTTGCGCTCTGCTTGCAATTTTTAAGCAACTCCATGCGCCATCGGAGCGGGAACACACGCACCGTCCAACCACGCACGAACGACAGTCCACAAGTTGTTCTGGTGGCACACTGAAAAGTTCACAGCAGCGAAGGACTGCTTTGGGGGAACATGGCCAGGCGTGGCACCTTCTGCCGGACTCCAGTCGCCCATGGGACGAGTTGATCGTGCGATCGGCAGGGCGCCCTCACATCCCGCCGGTAGGCAACTGTCCACTAAAGCAGAAAGCGCTGCCGCAAGGGGCGTGGAGAGCCCACTTGTGCTGGTCCTGCAGCACTTCCTCCACTGGACACGATGGGGAATGGTGCACGTGCAACAAAGTTCCAAAACGACCACTTGCCTCGCGACGGTACCGGCGCGTGTCCCGGTTCGTCGGGCGGCAGGGGAATCAAGAGTGGGCTGCCAGGGACGAGCACGAGCTGCCCGAAGGGAAGCTCAAGAAGCCTCTTGTGGTGGCGCGCTGGGCATGCGGCAGCAACGAAAGCAGCAACTGGGATGTGACCCTGGAGAGCTTCCCCCCCCCCCCCCCCCCCCCCCCCCCCCCCCCCCCCCCCCCCCCCCCCCCCCCCCCCCCCCCCCCCCCCTTTTTTTGTAAACCTCTTCATGAACTCGTACACCGAGTGGATTTGCAATACTTGTGCATGCCGTGCATCAACGAACGTTTCTTGGAACAGGTGCTTGGAGAATGCAAAATGAGGTGCCTTTCAAGTTGAGTGCTGAGTGTCCCTTCACGGATGCGTTTCGCGAAACTCCAAGCCGTGCACGCGCCACCATCCCGCTCACCAGCCTGCTTGTTGTTGTCGCACGCAACAAGCATAGCATGCGCCAACGAACCGTGTCTTTGAGGCAAGCGCGCGTTCCACGCACTGCTGCTGCGCTGAACAAAAAATCCCACGCCTCTTTTCCGTCCTTCCGCGATTCGCCCAACGGGCGTATGCTGCGCTGATCCCGACGCTCGTACGGGATGTACGGGATGGGCCGGTGCACAAGCGCGAGGATATTCCAGGGAACGGGACGCGCACGCCTTGGATGGTCACAACGTACAAACGACTAAAGACGGGACGAGAAAAGAGGAAAGCGACGAACGGGCCGAATTGTTCCCGAGAATGGGGAACAGCGAAGATCGAGCCAAAGTGCGAGAAACGCTCCCGTTTCCCTTCCTTCGCACTTTTCTGCGCACAGTCCCTTCCAATGAGGTGAAGTGGCACCTGCCAAAGGCATTGTCGAGTGTCATTGCATTGTGCTACGGGCTCCTTTCAATTTCGGTATCGATCTTCCCGTTGCTTAGCAGGCGGAGATTTTTCCTGACGGAAGAACTTGCTAAAGCGTTTGCGAATTCGGTTGTCGGATCGACTCGCGCATTTCGTGGACGAGATCGCAACTCGGAGTATCGTACTGCTGCGTAATCCAGCGCTTATCTACTTGTGCGTCTACTTGTGAATTCGGAAGTTCGTAGCGGATAGCGAATCCATCCCAACCGGAAGTAATTCGCATCCCTGCGAATCCGGAACTTCGGATTCGGTTACGAAACCAAACGGAAAGCGAGTCTTGTCGCTCGTGACCCCGGAAAAAACACATCTCGCCTATCCTGCCGCCGAGGTATCCAGGAAGGATAACCGTACTGCCAACTTAGAAAAGCCAGTGGCTGTAAGGTAGCAGGAAAGGAAAGCAGATCTAGAAACAAAGCTGAGCACCGGTAAGATGAATGCGAGGTCCGTGAGAATGTGGGAAATCAATCCTGTGGTGCACGTGTGACGCAGGAAGTGATTCGTGGCTTGTGCACGACTTCCAGGTCGAGTCCCTCGCAATTGGGAAATGTGCTCAGCCTGGATTGGCATGTCTTCCCTGCGTATCGGGAAGGAGGAGTCCGAATCGCCGAAGCAAAAAGCTTCGTTTCGGACCGCAGACACTGAGAGTCTGTACGCGAAGGCATCCTCTGCGACCGTGTCTTCTCCGAGAATCCAGACGCAAACGGAAAAAATTTTTCTTTTTTTTTTTTTTTTTTTTTTTTTTTTTTTTTTTTTTTAGAGGAGTGGGGTGTTCGAGAGCAGCAGTGAGCCTTCCTGCACGGAATGCCGGAAGAGATGGCTGTTCAGCTGGAAGAAAGGCAAGGGCAAGAAGAACGGAGCGGAGGAAGCGGGGAGCGGACCAGCCGAGACAGTACCTGTTGCGAACGGCTCCCCGACTACCGAGACAAGCTGCAAGAAGCTCGTGAAAGCAACCTCGTTCTTCAAAAGCAACCTCACTCCACAAGAGAAGGAGAGCAAGGAATGCAGAAAGAGGGGGAAAAAAGCCACCAAGGAAGCACGGAAGCGAGACGAGAAACTGAAAGATGAACGGAAGAAGAAGAGAAACGAGGAGGACAGACAGAAAGCGAAAGAGAAACGGGAGGAAGATCGGGAATGCAAGAAGAAATCCGGCAACAAACGGAATCGGTTCGTGCCGAAGAAGGTAGAAGTTCAGGAGCAACAGGAGACGAAGGAACACGTGCCTGAGAATTGCAAAAGGCAAATGGTTCCGGGTGACGACAAGGAGGCGGCCGAAACGATTGCTTCCAAGCAGGAGCATGGAAACGGCGAACGAACGAAGACCACGAACGAAAAGGCGAAGAAAGGAAAAACGCTAGCTTGCTTCCGGTTCTCCAGGCACAGGGGAAGGAGAACCGGAGAAGATGCGACCCTGGCAACGTCCTTGCCAGGGAACGAACCTACGAAACGCGAAGTCTCGAGCAAACTGCGAGGCAAAGACGGAGGCGGCGACGTAGCCAGGGAGCAGGAAGAGCATTCCCTGCAGATGCTGCTCACGGAGCCGAAGCGGAACGAAGGAAACGACTGCCGCCATTCCCGAGTCTGGGGAGCCGATGGCGCCGAACTGTCCTCGGCAGCTGTGGATGGGTGCGCAGGCACACATAGCCTCGAACTGCGAAGAAGAAAGCAGACCTCTCCCCAGATGTGTGGCTGGTCAGCCGCAGCGTTCAGTGCGACTATGGAGATTATTGGCAAGGTTGGTGGAACGGGTTCTGCATTCCGGCCACTGCACACGCGTCTGCTCCCGTTCGGTGCCCCGGGTGGTGTTTGCGGATGCGCGTCGCTCGTTCTGCACGTTCCCGCACGAACGTACGCGTACGTGTGCGTGGCTCGTGTGGAGCTCGCAACGCGTTTGCATGCGTTTGGTCGAGAACTGCTTTTGTTCGCTTGCGCGCGAAACAAGGAAGGAACGAAAAAGAAGAAGAGCCGTTTGCACGTGTTCTTGACCGAAAGCCGGTAGAAGGGGTGGCGCATTTCGGAAAAGCGCGCAGGTTTGTCTGGAAAGAGCGCCGCTGCGTTGCCTCTTCGGGAATTTCATAAGGCGCTACTCTTCAACTCTTTCCCGAACCAGGTGGCCATTTAGGGAGGAAATTCCATTGATGCTGCTGCGAGAAAGATTTGTTCTCCTCGAGCCGAACGTTCCGCCAGCAAGGCAATTGCACTTGGGATGCGAAGAAAAGCAATGATAATTTCTCGCATGAACGTTTCGTGTGCTTCTCTCAGCAGCGTTGCGACGTGATGGCGGTGGCGGGGAGCGGTGCGCGACATTGCGAGGCACGCGTGTTGCCACTCGCGTTGTCCGATCGGTTGAATGCATGAAAAATGCTAATGAGACGCTTCTTGTTTTTCCCAAAGGGCAAATCGAGTCCGTGGTCCCGGCACTGGAATCCTTGATAACGCGATTGGAGATAGCAGCCACGGCGCTGGAAGCTGCGGCAACGGAGACCGAACTTGGCGTGGAGCAGTCGGATGGCTTCGGTAATTGCGACTGTCCGCGTGCAATGGCTTGCTGCTTGCCCGCAAGTCCGATGTGCACGTCCGCGCTGCCTGGAAAGCCAGCCCGGTAGAGCGACGCGTGCCAAGATGAGCTGCAGCGGCCATTCTCGCTTTCTGTCGACCTAACACGGCTTGGCTGATCAACTCACAACTCACGGGTCGCTAACAGCTCGCAATGGAGAAACAGCGTGCCTTCCATCGTCCAGAATGTCGATACCTTGTTTGCCGCTGTTTCCAGAGATCAGCAATCCGTGGCTCGAAGATTACGCCCGAATTGGGAAGGGATCTTTGGCCGTCTACCGCAATCTGTCGGCCAAGAACTCGGAAGCGGTTCGCAACACTCGGACATGGTGCTGAAAGCATTCAAGTAAGCGTGTAAAGGTTCATTCCTCGTTGGAGGAAGGTTCCTCCTCGGTTTTTCCCAGTTGCTAACCATCTTCTCTTCCCTGTTGCAGGATCCAGGGGCGTTTGATGCAACTAATATGCTGCTCGCAGGTCCGACGACCTCGAAAGTGCTCGACCTCCTTCAACCGCTTTCCGAGTGCATCGTGCAGATCGAGGTATCTGAGCAAAGTCAGCGCGACACCGAGACGCATGTCTGCTCCAAAGTATCAGCCAGAGTGTGGCAGCCATCCTTTGTGACCATGGTAGGTGGTCGGGCACGCATCCGCAAACTTTCTTTCCTTTTCGTAGAGCCCCTATCCCGCGGATGCGGTTCAAGACATGATGTTTTTATGCCGACTCCCTGTGAAGCGCGTCCTCCAGGAATGGAAGCAAAAGTGAGTTTCCGGGTCGAAGGGAAGATCGGGAAAAGATGGTGCTTGCTCGTTTCTTTCAGCGATGATCATGTGTGTTGGGTCAAGTCGTGGATGGCCGTATTGTCCGAGTTGCACAGTTTGGCGAAAACCCATCACACGACGTGGGTTCCATGGCACGCAAAAGGTGCCAGCGTTGAGGAGCACACCCCACCTCCACCCTTGCCGACCTCTTCCCACTCTCCTACGCCCCGGTGACCCGGAAGGCCTGCTTTGCTTGCACGTTCGGATGCTGGCAAAGCAGTCACAATAAATACGTGTCGAATTCCGAATGATCTTTCAGTTCTTGAATGGTCCACGACTGCCAAGTCGCCCATTCCACATTACCGATAGAGTTTGGCACCATGCGACGGCACCAACCAAGTTGTGCAGAATGCTCAGCCACTTTTCAGCGTGGTTTCCATTTTCCCTCGTTCCCTCGAATGCTCTGAATGAGGAAAACAAGCAGAAAAGAACCACCAAAAGATCAAAGTCGACTTCGAAACTGCGAGTTCGACTGCATCCACTCAATTTTGCCACACATTGGAATGGGACGCTCCTTTTTCGCTTCCAAATGCAACACGCACCCTGCGCGGTCCAGCGAGAGCCAACTCTCGTGAAACCACTGCTCTCCAAAGTAGCGAAGATGAAGTTTCAGCCACAGCGGATTCCACCCAAAGCTGACCAAGGCAGCAACAGTCAGAAGATTGGACGGACCCATATTGAGAATGCAAACCGGGCATGCCGTCCACCCATTTAGTACCAGCCGAACACATTTTCCACTTTTTTCTTACGAAAAGGGAACTCGTTCATGCCTTCGCACAGCGGTGGGAAGACTATGTCCACTGATAGTCAGACTTTTCGGATGACTCAAAATAGGAGATTGCGACTGATCTCGTGGTTTCTGCCTGAATGCCCTCTTCCCTGTGGCACGCAGCATCCAGCTGCCAACCGGATTCGCTTCAGTCCTCATGATGTCGGTCGAGGATTCCACCCAAAGCTGACCAAGGCAGCAACAGTCAGAAGATTGGACGGACCCATATTGAGAATGCAAACCGGGCATGCCGTCCACCCATTTAGTACCAGCCGAACACATTTTCCACTTTTTTCTTACGAAAAGGGAACTCGTTCATGCCTTCGCACCGCGGTGGGAAGACTATGTCCACTGATAGTCAGACTTTTCGGATGACTCAAAATAGGAGATTGCGACTGATCTCGTGGTTTCTGCCTGAATGCCCTCTTCCCTGTGGCACGCAGCATCCAGCTGCCAACCGGATTCGCTTCAGTCCTCATGATGTCGGTCGACTCGTGCCGACATGCCATTGTGGAAAATGAACTAACAGAGGTGGTGGAAGCAATGCCGCGAAGGATGTGCGCAGACTCGCCAGGTTCGCTGGTCCTTGGCAGAATTGCAGAAGGACAAGCAAGAACGGGGAGAAAATGAAAAAGCAAATAGGAAGAAATGGGGGGAAGACGCTTGGAAGGGATCGCTGCCTGTTCCTCTGCATGTTTCCTAAGGTGCCGGCGGGGTGTTGCTGAACGCTTCCCACCTGGGACCATCTTAATGCTTTTCGTGGGAAGCAAATGGCCACGCGGAACGAATGGCGCGTCCGTGTCTCCCAGGCGTCGCTGCAGGCCGCCACCATCCGGCTCTAGCCGCAATGAGCTGCCAGGGACGCGGCTGGCGGTAGATGCATCACTTCCAAACGCTCCTGCAATTGTCCCCGGTTTCCCAAGGGTGGCCACAAAGTTTAACCACCAGGAAGCCTGAGAGCCACAGAATCCACATTCAGCTGCGGGCGGATCCGCGCTCTCCGTGCCGGCTCTAGTTGGGGCTCCCACACAACCCGGGTCCAGTGAAGTCGGAGGGGCTTTGAAGAGAAACAACCCCAGTGCAACAGCAGAATCGCCGAATACGAAACCAAAAAGGTAAGATGTAAGTGTTCTCAGGAGGACTGGGGAGCATCGGTAGTCTCTTTGGGGAATAGCCAAGAGCTCGCGGCTGCGAAGACGTAGGGCACTTGGTACCTGCGAGCTCGCTGTAGATCAACCACCCAAGTCTTTCTTCCTGGAGTTGAACTCTCACGAGACCTTCCACCTTCTTGGCATGCTGCTGCCCAAGAAGCTCCCTCAGGCATCATTGCCGCGTGGGAGGTTCAATCCAGGCTCAGCTCCCTTGCCACGATGCACGACTGTTTCCTGGAGGCAGAAGTTGTTACAGAAGCAGTACAGCAGCCGCCGCCGTGACTCCGGGCCCGTCTGCTTGCTGTTCGCCCGCGTGCCCAGTTTCCTGCAAGCAAACGCTACCGTTCGCGGGGCGATCCTGCTGGAGGTGCAGCTGTTCTTCCTGGTCGGTGAGACGTGATGCGAAGTGCGCA